>CM068840.1:102198826-103666326 GCA_028554795.2 Sinohyriopsis cumingii | reverse complement strand
TTTATAATGCCCTAATGCGAGTGTGTTTATAACATCAGTACAGTATCACTTGTCATCGAAATTAGTTAATCCTTGTTTACCTATTTTATCCATTTTAATTTCATGGCAATAGGATCTTATCGTGGTCATTTCTGCAATGTGAGTTCATTCTTCATTAAATAAAACCTGGCAAAAATTATCATGAATAAATTCTTGTTTACCACAGCTTTTTAAACACTTTTCGCCTTCATCATACTTTTCTTAGGATTTGAACATAATACTGAATATATCTTGCTTCGAAGTTCTACAAATTTGATAATTGGCTCAAAACAAAATTCGTCTTTCATCTTACCAATGACTATTTTAGTTGTAGAGTTGTGAAATCCTGTACTTGGTGAGACGTCAGATAGATTGAATATTTCTCTATTATTATATATATCCTGATACACATCATCATTAACATAATCAACTCCATCAATCTCATATGCGAGTGAATCATTGTCTGTGAACAACAATTTTGCACTTGGCCATTTTTTCTTTACAAAACCATAATGAAAATCGTATGAGATTTCTAACACAGATGCACCGATGTAGATAGGTTTATTAAGTACTAAGTTTGTCTTATGTTTTTTAATGATAACGAGATTTTCATTGATGTGTATTAATCCAGCAAACTTTTCTGACGTGACCAACTTGCTGCATTGTTTAGGATTATTAATGACCTCAATATCAACTCTGTTACGAATATTTTCCATCTTCTTTCCCAAAATATAGTTGTTCATCAGCTTGAAAAAGTCTTTATCAAAATCTGTTGTTGCTATTGTTCGCATATCAGTGTTGAATTTAATATAATCTGCCATCCATCATGAATGTTTTAATTTTAAAATTCAATGAATTTTTTTGATAATAAGTCCATTATCAAGCGACTGTTTAAGCAAACTGTAATGACAAACATAATTGTGTTTACTTTTTCAACTGAACATGGCTTTCCTTGCCGGTGTGATAACTGTTCTTTTGACAATAAAGAATTATGGTATTATCATTCGTTCTGCCATATAAGGGTAATCATTATGATAATCATGCAACAATTTAAGATAATCAACATTGACTTCAACGAAATAAGTAAAATCTGAATTGGAAAGATCTAAAGTGATATTTTTGTTTCTGTGAGAATTTTTTTTTTATAGTTTCCCAACCAAGGCATTCATTCTGACATTGCCCATGCATAGTAAATTGAAAAAAATTATTTTGCAAGATAAGTTTTATTATTTTACAAATATCTTCACTAGATAGTGTGCTATTATTAGGACTGTTATCAAGAAAATATTTACACACTTCAATGCAGAATGTTGGTATATGGTGATATTTAATGTTACCAGGATTGAGTTATCAGATAGCTGTGGAAAAGACTTCACTTTTTAATGAAATCAGTAGTACCTTTAATGTATGAAGGAAGTGATTTCATTAAAGGTTGTAAAACACTAGCAATAAATTTGGATAGGTTTACAGTACATGAACTACAACCTCATGTAATGGGTCATCCTGGAAAATGTAAACGTAAATTATGGTCAGAGTTTTAGGTAATATGTAGAATTGAGGTGTATGTATGTTAAGAGGGAAAGTATCAAATTTTTCATATACAGAATTATTATTTTTAGCGATTTCATTAATGCGTGTTGAAATTTTCGATTTAATTTCTATTGATGGATCTTCATTAATGTTTGTAGTATTTTTCATCATTTAATAGATGTTCAGTTTTTACCATAATCTTCTTGATTCATAATAATAATAGCATTTGATTTATCAGCCTTTTTAATCACTATACTGTCATCATTCATTAGATTATATAAAGACTTAATTTCATCCTTAGAAATATTACTATGATATTGCTTTTGATGATTACCAATTAATATCTCATTTGTGATCACGTCAGTATAAAAATCTAAATAGAAATCATGTCCACTAGGTGGTGTAAAAGATGATTTAATTGTCTTAAAATAACCCATTTTTTTAGAATGAAAAGAATCCTATTTGCCTTCTGAATTGTTGTATGCTTTATCATAAAAAAAATTATTTTAATTGTATGCATCTAGAAAAATGACAAATTTCTTCAGCTAATTTAATTTTATTGTGATAGTTCAGCTTGGGACAAAATTTTAGGGGGGCTGAGTGGTCTAAAGCGTTCTCCGTTACGGATCACTGCCATCTCACCTCTGTCTGTGTGAGTTCGAGTCTTGGATTCGGCCAATGTTGGTATGTGAGAAAGCTTGCCAGTAGCTTCTTGTGGGTCGGTGGTTCTTTCCGGGGTTTTCCTGGGTTCTTCCTCCACCATTAATGCTGCCCGCTATGTATAGCCTATCGTGCGCTAAAAAATGGCGTTAAACCCCACAGTAACAAAATTTTAGCCCTTTGCTTAACAGTATATAGTCCTTATCAGTTAATCTTCTATGTGAGAAGTTTGACACGGTTTCTTTACCTCTCTTAAATTTTTTTCTTCGCTTTTTTTCTTTTTTCCACTCTCTTCTACTATTGAATATGTGGATCCTCCTATTCTTTTGTCTTGTGATGTCATCTCTATTAGTCCTTGTAAAATCTTTACCAGGTTTGTCAATGTCTTTCACATGGTCACTGTTACATTTAGATAATGAAAACTTTTTTTAAAATTATATTATTTTAATAATAAAAATTAAAAATATTAATTAATAATTAATAATTTTAATGGTTTTAATTTTAATCAGTTGTAATTTTAATTAATAATTAAAAAGAATAATTAATAATTAATAATTTTGTAAAGTTATGTAACATAAACATTAATTTTCGGCGTTTGTGTTGTTTTTTTATCCCAATTAATTAAGATGAGAAATACATCATCAATCATATCTTTGAGTACTTACAATGTCTACATTTATTTAGATTTTAAAGAGCCAGCCAAGCTGATGCATCTATATTTAAACAAAATCATTTTGTATAATATCAAATCATTTAAATATTTACAGTTGTATATAAACATGATGGCCCTTTTTGAATCATTTTGCTGTCTTGAATTTTGACTAATCAATTGAATTTTTTAAAATTAGAAGTTGAAAAGAAAACAAAGGTTTTTTCTGTTCATTTCATATTATTTCTTTATCCTTAGTAGGATTAAATTAAGTAGAGAATGAAAAGGTTTACAATGTATATCCTTTGCAGTTTAAATTATACTTATGCACAGTTAGGTAAATTTCAATACAGCTATATTTGTTTTTAGTATTAAATAATGAATCAGTTTTGTTTAGTGAATTAACAGCTGTCTAAATGAATTTAGATGTTATGGGAATGTCTCAAAACAGAAGCAGATTTAATTCCTAAAAATGCATATCTTTTATGCCAAAATGTTGTTGATTACATTCATAGATGATACTTGCAGAATACAATTTTGTCCTAAAAAAAAAGACATGGAAAACTTGTGACATATTTTTCTTCAGAAAGTTGGGGGGACCCTGACTAACAGAAATGTAAAATACACCATGTCTTTTTAACAATGGTGTGGTATACAGCAGCTTTAATTTACATAAGTCACTACAGATATAAGTTAAATGTACAATTCTGCATGTGTAGATAGGCATTTCAAAACTTTTATATTATAAATATTTTAATTTATGTAATAAGTAAGTTTTGAAATGCCTATCTGCATATATAACATTGTACATTTAAATAACATGCCTTGGGACAAATTTGTTTGACCAACCCCACATAAATCCGCACTTGCCAAATCATAATTTATCATTCTAATTGACAGGCTGTAGAATTGTCCTTTAGATTAATTATGGCTTCTATAGACTGTTTTCACTAAGACATTTGATTTTACAGCTAATAATAATGTAACGTTCAGTCATTGTTGTACAAGTATTTTTAACTATTCTTCTCAACTATTAGACTTAAAAGTGAACTCCTTGAGAAGTTGAAACTCGAATTTCAAGACAGTCATGTTAACTTTTTACCCTTCAAAATTAAGAAATAGTCCAAGAGACATAATTGGATCTGTGTTTCATTATTGATTGATTTCCAAGAGACATAATTGGATCTGTGTTTCATTATTGATTGATTTCCAAAAGACATAATTGGATCTGTGTTTCATTATTGATTGATTTCCAAGAGACATAATTGGATCTGTGTTTCATTATTGATTGATTTCCAAGAGACATAATTAGATCTGTGTTTCATCATTGATTGATTTCAAGATAAATTACCACTCAGACAGTAAATCTTGCTTAAATATTAATGTCTCTCAGTGAATGCAAACAGGGATCATACAGGAGACAAACTTACACTCATTAGTTCAGAGCCTCTTTGGATTGCACATGGCAAGCCATGTTTTAATTTACTGAATACATCATAATGCTGTCCATTGGAACCATAGGGTATGGCGTGAGAATGCCTTATAATGACATAGGTAATACATATAATTTTTGCTACATATAATTTTACGACCACTTAGTGAAATGGGAAATGCAACCATTCTCATCTGATAACATGAACTGTGTTCTAATGAAGGGCCTTACAGCGAAGAAGTACGGTACATAAATATCTTACCAAGTATGTACAAATAGTTTCCTAACCACTCAAAAACCTGAACATAATATTTAAGTATAGTTAAGGTCATAAAGTCACATTTGTTAAACTTAAATTAAGGTAAACTTGATCTGATCATGTAACAATTTTGGATCAATAATGATGCATACATTTCTTTTCAAAACATTATATCTAAAGTTGTTATTGAAGAATTTTGCTTCCTGAAAAGATATTTTCTCCAGTGAGAATGAAGAATGGTGCTCTCTATTTCAGACTGATGGAGAAATCACCGATTTTGTTAGTTTTTATACACTTCCATCGACAGTGATGCACCACCCAACACACAAGTCACTGAAGGCAGCTTACTCCTACTACAATGTCAGTTCCAGGACACCCTGGGTTGATCTAATGCAGGACGCACTCATTGTGGCTAAAAATGTAAGTCCTTTGGATTCGCCCAGTGATGGTAATATTCATGTTTCATTTTTTTAAATCCCAGCATTTAGCTTTATTTCTCTGAAGCTGGTGCATGTAAAAGCTTGAATCCTGATAGTACTATTTGCTTCCAGCAGAAGTAGGTTACAGTGGTAGTGTTTCAGATTTTGGCATTAAACTCCAATTTTTCTAATATGATCACAAGAGTTGGTATATTATTGTGAGCCTTGTATTTTTTTAAAGTTGTCAAAAGTTTAAAAATCTTCTACCTGGTACCCATTGATCCTGATGATTGGTTACCCAGGAAAATTAAATGTGTACGAAAAACCCTGAAGTCCACATTTTTTTAAAATTCACAGTATCCAATAAAGATCATAACCTAATGTCATCCACTACAAAGTCCAAGAATTCATCCTTATTGTCTAACTAAGTTTTGAAATCCCCCATCATCATCTAGTACATCATCTTGGTCTAGTATAGTCATTGTAAATATCATCCGATTCCCTTTCTGTGGTCTCTCTTTCATATGCGGATGCTTTTTTAAAGATTGAGCGAGAGCTTCGTAAGTAACACTTTCATCATACAGTTTATTAAATCTATTAAAGGTTGCAGCTGAACACATCATTTGCGTGGCAAGACCAAATAACCACCCTCTTTTACTTGCTACTGTACCACACTTGCGGCGCAATCAAAGGGTTGTTATGTGGGAAAATAAGCTATGAGATTAAGGTCATTTATCCACCTCTGCTTGCACTGAAAAAGTTCATGTATTAACTGCTGCCTTAATAAGCACTGGGAGAAAACTTGTATGTTGTATGAGAATTTTCACTTAAGTTGGTTGGCACGTTTGGTATGGATTTTTTAACTTATCTTACAATACCTAGCATCAACAATGTATTCGTATGGGCTTCACCTATTGTGAATGCAGTGTTTTTCATAAACCCAAGTACCAGTTTTCATGGATTTTGGTTTGGTTTGGTATTTTTAAATTATAGCAACACAAATAGGGTATATAGTAGCTGACCCAGGCTGGTCCATTGGTAAGATTTGAACCAGCACCATTCCGTTGCAAAGCTGGCATGCTAACTATTGAGCCACTTTGGTTCTGAGCTTCATGTGTTTAATGGCTGCTACAAATCACAAATTTAAAGACCTAACAGATTTCTTCTTTGGAAATGGTGGAACCCCATACCCAATCCACAAATTTAAGTACCCCATAAAATATAGGTGTTTTGTTTTGGCAAATGAATGGGTGGTCCCAAATCTTGAAAAGCAGCCAACTTTTATACAAGGATTCCTTAAGATGCATTTTATGGAGACTTATTAAATTTTTTTTGAATTCAATTAATTTTTGTGTACTTCAGACATCCAAAGTTTACTCACATAAAATGGTATTTTCTACTGGTTCCATCCATGATCTTATTTTAATAACATCAACCATGCACATTTTAAGCTTTGTTTTGAGAAATACAGTAGACTAAGTTAATGAACATTATCTGAATACCTGGTATTATTTAATCTGTTTGTCTTGTCCTGGCTAAAAAAGTTTTTTTTTGTTTAAATCTTTTTTACTCCTATTATCTGAACAGCAATTATTCAAGTGTACACCCATAATCAAAATAATTTTCAGGTTGGAGATCATTTAATCCTATTGAATTCTAATCCTATTGAGAAGGCATCTTTAAATATAAAGAAAACATTCAAAAAAACTTTTTTTGCTCCATTATAATTTTGAAATTTGTATGCAAACGAGTAAGTTTTAGGTTTTTCCTTGCAGAACAGACTTACTTGATTGTTCTAAGTAGTGCTACAAATATGTTTAACGTTATCATCAACCAAAGAAAAATCATTGTAAATTTTAACATTTAAAATTTTGTTTTAAATGATATCAACCTTCAGAAAATCCTTGAAATGAATGTTATTGTCCACTGTGATACATAAATTTGCAGTGTTAAGAAGGATAAGGTGGAAGGAAAAGAATAAAATTGGTCATTTGGAAACGAAGAAATAGGCTATTTGAAAGACGAGTCACTTTCTTTAACAGTGGTGCTTCAAATACACATACTGTTACTAAAACTTGTGAGCTGTGGTCTAGAGACACAGTAGTTTTCCAATTGATTAAAAGTAAAAATATGTAATGTACATTTACAAGTGAGAGAGATAGCACTGGTACAAAACTTTCAGTGCATGGCAATATGGTTTAAACTCATTCGGCCCCGATCCCGTCTGTATGAGCTTCATATGAAGACATGAGAAATATTTTGGAAAAATGTATGGTATAATAATAAAAGTGAAGGAATACATTTTGTTTGCAATAATGGGGTGGGGAGAGGTGGACCACCACAGATGT
Organism: Sinohyriopsis cumingii; assembly: GCA_028554795.2. Taxonomy (NCBI): domain Eukaryota; kingdom Metazoa; phylum Mollusca; class Bivalvia; order Unionida; family Unionidae; genus Sinohyriopsis; species Sinohyriopsis cumingii. The sequence continues at coordinate 103,659,011 of CM068840.1, read as the reverse complement.
AAATAGGTTAGACTGACTTCTTATCTTGTTCATCATGCAAGCAGATTACAACGTTAACATCGTACATGCTACTCTGTATACATCCAGTTCACATTTGACTCCAGATTTGGCATAACAAAGTGTAGAGTGTGTATTTGAAGACAAAAATTACCATATAAAACAATTAAATAACTTGTTTTCAAAATATCCACATAACAGAGTGTAGTCATTAGCACTTTTTATTCACAGTGCTGGGACTTCACTGAAGACTAAAGAAGCCATAATTGTCGATCTGGGTGAAATTAAGTGAATTAAGAAAATTATTGCAAAGTAATGGTGTAGAAAGGAAACACTCATCATATTATTAATTTCAAACTGGATTCAGATGAGAGCAGTGGCATAGCAACCGCCCAAGCAACCCTTTCTGGGGGGTGGGCCCAAAATTCCCATCAAACATGCAAAACATTTTTAGGAGAGAGCCCCAGAATTAAGTTTGGGGGTGCAGAATTTCTGCCAGTGCAACTGGTTTGGGGGGCTGTCACTTTAGTTGGTTATCAGAAATTATTTACCAATGCCCATGAAAACAAAGAAATGTCTTGATAGTTCCATGGGACTTTATTGTAGGTCCATGGGACTGTATTGTAGGACTGTGTGTGTGTGTGTGATTAGGATTTTTAATGTAGCTTTAACAATTTTTCAGTCATATCGCTACGATGTCTGCAGTGTGGCAGTTTATAGTGATGTCTAGCACTGGAGAATCATGCTGCAGACATGTAACATTATGTCCCACCCAGTCACATTATCCCGACACCAGGCCAACCAGTCCTAACACTAACCTGTTAATGCTGAGCACCTAGTGAGGCAGCTGTTAGTACCATTTTTGTAAGTCTTTGGTATGACTCAGCCAGGGTTCGAACCCACGACCCTCCGTGTCTGAGGCAGATGCTGTAACCACTATGCATTGTAGGACTGAGATCAATAACAGTTCTGTTACAACAACACAGCAATTTGTGTTTCACGATGTGACTGTTTCAGCATACATTTATTTTTAAAAGGGAAAATTATGTACATGTGTAACTTATACAGTATGTAACTTGTACACATACAGTTTATAACTAGTACACATACAGTATATAACTAGTGCACATACAGTATTTAACTTTATATAACTTGACAGGAATGTATAATGCAATACATTGCCTACCTGGTTATGATTCTAAATTCTGATAAAAATGTTCAGCAAGTAAATTATTGTACTTGTACAGACTTGTTCATAATGAAATTTGTCTCAAATTTGCAGAGCCCAAAACATTTTATACTTGGTGCTTTCAAAATTGTATGTATTATTAAAACTACAGAGAAATCTGACATAAAACTTTAAAACAAAATATGTTTCAAGAACAACTTCAGTACTATTAGCAGCTTTTTTGCATCTGGACTAAATGTTTCGCAAGCAACTTGTAACTTATTTCAGTGATTTATTGCCCTTTAGTGTCAGCTGTATACCTCTCCCTCGATAACTCATGCACATCGGGGTCCAAAAATATCGACCGCACTATAAGTGAGGTGTGAGTTATTGAGGGACCTATAAAAAAAAAGGCAAAACCAAAAAAACGATTGACGTAAAGGCAAAAGGGGAGTGGGTGGGTTGGCAGGTTATAGTGTTGAATACTCAATTTATAATTGTGCTGAGATTAACTGTGAATAAATATCTCTTCATAACGGTGTACTTTATTTTTTTTCCTCATAGAGCAACATTAATTTCAGGATAAGTTACAGTATATTGAGGAGATCATCAAAAACATTATTCCACATGGTTTCTGTTTGTTTAATACATTTACCTCTTAACACATTGTGCACTATGTCACTAATGTGTGTGTTTAATTGGATACATTCTAGTTTTATTGTTTGATCCAAATTAGACAGGTTTTTTTAATACAAAAGATCGACACTCGTTTTGAGAAACATTGTCGATCGAATGAATGATAGATAGATTTGATTGTGGTAGAAGTAAAATGTTTAAAAAAATCACAAGGGTTAATCATTACCAACATGAATTTAATGGGTCTACAAATTTAAAACAACGTAAATTTGAACACAATAATACTTGCCATTTATGACACACTTGACAAATACATCTTCACATTTTAACAAAATCCGTTAATTTGTTTTGTGTTACGCCCAGATTTCTCTGCCGCCAAGCAAAATCCCTCAGATTTCTCAACTGTGTGATCTTTACATAGTCAACATTTTGGGTCTCCAGCCACCGTATACAAATGTGAAACCATTTTCAGTTGGTCAAATGAAATGAATTTTGATAATGGTAGGTAACCACAAGAACTTATGCTCAGATTTGCATGCCTTTGAATTGTTTCCTTGTACCTCCCTTGCTTGATTTGATACAAAAGACATATTCAGAGTGATAAAACAACACGTCTCTTTTTATTGATTTTTTAGTGCAACAAACACTTCCCCAAGTTGTTGATCAAAACAAAGCCAGCATGTAATTAGGTTCTCACAGAAGTATACTCACTTGTTTCAATGTGATGGTCGATTGACGCTTTTCATGTTTCCATAGAACAGAATATGTTGCAGTTATGATGTTTACACTGAAATGGAATTAAAGGATTAGAACCTAACTTTCACATAGCAAGACATCTAATTGGTGTTTATTTCATTCTCTGTTGTCACCTGTTAGCATTTACCAGAAGTTTTCATTGATCGCCATTTCACCAGACTGTTTATTTACAGTGTATTGACAACTATTTATCATAAAAAATTTACATAATATATAATATCTTATTTAGAACTTGCAAATTTCACAATATGGATTCTATCTTTACGGGCATTAATCACCATTTTTGATGATAAAGTGAGAGATGTATCAAGGTTTAATTTACCAATTCTTCTTGTAATTTTTTCACGTTCAGCATATTTTAAAGATATTTAAAATATATTTTCCTTGGAAAAAATCGGGAGCCACACCAGACACCGTTTTATAAACAGGATCACAGGTTATCCAGGTGCACGTTATCAAGACTGTATTATATCATCATCATCATCACCACCTTTATTATCATTGCTGCCATCATCATCAATCACTTAAGGTTCTGAATGGTTTGTGCATTATTAAAATATGATCTGTTCACAATGAAATTTGTTTCAAATTTGCACAGCCCATAACATTTTATACTTGGTGCTTTCATAATTGTATGTATTATTAAAACTACAGAGAAATCTGACCTAAAACTTTTTTTAAAAATGTTTCAAGAACAACTTAAATACTGTTAGCTGCTTTTTTGCATTAGGACTAAATGTTTCACAAGCAACTTGAAACTCGTTTCAGTGATTTAATACCCATTAATGTCAGCTGTATCATCATCACCACAATTATTATCATTTCTATCATCATCATTATCATCATCATCATCATCATCAATCAATCAGCTAAGGTTCTGGATGGTTTATGCATCATTGAAATATGAACTGCAGTCAGACAGTGAATTGAAAGGCTCATTTTGATGACATGCATGTCCAGTGTACCAAATGATGACCGCTGCAGAGTCCAGCTCGACATTGGCAGTCTCAGCCTCTAACTGAATATTGATCATGCTAAAATCAGAGTTTGTTGGCTCTTCTGGATTACTTCCAACTCCAAATATTTTTGCCATTTTTTATCATTTTAGTCCTTATGCGCCAGTAAATCATAATCTCCATCCTCACTAAAGTGTTCAAAGGTGTAAGATTTTGCTAACTTCAGTTGATAATTCTGTAAGCAAATATTTCACACGTCTTCCTCATCAGGCCGTGGAAGGTCCGGGATTATCGTATCTGAGGAATCGAGGATGCTTGCATTGTGGCGAGGGTTGGGAGGGATTTATAGTAATGTGATTGGGTAAATACTTTTGGAGAAACTTAATTTACTATAAAATTTCCTTTTTAGTTGTGTTGTGAAGTACATTTCAGATCATCATTGTAGTCTATATATTTTGCTTACATATGCACATGTAATAAGTCATACTTATCTGTAATGAAGCAATTAAATTTTTACATGAAATATTTCTTATCATCATATACCTGTTTTTAGAGTCAGCCATCTATTCCTGCACCAAGTCACATATTCTCCTTACATTTAGTCATTAGATCATTATATTGAATGCTGAATAAAATAATTCTGGATAAAATTAGTTATTTTTTTAAAAAGTTAATAAGTGGTGACCTATGATTGTTTATATCAGTCGGGGGGGAAATTTTTTTATTGCAGATTACCATCTTTACTTAGTGGGGACCACCCCTCCACGTCCCTAATGGGAATCAAACCTGGTTCATCTAAGGCTTTATTCTTATTCTTTACCATTTGACCACGAGACTGCGTATACAACTTGCGATTTTATACAAACCTTATTGCACTCTTTTGCAGCCACTCGGATATGGAAAAAGTTTTTAAAGTATTTTCATATTGTTTCAGGACTGCAGGGATAGTTTAATTTGTATAAATACATTTTTCTATTCAGATGAATTTTCTACATTTAGCTAAATTCTATTCCTCATATGCAGCTGCAGATGATGTTATTACACACAATCAATATGAATATATGTTTTAAAGACAAAGGTATGTCTTTGCAAAATATATGAAACAGCTTTTAAAATAAAAACTACTTTTGGACAGTTTCTGAAGCCATTACAGAGAGTCCCCAGTCCTTAGTGAAGATTATTGAATTCAGTATATGTGTTGTGTAAAGGACAGCATAAATATTCTAATAATGTCAGGTCAAGCTTTAGGTCATTTTGGTTACCATTATTACCATATATATTGGGACACAATAAAATAATTATTGTTTTTCCTGTCCCAAAACTTATGGTGAAACTTTTTTCACCTAAGTTATATGTTCCAAGACTTAAGAAACGAAATAGATTTATAGTACATTTGTGCCCCCCGCCACTGCATGTTGAAATAAAATAGATAAACAAAATGCTTATTTGATAATAAAAAGAAAGAAACTAACCTTTTATTGTTATCACTGATTCCTTTTTTTCAACATGAGCATTAAAGAATAAAATATATCCACGAAATTTGTATATGTAGCGTAGGCTTCCATACTGTATCGTGTATTGCTTGTGTCTGATAACACACACAACGTTGTTCATTGACATGAACATTGAGAAACAAATTGTGTTTGATTGTGCTCAAAGGTTTGAATATGATATCTGACTGAAAACTGGATCCAACAAATCGCAAACAAGAGGGAAATAATCAACTGATATATTGAAGACAACTGGCATTCATGCATGACACTGTGTTAGGTGCAAAATAATCAAGATTGAATTATATCCATGTCTACTGTATGACAGTATCTTGCAAATAAAAATCATTATTTGAAAACACATTCACTTCAGTGTAAGTGACAATCATTTCGCCAGCATGGGTTACAAAAGTATCATTACTATTTATCCGCAGACATCAATGCTCCTTTGTATTAATTATTACTACTGATGCCAGGTGCATAGAAGGCTGGGTGGTGAATAAACACAACTGGCAGTGAGCAGTAAACTCCTTTGATTTTACCAACAGGACATCAAACACAAATGCTATTTTTATTACAAAAGCAAGTCGACCTCAAAAGCCAACTTTGTTTACTGTTTTCTTTTCTTTTCTTTTAAAGGATATCAATACAAAGATTATCTTATTGCAAAGCAAGCTGACATTGGAAGCCGACCAGGATTCTTTTAAGTGCTCCAATTTATATATATATTTTTTTTTTATTATACAAAGACGGCCAAGATATGGAAGCTAACTTTGGTTCCTTTTAACCAGTATTCATAGAAATTTTGAAAAAATTTGAAACAATAGAGCAAATTTTAAACTGACACAATATAGTGCTTCGTGCATGGACGTTGATGACCCAGCATCAACCAGAATATCTGGAGAAAATAAAATTATGTGATGAATTTGTGACGGCCAGAAGAGAAGCAGATGATTTCACAAACGAGAGGGAAATAATTAACCAATATTGAGACAACTGTCATTCACGCATGACACAGTGTTAGGTGCAAAATAATCAAGATTGAATTATGTCCAGGTCTGCTGCATGTCAGTATCTTGCAAACAAAAATCATTATTTGAAAACACATTCACCTGAGTGCAAGTGACAATCTTTTCACTGGCATGGGTCACAAAAGTATCATTACTATTTACCCACTGACATCAGTGCTCCTTTGTACTAATTATAACTACAGATGCCAAGCACATAGAAGCCTGGGTGGTGAATAAACACAACTGGCAGTGAGCAGTAAACTCCTTCTTTGAACTTACCGACAGGACATTAAAGACAAAGGTTATTTTTATTACAAAGCAAGTCGATCACGGAAGCTGACTTTGACACTCTGAAGCAGTTTTTTTAAAGGATATCAATAAAATGTTATTCTATTTCAAAGTAAGCTGACCTTGGAAGCTGACTATGGATTCTTTTAAGTGTGCTGAATTTTTTTATTATTTGAATATACAAAGATGGCCAAGATATGGAAGCTAACTTTGGTTCCTTTTCACCAGTATTCACAGGAATTTTTTAATAAATTGAAACAATGGAACAATTTTTAAAGTGACACAATATAGTGCTTTGTGCACGGACATCGATGACCCAGCATTGCCCAGAATATTTGGAGAAAATAAAATCATGTGATGAATTCATAAAGGCCAGAAGAGAAGCAGATGATTTTGCCAACAATATGAGCATTAACATGGATGAAATTATAGTGTACTTTGATCACATTCCTGGATGGATTGTCGATAAGATGGGGGTCAAAAGTGTGAGAATTAGCAAGACTGGTGTAGATTTTTAAAAATCTGACTTTAGACATTGCAGTTTCCACTTGAGATGATGTGTGTTGCCTCTAACAATTTTTCATGGTATGAGAAAGCTAAAAAAAATATTCATGCACCGAAAGAATGGATTGTATGTGTGCAGGAGAAGGGTTGTGTCGATGAGATGCTGCTGCAGTGGATTAAAGAGTTTTATCTCAAGTACACAGTTTTATATTTTTTAAAATAAAGTGCATTTTCTGACCTGTAATTTTTGAATGATTTAAAACGTGTCCCACAACTTATGACTTTATAAAAATGATCTGTCCCAGAACATACAATGCACAAAAAAATTACTTTCAAATTTAAATTATGGTGTCCCAACATATACGGTAAATACAGTAAGCTATAATTTGCCATTTTATTTGCCTTTCAGATGGGTTTTGATGTGTTTAATGCTCTGGACCTGATGGACAACAAGGAATTTTTGGAAAAGTTGAAGTTTGGGATTGGAGATGGGAACTTGCAATACTACCTATATAACTGGAAATGTCCATCAATGGCCCCAAATCAGGTATGACTTACATAATGGTCATTAGATTCGGAATGTTATAGTTTTGTATTCAGTAGCAGATAGCAGCATGTAGATGTAATTTTTACCAGATGTAATAGTGGCAACAGCATCAACAATCTTAATCATTCATTTTAAGGTTTTTAAAATACATCGCTGTGTAATTGATTGATATGGTATAGTGTTCTTAAAGCCCTCTTGAAGACTAAAAACTTTTCTCATCAAAGAGTTCTACAGAATTATAAACTTTGTTTTCATATTTTAAAAAAAAAAATTATTGTCCCAGTAATAGGTTGGCCATTGGGTCGGGGAACCATTTCAAGGTCATTTTACAATCTCACAATCTGGGGACAATAAATGTTGTATAGGAAAAAATAATACAAATGAATATGCCAGCACACATACACACATTCATATTGTACACAATCTCTTTTTAGACAAATACAGATATACAGCATCTGGGTGAAACAGACTTTGTGATACTTTAGCTTATAATACAAACACATTGTACACTATTAAACATGAATTTGAATTATAATAGACCATCCTTACTTGCTGGTGGTATAATGGTTCCCACTGTTCAAAATAAATACTTATTTCTTTTTGGATTTGATTGCAATATGTTTTTCCAGATTGTAGTGCTCTTAAAGAAGAACTAATCCTTTCGTTTTACATACATAGATGTAATATTTGGCTAGAAGAGAACAAAAAGGTTCATATATTTTATCTTTTCTTGTATCTCCCAATATAACAGTTTTTGCATTTGGCACAGTATCAATGTTCACAGTATCAGCGTCCAGTGGGACACATCATTTCACAGCCATATTGTCACATTACATTCCCAAAACAAATAGTGTATTGTTTGTGGGGCTTTTTCACAAAAAGTACATTTATCAGTATTGGACAGTTATATTTATACAGAAATGAAATCATTGTTCAAATTCTCTGAGTAACACGAAACCATTGTAATTTTAAGATTCTCGTTATTTTAACAACTTGAGCATATGTCGGACCATATATCCATATTCAAATTGAAAATTTCATTACATTTATATTCACGAATTGGTTTAACATCTGTTTTTAAAAGTGATTTGTAATTGTCTGTACATCCTTTATTGTTAATAAACTACAATTTCTAAATGAAGAGGGAAAGATGTTGTGACCAGTGTTGTTATATCTGACTTATTGTGTAAGGACTTTACACATTGAATTATACCTGGAAATTCGTATTGAGGTCATATCTGTCTTTAAAACTTTCAAAGTCAGTAATAGCTCCCTGATTTGTAAGCCAATGTAGATTTTATTTTGTTCAAACAATTTCCTTTAGAAAATGGGTACCTTGTTCACCCTTATAAAGGAGTTCATCCATAAATTTGTTTTCATAACATCTCCTGTCTGGGGTATATATTCCTCTTTCCTTTAGCTTGATGCCTTTTATATTCTTATTATTCTTTTATAATATGGACACTATTTTTGTACATAACAAAAATAAATATGGGGATATTGGATCACCCTATTGACAACCTCTGGAAATTTTGAACAAAGACTCTGAAAGAAAGCCATTTTGTGAAACTGCTGATGAGATGTTATAATAAAAGTTTTAGCCCAGTGCCTTATATTTGGTCCAAAATGAAAAAGTTTTAATGTTATTAATAAATTTCCATGAAATACAATCGAATGCTTTTTCAAAATCAATTAATAATAATACACCCCAAATTCGTAACTTTTCTGTAATGTGCATAATATCATACAGTCCTTGTATTTTCACTGATGTAACTTCTTTTTAAAAAACCAGTCTGGTAGTCAGATATTACCTCATTCAGTACTGCCTTCATTCTTTTGGCAATACATCCTGATTTGGTAGTCAGATATTACCTCATTCAATACTGCCTTCATTCTTTTGGCAATACATCCTGATTTGGTAGTCAATATTACCTCATTCAGTACTGCCTTATTTCGTTTGGTAATACATCCTGATTTGGTAATCAGATATTACCTCATTCAGTACTGCCTTCATTCTTTTGGCAATACATTCTGATTTGGTAGTTAGATATGACCTCATTCAATACTGCCTTCATTCTTTTGGCAATACATCCTGATTTGGTAGTCAGATATTACCTCATTCAGTACTGCCTTATTTCTTTTGGTAATACATCCTGATTTGGTAATCAGATATTACCTCATTCAGTACTGCCTTCATTCTTTTGGCAATGCATTCTGATTTGGTAGTTAGATATGACCTCATTCAATTCTGCCTTCATTCTTTTGGCAATACATCCTGATTTGGTAGTCAGATATTACCTCATCCAGTATTGACTTCATTCTTTTGGCAATACATCCTGATGCTAATTTTGTATACAACATTAAATAGAGAAATTAGATGCCAGTTCCTCAAGTATTGCTTAGGTTTTTCAAGGCTATGCAAGTTATAATGCCTTGTCTTGTAGCATTTCAGGCATGATGAATTTATACTTTTATAGTGAAAATGGCTAGTTCAAACATAATTAATAATACTATCTGCCAACTCTTGGGGACTTGGAGATTTTGGAAAATATAAGGATGTTTTTGATTATCATAGATAAAAGAACGGTGTCATGTATATTGCTTACAAGATTCACATTTTACAGAGGATAAAGTTTCATTTATTCGAACACAGTGGGGTTATGAATGTATTGTAAATTGTTAGAGGTCCAACTCTTGAGGAGCTTGTATTCTATATTATAACAACATTTAAAGATTGTAAAAAGGATTCTGAAGGTAATTGTATTGCATTATTAGATATTCAGATTGGTGAAAGGAACTTCACCTTAATTAATGTATATGGGCCAGATAATGATTCCCCCAAATTATAAAATAATATAAATGATATTATATATGAATATGAAAATGAGTCTGTTATTATATGTGGATACATTAACTGGGTTCAAGATTCAGAATTAGATTCATATAATTATAGAAATGTAAATAACTCTAATTTTAGAAGTACATTATTAAGTGTAAAAGAATAAAAAACTGATTACTATTTATGTTTTTCCTGTCTTTTTCAGGTTGGCCTTGTTTTACAATGAACCATATCTGAGCTAGGTTCTGAATTGTGAATATATTTACAAATGAATGTCAGAAATTGTGATTTGTTTGTGTGCATTTTACAAGGGAGGCATGAGGCAAAATGGGGAGTAAATGGTATCAAATCATATATTGAATGCAGTCACATGCCGAATGGGACCCAGTTTCAAACAGAATTTAGATAAGGCTACAATATCGGATGTTTCGATGTTGTTTTGTCTCAGTGGTAGTTTGCCAGACTTAACCTCTATTTTGACCATCCCAGGTCATCTGTTACGTGACCCGGGGCATCACACTTTTGTCGCCTTGTCAGTAAATAGTCACTGAGGCTCTGCTGTGTTGTTAAACTTGCCAGCCACCTCTGATATCACTCAGCTAATAATGCCTGGTTTTAAAGTTAAGGAAATCTAAATTAGCTTATTGGTTAGCCAGTCAGCCTTGTACCTAAAAGGGTGTGGGTTTGAATCATACCATTGGAGCAGCCCAGGTCAACTGCTATGGTGTGTCCTTTGGCAGAGCACTTTACTTCAGTTGCCACGGCTCTAAATAACCTTCTTGTGTTGCTGTGACATAAAACCAAACCAAACTTAATTAGCAGGGTGATAAGAAACTTGATGTGATGTAATAAATTGATCAATAAACTGCCAACCATTGCAAGGTAAACATTTCCATGGAACCACATTTGCAAAATATAAGCCAGCAAATGCTGTCCCATGTATGGATCAGCCGAATTCCCACTTTTTTATGGGGAGGTTGATTTGACATCACCTGATGTCATAGATATCATCAGCAGAATGATGTCACAAGATTAGATATCATCAGCAGAATGGTGTCATAAAATTAGATAGCGGCAGCAGAATTATGTCATAAAATTAGCAACAGAATGATGTCACAAGATTAGATATCAACATAATTAGGTCATAAAATCATATATCATCTGCAGAATATGTCAAAAGATCAGATATCGTCAGCAGAACGATGTCACGATTAGATATAATCTGCAGAATGATGTCACAAGATTAGATATCATTTGCAGAATGATGTCACAAGATTAGATATCTGTAGAATGATGTCACGAGATTAGATATCACCTTCAGAATGATGTCACAAGATTAGATATCATCTGCTGAATGTCACAAGATTAGATCTCATTTGCAGACTGATGTCACGAGATTAGATATCATCTACAGAATGATGTCACAATATTAGATATCATTTGCAGAATGATGTCAAAAGGTTAGATATCATCTGCAGAATGATGTCACAAGATTAGATGATGTCAAAGACTTGTGCAAGAGCCACAGTATGATACTCAAGTGCTTGTATTCAACAGTTTTTGAAGTGGGTGGGAGTCACTTGCAAGCCTATGGTATTTTTATTGTAATGTTTGTCAATGTCATTGATTGTGTTTGATCAAAATATTTGTTTCAAGTCATTGATGTCACTCTGCAGTCTTCAGTGCCAATATCTGAGCCAATATTCTTTGGAAAGGTTGACATTTTCTGTATGGAAACACAATTTCAGCATTTTCTCAGCTCATACATCATTCATTGTAATAAAATCAGACGTTACTGGCAGGGTGGTGTCACAGAGTCGGACTAAACCTTCATGATAGGGTTTCTTTGGACAAGTTGGTTTGTGGGGGTAAAACTTACTGTGAAACACAAGGATTAATATATCATTCATCATTAATAGGTCACCAAGACCTTAATTTTCTGCTGTTGCTATATCATTTTGCTTTTATCTTTGTATTATTTTCTTCTCATTTGGATCTTCATATTATATTGCCACACTAATGGAATCCATCGCATCTTGAGGAGTACTACACACCAACTTAAGAAATTGCTTTTAGCCATAAATGCCAGTCCCATTGAGAATATTTTCTGTTTATTTGTATTCCTTTGGTGCAGACTTTGTCTTGCAGCATTTTTCAATCATTTTTCCCATAATGCATGGATATTTATTTTTTTTCAACTAAATTTGTGGGGTTTTTTTTAGATGGTCATTGCTCGTTCTCAATGAAATTGTATTTCATATCATTCATAATTTTTCACCATAAATAATACAGTGTACTTGCAGCATTTTTGTACTGTCGTGTCATGTTTTATTACAGTACACAGAAACAAAAAATAATGGTAAACAGGTAGACAGCTTCTAAGCCCTAGATCAAACTGATCATAGTCTTGTTAATGGTCCGAGGCATCTGTGGAATAAACAGAATATAAACCAGTCAACGAGTTACATTATTTGTCTCCTTGAAGGCTTGACAGAGAAATCATGTACCAGATATACTCCCTATGTCGAGTCGAACTGCAAACAACAACGATCCTGAGCTGCTGTAGCATAATGTGCCTGCAGATCAGGGTCTGTGATATATGTTATACTGATTGTTCCCTACAAAAGTGCACAGACCATGCAACAGCAGATCTGGATCGTTGCAGTTAACAGTTGGACTCGTATAAGCAAATATATAGGGTAACTACGAGACTAACATTTTTCATTGCAGCATCAATTTGCCTTACGTTTTCAACCTCATGTGCTTGATGCTGTTAGGTCTTTGAAGTGCATCTTACCATACCATAATATGTATGAAATAGGCTGTGGCAGTTTATTTTTTTAGGTAGACTTGTTTTCAAGTGAAAATATTAGTAGATGATGGGGAAAATGATTTTCTTGTATGTAAAATTTACAAGAATGTGAAAGAAGTTTAAAGCCATACTTTGGCATCTGTAAAGAACAGTCAGTCTGTATGTCTTGTTCTCTGCATGTTAACTTGGTTTGTAATATTTTGCATTGTTAGGGTATTATGCTTTCAACAAATGGTCACTTGACAACCAGACAAGGATGATTACAGTGAGAAAATTATATCTGATAATGTAAAGTTGTGGTTCTATTTATTTGATATTTGTCACCGGGTCACCCAAAAAAAAAACCAAGTGTGAATGTTATGTCTGGTGGTCAAATTAGTAATTTGCATGATCAGAGAATTTGCTTCAGTAATGCAAGATTCATACATACTTTACACATTTCCTTACACATTTTGTGTTGTTTTACAAGGAGAAATTTGCAAACCTATCAAAAGTTTCCTTTGTGTCTGCTTACTCATTTTAGGTTTTACACAGAAATGTGATTATAAACTGAGTAAATGGATATCATATCAGGTTGTTTCGGAAGAGACTGGTTTTACATTATAGTGATTTAGAAGGCAGGAGCATTTGAATAAATATTAGGAGCAGTTGTACAGAGAATATTTGCTTGATTCTTCCAAGTGAATAATGGCTATATTTTACTGAGCAGTTGAAAATGCTCGAGTCTTTCAACCACAAGTTGAAATATATCCGTTATTCACATGGAAGAATCCAGTGTTCTTTTAATCTGTTTATTTTATGCTCAAGCATATTAGTTACCTAACAGACTGGAGTAGCAGATTGCTTATAATAATCCACGTGATAATATCAATTGTTTACCATTTATGTTCTGCTATATTGTGTATATATTCACACAGAAAATGTCAGTACATCTGTCCCTTGATAACATGGTCCGAAACATAGATCACACTGTGAGCAAGGGCATGAGTTATCAACTGGAAAATGAAGCAGGGGTACCACTCTAGCTAAGCATAAAGAAGACTGTGGAGAGAGGGGGTGGGGTAGCTGGTCTGTTTTATGGATGAATACTCATTTATTTTCAAGGTAACCAATCTCCGAAAGATTGGGAAACAACTCCATGAGGTTTCAAAAATATCACTTATATGTGTGCCTCGTGTGCCTGCAACACATTGTGTATTACATCTGTTTTTTGCACCGCAAAAAAAAGATTCCTTTTTATCTAAAGTAGAGACAGATGTTCATGAAAAAATCATAATTGTTGAAACTCAAATATTAATAACTTTTATTAGTGAAATATTGATGCTGTTATTTCATTGCAAGTAACTTCTGCTCATTCTTGAGCAAGCCTTTGAGTGCCAATTTAGGAAATTTAAGTTCACTGTGAACTTTGGAACTCGCTTCTCCATAATGAACCATATTTGCCAACTTAGCTTTGAATTACTCCTTTCACTTGGTTGCCTTGCTATCTTTGATCACATTGATGAATGACAAGGGTTGTTTAAGGCAATTGTTACTTGCACAATAATAAAACAATGTTTGAGTGGTCAATTGACCTGACACATGACCATGACTGCTACCTCTTACTCCGGGTAGGATTTGCATGCCTTTTAACTTTTTTTTATTCTGTTTATTTGATTAGGTACAAAAGACATAATTAACTTGAAATACGAAGTAGGTCTGCTTTTAACTGAGTGTAACAATACAACAAAATATGTTTGGAAATTGGAGATCAAAATATGGTCGGCTGTTAATAAGGTTTCCACAGAAATACCATTACATTAGATTGAAATTTTTCAAATTTGAATACAAGAGGGCATAATATATTTGATGAAGATTTCCTTGAAACCAAAATCGAATATATGACTACAAAATAAATTTCACTTGACAAAATTTTCTTCATTGCTATTTGGGGCCCCGAGTGGTCTAAATCGCTCACCATTACGGATTACTGCCATCTCACCTTTGTCTGCGTGGGTTCGAGTCTTGGTCATGTGGGTATCTGAGAAAGCTTGCCAGTAGCTTTTCGTGGGTCGGTGGTTCTTTCTGGGGTTTTCACGGGTTCTTCCTCTACCATTTATACTGGCCGCCATGTATAGCCTATCTTGTGCTGAATAATGGCATTAAAGCCCATGACAACAACAACAATCATTGCTATTTATTTCTTAAAGTATTGCTACCAGTATACGTTAGTGACATTTTCACTGATCAAAATTTTATAGAAGATTATTTACAGTGTAGTGTGAATTTGTAGTTAAAGACATTGTAAGACATTATTGGAATAAGTGGAGAATTTATGATGTTGATTGAAATTTCTGGACACTGACCGCTGTTTTTGATGATAAAATGAGCAATAAATTAGGGTGTCATTTACCAGTTTTGATCGCAATTTTCTTCACTTTCAGCAAACAAGGGTAAATTTTTGAGGCATTTTTTGTGTTAAGAAAAAGGGGGGATCCATGCCTGCCACTGTGTAATAAGTAGGTTCGTGAGTTTTCAGGGCCCATGTTATCAAGGGAATGGTGTAGTAACATATTTCTCTGTGATAGATTGTTATGTGTACCACTACAGCAAGCGATTGACAACATGGCAGATAAAATTCTTTGGTCATGATGCTGTGATGAATGAAAGAGTATTGACAATTTTCATGGAACATATACTAATTCATGAAATAGCATAAAATAAATAGATACATTTATGTATTGTTATTTTGATTTTGTTCTAATATTATTCTACCACTTGTTTATAAACTCCATTTTGTTATCCACTCATCTTGCTTTCTCCAACGTCAGTGAAGGATTGATATTTGAGCTATGTCAGATTCATTTTATTTTTTCATTTTTTTTTCTTCTTCATTTATGAGAACAGTTTGAAAGATTGACAGTTTCTAAATTAAAGTGAAGCTAACATGTTGAAGTAAATATTTGTATGTTTGCACACACACACACAAGTGCAAACACAGGCCTTTTACTGTTTACTCCTGGAAGTAGGTTTGTTGAACTGTGACAATATTTGGAGCATGAATCAAATTTGGAATTTTCGTTTGCGTGATAATTTATTAGTGTTAATTAAACACCTACTGATTGACACTTATTTATCAACATGATTAATATCTACCTGTAAATATCAGTCCATTTCTTAGAGTATTATTATGTTTCATCTGAAATGTATGTCAACAGCCCAGAGGCGGCCAAGCACTGTAAAAAAACCTCTTCCTTATTCATGGAAAATTGATTTGCCCTTTTTCAGAGAAATAAGACACCCTCCCTTCCTTGGAAAAAGCAGTCCAAGAATTTAGGTATGGTTGGACAAAATTGCCATGAATACATGAATAGTTCTTTCAAGAAGCATTTAACACAGAATTGACATAGAGAAAAAACATTATTAACAGCTGTATTTAAATATTTAATATTAAATGTTCTAAGTTTTAAGAAAATCTGGATAAGACTAGGCAGTTTGTTGTGAAACATAGAACCTTATTGTACATGCACTTTTTTATTTATATTTTTAATATAAAATTAACTTGTATTTGAGTGATTTTTGCCATCAGTATCATTCTATAAGGTGTAAACAAATAAATAGATAAGTAAATTAATGTTTTTGTTTCATTTTGTTAGTCATTAATTAACTTTTGACTTCACCTCTGCGTGGGTTCGAGTCCAAGGCTCGGCTAGCGTGGTTACGTGGGAAAGCCTGCCAGTAGCTTCTCGTGGGTCGGTGGTTCTTCCCTGGGTTTTCCATGGTTTTTCCTCCACCAGTTATACTGGCCGCCATGTATAGCCTATCTTGTGCTGAAAAATGGCGTTAAACCCTAGAACAACAACAACAACAACTTTTGACATCTTTGTTTTAAGGTGTATTTCATTTCAAATTGTTTAATAGGTTGTAGCAAAACAAGGTCTCCATCACATTACATCACTGATATGACATTAATCAAATTATTCAAACTACCGATGACATTGAGTGTTGTTTTATGGTTTATGCCATTTTTCATCACATGATAGTCTATACCTGGCAGCCATTAAAACTGGGGGAGGAAGAACCTTGGAAAAGCACAAATAAAACCACCAACTCCAAGGAAAGCATGTTGAGAGTTGAAGTGAGCCTGATTTACATAAGATGGAAATACACAAGTCCAGTGTGTGTGTGTGCGATTTGGATTTTTAATGTAGCTTTATCAATTTTTCAGTCATATTGCTACGATGTCTGCAGTGTGGCAGTTTATAGTGGTGTCTAGCACTGGGGCATCATGCCGCAGACATGTAGCATGATGTCCGACCCAGTCACATTATTCTGACACCAGGCTGACCACCCCTAACACAAACCTCTTAATGTTCAGTGGCTAGTGAGGCAGCTGTTAGTACCATTTTTATAAGTATTTGGTATGACTTGGCCAGGGTTTGAGCCACAACCTCCTTTGGGTGAGCCATGGCTCTGTGGGTTATCAGACACTTATCTTCAGCAGCAGAGAGGGTGAACAGACCACTTAGGGGAATGGTCACCCTTGTGTTTTACCAAACAAAAAATAGTGACCACTCATAGAGGTCAATTACCACGTCTACGATTATTGTTTGTCCCAAACAGAACCGTAGACGCCCCTCTCTGCTGCTATCAATATTGGGAATCATCATCTGAATCATGGGAATCTTCATCTGTTTCATCTTCATCTGAATCTTCGGAATTTGTTCTATGTTTCAAGTAATATTCAAGTTCTGATGGTGGTTTTTCTATTTTGGGATTTATGTTCTTTCTGTGTTTATAATATATCATCAAACTTCTGTATTCCTCTTCTGCTGATATTAATTAAATTATTATGTTATAATAAAATGATACATCCAGAATCTCATACTGCAAGAACAGCACGAGAACGATTAGAAACAATTAAAAAATTTCTTCCTGTCAGAGACTCATTTAGAAAAAATCTGCAAGCGCAGCAAGAAGCAAAAGTTGAGTATGAAGAGGACACTAAAAAACTGTTTAAGCCCGTCACTGCAGCTACTAAGAAAGTTAGAACTGTCATCAAAGAAGATCTTCTTCCGGTATCAAAACAAACTGCAGCGCTGACTGAACAGACGAGGGAGATTTTACGAAATCTTCCAACTAATATAGCTGCGGCTCAGCCTCCACGTATTGATGAGGAAATACGTGAAGGTATTGGAAAACTTCGTGCTGAAGTCGCCGATGTGAGAAAAAAACTTGCATCTGAACCCAAAACAGCAGAAGAGAACTTAAGATTAATTGCAAGATTTAACGAAGGAGTTGTTGAGGAAATTAGAAACACTGAAAGAGAGAGATTACCTGAGTTGATATCAAAAAATATATCTAATAAATCTAATTTTTTAAAACCCTTTTATGGAAAAACAACTGATGATGATTTCATTAAATGGATATATCGCGTATATTACAATAAAAAACAAGCTAGAGGTCAAGAATTTAAAAGACTTAAAGAAGAAGTAGAAAGATTTAGAGGGGGACGGGAACAACCAAAACAAGGAGAGTCCTCCCAGTATCAGCTTCCTCCACCTCTGCAACAAATAGAACAACAACAACAATCTTCTTCGCCACAGCAAAGGTTGTTGTCGAAAATTAAAAAGGCTAAAGAGTCACTTAAATCACCCTTCTCGAAGAAAATTTCTGCACCGAAAATGACATTTACACCGACAGGTTCACCACATGGATTTCGAGAAGGTGACTCACCCCCGGACACCACTGAAGTACCTACTCCGGTAATGCAACCACCACCCCAAGATGAACCTAAAACAGGATCTGGTTTATGTCCTGATAATATCATCAATGACGTATCACGGTTAGAAGTTCTCATAGGAGGAAAACGAGCTGGAAATAATTCACCAGAAATAACCAATGAAGCAGCTGATATTTGTCGGCGACTATTTCAAGGTGGTATCATGGATATCGGTGTTTACCGAGAACTTATTGATGAGCTCGTTGATGACTAGTTGTTAGATAAATGGTAAATAAAATAAGATGATTGTGCATGATAATCATCGTAAACCCACACAGGTTAGAGCGGTAAACTCACGATTACCAATCTATAGTGTTATTTACGGAAATGGACTTGGTGATGTCATTCGAGGATTATTTACAAGGATAGCTCCAAAAGTAGCACCTGTTGCAAAACAATTATCGATGAAGGCTATTGATATTGTTCGTGATAAAGCTCCTGGTGCAATTGTCAATGTTGCTGGTAAGGCGTTCTCGGCGATCAAAGAAAGATTATCACGATTATTGCGACGAAAACAACAATCACCGGTGAAACTGGCAAGTACTGAGGTGATGCCTGCAGATGTCAGTAAAATAATAAATCAGGCTGCAAATCAAAAACTAGCGGCGATATCTGAAGAAGCGGAAAAAAATATAACAGCAAATTTAATAGCAGGAAGTGGTCTTCGTCGACGATGATCATCATTTGGAAAAATGGTAACTATAATAAAATGTTCAGGCGCGAATCAGACCCAGCATTTGATATGGAGGCACCTGTCCTTAAGTACGAGTCAGTACGTGATTATCAGTTTTATTCTTATGACGCAAGACAACCAAATCATCCGGGGAGAATCGAATTACAGGTTCATGATACAAGTAGATATTTCTTGCCCGCTGAAGCGTTTATTGCAGTAGAAGGTACACTTGTAAAGGGGGATAATACGGCATATGGTGCCAATCTGCGTGTTGGTTTTGTCAACAACGGAATTATGGCGTTGTTTGATAGCGCCACATACATGATTGATGGAAAAAATATTGAATCAATTCAGAAGGATGTTGATGTTGCTACAACAATAATTGGTCTAGCCAGATATTCTGACGACTTTACAAGATCGGCTGGTCCAACAATGATGTTTGCTAAGGATATTACCAACAACGCTGATCATGTTCAGTATACCAAAGTACGAACACCAGTAGGTACTGCATCTGATCCACAACCGGTTGCTGATGGTCCTGAATACGCAGCCAGACCAGGTGCTGCTTTTGATATTGTAGGAAGCGTTAATGCGACTTACAACCTAGGATTTGCAACACGCCGATCAGCGCTGTCGGGAAATAATAGAAATTTTTCGTGTGCAATTCCATTATCTCACATCTTTGGATTTTGCAGAAATGTTAGAAAGGTCATCTTTGGAGCTAAACACACAATTGTGCTCGTAAGAAAAGGTGATGATAATGATGCAATCTGGCGAGGTGATGGTGTTGCTGATGCTGGTAAAGTAAATATAACAAAACTTTCATTGTGGATGCCAGTAATGACTCCATCTATTACTGAGGAACAAAAATTACTATCTTTTATGGATCAAGGCGGTAAATCATTGCTATCATGGTTAACAGTAACCACAGATGCTGCTCAAAGCAATATTAATGGTTTATTTACATGGCATATAGCATCACAACAGGGTGTTTCTGCACCACGACATATTTTTATTGCACTACAAGATAATGCTCGGACGAATAATCAACAACGTTCACATATGATATTTGACAACCTTGGAGTTAATGAAGTTTCCTTGCGAATAAATGGACATCAAGAACCAACAGAAAATATACAACTAAATTATGCACAAAATCATGTAGCGCGCGCATATCATCGTTTAATGTCATTCATGGGACGTGATCAAAATATAGATACCGGGTTGCAAATATCACAACTAGATTTTACAGGTCTATATCCGATTTATTATTTTTCACTAGAACATCTTGATTTATCCAAACAATCTGTTGTTGATATACACTTTCGAGCTCGTGTTACTAACCCTCCTCCTGATATAGCTGGTCCACCAATTGTTCTCGGCTTCTACAGAGCGATCGCGGTCATACTTAGCGACAAGGCCATGTTACTTGAAGGTGGCAGTGGTCGAATGAGGGTCGTTGATGCACCGGTGGAAAATCTTTAATCGTGTTATTTAGAAAAATATATTTTATATAAAAATGTCGTATAGTCATGTTAATGTTACTCTGACCCCGGGTCAGGTAAAAAAGCTTCAATCAAAAACCGCCAACAAATGCGGAACTAAAATATCACTAAAACGAGATCATATTAGTGGTGGTCCAAACAAATTATCGTTGACAAATAATCAGATTAAACATTTCAATAAGGCCTTAGAATCAAAAACTGGAGTTCAATTCCATCTCTCCCCGAGCGCCATCAAAGACATGGTTAAAACGGGTGGTATATTTCCACTACTTGCGGCCATTCCGGCATTAATAGCTGCAGCTGCTCCAGCCGTAGCAAAAGCGGCCGCGTTAGGTGCTGTTGGAACAGCCGCTGGAATGGCACTAAAGAAAGCAACAGGGCAGGGATACAAAAAAAAGGGACGCGGTCTAAGATTACCGGGATCTCGTTGGGGGAGAGGCCTAAGGCTTCCAGGATCATTTCGTTAGACGTTCCAGCATCAAATTTTGATTTACTTGATGCTGCTAAAAAATTAAAAATATCTGCCTTTAGAGGTGTTTTTATGCGAGATCAATTACCGAAACAACCAAACAAACTAGAAACAGGTATTATTAATCTTGACAAACGTTCCGGACCTGGTACTCATTGGGTATCATACGCGGTTGATCCACGTGGAATTGTTTATTTTGATTCGTACGGGTTAGCTCCACCTGTTGAATTTATCAAGTATGTCGCACCACTTCACGCAACAACCAGAGGTTCCAAAGTTTGGTATTCAACGCTACCCACACAAACAATGACAGATCCGCCAATATGCGGCCGTGAAGTAATTAATGTACTCGACGCAATATCAAAATCATCCAAGCCGCCACATAAAGTCGTGCACGATTATACAAGCAACCGATTTGTTGCGCGTAAGGCGTTTTAAACAACGGGTCTTATTATAATGGTTGATATTTACGGAAGATCTTCTTCACGCGTTAAGAAAAAGCTCGGCGACGTTGATCTGTCGAAGTATGTGACTAAGGATGACCTCGCTGATATCATGAACCTGGCTGGAGTTGACCCAGATGAAGTTGTTATTTTTCAAGATCGATATGGTAAACTAAAAACCAGCAATATCAAATGGAATGATATAGTCCGGCGAGTACTCGGTGCAGTTACAGATAATATTCCCGTGTTTACTGACGGTGGTAGAATCAGAGATTCAAGTATGTCACTTAAAACCATCAGAGATGAAATTGCAAAAAGTGTTGCTAATCGCGTGAGAAACACCGGTGACACAATGATGGGTGAACTTAGCATGAACGGGAACAAAATAGTAGTTTTAAGAGATCCAACATCTGACGAAGACGCAGCAACAAAAAAATACGTCGACACCGTAGACGGTAAATTATCCACGTTACGGGCTGAGTATGACGTTCACGCAGGAACTTTTGGAAGATTTCGAAGAAATTTTCAAAAAACCGATGATACCATAGATAAATTCTTCGGTACTCCACGCGCCATTGACATGAAACTCGTTGATATCAAAAATAACCTAGACACGATCAAACAAACACAGCAAGACGTCGTAGCGGGAATTCCTGAGATTGTCAGTAAAACCAATTTGATTAAAATTTCAGCTGCAATAACTCCCGGGCATATCACAAACATCGTATGCACGGTATCATCGGGATTTGCAACATGGTCGCAGCAAAATAATACTATCAAATATACCGCAACAGTCACTGGCGTGTACAGGCTGTCTGTGTTTTCCGCCGCTAAGTTTGAAATATTTACAACGTTTCCATGGCGTCATTCCACAGACAGGTTTTCCGGGGTTGTATCTGTTGTATTAAATATCGGAACCGAAGAAATATTTATTCTGGAAGCAGCTGATAAGAAATTAACCGCAACATCCTTCTGGTGGTGTTTGGAATTTGTAGCTGAAACACCTCAATTGGTTACGGCATAAAAATATATATGGACGGTGCACAATACAGATACAATCAAGCGCGTGAATGGCAGGCTGCGCTAAAAGATCAAGTTGATCAATATACAGTAAAAGTAAAAAAATATCGACGACGATTGGTTATCGTTGATGTGATTGTTTATTCAGTATCCGCTGTTGTTGCTGAAACCGGTGTAATATTATCAGCGTTGACAACGATGGCACCAGTAGCTGTAACTATCTGTATTTCAGCAGCAACAAGTATTGCAGGTGTGCTTGGTATCATCACAAAAAAAATATGTACTTGTACGAACGAAAAATTATCCGATTACAAAATAAAATTACATACAGCGACGGTAGCATACTCGAAATTATCCTCGTTGTTATCAGCGAGTCTCAGTGATGGAATTATATCTGATTTCGAATTTTCAATGATGACCAAAATATACGATGAAGGTATTAAAGATACAAGTATCAATAATGACAGAATTACTCCAGCAGATCGTGACCAACACAACTCCGCCAAAGATAACGATGATCTCGGTAAGTTCAACTAATCCTGAATTTAGTGTTAATTTTCCTACTGCAATTCCAGTAAAAGAAATAGCACTAGCACAATTACGGGTATATTACAGCTGGCCAAATATCAGATCAAAATCATTTAATGGTACACCAGCAAATAATTCGCTCGTATTTACTAACAACAACAAACCCGATGGAACACCTGACTGGGTTGTTGTTGGAATACCAACCGGCAGTTACCAGATTGAAGAGATCGGTGAGGAATTTGCGCGTAGAATAAAATCAATAACGGGAAAGGAATCAAAAATATCAATAAACGTTCATGAGCCGACGTTGTCCTCGACGGTTGAAATAAACTCGCCTGATTATGCCGTTGATATTTATCAATCTTCAATCAGATCCGTGCTAGGATGGCCTGAAATATCACCACCGATAACACCGATACCACCAGAACCGAAAAAGTCTGATTATGTCACGGATAGACAATTATATCATCAAATTTATCCATCATACGAGGTGTTACTAAGTATTTTAAAAAGTAAATCGATGCTTGGCGAGTTTTACTTTCGCGAAGATATTGAGACATGGTCTTTTATAAATCATGGGGAGTGGAGATATGATGTGAGGTTTGATCGGAGTGATATTATTGCATATTTTCAGGAAATCAATCAAGAGTGTAAAAAACAACTAGATCAACTAAATCAATATTTTAACGAACATATTTTTGACATATCAGCGTCATCGCGTGAAAAAATCATCACGCGTGTGGAAAGATTAAATCGGCTTATATCAGACATGGAATATTTTAATAACCGAATAGTTCAGGCGATGGTTAGTCTTTTAAAATCACATAAAAATTCTGATGCAAAGGCGTGGTTAGAAAAATATAAATTAACAGAAGCCGATGTACCAAATTATAAATTTCCCGGGTATAGTGTAACCGAGTTAAGAAAATCTTTCAGTGATGTCATTGATGAGTTTTTTCCTAAAATACTCGATGCATGGAGAAAATTAATTCCGCCTTCAACTGTTCTCAGATATGATAATGATCCACATGGCGGCGGAAGACACGTATCCCCGCGGATCGTTAATATAACACCGACGGTCGCGGTCAATCTGGTTTGTGACGTAATCGATGGCAGCTCTCAAATAGATCTCGGAAGATCAAATCAGGCTCAACAAGGATACATCCTGTACACGTTCACACCACAAGTTCCCCCTGGAAATTTAATCGTGCAAGAACCAACTAATCCCGTGTATTTGCGGTGTCACAATAATATGTTAACACGAATCAATTTTAAACTCACAGACCACCTTAATCGCTTGATTGACATACGTGAAGAAGAGCTTGTAATAAATCTGTATGTAAAGTCGTAAAGACTTTTGTCTTAAGGATTTCTGTCTAAGGACTTTTGTCGTAGATCTTCAGAATCAAATTCGATCAACTTAAAAAAATATTTTATTATTACTAGCACAAATTTGTGTTTGGTACAAATTAATCGGCCCAGGCAACTAAAAAAGCTAGTCGATGAAAGTAAAATTAAAATTTCTATCACAAAAAAAAATAATATTTATTAATTTTCCTGATTTTTACTGAAATTGTACAAATTACTTGATTTTGACTACCAACTACCCCCTCAGAAACATAAAAATGCACGAACTACTTGATTTTGACTACCAACTACCCCCTCAGAAACATAAAAATGCACGAACTACTTGATTTTGACTACCAACTACCCCGTCAAAATCAAGAAAGTTCTAACCTTGTCAAATTGTTCCTAACAAATTTTATTTATTATAAATTAATTTTATTTATTAATAATATTATTTTTACTGAGATTTTTATTTTTTTTTACTAAAATACAACGAAATTGCTCAAATTTCCTGATTTTGACTACCAACTACCCCGTCAGAAATCAAGTAGTTCGTGCATTTTTCTTTGATTTTGACTACCAACTACCCCGTCAGAATCAAGTAATTTGTGCATTTTTCTTGATTTTAGTAAAAAAAAATAAATCCTCAGTAAAAATAAAATTTATAATAAATAATATTATTAATAAATAAAATTTATTAGGAACAAATTTGACAAGGTTAGAACTTTCTTGATTTTGACTACCAATACACGTGGTCAGCGTTGACTTGGACCCCAGTTACCAAAACTTTCATTTTCATTATCACCAGTAACGAAGTTACCTTGGATCGTTTCATCAGTAACGAAGTTACCTTGGATCGTTTCACCAGTAACGGGGTTACTCTCTGACATAATTTTTCTTAATAGTCTTATGCGAGTACTAATCGTTTTCTTTGCCTCATACTCGTGGGATAATAACGACTTAATTCTTTCTACGGCGGTAGAAAGAGGAATGAACTCCTTCACATGATCATCTTCTACGGTAGCTAGCGACTGAAACATTGCCGATTGAATCCGTTTCATGAGCCTGTATTCAGATGATAGTGTGTGTGTCCCCATGGTTTTACGTTCTTGTAAAATCTCAAAGTCAGAAACTATTTTTTCAGGATTAAGTTCATCAGATATATTAATTCCATCTTATTTTAATTTTTTAATAGCGACAATTACATCATTGATATTTTCATGGTTCATTATATAATATATAAATCTTTAAAATAAAAAAAATATCCCTAGAACACCTATCGAGTGTATTAGCGAGTTCGTCGGGATGTTTCAGGGACAGCACAGCCAAGAACTCGTAGCTTGCCACCGCAATCTACCAAGTTCATTAGGCAAATATTCCCTCTACGAGAGCCCCTAACCCGCCAAACAACGGTCTAGAGGCCCAAGAGGGAGGACAGCACAACCCTCATTAAACTCGTAGCTTGCCACCGCAATCTACCAAGTTTAGAGGATATACACATAACATATAACTAACTAAGGACAGCACAAGGACAGCACAGTCCTCATTAAACTCGTAGCTTGCCACCGCAATCTACCAAGTTTATCGGACATACATATAACATATATACAATGAGATGGTTATATACAATGAATGAAGAGCCCCTATCGAGTGTATTAGCGAGCTCAGATTATGAATGAAACGGCACTAACTAAGGACAGCACAAGGACAGCACAGTCCTCATTAAACTCGTAGCTTGCCACCGCAATCTACCAAGTTTATCGGACATACATATAACATATATACAATGAATGAAGAGCCCCTATCGAGTGTATTAGCGAGCTCAGATTATGAATGAAACGGCACTAACTAAGGACAGTACAAACATATACGCTCAGCAAAATCACACCCACAATAATTAATCCAGTGGGTGATACGAAAATATGTATCAACCACAAGTCAATATTGTGGTTTGTGAATTTGCTGAGCGGAGGGGTTCTTGCGGTTCCCCCCACTATTATAAAAATCGCAATTATGCGCACCACCGACAAATTGTCAGCCATGGGGATTCGATCCTGGACCGCGAGCGCCACAGTCCAATACCATACTGATCGAGCTATCAAACATTGTTACGAACATATGTTTCGGAAGTTAATATATAGCTAGCTATATAACTAAGGAACCAATATTTACAGTAAACAGCGGTTTCTGAATAATAACGGTTTCTGTATTTAACAGTTTCTGTATTTGTAGCGGTTTCTGTATTTATAACAGTTTCTGAATAATAGTTTCTGTATTTATAACAGTTTCTGAATAATAGTTTCTGTATTTGTAGCTAGTTTCCTAAGCAGACCGAAAATCAATAATAACAGTAGCATTAATGCACCAGGCAAAGAACTTTCCAGAATTGTAAGTTCAGTGAACACACAACTGCAGGTCAATTACAATGAGTAACGGTTTCTGTTTCACACACAGCTTCCTACGGATCAATAATATTATCATGTGTTGTATGATGGGAAAATATTTAAAAACCATAAATAATACTTATGAGTCTAATGAGTTAGGTTCGTCGGCACTATACGATGTAATTAGTTAAACTGACTAATTACGATCATAAAAAACCAACCATCTACGAAGAAAACTATATATTACAAAGTAATCTCCCCTTAAATCAAAAATTCAGTAGTGTATGGAGGACCTACTGTGACATAAATTAAAAAAATTAATTCAATGTGGTGATGATAGTTAATAATGTGGTGATGATAGTTAATAATGTGGTGATGATAGTTATTGATATTGAAATGTAATTTTCTGCTTATATTTTTTCGAAAAAGCTGTTTTATATATATTTTCTGCGACTTTTTGTACTGATTGCGGGTGAATATCAAAATATTTCGCAGCAGAAGATATTGAACGAAACATAATTTCTTTGCCAGTTTCTATGTTTGAGGAAATTACCGCCCTCTTTCCGATTGTCTTACATCTTCCTGTATTACCGCGTGTATTATTCTCGCTGTGAGAGATAGCTTGTAAATTGGATAAATTATTGTTTTGAGTGTCCCCGTCAATATGATCAATAACAAGACCATCATTGATCAAACCCTTGTGACACTCGTATGTAAATCTATGACACAGATAATGTTTCTTTCCCCCCCCCCCCGCATGTGAACATTAGATAACCAGCATTAGTAATATAACCAACTTGTTTCTTCAACTTGCAGTGTCTGATGATACCATTAATATTTGATTCATAGTTTGTTATGACAGGATGTGGGACAAATATATTTTGCTCCATTATAATAATATTATATGTTTAAATCATTGTTTGTCTGAAATCTTGATATATAATCCCTCACGGATTTTATAGCGTTTTCACCGCTATTATTTTTTTTGTCATAATATCTTTTAAGCTCTCTGAACCGTTTCCCGCCGCACTTCCCACATAATTCTGTCTTTCCTCGCACTCCAATACCACACCGTAGACATGGTATTGGTCCTAGACTTCCTCGTCGTATGTTTTGTGAGTGCATCCAACAAAATTCCTTTCTACAGGATTTGTTGCATCGATTTACCGAGCCGATCATCAACCATCTGCATTGGGACATTGTATATATATATATAATTTTCTTTATTTAAATATTTGTTTTAATTATATGAACGAGTTTGAGAGATTATCCCAAACTAGGCCTGTTAAGTATAAATTCAACCTTGACAGATTATCTTCTGACTTGCCAGTACGAGATCTGGTTGATCCGAAAAATAAAAGTTTGATCTCGAAAATTCACGACGCCAAGAAGGAATTTTACACGGATGGTGCATCTCATACATGGTCAACGTTCAAGATTATACGAAACACTGACTTTGTCACGGACGCTACAATGAACGACAAGCGAGCAGCAACTATCATTAACTACATCGCTGAATACGAGGGCAATCAAAAATATTTCTTCAGAGTAAAATTTATTGTATTAACAGAAACAGATAGTTGGATTATCCGTGACAAATATGATCCTGTCCTTGGTAATAATAAAACTATCATATTAAGTAAAAATTCCAGACCGGGTCTATTGACTGGTATTGATAAACCGTATTATGAGCGAGCGTATCCTGTAACAGCAGTTATTTATGGAATTTATGAGATAAATAAAAAACCCAACGTTGATAAACTAGCGCCGATGAAATTTTCAAGGTTAAATTGTGTAGCTGAACGAGTAATAGAACACTTTACAAACGCGATGCGTGGAAATGGATTAACTGATTTAA
This sequence comes from Sinohyriopsis cumingii, assembly GCA_028554795.2. Classification (NCBI taxonomy): domain Eukaryota; kingdom Metazoa; phylum Mollusca; class Bivalvia; order Unionida; family Unionidae; genus Sinohyriopsis; species Sinohyriopsis cumingii. Next base: position 103,630,020 of record CM068840.1, on the reverse strand, counting down.
GGCGTGAAAAAATAAACTCGTGGGCTGATTCAGTTAAGGATACTGGTGCTACAATAAAAGATGTTGCTGAGTTAGGAAAAATATTAAAATTTCCAATAACTGTGGCGACAATAACGGGAGAAGTACTGTACCAGTCGAAATATAAATCGAAAGGAGCTCCAATAAATATTATCGATCATAACGCGCACGCATGGACTAACGCAGTAACAATATTTCCACGTGATCGAACTGTTAGATTTTACCCCACAGAATTATCTGTGGCAGATATGAGTATGTTTGATTTTATCAACGAAATAAGTAAAACCGATCCTGTATCGGTATGGTTATTCAAAAGTAATGAGGAGGGTGAATTTGATCAGTTTGTCAAACCGAACGGTGAAATATATCGAACAGAATCCCTCCATGACGAGATGAAAAATCTTGCGACGTTTTTACAGTGCAAGCACGCGGAAAATACTGACAAATTACTAACTAATTGTTTTACCGTTCCATCTGTTGCGGCTCATTTCGCCAGGGAACGAAATTCATGGAAACCAACACGATTTGATTTACTCGAGGACGTACGCGCAAGTTGCGTCGAATATGGACATGGCGGATTATGGAATACCAAATACAATTACAATGATGTTATTTCGGTTGATATGGTTGCATGTTATCCAGGAAGTTTTCTGGGATACGGAGATTGTTCTACGTACTTTGAAAGATTTGGTCACCCAACAAACGAGATGACGCGAGTGGCAATTAATGGACCATTACCTGATTTTGATCTGACTGGATTCGCCTGTATTGAATCATTCGAGTTTAACGAAAATCTTCACAAGATTTGTTATGTTTGGTTTGGCAGACATTTTTGTGAAAAACGTTGGGCACCTATAGTTTTGTTGCGATATATGCTAGATTGTGCGATACTGACATCGTTGGTGGTCAGTGAGGCAATTATATCATATCATGCACAGACCAAAGTTTGGTTGCCCATGTCAGATTCTGAAGTTATCAGCGAGTTTAAGGACGATATTCCTAATAAACTCAAAACCGCAAAAGATCTCGGTAGAAAAATTATAGGTAAATTTACTCAAGGTGGTGCATATGATTATAAAAGACATCACGCACGATTAATTTTAGATGATGCCGAGTACGATTTTATAATCGCTGATACAACGGCGAAAAATACATTTGTAAATCGAGAGAGTGTTTATTTATCCGACGGAACAAAATTAGGTACGATCGTTAGTTACATAAATGACGTATCCCCGCAATATACTCATCTAAGATCTTCCATGTTGGCTTATGTTTCTATAAATTTATTATCGATGATTAATAGATTTCCTGAGGCCGCAGTCAGAGTCGCAACGGACTCGTTTTATATTTCAAGTAAATATTTAGAACCTGTTATGAAATTTACAAGTAATGATGAACGATGGGGTTCGTGGAGAATAAAAAAGGAACTATTACACAATTATACAGAATCAGCAGATGTTCCAGTGAGAGATTTTTATCGTAAGGGTAATAAAATATCAGAAATGTCGAAAGCACCATCGTTGAGTGATCCAATAACCAGATATAAGACAGTATATCTCAATGGACCTGGTGGATGCGGCAAAACAACTCGAACGATTAATGTTTTTAGAAATTCAGATATAATCGTGCTGACACCCACACATAGACTTGCACGTGAGATGAAACAGCGGCAAGTACAATCGTGTACGTATCATAGTTTCTTCCGATGGCGCGGAGATACATGGACTCCTGAACGGATGGGAGAAAAATATATACCTAAAATAATTATTTGGGATGAGATATGCACGGTGTCATTGGATACATTAAAAATGTTTCTTGATTGGTTGTTGACGAAAAATACCGCCATAATAATGTGTGGCGATCATGGTCAACCGCCGCCCTTTGTTGGACCATCTCCACATGACTGGTTAAAAAATTTCGTTGATTATTACGAAGAAATAGATGATGATCATAGAGCTCTTGATGCAAATTTGAGGGAGTTTAAAAAATTAATCAGATTACAATCAAACAAAATTCAGTGTGAAATAATACGTGGAGTGATCTCAGAGACATCAATGAGTGATTTTTTGAACTCATGGAGACCCAACGATTTAATCGTAGCAAGTAGAAAAATAATCAGAGACGCTTTACAGCAGCAGTTATTTCAACTACATAAAGAACAATATTCAGAACTACCCGTTCCGTTATGTTATAGACCATCAGATACACGAAAACAGAATATTAATGTTGATATTCCAGGACAGACTGAGAATCAAAATCTCGTATTAAATGATATTGTCGCCGTTGATATCAGTGTGGTCGAAGATGCAATACGCGCTGACAAATCTCCATGGGTGTTGGGATACGCTATGACGATCCACTCGTCTCAGGGATTAACTATTTCTGATACACGAGTCTGGATTGTAGACGATCGCATCGAGTGGTCAAATTTAGTTTATTTGGCGGTATCGAGGGTCAGAAATATATCTCAATTACGTAGAATTATAATTCCTGAAATCGTTGATAAATTTAACATCATCGATGATGATATAATAAGAAAAAAATTAATCGGATACAAACAATCTGACAAAAAAAATAAACGTGACTTTGATCTTGATGTTGAATTTATTATTGAGTTAAAACAGCAGCAGAACAATCATTGCGCATGTTGTAATTGTATAATGTTATGGCGGTATTCGAGTAATGATTCAAGACAATTTACCGTAGATAGAAAAGATAATAGTCGCGGTCATACACGAGAAAATACCATGTTAACCTGTCTCGAGTGTAATCGACGTCGGGGTGCAGGCACCCTTGGCGCTAGTTAAGTGATCGAAATCACCGGAGTGATCGCGGTGGTAGTTGTGTATCCGCGGGAATTATTTGTAGTTGTTCACGTGTAAATCCACGTTGAGGAGCAGCAGAATCTAATCTGTAGATTGCAGTTCTAGAAACGCCTACATTTCTTCCAGTGGATCTTGTCACGGTAGATATTTTGTGTGTGGTAACACTCCAAATAGGATCAGTTGCTCTCGCGCTACCACCTTCAAGTTCACCAGGCTCATATAAATATCTGACTGTAACATCACCTAATATTTTTTGTTTTCCAGCATCTTTCCGTTGTGTTGGTATATTTTTTTTTGTGACCGCGCTAATGGGTTTCATGTTGGTTGTTCGTGTGATCTCATTATTTAATGCAGCTATCACGATTGGTAATCTTGCAACCCATTCGCGAGATCTCTTATCCTGAATAAATTCCCTCGCGTATTGATATCCAAATAACCGCTCAGCAAGTGTTCGATTAAATCGCTCAACAATTGCTTGATCACGATGAATTGCAGTATGACCTCGTCGTATTTTGGTATTATGTTGTTTCATCAGCGATGATACTGGACCAAGAAATTCCTTACCAGGATCAACCTGTAGTAGCTGCGGCCATCGTAGACCACCTTGTGGTCCGAGTCCTCGTTGATAAATTCGTTCAAACGCATCGGCTACTTCAGATGATGTTTTCGCCGATAGCGGCTCTGCTTCTTTATATCTACTTGCAACATCAACTACGGTTAGCGCGTACTTGTAAGTTTTTCCACGCACAGTATCATGCGGTAAAAACAGAATATCAGCTTGATGAACTTCATTAGGAACACTGACATCGAAATACGAGTACTGAATTTGTTTAGGACGTGGTAGATAAATTTGCCATATTGCTTGTTTAGATAACCACGTTTTAGCAGTAGAATGTTTAACCGATGCTGCATCAGCGAGTTTACCAATTGCTGCTTTGCCTCTCCAGTATCCTCTCGGTGAATAATAAATTGATTCCATTATTAATTACCAGCCCCAATCGCTAATTTACCTTTCATCGAGGATCTTACTAACCAATTAGCTAATGATTCTCTAATATTTTTATTTTTTATAGAATTTAATGAATGAATTAATTTTACATCTGCAATATGCCTATCTTGTAGATTTTGACTTTTATAAGCTACATCATGAGCATGACAAGCTCGATCAATAGCATTTATTGGTTCCTCGCCTGGTTTTGGTTGATCTTGATTATCGAGCCTGATATCGAGTCGAGTACCAGGACCGCAATAATTATATCCTGGTAGATGTTTTTCTCCGCTGTATTTAGCCCATGGAGCACCTGGAAACTTTGACATCAAATTAGCAATATCACCACCGCGCTTATTAGGTAAAAACGAAAATTTCTTTCTACCGCATACAGAACATTTTCCACCGTACGCTATTTTTTTATTTTTTGTTGTAACCGTAGCTAAATCAATAGTTGGAGTTTTAACTCTACAGCGTAAACAATATAAATTCATGTTATAATATATATGGATATAATTGATTTCTCAGCAACTCGGCAGCGAGAGCCAGTTAAGCATCATCCTGCGCTACCGAACTCCATCAGAATGATTATCATAGGACCATCTGGATCGGGTAAGACGCAATTATTACTTAATCTGATAATGAGATGGTTGAAATGGGATAAATTATATTTAGTAGCACCATCCGTTGATGATCAACGATGTTATGATGTACTTAAAGATTTCAATGAAAACGCACGATTACTAGATGAAGATACTGATGTTATAGAGTTTATAACCGATATTGATGAAGCACCATCCGTAGATTCCATAGATGGATTTATTAATAATTTAGTTGTGTATGATGATGTGATGCTAGATAAACAATCAAATCCAGCCAGAATATTTTCCCGAGGGAGACATAAAAATACAGACGTGATCTATGTTACTCAACGATATACACAAATACCAAAAGTGATCAGAGACAACTGCAACATTTTAGTTGTGTTTAATGGCGTAGACACACACACGTTGCGAAATATTCATCAAACTTGGTGTGGTGGTGACATGGATATAATTAAATTCAAAAATTTCTTCTCACGAGCGCAAGCTACCCCGCATGGATTTATAACAATAAATTTACATGATCCAAGAACAAGATATCGTGTGGGTATTGATAAAATATTTGGGTAACAGGGGTGATGATAAAATTAAATTGAATTAAATAGATATCATTAATATAATGAACAACTGTGCGTGGTTACGTCAAGGAACAACAGATAAATGCAACAAAAGGTGCCGTGGAGAATATTGCAAGAAACATAATTATCTTATAAAGAAAAACCCTCATGCTGGTCCACGAAGATGTGTTGGATGTAACAACGGCGTTAGAGGATTATATCAGATTTGTAAAAATTGCGGTGGAGATCGATACAGAAGTTTGATGATATATTATAAACACAGAAAGAACATAAATCCCAAAATAGAAAAACCACCATCAGAACTTGAATATTACTTGAAACATAGAACAAATTCCGAAGATTCAGATGAAGATGAAACAGATGAAGATTCCCATGATTCAGATGATGATTCCCAATATTGATAGCAGCAGAGAGGGGCGTCTACGGTTCTGTTTGGGACAAACAATAATCGTAGACGTGGTAATTGACCTCTATGAGTGGTCACTATTTTTTGTTTGGTAAAACACAAGGGTGACCATTCCCCTAAGTGGTCTGTTCACCCTCTCTGCTGCTTCTTCTGAGACAAAAAAGTCCAGAGATACTACTATACATAATCGTATTGCTCAAAATGATCGTTATACTTTTTGTCTAAATTTTCTTTTTTTGTATGCCACATTAGAATTTTTACTAACATTTGAAATATTATTGGAGGAATTATTGTGATTTTCTTTTAGAAAAAAAAGTACTAGTTTTGATTCATATCTTACTATTAAGTTACACTCCACCATCTTCACAAAATTTTATTTTACGTTATGTATCATGTCAACTTAAAGTTTGATCTTTGGGATGAGTACTAAACCACCCCACCCCCCATATATGGAAGACAATCTGAGTGGCTAAACTTTTCATCATTTCATTGTACATTTGGAACCACCACGTCTGATCATTTGCTTACATTGAGTTGCCTCCCTTGATATAAAAAAATGGACTGAAAGGCCGCTGGATTCAATATTTTGTTCCTCCAACCTAAAACTTTATTAATACATGTATGATAGATGTATTTTAATAGTAGATGATTATAATACCATGTATGTCAAATATGTACTTCATTATCACATTTCCCTTCACAACATTTTGATTTGTTTAATTGGAATAATAACGTCATTAATGTCACGTGGTGAAAAAAAAATGATTATTCGCTAATTAAAGAGGGAATATATTAATGTAATTCAGTAAATTGTTATATGAAAACAGTACACCCTTAAGTCTGCTTTCTGTAGTACTAATTTATCCTCTTGGTGTAGAAAATCAATTATTAGGAAACTATCAAATAATGGGTAACCGTAAGCGTATTTACATGACAGTATGGGATTTATGCATGGATACTTTAAAGGTCTCACTGGATTACAGCAAGAATCTGTTGAGCCCTGCTCCACTGGATGCGGAATTCGTATTCAGTAGTTTAATCTGTATGGCATCTTCGCTAGCCAAGGTTCTGATATGATAACCCTATCTACACCTTGGCGGATGAAACGGGCATTTTAGTACTTTGTTCTAGCGACATCTATTGGATTTCATGAGTTGCTTCCCTTAGTATATAATGTCATCTAACCAATAGCGTGTAACAACAGTGCATTGTACATCGGCCGGAAATGCGGAGAAATTGACTTAAAAAGGATACTTTGTAAGTTTAACATCGAAAGTATGACTATGTATTAGAGGGAAGCCATTATAGGTGCATATGAGTGAAGGGTATTTGTACAAATACAGACGTGCAGTGAAAAAGTGCTTATTTATCAGTCCATTCAGTTTGTATCTCGATCGTGTTGGAACCGTGTTCAAATTTGAACAACTTAATTTTGATTGGATGCGGTGGCTTGGTAACATTTCAGAACCTTGGCTAGCGAAGATGTTTGTATTGTGGCATTCCAAAATCTCCAGGCTAAGAAGCGCCTCCCCCCCTCCCCAATAGATGTGAGTAACCCACCTAAATGCAGAAGCAGGGTTCCCAACACAACCACTAGACCTATTTTTTTTTTTTATGAAAAAAAAATTCCTTTTTGCACCAAATTTATTAAACAGTGTATCTTTGGAAACGGCAGCAAGCCTATGGATTCATCCAGCCTTCCTTAGAAGAGAGGCAGTCAGTCCTAAAGAGAGCTTCCTCTTCTGTCAGATCCCCGTCTTCCTGACATCCCAGCAGGTGCCAGACTTAGTCGCTTCAAAGGCTTGGTCGGATCTGTCCTCTCCACGATAAGGTTACTTGCAATACTTTAGGGATTCTCTCCCTTTAGTTTTATCAGACCAATCTGAAATCCCTAATGGTAGAAGTGTACACCCTCCTGAAGAAGGGGGCAACAGAAAGGGCCATAAACATTTAAATAACTGATGTCGTTATGGCTCATCAATTTCTAGGTCAATACAAATATTTTCCAGTTATCAGCAACAAGCTGAAATAAACTAGTTGACACATAATAGAGTTAAAAGGTTGAATTCCTGTAGAAACAGACATGCAAAGTTTCGCAAACATAACCGTTTTTCTGTTTTATTTGTTTGTCTTGTCTATGTTTTGTATTTGCCTTTGAAAAAGACTTATTAAAGAGTCGAAAGTGCTCAGGCTAGATAGATACTAGTTTCGCAATGTTCGATGTCAGTTTATTGCATTTATCTTAATCAATCCCTGACACACGTGATCCCTTACTGGATCGAGTGCATTTGAAAGGATTGTTATTCACCATATGATTTGTATTCTTTATATATATATATATATATATATATATATATATATATATATATATATATATATATATATATATGGTCATTCATACTCTGCGATTGCAGAAGCTGGTATTGCCTAGTACGGTAAAAGTCATTATTCCTATTTTATAACTGCTAAAGATAGTGTACTGTAGGCTCGTTCCGGCTGATCATCTTGACCCAGATTAGTACATGGCCTTTGTTGTTAAGGTCAATAGCTTTCGATAATATTTAATGTCAGATGAGTGAATACATATACATGACCTGTATGTCTTTTACTATAAATAAGTTTGTTCCAGAAGACTGCTTAAAGATGGAGACGTCAGTCTCAATCAGGAATGTTATATGGGCAGTCTCCGTGAACCTCCACAATGCTTATCAACATTTGTCACCCATGGGACAGAGATTTGCCTGCGTTACTTTTCTCAGATCTGTCTGATCGTCTCAATCATTGCATGCACTCAGTGTAACCACTAATGTTGTTCCTGTCGGAGTTGTTATAAAATCAAACAAAAACAGATATATAACTAAAAAGAACTTCACTCATAAGGCAATTTAAGTTATCTCCAGTTTTGATAACAGTTTTGAACACACCATACAAAACATTTTGAGACAGACACGCATACAAAGTCGAGCTGTTTGGTATTGTACTGTAGTGCTTTAGCTCAGTAAATGTTCCGGTCATCGTCATTAAATGTAGCTATAAGAACCCAACACGAAGTATTCAAAAAGAATTCGATGCTTTTCGCTACATCTAATGGCGCTGACATTAAAATTTAATGAGTTACAGATAGAGGGAAAACATCACAATGCTGTGTGGAACGGACTGTGTGTGCGTGCGCGCGCGCGCTTTGGATTTTTAACGTAGCTTTAATATCGCTACGATGTCTGCAGTGTGGCGGTTTATAGTGATATCTAGCATTGGAACATGATGCCGCGCACGTATAGCATCATATCCCACCCAGTCTTGACACCAGGCCGATCAGTCCTAACACTAACCTCTTAATGCTGAGCAACAAGCGAGACAACTGTTAATACCATTTAAAAAACTCCACAAAAACCAGGAAAACCCACTTTGCCAGACACATAGGCTATACACATCACTGGTTAAAAAATCTAGAATCTCAGAGCTACCGCAAAGCCGGCAACAACCAGAAATGTGTTACGTCAGAACTGCGTTCTTCAAGTTTTGTCAAGCACGTGTAATCTGCACTAGGTAAATCAAAGACAATAATGCAATTGCAAATGACAAAAAAAAAAACAAAAAAAAAAAACGTGAACTTGCCAATAGGAATGGTTCAGTCATTAGTCCACGCGCTATTCCACAAGATTTATATCCAGTAATAGCAATACTTGCAATATTCCAGGACAGAACATATAAATATCCAAGAAAATCATGAATGATAAATCTCCAGTCATTGCACACTTTGTCAGAGCTGTAGAACTGCAGATAGTTACAAGTTACCTTTTAAAGTATATTAATTATTATTATTTTCCTATGACTTTCATTGATTAAATGCGATAATACAGTAATAATATCAAATGCTTGTCTATCTTTTTTCTCACGCGTACAACTTGTTTACTTAGAATGGACTGATCACCCTACTATCCTCATTAACATATTCGTATTAATGCGCGTTTACAAAATAATAGCATGTGGCTCCATACGCTCATGATGCTACACTTGTAACACGCAACAGTTATAACTCGTTTTTTTTTTCTAAGAACGACATTTATATAGCACTGTCTGGTGTATATTTAGATGGATGGATGGATGTTCAAATAAAATTTTCATAAAACAGTATAAGACTCGATGACTTGTATAAAACTGAGAGGCAATAATAGTAACTGATTAATAATGGATGTATTGAAGCAGCTGACTATATTGAAAAAATGCAGGGTTATTTTAATTTGAATGGAAAATATTGGGTGAGAAAAATAATCTTTGTTTGTGTCTCTACAGAGATAAGGAAATCGCCGAGTTGCATTATGTCTCTCCACTGGGCACAGCTCGTGCAGAGACAAATAAATGTAACCCTTTGACTGTGATTTCCTTACTTTGGTGTGAACCACAACATAGATTCTATTAATCTACAATTTCCAGTCCCACATGAAATTCCTGCGGGTCTTTCTGGACAAGGAGCAGCAGAGAGGGTGAACAGACCATAGAATTCCGACAAAACAAATAAAACAAACAAATAAATCATCTCGTAGAAAGGTCAAGATTTTACAAATGAACTTTCCTTGAGATGTTTATTTTTGCAATGACCGATTGTACTAATAAAACCTCAGTTCGAAATAGTATCTGAAAAAATAAAGTACTCTACGTATTTATTTATTTCTTGTTTATTTTTTTTGACGACCAATGTTGGTAGGTACCCTCTCTGCTGCTCCTCTTCTGCTGATATTAATTAAATTATTATGTTATAATAAAATGATACATCCAGAATCTCATACTGCAAGAACAGCACGAGAACGATTAGAAACAATTAAAAAATTTCTTCCTGTCAGAGACTCATTTAGAAAAAATCTGCAAGCGCAGCAAGAATCAAAAGTTGAGTACGAAGAAGACACTAAAAAACTGTTTAAGCCCGTCACTGCGGCTACTGAACAAGTTACAACTGTCATCAAAGAAGATCTTCTTCCGGTATCAAAACAAACTGCGGCGCAGGCCGAAAAAATAGCAAGAAGAACTAAACAGGCAAAGAAGATTTTACGAGATCTTCCAACTGGCATAGCCGCAGCTCAACCTCCACCTGTTGATGAGGAAATACTTGAAGGCATTGAAGAACTTCGTACTGAAGTCGCCGATGTGAGAAAAAAACTTGCATCTAAATCCAAACCAGCAGGAGAAAACGTAGAATTAATTGCAAAATTTAACGAAGGAGTTGTTGAGGAAATTAGAAAAACTGAAAGAGAGAGATTACCTGAAGCAATATTAAATAGTATATCTAATAAATCTAGTATTTTAAAACCCCGTTATGAAAAAACAAATGATGATAATTTCATTAAATGGATATATCGCGTATATTACAACAAAAAACAAGCTAGAGGTCTAGAATACGAAAGACTTAAAGAAGAAGTAAAAAGACTTTATAGAGAGAGATGGGAACAACTAGAACAAGGAGAGTCCTCCCAGTATCAGCTTCCTCCACCTCTGCAACAAATAGAACAACAACAACAATCTTCTTCGCCACAGCAAAGGTTGATGTCGGAAATTAAAAAGGCTAAAGAGTCACTTAAATCACCCTCCTCGAAGAAAATTCCTTCACATTTACGTACAATTTCTTCACCGGTTGTAACATTTACACCGACAGGTTCACCACATGGATTTCGAGAAGGTGACTCACCCCCGGCCACCACTGAAGTACTTACTCCGGTAATGCAACCACCAGTATTTAAAACACCTCAAGATGAACCTAAAACAGGACGTGGTTTATGTCCTGATAATATCATCAATGACGTGTCACGGTTAGAAGTTCTCATAGGAGGAAAACGTGCCGGAAATAATTCACCAGAAATAACCAATGAAGCAGCTGATATTTGTCGGCGACTATTTCAAGGTGGCATCATGGATATTGGCGTTTACCGAGAACTTATTGATGAGCTCGTTGATGACTAGTTGTTAGATAAATGGTAAATAAAATAAGATGATTGTGCATGATAATCATCGTAAACCCACACAGGTTAGAGCGGTAAACTCACGATTACCAATCTATAGTGTTATTTACGGAGATGGACTTGGTGATGTCATTCGGGGATTATTCACGAGGATAGCTCCAAAAGTAGCACCTGTTGCAAAACAATTATCGATGAAGGCTATTGATATTGTTCGTGATAAAGCTCCTGGTGCAATTGTCAATGTTGCTGGTAAGGCGTTCTCGGCGATCAAGGAAAGACTAGCACGATTATTGCGACGAAAACAACAACCACCGGTGAAACTGGCAAGTACTGAGGTGATGCCCGCAGACGTAAGTAAAATAATAAATCAGGCTGCAAATCAAAAACTAGCGGCGTTAGCAGATCAAGGACTCGGTGAATCTGGAAATAATATCTCAAGTTTGATATCAGGAAGTGGAACTTTCCGAGGTGGAACTTTCCGGCGGCGGTGATCAACGTGTTAGACGAAAAATAATTATAATAAAATGTTCAAGCGCGTATCCGACACAGCATTTGACATGGAAGCACCCGTCCTTAAGGATGAATCTGTACGTGATTATCAATTTTATTCCTATGACGCAAAACAACCAGATCAACGTGGAAGAATTGAACTACAAGTTCATGACACAAGTAGATACTTTTTACCCGCTGATGCCTTTCTTGAGGTAGAAGGTACAATTATAAAAACGGATGATACTAATTACTTAGATCCAGTAAAAATTGGTTTTGTCAACAACGGGATCATAGCATTATTTAGTGGCGCCACATACATGATTGATGGAAAAAATATTGAATCAATTCAGAATGATGTCGACGTTGCTACAACAATAATTGGTCTGGCGAGATATTCTGATGATTATACAAGATCAGCAGGTCCCACAATGATGTTTGTGAAAGATAACTCCGATAACCCTGAAAGTAATCCGTACAATATAAGACGACCAAGAAATTTTGCCGATAACAATGATGTTGACGTGTGGCCAGTAGTTCATGGTTCTAATGACAATTTCAACTTGGGATTTGCATCACGTAGAAATATGTTGCTAGGAGGCAATAGAGGTTTTTCATGTACAATTCCACTATCGCATATTTTTGGATTTTGCAGGAATGTTAAAAAGGTTATTTTTGGAGCTAGACACACGGTTGTTCTTGTAAGAAAGAACGATGATAATGATGCTCTGTGGAGACCCGTTGGTGATGCTGGTAAAGTAATATTATCGAAACTTTCATTGTGGATGCCGGTAATGACTCCAACGATCGCAGAAGAACAGCGATTAATTTCTTTCATGGATGCAGGTGGTAAATCCTTGTTGTCATGGTTAACAACAAGCACGGATAGCATGCAAACTAACGTTAACGGTCAGTTTACATGGCATATAGCATCACAACAAGGTGTTTCTGCACCACGGCATATTTTTATTGCGTTTCAGAACCGTAATCGTTTAAACTCACAAGTTCACTCTCATATGATATTTGACCAACTAGGTCTCACAGATATTTCTTTACGGATAAACGGACAACAGGAACCAACAGAAAATGTACAACTAAATTATGCATTAAATCACATAGGACGTGCATATCATCGTTTGATGTCATTTATGGGACGTGATCAAAATGTTGATACTGGGTTGCAAATATCACAACTAGATTTTAAAAAATTGTATCCGATTTATTATTTTTCATTAGAACATCTTGATCTATCAAAACAATCTGTCGTTGATATACATCTCAAAGCAACATTAAATACTGCTGGTGTTGATTACAGAGCGATCGCGGTCATACTTAGCGACAAGGCCATGTTACTTGAAGGTGGCAGTGGTCGAATGAGGATCGTTGATGCACCGGTGGAAAATCTTTAATCGTGTTATTTAGAAAAATATATTTTATATAAAAATGTCGTATGGTCATGTTAATGTTACTCTGACTCCTGGTCAGGTAAAAAAGCTTCAATCAAAAACCGCCAACAAATGCGGAACTAAAATATCACTAAAACGAGATCAGATTGGTGGTGGTCCAAACAAATTATCGTTGACAAATAATCAGATTAAACATTTCAATAAAGCCCTAGAATCAAAAACTGGAGTTCAATTCCATCTCTCCCCGAGCGCCATCAAAGACATGGTTAAAACGGGTGGTATATTCCCATTTCTTGCGGCCATTCCGGCATTACTAGCTGCGGCTGCTCCAGCCGTAGCAAAAGCAGTTGCGTTAGGTGCTGCTGGAGGTGTTGCTGGAGCGGCGGGTAAAAAAATTTTCGAAAAAGTTACTGGTGGACGATATAACAAAAAAAAGGGACGCGGTCTAAGATTACCGGGATCTCGTTGGGGGAGAGGCCTAAGGCTTCCAGGGTCATTTCGTTAGACGTTCCATCATCAAATTTTGATTTACTTGATGCTGCTAAAAAATTAAAAATATCCGCCTTTAGAGGTGTTTTTATGCGAGATCAATTACCGAAACAACCAAACAAACTTGAAACAGGTATTATTAATCTTGACAAACGTTCCGGACCCGGTACTCATTGGGTATCATACGCGGTTGACCCGCGTGGAATTGTTTATTTTGATTCGTACGGGTTAGCTCCACCTGTTGAATTTATCAAGTATGTCGCACCACTCCACGCAACAACTAGAGGTTCCAAAATTTGGTATTCAACGCTACCCACACAAACAATGACAGATCCGCCAATATGCGGCCGTGAAGTAATTAATGTACTCGACGCTATATCAAAATCATCCAGGCCGCCACATAAAGTCGTGCACGATTATACAAGCAACCGATTTGTTGCGCGTAAAGCATTTTAAACAACGGATCTTATTATAATGGTTGACATCTACGGAAGATCTTCTACTAGTAAGAAAATAAAATCCGACGTTGATCTGTCAAAGTATGCGACTAAAGATGACCTCGCTGATATTATGAACCTTGCTGGAGTTGACCCAGATGAAGTTATTATTTTTCAAGATCGATATGGTAAACTAAAAACCAGCAATATCAAATGGAATGATATAGTCCGGCGAGTACTTGGTGCAGTTACAGATAATATTCCCGTGTTTACTGATAGCGGCAAAATCAGAGATTCAAGTACGTCACTTAAAACCATCAGAGATGAAATTGCAAAAAGTGTTGCTAATCGCGTGAGAAACACCGGTGACACAATGACAGGTGAACTTAGCATGAACGGGAACAAAATAGTAGTTTTAAAAGATCCAACATCTGACGAAGACGCAGCAACAAAAAAATACGTCGATGTCAACTATGGCACCGTAGACGGTAAATTATCCACGTTACGGGCTGAGTATGACGTTCACGCAGGAGCTTTTGGAAGATTTCGAAGAAATTTTCAAAAAATCGATGATACCATAGATAAATTCTTCGGTACTCCACGCGCCATTGACATGAAACTCGTTGATATCAAAAATAACCTAGACACGATCTAACAAACACAGCAAGACGTCGTAGCGGGAATTCCTGAGATTGTCAGTAAAACCAATTTGATTAAAATTCCAGCTGCAATAACTCCCGGGCATATCACAAACATCGTATGCACGGTATCATCGGGATTTGCAACATGGTCGCAGCAAAATAATACTATCAAATATACCGCAACAGTCACTGGCGTGTACAGGTTGTCTGTGTTCAGTGCTGCAAAATTTGAAATATTTACAACGTTTCCATGGCGTCATTCCACAGACAGGTTTTCCGGGGTTGTATCTGTTGTATTAAATAGCGGAACCGAAGAAATATTTATTCTGGAAGCAGATGATAAGAAATTAACCGCAACATCCTTCTGGTGGTGTTTGGAATTTGTAGCTGAAACACCTCAATTGGTTACTGCATAAAAATATATATGGACGGTGCACAATACAGATACAATCAAGCGCGTGAATGGCAGGCGGCGCTAAAAGATCAAGTCGATCAATATACAGTAAAAGTAAAAAAATATCGACGACGATTGGTTATCGTTGATGTGATTGTTTATTCAGTATCCGCTGTTGTTGCTGGAACCGGTGTAATATTATCAGCGTTGACAACGATGGCACCAGTAGCTGTAACTATCTGTATTTCAGCAGCAACAAGTATTGCAGGTGTGCTTGGTATCATCACAAAAAAAATATGTACTTGTACGAACGAAAAATTATCCGATTACAAAATAAAATTACATACAGCGACGGTAGCATACTCGAAATTATCCTCGTTGTTATCAGCGAGTCTCAGTGATGGAATTATATCTGATTTCGAATTTTCAATGATAACCAAAATATACGATGAAGGTATTAAAGATACAAGTATCAATAATGACAGAATTACTCCAGCAGATCGTGACCAACACAACTCCGCCAAAGATAACGATGATCTCGGTAAGTTCAACTAATCCTGAATTTAGTGTTAATTTTCCTACTGCAATTCCAGTAAAAGAAATAGCACTAGCACAATTACGAGTATATTACAGCTGGCCAAATATCAGATCAAAATCATTTAATGGTACACCAGCAAATAATTCGCTTGTATTTACTAACAAGAACAAACCCGATGGAACACCTGACTGGGTTGTTGTTGGAATACCAACCGGCAGTTATGAGATCGAACAAATCAGTGAGGAATTTGCGCGTAGAATAAAATCAATAACAGGAAAAGAATCAAAAATATCAATAAACGTTCATGAACCCACCCTGTCCTCGACGATTGAAATAAACTCGCCTGATTATGCCGTTGATATTTATCAGTCCACGATAAGATCCGTACTAGGTTGGCCTGAAATTCCCCCGGTGTATGAAGGACCAACAGAACCGAAGTTAGATGAATTTCTCACAGATGAAGCAAAATTTATAACAATACCAAAATACCGAAATTTGTATCCATGGACTGAAAATGAACACTACATTTTGAGAGATGGTAAAAGATATTCTGTGATACCGTTTTCTATCACCGATGTTGATATGAAAACTTTAACTGAATTTGTTTATGAACGAAATTTCAAAATAACAGCTAATAAAATTAGAACTGAATACACAACTACATTAACGACATTAGCATATTTACTTAAAAACTATATCCTGGAGTATCCCAATATCAATCTAAAACATCAGATCATTGTAACGATACAACATTTAAATCAAATTGTATTAGATCTTAAATACGCTAATCAGGCTATTATTAAAGTAATAAATGATGATACCCCTTGGACAACACAAAGTCTCAAACAAATATACATTGATCATTATAAAATAACTGAATCGGATTTATTAAATTTTACACTACCAGGATTTGAAACAGATGAATTAAGAAAAACACTTAAGGATCTTATCAACGAAAACTTTTCTAAAATACTCGATACATGGAGAAAAATAGCACCACCAGCAACCGTTCTCAGATATGATAATGATCCACATGGCGGCGGAAGACACGTATCTCCGGGGATCGTTACTATAACACCGACTGTCGCGGTCAATCTGGTTTGTGACGTAATCGATGGCAGCTATCAAATAGATCTCGGAAGATCAAATCAAGCTCAACAAGGATACATCCTGTACACGTTCACACCACAAGTTCCCCCTGGAAATTTAATCGTGCAAGAACCAACTAATCCCGTGTATTTGCGGTGTCACAATAATATGTTAACGCGAATCAATTTTAAACTCACAGACCACCTTAATCGCTTGATTGACATACGTGAAGAAGAGCTTGTAATAAATCTGTATGTAAAGTCGTAAAGACTTCCGTCGTAAGGACTTTTGTCGTAGATCTTCATGTAATGGAGGGTTTTTACACACGAGGATTTCTTAACAGTTAGAAGAACATTTGTAACGGAGATCAGAATCAAATTCGATCAACTTAAAAAAATAAATAAAAAAATATTTTATTATTACTGGCACAAATTTGTGTTTGGTACAAATTAATCGGCCCAGGCAACTAAAAAAGCTAGTCGATGAAAGTAAAATTAAAATTTCTATCACAAAAAAAATAATATTTATTAATTTTCCTGATTTTTACTGAAATTGTACAAATTACTTGATTTTGACTACCAACTACCCCCTCAGAAACATAAAAATGCACGAACTACTTGATTTTGACTACCAACTACCCCCTCAGAAACATAAAAATGCACGAACTACTTGATTTTGACTACCAACTACCCCATCAAGATCAAGAAAGTTCTAACCTTGTCAAATTGTTCCTAACAAATTTTATTTATTATAAATTAATTTTATTTATTAATAATATTATTTTTACTGATATTTTTATTTTTTTTTTACTAAAATACAACGAAATTGCTCAATTTTCCTGATTTTGACTACCAACTACCCCGTCAGAAATCAAGTAGTTCGTGCATTTTTCTTTGATTTTGACTACCAACTACCCCGTCAGAATCAAGTAATTCGTGCATTTTTCTTGATTTTAGTAAAAAAAAATAAATCCTCAGTAAAAATAATATTATCAATAAATAAAATTTATAATAAATAAAATTTATTAGGAACAAATTTGACAAGGTTAGAACTTTCTTGATTTTGACTACCAATACACGTGGTCAGCGTTGACATGGACCCCAGTTACCAAAACTTTCATTTTCATTATCATCAGTAACGAAGTTACCTTGGATCGTTTCACCAGTAACGAGGTTACCTTGGATCGTTTCACCAGTAACGAAGTTACCTTGGATCGTTTCACCAGTAACGAAGTTACCTTGGATCGTTTCACCAGTAACGAAGTTACTCTCTGACATAATTTTTCTTAATAGTCTTATACGGGTACTAATCGTTTTCTTTGCCTCATACTCGTGGGATAATAACGATTTAATTCTTTCTACGGCGGTAGAAAGAGGAACGAACTCCTTCACATGATCATCTTCTACGGTAGCTAGCGACTGAAACATTGCCGATTGAATCCGTTTCATGAGCCTGTATTCAGATGATAGTGTGTGTGTCCCCATGGTTTTACGTTCTTGTAAAATCTCAAAGTCAGAAACTATTTTTTCAGGATTAAGTTCATCAGATATATTAATTCCATCTTTTTTTAATTTTTTAATAGCGACAATTACATCATTGATTTACATCATTGATATAAATCTTTAAAATAAAAAAAATATCCCTAGAACACCTATCGAGTGTTTAGCGAGTTCGTCGGGATGTTTCAGGGACAGCACAACCAAGAACTCGTAGCTTGCCACCGCAATCTACCAAGTTCATTAGGCAAATATTCCCTCTACGAGAGCCCCTAACCCGCCAAACAACGGTCTAGAGGCCCAAGAGGGAGGACGGCACAACCCTCATTAAACTCGTAGCTTGCCACCGCAATCTACCAAGTTTAGAGGATATACATATAACATATAACTAACTAAGGACAGCACAAGGACAGCACAGTCCTCGTTAAACTCGTAGCTTGCCACCGCAATCTACCAAGCTTAGAGCATATACATATAACATATATACAATGAATGAAGAGCCCCTATCGAGTGTATTAGCGAGCTCAGATTATGAATGAAACGGCACTAACTAAGGACAGTACAAACATGTACGCTCAGCAAAATCACACCCACAATAATTAATCCAGTGGGTGATACGAAAATATGTATCAACCACAAGTCAATATTGTGGGTGTGATTTTGCTGAGCGGGGGGGTTTTTGCGGTTCCCCCCACTATTATAAAAATCGCAATTATGCGCACCACCGACAAATTGTCAGCCATGGGGATTCGATCCTGGACCGCGAGTGTCACAGTCCAATACCATACTGATCGAGCTATCAAACATTGTTACGAACATATGTTTCGGAAGTTAATATATAGCTAAGGAACCAATATTTACAGTAAACAGCGGTTTCTGAATAATAACGGTTTCTGTATTTAACAGTTTCTGTATTTGTAGCGGTTTCTGGATAATAACAGTTTCTGTATTTATAACAGTTTCTGAATAATAGTTTCTGTATTTGTAGCGGGTTTCCCAAGTAGACTGAGAATCAATAAACAACAGTTTCTGTATTTGTAGCGGGTTTCCCAAGTAGACTGAGAATCAATAATACAGTGGCATTAATGCACCAGTCAAAGAACTTTCCAGAATGTAAGTTCAGTGAACACACAACTGCAGGTCGATTACAATGACAAACGGTTTCTGTTTACACACAGCTTCCTACGGATCAATAACATTATCATGTGTTGTATGATGGGGAAATATTTAAAAAACATAAATAATACTTCTACGAGTAATTAGTTACGATGTAATTAGTTACGATGTAATTAGTTAAACTGATTAATTACGATCATAAAAACCAACCATCTACGAAGAAAACTATATATTACAAAGTAATCTCCCCTTATGTAATCAAAAATTCAGTAGTGTATGGAGGACCTACTGTGACATAAATTAAAAAAATTAATTCAATGTTGTGATGATAGTTAATAATGTGGTGATGATAGTTAATAATGTGGTGATGATAGTTATTGATACTTAAAGATAATTTTCTGCTTATATTTTTTCGATAAAGCTGTTTTATATATATTTTCTGCGACTTTTTGTACTGATTGCGGGTGAATATCAAAATATTTCGCAGCAGAAGATATTGAACGAAACATAATTTCTTTGCCAGTTTCTATGTTTGAGGAAATTACCGCCCTCTTTCCGATTGTCTTACATCTTCCTGTATTACCGCGTGTATTATTCTCGCTGTGAGAGATAGCTTGTAAATTGGATAAATTATTGTTTTGAGTGTCCCCGTCAATATGATCAATAACAAGACCATCATTGATCACTCCGAAGAAACATTCATACGTAAATCTATGACACAGATAATGTTTCTTTCCCCCCCCCCCCCCGCATGTGAACATTAGATAACCAGCATTAGTAATATAACCAACTTGTTTCTTCAACTTGCAGTGTCTGATGATACCATTAATATTTGATTCATAGTTTGTTATGACAGGATGTGGGACAAATATATTTTGCTCCATTATAATAATATTATATGTTTAAATCATTGTTTGTCTGAAATCTTGATATATAATCCCTCACGGATTTTATAGCGTTTTCACCGCTATTATTTTTTTTGTCATAATATCTTTTAAGCTCTCTGAACCGTTTCCCGCCGCACTTCCCACATAATTCTGTCTTTCCTCGCACTCCAATACCACACCGTAGACATGGTATTGGTCCTAGACTTCCTCGTCGTATGTTTTGTGAGTGCATCCAACAAAATTCCTTTCTACAGGATTTGTTGCATCGACTTACTGAGCCGATCATCAACCATCTGCATTGGGACATTGTATATATATATATAATTTTCTTTATTTAAATATTTGTTTTAATTATATGAACGAGTTTGAGAGATTATCCCAAACTAGGCCTGTTAAATATAAATTCAACCTTGACAGATTATCTTCTGACTTGCCAGTACGAGATCTGGTTGATCCGAAAAATAAAAGTTTGATCTCGAAAATTCACGACGCCAAGAAAGAATTTTACACGGATGGTGCATCTCATACATGGTCAACGTTCAAGATTATACGCAACACTGACTTTGTCACGGACGCCACAATGAATGACAAGCGAGCGGCAACTATCATTAACTACATCGCTGAATACGAGGGCAATCAGAAATATTTCTTCAGAGTAAAATTTATTGTATTAACAGAAACAGGTAGTTGGATTATCCGTGACAAATATGATCCTGTCCTTGGTAATAATAAAACTATCATATTAAGTAAAAATTCCAGACCGGGTCTACTGACAGGTATTGATAAACCGTATTATGAACGAGCGTATCCTGTAACAGCAGTTATTTATGGAATCTATGAGATAAATAAAAAACCCAACGTTGATAAACTAGCGCCGATGAAATTTTCAAGGTTAAATTGTGTAGCTGAACGAGTAATAGAACACTTTACAAACGCGATGCGTGGAAATGGATTAACTGATTTAAGGCGTGAAAAAATAAACTCGTGGGCTGATTCAGTTAAGGATACCGGTGCTACAATAAAAGATGTTGCTGAGTTAGGAAAAATATTAAAATTTCCAATAACTGTGGCGACAATAACGGGAGAAGTACTGTACCAGTCGAAATATAAATCGAAGGGAGCTCCAATAAATATTATCGATCATAACGCGCACGCATGGACTAACGCAGTAACAATATTTCCACGTGATCGAACTGTTAGATTTTACCCCACAGATAGTATGTTTGATTTTATCAACGAAATAAGTAAAACCGATCCTGTATCGGTATGGTTATTTAAAAGTAATGAGGAGGGTGAATTTGATCAGTTTGTCAAACCGAACGGTGAAATATATCGCACAGAATCCCTCCATGACGAGATGAAAAATCTTGCGACGTTTTTACAGTGCAAGCACGCGGAAAATACTGACAAATTACTAACTAATTGTTTTACCGTTCCATCTGTTGCGGCTCATTTCGCCAGAGAACGAAATTCATGGAAACCAACACGATTTGATTTACTCGAGGATGTACGCGCAAGCTGCGTCGAATACGGACATGGCGGATTATGGAATACCAAATACAATTACAATGATGTTATTTCGGTTGATATGGTTGCATGTTATCCAGGAAGTTTTCTGGGATACGGAGATTGTTCTACGTACTTTGAAAGATTTGGTCACCCTACAAACGAGATGACGCGAGTGGCAATTAATGGACCATTACCTGATTTTGATCTGACTGGATTCGCCTGTATTGAGTCGTTCGAGTTTAACGAAAATCTTCACAAGATTTGTTATGTTTGGTTTGGCAGACATTTTTGTGAAAAACGTTGGGCACCTATAGTTCTGTTGCGATATATGCTAGATTGTATGATACTGATATCGTTGGTGGTCAGTGAGGCAATTATATCATATCATGCACAGACCAAAGTTTGGTTGCCCATGTCAGATTCTGAAGTTATTAGCGAGTTTAAGGATGTTTCCAAAGATGATATTCCTAATAAACTCAAAACCGCAAAAGATCTCGGTAGAAAAATTATAGGTAAATTTACTCAAGGTGGTGCATATGATTATAAAAGACATCACGTACGATTAATTCTAGATGATGCCGAGTACGATTTTATAATCGCTGATACAACGGCGAAAAATACATTTGTAAATCGAGAGAGTGTTTATTTATCCGACGGAACAAAATTAGGTACGATCGTTAGTTACATAAATGACGTCTCCCCACAATATACTCATCTAAGATCTTCCATGTTGGCTTATGTTTCTATAAATTTATTATCGATGATTAATAGATTTCCTGAGACCGCAGTCAGAGTCGCAACGGACTCGTTTTATATTTCAAGTAAATATTTAGAACCTGTTATGAAATTTACAGGTGATGATGAACGATGGGGTTCGTGGAGAATAAAAAAAGAACTATTACACAATTACGCAGAATCGGCAGATGTTCCAATGAGAGATTTTTATCGTAAGGGTAATAAAATATCAGAAATGTCGAAAGCGCCATCGTTGAGTGATCCAATAACTAGATATAAGACAGTATATCTCAATGGACCTGGTGGATGCGGCAAAACGACTCGAGCGATTAATGTTTTTAAAAATTCAGATATAATCGTGCTGACACCCACACATAGACTTGCACGTGAGATGAAACAGCGGCAAGTACAATCGTGTACGTATCATAGTTTCTTTCGGTGGCGCGGAGATACATGGACTCCTGAACGGATGGGAGAAAAATATATACCTAAAATAATTATTTGGGATGAGATATGCACGGTGTCATTGGATACATTAAAAATGTTTCTTGATTGGTTGTTGACAAAAAATACCGCCATAATAATGTGTGGCGATCATGGTCAACCTCCGCCCTTTGTTGGACCATCTCCACATGATTGGTTAAAAAATTTCGTTGATTATTACGAAGAAATAGATGATGATCATAGAGCTCTTGATGCAAATTTGAAGGAGTTTAAAAAATTAATCAGATTACAATCAAACAAAATTCAGTGTGAAATAATACGTGGAGTGATCTCAGAGACATCAATGAGTGATTTTTTGAACTCATGGAGACCCAACGATTTAATCGTAGCAAGTAGAAAAATAATCAGAGACGCTTTACAGCAGCAGTTATTTCAACTACATAAAGAACAATATTCAGAACTACCCGTTCCGTTATGTTATAGACCATCAGATACACGAAAACAGAATATTAATGTTGATATTCCAGGACCCTTGACAGAGTCAAGGAAACAGATTCTCGTATTAAATGATATTGTCGCCGTTGATATCAGTGTGGTCGAAGATGCAATACGCGCTGACAAATCTCCATGGGTGTTGGGATACGCTATGACAATCCACTCGTCTCAGGGATTAACTATTTCTGACACACGAGTCTGGATTGTGGACGATCGCATCGAGTGGTCAAATTTAGTTTATTTGGCGGTATCGAGGGTCAGAAATATATCTCAATTACGTAGAATTATAATTCCTGAAATCGTTGATAAATTTAACATCATCGATGATGATATAATAAGAAAAAAATTAATCGGATACAAACAATCTGACAAAAAAAATAAACGTGACTTTGATCTTGATGTTGAATTTATTATTGAGTTAAAACAACAGCAGAACAATCATTGCACCAGTTGTAATTGTATAATGTTATGGCGATATTCGAGTAATGATTCAAGACAATTTACCGTAGATAGAAAAGATAATAGTCGCGGTCATACACGAGAAAATACCATGTTAACCTGTCTTGAGTGTAATCGACGTAGAGGCGCTAGCGCCTTGAGTGCTGGCACTAGTGCTAGTTAAGTGATCGAAATCACCGGAGTGATCGCGGCGGTAGTTGTGTATCCGCGGAAATTATTTGTAGTTGTTCACGTGTAAATCCACGTTGAGGAGCGGCCGAATCTAATCTGTAGATTGCAGGTCTGGAAACGCCTACATTTCTTCTAGTGGATCTTGTCACGGTAGATATTTTGTGTGTGGTAACACTCCAAATAGGATCAGTTGCTCTCGCTTTACCACCTTCAAGTTCACCAGGCTCATATAAATATCTGACTGTGACATCACCTAATATTTTTTGTTTTCCAGCATCTTTTCGTTGTGTTGGTATATTTTTTTTTGTGACCGTGCTAATGGGTTTCATGTTGGTTGTTCGTGTGATCTCATTATTTAATGCAGCTATCACGCCTGGTAATCTTGCAACCCATTCTCGAGATCTTTTATCCTGAATAAATTCCCTCGCGTATTGATATCCAAATAACCGCTCAGCAAGTGTTCGATTAAATCGCTCAACAATTGCTTGATCACGGTGAATTGCAGTATGACCTCGTCGTATTTTGGTATTATGTTGTTTCATCAACGATGATACTGGACCAAGAAATTCCTTACCAGGATCAACCTGTAGTAGCTGCGGCCATCGTAGACCACCTTGTGGTCCGAGTCCTCGTTGATAAATTCGTTCAAACGCATCGGCTACTTCAGATGATGTTTTCGCCGATAGCGGCTCTGCTTCTTTATATCTACTTGCAACATCAACTACGGTTAACGCGTACTTGTACGTTTTTCCACGCACAGTATCATGCGGTAAAAACAGAATATCAGCTTGATGAACTTCATTAGGAACACTGACATCGAAATACGAGTACTGAATTTGTTTAGGACGTGGTAGATAAATTTGCCATATTGCTTGTTTAGATAACCACGTTTTAGCAGTAGAATGTTTAACCGCCGCTGCATCAGCGAGTTTACCAATTGCTGCTTTGCCTCTCCAGTATCCTCTCGGCGAATAATAAATTGATTCCATTATTAATTACCAGCCCCAATCGCTAATTTACCTTTCATCGAGGATCTTACTAACCAATTAGCTAATGATTCTCTAATATTTTTATTTTTTATAGAATTTAATGAATGAATTAATTTTACATCTGCAATATGCCTATCTTGTAGATTTTGACTTTTATAAGCTACATCATGAGCATGACAAGCTCGATCAATAGCATTTATTGGTTCCTCGCCTGGTTTTGGTTGATCCTGATTATCGAGCCTGATATCGAGTCGGGTACCAGGACCGCAATAATTATATCCTGGTAGATGTTTTTCTCCGCTGTATTTAGCCCATGGAGCACCTGGAAACTTTGACATCAAATTAGCAATATCACCACCGCGCTTATTAGGTAAAAACGAAAATTTCTTTCTACCGCATATAGAACATTTTCCACCGTACGCTATTTTTTTATTTTTTGTTGTAACCGTAGCTAAATCAGTAGTTGGAGTTTTAACTTTACAGCGTAAACAATATAAATTCATGTTATAATATATATGGATATAATTGATTTCTCAGCAACTCGGCAACGAGAGCCAGTTAAGCATCATCCTGCGCTACCGAATTCCATCAGAATGATTATCATAGGACCATCTGGATCGGGTAAGACGCAATTATTACTTAATCTGATAATGAGATGGTTGAAATGGGATAAATTATATTTAGTAGCACCATCCGTTGATGATCAACGATGTTATGATGTACTTAAAGATTTCAATGAAAACGCGCGATTACTGGATGAAGATAATGATGTTATAGAGTTTATAACCGATATTGATGAAGCACCATCCGTAGATTCCATAGACGGATTTATTAATAATTTAGTTGTATACGACGATGTGATGCTAGATAAACAATCAAATCCAGCCAGAATATTTTCCCGAGGTAGACACAAAAATACAGACGTGATCTATGTTACTCAACGATATACACAAATTCCGAAGGTGATCAGAGACAACTGCAACATTTTAGTTGTGTTTAATGGCGTAGACACACACACGTTGCGAAATATTCATCAAACTTGGTGTGGTGGTGACATGGATATAATTAAATTCAAAAATTTCTTCTCACGAGCGCAAGCTAACCCGCATGGATTTATAACAATAAATTTACATGATCCAAGAACAAGATATCGTGTGGGTATTGATAAAATATTTGGGTAACAGGGGAGCAGCAGAGAGGGTACCTACCAACGTTGGTCGTCAAAAAAAATAAACAAGAAATAAATAAATACGTAGAGTACTTTATTTTTTCAGATACTATTTCGAACTGAGGTTTTATTAGTACAATCGGTCATTGCAAAAAAGTTCATTTGTAAAATCTTGACCTTTCTACGAGATGATTTATTTGTTTGTTTAATTTGTTTTGTCGGAATTCTATGGTCTGTTCACCCTCTCTGCTGCTCAAGGGAGTTGATTCAGCTTTGGTTCTTCCTTTTAGCATGGCGTCCAAACAAATAGCCTTTACCACAGTGATGTGAGTAACAGCGGCTCAATGAAAATCCAGTATTTCGATTACCGGTTGATGCACAATATTATCAGACGTGTCTTACTAAGCGGCCTGTCACAGATTTAGATGACGGTGACGTCTTAGTTAATCCCCAAATAGGCGCAGACAAACCAGCCCGTTTCCTTTGTAAATTTTACTTATGTAGGGAAAAATTATCGCGCAAATCAAGAGACATCATTTTTCTCTGCAACAGGATCACATATACGTTCACACACGACAAGAAAATTTGAGAAATTGCTTTATTGTCATGCAGACTCTTTATTTCTGACCAGAAAACCTTCAGCACGGAAGTGGATCTAGTTCCCCATGAAAGACTTCTTATGTGGCCTGTGCATTTTTTGTTGATAGCAAACCTGAAACCTGACGGGGACCCTCTTTCCCTACGATTTCATTCGTATCCGATTTTGTCCCCGCCTCACTTGGTGGAAACATCGTGGTAGCTTTATGGTCTGAGTTCAGATACATGCGGCAGAACTTCGCTCTTTTTCACGTATACATTTGCCTCAGATTCGGACTGACGTTTTTACCTAGAGCCAGAGTAGTAGTCCATTAGCTGCTGTAGACCTGCCAGGAGGCAGGAATATTCAACAACCTGGAAATATGGTCCGTTTTCCTTATTTTACAGTTTTACAGTAGTCTGTCAACTTGATGGAGTCTGCCTAACTGACTTGGTGAGAGGACAAGGCCCGCGCCTATGGCGAAGTTTTCGACTATAACATTGTTCGTTTCGAATGTCATTTTGACCGCCGAATTTGAAGCGACAGGTTGAATTAGTGCGGCAACGTTTTGGTGGGAGACCTCACTGATGGCATCTAGCGTTTACGGCGGCAAAGTCTTTGCAACGGGCAGTGCCAACTTGCTTTATCCTAGATACCTCACGAAACAACCACTTTATACATTTTTCGTCTACGTTCTTTGCTCTTTTTCTTCGATCTTCCTAAAACAACATGAGCGCTTACCAGTTTGTAGGTATTTCAGCTGAGGTGGCTACATCGTCCCTATTCATAATTAACTGGCGTCCTTTATTGTTAAACATCTGGGGCTAATGATTGACTTATAATCGGACGGGGGCGGCTTTTATAAGGCAGCACCTCAATCTTCTAGCAGCCTTTCCAACGCCGATGTGATTTTGTCATTGCTTTCTTGGACGGCCTGCTTTAGGCGTTTTTCCACCTCACAGGTCTTCTCGACAGGCGTTGCTGCACCGTTGTGTGATGGGGCTTGACTTTGGCTGGCTATATGACGTGTGAGAAAATTTTCTCGAACTAGGATGCGGCTTCTTCCTGTGTCTGTTTATATAGGCTATGTACTCTTTTATTATGCACGTTTTGTATTTCGCACTTGACACCTTTTGTGATTGGCATGTCAGAAGTTTTCAAAGTTTGGCACTACGTGACCAACGCATGACCAGGGCCCGCTTAAAATTTGGCCGGGCTTGAGCTGGTTATGACTATGGTGGCGGGGCCGTGGAGCATGAAAGTTGCCTTGTCAAAGAAACATCTTAACCCGTGATAGTCCTTGATGACCGCACACCATGTCACGCGTGTGCATATTCAACAGGCCATAGATATCAGTCCCGCGGAAGAAGACTACCATATTAGTGTTGTCGTGAATTCCCGTCGGTATACGGACGTAGCCCGGAGCCATGTACAGCACGTTGACTTTCCTATGATGCAATGTAATTACCAAAAGAACTTGTAAAAATCAACACACACACACACACACACACACACACACATATATATATATATATATATATATATATATATATATATATATATATATATATATATATATATATATATATATCATACATACGAACAGGAAGTTATAAATACCGTTTTTTTCCCAAACAGCAAATTACAGGAGTTCATTATTATTAATGATAATTGCTAAATCATCAGAAAAACAAACTGAATTTTTTTGAAATGGTAATTGATACAAAAATAAGTTCTTGCTATGATATAGCACCTAACAAACCAAGATCAGGATCAAAATCAGTCGCTTGTGACTAAAAGAGTTGCATAGGCTATTTAAAAAAGATTCACTCATTTATTTCCATGTATTGTTTCTGACCATGATATCTGTTTATCTGCTGAGATATTAACCCGACTTTTTTATTTTAACCTAATGGCATATTCCAACCTTGTAGTCTTATTAACATATCTTTCTATTATAGTTATTCCAACCGGCCTGATGTATGATAATTTAAAGACATATCAAACTCATTGTCATTTTTTAATGTTCTCTACTTTTTCAAACCAGTGGTTATCTATCTAAACTGTATTTTGGTGGTGATATCTGGGATATTTAAAATTAATTCCAAGGAAAAATTAAAATATGAATTGTAGTAAATTTAGAGTATGCGCACTTGGTTATAGCGCCCCGTTTTAAGCAATTCTTAGATTTGTGAGATTACTTGTGTGATTATTGGAATTCGGCGCCATGGAAATATTCCTAGCCCGAAATAATGAGCTAATTATTAGGAGTAAACGTCACGGAGTGAAGTGTTAGTGTGTTTCCATGATGTCCTGGTTCACTGGTAGTGAATTCCGACCACAACCGAATAAATGTCCCTGTTGTAAAATCGTCCATATTAAAATCTAGTGGTATACATTGGTAGCGTGACTGCAAGGACAGTACTTACGGTATTAAACCGGTAAATTACACAAGGGAATAAATAAAACGGGACTTGGCAGACACCGTTTATGTCGCCATGTGGGCGAATATGGTGCAGTTATATTGGCGAAATGTGCCTGGAAAGCATACATTGACTGGCCTAAGGTGGCGGAGTTAAAATAGTTCCCATTGTTAGGGAACTCATATATTTTCTAAGGCGTGAACGGTTGGTGGTACGGAAACATGATGAAGCCAAAACACGCAGAGGTGCGGTTGATAGATAGTTGGCAGTTTGGTTTATCTGTGGTCTTGCATTAATTAGAGGAAAATTTAGGTATAGAATGGACACGTCGGGCTTTCTAATTTACAACTGAAGTTGTATGGAAGTCTTTGGAAAGTTGGGGTAAACTTATGACTTCTAGCGAGAATCGCGCCAGGGTTTGACAACCGCTCGGTCAAGTAAATACCCGTGTGCGTGTAACAGTATTATCCGTACCTTTTGTGTTCATACAAACTTTCTTACTACACTCAGGCAACTCAGCGTATGAGGTGTTGCTACAAATCTATTTGTAATATTAAATATCTTGTCCTATCAAACATCCGTCTTGTACTTTCATTTATTTCCTGTACAGATTTCTTATGCAAAACATCGAATAAACGTTTAAAAGAGGCTTGACATTGCGAAACGTACTAGAGAGGGTTGTACTTTTCTTCTTTCAGTTTTTTTGTTGTTGGTCATAGACCAGAAGAACTTACGGAATGGTATGTTGTCTGTCGTCCGTCCATCCATACACAACATCTTGCTACACTTCTTGGACAATTGTGCTGTTTAGACATCATATATAGCCGTTACACCTTCACAATTTTGTTATCATTACTCCTCATTAACATACGGTTGTATCAGCAATATAGATTTCTCTAGGAGAATTTTAGGACGTGTAGTTAGTCCTCAATTAATTTAAAGCCACTACAACATCCAATACAGCCACCAAGGCAGCCATCATGGAATTTGTTGTCTTTACTCTGAAAATCAAATCGACACGTAATTGTCACAAAAAAGAGTTATTTTACTAGTTAGTTGGTCCTAATGAAAATAGTGTAGCTCTGGCCTTCAACGTGGTGACATAGAGGAGATTGTGAAAATCTTCTTATTGCTACTTCTCCTAAACGGAAACTCAGATTGACATGGGGTTTTCACCAGAAGACTTCTTCCGTTGTCAAGGTAATTATAAATAAAAATGGTGCTGGTCTGAACCAAAATATCGCCATCTAGAAAACTCGCAGTTGCTACTTCTCCTAAATGGATGCTCATATCGAGATTAGACATGCTCCAAAAGACTTCTTATGGTATCTAGACCATCATAGATAGAAGCACCCTTTTTTCTTTATTTCAGATGCAATTTAAAGTTTCCCTAGTTAAGGTACCGATCAGGTACGTTGACCTTAATTAATAATTTTTCGATCAGCCATTGTAAAACGGATGAGCGTTTCTCAAGATAGCTAACTTCGGACCTATTAAAAAATAGAAACATTAGTGAATTGTTCAGCATAATACATGCATCTGTCATTTAAATCAACTAAGAGAAGCTTTGTAGGCAATTGCATGAAATTACACGGGTTCAGAACTGTATTTTTATATGCAGCGGGAATACACATCGTATAATATGGAGCAAACGGGTTGAAAATTCTCTTGGTGTCGATCGTAATTTTTGTTCTCAGGTTAAGAGCAAGAAGGCCGGTCTTAAATCTCTCAGAAAGTTTCTTTCTTCTATCCAACTTGATAACCTAAAAGTATTGCGGGTTTTTCTTCAATGCACATACGATGCGAAATGCAGTCATTTGTTTTCGGGTTTGTTCCTGAAGCAAATGATAATTATACCAACGCAGTAGGGATACACAATACCTCATTACATTTCATATTGATACATACATGCAGACCACAGTTATACAACTCCTCTGTCAATGCTGGACAACGTTGGACAAGTATTTTTATATAAGAATTATAGATGTTTCTTGTCGGGCTGGTTGTATATTGTATTTTGTTTGTTCGAGAGTAAGTGTTGTTCGCATTGAGTTAATACTGAATAATACTCTAGAACTCTGCTGCAATTCTACTTAGTTAACACTATTAATGAAATAATTTACTACTGTGCCGCTGATTTACTTTTGAGTGAGGTTAACTTGAAATTAAACTCGCTAGAACTGCTATATCGATCTTTTTTATAGTTGTTGTCATTTTTCTTATGCAAGTGAAATCATTTTCAGCAGATTTCACTAAATGTTACCCTTAATTCTGTAATAGTGTTGTCTTATCACTACACGACTTAGTTGGTGTAAAATAATGTATGGTTAACTCGAGATACTTGGATGATTTTATTTTATGGGGAGGGGGTATAGTCCCCTCACACAATAATCGTATGCACTTTGTGGAGTTTATGTGCATTTCCTTTCCCAGTTATCATACTGTTTGGAATTCAATTCTAGACTATAAGAGCAGTCTTCTGGAATCGTTCAGCCCTTTTCCAAATACAGAATTTAAAGCTCCCATGCGATTGCATTATGTTTAACCTTTAGTAATCATTAACACTGGACAACAAATTTTTACAAAAGTCATGTTACTGAAATAAAATTAGTCAATTCTTATCAATTTTTATGTGCTGAACACGAATATGACAGTCAAATTGCAAAATTGGCTCTAGTTTTTTTGTAATCTGCAAGAAATTAATGTTTACATAACGAAATGCATTCCAATAGTAAAAGGTCAACTGTAATAGCCTACCTATAAAAAATCAAGTCATTGACTACATCTTAGATTTCTTCGCCTGTCTCTTATACAGCTGTTCGGGAGCATCTCTGAGGAGTGTCCAGCAGTAGTCAGCCAGCATTGTAGTGGACCATTTTCCCTGGTATCTTTGTTCCATTGTTGCGATATCTTGATGAAAACGTTCGCCGTGTTCATCACTAACAATACCACAGTTGCTAGGAAAGAAATCCAAATGGGAATGAAGGAAGTGAATCTTTAGAGACATATTGCAGCCAAGTTTCTTATACTTCTTCAACATGTCTTCTACTAGTTCCTTATAGTTTTCTGCCCTAACATTTCCGAGGAAGTTTGTAGAAACTAGGCGAAAAGCATTCCATGCTTGTTTCGCGTCACATTCCAGCAAGTTGTTGAACCGGTCATCTTTGAAAAGCTCTCGAATCTGAGGACCCACAAAAACTCCCTCTTTAATCTTTGCTTCGCTGAGTCGAGGGAATTTTTCATGCAGGTATCAGAATGCTGGCAAAGTCCGGTCAATGGCTTTCACGAAGTTCTTCATCAAACCTAGTTTGATGTGAAGGGGTGGTAGCAAGATTTTCTGAGCCTCAACCAGAGCTGGGTGTTGGATATTCTTCTCTCCAATGGCTACATTCTGCCTGTGAGTCCATTCCTTCCTCATGTAGTGCATTTCCCTTGCTCGGCTATCCCACTCACATAAGAAACACATGTATTTTGTATATCCTTGCTGCAGTCCCATTAAAAGGGCAACTACCTTTAAATCACCACAGAGGTGCCAGCTGTACTTGTTATACTCAATGGAATTCAGTAGCTGCCTTAAGTTATCGTATGTCTCTTTCATGTGGACAGCATACGCTACTGGAATAGATGGAAGAATGTTTCCATTGTGCAAAAGCACAGCCTTGAGACTCAGTTTCGAAGAGTCCACAAATAGTCTCCATTCTTGTGGGTCATGAGTGATTTTTAAAGCATTCATGAGGCCCTCAATATCGGAACAGAATATCAGATTACTTTCCTTTCTGAAGAAAGGCTCCAATTGCTGGTGGCGCTTTCGATATGCAGTAATTGTGACATCTTCTTCTAGAAGATTCCATTGTTGGAGTCTTGATCCTAGCAATTCTGCCTTGTTCTTTGATAAGTCCAAATCACGAATCAGGTCATTTAGTTCTTCCTGTGTTATTCTGTGTGGGGTTGATGATGCACCACAGTGAAAATCTGGATCACTGCATGCTGATGGACCAGGAGAAGAACAGGTCGACTCACCTTTGTCTTCGTCAGATGAATCAAGAGAATATTCTGCTGGAGGTTCTGGAATAGAAAGTCCCTCACCATGTGGAACTGGTCTCAATGCAGACGGAATGTTTGGGTAGACTATTCTCGACTTCTTTCGCTTCGTTATTCCGCCGGAAAGAGGAGGAACCAAGCAGAAGTAACAGTCATTTAGGTGGTTGCTTGGCTCTCTCCACACCATTGGGACTGCAAACGGCATTGATGACCTTTTGCAATTCAACCACTGTGAAAGCTGTGTTGTACATGTAGCACAGCATATATGCGGAGCCCAAGGCTTGTCTTGGTCACCAACCTTGCATCCGAAGTAAAGATGATATGCCTTCTTCACTTGAGAATTGATACTTTTCTTCTGGTTGGCAAATGTCACTTCCCCACAAATATAGCAAAAATTGTCCGCGGTATTAACACACTTTCGAGGCATTACTGTTCTTTATTGTACGTAAATGGATAAAATAATAAGTTTTATGTAACAGTAGCTTGAACTGTCTCGCACAACGTCTAAAATATTTTAAATGCTGAACCTATCTGATTGGGCTTTATATAGTACACTGCTTACGTCAGCTTCAGCAGCCGCCTGGCATTAGTATAATAGGCCTACACATGTATAGTACACTGCTGACGTCAACTTACTTCAGCAGCCGCATGGCATTAGTATTGCATTGCATCAGAAAATGATGCAATCAACTGTGGATGATGTGAGCATGATGGTATTATGCAATGTTACATCATTATTCCGGATGTTGCTGCAGTCCTACTGGAGAAATTTACACAGTGAAACATAGAAAATGAGGTATATGAATATCTTCAAAACGAGAGCCAATACAAATTTTTCACGGTTATATTCGTGTTCGGCACACCAAAATACTACAGATTAGGGCCTTTTCAAGTCAGTAATGATTTCACTGTTGACCAGTGTAATCTGTCAGTAAAACTATTATTCAGCTAGAAATTGGCTCCTGATAGTTTCGTTTAACATTAATTGAACGAAAATGTAATTGGAATCCAGGGTACATTGTGCTGGTCAATAATACTGATGTAATTTAATGGACCTTGGATGATTCTGA
Source organism: Sinohyriopsis cumingii (assembly GCA_028554795.2). NCBI lineage: Eukaryota > Metazoa > Mollusca > Bivalvia > Unionida > Unionidae > Sinohyriopsis > Sinohyriopsis cumingii. The sequence goes on along the minus strand of CM068840.1, from coordinate 103,595,589 downwards.
TAAATGATAGCCAAGGCTGAACAAAGAGTTTGGTTAGGAGCCATTATTGGACATTTTGATTTTCATGGTCATGTTCATATGTGGGTGATTGAGCAAACAGAACTTGTAGAAAATTTAGTATAGCAATAATAATGTATAATATAACATGTTTACATCAGAAAATATATTCAGGGTAGCAACATGGTCTAAATATAGTGGTAGCTGAAAATCCTTCTTTGTGAACAAGTCAAACATTAATAGACCAAACATTTTTATGATCGTTGTTTAAGTACAGAGAGCTATAAGATCTCAATCGATGGCGTTTCCGATAATGTTTGGATCACCTTATTTGTTACATGATATTATGAAGTTGTAAAATAGAAACCGAAAATCATAGAAAAAGTCATACACTCTTAATTGCGTTGAGGTTTAGTGGACATAAGCAGGCCGAGGCTCTGACGAGGTGCGAGTATCTATGTTGACCTTTAAGTGCAATAAGGGGTTACATTGGGGTGCAAAGATTCATCAATGAAGCTCTGTGAACCAATAATGATTGTTGAAATTGAGACTTAAATACGAATATTTTCAAAAAAACTTAAATTTCTGTGAGTAATTTACGTACAGATACAAAATGTCATGAATGCATACGTCAACTTAAGATTGTTGTGAGTGATTTACATATTGATACAAAATGTCATGTCTATATCTGTCAACTTATAATTACAAAATGTCATGAACGTATCCGTCAACTTAAAATTAATGTGAGTGGTTTACATAAATATGCAAAATGTCATGAATGTATATGTCAACTTGAAATTGATGTGAGTGATTTACATACAGATACAAATGTAATGAATGTATCTGTCAACTTGAAATTGCCGTGAGTGGTTTACATATAAATACAAAATGTTATGATTGTATCTGTCAGCTTAAAATTGCTGTGAGTGGTTCACATATAAATACAAAATGTCATAAATATATCAGTGAACTTAAAATTTATGTGAGTGATTTATGTATAGATACAAAATGTCATGAATGTATACGTCAACTTAAGATTGCTGTAAGTGATTTACATATAGATACAAAATGTAATGAATATATCTGTCAACTTCCAAATGTCATGACTATCTGTCAACTAAAAATTGATGTGAGTGGTTTACATATAGATACAAAATGTCATGAATGTATCTGTCAACTTAACATTGCTGTGAGTGATTTACATGCAGATGCAAAATGTCATGAATATATCCGTCAACTTAAAATTGCTTTGAGTGGTTGACATATAGACACAAAATGTCATGAATGTATCTGTCAACTTAAAATTGCTGTTAATGATTTACATATAGATGCAAATTGTCATGAATGCATCTGTCAACTTAAAATTGCTGTGATGATTTACATATAGATGCAAATTGTCATGAATGTATCTGTCAACTTAAAATTGCTGTTAATGATTTACATATAGATGCAAATTGTCATGAATGCATCTGTCAACTTAAAATTGCTGTGATGATTTACATATAGATGTAAATTGTCATGAATGTATCTGTCAACTTAAAATTGCTGTGATGATTGACATATAGATGCAAATTGTCATGAATGCATCTGTCAACTTAAAATTGCTGTGATGATTTACATATAGATGCAAATTGTCATGAATGCATCTGTCAACTTAAAATTGCTGTGAGTGATTAACGTGTAGATACGTAATGTCATAAATGTATCTGTCAACTTAAAATTACTGTGATGATTTACGTATAGATACAAAATGATATGAATGTATCTGTCAACTTAAAATTGCTGTGACTGATTAACGTGTAGATACATAATGTCATAAATGTATCTGTCAACTTAAAATTGCTGTGAGTGTTTATATATAACTACAAAATGTCATGAATATACCCGTGAACTTCAAATTGCTTTGAGTGGTTTACCCACGGATACAAAATGTCGAAAATATATCCGGCAACTTACAAGTGTTACGAGTCGTTGCAGTGTAATAAAAAAAAACAACATGACATCAAGCAGGAACATCCTAAACATCGAACATTTCTTCTTAGTAATCACCTTTATCTTGGTTCAAATTTGGTTTCGAAATGTCGTTTATCAACTAATGAGTCTGACTAAATTCTTTGTGTATGCTAGTATTTGGTCAAATACTAAATTTTACAATGAAAACTTTTTGTTTTTATGTTAAGAATGACAACAGCAGGGTCAACGGAAAATGATGTTAAGAACCCAAATAATTTTTGCCAGAAAATTATAATGCCGTAATACGACACCCGGATAAAAAAAAACAGATGTAGTAAAAGTTCTACATTAGTGATATGGTATATTTCGTTCTCAGTATTAACGTTCGGAACCAGGCCATTATGCTGGCCTCATTGGAGCATTTTGACTGGAACGACGACTAGCTTGGAACAAAATGATTTTGGCGACACTGTTGTAGGATCATATAAAATATGGTTTCCAAATTTGAAGATTTCCATTGATCAGGACGAAACACTGGGTGTAAGACAAGGATATCAGACAATGCTTTTTTACGTTGGGAAAATCGTATGGTCACCTGTGAAATTGTATACAGTTCACTATGAAGTAAAGTATCGGTTACAATTGTGCAGGTTTGAAGTACATATGTAAATGTTGTCTAACGGGAAAAAAACTGGATTTCTGACGTTCAAAACTGTATCAACATGGCTGTACAGGCGTCTTTTTGTTAATTGTAATCTAGATATACAATTTGGCGGTCCATGGACTCTGCAATTTAGCCGATCCGGGACTGTAAAATTTGCCAGAACTAGTATCAATATTATTAATAAGAAGATAGTGATATTCTGAAGAAGCTTAGACAATTCATTTTACCGCTCAGGTGGCCTAGTGGTTAGAGCGTCCGCCTCGGATGCGGGAGGTCGTGGGTTCGAACCTCAGCCGAGTTATACCAAAGACTTATAAAAATGGTACTAACAGCTGCCTCGCTTGGCGCTCAGCATTAAAAGATTAGAGTTATGACTAGTCGGCCTTGTGTCGGGATAATGTGACTGGGTGGGACATCATGCTACATGCCTGCGGCATGATGCCCCAGTGCTAGACATCACAATAAACTGCCACACTGCAGACATCGTAGGGATATGACTGAAAAATTGTTAAAGCTGCGTTAAAAAATCGAAATCACACACGCACGCACACACACACACGCACACACACACACACACACACTTCCTTTTTAAGACTTGAAATAAATTCATCGGTAGTTACTTAGAACTAAAGGGTGGTTTGCAAAGCTCAAGAAGCTTGTTTTTGAAAAGTTTGCTATTATTGTGGCACGTAATGTAAAGTTCCTTGCAATCCATTTGTTTTCTTCACTTCTTCTTCCTAGTACATGTTTCCATCAGTTCTGATTACACAGCTTCATACAATTATAGAAACGCATAGCAGCTCTAAAAATGTTTACTAGCTGTCATTGTCTCTTTCAAATTCACGGAAAGACGTGGCATTTTTGGGAAAATTATAACGTAAAATGTGCGCAGAGCTATAACACTGATCCTTAAATGTTGAGTTAAATACATTCTCTCTCACAGAAAGATGGCCAGACATTTGTGAATTGTTGTAATATGTTCATTCTTTATTCTTTCAATCGCTTTCGCATCATGATGATCTTCAGAGAGATCAATTGTTCGTGTAGAGCATCAGCCATTATGATGTGAAAGCGCTTGATGGAATACAGAAGATATTACTGATATCATTTTGAATTCACATGTTCCTCAAAGATAGATTTTTGTTGGTATCAAAATCCTTGCCAAATAATATAAATTCTCATTTAGCATACATACATACATACATACATACATACATACATTGATAGATACATACATGCATACATACATACATACTCTCTAACATTGGTAAGTAAGCTGATCTGATTGAGTTGTCTGAAAAATGAATTGAAAATTTGCATTAAGTCTTTAAGTCAGGGTTTACGTTGTACGGTACGAAATGAAGTTTTGTTTTCGCTGGGCATTGTTTCATTCAAAAGCAGCCAGAATCATTAATGTGCCTATTCTTACAGTTTGAATAGTAAGCTGGCTTCTGAGATCAGTATTTTAGGAAACGAGATGGATTAATTGTGATGCTTATTCATCTCTTAATAAAATAAAGAAGTCGCCGACCATATGTAAAATCATCAAATGTTACATATTTTTTCTTTTGGCATTATGCATTATTAATAGGTCACAGTGGCGTCGCTAGGGGGGTGCGGGGGGTGCGGATCGCACCGGGTGACACCATCTCAGAGGAGTGACACCAAAGTGAAACATTGCAAATTTTACAGAGCACACACTGCTCGGTCTAGTCGGATTTCATAAGCGAATAACCGATCATAGTTAAATACATGACTAGCAGGCACAGCAGTGGCGTCGCTAGGGGGATGCGGGGGGTGCGGACTGCACCGGGTGACACCATCAGAGGGGGTGACACCAAAATGACATTACTAAGGATTCTGTATGGTCTGTTACGGAAAGAGGACCATGGGGGTGACACCATGAGCTACCGCACTGGGTGACATCAACCCGAGTGACGCCACTGATAGGTCAAAACGTATGTTTGTCAGTTTTTCTTACATGGGCTGATTTCGCGCCTTTTTTTGAACACTGTTGTTTTCCAAAAATCATTTTGCTTTGAGTGCTTTTTGATAAGACAGTTATTTTTAAAGTGCGACTTGTAACTTACACGTATATCGTCAAGCTCTCAGAGTGGAACACTCAAGGCAAGAGGTGAGTGGGCAGGTCAAAGAAACATCGAAACAACGCTGAGAGAAAGATAACAGTGGCGGGAACTTTCGGGAGAGAGAAGGCATAAATTTGTTTTTTTTTCGAGGTACGATTTGTCTTTTGGGAGTCAAAATCAAAAAAATGCTGCAAGTATAAATTTTGTCTTTTCAAGCCAAGTGTTTAAATGGTTTTAGAGTTGCGATCTCAAACAGTTGTTTTCTTTTCTGTATCCATTCTACCCAGCTAAGTTTGGCTGCCTCAATCTGTCCATGCGAAAGACATTTTGCTCCCATTTCCTATACGCGATACTGATAAATACGCTGATAACGTGATACTGATAAATACGTTGATAACGTGATTTTTTTTGTTGAGTTTAATTATAGCAGCGTTCGCACAATTGTGCATGTGCCACTTTTTTCTGACTGCACCGCAGCCTGCTAGTTGTTCCTGGGGAAGGGGATGGTGCCACCTCCCCCAGGCTTTTATGGATTCAAGGAACCCTGATAGTTTGGCCTCAATCTGTGGGTCCATAAAGGTCCCTACAGTTGAATGGTTGGCTGTCATTAGTGGGAAGGAGAGCTCGGGAACGGTCCTGCTTGCTTTACATCGCTGGTTTCTTGTTGCATTTGCCTTTTTTTTGTTTTTTTTCGAGATTTTTTTTTTTTTCGAGATTTTTTTTTTCTTCAAAATGTTCTAAAAGGAGGGGGGATGTTCTATGCTGTTTATAGAGGTTCTTAGTAGATATCATGTATGAAGAGAGATTTTCAAGGTTATTATGGTATTACTAGTCGAGGTGTTTAGGGTGTGTTTCCTACGTTATGTTATTTATAAGTTTTTAGATATTACCTCTTTAAGTTATTTATTAATTGATGTTTTTAGAGATTGAATGTTATTTATACTTTATTTAGCAAGAGACCGGAGCCCTAGCCGATTACACGGTTCGTTAAGGACATCTAGGACAGGAATCCTAGCTGATTACTCGGTTCGTTAAGGACATCTAGGACATCCGATTTTGCGGTTTCCTTAGTTTTTTATAGGTGCTTCGTAAGTGAATTATTTATTAATACTTTTATAAAATTGAATGATATGTTATGGTTTTTTATGTGGTGGCTTCTACATTTATTTAGCTAGTTACTGGGTCTTTTGGTTTTGTGGGGATAGTAATTATATTTTATTCCTAAGTCCTGCTGAGTCTATGAATTGATTTATATTTTTATATGCTGATTGTTTATTTTTATTAGAGTCCATAAGTAACTCTGGGTATGTGTGTGGTAATCCAATCTCTTTTTGGTTTTTGATAAATATTTTCCGAGCGGGTTGATATTTTGGGCATATATTGAATACGTGGTGTAGATCTTCGGTGGTGTGGCAGTTAAAGCAGTTAATGGTTGCTGGTTTGGGTCCTATAAACCTTCCAAAACTGCTTGCTAGTTTAGTTTTTCCATTTATTATCCTGTTTATGGTTTTCTGTTCTAAATAGGTACCCATAGGTAGCTGTATGTTCCTATCTACGTGTTTTTGGGTTTCATGGTGATTTTTCCCTTTTGTGGAGGAGTTCCAAAAATCTTGCCATGTTTGGTCTATATATGTTTGTGCGAAGCTTATTGCTTCTGTAGAGCTATAGTTAAGCGTGATAGAGTTTTGATCTCCTAGTTTGGTTTTTGCAATTTTGTCTGCTGTTTCGTTGCCAGAGATTCCAATATGCGAAGGTATCCACATGAGCTCGACTAATTGATGTGCTGTGGTGATATCGTCGATTAATTGGCATGCTCTGTCGAGGAATTGTTCCCTAGAGTGTGTATTGCGATTTTGGATCGATTTGATAACGCTTAGGGAATCGCTTATAATGACTGCTTTAGGTATTTGGTTGTCTTTGATCCATTGTAGTGATTCAAGTATAGCCCAGAATTCAGTGGTGTAAATGGAGCAATAGTCAGGTAATCTGGATCCCGTTTGTATATTGAATTCAGGGATGACTATTGCTGCTGCTGTTCTTGGTGGGTTGTTTGTTTTTGATCCATCGGTATATATTTTAACATAGTCCGGGTATTTTTGGTTGATTTCGTTTACCAGTACAGGTTTTAGTAAGTTTTCTTGTCCTTCTTTATTGCCTAATTTGGTAGCTTCAATGTTAATCCTTGGTGGTTTTTGTAACCATGGTGATTTGTTTTGGTCTGTATTGTTTGTTACCTGTTTTTTTAGTAGAGGTATCTTTTCTCTTAGTTCAAGGATTACTTTGCCACTTGGTGTGATAGGTATGATTTTGGGTTTGAAGACAACTTTACACTTATTTATAGCTATTTTGGTGGGATGGTTGTCTGGGTGGGTATCTAATCGAATGGAGTATCGGAGGAGCAGTTCTTGCCTACGTAATGTTAAGGGTAGTTCTCCTGTTAGTGTTTGTAGTTCTTCTAATGATGTTGAGGGGAGTGTTCCTGTGCATAATAGCAAGGCTTTTCTCTGGACAGTGTCAAGTTTTTGTAGTACAGGCTGCTTAGCCGAGTCATATGCTTCGCAACCGTAATCCAGTTTTGATCTAATTAGGCTTTTCTATATCGTGAGGAGGGTTTCCTGGTTGGATCCCCAGTCAGTCCCTGTGATGTTGCTGAGTAAATTGAGATCTTTGTTACAATTCTGGGTGAGTTGTTCAATGTGCTGTTTCCATGTGAGGTGGTTGTCAAAGAACATTCCTAGGAATTTTACTACTGTTACGTATTTGATTAATTGATTTTGTATATAGAAGTTTGGATAGACTAGGTTGTTATTTCGTTTGGGGGTGAATATGATTGCCACAGTTTTTTCATGAGATATTTTGAAACCCCATTTGTCCGCCCATCTCCCTATGTTGTCTGGGCTCTGCTGGATTTCTTTAACTACTGTGTTATTGGCAGGATTTCCATTCCTCCATATGCCACTATCATCTGCAAATTGTGACAAGTTTATTTTTGTGGAGGCTACATTGAGGTCAAGGTCGTTTACCATTAGGTTAAATAGTAACGGACTTATTACACTGCCTTGCGGTGTTCCATTTTCAAGTGAAAATTCTTCCGAATGGGTGTTGCCTATTCTTGTGGTAATTTTCCGGCCTGTGAGGAAATCGCCAATCCAGTTGAACAAGCGTCCAGTTATTCCAAATTGGTTTAATTTGGCCATTAGTCCATTGGTCCATACTAGGTCGAACGCTTTTTCTAGGTCTAAAAAAACCGCTATGAGGTTGCGATCGGTTTTCCTATGTGCGTTAAAAGCGAGTTTGATGTCTGTTTCCAATCTGAGAAGTTGGTCAGTTGTGGACCGTTTGTTCCGAAAGCCACATTGATTTATGGAGAGTAGGTTATTGGTTTCTAGGTGGTGTTTTAACCTATTTGCGATTATTGTCTCCATTATTTTGCAAATATTGTTTGTAAGGGAGATGGGTCGGTACGAATTTATGTTGTTGGGATCTTTACCTAGCTTGGGGATTGGTATTACTATGGCCTGTTTCCATTTGGTGGGTAGTTGGCCTTTATCCCATATCCTATTAAAGAGTTTGATTATGGCTATTGTTATATTGATAGGTAGTTTTTTGTACATAATGTAACCTAAGTGATCCTTACCAGGGGATGTTTCGTTTTTGGATCGTAGGGCTATCTTCCATTCATGTACTGTGATGTCGCTATTTAGGTGAGATTCTTTTGTTCCTTGGTCTTGAAACATTTGAGGTTGGGTTCCCTCCATTAGTTTTTTGTGTTCTTGAAAGTTTTTGGTGTGATTATTGTTGCTACTCATGTTCGAAAAATGCTTTGCTAGGAGGTCTGCCGTATCTTTATTTGTTATGGCATTTTTAATTTTTGGGGCTGAGGTAGTTGCTTTCCCTTTTATGGCTTTTATCTTGTCCCGTATTTGTTTTGAGTTTGATTTTAGACTCAGTTTAGAGCAAAAGGTTTGCCATAGATTAATTTTAGCAGTTTTTATAGTTTGTTTTAGTGCTTTTTCTTTATCTTTATATTGCTGGAAGTAGATAGAATTTTTGGTGCGTTTATATTTATTTAAGGCCCTTTTTTGTCTTTATGTGCTATAGTGCACTGTTTAGTCCACCATGGTACAGGGTTTTTATTTTGGATATTAGTTGTCTTTGGTATGCGTCGGCTAGCTGCTTCTATAATTGTGTCTGTTATGTTATCATAATACATGTCAATACTTGGGCTTTCTAAGTTATCTGGATTTACTCTAGCTAGTAATAATTGGAATTGGTCCCAGTCTGCCTGTTGGTACCTCCATTTAGGTGGTGTTTCGTTAGGAATGTGTCGAGTTTTTGTTTGAATATTAATTGTGATGGGAAAATGGTCACTTCCTAACGTATCTTCCTGATCCACCCACCAATTTGTGATTCGAGCCAATTTTGGGGTAGTGATGGTTAGGTCTATGGCTGAGAGAGCGCCATCCTCAGGGTTTAATCTAGTGTTCGACCCGTCATTTAAGATGACCAGATTGTTCTCAGTTATCCATTTTTCAACCATTTTTCCTCTTTGATCTTTCTTTTTACCTCCCCATAATTCACTGTGTGCGTTGAAGTCGCCACAGATCATTAGATTGTTGTTGTTGTTATTAGTGATTGCCTTTAGTGAGATTAGGTTGGTAGGGCAGAAGGTACCCCCTGGGTCGTATGCGTTTATTATTTGAATGTTTGTGGTTCCTATATTTATCATTACTGACATTATTTCGATGCTATTATTGATGTTTAGGTTAGGGGGTACTTCTATTACTTCATAGTAGATTAGTGTATCTATTAAATAAATTGTTAGACCACCCCCTTTCTGCCCCATGGGTCTGTTTTTAAAGATTCCCTGGGTATAGCCTTGTAGTTTGGGCAGGCGTTTGTGTTCTTGTGTTATGAGGGTTTCCTGTAGGCAGATTACGTCTGGTTTTATGGCCGTATTATTCAGTTTGTTCTGCAGTTCTGATAGGTTTTTAAAGATTCCTCTGCAGTTCCATTGCCAGATGGTGATTTTATTATTTTTTGTACTATTCATTTTTGACGTTGTCTTTATCTGTTAGTCTTGTGGTCCAATCAGCTAGTATGGTGAAAATGGTTTTGAGGGTTCTGATTATGCTACTGAGATCTTGCATTATGGTTCGTGTTGTTAGGTTCATTACTTCCTGTATTAATTCTTTGTTAGTGTGTGTGTTAGATTTGGGGATGTTTGGGGTGACAGTTTTGTTTGTATCTGGAATGTTATCAGGGTGGTCATGATTTGTTACAATGTGGGTTGTAGTTTTTGGTTCTTTTGTTTCCTGATTCGAGGGTATGTTTTGTGGTGCAATGTTTTCCCTTCTGATTCTGCGTGGAGAGTTTTGGTGCTCATTGATTGTTTCAGAGGTAGATTTTGGTGTGTTGGAGCTGTTTTTACAAATAATGTTTTTGGCAGAATGGTAGGTGAGGTGTTTTTCGTTCATTAAGTCCACTATTTGTTTCTCTTTTATTGCAAATCTGCATTCTGCCCATCTAGGATAATGGTTTTCTTTACAGTTAGCACATTTTTGTTTAATTGTGTGGCATTCTTCTTTGTGTTGACCTCCGCAGTACTTACATCTTGGTTTGAATCTACATCTGAGGGCATAGTGTCCCCAGTGCAGGCATTTAGTGCAAAATCTTGGCCTATTTATGTAGTTTTCCAGCTTATGGTACACTCCTGACTGTCCTAGTTTTATTATTGAGGGTATTGGCTCGGTAGCCTCTATAACTGCTTTGTTTGTTCCTTGTCCCATGTGATTTTTAAGACGATATACTTTGGTGGTCTGTGTTCCATTTGCTGTGAGTTTATGAAGTAGGAGTTCATTGCTTATGTCCTTGTTGTATCCGTTTAGTGCTATTACTTTTTTAAAGATAGTGGTTTTAGTGGGTTCAGCCAGATTAGTTGTGGTTTCACTGTGTTTGGAGTTCGAAGTGACTCGTGGTTTCCTCTGAGTGCTATGGTGTCTCTCTACTTTGATCTTTATTGGGCCTGTAGTTTCAATTTGGATGAATTTTTCCACCTGTTGAATTGTGCTGCATTGGACAATGAGGTAGTTTCGCCTTGGTCTTATCAGTTTGAATTGTCCAGTGTGAATTTTGGCCAGTGCTGTCATAATACTATTGGTACTTAGACTAGTAATTGTGTTGCACCTGCTGCTTATGTATATGGTGTGTTCGATGGAATGATAACTGTACATTTTGTTTTGGGGGTTATGTTGTTGTTTTATTTCCTGTTTTGAGTTAACCTTACTTGTGGGTTTTTTTGGGTTGTTTTGGGGTTTTAGCGGGCCCTTGCCATTACCTAGGTATGTGTTTTGGGTTGTTCGGGGTCTTTGGGTTGCCATATTAGTGATGCTGCTGGGTCGTTTTGTAGTGTCTAATTCATTGGATTTGTTCCCATAGGTTGGTGGTTCCCTTGCTGTTATTATCCCAGATGGTCCAGGAGTTTGGCTTGAGTGTCTAGTTTCTTTCCTAATGTTTTGATTTATTGTTGTTTGCTTGATTTCCTGTTGTTGGTTTGTTTGCATGCTTCTAGAATTGGTTATTTCATTTTTGGTGAATTTTGGGGTGCTGGTTATGGTTATGTGGTCTAATTGTGGGGAGTTTAAGGTATGTAGGTTACTGTCAAATTCATTTGTTTGGATTGAATAGAGCCATTTTTTGGACCTAGTTTGCATTCTTCTACTTAAATTGCGTATAGCATTGAATGATGACTTATCTTTTGTTTTTGTCCTAACCCAGTCTGCTCCTCTGCTAGAAGTCTCTCCTTTGTTTTCTGTTACGTGTTCCTATCGTTCCTTTGTTTGATAGTTCCTTTGTTCTGTTCATTTCCTTTGTTCACGGCTTGGCGGTTTGCTAATCGTTTCCTCTTCTTGGTATTATTTCTTTGCTCTTGTTTTCCTGTTCCTTTATTCTATTTTAATTGGTGATGGTGGTGGCCGCACTCAGTAGAACTTTTAAAATTATACACGAAGCCGGTTTTACACAGTAAACAAATCAAGCAAACTGAGAGATAGTTTTCGATACTGATAAATACGCTGATAACGTGATACTGATAAATACGCTGATAACGTGATACTGATAAATACGTTGATAACGTGATACTAATAAATACGTCGATAACGTGATACTGATAAATACGTTGATAACGTGATAGTAATAAATACGTTGATAACGTGATACTGATAAATACGTTGTTATAAGTGCTGTTAAATCTTACGAACGGCAACAGGACAAGCGTACATTCACTTTTTCGAAGCGACTTGTCCTTTTATTCTTAACATAAAAAAACAATCCCCCCCCCCAAAAAAAAATAAAAACACGAAAACCCTATTTTGAACCTAGATATTTTTGACACAATAAATATTAGCACAACTGAGCAAAATCAGTTTTAGGTAAACACTGAAATCGGTGTGTGTGTTGATATGCACGTGTAGATAGATTAGATTTTCACGACATTATTGCAGTTTTTCACCGTTTTCTAAATTTATTAATTTTTCTGTACTTAGACCTTTTCGCAGGAAGTATTTTTAAATACAGATCTAGTTTTCCTTTAACCAAGTTTGCTTTTGTTCCCCGCAAAATCAATCAATTCTTGTTTCCGTTTGTTTACATTTCAAATTCGTTTTATAAAAAAATAGTTTCTATGTAATTTATTCCGAAATACGTTATGTTATTATTACCCAAAAGAAAATTATGCTAACTAATGTTGTAAATTAAGAAATTAATGCACGTATTGTTATGTATATTCGATTTAATCATATCTGATTTAATATATATTTATTTCAATTTAATTGTTTGTAAGTTTTAAAAAAAAAATATTTTTTATTACATGATATTGTAATGTAAATTTATTCACTAGAGATGATACTTTTTGAGAAAATAGTTTGAATTTGACTTAGTTTATAAACACCAGGTGTTGATCTAAATCCTGACCTTGTTTCAGAATTTGTAGCAACCTCCGTAAACAAGCTCTATTTTATTTTAAAATGATTGGTTGTTTTCAGGGTCATGATGGGACTTTGTCTTTAAGATATAAACACTTTTTTTAAATTTTTTTTATTTAAAATGATTGGTTTTCGTCAGGGTCACACTTGGTAAACGTGATCTGTAACAAGTAGTTGCTACTATAACCTTCCATAAGATGATCGCGTGACTCCTTATTTACGTGTTAGAAAGACCATATAACCCATATTTTGGAGAGTTAATCTCAGTAGAAGCTGGGCTGTCTACTAAATCATAAGAGAATGTTTATAACGTTGCAATCAGTTTGTATTTACAGCATTTCGCAGATTCTTGATTTCAACACTTCAAGACTGTTTTCATCTTGGTCATACATTTTGACGATGACGTTAAAATAGGAATCAATTTTTATTTTCAGCCCAGATTGACTATGCTTTTCTAACAGCATTTTAGATAGCTCCAATGGTCACAGCATCTTTATAGTTTTCTCGGTATCGGAATTCGTCACGAACGTTAAGTCCTCGCTGGCATAAAAAAAAGACATGGCAGAACGTGGACAAAACAATAGCGGTAACGTTGTAAGTTATGGAACCTATTGAAATATTACAATAGGCATTTAAGTGCCATTTATGGAAGTAGAGAGTATTGAATTAGCAGTTAACATGAGATATATAGGGAAGTAACGGTTATTGAATTATCAGTTAAAATTTAGGTTACAAAGATATTGAGATTTTTTATTATCTTTTTTTTAAATACAGCGGATGTACATTAAAAGGTTTTATATTCAGTATTAGGGAACAATACACTATTGCAATTAAGCTGAGGCAGGATGAATATTTTTTCTACTCATTTGTCAGAATCATACAATAGGTCATGTGCAAATTCATTAGTGGAAACTCAGCAAATATTACTTTTAGTCATGAACACCGAGCGCTGAAATCGTTCCATGATTGTAACCTACAGTACGAATATTTTTTCTCTCCTACACACATTCTACAGGAGAATGTACGAAGACCTGATGAAGATGTCGTTATGACAGAAGGACAACAACAAAAAAACAAACAAAAAAAAACAACATTTTATTCACAGAGGCAGACAAAAGTTCTTGACAGAAGGTTTATTTGTTTTAATACAAGCAAAAATGTTATCAGAAGGATTTGATGAAGTTGACTGTTATATGAAATTTGCAAAGGTTATGCCAAATCACTGAATAACTGGATGGATTGGTAACTGGGAATACATATTCACGAGGTAGTGAAATAACAGTTGATGCAAATAAGTGTTTGCAATATCGTAAAATAACAGTTGATGTGAATAAGTGTTCACAATGTAGTGAAAATATAGTTGATGCTAATAAGTGTTTGCAAGATCGTAAAATAACAGTTGATGTGAATAAGTGTTCACAGTGTAGTGAAAATATAGTTGATGCTAATAAATGTTCACAAGGTCGTGAAATAACAGTTGATGCGAATAAGTGTTTACATAGTGAAAGTTTCGCGCGAATAACACTTGATGACAAGAAGCAACGATGTTAAGTAAATAACCAATGGAACAGAAATCAGAATGAGTCTGTGAAGCATTTCCAATGTATCACATTTTAAAAATACTTCTTTCTTTTAGTTTTAAAAATTGGATTGGAATACAATCAAAGTAGTTCGCGATACAATAAACTAAGTCATGAAGACTTTGCAGTTGCAACTCAAAGTATTGACTTTGACTATGTCATCAACATGGTCAAAGATATATGAGGATGCTTATGGGTTCACTGAATCCTTGCTATTAAGGTACAATCCTCGGTTACGATCTCTTAACAATCAAACAAATGTTGTAAATCTATACATGGAAGTTTTTATTTCATTTATTCACAGTTTTGACGGTAGCAGCTTGGCTTGTAACGATTTGTGGGATGACCGATTAGTCTGGAACGAGACGCAACACAGCAACATAAGCGACATTGTGGTTGATTCATCCAAAATATGGTATCCGGCTTTAATAATTTTGAATGTTCTGGGCGACTCATTGCATATAGGATCTGGAAATCAGGCAGTGCTGTTTAGCGATGGGAAAGTTGATTGGTGGCCCGGAAACTTGCATTCAGTTTATCGTAAAGTAAATGTCAGAGGTTTCAGTTTGATGAGCAGACATGCGCGCTGTTTGTAAGCACAAACGTAAACGACAGGAACAAAGTAAATTTATTTCATCTTCTAGATGAAATTGAACTGTACCAATTCATTCCTTTGTTGGGAATTCTATCGAAGCTGTCTTTGACACTTTGACGTTTTTAATATCACTAAAACGCAGGCACGAATAATATGTGCTAAACATCATCCTTCTGGTAATTCTGTTAACATTACTGAACTGTGTTTGCTTTTTATTGCCTCCCCAATCCGGAGAACGCATTAGGTTTGCTACTGGTATTTCTTGACGTTTACAATACCTTTCACCCTTTTAAATTAATACCTATCCAGAACCTCGGATCAGACTTGTATAATGTCAGTTTACGTTACAGTTGAACAGTTTTTTAGTGGCTTGACCGTGCTCATGGCTGTCGTTGTTGTCAGACTGTCAGTTATTTTTGTCTGATGTATATTACATGGCACCGACGTTCTCATCGCGTTATCCACCGGCGACAATCCCCTACGCTCCTTTATCACATGTGCATGTGGCTGCCTGTGCTGAGATTTTTTATCAGTACGCACGCATAAACAAAATTACATCATCAAAACAATATGTAACAATCTCCTACACATCAGTGAAAGAGCTTGTTTTATCGATCGGTAAGTGACTTGGAAGAGAAACTTCGATTGGCTCATTGAAACAACGTGAAAGGTCATAATGGGTCATACTGTCGGGAAAGTTTTACTTGCGCTCGCAGTGGTTGGTTATGCAGGTTTATACATATTCATAAGAAGAGATGAAATCTCAGCACAGGCACCCACGGATGATAAAGGAGCGTAGCGGATTGTCGCATGTGGCTTGCAACGATGTTATCTTTTGTGTTATAAATAGTTGTTAAAATAAATGACCATTTCAAAAAATGCAACTATGTATGTAAATATATGTTGGTATATAGCTTCTTGCCGGTTTTTTGGGTAAGATTTATGAATGTTATTATCCACACGCTTTAGAGCGGTTTATTGTAACACTATGTCTGCCGCCAACACATCTCCATCTAAACCGCTCGGTGTAATAGTCGAAACTTTGTAGTGGTATCGCCACTGGGATATTCATCAGCAAGAGTGGTATAATTCTTGACTGCCACCCCTCCGGTCCATAAGAGCGGATCAGAGGTCATATGTACAAACATGAAAATTGCAAGAACATTTTCATTGTTATGGCCAAGCTATCTATCTATCTATCTAGTGGCTGAGGACCTGGAAAGGATATGGATAGGTTGATATATCGAGTAAAAAGCGCGGAGATTTGCGAGACAGGCCATTACATTTGCTCAAGTTTGTTCAAATGTTTAATTTAAATATGAGTATTTCGAGATATTTTTTCAGACATTTCGAGCACAATAGTTAATTCAGGTAATAAACTTCTGTGATGCTAAATGAAAGTTCCTTAAAGTGGAGTCTGTGATAAAAGCAGTACGTGGATGCACCATTGTGAACTTATTATTCGTGCCTAGAAAATTCGAAATGTACTTAGCATTTATATCTGTAACATACTTTTCTCTTTGTTTGTATATCAACGGTTAGGTGGAGTGGTCTCGGGGATGAAAAATATGCGCATCTGATCTCATGCATGTTGTGGAAGTAGGAGCCGTCGCGATTCAGTAGTTAACGTGCTGAACTCGTGACCAAAAGGTTGCATGCTCAAATCCTGCCACAAATCAGAAAAAGTGACCACAGTGACGTGTTCTTGTACATAGCACTTTATTTAAATTGCATTGGCCCTAAAAAGCTACTTGTCTTGCTGTGCCAAACAACACCAAACTATCACCAAACCTATTTTGCTGATCAGTGTCATCCATGCACTAATGCTTCTGATTCGTGCTGTAATATTTTTGACTCCACAACAAAACTTTATAAAATATCATAATTTGCAAGTAGAAGATGGGAAATGCATAATGTGTGTTGAAGTTGAATAAGAGCGCCAAATTATATAAGAGTGAGAAAAAGACGCAGTTTCAAAAAAAAAAATCCACAGGAACGTTCTCCAACCTTTGCTTTACGCATCTCATGTACGAGAAGGGGGTTTGGTCGCAGTTTATAGCTGTTGCGAAACCATCAAAGCTGCGCGAGATGTCATTTAGTTAGAGTAGCCAGGAAAGGTCGATTAAACTGTTTATTTAGTTCCTAAAAGTCAAACAAACACAAAAATAGTATGATATTGGCAAATATTATGATATTGGTAAATATTATGATATTGGTAAATATTATGATATTTGTAATATCATTACCAAGAAACTCCGTAGCCAATGATCAGAATTGGCTGTCGAACATGACTACGGAGTTTCTTGGTAATGAGTCTTGCTTTTTTTACGATTAAACGTATGGCACCCTTCCAGATCTGTGCGTTCTGGAAACATATAAAATGTTGTGACGTCATGGTTCTTAAAGTTAACCCACTAAAGCTACTCCTGCTCCGCAACTCTACTCAATGTTCAGCCCTTACACGTGGAAAGAGATGACATGAAGGCTGAGAGAAGAGAAGAAAGTGTATGATAGAGAGAAGAAAGGATAACCAGAAAAGAAATAATTAGGTCACTGAAGCCACTTACAACATCGTAACAATGGTGGGTCAGTTATGAAAGGGCTTTATACTACTACGAAGGGATACAAACGCACAAGTAAAAATGTGTATTGATATAAAATGTGAATAAATGAATATTTTTTTTAAAATGCAGTAAAAAGAACAGTGTAGTTGTGTCAGTAGTGATTTAAATTCAGCAATAGTATTATCAAGTTACACACACCAGGTATCTGCTCTTAATGTATCAATCTCCTCAATGAAAGCAAAACATAATATACAGTAGCAAAGCGTTAGAAGTGCGTTTGGGTTGTCGGCCATTAGCTAAACAAATATTCGTCTGCCAAACAAAATGTAGCAGAAGAATAGAATTCACTAATTTAGTGATGGCAAATGCTATATCTAAGAAAAATGTTTTTCTCCGATTTCTGTTTATTTGTCTATTTCTGCTTAATCGCTGCAGTTTGAACAGATATATCGGTCTGGGGGTTTTAACAACACTCTTAAAATAGTACTGGCTACATCAAGCCGATTAAATGAAAGTACCTTTCACAAAGACACATAGAGGCAGTCGACTCGGACTGGCATGTGGTGGGCTGGGGACAATGAGTCCAGCTTTAGATGACGCAGCTCCCGAGCAGACGATGAAATTAACAAAATAAAGAGAAATACGAATATCAGTACCTCAGATACCATTAAATCCCCAAACTAAAACTATCACAAATAAAGATGCAACTTGACTCTTTAAAGTTGTCACGTTACTGCATACAGACAGACAGACGGACGTGTTTTAAGAGCAATAATACTTGGACTTCAGTCAAGTACTCGAAGCGGATGCAACAAAAGAATGCCTGACTTGGATTAACGTCGCTTGTCGACTTTGCATGTTATTATTGCGTTTGCGTCTTTGTTTTTGTTGTTTTTTTTTAAATATTTTTTATTCAACGAAGCTTTAACAATTTGTCTGCAGTGTGGCAGTTTATAGTGACATCTAGCACCTGGGCATCATGTCGCAGACATGTGGCAAAATATCCCACCCAGTCAAATTATCCTGACACCGGTCCTAACACTAACCTCATAATGCTGAGAGCCAAGCGAAGAAGCTATTAATACCGTTTTTATTAGTCTTTGGTATGACTTGGCCAGAGTTCGAACTCGCGACCTTCCGCATCCGAGTCGGACGCTCTAACCAGCAGAGCGGTCGAGCGTGCTATTTAACTTTTGCGATTAATCGCTATTTACTGCCACCAAGAGATAAAGGTAACTCGAATTCTCTTCTGTACTCCTGCTTTTTTCACCATACGTGACCTTTTCCTGTGATGTTGTTTTTGCATCCTTCTTTTCGCGACCTTCTTTATTTCTGCTAAACGAGCGCCGAGACTGCTAAGGCATTTACACTAAATCTGACACATTGACCTCTTTCGTCTTAAGGCTGAGTAGGTGGCGCTTTACAATTTCGTACATTGCACTGAGTTAGATTTGTAAATTCACGGGATTTCCTGACTGGTTATCCTGGCTATTTAAAAACGATCCCATGTCGTGATCTCTATAGTGATAGGTACATAGCTAAGCCTAATGCTGAAAGTAATGACCCGTATGATATATCACCTGGTCTGGAAAAGTAAATAACCTTCAGTAAAATGAACGAGTTACAAAATGTCACAGAAGTGACACATTCTGCTGGGCAGGGGATGAAGTAGGCAATCTGTGTTAAAATCGGTCCAAGAATAAAGTTGGCTTTCCATCCTACCCCATAAGACCACTCCGGTGGCCTAGTGGTTAGAGCGTCGGCCTCGGAAGCGGGAGGTCGTGGGTTCGAACCCCGGCCGAGTCATACCAAAGACTTACAAAAATGGTACTAACAGCTGCCTCGCTATGCGCTCAGCATTAAGAGGTTAGTGTTAGGACTGGTCGGCCTGGTGTCAGGATAATGTGACTGGGTGGGACATCATGCTACGTGTCTGCGGCATGATGCCCCAGTGCTAGACATCACTTAGCTACGATGTCGTAGCCTCAACTTGATTTGTTGTGGTTGAGGCTACGAACTGATCCCATATCATGTAATGGAGCAAAAAAAGAATCATCACTAAAGTCAGAAAAACAAACAGTGTAGAAATCAACTACATAAGTATAATCATGCTGTGAAAGAAGTTTGGCTTATTTTGACTTTATTAAGCCCTTACACGATAAAATAAATTGGTATGGTTACTCTAACCTTATCCTGTCCACCATGACAGACAACGCGAGACTCTCGCCGTGACCCCTTTTCTACGTAAGGCTTGCCAGAACATATTTTGGATATTTTACGCTATATTATTATCAATCAAGTGCGAATAATCGCTTCTTGGTTGAATTTCAAAGTTGCCGATAAACCGTATTTACTTTTAATGCGCAGATTTTCTGACCCAAACGGCGCCAAATTTTTACTACGATTTGTTTACATTTCCAAATAAGGCGTCAATGTCCTAATATGGCACACAAATAGACGAGGCTGAGAACGGAAGTAATCATTATTTGAAATAACATGGCGGACGATCTAAACGAAAATATCGGCTGAAAAACGTAAACGAGATTTTACAACTATTTCTACAATGATTTTCGATACTTCCGGTATTAAATAAGAGGGCTACTCTATTTATTGGATTATATGCAAGGAATGTGTTTAAAGTGTTATTATTAGGCTAAAAGAGCGCCGGGTGTGATTCACACCCGGCTTGCTCCATTAACACATATATGCTCATGTTAGTACCCTGTCCACGAGGTACGAGTAAGGGTACTAATATTAGTACTAGACATCACTATAAACTGCCACTCTGCAGACATCGTAGCGATATGACTGAAAAATTGTTAAAAGCTACGTTAAAAATCCTAATCACACACAATCACTACTCCATAAATTATAGACCATTATATTTGGTGTAGGAGGGACTAGGATTATTTCCCATCACAACTCTAGTGTCAACTCTCAATACCGAAGTCTTCCCCTCATATTATGTCTCCATAGGAGAACAAATAAGGAATGAATTAAAACAGAGCAAATCGTAGTTCTTTTATTCGTACTTGGTTAGATTTGTAATTTTGTGAAATACGTTAGAGTTGTTGTGAAATACATTACAGACTTATTATTATTATTATTATTATTATTCCCATTTCTTGGGAATCGAACTCCAGCCTCGAGTTACCTTACTGATTGTCGATCTCAAGCATAGAAGCAAGCGTCAACTCGTATATTTTACTATCTGCGGCCGATAATTATTGACCAGTCAGGAAGGAGACTTGAAAACAAATGGAGGACAAGTGATGTTTGATTTGCTACACAAGAAATAGGTGGATGCAAAAAGCTATATGGACAGATAATGTTTTTAAAAAAAAAAACAGCTGCTGTAGTAATTACTGAACATCGTATTATGTTTCAATATTTGTCATGGTCATTCAATGCTAAATCCATTAGTGGACAAAAAGAGTTCAACAAAATTGTCGACTGATGGACGAAAATGCAAATATAACTTACCGCTGGAAATAATTTACCGTGATTTCAATCTACAGGAGTTTTTTAGTCTCCTAAAAATATTAGGTGGAAAATAAATGAAGGCCTCCGATTGTCCTGAAAGAATGTCAAAAACTCTTTTCAATAGTCCCAACGCTGTTAAATAAATAAGCCAGAACATAAAATGGCCTCGATCATCGGTTTGGCTCTTCGCCATGTTAAAGTACGGCATGAATAGGACAGAGTCATAGATAACAGACACAGCGGGGTTCATATCTATTTTGAGTGAGCTGTTAGGACATTACACATAAGCACACTAGATATATGATCTCTAGATGTCAGATGTAGAGGGACCCATCTCTACATTGACAGAACGTCTGATGCATTTGCAAGTTGGGGATATGGTCCACTGAATACTATGACTTCATCAATTTTCATGGTCATCGATTTTCGTTGATTGTAAAAAAAAAATAATCTGTTATTCGCTACTTAAACGTACACACGGCCCTTATGAGTACTGAATTTATGCAAAGACATTTTATGTCGGGGATGTAAATTCCTTGTGTACAGCGATCTCTAAATTCACGGAAATCTCCTCCCCAAGGAGTTAAATCAAAGAATTGTGATATCTCAGATGTGCACAGATAGCATCATGTGACAAGTGCTGTAGGGAGGTACGCGAAATATTTGGTCCAGAAATCATTTATACACCACAGAAGAATAACAACTGAGTACCAGAAGCTATGATGTTACATTGCTAATACTTGGATTACAACCTAGAACTGGTCAGTTTGAACAACATTTAAAATGACTTTGTCTTAGAACAAAGTTTTTACGGCTTGGGATTACACATGCCACGTCATGGCTATTTTCATGTGGAAACTCTTACTTTTCGCCGTGAAAATAGCAACAACGAGGCCAGAAACTTATGAAGATGCATATGAACTTATTGAATCTTTACTACAAAATTATAATCCGCTCATCAGACCTCTTGACAATCAGACAGATGTTCTAAAAGTCTACCTCACTGTTAGCCTATCATTTATTCACAGTTATGACGTTAAGAACCAGGTACTGACGATATCATCTTGGCTTGGGACATTTTGGACGGATGAACGTTTAGTCTGGAACAAGACACAATTCAATGATTTAAGCGAAACTGCCGTTGACACATCCAAAATATGGCTTCCAGATCTTGCATTTTTAAATGTTCTGGGCGACACATTGGACGTCGGAAGCGGAAGTAAAGCAGTTGTGATGCATGATGGGAAAGTCTTTTGGTGGCCTGGGAAACTGCATTCAATTTATTGTAAAGCAAATGTCAGAAAGTTTCCGTTCGACGAGCAGACTTGCTCGTTACATGTTACTACAAACATAAACACCAAGAATAAAGTCATTTTATTGCCACTTCTGGATAAAATTGAACTGTTCCAGTTTATTTCCAACGGAGAATGGCATATTGTTGACACCTACATTTGGAATTCTACCGAACTAGACTTCGGCGTTTTGAAGTTTTCAATAACTCTAAGACGGCGGCACGAATACTATGTTATAAACATTATCCTTCCGGTAATACTTTTAACGTTTCTGAATTGTGTTTGCTTTTTAGTACCCCCAACGTCGGGAGAACGTATTGGATTCGCCACTGGCATGTTTCTAACCTTTACTGTTTTTTTGACATTTTTTAATGAATTTCTACCCCAAACCTCAGAGCAGATGTGTTTACTGTCACTGTACCTTATGATCCAGCAGTTTGTTAGCGGATTTACTGTTTTCGTTACAGTTCTAGTTGTCAGATTTGATGAAATGACGCCAAAGCAAGTGAGAAATGCTACATTAGCTCGATGCATTTCATCCTGCAAGAAAAGAGGGATCTGTGTTGGTCTACTGAGCATTTGTAGGAAAGGAAACTACAAAAAAGTCATTCCACAAACGAGCGTTGATCCAAAGAACAGCAAGATACAGAATCATGTCCACGAAGATGAGAGGTTAGAAGAAATAACATATGAAGCTGTTGGTCATTTAATTGATAAAGCGTTTTGGTATGGATGTCTACTCTTTACAGTTACATTCAGCTTTGTTTTCACAATCCTGTGGATGACTTAACAACAGAAATCATGCCAACAGGCCAGTCTTTGTATTTCATCAACAACTTATGAGTTAGTTTGAAGCATGCATACATCGCTAGACAGAAGCAAACTTGTTTATCAAGTTTTTAAATCTGATTAAAATCAGATCTCTGCTGTCTTATGTGAAGATCTGACGACGACAGCTTGGCGGCCATGTTCTGGTGACCAATGAATTAAGCTAATGGAAATGCAGCTTTCAAAAATCTGAAAGCGAAAATTCGTTCGATACATATTCATGCTCTTCATCCACGCTGCTCAGGCTCCGAACGCGAAGATAGAAGACTTCATCTGATTGGTTGATAAAATTAGCGATTATGGTAATATCATAGATCACCAGAACATGGTCCCTAAGCGGTTGCTATCAGATCTTCATGTAGGATAGCGGAGATCTGATTTTAATCAGATTGTCAAGTTTTTAAAGATAAATTTAAGTATATTTCCATGACAAATCGGCTTGTCTTTACATGGAAGATTTGTACATGCTCCAACTTTGATTGCTTCATAAATACGTTGGAAAAACGCAAATGTTATAAAGAAGAACCAAAATGAGGACTAATATTGATTATCAGACTTTACAGAGCGGCCTCAAGTTTATGAACATTTAAGCATATCACTTTAGTAATGACCAAGTTCGATGCACATTTAATCCAAGACAATGGCTTGGATACATCAGAGTGAATAAATTCAGCTTACTGTTACTAATTGCTGGAATAATTTGATCATGTCAAAGATTTTGCATCAATGTATATATTTTAATTGTCATTTAAGCTGACTTATGACTATTATACGTATAACATGGCGAGCTCTAACTTCGAAATACCCATATGATTTATACAAAAATTCCGATACTTTGCTGGAAGTTCAATGAAAATCCATCAAATAAGTTTATGATACTGAAAAATTATAAGTTCTAATTGGGTAAAAAAAAAACTTCAATACATTTTCTTGCCATTCAATCTTTTTTTTTAAATTTTAGAAGAGAAAAAATCTTTATGATCAACAATTTTCTGTTTTGTAGTTTTGTACCTAATATGTGAAAGGTATTTTCGTGGCAGCCACGCATTTTAATCTGCAAAAAAATATTCGAACAACAAAGTTAACTATAATTCAATAACTAATAAGGGTTCCTAAAGAAGATGACACAAGCTGGAAAACTAGGCGTGCAAATAGATTTAACTCGATAGGTATGCCAAACGCATGACCTTTCATAGAATAAGTACACAACCACCGTACAAATTGATATTCATTTATGTATCCGTATTCTCAAGACCAGGTATTTAGTGGATGACAGTATTTAATTATTACATAATATTTGCTGTAAAAATAATTTACTTTCGGTACAGATGATTAGAGTGCGAAGTATCTTGATTTTTCAACTTCAAGTACGAAAATTCCTTGAAAACTGGTCTTGGAACAAAATGTCTTTGCTAAAATTGTTCTATGACGGTGGAGCCAGACACATCAACTATTAAAATACTACTATTAATAGCGAAGTTGTTTTTTTACCCCTATTATTTCTGCATATGACTGTATGTATGTCTCTTTCTCGCACATAAATAGATAAATAATAAGACATTGAATTAAACTTGTGGTAGAACATTAATTGATTATTTGGTTTTTAATTTATAATATTATGACTTCCACTTACATTTTCAAGTTTGAAGAATTAAATTATTTGTTGCATTTACTAAACTTCTTGGTTTTGACTCTTACTGTTACTTCGTTTAAGTCCACAGAGTCGTAACAATAGATAGAGATTAGAGTAGCCAGGTACTAAATAGGTTCAAGAAAAGAGCACGTCGAGTCTTATCGTCGCAATATAGGGAAGTAGGAATGTGTTTATCAATATGCGTAGTTTTCATTGTGACATCAAAGCGCGCGACATTCAATCCAGAATGTACTGGATGACAACTTCAGGCTGATCTCCTCCAAAATTGTCCATGTAATTTAACATTGATTTTGCCTTGTGTCCTTCTCGAGACATGTAAATGACCTCTCTGATTTTATCAACCTTACACTTGATTCTCTTTGAATGTGCTTGAACGGTTTTTGATACTGTGAAAAAGATTTGGATCTCCAAAGTTAGCAGTACAAATATATCAGTGGCTAAAGAAGATGTGACAAACAAGGTCTAATTCCAGAGTTTTCAATTTTTACAAATTGGTCTATTCCCAGAGTTTCAATTTATACATTTTACACAATACCGCTTTGATGGAGTGATGTAATTACTCCTTTTATGGAACGTTTATCTTGTTTAGTTGTCATACATTTTACACAAGATCTTCAGGCTTTTCGATGCGCTTATGCCTATATTTTGCATGTTAATGCCATTAAAAGGTACATTTGGATGGATACATTTCTGTTTGAAGCTTTTTTAGTCAGATTTGTGTAATCTTTAAGAACAGATGTTTACTATTTCATTGCCTGTAATCACTTCCAAGCAAAGATGTTTAATAACATCCAAGAAACCTTAATTATACACGATTTGTTTACATCTTCAAGTATGCATGTTAGGAATAGATTCACACACACACACACACACACACACACTGGGGCAGATTAGTTTAATAACTGGAATGGTTCTGAATGTTTGAACAGCTAATCCAAATAAGTGCATAAGATTTTTATACATTAAGAAAGACTAGTATTGATACCAAGTTACGCTGGAATGGAAGTATGATTTCGCAATTTCCCAAAATATATCGGAGCCTATGAAAGGGTGTCAGCCTTGTGCAAAGACTGATTCATCGGTGCTTCTTGTGGCTTAGAAATAATAATAATAATAATAATAATAATAGAGTGACATAAATAGTCAAAGGCTATTCTCCATTCAGGCTCTATAATATAAAATCGCCACATGAACATTTATGTATAGCATATTATAAAGCAATTATCTTTCTTATTCACTAATTTGTGTACCTTTTAGCAATATGCACTATTTTGACGGAGTGTTACATGCAACCGAAGGATATAAATATGGGTGTCGTGCAGACCAGTCAGTTTTCCTTCGACCGGCGTCGGATTCGTATGCAAATGCAATATATACTTTATTCCTATTTTGCAAATCCGCTTCCAACAGTGACAGAGGATGTTCTCAAGATATAAATTTAAAGCAGTTATGTTTGAAAATGTACATCATTTTCTGCAATATAAATATTTAGCAAATTTTGGTACTAAAGAATACAGCGTAAAGTACTTGTACGTAGGGATATAGGGCCTCCATAAAACTTACGCTATTTCAGAACATTTGCATGACTGTATTTTTTTTATTGTAACGAAAATGGTCATCCATTTCCCATAATACTTCTATTTATTCCAGTTAGTTTGTTATTGGAATTTTAATGCTACCCCTATGAATATTCTTAAATTTTAAAAGTAAATTCAATGTTATCATTATTATTATTTAATACAAATTCTTGAGCCTGTTGGTTATAATGACATGTAATGAAACTGAAGGAACATAATAAGAGAATACGTAAATTCTGTTATATTAATTTATTTATTGACATTTGAAGACTAAAAAACCCTTTATTTTTCTCCTTCAGAGTTTCTGTTGTCTTTATACTTGTATATATATATATATATATATATATATATATATATATATATATATATATATATATATATATATATATATGGTTTCTTCACATATAAGTATCTCACTTATATTGAGTGAGTTACTTCCTGTTAATGGACTTCAGCAATACTAGCTAATATAGCACTCATGCTTTCTTTCGGAATTTCGTCTTTTATCAGATGACTTTCTATGTACTACATCATAATATTGCAACCAATTCAAGGTTTCAATTTAAGTATTCTGAAGACCAGAAACAAGAAGTAACTCTACTCTCTAAATGTCAATGAACTTGAGCTGGAAATTGAGCATGGGTGAGCACGTTATAATATGATGTAAATGAAGAAATGACGTACTAGTCAAAGAGAGACTTCAGAGTTCCCATCATTAATACTCGTTTAAACACTTGCTGATGTAAAGCAGAAAGAGTTTGTTAACATAAATAACTCGTTTTCTGTATAGCTAAGAACATAGAAAAGATCACTGTAATATATTTCTCTAAAGGGTGTTGTAGCATTCACATACAACACATATTGTACTTTTATGACAAAACTATAAACATCAGAGTCTTAGAACTTTACACTATATACACTACTTCAAAAAGGCCCACTTTGCATCTTTTACTTCCTTTAGAGACATGCTGGTAGAATTTTGGCTCCCTCTGCTCTTCTTTTCAATTTAACTGTTTAACCGTGGTTTGTCTCTTGTTTTGCCTTTACTATTCAAGGGCGTCGAAATGAAAAATTGTACATTCAAAAACCACTGACTGTCCAACCATTTTACAAAGTCCACTTGGACTTTATGGACAGGCTTCACAAGCAAATAAAAACATCTAGTCTGATGTTCATGAAATTTTGATCCAAATCGTCCAATAGATATTGGTTAACGTTCTCAGATCTCAATCTTGCGTTGATATGTTTAGTAATTTTGGTTTTAAATCCAACTGACTATATATTTAGGACTAGAAATGACAAAAGAACACACTATATATGGGAAAGGCGAAGATCTTCCAGCTCTTTTTTCTATTTTTTACCGAACTCGCTTTGTTTACCTGAAATTTTCTTAAGTTTTCTGATCATTGACAAAGTCTCTATCTCAGTGATTCACCGCAAAATGCCATGACGAGAAAATAGTGAATGGGACCTCTCCGTTATGTGTACGTGGGGCCTATAATGCAGAGGAAATATTTACAAGTCCAACCAAAACAAACATCTTTCTTTAATACGTTTCATGTTTCTAAATAATTGTTTGCAATGTTGTTCAGCTTATTTTACACATTTCAAGACAGAGACCTGAAACCTTCGGATCTGATTGGAGATTATATGTAGTGTGTACAAAAGTTGTAGAATTTGCTTCATCCCAGAACAGTAATATATTCCTTATGACAATTTATGACACTGAAGCTTTATGCTTTTCTGCACAAATAGGGCTCTGGCAAATAAGACATTAGTATCAACGATTTATTAATACGCATCTTGCACATCTATTTTAGCCAATCATCAGAAAAACCGAAATTGGACACTGTAAAATGTCGGGACGTTCAGATGTTAAACTACATTCACAAAGCGTGATTTTAATTTATCTCGAAAAGGCTACTGATGCGCTCCAATGTGGGCATGTGAGAAAGCTTGCCAGTAGCTTCTCGTGGGTCGGTGGTTCTTTCCGGGGTTTTCCGGGTTCTTCCTCCACCATTAATACTGGCCGCCATGTATAGCCCATGGTGCTGAAAAATGGCGTTAAACCCCACAACAACAACAACTGATGCGCTTATCGCCTATTCTTATTTAAACTTACATGCATTAATGAGCCCTGCACGTTTTGGATCTTTCCGTTTTACTGAGCACGTCCCAGTTTCATTCAGTTATTGATCAAAGCGGTGAAAACAATTTCAACAGCTAATCCATATAAGTGCATACAATTTCATAGCGCATTTTCCAAAATTACGAAATACCAGTATTTATGTTAATTTACATTAGAGTGGCATTATAATTTCCCAAACTATATTGGAACTGTAGAAACGGTTTCAATCTCGTGCAAAGACTGATTCATCGGTACTTATGGTGTCTTAACAATAATAATAATAAAAATAATAAACTATTATTTATTATTATTATTGTTATTATTATTATTATTATTATTATTATTATTATTATAGTGGATGACGTAATTAGTCAAAAGTTTATTCTCCAATCAGACTCTATAATATAAAATCAGCATATGTACATTTATGTATACCATATTACAAAGCAGTTATCTTTCTTATTCACTAATTTGCATAACCACACACTAATGTGCAACGAACATTAATGTATTATCATCCTATGTACATCCGCCTATTTAACTGTTGCTTTAAGTCATTTGTCAGGTACGGTCTTAGAGTGTTCGTGTTTCTTATCACGTACCTGGTTTGTTTACTTCTGAAAATGATGATGATAATGATGATGATGATACAGAATGATATAGGACACCAGAACCAATTATCTCTCAGGTAAGATAATAAGAGTAGTATGATATACTGGGGTTTCTGGCTCTAGGACCCTAAAAACGTCCAAACAAGTACAATAAAGACTTTTTTCCCACCTCCTTGGACATATATTCCAGGATATATTCGAAAATATATTTCGAGATGACAAAATTTGCGGCCGTTAAAGACGAAATGTACTTGTTTGGACGTTTTTAGGGTCCCTGATCCATAAACCCCAGTATATCTTACTGCTGAAATATTATTACTGTTAGATAAAACTTGGTTGTTAAATAAAATTTTTTGGTAAGATTATTTATAAAACTTCTTCACCTATTATGAATGTATCAACGGTAGATATCAGAAATATTTCGTTATCATGATGGTAAAGACATAACTTGATTAGTCCACTGACTCGACGACGACTCCCCCCAACAAATCTTTCATCGCGGTTCTGCTGAGACAATATCTATTACCAATTGAAAATACTCTTGACCGATCTAGATCAATGGTAAATTTAGTATATTTTTGTTGACTGATCGGATCATGAAAGCTATTAAGTCTTTTTGATAATTATTCCCACAATTGATCAAGATAGTTAAATTATTCCGATTCGTCTGATCTCAAAAGTGAAAATTTCAGTTTATGGAATTGACCAAAACATATTCCGGAAATTTTATTGTTAATTTCAACTGTCATCTAGTGACCGACAATTTTCGGATTTTTAATTTTACTGCTGTTGCCATCTGTCACTGTCAAATTTTCAAGCATTATTTCTTATTTTTAGATAAAATTCATACCTAATTCGAAATATAATATCAAGCACGTCAAAGGTTTGTGTTTTATAATGACCAAGTGCAAGTGTATCAATTCCATTTTCACAATACCGTTTATCATCGAAGTTACTTAATCCACGTTTGATAATAACGTCAGTTTCAAGTTTATGATGATTTGTTCTAATCGCCATTGTTTTAGCAAAACTAATGTTACCGTCAAGAGCATACTTGTAATCAACATAATTGATAAAAACAATTTACAAATCCTTTCGGTATTCCTTTTGCTTTTTTGTCAGCTTATTATTTGTTAATCGAACGGCATACATTTTAGAACGCATCGAATGAACTCGGCAATAACAGAAAAATTCATTTCGTCTATAAACTTGCCAATAACATTTTTATTTGTATTATCCTGGAATCCACTATCGCGAGGGTATTATGACAAATCAAACAAATCGCGGTTATCAAAAATATCCTTGTAAGCATCTTCTGTAAAAATTTCATAAACTAATGAATCCGTATCAGTAAACAATAATTTACTTTGGGAAACTCCGTTTCCTGGCCACCTAAATTTTACAAAATTATAATGAAAATCATACATCAACCACTTTGACAAATTTAGAATTGCAGCTCCAACATAAATCGGTTTATTTAACTATAAATTTGTTTTCCGTCTCTGAACTGCAACAAGATTTTCATTAAATATTTTCATACTGATGAAATCGTCAGCAGAAACTAATTTATTTCTCCGGCTGACATCGTTAACAATTTCAATATTTACTCGTTTTCGAATATTTTTCATCGTCTTTCCAAAAACTGAATTGCTCATCAACTTGAAAAGATTCTTTTCAAAATCCATTCTTGCAACTGCTTTTCTAGTTGTATTATAATCTAAACCTTTCATCCACGGCGACTGATTAAATTTTAAAGCATGATGAACTTTTCGTAAAATCAAACCAGCGTCTACTGCTTGTTTTAAATTTTTGTAGTGCAAAACGTAATTTCTTTTGTTTAACAAATCTGGAACGAGTTTACTTACCACTGAGTCGATCTTATCACCTACAATATCTTTTTGTTGGTCAGACAACAAACCATAATCAATAATCATAGACTCCGCACAAAACGGATAATCATTATAAGCATCATGCAACGAAATTGGATAATCAAGACCAACTTCAACAAAATAACTAACATTTTCAGGTAAAATTTTTTCCATTTCTTTGAGAAATTGTTCCGGAGATGTCCACCGAAAGCCACCATACGGCATTGGTTCTGACAGAGCATACAAGCTGTTTGCGTAAGATAAATAACATATTGCGAAAATTGATCCAGATCAAAATTCAGCATATACTTATTATTTGCAATTACATTTTATTGTTATAGCTGATATTCAACCGCGAATTTCTTTTTCAATGAAATGAAACTTGTCGACTTCTGTTAGCAATTCTTACTTTATTTTACTAAACTTTAACAGATCGTCCCAAGATAATCCTGGTGCAGAGTAATACCAACAAGGACATAATCCGTAATTGTTATGACTGACGTTCCTGAAACTTTCGAAAACATCTGTTAGTAACAAAACATAGGTTTTCAAGTACAAATCATGATAATCTCCGAATGTTTACAGCCGAATTTATTCCAAATATCTTCTGCATATTTGTACTCATCATCGGATATATTTTCATTTTTTTAGAGCAGAATAAAACATCTTTTTCTGGTAAAGAAGTTTCATCAAATTTATTCCAATTGTCGAGATCCTCGTACGGAAATATTCTTTTTTTGTTAGAGCGACGTAGTCGCCGCCGAAACGATAAAAAAGATTATAAAATTCGCTACAACCTTTTACAAGGTCGTCTAGACTTGCTGCCATAAACTGTAAGCTGTCAATACACCGCATCTTGGCTAAA
This sequence comes from Sinohyriopsis cumingii, assembly GCA_028554795.2. NCBI lineage: Eukaryota > Metazoa > Mollusca > Bivalvia > Unionida > Unionidae > Sinohyriopsis > Sinohyriopsis cumingii. The sequence continues at coordinate 103,563,861 of CM068840.1, read as the reverse complement.
GTAATTGCCGATTTTTTTTTTCCAAAATTATTCGGAAGACACTTAATTCCGTTATCAAGTTTTAAACGAACCTTAATTTCTGGATTTCCAAAAGAGTATACGATAATGTGAATATCATATCCTCTGAAATTGTGAATAACAACTGGAATAAAATCTGGAGCGTAATATTTTAAATTACATTTGTCATGTGCTGGTCCACGATATTGTCCTGTCAAATGATAATGATCACGTACTCGATCTGTTTCTTTCACAAATGGTAATTCACAAATATGATAATTTATTGTATTTTCAAATTCTATTTCTTGCTGCGACGTCAACTTTGTCATTGGAACAGTTTTCCTTAACAAACTGTGAACAGCATCAACTTCTCCTATTAACTGTTTTTAACAACCAAGCTGCGGGATCAGGTCCGCGGTTAAGTTTTACTGGCGGAGATAAACTTTGGTCAGCATAACAGACAAATTTAAAAGCTACTTCGCAAGGAACATGGTTTTGAATTTTTCTTCTACTAGATTTGTCTGGAGTATTGTCAGCGCCAAGTATAGGTTGCTACAAGCATTCGAAGTCGACATAAATTACAAATGGAACTTTCATTTTGGTTTTTGACTGACAAATTGTAATATTTTTTCTTCTTCGCCAGGCATTGTTATTCGCTGAACTTCTTGACAGTATTGGAAAGGATTTTTTTAGTTCCTTATCACCAGAACAACCATGCAAACAACGACAACAGAAATAGTTTTGTTCTTTGTGTTTACTGTACTGCTTTCCAACAAGTCCGTTAAAGTTTTTAATCCAAATGTAATGATTTTTGTAAAACAGTAAGTTCATTGTTGAATGTTTGAATTTTTTCATCAAACATGTATTTTTGTTTGTTAATAATGCTGAACATATATCTCGGATATATTTGGTTTCGCTCATCAAGTCCAAATACGTTGACATAATATTGTTTTGTTGCTCAAATTGTAATATTTGATTTTCTGAAATAGGAAAATCAATGCCGGTAAAATACAATTCTCGTACATGATCAAAATATATTTCAATACCATCTGAATTCTTATCAGCGGAATGAAGTGCTGAAAGAATTCCCCATTGAAAAAAGTTGTTTTCCGAGTTTTTAACGTTGATGCAACAGTTTTTATTTTTTATTTTCTGTGGTAAATCGACGTATACACTTCCACGTAGCGCGTTATATTTCTTTGTGTGAAAAATAATTGCAGAAATTGTTTGAAATTTCCAACCCGAACCAGATGCGGTATATTCTTTCATTTACTTATTTATTTCCTGATATATTTCATCGGCGAGCAAAGAAAGATTTTTTCCAAGTAAAACGCGCTTGGATTTTGTTGTAATATACGGATCAGAAATTTCTTCATCCGCTGTATTTTCTGTGATATGTAATTTGGAAAATATCACATGATATTGTACTAGTATTTTTATACCCTTGTGCAAATCGAGCTCTCGTTTTATTGTCGGTTGCAGTAAATGAAAAAGATTTGTCGAGGTAAAGTTTTCTAGTACTCACTGATTATCAAATCGATAACTGTTGTAAAATCCATCAAAAGCGGTACCAATTTTCACTGGAGATCCAATTAAGCTCTTTTATGCAATATCGCGTAACTTTATCATTGTTATTTACTTTGTTTTACAAATCTTTGATTCTGTCAAAATACGTTCAATTAGAGCTATAAATTGTACAATAAAATCATGACAGAAAATTTAACGACGACAAGCGCAAGTGAGCAAGAATATTATTAGGTACATCTGAAATATAATTGCTATGCCGGAAATATGTTAGGTTCGGTGATAAATCTAACAACGAAATTACCGTTTGGTAAATTAACACTGGCGAGTTATAAGATTAGCGAAAAATTGCAAGGTGATGACACGCGAACAGAAATCTTTAAGAAAGATTTCATTTACTCGTTGTTTTGCGGCGATGTTCCGGAAGGACATCGGGTATACCGAGTTCATGGTTCGGTAACAGATGATAATATTGCAAACTTGTCTTTGCAAGACGAATTTCAACCTCATCAGGTATTTAATCGTTATGAATGCTCCGACAAGGGAATTATACCAAATCGAGAAACGAAGAATGTTGTTGGAAATATTGCCAATAGCGGATATTTGCTGGTGAATGTTCGTGGAAGTCATACTAATCTTGCTGGTTATTTATCACATCAATTTGTGTTTGAAACGTTTTACGGATCAATTCCAAGAGGATTAGTAATCAAGCACATTAACAGCATCAAAACCGACAACCGTTTGGAGGATCTGGAACTTGCTCCTCAACAAGCAAATGTAAGAAAAGGCAAAACTGGTATTTATAATTTTAGTAAAGTTAAACCCATTATTGCAACAAACCTCGAAACAAACGAAAAAAATCAAGTTTAAATTAATTAATTCTGCTGCTCAACATTATAAAATTGATTTTCGAACAATGGTAGAAAAAATTCCACAACTTCAACTTTTGATTGAATTTTTTTTTTCAATATGATAATTGATTCTTTCTTTGCATAGGATTTGAATAAGCTCATCTTTGGTAATACAGTTGTGGCATCATGACATAATAGCATTTCCGTTATACGTTACATAAGAAAATTTTAATTTCGAAATTGTTTTTTTTCTGCTTCTGTCAGGAGCACATTGTCATTTCGCCGTTTGCTAAAACCAAGTTCATTCATATTTTATCCAGTTCTTACGCAAAGAAACATTGTTTAACAGGTTCCTCAAGCTCACTATGATTAACTATTGTTGCTCTTTCGTGAGATCTTATTTCTGACATTTTATTAATACTGTTTGATAAAATTCAGTAAATTAAACAAATGTAAATTAAATATGGATATGCTAAAATGATTACCCGATATTTACAATATACCAGACGATGACACTGACGTTGTTGACAACAAAGATATTGTTGTTGACGACGAAGTTGAGGAAAGTTTAATTTTGTTTGACAACGACAGTGACGAATATGTTTCTGTTGGAAATTCTATAATGGCCGACTACAATGATACTAATACCGTAGATGATAAAAAAAAAATTACGGAAGACCAACAACTGGCAGATATGATGTGAAATATCACATTCCCCAAAAAAATAATAAAATTTAATTTTACAGTTGATGAAAATCAGTTATTCTGGATACTGATAAAGCCTTTCATGAATACCAGATTACCAGGACGTCAGAAAAGCATAAAATTCGTTTTATATTTGCATAGATTTTCAACTTGATGCCAGTTGCACAAGAAAGAAAATTACATTTGATATCGTTATGCAAGCCAGTAAAATGTAAATCGGTCTTGTTCATATACGAACAAATTTATAAACATATCATTTTTTTATACTGCTGGTTGGTACCCATCTGTTAAATTTATCGCTGTAACCGCACCACTTTACTAAACTTTTATTGCTGCGCTTTCTAATAACTCGTTCGAGAACAAATACACCTTGTTCTGTTTTCTGCAGCTCCTGTTCGTAAAAGCTACCAGTTACTGGTTCTCCTGCTAGATCTGTCATCGAATAAGTAGCGGGATTTGTCATTAAAATTGTGTCGTTGACAAATATTTCTTCTGTCCAGTTTGGAGTAAATAATTTTTCAAATATTTTTTGTTTAGGAAATTCTGATATTATCGCCTATCTTAAATTTATGTCGCCGGTACATATTTTCATTTGCTAATATCGGATCTTTAATTGCATCATTTGGTGACATTTTGTCCGCTTTTTGTTTTCTATTGTAATCGGATACAATTTGTGGAAGATCGTTAATGTAATTCTTTCTCTTTTTCATTGTTAAAAATTTATAATTTTTCGTTCAAGACTCGGTTAAATCTTTCAAGAATAACGCTTTTCCTTCATTTACCGCAACATATTTTTAAATATTATTTTGTTTCAGAAACTGCTCAAATTTTTTATTTAAAAAAACTCAGCACCATGATCAGTCCAATTTTTTTTTTGGTACTCGCTCTGTGCTAGCTGGACATATCTGCTACAGCCATCGCCTAGATATCAGCAAGGGCATTTGCGACAACATTTCGACGTGGAAACTTGTTTGTTTTTTTAGGTTTGTGAAGTTCGGTTGGGAGATCGTCGTATAATCCGCCAAGACCTAATTTATACTTTGTGCCAATCAATGCTTGTTCAAGTTTTCTGTCTTCTCTAATTCCGTTCGACTTCATATTGTGTAATTCGTTTAACATTATTTTATCACAACCATGTTTATCCTGCTCATTATCACGATAACAAATACCATGTTGCATTACAATTGCATCAAGCTGATTATAAGATTCTTGACACATAACAGACTTAACGATTTAGCGGAAACAAGTTTTCTTTTAGTAGGAATAAAGAACTAGATAATATTTTTTCAAAACGAAAAATATTTGATCATCTTGGTATGGATCACCACGACAAATAAACTATGCTAAAAATTGTTGATGAAAATCTAAAAGCTGATGCTGAACTGATAATAAAAACGTATTCTAATGCGATTTTGCCGCTGATATATAATAAAAGATGAAGTTTTAACAGATGAGCGATACATGGATACGACATCAGTTGTCTATGACAAGTACAGAAATTTTCTAGCCGATCCTCCCAATGATAAATTTCGTCAATTTCTTGATACCTTTATTAGCACTATAACTTTTACAGTAACATAATTTTAGTTGACGGATTTTACTGTAACATAAAGTAAGATAATAATGAAAATGCAAATAATCGATTTCAATCATGTTTCGGAAGTTATTCCAAAATCCGAACTTGATGCGGAAATGCAATATTATATGTTTTATCATAAGAAACTTTGGTGCACAAAAAATGTTCTAAATATTACGGAAGAATAATCAAAGCAATTTCTTATTTATCTTTGCCGGCTCCGGTATAATTTCAAGCGGAGCATCATTAAATACGTTTTTGTTAATTATTTTAGGTGCTAGTGTAAGTTTATCAACCCCTTGTAAAGGAATTGAGCCTCGATGTGAGACAAAAAAGTGCTTGCAAAACAGCAAGTGTAACATATAAAAAATTATTAGATTAAATACGATCTTATTTGTGTGGTGCCAAATACGATATAGACGATGTAATACGTGAATTTTGTACTATTTACAGTATGTTAACAAATATGAGAATAAATAAGTATGAAAATCATTATCAACAAAAACTTATTATGTCGAATGTGTCAGTAATAATCAAGAAAATCTTGAGAAGATTATTTAAATTTTGTCTAACAATCGAGTATAAATTTTAGAAAAAAATATTTATCTAACAACCAAGTTTTATCTAATAGTAATAATATTTCAGTAGTAAGATATGCTTGGGTTTATGGATCTGGGACCCTAAAGACGGAGACAGAGCTGGCTGGTGTGCCACTATCAGAAAAGAAAAGGAAAAAATATAACTGCAAGTCTGATAGCAGGAAGTGGTCTTCGTATTAGACTATAACAATTATAATAAAATGTTCAAACGTGTATCTGACCCAGCACTTGACATGGACGCACTAATTCTCAAAGATGAGTGTGCGTGATTATCAGTATTATTCTTATGATGCACGTGTACCTAACACGTGGAAGAATCGAATTACAAGTTCAGGATACAAGTAGATATGCTTTGCCCGGTGAGGCATTCATCGAGGTCGAAGGTAGACTTTTAAAAGCAGACGATACAGGATACGGAATTGGTGATCATGTTGGTTTTGTTAACAATGGCGTTATGGCGTTATTTAACAGCGCTATATACATGATTGACGGAAAAATATTGAAACTTGTGTCGAAAACGTTGACGTTGCCACGACGATACTTGGCACTGCGCGACACAATGACGATTATACGAAATCAGCCGGTTCAACAATATTGTGTTCAAAAGACTGATCATCCAGAAAACAGACACGTAACAATGAATGAAGCTGGAATTGAAGTTGCATCAATGAATGAAAATCACAATTTAGGATTTGCTCCACGTTGATCAATGTTGAACGGTGATGAAGAGTTTTCATGCGCAATTCCACTGTCTCATATTTTTGGATTTTGCAGAAATGTTAGAAAGGTTATAATTGGCGCTAAACACACCGTGGTACTTGTTAGAAAGCCACTGACAATGATGCAATATGGCGTGATGCTGCCGTTGGTGTTGGTAAAGTAACACTAACAAAACTGTCGCTGTGGATGCCAGTAATGACTCCATCGATTGCTAAATAACAAAAATTACTTTCTTTTATGAACTCAGGTGGTAAATCATTGTTATCATGGTTGACAATGACCACAGACAGTATTCAAAGTAATGCTGCTGGGTCATTTACATGGCAGATAGCATCACAGCAGGGAGTGTCGGCAACACGAGATATATTCATCGCATTTGAAGGAAAATGCCAGAGTAGATTCGCATGAAATAAATCCAATAGTATTTGACTCACTTGGAGTTTCTGAAGTTGCTTTAAGGATAAACGGACATCAAGAACCTTCTGAAGAAGTGTTGCTGAATTTTGAACACAATCATGTAGCACGTGGATATCATCGTTTAATGACATTTATGGGGCGTGATCAGAATCTTGACACTGGTTTGCAGATATCTGAGCGGAATTTCACAACGCTGTATCCGATCTATTACTTTTCGTTGGAACATTTAGATTTATTCAGGCAATCTGCCGTTAATATACACTTCCGAGCTTGTGTAGCTCGACTATCCGCTGGTGGCTATAGAGCAATCGCTGTTATACTCAGTGACAAGTCAATGTTACTTGAAGATGTTGCTGGAAGACTGAGAGTTATTGACGCTCCAGTGGAAAATATGCAATATTTTCTGAAGATGTAATTAAATCGATCATGATATAATGTCATATCATCATGTTAGTGTTAGTCTGACCCCTGGTCAGATTAAAAAGCTTCAATCAAATTCAGCAAAGAACTGTGGAATGAAAATATCACTAAAGCTGGATCAGATCACAGGTGGTGAAAATAAATTATCATTGACAGAACGTCAACCAAGCATTTCAATAGCGGCAAACAATCAAAATCCGGTGTTAAATTCAATCTTTCTGCGGGTGCCTTTAAAGACTCGATTAAAACTGGTGGTATATTTCCACTTCTTGCGGCGATACCCGCGTTAATATCCGCAGAAGCTTCAGCCGTTGCAAAAGCGGCCGCAATAGGTGCTGTTGGAACCGCCGCTGAAATGGCATGAAAAAAGGTGACAGGACAAGGAATAAAAAACGGATCTGCGGGTTAAGATTACTATGAACTCCTTATCGATACGGAAAAGGTCTGAGACTTAAAGGAACAGTTCGTTAGTCTTTCCAAGGTCAAATTCTGACTTACTTGATGCTGTTAACGAATTAAAAACAAAAAATTGTACAGGTGTTTTTATGCGCGATCAGTTACCTTTCAAACCAAACCTCGCTGAACCAGGTATTGTTAATCTTGATAAAGGTACCGGTGTTGGCATTCATTGGGTGGCATAGGCGATTGATCCACGTGAAATTATTTATTTTGATTTGTATGGGTTGGCTTCACCAAAAGAATTTTTAAATTACGCAAGCACAATAAAACCTCCAGTCTGGTATTCAACATTACCAACATAGACAATAACCGATCCGCCAATATGCGGCCGTGAAGCAATTGCTGTACTCTACACTATATCAAAATCAACATTAACACCTCACAAAGTCTTGCACGATTATACAAGTATACGATTTAAATAGATCTTAAAGTATAATGGTAGTTATTTACGGAAGATACTCCTTGTTCAAAGGCGAGAAAAAATTCGTCGACATTGATTTGTCAAATTACGCGACTAAAGATGAGCTCGCCGATATTATGAACCTCTCTGGAGTTAACCGTGATGAAGTTGTTGTTTTTCAGGATAAATAGTGTTTTAAAGGCAAGTAATATTAAATGGAATGACACAGTTCGTAGAGCACTCGGTGCTACCACGGATAATATTCCAGTATTTACTGACGGCGATAGAATCAGACTCAAATATATCAGTCGCGACTATTAGAAATGAAATCGCAAGAAGTGTTGCTAATCGTTTACGATCTACCGGTGATACAATGGCAGTTGAACTCAGCATGAATGGAAATAAAATAGTTGTTTTAAGAGATCCAACATCTGATGAAGATGTCGCAACAAAAAATACAGTAGATACTAAATTATCCACGCTGTGGGCCGAGTATGACGTACATGTAGATGTTTTTAAATATGTGCTGAAATTTTCAAAAGCTCAATAAAATCGCACCCCGTTGACTGTTTACGTGAAACTCACTGATATTAACGCAAAATACGATGATATTAAAACAGCTATGTCAGATATTGAAACGATTAAAAAAAATCCAGATGTCATAAGTGGAATTCCTGTTATCGTTAAAAAAATTAATTTGATTAAAATTCCCCAGAAGCAGATTACCAACAACTCATACACAGTGTCTTCAGGATACTCAACATGGTCACAGCAAAATAACAGTATCAAACATACACGGATGTCATGGTGTGTATAGGCTGTGTTCAACCAGTAAGTTTTCTAGAACCGTGTCTATTGTATTAAATAGAGGAGACGAAGAAACATTTATACTGGAATCATCTGATAAAAAAAATTAACTGCAGCGTCTTACTGGTGGTGTCTGGACTTTGTCGCTGAAACACCTCAAGTGATTACTAAAGAAAGTATAACGAGCCTTCCAAACGTGCAGACTTTTAGGTACGAACAAGTGCGTGAATGGCAAACAAAACTAAAAAATATCGTTGATAAGTATACAATTAAGGTAAAAAAAAATACCGTAGACGTGCCGTTGTTATCGACGTTGTGGTTTATTCGGCGTCAGCTGTTATTTCTGGAACCTGCGTATTATTATCAGCGTTAACACCGTTGTTGGCAGTTGTAACAATTTGTGTTTCAGCCCAAACAACAATTGCCCGTATTTTTAATATCATCACGAAAAAAATATCTACATGCACGAATGCAAAATTACGCAATTATGTAGTAAAATTGCATACAGCGGAGCTGGTATATTCTAAATTATCCTCGTTGATATCGTCATGCCTTAACGACGGCGCAATATCAGATTCTGAGTTCACATAGATGGCTAAAATCTACAAAGCAATGACAATAATTTAGATAATCGGGATTTAAATAGCAATGACAGAACTACTTCAACAGATCGCCACGAATACAGCACCGTTGAAAACCACGATGATATCAGTAAGCTCAACCAACCCTGAAATCAGCGTTGTTTTCCCAACTGCAATTCCAGTGAAAGAAATAGCTCTTGCACAATTACGAGTATATTACATCTGGCCCAATATTAGATCTAAATCATTTGGCGGATTACCAGCAAATAATTCTCTTGTATTTGCAAATAGAAATCTCGACGATGAAACTCCTGACTGGCAGGTTGTTGAAATACCGACAGGCAGTTAAGAAATCAAACAAATCAATGATGAATTTCAGCGCAGAATAAAATCGTTGACAAAAAGAGAATCAAAAATAGTTATAACGGTTCATGAACCGACATTATCAGCCGCGATAGAAATAAATTCACGAGATTACGTCGTTGATATTTATTCTTCATCGATCAGAAGTGTTTTAGGATGGCATGAAATTCCACCTAAATATCAAAGGGCTGCCCTAACCAAAATGAGATGATTTTTTTCACTAACGAAATTATTTTATAGAGAAACCAGAATATCAAAGAAATTATCCGTGAAGTAACTATTATGTTGATTATGAAAAAAGAGTTTCCTAAAACAATAGTTCAATTATACATCCATGATGATAAAATGAATCCAATCGTCGATGAAAAATTTATCAAATCATTTTCCGATCCCATCAACTCCGAGTTTAGACAATCAATTAGAAAACTACAAAATTTACTTTCCAGTGTTAAACTGCACTACAATGATGACATAAAACAACAGATCATTGAAACGATACAACATCTGATTCAGGTTATATCAGATCTTGATTATATGAATAAAACTCATTTGGAATATGAATCTCCTCGGCTATGAATTCGTTGATTACCATGCAAAACCCCATATAATAACCCTTAAACCATTGCTTCTAAGACATTACGTGATCAGAGAAGAACAATTACCAAATTTTATATTACCACAATTTGAAACTGGCGAGCTAAAAATATCACTCAACGATCTCATGATTGAAAATTTTCCTAGAATCATCGAGTCATGGAGAAAAATAACCACATCACCAAGTATTCTCCGATATCACAATAATCAACATGGTGAAGGCCAGCATATTTCACAGGTAATTGTAAATGTAACTCAAACGATCGCAGTCAATCTTGTATGTAATGCAATCGATGGTAGTTATCAAATAGCTCTAGAAAAATCAAATCAAGCTCAGCAAGGATATATTCTTTATACTTTTACACCTCAAGTACCTCCTGGATATTTGATCATGCAAGAACCGATCAATCTGGTCTATCTACAATGTCATAATCAAGGATAAAATTCAAACTAACTGACCAGACCGGATATTTGCTTGATTTAAGAAATGAAATTCTTAGTATAAATTTCTATGTAAGATCATAAAAATTTTTAGTCAGGTGTTTTACAAATTGAATCAAGATGCATTATATAATGTACCAACATGTGAGAGTTTTTATACACGACAAAGATGTACTTGAAAATGCCATCAGAACAAAAATGACACCATCCCAAGTCAATACAGAACAACTTGATGTTAATATAATTATTGATGAATACAGTAATGAAAATTTTTTGTTGATGCAGGAACCATTAAATGAACTACAGTGGGAGCATTTTACTGTGATTATGTGTGATAGAGATCAGATTAAGAATTATGCATTCTTGTATTGAATTTGATTGGCTAAAAAAATATTGTCTAATTCTGAATAATAATCAAAAAGTATATTATACAAGAATTTATTTTTATTAATTGATTTTTCGCTAATTTGATGGGTTTCCTCACCGAAGTTAGAGACCTCAGAATGACTGAATAACTGTTGTATCATGAAATTTTGCTCAATACAAAATACCATACATGCCATGACCAGGGAAACACCACAATTATTATATATATTATAGTAATTGTGGTGTTTCCCCACTGACAATAGAGACCTCAGAATGACTGAATAACTGCTGTATGATGAAATTTTACCCGACAACAAAAATAACCTCCTCACATGCACCGCGACTGTTGAAACTATCATAATAATTTATTTTATAGTGATTTGGATAGTTTCAAGATCGGCTGACACTCAAGGGGAATAATCAGGGGGCTGTCATCGACGAGGTCATAAAACATTAAATTGCTCTGAAGTAAGATTCTTTTATTTGTATTTCTCTGAAAATACCGATTTAGTTATATTATTTGTAATGCCGATTTGCTTGTTGTACCAAAGGAGAGACAATTTATCACAAATTGTTTATTTATTTAGAAGCAAATACTATTAAAAAATACAGGCAATAACTCTTTACCGCTCTACATATCCATTACAGAGTTATCTCTCTTCATCTGTCTCTGTCTAACACAATTGGAAGATAATAAAATAATACATTTTATTTATACATTTTTGAATACGCCGATTTGTATACATTATTTGTGACTGATTGTACTTAAGATATGCAAATATCAAAATACTTGCCAGCTCCATTCTTTGACTGAAATATTCATTATTCTATATGCTGAACAGATGCTGACATAGAAGACAACTTTGGAGAATGACATGATCAAAGATAAACACTCTTGGTGCTGGGATACAGAAACCTGATACCCAGGGGACATAGAGACTAAAGATGCCAATGGGTACATGGGTACTTAGGTACCCACCTGTTGATAATAACCCAGGTAATAAAATGGGAAACCTTCCAAAAAATATTCCAAGTTCAGATTCATTTACAGAATTATGATTACACTGGACAACAAATTTTTACAAAAGTCATGTTACTGAAATAAAATTAGTCAATTCTTATCAATTTTTATGTGCTGAACACGAATATGACAGTCAAATTGCAAAATTGGCTCTAGTTTTTTTGTAATCTGCAAGAAATTAATGTTTACATAACGAAATGCATTCCAATAGTAAAAGGTCAACTGTAATAGCCTACCTATAAAAAATCAAGTCATTGACTACATCTTAGATTTCTTCGCCTGTCTCTTGTACAGCTGTTCGGGAGCATCTCTGAGGAGTGTCCAGCAGTAGTCAGCCAGCATTGTAGTGGACCATTTTCCCTGGTATCTTTGTTCCATTGTTGCGATATCTTGATGAAAACGTTCGCCGTGTTCATCACTAACAATACCACAGTTGCTAGGAAAGAAATCCAAATGGGAATGAAGGAAGTGAATCTTTAGAGACATATTGCAGCCAAGTTTCTTATACTTCATCAACATGTCTTCTACTAGTTCCTTATAGTTTTCTGCCCTAACATTTCCGAGGAAGTTTGTAGAAACTAGGCAAAAAGCATTCCATGCTTGTTTCGCGTCACCTTCCAGCAAGTTGTTGAACCGGTCATCTTTGAAAAGCTCTCGAATCTGAGGACCCACAAAAACTCCCTCTTTAATCTTTGCTTCGCTGAGTCGAGGGAATTTTTCATGCAGGTATCGGAATGCTGGCAAAGTCCGGTCAATGGCTTTCACGAAGTTCTTCATCAAACCTAGTTTGATGTGAAGGGGTGGTAGCAAGATTTTCTGAGCCTCAACCAGAGCTGGGTGTTGGATATTCTTCTCTCCAATGGCTACATTCTGCCTGTGAGTCCATTCCTTCCTCATGTAGTGCATTTCCCTTGCTCAGCTATCCCACTCGCATAAGAAACACATGTATTTTGTATATCCTTGCTGCAGTCCCATTAAAAGGGCAACTACCTTCAAATCACCACAGAGGTGCCAGCTGTACTTGTTATACTCAATGGAATTCAGTAGCTGCCTTAAGTTATCGTATGTCTCTTTCATGTGGACAGCATACGCTACTGGAATAGATGGAAGAATGTCTCCATTGTGCAAAAGCACAGCCTTGAGACTCAGTTTCGAAGAGTCCACAAATAGTCTCCATTCTTGTGGGTCATGAGTGATTTTTAAAGCATTCATGAGGCCCTCAATATCGGAACAGAATATCAGATTACTTTCCTTTCTGAAGAAAGGCTCCAATTGCTGGTGGCGCTTTCGATATGCAGTAATTGTGACATCTTCTTCTAGAAGATTCCATTGTTGGAGTCTTGATCCTAGCAATTCTGCCTTGTTCTTTGATAAGTCCAAATCACGAATCAGGTCATTTAGTTCTTCCTGTGTTATTCTGTGTGGGGTTGATGATGCACCACAGTGAAAATCTGGATCACTGCATGCTGATGGACCAGGAGAAGAACAGGTCGACTCACCTTTGTCTTCGTCAGATGAATCAAGAGAATATTCTGCTGGAGGTTCTGGAATAGGAAGTCCCTCACCATGTGGAACTGGTCTCAATGCAGACGGAATGTTTGGGTAGACTATTCTCGACTTCTTTCGCTTCGTTATTCCGCCGGAAAGAGGAGGAACCAAGCAGAAGTAACAGTCATTTAGGTGGTTGCTTGGCTCTCTCCACACCATTGGGACTGCAAACGGCATTGATGACCTTTTGCAATTCAACCACTGTGAAAGCTGTGTTGTACATGTAGCACAGCATATATGCGGAGCCCAAGGCTTGTCTTGGTCACCAACCTTGCATCCGAAGTAAAGATGATATGCCTTCTTCACTTGAGAATTGATACTTTTCTTCTGGTTGGCAAATGTCACTTCCCCACAAATATAGCAAAAATTGTCCGCGGTATTAACACACTTTCGAGGCATTACTGTTCTTTATTGTACGTAAATGGATAAAATAATAAGTTTTATGTAACAGTAGCTTGAACTGTCTCGCACAACGTCTAAAATATTTTAAATGCTGAACCTATCTGATTGGGCTTTATATAGTACACTGCTTACGTCAGCTTCAGCAGCCGCCTGGCATTAGTATAATAGGCCTACACATGTATAGTACACTGCTGACGTCAACTTACTTCAGCAGCCGCATGGCATTAGTATTGCATTGCATCAGAAAATGATGCAATCAACTGTGGATGATGTGAGCATGATGGTATTATGCAATGTTACATCATTATTCCGGATGTTGCTGCAGTCCTACTGGAGAAATTTACACAGTGAAACATAGAAAATGAGGTATATGAATATCTTCAAAACGAGAGCCAATACAAATTTTTCACGGTTATATTCGTGTTCGGCACACCAAAATACTACAGATTAGGGCCTTTTCAAGTCAGTAATGATTTCACTGTTGACCAGTGTTACAGTTCGAGGCTTGTCTCGTGTGCGCATCTATTCATTGTCACGGGGGCTCGCATTGTTGCTTATGATCTATTTATCATACATGTACTATATAATAATGCAAGGGAAGACACTTCTCTCCTTTCTTGTGCGACCTATTTAAGAATCAACCTTGATACTTCAAGCCAGATTTCACGTAGTACTAATATTAGTACCCTTACTCGTACCTCGTGGACAACCACAAGAAATCAAGTTGAGGCTACGACATCGTAGCTAGATTTCACATAGCTTAATAAATTCAGTACCAATGCTCAGCTTGGGCATTCGACTTTGTATACCTGTCCAAAGTTTGGTTTACTATCATACCTTTAAGGAATACCAGACCATTTTCCAACACTACCATTTGACATTGCCATGATCACACCTGCTTAATATGTAATTGTAACTCGCTGAATGGAATACTGTCCTTTCATTGGCCAAAGGAAAACGACTTATTAAACCTATCTACAACTTATTTTTGTATTATTATATTGTACATATATGATCATTAAATTGGAAACAACAATATGAGTCCCTGTGTTCATTGTTAGACCTACCTCGTCTCTTTTCCTTATTTTCTGCTTATATTATGTACACGAAACAGTTCCAAGAAAACAGACGGGTTTCTTGAATGTGAAACCATGTGTCACAGATTCATTCTATTTTGAAATTCAGCTTACATATTTTTTGTGAATAATATATATTTAGATGAGCTGTTTAAATACAAGAGTCATTTAAATGTTTTTTAAACAATCTCGCATTTTTTGTAAACATTTTCGGTCAAAACCTTTGCTCAAGTTTACAGATTTTGCTTGTACATTTTTGTCATATTTGCATAAGTATTGTAAGACTAATAGAATCTGACCTGGGATTGGCACTAAGACAAGGAAATCCCAATTGAGGGATTGTGTTTGATAGGTTTTGCTTTGCAAAACACAAATAATAATACTCGGCTGAATACTATTTTCCTAAAAGATATC
This sequence comes from Sinohyriopsis cumingii, assembly GCA_028554795.2. Taxonomy (NCBI): domain Eukaryota; kingdom Metazoa; phylum Mollusca; class Bivalvia; order Unionida; family Unionidae; genus Sinohyriopsis; species Sinohyriopsis cumingii. Next base: position 103,548,580 of record CM068840.1, on the reverse strand, counting down.
ACTAATATAGAAAGCATGTAAACAAAGAATTCTTTTTTTTCATTTTCTTCTCTTAATTTGTTTATTATAGTTTCATAAATTCTCGAAACAATCAATTTTGAAAGTTACATTTTCTAATCTGGCTGTTTCTTTATGCAGAATGTTAAACCAGGCTGGAAGAAATTCTTGTATTTTCTTTATGGAGCAAAGTGGAAATTAATGGGTGGCCACTACACAGCATATGCTTACTAAAGTCCAGCCCAATATTGGTACCCTGCACCCTGACCAACTTCCTCAGTTGTCATCAGGTTTCTGTTAAGGAGTACCTCAACCAGTACACAGAGAATGTCTTCTAAATGGGAGACAACGAGAAGAGGTGGAAGAAAATAATGTCGGTGAGATAGTGCCACCAGGCCAGTGGTTCCACGTTAGTGATAGTCAAAGGGCAAAGTCATTGTGACTTACAGAAGAAAAATGGTATCCACATAGTAACATTAATTATACATAACAGACTTAGAGCAAACTTGATAAAGAATGAAACTATCAGTTCGTGGATGACTTAATCATTGAGTAAGGAATAAGTCTGTTGATTTTGGGGTAAAAAGATAAAGGTCACAGTGACATAAAGAGGAAAGCTGTTTTTGCATCATAACTTCCATTTTAGGCAATTTATTTTGACCAGATTGTATGGAGGGCTTGCACTTACGATATAAAAAGGAATTATGATTTTAGGGTCAAAAGGTCAAGGTCAGTGGTACTGACCAAAACAAATAAGGTTTTGCCAAATAACTTGTTCTTGAGTACTTCCATCGACCACATTTCGTGGATGTCTTGCATTTAAGGTAATAAATAAGCTTGTAGCTTTTGAAGTCAGAAGGTCAGAGGTCACAGTCATGGTAAGTCTAATAACAAAATAATGGTTTCTGCACATTATTCATGATTACATACCTGGACCAAAGGTTGAGGTTACTGAGACCCACTGGTCAATAATCTTCAGTCAACTTTAACCTACTACTGCCTACATGGAGGACTATTAAACAAGGGTATGTGTGTGCATGATGTGCCATTCATTGTACTGCTTTTCTATCTTTTACCTACTGTCAGTCTTTTTCATCTTTTCTTTTTCTTTGTGCTCCTTCTTAAGGCTGAAATGCAATTTACATACAAATTTATATGCTTGGTATTGTTTGCTGCCCATGTGTTAACTATATTTTTTTAATGCTTTAACTGCATGTGCACTGACATTTTGGTAATGTAATTTGTAATTGAGTGATGTATTCCAAAATGGATATTGATGTCAATAACATAATTTAGAAAAGTTGAAAATATCTCACCCACTTCTGGACTAAATGCCAAGATCAATGAATGCAGTTTATTGTTTTGTAGTTTTATGCTATTTCTTGGATAGTGCAAACATTTGTTTCAAATACGTAACCCATGGTAATCATATCATCATGATGAACCATTTGTATTTTCTATTCCGAGAGAGCTTTGCAATCAAGTCCGTTTCATAAAGATAACTCGATATATTTTTTTCTCTGTAATTTAAAGCATTTTAGATTTTTATTATTTTATAATTAAGTATTTATTGGAAGTCAATGTTAATTACAAGGAGTAAATTATCATTGTATAATCACTATATCGCCGTGTGTTACGTATGCCTTAATGTTTTAGAACTTATAAGATTGCTGTATTGCAGTCTTTCAAGTTTTGTTGCAACAGCTTTGACATGAACATTTTCATGGCATTGTTTTCTTTAAAGTTTATTGGTTTTACTTTTATTGTTCAAGTTCATAAACTTGTATTTCGTTGTCTTGATGGCAGATATCTTGGTATGGCGTGGTCATTAAGTCAAGAAAACTGCAGACCACTCAGTTTTGTACATCACTTGTTCACGTGCAATTGAACTTGGAATGAAAGATGCCAAGTGTATATCCTACTAGTGTGCCATCCACCAAATCCCACTGTTCACTTACAACCAAAGTCTGAACGGTGTGAACAATTTGTGCAGTTAGAGCTAAAAAATGCAGTTAATTGACATCAATACACCAAGTGTTTACAGTGTTGAGCCAGTGTCAAGTTTGTTTTATAGCATTTTAATTTTAAATATATTCTGTATGAATGTCAATAGCTTTAGACATACATTCCAGCATTTTGACTCTCTTGATTGTTTTCACCATTTTGACTTGCGCTACATTTCCCTTCATATCCCAATTGAATTCTTCTAATACTTCAGCCAAAGACATTTAATTCAGCATATTGAACATGGGATGCCACAGGAAAACAGATTCTGTTTCATGATGAGGTAAAGATGGGTCAGTCTGAGATGCACTCACATTTTTTACCATGGGATCAAATTCAGATGACAGAGGTTTGAATGAAGGGAGATTAGCAATGCATTATATGTTGACTCAACATGTATACTATGGTCTTCGTTTTCATTGTATACTGAATTAATGAAGAAACACTGGATAACTCTAAACACTTTAAAAAAATTGTACATTTGTAACTGTTTATTCGACTGCAACCAAATCACCACCAATTATATTTTCAAGCTGTCTTATTATTATCACTCATAATTCATGGGAGGTTCATGTGTTCGATACAGGACAGCTGCCTCAACGTGTCCCTGGGAAAGGCATTTCACACAAATTTCCCCACCAGAATGTATCGAACAGACATGATTTTGGTCTTCCATAAAAAAAAGGCGAAAACTTTAAGGGGGGTTTGGGGGTCTTCCCCCAACGGGGTGTTGAGGGGCAGCACCCCCAATCCATGGGGTCAAAGGCCTTCGAAGATTCATTGGATGAATTTAAACTTGTGACCAATCAGAATACTCTTTATGAGTAATTTACAAGCGTCATTGTAAAATGGGACCAGACAGACCATTTTTTAAAAACCTGAATTGGAGATGATATAAAAAATGGACTATATCAAGAAAAATCTGATTCAAGTCAGGAGGAAAGCGGAATTCTGCTTTAAAATGGAAAACAATCATGTCTGAACCAATAATGTGTTAAAGGCGCTATTAAAACCAACAAAAAGAAAGTGGTTAAATGTATCCAATGGACCTTAATAAACCACTGAATCTAGTCAGAGAAAAAACAGACAAGTTTTCATGTAGTCATCATACTTCCAATAACACATAATAAATAACTGATGATCCATGGATGCATTTCTTTCAAATTATGTTCAGTGTAAGATTACCTGTGCGTTTGCATCACGTTGACCTTTGACGAATTTTAATCCATGAGAGATTTGAGGTGTTGATCGCCCATAACAAACTCAAGACATTAATCATCAATATCTCTTGCAAAGCCAAGATGACCTTTCTTAAACAATGGTTTCTGAAAGGTTGAACATGATGGATATGTTTGCATGATTTTATATTTGTGTGTACAGCAACAGTATTATTCATCAAGTTCTAAGCTACATCCAAAATGCCTTAAGAGAATATATCCTGAAGTAAATTTAAAGTGAAAAAGGGCATCTCTTAAACACACAAGTACAGAAAGGTTTATTCTGTGTATTGCATTAATAATAGTCTAAATAATAACTTTTAAACCTACAGCTGGATTTTTCATGAATAAAATAAAAGGATGAAATAATGTAGAGATTTTGTTTTTTTTAGAAGTACTTTATTTAAAAGAAGAAAGGTGGCAGTAAATATATACAAACAAAACATGCATTCATCATACACAAACAAACAAAAAAATATACAGAAAATGTAAAAACAGGCTTTCTACATTGTACAAACTATCAACACCCATGCATATACTGTAGGTAAGGTAATTTAACAACAGCCTAAACAAATCACTTTTACTTAATGATGCAACTACTCCAAAAAATGTCTTCTAAATGGCTTATGCTTTAAGTCCACAGACAGCTCTAAAAACAAATGCATCTCAGATTATTACATTATTATTTGTGGCCACTATGCTTATGTTTTCCATGTTTAAACATTTTATTTATACCCCAAAGTGACCACTTATGCATTCTGACCACAAAAAAAAAAAAGTCTGCATCCATTCAGACTTGTATCGAAGATATGATAATGAAGTTATGGCCAGTTTGTGAAATTATTTTAACTTATAACAAAATTATTTCCTACAGTTCTTGCACGTATATAAATTAACTAAGTACTGATAAAATGTTGTTGTATGCATATCACAGTTTATTATGAAAATCAGTCTTACACCCACCATATGAAGAAAGAAAAACCAAAATGCCTAGTTTTGAACTGCCTTAGTAACATACAGCAAAAGGGTTGTGGAAAAAAAAAGCAAGAAGAAAGGGTACAAACATTTAACCAGTAAAAACACAAATCTTTGATCCAGGTTATATGTCTTGTATAAAATTCAAAAATTGATTGGTTTGTTCTCTTCTACAACAACCTACTCAGTTGTCCATAAACTACTTCTCAAATCATACGCAACACGCTATGTGTTTTTGTACATTTTGTCACTCATTTTTTTATATCTAAGTTTCTACAATTCATTACAATCCACTGATCATTCTATTGCAATTACAATATGTCCACAGCTTATTATATTATTACAGCCTGATCTGAATCATATATAGAAAAGTGATTCTTCCAATATTTAAACAGAGAATTTTGGATGGCCAAACAATTTCAGCACAAAAAATACAAACATTAATGGGGTGGGTGGTAATTTCACAGCAAAGACATAAGAGACAGTGGGCACCTTTCTATAAATATACTGAAGTGATCTTTGCATGTATCTAATATATTGATTCTTGCACAAAAATTGCTTGTTTAGTGATTTTAAAAAATGGTATCTATAGAAATGGAAGAATTTGTCCAAGTCCAGATTGCATGAGAATTGCAGGAAAATATCAGAAATCTGTTGAAACAGACAAGCTTCGACAACGAAGCAAAAATTCTAATCAGGTTATCAGCAAGCGATTTCTTCCCCCAATTTTAAATATGACAGTCTTGTACAGGATTGCTGGAAATGTGCATGCACTATAAATATTGGATACAAAGTACAATTACCTTTTTCTTGAAAACATACATTTAATCAGATTATCAGCATATAATGTGTGGCTGAAGTTAGTAGAATAATTTTTGAAGAAAGATGAATCATGCTAAAACAAAAGGAGAATTATTTAGTTTAGTATCATCACACCACATGCTAAATATATGAATTTTCTTTCTCTTACCTTTCTCAAAGCATATCAAGAAAGAAAAAAAAACAAATTGTTAATTACAGCTTTTATCAGAAACATAAATGTATAGCTCACTTCAAAAACATGTAGGGATACAACAAACTATTTAAATCTACTCATGCAAGGTAATAAATTTGATCTCGCCACCCACATACCCTAAACCACAAGAGAAACCGTATTTAATGTATGAAAACTATGTCCTATTCCTATCATGTTTACCAATTTAACAGTTCAATAACGATTTTTTAAAAAAATTAATAGTAAAGTCTGGAGTGTACAAACTTGTTCTCTTGCACGTAAAATAATATTTATTGCACAAGTAAAAGTCTTGGATGATGTAGGAAGAGAACTGCCAAACTAACATTGGCGGCTGTCTTAATTTCTTTAAATATACTATTCTATAGTAATAATATGTACACTTATTTCTTGGACCGTACCGTTATTCTGGCAATGCAGTACATTTATAATAATAATAATAATAATAACAGTAATATTGCCCTGCATTGCATGTAAATGTATACCCTTGCTGCACAAATACTAACAAAAACAAGAAATAGCGTGACCTTTTAAGATCACAATACACTGCATTTTATCATGCACCATAGCAGCAAAAAAAATGGTGAGAGAGGGATTTATTACATCACCAATGATGAACACCACTGTCTTAAAATCCAGATGTTAAAATTCCCAATTCATAAAATGAACCAATTACACATGATAGAAAATCAAGTCAAACGAGTCCAGTCATCCCATACTGCCTACTTTAGTGGTTCATTTTACATTTGTCATTGTACTTTAGAAAATTCCAACTTTTCAACATCAATTACAATTTTTTCTGACAGACATCCCTCTCTCAAATGATACAGAATGGTATGGCCTAATACACCTTTAATAACATGTTATAGTAATCTTTCCCCATCTAATACATACTGAAAATATCTGATATTGAACTTAATGATATTAAAAGATCTAAAACTTCCCAAATCTGAAATTCGTTTTCTTTACATCGTCAGGACAAAGCTACCATGATCCTATATACATGCCAGAGATGCAGAGTCAATAAATGATCACATGAAACACATATTACACATTTTTACTGTGCCACTGATGCTTTGCACCTATTATAAAAGTTAAAGCACAGACAGAAAAAAGACCCAATGTCAGCATGTCCTTAGCATACAAATATGGAAAATCTGTTGTTCCAATCCAGAATTGTATAACTGATTTCCTCGCATGTTTAACTAATCAAAGTCCCTATTCGCATATTTGAAAAAAGACTTATTTTATACCTCAAATTGCTTTAATTGTGGAGAAACAGGAAGCTTCAGAGTTTTATGAAAACTGTATTCAACAGTCGTTAAAAAATTTAGCCTAATTTTTATGCTGTAATGGGGGTGAAGCCACTCTGTCCCCACCCCAAGGTTGCATCACACATACCCTTTACCCCCCACCTCCAATTCAAACAATATTCTTAGGTCCACACCCTGTGTAATAATTCGGCAAGTCAAATAATAATGACATGGCTAGATACACCTAGTAAGTAACATGTTAGCATTGACTTCATGGAGAAGCACTGATCTGGAACCAAATTGTCTGTTTGAACAAGGTCAATCCATGGAAAATCCATCAGGGTTTTTAGCACTCATTATCAGTACTTGTTTTTCAGTTAGAAACTGCAAGTCAAGTGTACAAACTGACTCAAAAAATCTCCTTTTCAAACCATTTTAATATTTCCACTATGTCTAAGGCTTCATACCATGCATTTTTAGGCATTAATTATCGTCAATGTGATAACCATGACATGTATTCATTTTAACAATGAATCCCATTTCATACATTGCATGTTAAAAAACAACCAGTAAAATAAAGCTCTAAAAAACACATCTAGTAAAAGAAAAATGATGGCAAAATACAAGAATAAAAAATCCCCAAATATCAACACATAAATTTTAGCAATTAAGCTAGCAAGCTGTAAAGAAAGTACCTACACATTCAATATAAGATACAACCAAAACGTCCATGGAAAAATTATAAATATTACATTGCATGACAGAATATACACAAAACATTGCAAAAACAAAAGTAAATCATGAAGCTATAGAAATAAATAACCCAGTACAATTTTCTCCACCTTAACTATTTTATCAGCTAACCTAGAGTTGAGAAGTTGGCAGGCACAAGTCACAAGAAAGGGTAATTTGGAGAATGGAGAAAAAACTCATGCAGGGTTAGAACAATGGCTGTCACCAAATGAGATCGTGAATGTTTATGCTAACCACATACCTGCCATAACACGCTGTGTCCCAAAAGTTATTACACATCATCATCTTGAATGAGAATCTCTAAACCATCTGCATTAAAGAGCAAGTTTGTGAACAGAGGCAACATTTCTTTGAATTTGAAATTTACTCCATATATAAAACACAAAGAATGGTTGTTTCAGTTGTCGGAATAGTGTTCAAGTGTGAATTCTTTTTTTAGGTGATCCACGAAGCAATAAGCTATCACCAAAGCCCAGAAACATTATTTACAGAACTCCTGGTTGACAGAGCTTAACTCTGTGAAGTACCACAGCAAGTGGGAGCATTTTATTCTTTGCATACTGCAGACAACTTATTAACCTAAGTATTACCTGTAAAGTCCCCATTAATTAAACATTAAAATAGTATGTCCCCTCCTCCCCCTAATGAAATGGCCAGTCCCAAATGTGATGTGTATTCATTTTTCTATAGAGACATGCATATCTTGTGGACAAACTGCATCAAATAAAGCTCAGACAATGCTAACATTATGGTCGTCAAGAACGACTCAGTTCTGACTAGGATTTTTTCAGAGAATCCAGTAGGGAAGTTTCAACATCCAGTCCCTCACACTAATGACACTTGCATTACTGAACTAATAAGAGTAGCAAAGACTGCATCAAATTAAACCTATATTCTTCCTTCCAATGGATTTTAAAGACAGAAACTTGTGTATATTTCTCTTTAATGTCAGTGCGGTTGTGGTTATGTGAGTGTTTGCACATATGTGTATGGCAATGTTATTTGACAAAATTTAGTCTACCAAATATTTTTTTTCAAAAGTTATTATCTTTCATTCATGTCTGAATTTCCAATCATGTTCTATATGCTTATATGAAAATATAGGTTATTCTCAATTAAACAACATTGCTTTTGGGGTTATGCACACTGACCCACCCACCCCACCCCCTTTGGGACCTCAAAACACTTTTAGAGACTCAAGAGAAAAAAAAAACTAACACAGTCTGGGAATATGGCAGTTATGAAACCATAATTACCATATTTTACAAATTCAAGGATGGTTAAAGCCCTTCAAAACTTCTGCCATCATTTATGCTCTCAGATATCCTACTTCTCTACACATCAACTATGTGCATGGTCATGTCTCCAATAATAACAGTAATAGCCACATGGTAAAATAACATTCAGAGACAGAGGAAACCCAGTCTGCAAATCATGCACATATTATCTAAGTTACATTTATTTCTTGCAGTTTGTTTTCGTCACTGGTAAAGTCGATGGTGTTATCTCTTAGAGCTATCTGTGTGAACTTATTCTCATCTGAAACTGGCTTGAGCTGATTTTTATAAGGAACATCACAAAGTGAAATGGCTGATTCCGTTTTACCCGACTCCTGCTTGCCAAATGGAATGTGTTTATTTGGATCTTCAACAAGAGTTGTCTCCTCCGAAGCTGACGTGGACACAACATTGGGAACATTTGTGTTCAAATTGATGGTGACTGACAAAAAAAAAGGCAAACATTGCTAATGAACTTACGACAAACTCTGATGTAAATTTCATAAAGTTATTCATACTACAGCCAAGTTTGATTGGCTTCTAAGGAACATTATGTTCAGCAAATAGGAGATGGTTTGTCATCAAAAAAGATATTACGTGTATATTATGTATGGAGCTGCTGATCTTTCACTTTCTTAACTGTGACATGGTGAGCACCATTCCCTTGAAAAACCAAAGTATTTGCCGAGACCGTGTATTCTCACTAAGGTAGATGTATATGATCATACTTATTACTGATGTCTTGACAAATCTGTCACAGTTTAGACTTTTGAATGAAAAAGACCTTGTTCGACCTAAATCTTGTAAGTTACTTAGTCTGTTGCCGTGCTAAATCTCCCCAAAACGTGTAAAAGATACACATTGGTAAAACATGTAATTTGACTCATTAAATATTGTGTAAAAAAAAGAGTCTTAAAGAAATTTAATCCTGATACTTTGTGTGATTTGATAAATGTCATTACAAAGTGTTAACATACTGATACACAGAGACAAATTATATTAATGCCTTAAGCAATAACAAAATTATTTATTTGGGTGAGTCTAGAATTTTTTAAAATGTACTTACTATTATTGGTAACTAATGCTGACCCTTGTCGAGAATGACTAGGTGTAGATAAGGCGGAGCTGTATCCTGAAGATGTTGGTTCATCATCTTCTACTTCTCGCTGCTGAATATCAGCACTATTTTTCTTCTCTGCAAAAGATTCATCAGCCTGCTGTTGTCTGCCTTGACTTAAATCACCAATTTCAGGTCCTGGTGTTGAGAAAAAAAAAAAGAGTAAAAACAAATGGACAGCACATTCAACTTTTATATCAGTTTATATCATTGTAATGGATTCTCTTCTGGTATAGTACAAGTCACATGAGTCATGTAGGCATTCAACACCGATTATTTCAGTAATGGGTGTCATTTTTTAGAATTTGATTCTACATAACTTTCAATGGCAAGTAGTCACTTCATTTGGATTCCCATACATCCACATTCCTTTGGAAGGCCATTATTTAGACGTCCTGAGAGATGCATAAGGCAAAATCAATGTTAAAGTACAGAGACATTTTTGGACGAGATGAACCTAAAGGTGTGATCCAGTACAATCCAGATTGAATGTCGTGATGTCACAATGAAAGCTACGAGTTCGTAATAACCTCAACTGCGATGATTCCACTCAATGCACTCTTGTTTTGACCCAAGTTTAGTACATGGCCACCATTGTAGAAGTCCATAGCAATGGATAATTTTCGTCTGAAAGTTTCTTGGTGACAGGTAAGGTGCACAGCATTCAATAATCAGGACCAATAGACTTTGGTTAATGAAAATTAGTGTAAAATTTTAAAAGAACAATTTACATTTAATTTAAAATGAACAGATGCGCATACATGACTCACGTGATTTGAACTAAAGTATGTATTCGACATATATTTGACTTGCATCAAGAGCATCTCGCTGATGATTACAAGAAAGTGTATGAATGAATAAGCAATGAGTATAAACAAAAGGTCTTCAATTATTTAATATTCTTTAAGAAAATTTGTCATGGAGAGTGTGATATCACCAAGTTCTACTTAATCTGTATGATCTTTTTTCAAAACACAAGATTTCTCCATGACTCCTGCTCTTATAATCAGACTTCATTGTTCTTCTACACAGAACAAAAAAAAAGAGTTAAACCTTCTACAATAATGGTAAAACTGTCTCAGACACCTTGATATGTGCTTGGAACACATTTATCCCGATTCTTTTTCATTTTAGGCTTCGTCTGGTCCAGGTCAGAAATTTCCTGAGGCATACTGGGTGCCGATGGAATAGGAAGGCTGACAGCAGCGTTGTCATGTTGAAGAGGAATACTTGAATATGATAGACTGGGCTCCTCAACTGATGTTTCAACATCATTTCCAAGCAGTTCAAACTGAGTTTCAGGCTTTTCTTTTGCTGCAGACTGTTTTCTCTTGCATTCACGGCAACCAATAATGACTAATAGTACAATGATAATGAGACTCATGATACCTGAAAAAAAGAAAAAGTAGATATAATTATTTGCTCTTCATCTTAAGGGTTCTTACCTGGGCAAAAAGAAAGAAAACATGTTAGTATTTGAAAATGAATTTGATCTGCAGAATGGAATACTGTCCAGATCGTTCAGAAAGGACCTGAGCTCTCATCAGTTCTATAGGTGTGAATCTGAGTCATCACTATACAGCAATAATACAAAATACTAATCAACACAGTTCTGATGAAATCCTGAAAAGTGCTGCACGTTCTTCTCAGTATGTGTGTTTGCAATGAGAAAGCTAGACAGGTATTTACCTATAACTATCCATTTAACGTCTAGTGGTTCAGACTTCTGTTTGGATTCTGGTGGTTTTTCAGAGGTAACAGAAGTATTGGCTTCCTCTGCAAACAGAGCAAAAAAAAACAGTTTGATATCTACAGCTTTATATGGCCATTTGATTGTTAAAAAATGCGGCTGTGTTTGGTAACATCAGCATTATTACATTTTTTGTAAAAGTTTGCACAAATGGAAAAGAAAAGTGTTTAAAAAAACAAAATTCACTCCCATCTTCCTGAGAATTCAAATGAAAATTTTTTTAAAAAAATAAATGTCCAAGCATGGCTGCACAAAGAATAATATGTGTATAACATGGGTCACTTCTCTGACCTGCATAAAGTGGTTTGTCTCCCAATATTTGAAACTGAGAAAAACATTTTTTAGACAGAAAGTTTTGCAAAATTAACTGTGTACTGTTTCAGAAAAAATAAATTACGAAGCTTTAAACATAAAGTAAATACTAGTCTGGTAAGTAAATGATGGCACTAAATGATTGATATGACCTCATTATACATTCATCTTGAACTTTCTTGAAAGATAGCAATGCTAATCCAATTAAACTTCAATATTCATCCATTTAAACTATTTCAATTTCATTATAAACCTGATTCAATTATCTTATGTCTACACTTCTTACCTATTTCTTGCAATTTCTTTGCAACCAATAAATCTGTAAGAAATTATAAATCACAAATTTAATTTTTATCAATGATGGTTTGCAGGATTTATTATTCTTCCAGGTAAGAATGTATACCACTAGGGACACGAATAATAGTATTAAATATACATATACACTATGTGAAATTACAGACCAGAACGAGAGAAGGTAGGAAGGAAGGACCTTTGCAGGGCCTTCCATTAAGTTTTAAGTTGGAGGGTTAGTTGCCAAAGTCAGCAGAAGTTTGGGGGGGACCTTCCCCAATGGGGAAACAGGTTTTTTTAAAATAAAAAGTAGCTGGGTGTAAAGTAAAAGTAGCCAGGTAAATCACTTGGCTCTAAGCAGGTAAGGAAACCCCTGCTTTTGACTCTAAACCACAAGTTAAATACTGTCAGTATCATCCCGTAGATTTGTGAAAGTTTCAGGGGATCGGGTGTCAAATCAAATAACTATGTAATTTAAAAACAAAAAAAACAGTATTGACTGGATTGGGATTCCACAGACCGCTAAGCATTCTCAATTGAATCCACCACAACAAATACCTCATGAATGTTTTGAAACTTTTATTTGTTCAACTTTGTCTCATCCCGAATTTTTTCAATGGAAATTTAAGTGTGCAATTTATTATTATGTAAATATGCCTATCTTAATAAAAACTTACCATACTTCAATGTAAACATTTACTCCTAACCTTTGTTTCATGACTGATATGGTAAATTGGAAACAAATGAAGAAATTTTTTTAATGGTTGACTTCTTCAAAAGTGTCTTATATTTCCAATTTACATAAGTATTAATCACAAATAATAGCAAAAACATATAAAAAATATAAACATGAAATAACTTTCTTTGTATAAGATGGACTGATGTTAGTTATTCTCAGTACTGCAGAAAGACGCTGATGTTAATACTGAACTATACTCACCAACACAATATTTTGTACAACCAACAGGTTGAATGTTGCTCCCACATGTACGTTCATAGTCTTCACACTTTTCGCATGCCTTTCTCCTCTCATTGCAAAAGTCTAGCCCAGTTCTACAGATATCCAAATCAAAACAGCTAAACAATGAGTTTGATGTTGTCTTCTGGAATTCCGTCCCTCCACTGCCTTTATTGCCTGGAACTACTGGTGTGTAAGAACTAAGAAGGGGAAACAAAAGAGAGTGTATTTTGTCACAAAGCTCTGACGAAAGTCACTAAATTTATACCATAATGAACATGCAGGAATGTCATATTATATTGATAGAGGGGATCCAGCAGATGTCGAGCCCAAGCAATATAAAAACACATATTTCAATCAATTAGACAACAGAAGCTCTATTAGAACATGATTATCACTGCAATTTCCATTAAACACAGATAAATACTGAAATTGGGTGATTCCCTTCCAATGTAGAACACACAAAAGGATCCCCCACCCACAAACAGGCAGAACAGAATCCTCACTTAACATGATGACAAATAGTGCCTATTTTACCCAAAATTTCAATGACATTCCTTCTTCTCGAATCAACAAGTAATCTGTGGTTTCTTGTATGGCACTGTATGAAACAAAGCTGTCCTTATGATGCTCAAGTCACACACTAAGGCATCAACAGAACTGAATATGTTATACTGACATATATATCTAGCCCTTACATGAACACTACATTATGATAGCCAGTGTTGCATATACAAATCTTTTAAAGCCAATGTCCATGACTCTGACCCTATCTCTGTCCAATGCAAAAATGTGCACTGTGATTGAAAAAAGTTCACAATTTACTGAATGGTGGCTTTCATCAGATCTTTCTAGTGTTCTAATTTCTGGTAACCCAAAACTAGACCATGTTCCTTCAATATAGTGTGCATTTCTATTTAAGAAAAACCTTTAGTACTGATAACAACTTGCTATCCTGCCTTCAAAGCGGTCCAAAATGTGTGAGAAATGAGACTGAATGGTCGTGTCCAACACCATATCACATCCAATGTACAAATACAAATGATGAATTTTGACAAGAGAATGATCACGTATACATTCAAAAATGAATGGCTATTATACATCTATCTTAATGGATGTTACAATGTTTAAATAGGAAATAAACACATTTGCAGGGAAAGACGTGCATGTAATATCTAGATGAAATAAAGCTGCGACCATACAACACAGCAGTTCAACGTCATTTCTTCGTGTGATACCAGTGATATCGTAGATTGGGCAACTCCAAGGGTGATGCAGAAAATCTGTGCACACTTTAAAACACCCACGACTTCTACACTAGTACCTCTTGCGGTGTCCCACCATACAATATCTCTGGTATCCCACTCACCCATATCGACTAACAAAAGCATATTGCACACAACCTTTAAAAGTTTTTGTGTTTGTTGGAATCAATCTCTTACATATAGGCATCATAGGGTTGCTGACTATTTGCGTGAATTACTTACCACCAAAGTTGAAGAGATTTCTCGAAAGGCAGTCATCAAAACAAGCTATGTAATGGGGTCAAGAGTTTGGAACTATTTTGTTGGACTCGTAACATAATCTGGTTGGCATAAGATATATAAAACTGTGCAGTAAGTATTACTCAAATGTGCCAAATCCAATGTTTTCTTTTTTCTCATAAACATACAATGTTGCAATTAAGTGGTGGGCATAAAAAGGAAAAAAAAGTAGGAGGGGTCAAGTAGTATAATGGTATCCTTAATTACTGAATATATTCTTCCTTGAAGTAATAATTTTTCATTTCAAACTTTCAATTTTTCATATTTTTCTTGTGTAAATTACACTGCATGACGTAAATGCCATTTTGATAAACCTAGCATCTACATTAGTTTTCATGTTTCTGTTCCTATGGCTGTTGAATGACTGTTATTCACCAGCATGAAGGCCAAAGTCCACTTGCAAAACACATGCAGGCACATGGGGTGCATGTATCCTGATTGAATGGCCCTTTCATCAATAATAATCAATATCATAAATGGAGACGTCATTCTTGGCAAGATATTGGGGCCTTTCAAAATAAAGGGAGATAATTATGCATGACGTCTATCTTCTAACAAGCTGAATATGGGTTGTCTTTATAACAATGATTATGTCACTGCATTGTAAACATGATAGAAAGTTATCTGACTCCACAGAATTATTGTACCTCTGTTTCCATGCATTCTTAACATTGGCTCCATCTAGTCGTTCTTGTTGGACAGGGAATGACTTTGCAACATCCAAAATGATAAAAATCTCCACCAATACAAGGAAACCTGCAAATATATATATATATATATATATATATATAACTTTCATAAACTGGCTAAAATAATCAGGGTACAGTCTATCAATTGAATACAATGGCAATGTTTCATGTTTACTATTGCTAATACTATTACTGTGACCACTGCTACCTACTACTATGATTACCACTTGTACATGCTATTCCCTGTTGAGGTATAATTAGTACTAACATAAGTGGCAAAAACCATTCTGAGCATGAAAAACATAATCTATATTTTGCATGCCATAATTACTGAAAACTGATTACCTATGATGTCGTAACCTCAATGAAGTAAGATACTAATATCAGTACAAAATTTACAGAATCGTTGAGATTACCAAAGACAGTGAACAATGTCATATCTGTTGCTTGAAAACAGACTTACCCAATCAAAAATGGAGACTGTTATTAAAGAAACTTCCTTTGATTCAAATGCCAACAAGTTGACTGTATTTAGGACCCTCTGGCGACAATCAGGTTAGAAATGATAAATTGATGAATGAAATGACTTAGTTTTGCGCATTTTTTTATATCCTTGTGGCCATCTGATTTTTAATTTGGTAGAGGGGTTGAAACAAATTGGAAAGTGTGCAAATACCATAAGAATAATAACACTTAACTTAGCAGACCACTCTGGTGGCCGAAGTTAGTCAATGGTTAGAGTGTCTGCCTTGGTTGCAGGTCACAGGTTCAAACTCCCGGAAGAGTCATACAAAAGACTTACTTTAAAAAATATGGTGCTAGCAGCTGCCTCACTTGGCGCTCAGCATTAAGAGGTTAGTGTTAGGACTGGTTGGCCTGATGTCAGGATAATGTGACTTGGTGGGACATGTTGCTACATGTCTGCAGCATGATGCATGATACTACCAACTGTCGCACTGCAGACATCGTAGCAATATGACTGAAAAATTGTTAAAGCTACGTTTAAAATTTAAATCACACACACACACCTACAGTTAGTCCTACAATCAGGGCTGGCCCTTGGACAAGGTAAACAAGGTAATCGCCTTGGGCCCTCACGCTACTCCACAATTAACTTTCTTTGCTTGGGCCCAGTGCTCATCGCTTGCTGCCTTGTGCACCGCACATCATAGGGCTGGGCTCGGGTCCAATTTAAAATGATTCCCCCTATATTTTTAGGTCAATGTCTTACTGCCTAAATAATGGCATTATGTAGCATGATTCTTGATCAAATGACGGGGGAACAGGAGGACAAATGTTCAGGAATATCTGACAAACTTGGAAAAGCATCGTCATGGGCTGCAAAGTTTGTCAGATAAATGTGGCCTTTGCTCTAGTTTCCAGTCAGTCGACCAGTGCTCACACTACACAGTATAACAGTATTTCATCTACCTAAATATAAGTATCAGGGGAGATGCCTTACAGATTTTGTAGGACTGATGCATGAACTGACATGAAAAATGTACATTTATTTTTGCTACTAACCTGAATCTGCAGCTGGTTAATATCCTTGTCGCAAATGAGCAAAATATACGTGGGTACCAGAATACAAACACCATACTCACAAATTACATATAAACATAATTAACTAGTCTACATGTCAAACCTTCCCTGAATGATCGTAAAGTCAGCACATATGGGTGCTAGTCATACAACAGAGACATAGCACATATTGGTTTTGTTTTAGTGCTGACGCCCAAAACATAAATATCAGCGTCAAGGTCTCACATGTAGGACTAGTCCTACGTGTAAGACATAGCACATGTTGATTTTGTTTAGGTGCTATGCCCACAACATAGACATCAGCGTCATGTCTCACATGAAGGACTAATGTAGGACCAAACCACAGGAGTCTGACGTTTTATCAATAAAGTACGGCGAAATCTTAGCTACGATGTCGTAGCCTCAACTTGATTTGTTGTCCACGAGGTACGAGTAAGGGTACCAATGTTAGTACTAGGCGAAATCTCTGCCAATATGAAATCCCCTTATCGTAATATAAATAAACCAGGTATCCCAGTCAATGTTTATTTATATTACCATAAGGGGATTTCATATTGTCAGAGATTTCGCCGTACTTTATTGATAAAACGTCAGACTCCTGTGGACCAAACTAAAGCGGAGATGTACTTCATAATTATTGGTCTAATCTGAATGTTGTATTACATTTAACTCATTCTTGTTAAATTTGTAAACGCTACTGATTTTTTCTCTTTTGACGTTAAAATCATCCTTATCCTCTAACATTTTTTAGTTATACAAAAGCCTTCAAACAACGTCGATGAAAGTTAAACCTGTTTTAGATAACAGCTAGCGCCTTTTTTTTTTTCTTTTTTTTTTTTCTTTTGAAGTTATGACTGGTTCGCTAATTATGAATATTAAAAATCTAATGATGATGATGATTGATATTGACGAAACCCGTCTGTCTTTCTTGGAAGTGTATCATCAATACACACGCACACACACACATATCTGTATGTGTGGGATTAAAGAGATAATAATAAAAACAGTTTATTGCTTTAATTTATATTTTTTTAATGTAAGAGAAAAACTCACTAACCTACAAACGGGGGTGGGGGGGGGGGGGGGGGTAGGGGGCAACCAGGCGCCAGAGGTCCTTGGGTGCTAAAGCCTCGGTCTCCAGAGGTTTTGGTGCGCCAAAGCTCATTTTGGCTTTCATTGTCGCCTCCGCTGCCATTTACCATTAGTACGCCACTGTATGACTGACGGCACTAATTAAACTCCCATAGTAAACACATGGAAACAGCATGATATTTAAAATTCAATAACTTAAAATTTCGGGATACTTATGATGAGATCTATATTTCTCCATGCACAACTATCCTTGGTACAAGCTTCCGTGTGGTGAACATGTTGTAGCCCGTATGTCAAAAATATAAATCCATGGCAACCACTGTATCTTGTTGAGGAAGAAAACGGAAAAATAGTAGAAGTAGTAATAGTAATAGCAAAAGTGGTAGTAATAGTAGTAATTATCGTTCCGTAACGTGCTACATTGTATATATAAAGAACGGCGCGTTATGGGAGTGGCCGGGATTACAACAAAGATAATATTTTAAACGCTGACGCACGTGTGTGAAATGTAACGTAAAGTAAATAATAAGAAATCACCCAGGACAATAACAATAACAATAACAACTACTACTCAGAGTAATTAAAAGTAAGAGAATAACAACTATATCAAATGTATACAGTATGTGCTTGTGCTAATTAACCGCAGATGACAGTACATTGCAGTTTATGTGATTAATCCATTGTTGAATTTACTATGGTAGCAAAGAAGTTTTAAAGGTCAATGGTTTCGACTACTTCAGTTTTTTTAAAAAAATGTTTCTTCCTCTCCTGATCACACTACCCACCCCATGATCCACGATACCATTTTCTTTGACTCTACCCTCAGGAAAGTACCCACTCAAAGTGAGCTCGTTCGTCGTAACTTTAACTTTAAAGAAGTGGGAACTCTCTCTCTCTCTCACACCCCCCCACCCCCCATATATATATATATATATATATATATATATATATATATATATATATATATATATATATATACACACACACACACACATACAGAATGATATTGGTCATTAGTGATATTATTTTTTCATCGCTGAGCGAGTACCTGAGTCGCCTTTCGAGGTATCCGTTTAACTCGTTAAACAATTAAAGTACAGAACACGTTAAGCAAAAATCCTTAATGAGCACTGTAGATAAATGAAATCCAATACGCTTCGATATGGGTTCAAAAAGCTCTTATTTTATTTGAATACGCTTTGGTATACAGGAGCATTTAACGTGATCGAATCGGGAGTGCGGCGGGCGATTGATGAGACACACAAAAAAACAACAAATGTAATAACAGTTAACAATTCGACTTTTAAAATTGAGATATGTCAATATGCACTATACACAAAATATTAAAGTTTGCCCGATTCACTTAAAACTTGTTACCAGTCTTCTTTTGCCCGGGGGGTGGGGTGGGGTGGTGTCATGTGTATTGCCAGGTAAGGTAGTTTGTAAGCGAGAGGTTCGCGAGTGACTATGCTGGTGAAATGGCGGGAATAAACTTGCTAAAATGTATAATACAAAAAACAGCAGAGGAAAGTGCATAATTGTCGTAATAACGATACGTCCAGACTTTACCGTGAAATTTGTATGTATAAACAATGACGACGTAAAATGAGAGAGGGAGTAAGAGAAAGAATGAAAGGAACACAATTTTTTGGCTAGAAAATAAAAACAGTTAAATTATTCGTAAGGGGTCGTCCATTAATTATGTCAACAAAATGGGGGGAGGGGTTTGAAGAAGTTTGACAATTGTTAACATGGGGGAGGGGGAGTTCAAGATAAATTGACGTCAACAATGTTATTTTTTACAATAAATTTAATAAATCAAAAAATAGGAAATTAGTCGGTGCGTTGGTATGGCACACACTCGCTCGCCCGTCAACAGCCCACCAGTTTAATCCTAAACCGGTTGAGTTCTTGCCAAGGAAGTCATAGTCTTGCATCATCATTTTTTGTTTTTATTCAATGTAGATTGTAGACTGTACACAGATTTTTAAGAGAAGCTGTTACTAAATTCAAAGACTGCACTGAGCCATAGACATCTAAATAGTATAGCTATCCATGGACTTCTATTAAATAGCATCTATGTTATATGTATAGATGCTACATATATTGAAGTCCATGAGCTATCCCTCCAAGGATGGATAACTGAGCCTAGGAAACTTGAGAGCTTGACTATTATACAGTCATCTTTAAAATAATACATAAAATAAATTATGTAGCCTACACAAGCATACAACTTCTTCAACCAGATGCAGTAACCTTAATGCCTTACAAATATTGTACACTTTAATATAAGAGGGGTCAATGAAAGTTTGACAGTTGTTGACAATGGGAGGAGGGGGGGTAAAAAATTGCCTAAAAATTGTTGACATAACTAACGGACGTCCCCTAATGAAAATTGATTTACTAACCTCTCAGACTCATGGTCTTTTTCATAAGCTTCTGGTTCGTCGGAGGTAGGTTTGAATTGCTTGTGATCTGCCACAAGACTGAGTGCAGTCGGAAATAGGTTTGAAGTGCCAGCGGTCAGGCAAAGGACTGAGCGCACCATATATCACTGTAAATGTTACATGGTTTATTTTAGCACGGAGAAATCCTCGTTTCTAAAATTAGACATAGGTCAATTCGTCATTACAGAAATCCCCAATCGGAAAGTAAACCTATGTGTGCCACTCAAGCATCAACCTGTTCTGAATATTACTTTATCATACCGCATACCTATAAAACACAAGATGTATATCCGATCACTTTATATTTGAGAGAGAGAGAGAGAGAGATTAGAAATTTGACACTTTGTTGCAATAAACTGACTGTACTTGCCGACTTACCTTGTTCAAGCTATTAACTCAAAATTAAAACCTCCCCGCTGGCCTAGAGGTTAGAGCGTCTGCCTCAGGTGCGGGAGGTCGCGGGTTTCAACCCAGATCGAGTCATACCAAAGACATAAAAATGGTACTAAGAGCTGCCTCGCTTGGCGCAAGGCATTAAGAGGTTAGTGTTAGGACTGGTCGGCTTGATGTCAGGATAATGTGACTTGGTGAGACATGATGCTACATGTCCTCGGCACAGGGCCAGCGCTACCATATAGGCAAACTAGGCAGCCGCCTAGGGCGCTGAATTCAGGGGGCGCATTTTTAAAAACTTTTTGGCTGTTTATAAATTTTGAAATTTATATTTTCCGGGGTGGGGGTGGCGCCAGAATCTAACCTTGCCTAAGGCGCCATATAGTCTGGCCGGGTCTGGCGCCGGCCCTGCCTCGGCATGATGCCCAGTGCTAGACATCACTACAAACATTTATCGTAGCGATATGAATGGAAAATTGTTAAAGCTACGTTAAAAATCCAAATCTCACTCATCTCACTCAAAATAATGTGGTCTCCATTAATTATTTACTAGTACGTCTTTGTATCGCATGAAGTATAATCTACGTCAATAAATAAGGACACGTACGTCGAGTTAGATTTGTTGTTATCCGCCTCTTTGCCTGGGAATATTTAACTTTTTGCACTTTAAATTTGCGCAGCTTGGAATCCAAACTAGCAACGGAAAACATATCGCAGTTTGCAATGTATTTATTGCGCAAAGTCAGAACAAGATATGTCCTAAAATAATACAAGAAATATTGGGGTTGGGAAATTTTCATAGGGTGAAAATAGCTGCATGGGTGTTTTCAACTATGCCGAAGTAATTCTTGCTTGTATGTATTGTAGCATGCTTTTTTTTAGTGCATTCAGACTAACTGGCACCCCAAGTAAAATTTTTTTAGAATTCTTTAAATTTGTTTAAATATATAAACTAAAGTATTAAAGATTAAATTTCTGAACACAAATCTTAAAGATGAAAATGTAGAAAATATATTTTTGTCCAAAATTCTAGCAAATAAAAACCTAAAACGGTTTGAAATATTTGATTTGTCAAATGTTACATGAACCTGACGCAGACCTATTTAAAACCTTTCTTAGTGTTGTGGGATCCCTGTTTGTAACAAACTAGGGTTGATTCGCATGAGAAAATATAATCGCCTAATGGCGAGTCTTAGCACTTTAAATCCATGGTTTCGACATATAGTAACCAAATCTTATCCAAGATAAGAACTGTGGACAAAGTTGATTGTTAATTTCTTAATTTCTGGCACAATAAATCCATTCAGAGAAATGATAATGTTTTCAATAAATGTTCATTGTAGCAGCTATATTGGATGTCAACGCAATTTATATTTTGGACCTATATAACCATCAATTCTGAAAGAGTAACGAGAACAAAATCTTCAAGATTATTGCCATGTTAGTCAAATTGGATGTACATTGGCGTCACTTTTATATCAGGACCTGCTAGATACACATCATACTAAGTCTTCTGATGGAAACCATTTTGACACAAGATTTTCAAGATGGATGCCATGATAGCCATACTGGAGGTAATATTTTCAGTTATAGAAGTCTGATGGTGAATAATAAATGTCGATATGACTTTCCATCAAGGAGGAATAGACACGGGAGTTTCAAGATGGCCACTGTACATATTGGGCATGAAATCTGCACAA
Source organism: Sinohyriopsis cumingii (assembly GCA_028554795.2). Taxonomy (NCBI): domain Eukaryota; kingdom Metazoa; phylum Mollusca; class Bivalvia; order Unionida; family Unionidae; genus Sinohyriopsis; species Sinohyriopsis cumingii. Next base: position 103,526,257 of record CM068840.1, on the reverse strand, counting down.
CATGTATTCAGAACCAGATAGACACCAAATAAATATACTGATGAAAATCCCGTGCTGATACATTCAGGATGAATACAATAACAAGATTACAGGATGGTGACTGTAGTGGCCATATTCGATATAAGATCGACTCCATTTTGATATAGCATCAAATAGACTGCATCTGAAGTCGTTTAGTAACAACCTCGTGTTTATATGACCATCCATTCAGGTTTTGTATTCAAGTTGAACAGCGATAATGAGATTTTCAAGACGGCCGCTGGGGTGGCTATATTAGATGTACTATTTTCATCTGGACCAGCTAGACATAATAATAAGTTCTCTGTTGAAATCATGATGTCAAAATGGCATTTCTTTAACTAGGAGTAGCGGTAACACGATTTTAAAGATGGCTGCTGTGTTAGGCGTCAGATCGGCATCATTTTCATTTATGACCAATTAGATTTAAGAAATCGTTTGGTAAAAACCGCATGCTTGAATGACAAGACTGAGTAGTTTTAACAGGATTTGCAAGACGGCCGCTGTAGTGGCCATATTGGATCTCTAGGCAGCACCATTTTCATTCAGGACAATCAGGCAGCTTAAAAGTCTTCTGGTGTAAACCACATGCCGATAAGACTTTCCGTTCCTGAGGAGTATCAGAAATAAGATCTACATGCAATCCACCTAGAAGGTTAGCAATTGTAGCAATAACAAATGTGTGCTGATGTACATATATTTTTCGGACGACAGTTAACAGGTCATGCCATATTTTCTTTTTCTTCTTCTGGCCATGGGCTTGAAAACGCTTGATCATCATCATCAATGCCATTGGCAGTAGTACAAACAGTGGTGGTGAAATTATGACAACATGCGTATCAGGGTATATTAAGGACACTGGGCTTCAGAATGTCCACGAAAAAAGAAAAGAATGAGCTTTCCTCATAAGAAGCAGTAAACATAGAATAAGAATCCAAACTCGTAAAATAAAACTCAAGAAAGCAAAACTAACAGAAGAATTTCAAGTAGAAGAGGAAACCCATGCTATTAAAAATTTAAACGATAAAGATGATATAAAGAATGAAAGAAGAAAAAGGAATTATTTGTTTTACTAAATAAAGATTCGTCATCAGTTAAGAAATGTCTTTGCTCATGGAGAGTGTGGGGGTGTAGTGGTTGTCTAGGGGTGGGGTTCTTCTTATAGACTTTAACGAATTATGAGAAGTTCCCCTGGTCCTTATTCAGAAGGTTAATTCTGGACACTATATTATTTATTGACTAAATATATTTATGGCTACGAGCCCCCAGTCAGCTATGCCGACAGTTAAATTAAAAGAAATACAAAGATGAAATTTAAACAATAACAATTTAATAAATGAAATTTAAAAGAATTTAAAGTAATCAATGTCTCTCTTTCACCCAATGATCCCTTTGATCATCATTTGAGTTCACAGTGTGAGGAGATTTTTCCCTTCTTGAGTGCTACTCATCTAAATCTCTTCGTTCCCTTGTCTTTCTCTCCTTTCGTGATCTCCACTTCCGCTTCCTCTTCTATAATCCTTGTTCCTTGCCGTTATCTTGACTTCCGGTTCCTCTTCTAGTATCCGGAACCCTTGACGATATCCCTTGAGGTCACCCGAAATTCACTCGGTATCTCTCACCGTCACCCGAAATTCTCTGAACTTCTCTCGTCCCCCGAAATTCTCTGAGATTCTTTCGTCCCCCGAAAGCTTCCTGTTGAAAGGTATAATGCATTAGCATAGGGTTATAAAAATCTTCCCTCACACTACGTCACTGAACTGAACCATCAGTTTAAGGCGGGACATTTGGGTCGCGCATGCGCACACATCGAAATTCCCATACACTTCCGCCGCTTACAAAAATGGCGCCATAACACAATCACACAAAGGATTCAAATATCTACATACTGAGCCCTATCAGTATATACATACAAAATATTTCAAACATGATTGTACTAAAATATTACTACGATTAGTAATATGACTATCTATATATTTATATATATTTCCTACACAAGCGTACCAAATCCACAATATTCACATTCAAATGGTGATAAACGGCAATCCGTTACTCAATGGCAAAATCTATCATTACGTAAACAAATTTCTTGTCTACCAAAATATAACTACGCAAAGAAATATTAATTCTTATAGCGGCTAGCGAGCAATACAATTCTTCACAAATACAAATCGTCCTTTCAAAAGGGCGTAAACGTAATAATCCACGAAATAATATGCACACATATTACTAGCGAAAGAAGAGAACATTTTCGCCTCACAAAATAAGGTGTACATAGTAACATTATGAATAATGATGCAACGAATCAACATCGTAATCAATCGTAAACAAAAGTACTAGCTAAAGTCATGAAAAAAATGCAAAATATTAAGGTCATAATTAACTATTCATACTTCAATACAAGTAAAATGTATACATACGACAAATTCTCTTCAATTAACAGCAGTCGTATCAAGCAGAATCAACGTAACATCAAACTTACCTGATCGAAGCTATTTCATGAATTTCCTAAATTCCGCCAATTTTTACGAATGGCTAACGGAGTGTGTGTCACTGCGACTCTTAAACACCAACTGACGAATTTCAGGCTTGTACAAGTCTTATTCCAGCTTCTCGAATCAAGTCCCACCTACAACGCATCCCGATTGGATGGCGACGGACTCTGGTCATTTGATCGAACTGTCAATCATAAAAATGTCAGTCTGTGTGTCCCCATGTACTGTCCAGCCTACCATTGTCGGCTTCCGGCTCTTTGAAGTTGTCTACGTCACGTGTTCCCATGTACAAAGATTCCCGCCAGATTTCCACTCAAGAGCTCAAACAAAGACTGGGTTACGTAAGAGGATTAGCCAACTTAGGCACTTGGAAAAACAAAGCTTACCTGGTTCCACTTACAGACTTATAAATACATGTATAATACAAGGGGTTGGGGTAAAACATCACATCCCCCCACGCTTGAGAATAAAATCAGGATTTTATTCACTCAAACTAAAAAAGCAAAAGTGTTACACGATATAAGGAACAAAATCAGCAAAATGAACTAAATGCTAAACTGAGTATGAACACGAAAATATAACAAATGATCTATATCATTTCGGCGCTTCTACTCATGAAATCTGCGCCTACGTTTTCAGATCCTTTCACGTATCTGATCTGCATCTGGTACTGCTGTAAAAACAGCGACCATCGCATCAATCGACCATTGGACAACTTTGCCTGCGCCAGATAGGCGAGTGGTTGGTGGTCGGTCTCCAATATGAACTTACGTCCATATAGGTATCGCTCGAACCGTGATATGCCGAACACGATTCCGAGACATTCCCTCTCCGATACTGAGTAATTCTTCTCGGCAGCAGACAACTTCCGGCTGCCGTATGCGACAGGAAAAAGCGTCTTGTCATGCTCCTGGAGCAGTACTGCTCCCAGTCCCGTGTCGCATGCATCGGTGCGCAGAACGAATTCTTTATCCAAGTCCGGTAGACGAACAACTGCGTCGGATGTAAGTCTATCCTTTAGCGTTTGGAATGCGTGCTCACACGCATCTGTCCAAACGAACTTACTCGGGGTCCGTTTCTTGGTTAGGTCAGACAACGGGCCCGCAATCGCGCTGAAATTAGCGACATACCTCCGGTAATATCCGGCCAGTCCCAGGAATGACCTCACTTCCGTTTTCGTGGTGGGGCGTGCGGCGTTTCTCAACTGCTCCACCTTCGACTTCTCTGGAGACAGCGTGCCTTGGCTCAGGGTATGTCCTAAATAGTCTAATGTCCTGAAACCAAGGTGACATTTGGAAGGGCGGGCTGTCAAGCCCTCCTGACGTAGCCGCTCCAAAACGTCAGCTAACAGAGCGAGGTGTTCACCCCATGTCTCTGTAGCTAACAAGAGGTCATCCATGAAGTTGTGGACACCCCTATCGCGCAAGGGCTCCAACAACTTCCGCATCATTCTGGTAAAGACGCTGGGCGCGTTTTGTACCCCGAACGGCATCACCAACCATTGGTATGTCCCGTCGGGAGTAGCAAAAGCAAGCTTCGGTCGGTCTTCTTTCCTTACCGGAATTTGCCAATACCCCTTGGACAAATCCAGTTTGGAAAAATATTTCGCTTTCGAGACCGAAGCGAAGATATGTTCGGGGTCAGGTAGCATTTCAACTTGAAATTCTGTCACCTGATTCAGCTTCCGGTAGTCGACGCAGAACCGATGGGTGCCGTCCTTCTTCTGCACTAAGACTACTGGTGAGCTGTACGGAGAGTCGGCAGGTTCGATTACTCCCAGAGCAATCATCTGCTCGATTTCTTCCCTTACAACTTGTCGTTTCGCGTGGGGCAAGGGGTAGGGTTTACACTGAACTGGTCGGTCGTCCACCATCTTTAACCCGAACTCGACAAGCGTCGTCCTCCCGGGTTTTTCTGTTAGCACGTCGGAATATCCGGCCAGCAAGGTCTCTATCTCGTTCCGCTGCCCTTCAGTTAACATGGGGTCACACTCCACGTCCGACGGAGTCTCGGCCCTCGTTAATGGACAGCTCGGGACAGTGTTAGCACCTTCCGTATCGCCTTCGATATCCTCGGTGACTATCGCTGCGACAACAAAATCGCTGGCGGTCTCCCTTTCCCGGTACCTCTTGAGCAAATTGGCATGGTACAATTTCTCTTTCGTCGGTAGCTGTATCCGGTAGGTTTGACCTCCGACCTTCTTGGTGACGACGTATGGACCCCTCCAGGAAACTTGCAACTTGTTGTGTTCCTGGGGCAACAACAACAACACTTTGTCCCCTACCTCAAACTGACGTGGTTTTGCGCGCTTATTGTAATTTTTCGCCTGTTGCGCCTTAGCTCGTTTGAGATTTTCTTGCGCGAGAGAACAAACCTCTTCCAGTTTGTTGCGCAAGTCCGCGACGTACTGGTAGGTAGTGCGTACTTCCTCTACAGCGTGGTCGTCTGTCCACAGCTGTCTCAGTACGGCGATTGGGCCGCGTACGGTTCTCCCGTACAAGAGTTCAAAGGGAGAGAACCCCAAACTCGCTTGCGGTACTTCCCGGTATGCAAAAAGCATGGCCGGAATATACCGGTCCCAATCCTTGGGGCGGCCTTCGCACAATTTCTTGAGCGTGTTTTTCAAGGTCCCATTAAACCGTTCGACCAATCCGTTACATTGGGGGTGATACGGTGTAGTCGTGAGGTGTTTAATCGACATGAGACGATTCACCTCCGCCATCACACGACTCATAAATTGTGTTCCTTGATCGGTCAAGATCTCGTCGGGCACTCCGACTCTTGACCAGATCGCAAACAGAGCTTCCGCGACGGTTTCCGTGTCAATGTTACGCAACGCAACGGCCTCCGGATAGCGTGTAGCATAATCGACAACCGTTAAAATATATCGATTTCCGTGCGCAGACGCGGGTTTTATCGGTCCGATTAAATCCATGGCAACACGTCTAAATGGTTCATCGATAAGGGGCGTACTCCCCAAAGGGATGGGTCGCTGATCCGTTTTCGGTGCCATTCTCTGGCATTTGTCACAGGAGAGACAGAACCGTTTTACGTCTCCCTGGACCCCTGGCCAGTAAAACTCTTTTACAAGACGGTCACGCGTCTTAGCAATTCCCATGTGTCCACCCATGAGACTCTCGTGTGCAAGTTTCAGTACTTCGCAACGCTTTTCCTTTGGCACGACGACTTGCTTGAAGTGTTCGTTGTGTTTCCTGGCGTGGCGATACAAGATTCCCTTCTTGTAGACAAACTTCACCGCGCCGTTCGGAGTTTCCCTTTCTGTTCCCGCTTCTGCGTGTTTGTGCAACTGCGCCAGAGTTGCGTCCTCCTGTTGCAGCTTCCTTAACTCCGCTGGAATAACATTACTAACCGGTGTCGATGTAACTTGGATTGGCTTTTGTTTCGGCTGTCGACTCATGGCCCTGGTTTCAACAGCACTCACTGGCATAGGTGTGCAGGTTTCGGGGTTCGGCTGGGGTAACACATAACGGCAACCCAATATGACGTCATGTGATAGCCCCTCCAAGCAAGCAGCTTCAATTTTCCCCTTCACGTATGGTGAATCGAGGTCAATGACAGCTACTGGTAATGAGTCACGCGCGCAGTTCGCGTACTGAACTTCTATTACCTCCCCTGTATAGTCCTCCGGCTTGACATATTTCTTGTCGACAAGCGCGGGGACGCTGCACCCAGTGTCATACAAGATGGTGGCGCCTTCACCATTGACAGTTGCGGCCGCAAGGTTGGCTGGGTTGCGACTCGCTTCCGGCACACCTTCCTTCTTAGCTACGACATTCACCTGGGTCTGCCTGCCCTTGGGACAGTCCCTGGCAAAATGCCCCAGGCGCTTGCAATTACAACATGTCGGCGGCCCTCGCCGACTTGCAAGTCCTGGTTTCGTGGGTGAGGCCTGTCCAGGTCGATAGGCGGCAGCCCTACCTGTAGGTGCCCCTCCGACCTTCCCGTCGCCCTGACGGTTACGGACAGCCGGCTCAACCTCCCCCATACGACGCGACTCAGAGGGTCGGGGTCGGTCAGCAACCCCGGAACCTCCACTCTTCGAGTGCGCCTGCTCGTATCGCTCCGCCATGTTAGCGATCTCTTCGAGCGTCCGGTGTTCTCTTTCTGCTAAGAAAACTGTCAACTCGCGACGGTAAGTACCCAGGACATGTTCTTTGAGTATTACCTCGCGTAGCCCTTCGTACGTGCGTTCGACTTCGGCCATTTTCATCCACTTCTCAAATAAACCTCGAACACGGTTGTGGAATTGAGAGTGGGTCTCTGTTACCTTTTTCACCGAGTCCCGGAAAAGTTTCCGGTAAGTCTCGGCGGTCAGCCGATAATGGCAGAGAAGCGCCTTCTTGAGGGCAGTGTAGTCATCAGCCTCTTCTGCAGTTAAGCCGTGGTAGACTTCCCGAGCTGCACCTTGCAAAAAGGCTGAGACATTAATGGCCCAGTGCTGTTCAGGGACCTGATGAGCGCGTGCGAGTTTCTCAAACTGGACGAGAAAATCGTCAATAGCCTCCTCCCTATCATTGAAGCGTGACATGTTGATCTGGACTATCCGGTGGTCGATGGAAGGTCGGCCGGTTGTTCCAGAGCTTGTACTGGCGTCGTCCCGTCCGTTGGTCCTAGCTTCAACTCTGACCTTTTCCATCTCCAGAGTGTGAGCGAGTCTGGCTAGCTCCAGCTCTTTCTGGGCGTCTCGGTCCGCTGCTATCTTGGCTAACTCTTGGTCCGCTGCTATCTTGGCTAACTCTTGGTCCGCTGCTATCTTGGCTAACTCTTGGTCCGCTGCTATCTTGGCTAGTTCTCTCTGGGCTTCTCTTTCCGCTGCTTTTTCGGCCTTCCATTCCTTGATCCTTTCTTCTATAAAGGTTGCCAGGCGATCTCCCTCGTATCCAAGATCTTCCGACCCCATGGCGCGGTATTCCTTTATCATTTGTCGTTCGGTAGCCATTATACTAATGTAAAGTGATACCTTGTCTCAAAATTCAAACAATATACAGATATTTGTAATACCAGTTTAAATACTTACCTGTCGACAACAACTAGTTTCGTTCAGGTAAGATATTTGTTCGATATCTGCTTCACACGTACTGCTATGAATGGAAGATCTACAAAGCCTGCACATATGACAATAAAAATACGAGATGAGAAAATCACAAAATTTCAAATACAAAGAATGGAAAATATCTCACACTGTTCACTAATACTTCTACCAATAACTTTAAGTCCCAAAATAATATATATGTCTAATTCATATCCCGGACGAAGCGCCCACTGTGGGGGTGTAGTGGTTGTCTAGGGGTGGGGTTCTTCTTATAGACTTTAACGAATTATGAGAAGTTCCCCTGGTCCTTATTCAGAAGGTTAATTCTGGACACTATATTATTTATTGACTAAATATATTTATGGCTACGAGCCCCCAGTCAGCTATGCCGACAGTTAAATTAAAAGAAATACAAAGATGAAATTTAAACAATAACAATTTAATAAATGAAATTTAAAAGAATTTAAAGTAATCAATGTCTCTCTTTCACCCAATGATCCCTTTGATCATCATTTGAGTTCACAGTGTGAGGAGATTTTTCCCTTCTTGAGTGCTACTCATCTAAATCTCTTCGTTCCCTTGTCTTTCTCTCCTTTCGTGATCTCCACTTCCGCTTCCTCTTCTATAATCCTTGTTCCTTGCCGTTATCTTGACTTCCGGTTCCTCTTCTAGTATCCGGAACCCTTGACGATATCCCTTGAGGTCACCCGAAATTCACTCGGTATCTCTCACCGTCACCCGAAATTCTCTGAACTTCTCTCGTCCCCCGAAATTCTCTGAGATTCTTTCGTCCCCCGAAAGCTTCCTGTTGAAAGGTATAATGCATTAGCATAGGGTTATAAAAATCTTCCCTCACACTACGTCACTGAACTGAACCATCAGTTTAAGGCGGGACATTTGGGTCGCGCATGCGCACACATCGAAATTCCCATACACTTCCGCCGCTTACAAAAATGGCGCCATAACACAATCACACAAAGGATTCAAATATCTACATACTGAGCCCTATCAGTATATACATACAAAATATTTCAAACATGATTGTACTAAAATATTACTACGATTAGTAATATGACTATCTATATATTTATATATATTTCCTACACAAGCGTACCAAATCCACAATATTCACATTCAAATGGTGATAAACGGCAATCCGTTACTCAATGGCAAAATCTATCATTACGTAAACAAATTTCTTGTCTACCAAAATATAACTACGCAAAGAAATATTAATTCTTATAGCGGCTAGCGAGCAATACAATTCTTCACAAATACAAATCGTCCTTTCAAAAGGGCGTAAACGTAATAATCCACGAAATAATATGCACACATATTACTAGCGAAAGAAGAGAACATTTTCGCCTCACAAAATAAGGTGTACATAGTAACATTATGAATAATGATGCAACGAATCAACATCGTAATCAATCGTAAACAAAAGTACTAGCTAAAGTCATGAAAAAAATGCAAAATATTAAGGTCATAATTAACTATTCATACTTCAATACAAGTAAAATGTATACATACGACAAATTCTCTTCAATTAACAGCAGTCGTATCAAGCAGAATCAACGTAACATCAAACTTACCTGATCGAAGCTATTTCATGAATTTTCTTAAATTCCGCCAATTTTTACGAATGGCTAACGGAGTGTGTGTCACTGCGACTCTTAAACACCAACTGACGAATTTCAGGCTTGTACAAGTCTTATTCCAGCTTCTCGAATCAAGTCCCACCTACAACGCATCCCGATTGGATGGCGACGGACTCTGGTCATTTGATCGAACTGTCAATCATAAAAATGTCAGTCTGTGTGTCCCCATGTACTGTCCAGCCTACCATTGTCGGCTTCCGGCTCTTTGAAGTTGTCTACGTCACGTGTTCCCATGTACAAAGATTCCCGCCAGATTTCCACTCAAGAGCTCAAACAAAGACTGGGTTACGTAAGAGGATTAGCCAACTTAGGCACTTGGAAAAACAAAGCTTACCTGGTTCCACTTACAGACTTATAAATACATGTATAATACAAGGGGTTGGGGTAAAACATCACATCCCCCCACGCTTGAGAATAAAATCAGGATTTTATTCACTCAAACTAAAAAAGCAAAAGTGTTACACGATATAAGGAACAAAATCAGCAAAATGAACTAAATGCTAAACTGAGTATGAACACGAAAATATAACAAATGATCTATATCATTTCGGCGCTTCTACTCATGAAATCTGCGCCTACGTTTTCAGATCCTTTCACGTATCTGATCTGCATCTGGTACTGCTGTAAAAACAGCGACCATCGCATCAATCGACCATTGGACAACTTTGCCTGCGCCAGATAGGCGAGTGGTTGGTGGTCGGTCTCCAATATGAACTTACGTCCATATAGGTATCGCTCGAACCGTGATATGCCGAACACGATTCCGAGACATTCCCTCTCCGATACTGAGTAATTCTTCTCGGCAGCAGACAACTTCCGGCTGCCGTATGCGACAGGAAAAAGCGTCTTGTCATGCTCCTGGAGCAGTACTGCTCCCAGTCCCGTGTCGCATGCATCGGTGCGCAGAACGAATTCTTTATCCAAGTCCGGTAGACGAACAACTGCGTCGGATGTAAGTCTATCCTTTAGCGTTTGGAATGCGTGCTCACACGCATCTGTCCAAACGAACTTACTCGGGGTCCGTTTCTTGGTTAGGTCAGACAACGGGCCCGCAATCGCGCTGAAATTAGCGACATACCTCCGGTAATATCCGGCCAGTCCCAGGAATGACCTCACTTCCGTTTTCGTGGTGGGGCGTGCGGCGTTTCTCAACTGCTCCACCTTCGACTTCTCTGGAGACAGCGTGCCTTGGCTCAGGGTATGTCCTAAATAGTCTAATGTCCTGAAACCAAGGTGACATTTGGAAGGGCGGGCTGTCAAGCCCTCCTGACGTAGCCGCTCCAAAACGTCAGCTAACAGAGCGAGGTGTTCACCCCATGTCTCTGTAGCTAACAAGAGGTCATCCATGAAGTTGTGGACACCCCTATCGCGCAAGGGCTCCAACAACTTCCGCATCATTCTGGTAAAGACGCTGGGCGCGTTTTGTACCCCGAACGGCATCACCAACCATTGGTATGTCCCGTCGGGAGTAGCAAAAGCAAGCTTCGGTCGGTCTTCTTTCCTTACCGGAATTTGCCAATACCCCTTGGACAAATCCAGTTTGGAAAAATATTTCGCTTTCGAGACCGAAGCGAAGATATGTTCGGGGTCAGGTAGCATTTCAACTTGAAATTCTGTCACCTGATTCAGCTTCCGGTAGTCGACGCAGAACCGATGGGTGCCGTCCTTCTTCTGCACTAAGACTACTGGTGAGCTGTACGGAGAGTCGGCAGGTTCGATTACTCCCAGAGCAATCATCTGCTCGATTTCTTCCCTTACAACTTGTCGTTTCGCGTGGGGCAAGGGGTAGGGTTTACACTGAACTGGTCGGTCGTCCACCATCTTTAACCCGAACTCGACAAGCGTCGTCCTCCCGGGTTTTTCTGTTAGCACGTCGGAATATCCGGCCAGCAAGGTCTCTATCTCGTTCCGCTGCCCTTCAGTTAACATGGGGTCACACTCCACGTCCGACGGAGTCTCGGCCCTCGTTAATGGACAGCTCGGGACAGTGTTAGCACCTTCCGTATCGCCTTCGATATCCTCGGTGACTATCGCTGCGACAACAAAATCGCTGGCGGTCTCCCTTTCCCGGTACCTCTTGAGCAAATTGGCATGGTACAATTTCTCTTTCGTCGGTAGCTGTATCCGGTAGGTTTGACCTCCGACCTTCTTGGTGACGACGTATGGACCCCTCCAGGAAACTTGCAACTTGTTGTGTTCCTGGGGCAACAACAACAACACTTTGTCCCCTACCTCAAACTGACGTGGTTTTGCGCGCTTATTGTAATTTTTCGCCTGTTGCGCCTTAGCTCGTTTGAGATTTTCTTGCGCGAGAGAACAAACCTCTTCCAGTTTGTTGCGCAAGTCCGCGACGTACTGGTAGGTAGTGCGTACTTCCTCTACAGCGTGGTCGTCTGTCCACAGCTGTCTCAGTACGGCGATTGGGCCGCGTACGGTTCTCCCGTACAAGAGTTCAAAGGGAGAGAACCCCAAACTCGCTTGCGGTACTTCCCGGTATGCAAAAAGCATGGCCGGAATATACCGGTCCCAATCCTTGGGGCGGCCTTCGCACAATTTCTTGAGCGTGTTTTTCAAGGTCCCATTAAACCGTTCGACCAATCCGTTACATTGGGGGTGATACGGTGTAGTCGTGAGGTGTTTAATCGACATGAGACGATTCACCTCCGCCATCACACGACTCATAAATTGTGTTCCTTGATCGGTCAAGATCTCGTCGGGCACTCCGACTCTTGACCAGATCGCAAACAGAGCTTCCGCGACGGTTTCCGTGTCAATGTTACGCAACGCAACGGCCTCCGGATAGCGTGTAGCATAATCGACAACCGTTAAAATATATCGATTTCCGTGCGCAGACGCGGGTTTTATCGGTCCGATTAAATCCATGGCAACACGTCTAAATGGTTCATCGATAAGGGGCGTACTCCCCAAAGGGATGGGTCGCTGATCCGTTTTCGGTGCCATTCTCTGGCATTTGTCACAGGAGAGACAGAACCGTTTTACGTCTCCCTGGACCCCTGGCCAGTAAAACTCTTTTACAAGACGGTCACGCGTCTTAGCAATTCCCATGTGTCCACCCATGAGACTCTCGTGTGCAAGTTTCAGTACTTCGCAACGCTTTTCCTTTGGCACGACGACTTGCTTGAAGTGTTCGTTGTGTTTCCTGGCGTGGCGATACAAGATTCCCTTCTTGTAGACAAACTTCACCGCGCCGTTCGGAGTTTCCCTTTCTGTTCCCGCTTCTGCGTGTTTGTGCAACTGCGCCAGAGTTGCGTCCTCCTGTTGCAGCTTCCTTAACTCCGCTGGAATAACATTACTAACCGGTGTCGATGTAACTTGGATTGGCTTTTGTTTCGGCTGTCGACTCATGGCCCTGGTTTCAACAGCACTCACTGGCATAGGTGTGCAGGTTTCGGGGTTCGGCTGGGGTAACACATAACGGCAACCCAATATGACGTCATGTGATAGCCCCTCCAAGCAAGCAGCTTCAATTTTCCCCTTCACGTATGGTGAATCGAGGTCAATGACAGCTACTGGTAATGAGTCACGCGCGCAGTTCGCGTACTGAACTTCTATTACCTCCCCTGTATAGTCCTCCGGCTTGACATATTTCTTGTCGACAAGCGCGGGGACGCTGCACCCAGTGTCATACAAGATGGTGGCGCCTTCACCATTGACAGTTGCGGCCGCAAGGTTGGCTGGGTTGCGACTCGCTTCCGGCACACCTTCCTTCTTAGCTACGACATTCACCTGGGTCTGCCTGCCCTTGGGACAGTCCCTGGCAAAATGCCCCAGGCGCTTGCAATTACAACATGTCGGCGGCCCTCGCCGACTTGCAAGTCCTGGTTTCGTGGGTGAGGCCTGTCCAGGTCGATAGGCGGCAGCCCTACCTGTAGGTGCCCCTCCGACCTTCCCGTCGCCCTGACGGTTACGGACAGCCGGCTCAACCTCCCCCATACGACGCGACTCAGAGGGTCGGGGTCGGTCAGCAACCCCGGAACCTCCACTCTTCGAGTGCGCCTGCTCGTATCGCTCCGCCATGTTAGCGATCTCTTCGAGCGTCCGGTGTTCTCTTTCTGCTAAGAAAACTGTCAACTCGCGACGGTAAGTACCCAGGACATGTTCTTTGAGTATTACCTCGCGTAGCCCTTCGTACGTGCGTTCGACTTCGGCCATTTTCATCCACTTCTCAAATAAACCTCGAACACGGTTGTGGAATTGAGAGTGGGTCTCTGTTACCTTTTTCACCGAGTCCCGGAAAAGTTTCCGGTAAGTCTCGGCGGTCAGCCGATAATGGCAGAGAAGCGCCTTCTTGAGGGCAGTGTAGTCATCAGCCTCTTCTGCAGTTAAGCCGTGGTAGACTTCCCGAGCTGCACCTTGCAAAAAGGCTGAGACATTAATGGCCCAGTGCTGTTCAGGGACCTGATGAGCGCGTGCGAGTTTCTCAAACTGGACGAGAAAATCGTCAATAGCCTCCTCCCTATCATTGAAGCGTGACATGTTGATCTGGACTATCCGGTGGTCGATGGAAGGTCGGCCGGTTGTTCCAGAGCTTGTACTGGCGTCGTCCCGTCCGTTGGTCCTAGCTTCAACTCTGACCTTTTCCATCTCCAGAGTGTGAGCGAGTCTGGCTAGCTCCAGCTCTTTCTGGGCGTCTCGGTCCGCTGCTATCTTGGCTAACTCTTGGTCCGCTGCTATCTTGGCTAACTCTTGGTCCGCTGCTATCTTGGCTAACTCTTGGTCCGCTGCTATCTTGGCTAGTTCTCTCTGGGCTTCTCTTTCCGCTGCTTTTTCGGCCTTCCATTCCTTGATCCTTTCTTCTATAAAGGTTGCCAGGCGATCTCCCTCGTATCCAAGATCTTCCGACCCCATGGCGCGGTATTCCTTTATCATTTGTCGTTCGGTAGCCATTATACTAATGTAAAGTGATACCTTGTCTCAAAATTCAAACAATATACAGATATTTGTAATACCAGTTTAAATACTTACCTGTCGACAACAACTAGTTTCGTTCAGGTAAGATATTTGTTCGATATCTGCTTCACACGTACTGCTATGAATGGAAGATCTACAAAGCCTGCACATATGACAATAAAAATACGAGATGAGAAAATCACAAAATTTCAAATACAAAGAATGGAAAATATCTCACACTGTTCACTAATACTTCTACCAATAACTTTAAGTCCCAAAATAATATATATGTCTAATTCATATCCCGGACGAAGCGCCCACTGTGGGGGTGTAGTGGTTGTCTAGGGGTGGGGTTCTTCTTATAGACTTTAACGAATTATGAGAAGTTCCCCTGGTCCTTATTCAGAAGGTTAATTCTGGACACTATATTATTTATTGACTAAATATATTTATGGCTACGAGCCCCCAGTCAGCTATGCCGACAGTTAAATTAAAAGAAATACAAAGATGAAATTTAAACAATAACAATTTAATAAATGAAATTTAAAAGAATTTAAAGTAATCAATGTCTCTCTTTCACCCAATGATCCCTTTGATCATCATTTGAGTTCACAGTGTGAGGAGATTTTTCCCTTCTTGAGTGCTACTCATCTAAATCTCTTCGTTCCCTTGTCTTTCTCTCCTTTCGTGATCTCCACTTCCGCTTCCTCTTCTATAATCCTTGTTCCTTGCCGTTATCTTGACTTCCGGTTCCTCTTCTAGTATCCGGAACCCTTGACGATATCCCTTGAGGTCACCCGAAATTCACTCGGTATCTCTCACCGTCACCCGAAATTCTCTGAACTTCTCTCGTCCCCCGAAATTCTCTGAGATTCTTTCGTCCCCCGAAAGCTTCCTGTTGAAAGGTATAATGCATTAGCATAGGGTTATAAAAATCTTCCCTCACACTACGTCACTGAACTGAACCATCAGTTTAAGGCGGGACATTTGGGTCGCGCATGCGCACACATCGAAATTCCCATACACTTCCGCCGCTTACAAAAATGGCGCCATAACACAATCACACAAAGGATTCAAATATCTACATACTGAGCCCTATCAGTATATACATACAAAATATTTCAAACATGATTGTACTAAAATATTACTACGATTAGTAATATGACTATCTATATATTTATATATATTTCCTACACAAGCGTACCAAATCCACAATATTCACATTCAAATGGTGATAAACGGCAATCCGTTACTCAATGGCAAAATCTATCATTACGTAAACAAATTTCTTGTCTACCAAAATATAACTACGCAAAGAAATATTAATTCTTATAGCGGCTAGCGAGCAATACAATTCTTCACAAATACAAATCGTCCTTTCAAAAGGGCGTAAACGTAATAATCCACGAAATAATATGCACACATATTACTAGCGAAAGAAGAGAACATTTTCGCCTCACAAAATAAGGTGTACATAGTAACATTATGAATAATGATGCAACGAATCAACATCGTAATCAATCGTAAACAAAAGTACTAGCTAAAGTCATGAAAAAAATGCAAAATATTAAGGTCATAATTAACTATTCATACTTCAATACAAGTAAAATGTATACATACGACAAATTCTCTTCAATTAACAGCAGTCGTATCAAGCAGAATCAACGTAACATCAAACTTACCTGATCGAAGCTATTTCATGAATTTCCTAAATTCCGCCAATTTTTACGAATGGCTAACGGAGTGTGTGTCACTGCGACTCTTAAACACCAACTGACGAATTTCAGGCTTGTACAAGTCTTATTCCAGCTTCTCGAATCAAGTCCCACCTACAACGCATCCCGATTGGATGGCGACGGACTCTGGTCATTTGATCGAACTGTCAATCATAAAAATGTCAGTCTGTGTGTCCCCATGTACTGTCCAGCCTACCATTGTCGGCTTCCGGCTCTTTGAAGTTGTCTACGTCACGTGTTCCCATGTACAAAGATTCCCGCCAGATTTCCACTCAAGAGCTCAAACAAAGACTGGGTTACGTAAGAGGATTAGCCAACTTAGGCACTTGGAAAAACAAAGCTTACCTGGCTCCACTTACAGACTTATAAATACATGTATAATACAAGGGGTTGGGGTAAAACATCACAGAGAGAGACATGGAGAGAGAGAGAGAGAGAGAGAAGAGTTCCGGGCTCTCTTGAAAGAGGGTGTCACTCATAATGGTGTAAATACGGCTACATCTGGGGAATATGGCGATGCGAGGGTACGTGATCTATAACGACATAAGCCTCTTTGAGATTCTGACGAATGAACTCTTTATTGAAATACTCAACATATAAAATTATATTCTAATATTAACATTCCGATATCAATCTTCATAAACTTAAATTACGGATACAAGAGATACAAATAAAACTACGATATTCCTTCACTTACCAACATCATACTTTGGTATAATTTTTGCCTTTTAGAATATAATACAGATAATTAAATATCGAATAAATTCACGATAGCTAAAAAATAATCTAAAATTCAATATTTCAAACTAATACCTCTATCATCTAATAGAAATATATTTTACTGAATTTAATCTAAAATGTCAGCATATTAAACTATATTATTTAAAGAGTATTTTATTTCTAAATTAACTATTACTGAGTATGAAGTTGGTAGCGCGAACGTTGATTTTTACTATAATCAATAATATAATAACGAGTAACTATAAGTTCTTCAAACAATTAAACTTTCCAATACATTATATTAAAGAATAGTAAAGAAATATTAAAATAATCCAATGTTGCAACGTACTGATTTTAGATTAACATCTTAACACTAAAAATCCTTATACTGTATGATACATTGTACATAGACGATAATCTTACCTGTAAAGACAGAAATCTCTTTGAGTTTCTGACGAATGAACTGACGTGTCCGCGGATTGACGCTTTTTATATCAGTTTCTTAGGACATGACCAAATATGGAAATACGTCTAGTTCTTGTGTTCCGCCAGAATCTCAAAGTGAAGCTCCATCGTTCCTTACAGGTTATCGTCTGGGTCAATGTACGTCATTAGGTAGACAATTCTGCCAGATCAGCTCTTTTACCCTTCTAGAAGGAATCCTTGGAATTTCTCTAGTTCGTCTATCTCACAACTTACCGACTGTATTTTTTTGTTGCTGACTTATGATACATGGGAAATGTATAAAGAGTTTTACCTTTCGCTCATAAGGTCGCAATCGTTATTAAATAATATATAATTGTAATACCGAAATAAATGGATTTAATCTTCATGTATTTTAATAGAAAATTACTTCCGATATAATTTAATGAAAAATATTATTTTTAATACAATTTAGAGAATTTTGAATGTTATTCCTTTTACAAAAAAAATTATGTCATAATAATTGCTGTGTGGTAAATCTTCGTTGCGATTCCGATTTCATACGGAAATGTGAAAGAATACATGTCTTTTATTTTTCTTCTCTTTTATATAGATACGATTTTCACACACGCACACATTTTTCATGGAGGTATTTAATTTTTTTTTAAATTTGATTTAGCAATAATTGAATAGTATATTTTCAATAGCAAAACTACTCATGGAATTGTCATGCTCAGCTGTAACTCTCTTAAACCTTTCCAACGGTCTAGTCATACTCTTGTTGCTGTGGTAGTGTTAACATCAATTCCTGCTGCTGCTGGCGTCACAGTAGTGGTTAACAGCGTAATCATAGAAAGCACCAAAGCGTTGGATCTTGAAGGTCACTTTCTCTTCGATTGGGCTCATTAAGTCTGATTTATTTATTTAAGATGTTTTAACTCCAGCAAAATGTCTTGTAACACACTAACGCCATTCCTTTTTCTCACTATTCAACGTTGTTGTTTTTTCTTCTCGCTTTCGTTTTTTTTCCCCTTCCTCTTTTTATTGTTGTTATTGTTAAACCGTTCTCACGATGCAAAAATCTCCTCAATTCTTCCTTCTGTTTCTTTCTGAAATCTTCATACACTGGTAATGATGGAGAATATGGTGAAGGTGGTACTATCGCAGGCAACAATTCTTGCAGAGAGGACTTACCAGGTTGATCCGGATTGGGGCCAAATTATAGCGAAAATGCTAAATGAATTAGATGCTTATTCATAATGTGATTGAAAAAATTACTAAAATTGACAAAAAATTGGTGCGAATAAAATCCAACAACGGATTTAAAGAACTGATTCAAGGAAAATAAAACATTTGACAGTGAATCAAATCTTTCGGAACACACTCATGCTCTTCAACCTCACTGCTCAGTCTCTAAACGCGAAGATATAAGAATTCATCTGATAAAATTAGTATGGTAACAACATAGGCTACCAGAATATGCCTCCTAAGAGGTTGCTGTCAGATCTTCATGTATAACAGTGGAGATCTGATTTTAATCAGATTGCACTGAGTGCTGACTGCGCCCCACTGCCAACTAACATAAAAAGATACTTCAAATATTAGTAAAACACTTTAAAAATATTCTAAACCGACAGTCATTTATCAGCGAGGAGGCAACTGATCGACTGCCCCAAGCGGAAATCAGCATAACATGTCCTGATCCTCCAACGCTAACTGAAACTGTGAAAGCAACTGACCTGCTGTCAAATGGCAAAACACATGGAGCAGATGCTATACAAGCAGAAGTATACAAACCGAATGCTCGCACACAACACAGAAATTTAATATGGACTCAGGAAACTATACCCCAGGAGTACAAGGATGCATCCATCGTCTACTTGTACATGCGACAAGACAACACATAATCAGGAAATAACGATTGTACCATCTTGCTCACAATGGCAGACACAATACTTGCCAGAATTCTACTAAATCGTCTTGTGCATCACATCGATCATGGGCCCCTCACAGAGTCAATGTAGCTTTAGAAAGGGACGGAGGTCAACAGGCATGGTATTTGCAGCTCATCAACTCCAGAAGAAATGTCAGGAAAAGAACTCCAACCTGTACACGGCATTCATCGACAAACGCTTTTGACACAGTCAGCCGTTGAGGCCTTTGGAAGATAAGGACATATTTTGGTTGCCTAAAGAAATTCGTCACGATGGTTCGTGAACAACTATTCCCAGCCACCAATGGAGGCAGTGTGTTGGCTCCAATCTTGTTCAGTATGATGTTCTCTGCCGTGATTACTGTTGCCTTCCGTGACAATGATATTGTATGGACATGATATACTGGCCGGACGGCAAACTCTTCAACCTGAGGAGACTACAGGTGAAGTCTAATTTGCAGGAAGAAACTGTTCGCGGATTTAGGATGCAGTTTAGTACACAGAGTCTTTGAAGGATGCCTAGTTTTCCTCGGTAAACTCAGAGTTTATACCGACTGTATCTGGTTGGCTGCACACGTTTTTGACAATTGCCTGTTTCACATTCTCCCTGTTTCAATTTGGCAACGTTAAGTAATTTGGGTGCTTTTTCCTTGTGGTCGTCTGCTAGGTTAAATCCAGCTTATGAGCCTGTAGTCAGTTCAGCATTCTGCGCTTCTCATGGCTTTCGTCACTTGGATATCTCTTCTCCTGACGATGACGTAGTCATTAAGATGCTAGCGCTTGGAGCGTAGATGCATCCAAAACGTCTTATTACGGTTTTGCAGACTGTGTTGTGATTAGGAGGTCGTGTTCAGCGCATTTCCTCAGTATAAGGAGTCCATTGTTGCTGCATTTGCCAAGCCATTTTGCCAATGACATCTGGCATGTCTGGCAATATGTGCCAACTCTAGCATTGATATCACCAAAGATGATGAACTTGTCTGTTTTTGGTACTTCTACAATAAGAGACTCCACGTCTTAATAAAATTTGTCCTTGATCTCATCTGTGTCGGTCATGGTGGGTGCATTGGTTGTGATGATAGCTGCATGTCTTTATCCCAACAGTGGAAGTCTTGTTTGCATTAGTCTGTTCATGCCCTTTGGGAGATTTATAACCTTGCAAACCCAATAACAGCTTCTCGTCTCACCTCTTTAATTCGGCCATTCCAGAAGAAGGTATAGCCGGCTCCTACTTTGGCGAATTGTCCTTTCTCAGCAAGGCGCTTTTCACTCATGGCAGTATTTTGGATGCTGAATCAGACCAGTTTTCTACCATCTAGATCTGTCCTTCTGTCTGGTCTATCTGCTGATGTTCTGTCCATTAGTGTGCGTACGTTCCAGGCACCGATGGTGAGTTGTGTCACTTTTGCCTTCTTGCTAGGGTTTCGACCGCTAAGGAATGCTAACAAGTACTGAGGTCAATCTGGCAATGTTTATGGCACATTTGCTAACCCCTTCCCGTACTACGGAGGTGAGCAGTCTGCTCCTAAAGAGGACTACTGAGTCACCCAGGGGCTGTCGAGTTCCACTGCTGTGTCAGTCCAGTGAAAAGCGACTCAATGCCCCGAGTCGCCTGTGTACAGGTCAGTAGCCACAGCTCCTAGTGTATCCATACCTTCTGATTAGGCTCTCGCCATCGCCACAGGACTTTAAAGACTCTGGTGGGGGAATTAGAATAGTGTCATGACTTTCTCTGAGGGAGAGTTGCGAAGAGACTCTCCTGCTCTCTCGTCTAAGCCTTTCACAACCCAGTCGCGCGACATTGTCGATACGTCTGGAGGTAGGTAAGGTTGCAATGGATGGCCATTAGTTCCTGCTGGACCTGATCTAATTCCCTGCACTGTCCACACAGCCCTTAACATCTGCCCTCACAACTGGGGAAACGATAAGGCAAATCTATAAATTGATAGATGCAATCCTGAGATGAACTGTATGGTTTTAGTAGCGATTAATAAATTCTATAAACTTTCTTTGTGTCTGAGTCAATACATATTGCTACGCTGAATTGTCAGAGGTTGGGGAACTCAAAAATGGAGAGATTATTTAATTTTCTTAGGAATAAAAATTATTAAATTATGCTTGATATAAGACACCTACTTCATTTTTTTAAAAATGGGAAAATTCCAGAGGGTTTTCAGTGGATATGAAAGTGTGTCTTAGTTGATATATTTCTAATTCATGAGGTGTAGCTACATTAACCTTCCATGGTATAAAAACGTATAATACGAACAGGACACATAGCAAGTGAAACTTATCATGGATATTACCACTTGAAACTACAGACTGACATTCGTAAATATCTATGGACCAAAACAGAGACAATCCAGATTGTTCCCTTAAGATATAAAAAGATATATTGCATTTTAAAAATGACTTTGTTTTCAATTTTGTGATGGATCAATATATATATATATATATATATATATATATATATATATATATATATATATATATATATATATATATATATATATATATATATATACTTTGAATTATAATAATGTAAATAACCCAAAATCAAGAGAAGATGCCTTTGATATATGTGTAGAATATAATGTAGTAGCCGTATGGAGGAAAAATAACCCAGTTAAACAAGACAGACTGGACCTTCTTAATTGTTCCAGAAAATTTATTCACAATTATTGTAAATGTAAATTTTGAACCACGATATAGACTAAAATGGAGGAAAAGTAAACCCAGTTAAACAAGACAGACTGGACCTTCTTAATTGTCTCAGAAAGTTTATTCACAGTTACTGTAAATGTAAATTTTGAACCACGATATAGGACTAATCAGTCTCTTTTAAAAATGAAGATTATTTTCCAAAAGGAAATCAAAAGAAAACCTTTTGAAATTTGAATAATTCATAATTAAAAGACCATGAATATGTGAAAAGAGTAAAAGAAAATTATCTTCAAAGTTAAAACTTCAGTATGCATGAGCTGGACAATTAGATATTTTTTCAATGCTATACCTATATCTGATTTATAAACAATCAATTCTTCAGTGAAATGATTCTGTAAGAAATTAGAGGAAAAACAACTTCACATGTATCCTTTAGGGACAAAACGCAAGATCGACTAGAAAAACAACTATTTGCAGATACAAGCTGTTTAAAAGAGATAAGTGATGTGTGTGAACTACGAAAACTGGAGGAAAAACCGAAAGAGTTAGAAGAGATTTTGAAGAAAAAAAAAATGGATGGGGTGAGGGTTACGTCTAGAGTTTTCAATTTGGTTTGGTATCGAAAAAGGGTGGAGACAGGGGAATCTTCTCTCCCCATTTGTTTTATCCAATGTGCAAAGAGTTTTTCCCTTATGATAAAAAAGCAAAGATATTACGGGAATAAATATTCATAATATAACATTCGTTCTTTCTGAATACGCTGACGACATGTCACTTCCTTTTCATGATTCAGAAAATTCGTCTTTTTTAATCAATATTCCAAAATTGTTTTTCCTTCGTATAAACATTGAGAAAAGCAAGGTGGCTTCGATCAGAAGTAGAAATGATAGTAATAAATATTGTCCAGAATATAAACTTAACTGCGGATGTACCGAGTTTGTTGGCTTAAGATTTTTTCTCTCACTAACTTGGAAAACATCTCTTAATTAATCATAACAAATTCGAGAAACTAAGAACCTGCGAATTCAGTGTAATTAAAGGTTTCTAACTCCATATGGAAATGTAGCAGTAATAAAAAAAAGCTATCTCCTGAATTAATCATCTCTTATTGCCATTACCATTTCCATCTACTCGGGTTCTTAGAGAACTAAAGACATTCTTTCACAATTTTCTGCCAAACAATAGAATTAAACGAAATATTTCTGTGAAGGATTATCATGAGGGAGATTAATATTTTTTAGTAGTAGTAATCATACTAGTAATAGTCATAGTAATATTTCATAGTAGTAGTGACCGTGGTTGGAGCAGTCTTAGTACTAGTAGTTGTCGTAGTAATAACTCTTAGTAGTAGGCCTAGTAGCAGCCATAGTATTAGTAATCGCAGTAATAGTAGTCACAGTAGTCATTGTAATAAGTCATAATAGTAGTAGTAGTCACAGTAGGAAGAGATAGCTGCAGTAGTCATAGTATAATAGTAACTAAATTGGCAGTGGTAGTAGTTACGGTAGCAGTTACAGTAGTAGTAACATAATAGTGGTCAGAATATGTTTGTTTGGTACTTTATGGCACAGCAACACAAGCAGGTCATTTAGTGACGAAGCAATTGGAGTAAAGTGACTTGCCCAAGGACATACCACGGTAGCTGACCAGGGCTGGTCCGGTGGTCGGATTCGAACCGACACCATTTCGGTCATGAGTTCGACACGCTAACCAGTCAATCACCGCGGCTCTCAATAGTAGTAGTGTATTAGTAACCATAGTGTAGTAATCGTTGTAGTAGTATAGTAGTATTATTAGTCATAGTAGTGGTAGTGTATAAGTTACAGTAGCCATACTATTTAAAGTATAGTTTTTTCTATAAGTTATTATTATTATTATTATCATTATTATTATTATTATTATTATTATTACTATGCCATGCTAATATGTTGGGTAAGAAAATGTTATCTGTGTAACAGCTTTGAAGTAATAACATCTAAATGAAACATTTATGTTGCATTTTCATTTCACTTGTAAAACCTCTTTTGTGAGGACAATGGTTACAATAATCTGTTTGATAATACGCAATGCACTCCAAAACAAAATATATCTTTATTCTGTCGTGTATTATTCACATCGTTCCGTAGTCTGCAACGGTGTAATAAAAATGTTTCTAAATATAGATCAAACCGTTAACTGGGATACCTGGTTTATTTTTTCACAAATGGCTACCACAGGTTACGCGTTATGGGAGCGGCTGGGATTTCTAGAAAGAGAATATTTTTAACAATGACTTGGTCGTTAAGAAATGTAACATTTGTTGTGGGGTTTAACGCCATTTTTCAGCACACGATAGGCCATATATGGCGGCCAGTATTAATGGTGGAGGAAGAACCCGGGAAAACTCCGGAAAGAACCACCGACCCACGAGAAGCTACTGGCATGCTTTCTCACATATCGATATTGGCTGAACCTGAGACTCGAACCGGCGCAGACAGAGGTGAGATGGCAGTGATCCGTAACGGCGAACGCTTTAGACCACTCGGCCACTCGGGGCCCCTGAAATGTAACATAATCTGCATAATAAAACATCACCAGAACAACAATAACTACTATTACTGCTGTTGCCACTATTACAACAACAACAACAACAACAACAACAACAACTACTACTACTACTCTACTGTTACTACTACGAGTAACAATAAGAAGAATATCATCTGTATCAAATGTCTACAGTACATGCCTATGCTGATAAACTCCCGATGATAGTGCATTACAGTTATGTGATTAATATAATTAATATACATGTGACTTACTAGGGTCTAAGGCAGTAGCTAAGAAGTTTAAAAGCCTATTGTTTCGATTAATTTAGTTAATTTGCAACTAGCAATTCTGAAATGTGGATTCTTCCTCCTTTCCTGACCACACCGCCCACCCCATGATTCACGCACGATACCAACTCCTCTGATTCTGACTCCACCATCTCAAGAAGGACATACTCAAAGAGAGCTCGTTTTGTCGTAACTTAACCTTTCAAGGGTGGGAATTATTCTCTCTCTCTCTCTCTCTCTCTCTCAGCGATAAAATAAATTTTTTAAAACACTAAAAATAATAAATGAACGCATCATCATCACTGATTAGCTCAGTCGCCTTTCCAGGTCTTTGTACAACTTGTTACATAATGAACAGTAAATGTGAAGGAAAAAATTCGGATCGTAAATTAAATAAATTACCGTGAAGAGCCTCATAGATAAATGAAATCTAATGCGCGTCGACATGGGCTAAAAAAAGCTCTTATTTTATTTGAACACACTTTCATGTACAGCTTACAAGGGTTAGGACAATCGAGGGCAACCATAACGCTTTATTACAAAAAATGAATGTTCATACTAGTTCTTGATTCGACTGTGACTTTTTATATAAACATGTCAGTATGCGTCATGCATGATATATGTACACAAACAAATTGAAGTTTGTGAGACACACATTACATTTGTTTGCCGTCATTTCTGTTTCTTTTGGGGGTCTTTTCACGTGCTTTGCCAGGTGCGGTAGGTTGTAAACGAGAGGCTATCGAGTGATCCGCGGTCAGATATAGAACAGGTGGAAATGAGTTGAAAAACGCTTGCTACAATGTATAATAAAAAAAGCAGGCGAGGAAAATACATTTTGTCGTAAGAACATGTCCAGACATTCGTGTGAAATTTATGTATATAAACAATGGCGACATCGCTGGAGAGGGAGAGGGTGAGAGATAATGAAATTGATGAAATTGACCCTACCTTATATATCAAAGACAAAAGTTGCTTAAACTACTCATGAAAGAAACGCATTTAATAACCTCTCAGATCAAACACAGATTACAAAACAGAACTATTTGTATTTTTGCCCATTATTTTCATTGAAAATAAAACAAAAATGTGTGATACGAAATAAATACACCATTCACATTCTTTTATGTTTTGAGTTTTTTGCCCCCGTCAGTATATGAAACTTGCAAGCACGAAAATATAAGGAAATTAAAACTGAGAAGACATTTTTTAAATGTATCGTAATCTATATTTATCTAATGTTTTATTTTTTATTCATTCATTATTTATTTATTGTTTGTTTGTTTGTTTGGGGTGCTTTTGTTTGTTTGAGAGCAAAATAAATTATTTTGCATCCCGTGAACTGTTGGAAATCAGCAGTGGGTATGCATGTAGCCTGAACATAATCGCGGGAAATCCCATGTCATTTTTAGACCATTTCTGTGATTTTGTTGAGCCGTTTGGACATTTCGTACCAGTGGAAGACTTTACACTTATAATTCGATCCTATTGAACCTGATACTGACATTCGATGTGGATTTTTTTTTTTTATTCATTATATTACTATTTCTTCTACTGGAATAGCCCAACTCACCGATAAATGCTTGGTGTCAACACGAAGGCAGACTGCATATAGAAACAGTGCAAACCGGAAGTTGTGAACTGTCACTGTTATTTATTGTCTGTCTTGATCGCGTTGATCACATTTTTCATCAAAAGTGAAGCTGGACAAGTAACAAATATTAATAACTCTTGTGGTATTGTGGAAAGAATATCGGCTGGGATGCTAAAGTCATACAGTGCGATGGTTATGACATTTAGTATCACAGAAGATGTACCAACATTGGTATCCAGTCCTTTATCATCCTGCGCAAGACATGCTTGACTTGGGATTGTTCAAAATGCTGTTGTCCGCAAAACTTGTCAGCTAGCTTTTGCATCAATATGGATACCATGCATTTTGCAAATTGTTATTCGCCCCCGCCACCCCGTTTGACTCATCTCGAGGTGCATAAAAAGTGAACGCTTTTTCAATTTTGACCATATCTGTCGCCACATGTACAACAATTACAAACGTCACTTTAAAACCCTTCGAGAACTGTCATTTGAAGAAATTAGTCCATACAATGAACACTCATTACATTTCAATAGTATACTCACTAAAACTAACCCATCCCCTTTTGGGATTTCAAGACATAATAACAATGCATCCACAAATCACTCCCAAGCAGTAACAATTCGAACGGTAATACGTCTTTTATCCAACAGTTTTAGCTGTCTAGTTATGTATCAAGACTAAACAAACAAACTTGAATAACATCAGCTCGAGGAAGTCACCTGATGTGATCATTGTGACTGACAGACACATTGATGATAATTTGCATGTTTCCTGATGTGATCATTGTGACTGACAGACACATTGATGATAATTTGCATGTTTCCTGATGTGATCATTGTGACTGACAGACACATTGATGAGAATTTGCATGTCACCTGATGTGATCATTGTGACTCAAAGACACCTTGATGAGAATATGAATGTCACCTGATTTAATCATTGGGACTGAAACACATTGATGAGAATTAGCATGTCACCTGATGTGATCACTGGGACTGAAACACCCATTGATGAGACTTAGCAAAGAGAGGAAGGAGATGGTGAATAAAGATGCAGGAAGTGTTAACATATTGGTCAAATCAGATTACGAGTGTGCAGAATGTTAGAGCTCGACAGAATCATATTACAGAGAACCAAAATCTAACTGTGGTGTCCTCACCAATTGTAAGCATAACACTCAAATAGCTACTTAAACCCAAATTATATAAATAACTAAATCATATTAGGAAGATGCTTTAACCTAGGCGACAGTTGCTAAGATATTAGCAGCGTTATACCTGGCACCAGAGATAAATCACAGTTTAACACATATAGTGAAATAATCTACTATTGAAGAAGCAAACAGGTCACCAACAAAGTGAGGTCATAAACTTGATCTTATGATTAAATTTCTTACAGGGCTTGTAGAAAAATAAATTTGCCAACCATTTAATGAGCAATGATGATATACTGCCTTTTGCACACTATTTAGGTCAAGTGAAACCAATAAGCCCACAAAAACTGTTTAATGAGAGAGAGAGAGAGAGAGAGAGAGAGAGAGAGAGAGAGAGAATAAATAAACATCTAAGCATTTTTGTTTCTTTCGCGATTTTTTAAAACTTCTTTTAATTGATTATCCTTAGTAAAGAAATTATGGGTACGGTGCAAATAAAACTTCTTCTGATAACGTGCACCTTTACAGACGGACACACATCATTACAATCACCTGCACTTACAAACCAATGTTTAAAGACTAAAGGTGACCCTCTGACTCTTGCAAATAAACCCTCATTAAAAAATCTAACATCTAGGGAAATGATACGTTGCGATTAGAAAAACTCTTTCATACGATGCAAAATTTTCATTTACAATTCAACATTCATCTTTATCTTTGAAAATTAATACGTCAAGGGGTGTGATCTTTTATAATAGGATTGTGAACAGGTATTCAGGTATTCTTACAAGCAAATTCACATACTCTTCTCTTAGAAACACATAATGGTTCTGATATATATATATATATATATATATATATATATATATATATATATATATATATATATATATATATGTGTGTGTGTGTGTGTGTGTGTGTGTGTGTGTGTGTGTGTGCACACAGCCAAACGAAACTTGATGCAATGATCGTGTGTCTTGATGAAAGGACTCTATAAAAGAGAAGCTGCGAGTGAAGCGACTGAGACATCGGCAACGTTCTGTTTAACCCACACAAGGAAGGCCGTGCTAGTACAATCATCCTTTCGATGGGATGACCGATCCTTATGCAGCACTACCACCACTACCATCACCACAACTGAGAGAGGCAGGATCATCCAGGAGTGACAACTCCACTGCAGTACCCAAGGTTCATTTCCATATCCAGCCTTTGAGCAAGATGAGTTCTAGACCATTTCAAACGATAGCGTACCCTTTCACCTTAAGATTCTTGGATATTAAGTTCAGAAGTTGCCGCATAGAAAAACTGTTTGATTCTGTGGTGGATGATTTGAAATGACCGTGCCGGGGATAAGACTAAATCGGTCGAATTAGCAAACATGCTGAATTTAAGTCTTCCAGAATCATCAACAAAAATCACAACGTTCAGCGTTCTAACGACAAATTTGATATATAAAAAAGTGATCGAATAAAGCGATCGTGAATACGAGTCACCCTTCAACTCTTTAGGAGAGCAGTAGGGTGCAACTTCCTAATTAAAACACCATACCTGACGGCTACCAATGAGTGTAAAGAAGGGATGATACCGTTTTCACCAGAGATCTCGACAAGGAAAGAACAACGCTTCTCTTAAGATGCTTTCTACACATGAAAAAGATCGGGACCCCGAGTGGCCGAGTGGTCTAAAGCGCTCTCCGTTACGGATCACTGCCATCTCACCTCTGTCTGCGGCGGTTCGAGTCTAGGATTCAGCCAATGTGGGTATGTGAGAAAGCTTCCAGTAGCTTCTCGTGGGTCGGTGGTTCTTTCCGGGAATTTTCCCGGGTTCTTCCTCCACCATTAATACTGACCGCCATGTATAGCCTATCGTGTGCTGAAAAATGGCGTTAAGCCCCAAAACAACAACAAAGCAACACATGAAAAAGACGAATATGATAATGTGACTACGTCAAGATTGATCCAGAATCTTGCAACATAGAAAGTGTGCCGCCACCATTCCAAACCCTGGATGTCATCATTCTTGGAACAGCAGACCTGTCCATCTAGGCTGCAACCGACGCTCGATACCATTAGCTAAAGCGAAACGGACCCTTTTAGAACTAGCATTGTCTTTTTATGGAGAATCACGGACGAGAGAAGAACACATGATTCACGTAGACTGAACACAATGGATGTGAAATGGCCAATATACCTTGAGAGACCTACTCCCAAATCTTTAGCTGGAGTAGAATTTGTGTGCTTGAGGGAAAATGAGAAAGTAAAAGCTGTAGCGTTAAATTCTGGAGTATAGAGATTCAGCCTTCGAAAGACATGTTAAAGGTTCCTGAGCTGTTACTACATGTAAAAAGAGTGTTTAGGTAATCGTATCATCATTATATGATGAGGCATGATAACAATGGCAACAAAATATTTTGTCATGAGAAAGTTTTTTTGTTCAAAGTGCTGCGATTGGTAATGAATACAGATC
The DNA here is from genome assembly GCA_028554795.2 of Sinohyriopsis cumingii. Classification (NCBI taxonomy): domain Eukaryota; kingdom Metazoa; phylum Mollusca; class Bivalvia; order Unionida; family Unionidae; genus Sinohyriopsis; species Sinohyriopsis cumingii. The sequence goes on along the minus strand of CM068840.1, from coordinate 103,496,617 downwards.
AATCCCTGTGAGGAAGAGATTCTGTGAACTATGTCGACACATCACAAGTACCATGAAATTCGTGTCTATTGTGATTTTCACTATCATTCTCAACACCGGAATGATATATTCAGACGGAAATGTCATGGATTCGATGTTTGGATACTAGACGTAGCTCACAATTCAGATGCCTTTCGAAACGCGTGTTAATGTCTACGCTACCACAATCAACAAGAAAAAGAAAATAGCCTATCAGATCAGTGAAAAAAGAGCTTTTTCGTTGCCGTTGCTTCTTTTGCTGTATTTAATCCCAATGAAACCCTAACTAATATCCAGTTTAAAAGGTATTCTTTGGTATATTTACTCTCAGATATAAAAGGTCCCGAGTCATGGCAGTATCGTAAGTTCTCAAAGTGATAGAGGAAATTTCAGATTGTCAAAGCTGGGAGGAGTTTTTACGTCCTGAACCCTTTAACATATTAATTTCAGCCAAACGGTTCAGATAAAGCCGAATTTGTCAAACGTTTGATCTAACACAAACAACCCTTGTTTGGTCGTCCTCTACTATGCATCATGTGGAGTTATAAAGAGTGTCAAGCTGTTTACAGCTTACATAATGAAAGTGAAGGAGAACAAATTTGTTTTGGTTAGGGCATTCCTCTCGAAGACTGCTGGATCGAAACCGACTCCTGTTAAACTCATCTTGTCATCTTTGAGGACTATGAAGAAGAAAACAAAATTAGGTTTACGATTATAGTGAACAATCAGATCAGTATTATTTACATTACACAAAATTTATTCAATACAACCAAAGCGAGTAGTGCCATCAGTCTCGATGCGCATTATATGGTGTTCTTTAAAAATCCCAGAGACTTACGTCAAGTACAAGTGTCGGCTAAGTAATAGTGATTGTCATGCCTAAATCGTGCCTTTAACGTTGCCACACGCATATATACTAATTGATTTAAAAATCAAACACCTGATTATTTGAAATTTTCTTCAATCTACAAACAGAAAAAGTCATTAATTCACTCTTTCACTTATTCAGTCACACACTCACTTTCAGTGGTTATCATTGACATTCAACATGGCGTCACTAAAATCTCATCGAACCATATTGTTTTGCGCACTGCATATCATCAGCGTCTAAAATGACGCACAAGTGTGTTTGTATTCGTTGGAAGCTTGTCTCAAAGAAGTGTTACGCTGATTTACTTTAACGGCATGTTATTTACTGAAAGAAATATTTCATGTTTCAAAGGAAACGTAACTTCTTTTTATACATAAAAAGGAACATAAAATAAAATTGACACAACCCACATATCTTAGAATTTATACATAAACGTAAAGGTTATCTCGAAAGTGGGGGGTGGGGGAAGTGGATTTCTTCAACGATGTGATCCCACTGGAACAGCATGGTAAAAAACAAATGCAAATACGGATGGCTCGCCTGGTGACTTGTGGCCTATCGAACGGCTTGCGGTTATTGTGTAGCGTGTCGTCGTCCTTGAAGACAGCGAGGCTGCTTAGTACCATCACGCTAGCCAGGTGGGATAGCGGCAGGGAGATGTCCCCACCGGAGGCTTTCAAAATCCCAACGTTGTCGGCGACTGCAACTAGATAATTCGGATCAGAATCGCCAACTTGGTTACTGTAGATTGCCAGCTCTGTCTTTGAGCTGTACTGGGCGTGGTCCGTGGGAGCCGCCTCTTTCTGCAAACACACGAAGATGTCTGCCGGCATGGTGCGAATGGCCACATCCAGCTTGTTTCAAAACGAGACGCGGTCAGCGACAACTTAGCATCCAGCAGTGCCCATGGGCTCTGATCATGTAAGAATCTTCAGCTAACAATGATGCGACCGAGGTTTTCACAGTGTCGCACATCATGGCCTTGTGTGTTGTCAGAGTGCTCATTCGCGACACCGACCTCCAATATGCCCAATGGCACTGTGGGGTGGTTTTACCGAACTGTTGGCGAGGGATTGTTTTGGAATTGGTTCGGCAACTACCAGCCGTGGTGTCTGCTCTGAACTGGATGACCTGGATTTCTGGCACAAGGCCGTTCTACGTCAACCGCGCCCTGCCCATGGCACATGCAGCCCTTCGCTGCATGGTCCCTGATAGGTACTTGTTCGCTCATGGTGTGAAGTAGAGTGAGATCAGCCGCTCTACCGATAAGGTATGGTAATGCACGTTATACTCGACCGACGGGAAATCCATGACCAATCTGACATACACAACCTTGATAATTGCCCTCAGTGGGGTGGGCGCTTGGCCGCCTTGTCGTAATTTAAACCATACCAGATGATACCTATCTCCCAAGGGTTGTCTCCTCCAGAGGAAAGGTTGCTGAGTCAAATTGTAGTTGTCTCGTTCTCATGCTATACGCCATATCTTCAGAGTATCTGTCGAACGATCAGATCGCGGAAATTAGGTCCCTGATATACATGTGGGTAAGTTCAGAGTATTATTTTTCTCTAATGTATAGAACTATCATGCTCTGCGTCCTGCAGATATTGTGGCTGTCCCGTCGCCAAGGGAAAATACTGTTAGATCTGTGCCAGAGATCACACCTACAATTGTGCAGCGTGTCCCAGACTGCGTAATCACTATTCGGGGTGTAGATGCCCACGATGGTCGCATAGCTGCCTAGTTCCTTATCTGCAGGGATCAAATAGCTAGGTACGAAGCGCTTCAAACTCTTAGTCCGACTCCACGGCCGTATGAACATGGTCCCAATCTCGCTTCGCGACTCCGTAGGGAACGATCCATTTTTTTCGTGCTCGGAGGGAATGTACTCATCTTTTTCAAGTTATATACTTCTATTTGATAGCTCTTGCTACATATGGCGGTATTTGTATGGCAAACCCTTTTCTCATTTAGGTTATCGAGGTAAAGCAGCTCGTGTTTGTTGCCGACTGGTGTCATCTCGCTTTGACAAGCTTTGTGTGTTGCTAAGTACGATATAGCCTTTGTAAAACTGCAAGTTTATTCTTCACTAGTTAGGTTGATATATGCTCTGCCTCCAGCGCTACCTTAACAGGGACGTTTGTCGCTTTGTGTGACATGAGCCTATGACGAGCTTTCTATGTAACTGGCTAAGTACTTTCCTCAATTGTCGTCTGGTCGTTAGTTATTTGCGTCTCAGCTTGTTGGCTTAATGGCCATCCTCACAGCGGTTGCATATGCGGTGAGTGGCAACCATGCCTGCCACGCATTTCGAGCATATCAGTAGCTTTATCGCGTCTCTGTATCGACGTGCGTGTACCATACAATAGGTGCTGAAGAATTTTCGTCCACACTACTGTCTGCTCAATGGCTTCCATGTACTGGTCTTGTTTCTAGTCGGACAGTGGGTACTGATGGGATCCCATAGACACACCGCGTCTCTGATTGGACGTGTTGTTGGTGATGCTTGCTTCCCACCATACTAAACACCTAACCATGACCGTTCCCATCGAAGTGTTGTTGGCTACCCATATCTCAAAGACCGTCACTCTCTTGTACCTCAGACCTGAAGACAGATCTTACTACTATTTATGCGATTGCCATCCCATCCTATAGCCCATCTACCCGCCAAGAACTCCCTAAGTCTAGTATTAACATTACTACTCTATGACTTTGTAAAATGTTATGAAATGGGGAGGGGGCAAAACCCATGAGGTTTGAAGTCAAGCATGGCCTACTACTCTCTGAGCTGCAAAAAGTGATGAAAGGTGGGGTCAAGTTTCCTTTTTTATTTACTTGGTCTTATTTAAGCTGAGTCATGAAATCCGCTTTTTGAAATTAAAATGACTCTTAATTCTCTAATGAGATAACAGATACTAAACGTACTCTTTGAAAGGAAGAAACCTAGTGCTGGTACCTTACAAAATGTACTCTGGCCTTGAGCGATGGTAATTTATCAACGCTGGCTGGGCTCCACAGTTGCTTTGGTCTGTTCAGTGGTTTATGAAAAGTCTTTCAACGTTTATTTGTCTTCATTTCTTTTTAATAAAGGTAGTTACGTTTTGATGAGCAGTTCTGCAAAAGTCTTTAAAATGTTATTTTTTTGTGTGTTTTGATGGCGTATAGGCGTCATTTGTACAAACCTTAAATGCCCTCATGGGGTTTTCTGTTAAATTTTATTAAAACTCGTTAAATTCTGTTAAAATATGTTGAGTTGTTTTGACAGCCACTCATTTATATGTTTTCTTTTCTTAACTACAGCGGTCATATGTGTTGACGTTCATTCGCACTGTGTTAGGCATGCTGATCGCTACATTTCAAATGCCACTATAATAGTACTCTTTGTGTGATATTTGGTCAAATTTCAGTGGGTTTTTTTTTATTTAGACGAAACCATTTAAAAGTGTTGGTAGGTTTAGTAATAGCTATCATATTCGATGACGGATCGCCAAAACATGAAATCCTTCTACAACTAAATGTTTCTTGTCGAATTCAGTAATAAATGTTAAATGGTTTTTAGCGTAAAATTCATTTATCGTGTTTTATTTCTAATTTTTGTAGCGGTTTTCCTGAGTGTTGGCTGTGAACATCATTTGTGCACCTATCAAAGGATTTTTGACAGTGTTTTCTGTGAAATTTGTTCAAATTATGTTCGATGGATTTTGAGAAAACATTTTATTAAAGTTGTCTATTGTCTATTTTTAGTTTTAGCAGCCATATTTAATGGCGGAACGGCATTATTTGTAAACAAACAAAAAAAAAAAGGAATTCATGACATGATGCTCTGTTCCATATCCTTTAGCGAATATTAACGTATTATCAGTTATATTATACCTTTTAAGATTATATGGGGGCTTTGGAGTTGTGTCGTTTTTACGTATTAAGTATAAGTCCTTGTACCTCCCATTATTATTAAATTATGAGTAAAACCTTTACAAATATTTAGCAATTAAACTTTTAAAATTAAACAGTTTTCATTAAATTCAAAGGTACTACAACAAATATTATATATAATAATTACGTTTTTAAATATGAACAGCAATAAATATGGGAAATAACTTTTATATAAATATACTAATTGTAACTGTAATTGTAATTCAGCAGCCAATAATATCAAGTGAAATGTGTAAGTCTATCTTATCAAAGATTCAATTATAAGACCGAAAGATAGAACATTAATTTATAGATTAACCGAATCACCATTTTTACATCAGTTACGTGCACTAATCAATCTGATAATAAAACTGATGATAAGGAAAACGAACACTGATAAACATATCCATAACCAAATGTAATTGACAATTATCATATATTATAATAAACACAAAACATATTGAAAAATATTACTCATTATGTTATTCACTAAATACATTACACGTTTATCTTTTCCTGAAATGGACAAATTCAAGAGTAAATATTTACACATGAAAATTACACAACCACACACTAAATACATACCTTTGCACAAAACATATGAACACATTTTGGGCCGAAATGACCTCTGCACTCTAGAAAGTATAACGTACAATAGTGTTATACATAAAATATTTGGTAAATACCAAATTTCAACAAATTTACTTTTGATTTAACAGCTTGTAGCAAAAACATTTAACTGCATGCGTTACATATTAGTGGTTGAAATAAAATATCAATAGTTGAAAGATTTTAGGATTTTAAAAATAAATGGCTGATTATGGTCAGGTTTGTTAATTATTGAAATACTAATTAATATATGACATTGTATGCATATAGAGTCACAAAATGCAGCATATACATACTAGTTTGCAAAATAATGTCCACAACTGTATTTGCTAATTACAACAAAGAGAGAAGTTACAAGGGAGCACAAACAGTTAGTTACATGCAAGTTTTTTTTTTCTACAAACTAACACTATACAGATTACATTATATATCTTGGTACATGTTTGGAACAAACCACCACAGATTAATTAATGATAAAAATGTATCAGTTGTTATAATAATATCCTGCAAAGGTTAAAAAAACAAGTAAAATGCATTACTCAAACAAGCCCATTTTACATCTAAAGAACATTTATAAAAACTGGACTGCTGCATACAAAAAAATTCCCTTGAGTCTCCAAATCTTTTCTCTGAAGGATTGATGGAACAAAGGTGTCCATTCTCTATGTAAGTGTTACGTTGTATAAATTATGTCTGAGATATAAAAAAAAATTATATTTTCTTACAAATTCATTAGTACATTTGCTATTTAAAATAAGAAAACGCGAGAAATCAGTAAAACTTAAAGTTTTAAAAAATGAGTTCACTAGTTTGTTTTAAAACGTCACAGAAAATGTGATGCAGTTGGTACATAATAATTAGAACTCTCTGCTGATGTTTGGATCATATACTCTACCAATGTGATTAAAATCAGATTTTATGTTCTACATACTAGGTCATTATACATTACATTTACAAGCTCACCACATTGTTCTTGCCTCTTTGCATTGTCATTTCTGTCATGTGTTTAGGCTCGAATAAACAGTAACACAAGAAAGAGTGAAAACAACTTTGAAAAAAATATAATAATTTATTTTCCTGGAAAATTCTGTAAAAATGAAAAAAATATATGAACTTACGGTTTTAAGAATCAAATCCAAAATAATCCAAGAATAACCCACGAATAAAATTTTTGAAGTCCTAATAACAAAATGATCAATTGATTTCAAGTTTGAATCCCGACAAAGAATCCAAGATGGAAGACGACGACGTATTCTGAAATATGTAGTGCTGAAGCCAAGAATTCCTTGTAGAAACAAGAATTATCACTCCGGTTTTGGAAATCGAAATAAATTTTTATTCCAGGAAAAAGAATTAATCGTTTCTGAATCCAAGTAACCTGAAATAACTCCAATCCAAGTAATTTGAAATAACTCCAAACAGCACAACATACAACTTATAGTGTAAGAAAAGACCCAGCTTCTACTGAGAATAACTTTCCAAAACAAAGGTTATATCGTCTTCTAAAACGCAAAAAGGGGGTCACGTGATCATGTTCCAGAACCCCATAGAAATTAGGTACTTGTTAAGGATCACGTACACCCAGTGTGGCCGTGACGAAAACCAATCATTTTACTCTAAGAAATAAAAAATAAATAAAAAATTGTTTACATCTTAAACACGTAGTACCATCATGACCTCGACAACAACCAATCAGTTTGAAATAAAAATAGAACGTGTTTACGTGGCTGCAACTAATTTTGAATCAAGGCCAGGATCTAGATCAACACCTGGTTGTTTACAAAACGAACAGTCAAGGTCAAACTATTTTCTGAAAAAAAGTATCATCTCCAGTAAATAAATTTATATTACAATAGCATGCAAAAAAAGATTTAAAAAATTAAAACTGACAATAATTACATTGAAATAAGTACATATTAAATCAGATATAATTAAATCAAATATATATAACATTTCCCACATTGTCAAGAAGTGGTTTAGAAAGATTGGTATATACTCTCTAATTCTTACTTCCCAGTCCCACACAACACTGCCACCCATGCCCAACGCCCATCCTACCACAATCTTTGCAAAAGTGTAAGCTCAGATAAGTACCATCTACCCAACATATATCATCCGCTAAAATGCAAGCTGGCTGTATTTTATTCCCATAGAAACCTTCTGCTGTCTAAATTACATTCGCAAGATGATTTCACAGGAGTTGTTCCATGCTGGAGGATTCTGCGGAAGCTGTTAAGTAGTTCAAATGAACAGTAGACCAAAATGCTGTTAAGTGTAGTTAGGGGCAGTAAGCGGACATGAGCACAGGACAGGTATCAAGCCCAAAATCTATTTTAAAAAGGTCATTTGAATACATGCATATACATCACCTACAGACCTACAGCTGAATGGCTGTTAAAAGGAAGAATGGATATATATATATATATATATATATATATATATATATATATATATATATATATATATATATATATATATAATATGAAGACTGCATTAAATGCATTAAAAATTACAATGTTTATAATGATGTCAGAAAGATTGCTGTCATATCCCGTCGTATTTTTTACTACCATCATTCTTTAATTTCAATCCCCTTTTTCGCTTTGGAAAAAGTCCCCCACCCGGATAAATAAATACTTTTTTTTTTTTTTAAAGTAGACAAATAGGAAAGACTTTAATCCTGTCAACTTCAATTCCTGGTTTTTAAAGAAAGAGGAGATCATATTCGACCATTCAGCAAGATTACCCTGTAAATTACACACAAATTGCAAATGCTTTTTATTACTCACCAAGCATTGCACACACATTGTTGGCTTGATTAGTTTTGTGAGTTTAACACCATAGTTCAGCACATGATAGGCTATACATAGTGCCCAATATATTTGGTGGAGGAAGAACCCGGAGAAGCTCGGGCGAAGAACCACTGATCCATGAAAAGTTACTGGCAACCTTTCCAAATACCCTAGCTGACAGAGTGGTTACTCGAACCAAAGCAGACAGTGGTGAAATGTCAGTGATCTGCAAAGTAAAGTACCTTATAACACTTGGCCACCCAGGGACCCTCGTACAAATCTAGCTGCACTGAAATATACATTTTACTCAAGTAGCTGATGTCATTCTTAGAGGTAATCACTACTATCCTTCAGTCCCTAAGATCCTGCATGCCAACGCCCAAAACCGAAATTCTTTTTTTATCAGAAAGGGAAATTAGGTGTACTGTCAACTATTTTCTGTTCGGTTTGCATATGGTCTGTAACCAATACACATGAGCATGCCTATCAACGCCCTTGTCAGTATAGAACAAAAACAAAACTTCTTTGAGTTCTTATCATTGTTGCGGGTTGATTTCACTACCAGATCGTTGCTAGATAGAGGTCAGCAAAGTTCTATGCTGGTACATGCCATTTGGAGTGCTGACAATTTCTGTATTTTACCGTACTGAATCGTAAGCGCTTCGCCTGAACCAACATGCCGACTCCCCAACCCCACCCACCACATGTCCTTACTGATTTAACCTGTCGGTGCTTTATAAACGTGTGCTATAGTAACCTTGTGGACTTTCAGTCACCTCATGTCTGTTGAATCTTTGGACTAGGCCAAGTTTTATGTTTCATGGACATTACAGCCTCTGTGAAGTATATCTAAGTGTCTTGTTTGAAACAGCTTTTGAAGTCATCCATGTCAACTGACATGTCCCCTACAGCAATCTTTGTACGGTCGTTTTCATCCGAAACTGGTTTCTCATTATTTGTTTGAGCATGATCATCGACAACAAAGATTTTAGATGAAGAAGAATTATCACTGTCAAAAGTCTCCTGCACACTGTATGGGGCTTCCATCCCGGTGTTTTCTGGATTTGAAGCCTCCCTATCTGTTTCGGTGGGCACAATATTTGCAAGATTTGTCATACCGTTTAAGGTGATATTTACTGAAAGCAAATAATTTCTTCGGTAAAAATATACAGATGAGAATTACAGCTATTGTATATGTATGCATAGATTAATTTATACAGAAATGTAATTGTTTTGTATGCATGTGTATTTATGCAAGAGGCTATTCATATATTCTGAAATTTACAGGTGTTGCAATTTATGCAATATGCTCAAAATGCAAACATTAAACTGAGCACTAAACAACCTCTTTCAGATATAATAAATCATGCAAAAGTAATCTTCATGCGTCACTGTCATCAGCTGGATAAACTTTACTTTAGTTCCATCCAATTTTTTAAAAACTTTTAAAAACTTTAAACAAGGGCAAGGACAAACGGTGATCACTTCAGATGTGTGCATATTTCTTGGAAGTTAAATCGGACTAAAAATCGGAAAAAAGGTGTAAATATTTTTATTCCAATCTTGATGCAAGATGAAACTGATTGCGACAATTTTCTTCTCTGACAAGATCTTTGCTTGCACAAAGAATCATGACAAATAAATTGTATATATACACAACTTTAATTTCAGGATCCTTTCGTTGTAAATGTTTATTCTATAGTTAGGTTAAAACCATTACGTTGCACCTGCAGTTGATATTATATTCGTTCAGTGAAAGAACTCAACGCTCAGCTTCCACCCACTATCCCAATGCTCACCTCACAAGCATCTACTTTCCAAGCATTTTATTTCTTCTTGCCTCCAGTATGGTCGTTTTGTTTTCTTCTTGCTTTTGTTTGGTTTTATGTGAAACATTTATGATAACTACTCTATGCTCCCTCGTCTGGGTAACCGTTACCTTTTCTCATCTGTGTCATTCCAATATTGAATATAACCATACCTTATCCAGGCGTTCAGCAATATGATTTGGTAACTGACAGTTTATACCACAATAAACACAGAAAACAAACCATACCATTAAACTCGTATCATTGCAAGTTTTCGTAACTGTATTCACTCTTATTTTACTTTTATTTGTAATATTTAGTATCCTTTTTAGAGTCCTACTTCAGCGTATAAATACCACTTAGGTAAAGTACTTCATTGCACAGTTGGATAATACTAATCATAACTTTACCTGATCACACGATTACACAGTGACCAGTAAAAATTCTCGTTTAATTTACCAACAAATACCACTGTGCACATTATATTGACAACTTGCCAATGTGTCCGAAATCAGCGATCTACACCGCCCTGGATGCAGCGTGAGGATTCGTCAATTTTATCACAACTTTATTATGTTGTTTTGTGGGACTAAACTTAATTAATGACTTACTAGTGTTGTTGATCACCGGTATGCCAGCAAGACTTGGGGTCGATGAAGAACTGTATCCAGAAGTGGACCATTTATCATTGTCAACCTCTTGACCTTGAATTTCAGCTTTGATATTTTTCATTTCTAGGCCATCCTCTGTTATTCTTCTACTGCAGCGTTTTTGTTCCCCAATACTGGTTTCTAATGATTGAGAAAATAGACAAAAATACTTAAAATACATTCAAATATTTACAATCTTAGTATGCATATTCCCCCCCCAAAAAAAAAAAAAAAAAGGAAATCAGGCCCCTACTCCATAAAGCATATAATGGATGAGTAGAATGCTCCTCAAGTTTTGGCTGGAGATTGTTTATATACCACGATACGATAACTGTATTAAATCTCTGTTTAGGCACGATGGTCATATTGTGAGGCTTAATAGTGCAATACCTTAAATTTGACTTGACAGAAACGTCATGGAAGGCCAACATTTTGAGTTGATCCAGGTTGAGAAGTTTTATGAAAGCAGGTTCAGATCACGTATATATGATGGTGTCTAAACAGATGTTGTCCGTTGAAATTGTTTAACTTTTGATAAAACCAATGAAAATTTAAAATTACCGATAAAACTTAAAATAATTCATCTGTAATGTAATATATTTAATTCAGTAAATAAAAAGTAAAACAACGATTAAGAAGTCTAGCGTAATGAAATATGGTACAAATGATTCTTTAAAAAAAACAACTACAAACTACGAAAGAGACCATAGCAAATCTGTCATATACCATGAGGTCGGCTAGGCACGTATTTTTGATTTGGCCCCTCCTCCTCTACTTTGGTTTGTTCTTGATCACGAATTTTTGGAGGAGCTACAGATGTTGATGGTTGCATTGAAGCATGACCACTGTTATCGTTCTTTGGAGGAACACTAGAATATTGGCTGCTGATGACATCAATGAAGATTGGATCTCCTGATGGTGGACAAGCAGAACAAACATCCATAAGTGCACTCTGCTCTTCTGTTAATTCCTTTGATCTGGATTGTTTGATTTGTCGTTTAAGATAAATATTTAACGCCACCAATATAATCACAGCGAATCCCAATATGCCTGAAAATGGAAAAAAATCGGTGTAAATAAGCAAAATGATCAGAACAGGTGTTTTGTCCTGTTGTCTTTCTTGTCTTTCTTAAATACACACAAGGTCTTACACAAAACTGAAAATAAATTTTTAGAAAGAGTAGTACTGGATGACGAAACCTCCTTAGAGAAACTGGAGTGCATCAACAGGTTTTCCACGATTAACGCTCACTTCTCGGTTATTTGTATCAATTGAAACACACCCACCAACCCCATAAGAAAACTTCATAAAAGCTCTGAATGGGGAAAATGTGTAATGAATATTTTATTGATGTGTTTTAACGTTATAAATTCCATTTATAAATACAAATTTATTTGTCTTTTCAGAAAAGAATGTAGTTTCAACTTGGTTCTTGGATAAGTGTAAACAAACCATCTCTTAACGAACGCAAATATGGCAAGTAGGCATTATGCACAAATAATACTTTACAACAGCCTGACCATTAGAACTCAAGATGGTATCACCGATGCGTACTTGCATATCTTCCTTTGTTTCTTAGGTTTTGAGGGGTTGGAGTTGGGTTGGGTGTTAACTTTGTGGGGAGTACCGTTCGTTTGTTTGTTTTTCTAAAAATAAAATCAATAAGCCGAACTTAATTGACTTTTGTCCAGAAGATGCCTAGTTTTTGATGCAAAAGGTTGCTTATTTTAGCAGACAAATTTCTTTTGTGATATTTTGCATGGATTATTTATTAATTTACAAAGTATGCCCGAAACAGTAATAGTGTGGCATTAACTTGAGGTAAATTAAGTATCTTTTTTAATAAGGAAGTTTTCCAGACTTTAATATTTACTGTAGAGTTCAAGCGAGCACTACATACATTTTTTCTTCTTTTTTTAAAGATAAATTACATCCTCAGCCTTTGACTAAGTTCTTAAGATTATGCATTATAGTTTTTGATGTTTCATATGCAAGTGTGTACGTGTTTTCATGAAGACAAATACAGAGACAAGTATACATTCAGATAAACTACGTATACCAATTATTATAAGTTTCCAATCGATGTCATGTCCTGGTTTGTTGAGGGAATCAGGTGTGTAAGTTTGTTCTCTGTTCTCTGAGAGTCCTCCTGTTGTTATGAGTGTTGGAATTTCCTTTGTAGCCACTGAAAGCAGGAAGATATATCGTCCCAAGTGGATTTATCATGGCGTGTAAGACAATGTATACATACATGCAGGGCCGGGGCCAGACTATCTGGCGCCCTAGGCAAGGTTAGATTCTGGCGCCCCCTCCCCCAAGGAAAATATTTCAGTGTTTCGGTCAGACTGAATCTACCCGATTATTTGTCCCTGTATGAAATAAACCAGGATAAAAAAACGACCCTCAATAAAACTGAAATTTATTTATTTATTTTTCAAAACTGTTGCTGATTTGGAGAAATGCGCCCCCTGAAATCAGCGCCCTAGGCAGCTGCCTATATGGTAGCTCCGGCCCTGCGTACATGTATGCATACACATGCAGTTACTTATGGAAAGACATGCACACAGAGAGACAGATAAGCAGAGAGTTAAATTTTGTATGAAAACGCCATCGAATATATAACACGTGATTGACCTTGAAATGATTTTTTAAAAATTGTACTCACTTCTATCTGATTTCATTAAAAATTAATAATAAACAGTCAGAAATATGGTTTATTGCTTTATAAAAATGGTTTCTGTTGTATAGATTCGTTGAAAGGCATAGAATCACACTATTAAATCTTTGTCTACAAGGTTCTGCAATTAGATTTTGAGTTAGAATTCCCAGAAAATGTAGACTACACTAATCATAATTATTGTAAAAAATAATCTCGGAAAATATAATCTAACAGCACCATTTGCACAGTGCACAAAATATTTAAAATCACAATACTCACCCTTTGCCAGACACTGTTCTTCCACTAGCATGGCTGTAAACATGAAGAAATAAATGAGTTTTTTTTTTTTTTTAACGAGTCATATAGTTTCTAAAGTTATTGTGTTCATTAGAATAGGTCATATTGGATGACTCTCAGAGATTTATGCCAACCGAGAGCCTGGTTTAAAAAATGTCTGTACGATTGATAGTTACCGACAGATGTCACTCAGTTCATATTTCTTTCCTTTTCTCTGTCCGAAAAATACACTATCTGTACCATGAAGTCCATCAGCACTATTGATGTATGAGTAATAAATGTAATCGTGTTGATAATGCACTTTAAATGTGGTAAAATGAATTTGAAAAACGCGTGCCCATTTTATGTACCGATTTTCATGAAGATTTGAAAATCTATTACCATTATTTATGATGTGCTTTTAGTGATCGCTTCGCAGTTTAATTATGATGGTGCGCTAGAAATGTTAGATTGTTTTTTATTCATGTGTAAGCCTAGGCATGTTCGTTGGTTTGTTGCGCTAAAAATTGTTTCATTTTTTAAAAATTTAATTTTATTACACTCCGCAATTCTTTATATACATACTCATGATATTAATTGAATGATGACAGAATCAAGAAAGTGGAGAGTTCGAACACAAGTTCAACAGTTCCCCCCCACCGCCGTTATTTACGTAAAATAAAATCGGTAAAATATTCCACAACATTTACAACTACTGATAAATGCATTTCATACTCGAAATGCGTCCTTAAAAATACAACCTGAGATGAAAACCACAAACACATGCACACATTATGTCACACACAAGAACATTTGACGTGCAATGATACTAACTGACGCAATATTGTGTGCAATTTATATTCATTAGGTTAGTCCCGCATGTGCGTCGGTAGTCCTCACACTTTTCACAATTTTTTCTTTTATGATTGCAAAACTCCAGTCCAGTTCTACAGGCATCGAGATCAAAGCAACTGAAGAATTGGGGTGTCGTTGGTTTCGGGAAATCCAATCGCCCGCTGAATTGGTTGCCCACAATTCTGTCATCGTTGCTGAAGGAAACAAAGTAGAAAGCCTTTAGTCTCAAAGCTCTCTAGAGAATATATGGTGATGTTTTAGATCACAATTACATATGTGTGTAATGGACGTCATCTACGTCATCTTATATCAACAGAGGGGCGGGAAGCGGACTGCAGAAGCAATACGAGGAAGCGTCAAAACAGAAAAATAACTTACAGGCATGTATACGGTGTGTACACACAAAAATGAGCCGGACAAGTTATGACAGAGTGTGATTCTGTCTGCTTCTGCTGCAGTATTAATGCCATGTTATTGCAAATACTTCTCAATGTAGTTATCAATGTTATCGAAAAAGGCAGAGGCTGTTCCAATGAGAGTGAAGAAAGTTATAATGGACTTTTCATAGACAACAGTACCTTCGATAAATTAAATATATTTTTGCTTGAATAAATTTGCATTCTCAATCTTTTTGTGATGATACAATTTTTGAATTTTTCATTGTTTATTTATCTCATTCGTACATTGAGGAAGGAGTCCTCCTGTTTCTACATAAGGATTTGTTCGCTGGTCTTTAAAATGTGGTTTGTAGTAATTTCAAAATCCGTGAAAACTGACACTCCACAAAAAAATTATGAGTTAATCGTATTTTTTAAAATGTCTTACTGATACTAATGTAGACATCCCTCAAAATAACTAGAATTATATGCCTTGTGAGTTCTTCTTACTGGTCAATTAGTTAACACAGCTTGTCATTTATAGAATGAATCCACTGCTGCATAATAAAAATGGAGGAACGTTTAAAAATAAGCCGTAACATTAGCATAATATACAGAATAGCACAAATTTTTCGTAGAACGTGTATACCTTTCTATTGATGTTCTGTTAACGATGGCTCCATCTAGTACTTGTTGGCTTTGAATCCGTGTTACGACAACTAAAAGGAATGGAAACACAAGGAGTGCGATGAAATCTGAAATAATTAAAATATGTAAATTAGTACGTTTCATCAATAAACTACCATCACAGCTCCACCCCCAACACCAGCCCTTCCCATAATCCTATGTTTCAGAAAACTGTAGAATATAACGATTAATCCTACAGTGTATCATTTAAATACCGTGAGAAGTGTTGTAGCAAGCGATGTATGTTGATACTGGTATTCCTTACGTACCTAGTGACCTTGACCTTGACCTAGCTAATGACTTTCATTTAGTAATTATACAGACAAATAGAACTCATGTTCTACTAACAAGAGTTTGCATAAGTAATCAGCTGCTTATTTCTTAATCGTACAGCGACAATGACATGATAAGGGCTTCATCCATGGGATGTAGACATATTTATCGTGTGGCCTTGAACTTGATATTAAATTTGTAATATCTTGACGAGCACTGACACTGTCTTGCCCGTTATAGGTTCTGCAATCATTGTTTTCTGATCTCTTATCCTACCTGCAGCCACGCAGTCAATGATAACAAAGAATTTTTCTTCCTGTTTGTGGTTTTCTCTTTTTATTTTGAAACGCTTTGTTTCACGAGTGCTTTGATACAATTTCACCTCTGTCATGGCTCTAACACACAGCAACTTGATTAATATATTCATGGCGACCGAGCAAATGACAGCTAAGGAAATTCCGCGTTGTCACTTTCAGATAATCGTAACACTAGAAATTCACAGAAAGCCAGCTAAATTGTGTGTTTACTCTTGACACTGACTTGAAGCTACAAGTTTATATAATCCTTGTTTAATAACAATAATGTAATCAATACGGACGATTTTAAACACATATCTTTGGACCACAAATTCTAACATATTTGCCCCATCCTTAAATATTCTGAGTAGTAGAAATTGTTAGGCTGTTGCTATGAGGACATTATATATCTTATTACAAAATCACAAACCTAGTCAGACTTGTTTGATGTATTGCATATCAGTTTCTAAAATATCATTAGACTGCCTGTAGTTCTGTATATCATCATCTCGTATTGGGATAAAAGGACATTTTTGGACCACGTATATTTGTGTGTATCGCCATCTCGTATTTTAGTGTATTACCATATCGAAAAAGGGTACATTACCAATAAAATTAATGTTTACAAATCATTTTAATAGTCAGACTTGGCGGTTACTTAAAATAACTCGAGAACTCATATTTATGTCCATTTGGATACCAGAACACTAAAATCAAAATTACTAGATGAGTCAGACTTTATGATATTTGAAAATCATTAAAAATCGCTGCTAGACAGACTTAAGGTGTTTTGAAGCTCATAAAAAAAATTTCTCGACCAGCCAGACGTCGGGGTATCTTGAAACTCATCAAATAATTACTAGACCGGCCATTAATTAACACAATTTGCTGGACCAATCAGATTAGGAAGTTTTTTTAAAATCTCGAACTAACTAGAATCAAGAGAATTTTGAAAACCATTTTAAAACCACTCAACCAGCCAGACTAGAGAGCATTTGAAAGTCTTTTAAAAAAATAAACCCTGAATCAGTCATAATATAGAGTAGCTAGACTGGAGAGTAGTTTGGAAGTCCCTAATAAACCACCGAACAAGCCAGACTAGACAGAAGTTTGGAATTTCTTTGTAGTTTGAAAGTCCTTAAAAATCACTGAAACAGCCAGACATGAGACTAGTTAGGAAGTCCTTAAAAAAACACTGAACCAGTCACACTTGAGTGAAGTTTGGGAGTCCTTTAAAAACATTGAACCAACCAGATTAGAGAATTCTTTGAAAGTCCTTAAAAACCACTTAATCCACCGTTCTAAAAATTAGACAATCTTTGTCTATTTATAGCTAGAATAGTTAATTTGCATGGACTTAAACGGCTGAAGGGGTAGGTCGCTCAAAGCAATATACACCAGCTACATATATATCAGGGGCCCAGAATTTCACATATATCAACTACTTATCTGCATATTAATTTATTTTACAATTCATCAATTCTAACTGAAGTTATCAACAGGCAACTTAAAATTAAAATATATATGACCTTGATAGTAGACCTTATGACATCTAACTTAAAGGTAATTTGTAACTCGTCCTTGACAGGCGACGACTATCACCCAGCCATCCCATTCATTCATCCTCATTGTCTATGTCGTCTTTGTCGTCATCATCATCATCAGCAGCACACCAAGCCAACAATAGCAACATCAAGACCATGTTGGTTTATAGTCATCGTAGAATGTTATTTGGTTGAGATTACATCCAAGTACAACACTTAACCTTGCATTTTATTTCCTCCTGTAAAAATTCTTTTTTGTATATTCTAATTTATATATTCACTGTGTTTACCCTCACCACTAATTAATTTTAAATATTTATTTTCTAAATTAGTAATCCCATTGTTCCACGACGTCGTAGGTTTTGTAATGTCACAGTAGTTGGATCATATAAAACATATTAAATGTTGATGTTTTTCTCAGACTGGGATGGACTTACCTAATCTATATATATTACAATGGTATCCCACAAGTCAGCAGTGATGCGTTTTTAGCATCCGATCCGGTGGACTGCCAATCCAGTACACACAAACAGACTATTATTTAACATTGACAAACAAAAACAACAACAGCGAAATAAAAAAAATTACAACAGCAACGACGACGACAACAACAACAAGAACTACTACTAATACTAGCGAAAAGAAGAATAATCCCTCTGAAATGTTTACTAGTATACATTTACATACATATAAATAAAATACTAATAAATTCTCACAATATGTGGAAGTGTTCTTCGGTATGAACCGAGTCATCATACCATATAATTAATCCATTTTACTAGGAAATAGAGGCCATGAGCTAATAACTTTGCTTGTAGCTTATTTCGACTACTTTTCGTCATTTTTCAATTAGTACTGTACTCCCAAAATCAGAAGCTTTCGTCCTCTCCTGACTACAGTTCCATCCAGCCCCGTCCAAAACGTAAACTCCACCCACTTTGAATGGAATCAGTTCATAAAAGTACTTACAAAACGAGAGCTTGTTCATCGTAAGCTAGCCCCTTACACATACGACAATACACTTGTTCATCGCAAGCTAGCCCATTACACATACGACAATACACTTGTTCATGGTAAGCTAGCCCCTTACACATACGACAATACACTTGTTCATGGTAAGCTAGCCCCTTACACATACGACAATACACTTGTTCATGGTAAGCTAGCCCCTTACACATACGACAATACACTTGTTCATGGTAAGCTAGCCCCTTACACATACGACAATACACTTGTTCATCGCAAGCTAGCCCATTACACATACGACAATACACTTGTTCATGGTAAGCTAGCCCCTTACACATACGACAATAGACTTGTTCATGATAAGCTAGCCCCTTATACATACGACAATAGACTTGTTCATGGTAAGCTAGCCCCTTACACATACGACAATACACTTGTTCATCGCAAGCTAGCCCCTTACACATACGACAATACACTTGTTCATCGCAAGCTAGCCCATTACACATACGACAATAGACTTGTTCATGGTAAGCTAGCCCCTTACACATATGACAATACACGTGTTCATCGCAAGCTAGCCCCTTACACATACAACAGTACACTTGTTCATCGCAAGCTAGCCCCTTACACATACGACAATACACTTGTTCATCGCAAGCTAGCCCCTTACACATACGACAATAGACTTGTTCATGGTAAGCTAGCCCCTTACACATACGACAATACACTTGTTCATGGTAAGCTAGCCCCTTACACATACAACAGTAGACTTGTTCATGGTAAGCTAGCCCCTTACACATACGACAATAGACTTGTTCATGGTAAGCTAGCCCCTTACACATACGACAATACACACCCTCGCATTTTTCTTGCTCTATCTTAAGATAAAAGTTCAGAGTGCCTGCTGCCGAATTAGCTGCTAGCAGACTGAACCCTGTGAACTATGTTTTATTATTTGAAAATGTGCAAACGATTTAAGTTTCAAAGATCGAGGTTTAAATGGATTATCTGATTATTCTGCTTCTTATCTTTCCTGTATTGCCAGGCGAGATATACTGTAGATTTAGTAAAGGCGGAAGAGGGTTAGATGTAGGAGGTGTGCGACACGCTTCATAGTATACAACACAAAAAGATGATTAACGTATACTGTAAAGAATGAATCAAACAAAAAATCCAATGTACCCAGAGTTTATGAAAATTAGTTTTACGATTAAACAGACACACACGCGGTAAAATAACACTACTCTGAAGGGGGGAAAAAAGTGTTTTTTTATGTTTTTTTTTAAAACTTACCTTTGATAAGCATCGTTTTCTGGTTAGTGGAAGACGGAGTCGAAGTCACTTGCTACCCTTCGCTAACAAAATTTCATCTCACCATACACCATATTATTCAAACTGATTAATCTCACGTCGTACGGCGTCCTTTCATAACTTTGTTGTCGACTGGCACAAAATCCACGGTTTAAATATAGGCCTACACGGGCGCACCTTGTTTTGCGCTACTTAGGACAGACCCGATCTAAATATAAACGGATTTTTTTTTTTTTTTTTTTTTTTTTTTTGCGCTACCTGTGCATGAAATCCCCAATATTATTAACATGTAGGCGCACCTTGTTTTTGGCGCTATCCCGATATACAAACAAACATGGGACAAGCATTTATAAGCTAGCTATTCGGGATATTATTTTCTAATCTATTAAACCACATGCATTTGCTACCATTTGTACTATATATATATATATATATATATATATATATATATATATATATATATATATATATGTATGTAATGAGTGCGTGATATAGTATATACATGTTGATACTTAGATAACCCGAGCTATTGAATTTAACTGAAATGACTACTTGAAATACGAAACTGGGATATAAATTAAAAAAACATAAACGCCGATAATTCTGTGCAACTAGTTTCGAATTTACTGTATGATTCTTCAGACACTAAATGTTTTGAAAGACGTCTTTATATTTAAAAAAAATACGTCATTTACATAACGTAATAAATGATATGCATCGTAATAACAATTTTCTTCATATGACAGGATCGAAAAATACATGGATCTCTAATGAAAACTGAATCAGTAAAATAATAAGAAAGAAAATTTTAAAAAATTCTCTATTTTATTATTTTACTTGAAATACATACATACGTACTATTTCGTCAGCCTTTTGTTATTTGATTTTATTTGTTTTGTATTTGTTTGATTGACGGCAGATATACTACAAATTAATGTCCACTATATAACGTGGTCTGTTCACGTTGTGCAGACGTAGTACTGTAATTTCACACACACACACACACACACACACACACACACACATGCATACATACATAACGACAAAGTAACAAGTGTATGTGTATTATAATTACAAAACAATATATCCTAATAAGGTCCGTGTTATTTTATATCCATTACGTTCTCTCTCCGTGTGTGTGTGTGTGTGTGTGGAGGTAGGGTTAAATTTCGTTACACTACACCGACTGATCATTTTCAAACTTTCAGTTCAAAACAATTTTCACCGTTTGCCGTGTTTACTTAGTTAT
Organism: Sinohyriopsis cumingii; assembly: GCA_028554795.2. Taxonomy (NCBI): domain Eukaryota; kingdom Metazoa; phylum Mollusca; class Bivalvia; order Unionida; family Unionidae; genus Sinohyriopsis; species Sinohyriopsis cumingii. The sequence goes on along the minus strand of CM068840.1, from coordinate 103,475,463 downwards.
GCACATTTCACAATCTGGGTCAATAAGTAAGGATGTCAAGTAGAAATTCATTGTTATTCAGTTGTTTATTTGTTTAACATCGCGGCTGTGACACACCCACACATAATTATGACTCATGCCATACAGTTTTTGATCATGATGAAATTGTAGTTCCGTAATGTACCCAACAAAGTAAGACACAACTCGACTTTGGAACTTATGAATGAAATAGGAAACAAATCAGACAGTAAAAATAGATTCATGTAAAGGTCACTTTCTACAACAAATGGTCGGTTCTCTAAACGAATGTTTCATATGCATAGGTTGACGGAGTACTCACGGTACTAAGTAAGTGAAAGGATGGGAAGCAGTCTAGAAAAGGATGCAGATGAAATGGAGTATATATGATTTTGGCTGACCAGGAATGGTTGATAATAAAAGACTTTAGTTAAAAGAATATTTTGAGAGCTTGTCCTGGTTGCAACTTAAAAGAATAGAGACAATATATTACTGCTGGAATTTCATTAATTTTAAAGACTTGAGTTAAGAAAATTAATTACTGAAATTAGTACCTGACTGAAAACAGATGTTTCAGTCACATGTTGATTCAAAAGATGCCACGGTTCATATGGTTTCCCTGTACATAAGCTGGCGTCAAGGTTGTGTTTATACTGATAAATATAGGTTTGGTCATGAGCATTCAGAAACTTAAAGTTATGGAATTTTTAATACCAATGTGTTTTCTATATGTTTACTATGGGAGCTGAATTAGTTGTTGTTGTGCGGCAACACGATTTACCAGTCTGCGACAATCCATTACAATCTGCCACAATCGACTACGAAAATGCCACAATCTACCGCAAACTTCTAAAATCAAGCGTGAATAGGCCACATTCAAGCAGTATATATTTATTCTTTTACAAATATGTATATTATTATTAGTATCACTATTGTATAAATTGCTTTATTAACGAGTTCAGTAGGCAGGATGCAAACAAGTTTATAAGCTTATAATTGTAAGGAAAATAATTATTGTTAATGCGATTCTGGTGAATGGACAATTTGACTGTCACGTGGATACGACAACATAATGATATTATATTAGAACTTAATTTTGTACATAATAATCCAAGGAGCTTTTTTAAACTTGTCTCCAAACGCATCCACAATAATTCCCCATGAGTTTCATATATATATATATATATATATATATATATATATATATATATATATATATATATATATATATATATATATATATAAGTAATTTCATAATTGTTTCTTAGAAGTGTTAAAACCATTTTAATTAACCTTACTTAACATCACATCATATCTTAACTATTACAAGTAGCATGGCAACAATTTTTGTTTTTTTTTTGGGGGGGGGGGGTAAACGCCATTTCTCACCACAAGATGGGGACCGCTCCGCTGGTCTAGTTGTTAGAGCGTCCGCCTCCGATGATGGAGGTCGCGGGATCCAACCCCGATCGAATCATATCAGAGACTTATATAAATGGTACTAACAGCTACCTCCCTATGCGCTCAGCATTAAGAGGTTAGTATTAGGACTGTTCTGCCTGGTGTCAGGATAATGTGACTGGAATGAACATCATGTTACATGTCTGCGGCATGATGCCCCAATGCTAGACATCACTACAAACACTGCAGACATCGTAGCGATATGACTGAAATTTTTTTAAAGCTACGTTAAAAATATAAATCACACACACACACACACACACACACACACACACACACGCACAAGACTATTATCACAATTTAAAAAAAAAATATTTTACATTTTCTACCATGGCTGAATGGCGAACTTAGAAACTGCCCGCCAAGGGAGCAGCTAATTATTTTTGCAGTGGGGGAGGGGGTAAATTGGAGTTTCTTACAGACCAGAATTCGTTTTCTCTATTACCTCAACATAGTAATTTCTTTTCAACTAAAGTAATTTTATATCATATAATCTTTTTCCACAAAATAGAGCGAGATGTTTTTAGATCTACCTAAATTTGTATTTTATGGGGTAAAATATTCCAGCCCATCCCACTGAAAAAATAAATTGGCTGTGTTCTTGACTTTAATGCCATACTTGGTTCTTTTATAGCGTGTTTAGTTTACCCCCTTGTTAATTCGCTTCACTTTTTAGAACGAGTCAAGAGTTGCGACATTTTAAAAATATTCCGCTTATACTTTCATGCCATTAAGTTGGCGGTATATGGGATTGACTTTGTCCATCTACTTTTATATCTGTGACTCCAGCTGTCTTTCTTGTTCATGCTAAAGCTCCTATACGGCTTCATCTATTAACAGACAGTTCCTATGACCTAAGTGGCTTGAGCGTCGGCCTCGAATGCGGGAGGTCGCGGGTTCGAACCCCGGCCGACTCATACCAGAGACCTAAAAAAATTGGTACTTGCAGCTGTCTCGCTTGGTGCTTGGTGCTCAGCACCAAGGGGTTAGTGATTAGACTGTTCGGCCTGGCGTCAGGATAATATGAATGGGTGGGACATGGTGCTATATGTCTGCAACATGATGCCCTAGTGCTAGACATCACTATGAATCGCAGTAGCGATATGAATAAAAATTGTTAAAGCTACGATAAAAAGCCAAATCAAAGACACACACACACACACACACACACACATCTACATTTATTAACATTCAACTCGTACTAGTATGATGAGCATGTGTATACCTTATAAAAACAGATAGAAGTCTCATCCTTTACTTCTTTCATATTACGAGAGAGAGAGAGAGAGAGAGGGATTGTTACAACGTAAACTTTAAATCTGTGGCACTTTGAGATGAACCCAATGATCTTATTACGTAATAAATTACTTGTTTTCTCGACTGCTCTAAACTGATTATAAAAGCTGCTTTACCGTGAGGAGAGTACATTACTATGTATTCAAACTATTGCATGCCACCGGCAACACCAGTACATGATATTTCAATATAACATAAATTAATGAGAAAACATCAACATTCACTGCCTTACCGTTTACGTCTTAGATTAATAGTTTATCACGTGATCATATTGCGCATAGCCAAGCTCTATACGTAACACTACTCTGAATTTGAAGAAAGTTATTGTTTTGGGGTTTTTCTTTTCTTCTTATCTTTGATAATCATCCTTTTCTAGTTAGTTGTAAGCAGATTCGAAGTCACTTGTTACACTTCACAAGACTCCACCACTCCATATTGGTCCCCTACTAAAATTTCGTGTCAAAATAAACAAGGGCGCACCGTGCTTGACGACACTTGAAATGGAAATCCCCGATCTAAACATACACGTAGGCGTGCCTTGCTTTGCCGCTCTCTAAGAATGAAAGCTATGATATAAAAGCAAACTTGCAAAACGCAGTTTTCAAGTTATGCGGAATATTACTTTTCATCTATTAACATAGGCACTTGTTACAATTTGTGTACATACATACATACATATGGGCAAAGTAACAATTGTCTTTATTTTATACCTACGAAATAATCAATATTTCATGATAAAATCGATGTCATATTACATCCATTACTGTGTGTGTGTGTGTGTGTGTGTGTGTGTGTAGAGGAAGGAGCGTTAAATTTCGTTACAGTACACCGACTGAAAATTTTAAAACTTTCTACTCGTAACAATAGTGACCGTTTGCAATTTTTACGCAGTAAATATATGTATGTATTGCACAATCCGAGTCTGTAAGCAAGCATGTTACGTCAAAATACATTGTCATTCAGTTGATTACTTGTTTAGTATTATCTCAGTGACACATCCTGGCATACATATGTTATGCCATATCTATACCGTTGTTCATATATATATATATATATATATATATATATATATATATATATATATATATATATATATATATATATATATATATATATACTGTAGCATCATCAGTTTTCGTGGGGGACCAATTTTCGTGGTTTTCGTTGTTGCCGCGAACCACGAATTTTAATCCCCATCGAAAAATGAACCACGCAGGATGATGCCGTCCCCTCACCCGTTTTCTTACAGTGTTTCATTGCTAGAGATTAACACAGCTACTAGTATTTGATAAATCAAGGTCAGTACTGTAATTTGGTAATTAAATGTTAGCTTTTGTATGTGTTTGTTTTATTTATTATTTTAACCTTTTGAAACAAAAATTATAAATCATTTTATATTGTTTCAGTGCACACGTTCGATAAGGTATCCGATAGCCATAATTCTACACTCGTTGCCTTAAATCGGTATGTGAGGTAAGGATAGAGAAAAAAATAGAGAAAAAGCATAAGGTATTCAAACAATAGTAGTACTGAAAATGAAAGAAAAAAATAATACAAAATAACAATATATGAAAATTAAGTTTAATACTTATTCAAATCGATCCTTCATTCCTTTACAACTGTTGTTGAAACATTTAAATATTTCTGAAGGCACATCTCATTTTATCCATGCATTTTTAATCCAAAAGAACAACAATCCTGTAAAATACTATTACCATTTCTTCAAACACTATTAATAATGAAACACTATGTATATACACTAATTACAGCAGAGTATTAGAGCTCACACTTCACATATTTTTTGACAAAGCCACTGTATCAACATCGTGTCAATCAAGTCTAATCCCCAAATTGCTGAATTAAACAAGTCCAGCTTTCTTAAAACCACTGATAATTAGGTCCGATCTTTCACTCATCGTCGCGTGAGCTTCAGTGATCCATGGGGTGGGGGTTGGGGTCTAAGTTGAATTTAAGCTTTATTGATGCGGTCCCTCTCAGAATCATCATAGAGAGGGCCCCCTATTGCCGAAAGATTAAATGTTTTTATGTCTGTATGTTGTTCCATTAACTGTTATTGTGCACATGTAAAAACAAATAGAATTTAGATAAAATTTTATAAATTTTGGATTAGAGTTTATGCACTGTCCTAAACTAGTGTTTTATATAGACTCAATGTGAATAAACCTAGGATGGTTTATTGAGTCTTCATTAATGAGTGATCTTTGCCAAAGATCAATGGTGTCCAGTGTTTGTTATATGTGTATTGCTATATTGTTATGTATGCTTGTGTCTTTGTTTGGACGGCAATTGAGGAATCAAATCTTTATTCAAGTTATATTATTTTAGACGGACTATCTAGAAAAGTATGGTGGTCTGGTAGGGTTATGGCTCTTCACAAATGGAGTTGTTTTCCCTACCAGGTTTCTATCAAATTATTTTCTTTTAATAGAAAACATGGAAGAAAATAAAAGGAAAAACAGGTAAGGTAAAAATAAATTGTCTGAGAATGTTCTGTGTGTGGTTTTACTATCTCGTAGTTGTTAGTGGTGTTCTTCTACTCCCCAATGTTGTTGTGTTCGTGATGTCCTTGTTTATTGACCACCCCTTTGGGGAGATCAGGTGTGACCCGTACTACCTCGCGTTAGCCGCGTAGCATTGGTATCACACCATCATGCGCTCCTTAATAGGTTCGGTCAATACCCTGTCCCAAATGTGTTTGTTGCACCTATCGGTCTTAAGATTAAAAGGTTCTACGAGATAGTAATATTAATAGTTAGTAATTAATCTTATCTTTGAGTATGGCATACCTCCTTACTAGGTGAAAGGGAGAGAGAAAAAAATTAAAATGATGAAAATTTGAATTAAAAAAGGGTATTTAATTGCAATATTATTAATTTTGCAAGAGTAGAAATGAGATGAGTGACTATGGGAGGGCGTGAGAGAGTGGCTCTGATCCTCTTAAGGAATCTGTCCCTAATGGACGATATACCAGTTCCATTCCTCACTCGTCCCTGTCTCCCATCTCATATTATATATGCTACATTTGGAACTCTGTGCCTTCTAATTTCTGTGATGAATATTTTATTAATTTGCATATATTGTTTAAATTTTAGGAATTTTAAATTTAAAATTTTTACATTTTATCATTGTACGAAGGTGATGAGGGTGTAATGAAAGGGTGGGGAGCCGAACCCGGCCCTGCGCACTGGCTGGTGCCACCCCCTAATGGGATGAATAACCAGAGTCCATCCCCACCCGTCCCCTCCTCCCACCTTCATACTTTTTCCCTTCAAAGGTTATTTATTCAAAACATTTATCTCTTTTTGGACTTTATAATATTAATAATAAAGTCATTAAAATCTTTATACAAATCATCACAAATTTCATTCGCATAAAGGAAATGGCTGTCTTGCACTCCTCCTTTTTTCTGTGTTAGTGCTTCTTTTATTTTGTCTCTTGCAGACGCCTTTTTAGGGCAGTGGAGGATTATATGTTTTTTTGTAGAATCCACACATTGCCCACACAGATGACACGGAGGGATAAGACGAATGATGTGTCTAATGAAAGCTTTCACTCCGGTCATCCAGATGTCATGCAAGTATAGAAACATCATTGTTTGCTTGGAGGGTGATTTAATTTCTTCCCACTCTTAAGCCACTGTGTTAACGTCATGATTGTCAGCAAGTACTGATGGTGCAACTTGATGGACAATGGTTTAAGTAAGAGACCATTCATATTTACTTTAATAACCGATTGGTCTGGTGTTCTTGGCTGCGTCGGCTTCCTTTGACTTTGAGCACTCAAAAGAAAACATGTCGAAAGTGATTAATCTTGATAGGTGTTTTATATGTGCTGATAGAGATGGAAGTATTGTTTTACTGTCGAAAACACGGTGTAAGTATTGAACTTGACAGGTCTGTAATTTGTGATCATATAGGTGGTAGTATTGTTTTAAACATTAAAGTGACCGCCATTTGCGTCGGCATAGTTTTATTCTTTGTATTCTTTATTTTAGGTCTTTGTAGAGGTTAAACCATGAAACTAAATGCCTACTAATTATGCACATCTTGACAGGAAAAACCACGAATTTAAGTACCCACGAAAATGCCTTTTTTTTATACAAAACCACGAAAATTGAGCCCAATGAAAATAAATTATATATATATATATATATATATATATATATATATATATATATATATATATATATATATATATATATATATATAATGTTTATGGGTGGGTTAGCTAAATGACCTTTTGAGGTCGAAAATATGAATAAAATATTTATTGATAACCAAAGTTAAATTGAAAGTTGAAATCTTCAAGAATAATCAGGTTGCCACCTATCGAATTGTCTTCCTCCTTGTAACATTACACATGTGTAACTGACCAATTGGAACACTCTTTGCATGAGTCATGGTTCCAGTGGTACTATCTGCTAGCGTCTGCCTCTTTGATACCACTCTGTGTTAAGACCACAGAGTAGTCACTTGTATGTATTAACGTTTTAACTCAGTAACACAACATGGTGTCAGAAGTGTGAACATAATTAGAATAGCACATGGATCGTAAATGGATATCTTGAAACAATAACTTTACAACCTAGGGAAGACTTTGCACGAATTTAAAACCTTAAAAACGTTGAAAATTCAGCATACGAACTTAATACCTTCGAAATGGATCTTTCCGGCGTGCCAACCCCTACCATGGACTGGGACAATCCCAATCATACCACATCATGGGCTAAATTCCAATAACACTGTGAATTAATATTTAACGGACCGATGAGTAGAAGAAGTGATGTGGTCAAAGCCAACTACATTCTACTTTTGGTAGGCGACAAAGGTAGAGATATTTTCAACACACGGACTCTGACGGATGAAGAAAAAAAGGACCCATCAACCCTCTTTAACAAATTCAAACATCACGTGCAACCAAAATCAAATCCGGTCTTTGCCAGATTCAAGTTTAACAGTGAAATTTAAAGCACCACCCATACTTGGTTTACAATCTTGTATGGAGTTAGGCTTAGTCAAATTCACATACTCGCTTCAGACACAGATGTCAATTGTACAATGTAACAAGAGTACGCCCCTCACTAAGGCAGTTGTTCTCAAGGAATATACAGAAGTCTTCAACGGCATAGGTCTCTTCGCAAGGGAATGTACCATACACATCGACCCCAAGGCTTAACTTGTAGTGCACCCGCCGCGGCGAGTACCTGTCGCACTTCAAGACAGACTCAAAACTGAATTGATCGCACGGAAAATGAAAATAACATTGCCCCAGTTACATCAACTACATCATGGGTAAATTATATGGTTGTCGTAAAAAAGCAATCGGGTGAACTAAGGGTATGTCTCGACCCACAAGCTCTTAATAGAGCAGTTTTGCTTCCCCATTACCCTATGCGTACATTAGACAATATCCTTCACCAATTATCAGGTGCAAGATACCAAATTGGATGTACGGTCAGGATATTGGGCAATAAAACTGTCACATGACTCTTCATACCTCACAAATTTCAACACCCCTTAAAGACGTTACCGTTTCTTGCGTCTCCCATTTGGTTTGAAATCATCTCAGAATGGATTCCAAAGGCAGATCGATAAGAGTTTTGAAGGTTTACGTAGTATCGTTTCGATTTGCGACGATATACTAGTTTTCGAACGTGACGAACATAATACAAATTTTAGAAATTTTCTCAAACGTTCCCAGAAAAAGAAATCCGGCTAAATGAGGAAAACCTAGAAGTAGGTGTCAAAGAAGTACAGTACTTCTGGCACATTCTGTCAGCAGAAGGTCTCAAACCCGGCCCTGCCAAAGCAAAGGTCAGAGAAATGAAACCCCCTCGTAACCGCGTGGAGTTAGAAACCATTTTTGGCATGGTTAACTACTTGTCCAAATTGTCAGAGGTCACCAGTCTGTTAAGACAATTGTTGACAAAGGACATAGAGTTTCCATGGGACTCTCCGCAAATATACGCATTTCAAAAGGTCAGAGACATAATTACTGTAAGCTCGGGACCTATTCTGTCCTATTTTGACCCTAAGAAACCACTGATTTTGCAAGTTGACGCGTCAAAATATGGGCTCGGTGCCGCGCCAATGCAGGATGATAAGCCCGTGGCTTATGCATCAAAATCCTTGAGCACAACTGAAATTAATTATGCTCAGATAGAGAAAGAAATGTTCGCTGCATACAGTTCCATCAATATGTCTACGATAGAAAGATGCACGTTCAAAATGACTACCTTCCGCTTGTCTCTATAATGAAAAAGCCCCTCTACGCAGCCCCACCGCGACTACAACGCATGCATTTACAACTGCAGCGTTATGACCTAGAGGTAAAACATTACCAAGGTAAGAACATACCCGTAGCAGACACACTCTCCCGTAAGTTCTTATCTGATACACACCCCACCTTATCTGAAGGTATAGATATGCATGTGCATATGGTGTTATCAGCATTACCTGTATCTGATCGTAAGAAGGAAGAAATTGAAACTCACTGAACAAGACCCACAGCTGGTCATACTGAAACAGGTCATAGTTGAAGGTTGGCCTGAAAAGAGGTCAATCTGTCAATCAGAAATAATTGACTATTGGAATTACAGAGATACACTATCAGTTGTAGATGGGTTAATCTTGAAAGGTGTGAAGTGTCGAATTTTGAATTACAGAAATTTTAAAGTTGATTGCGTTTAGCAATTAAAGTCTTATCACAGTTAAGCCAGAGAAGTCTTTGTGAAAGGTCACTTCGAACTTTCGTCGTTCATCTCCCCCCATGTCAGTGTAAACTTCAAAGGAACATTATTTCCGACCCAGTGAAATAGACCGGGATATCTTAAAACGGTCTTTAGAAGTAAACATTTGAGCTACCAACCCTAACCGATTTGTAGGAAACTATGTCCACTTATCATATTTTCAAAGGGAAAATTGTCACGCACTGTCTTACACAGATTCTGAGCTGTCTAAATCTGATGAAAGAAATTATTTCTTTGGGAAAGATTAGGGACCCTTGCCTACGATTGGGTAGAATAAATTAGGGCGTACACTTCAGAGCAATCTGACTTTAAAGTGACGACCCTAGTAGAAATTCTTTAGTCTGGAAATTTCCTGGAAGAGAAAACTTAGTCGACTCCGTGGAAGCCTAAAGATTAGTGCTTTCCAAATGAAACAAGAAAAGGGACCAGTTGGTCGTCATGTAAAAGGAAAGGCATGTTTAGTGCTAGGACGCACAAGTGCTGAGAAGATACAGCGACGAGGTACGCAATTTTAGCTTCACGTAATATTCTATTATTTGATTGCTTGTTTTATGCAAATGTGTTTGCAATGACTAGGTTTCTATACTATGTATCGTTTATTCAATTCATGGAAATGTGTTGATGTTAGAGTTGTTATGCGATATATTTTATTAAATTTCATTGAAAGTGTTGATGATAGAATTGTTATGCAATTTACCTTTTTAATTATACAGTTATTAGTTCATTGGTAGAATTGATAGCATGCGATCCAAATATTCATATGTGTAGGATTTCATATGGTTATATGAAATAACTTCCTTTGTTGTTACGACGATACAGATCATCGTGAGTTAACGATAATTACCTAATTATATCTGATTTTATAATGCTTGGATAATCTTGTAGTTAAGGAATGCCATGATTACATTTCTTTTGAATTTCATGCAATAGTAATCGAACATGTAGTAGCATATGTAAATTAATACGGTAATACTTAGTAGTCGTTCACGTGGTAATTTAAGACTTGCCGCTGGAAAGCGAGGTCAATGTCCTACCGTACTAAGTCAGAATTTACGCGGTGTGTGGATAGCCACAGACTCTAAATAACGATTAAGTGAATTGTATGTGCCTCTTGAACAGAAGGTATACAGTATTATGGGGTAAATTTGTCGTTTAAGAAACAGCTTTCGGAGAGAAGGACGAGACAGTCCGAAGACAGGAGTACGGGAAAGAAAGAAAGAAGGACGAGGTCAGAATAAAACGACCAGGAAGTTCATAAAGAGGCAGAACCTAGAGTTCGGAAAGGATGAACTAGGAGGCGTTGATATACGGTCAAAGTGAATGAAGGTGATGCAATCAATAGTGGACATTGCGCTCTTTTACCTCTCGTTATGATGATGTAATAAATCCAAATTGGACACACCTGTTAAATTCTACGTATATAATCTAACTTGAATTTGAATTACCGTTTTAATTTGTCCTGATTAAATTTGTTATTTTCGTGTCAAAGGGGGCGCGTATTGTTTATTTCTTCCCAGTATTCTCGCTCAGTTCGCTGTTGAAATTCCATTCTTCTTTCACTCCCGCTGGGCTATAATATCGACGGAGGTCATCCTTTGGATAACGCAGCCAAACCCAATTAACCATCCCTCTTACTAAGAGGGGTGCGTTTCAAAAGGTAAAAAGAAGATAGTCATACCGTAAGTCCTTAGGCAGAAAATGCTAGAAACTGTACATTAAGGACATTTAGGTATTGAGAAGTGTCTGAAAAGAGCCAGAGATGTCTTGTTTTGGCCAAGAATCTCAATTGACATTTCCTCTTTAGTGTCAAAATGCTCTATCTGCTTGGAGCGCAGAAGTTCTAACCAAAAAGGAACCTCTCATCGCCCATGACGTCCCTGAATATCCATGGCAAAAAGTCACCACAGACCTATTTACATGGGATAATAAGGAGTACATTGTTGTAGTAGATTATTTCAGTCGCTACTTCGAAGTTAAGGCACTCGCAAGCTCAAAATGTTGCACTGTTAAGACCTCACCATAGTCACTTGTATATCTTAAAGTTATTGATAGTTAGAACACGGTGTCTCGTCTTTATGTTTTAATGCAATTACACAACACTCCATGAGGTTAGGAAAGTGTCCAAAAAGAGAGATTCAGTCAGCTTGTTTTTTGTTTTGCTTAGGAAGAGGGCAGTAAAGGCAGAAAAATGTACTGACCTTTGTTCCATTGCGGGTAATATTTGGACAAGTTTAAAAAATGCGTGTTCGAAATTGAATGTGCATTATGACTCAGTCTGTGAAGGTGAAGGGGAATCCTCCTTTCCATTTTTACTATACTCTTTTTAGTTGCAAATCGGTGGAGGAGAATCCCCACCATGCGGTGTTTTTTTTTTTTTGTGTGGCTCATTTCTCACCACGATTTTGTTTTGTAGTGGCCGCGTGCTAATGTGTGTACGCTGTCCTCACAAAATCTCTTGTCGTCGAACCAGCATAAGCCCTTTTTGTTTAGAACCCTGGTTTTTTTTTTTCTTCTCATGATGATCTGATCTTAGCACTGTCATCGATAAGTACTCCACGCCGCCAGTGACCACAGCTCTCTCGTAGTCGTCGTACCCAAATCATTTTTATTTCCTTACCATTTCGTTTTTTGTCTCTCGTTATTCAGCAGCAGAGGGGGCGAATCGGACATTTTGTCCAATCGTCATTTGGCTTAATTATTACTTTCTGCACTCAACGATCTAGTGTCGTCAGCGCCTGGTAAAAAAAAAACGACGACGTCGTTGGGGGATCGTCGCGTCGTCATTTGGTTTAATTAACACCTTCTGCGCGCCGATCCCCAGCGTCGTCAGCGTCCGGTAAGCACATCGACGACCGCGTCGATGTCATTGCCCCCTCTGCTGCTAAGTGGTTATTTACAATGAAAGTCTTTATGATCTTACAAACAGAGTGATCACTAACTCCTCCTCTTGCAGATCAATTAGGTTATTTGACTGATCGGTAATTTTAAAATTAATTCTCGTTAAAAACCGATCATGGCATCGCATATAGACCGGATTAATCGGACTCTCAACGATTAAAAATCCCGGAGGGGCTGTTGGTGAAAACGAATAAAGGATATATCCCTGTTGAGCCTGATTTGATTGCTTGGTATCTACCTGGTAACTTCCTTCGATAGCATCACACACTAGATTAATCGCTATCACCGATGCAATATTTACGTTGTATGGAGCAATATGCCTACCACCATCTCCGTTATCGTGTCTGAGGATAGTTGATGGGGGGGTGTCCGCGGGTGGATTCTCAGGCCATCCTAGTATGGTTCTTATTGAACTGTTATAAATATCAACCATATACCCCGGTGTGCTTATTTCAATCGTCGACGATAACGTCGGTTCATGAACCGTAATAGCGATTTTTGATTCCTTTCCTGTGATCGATTTTATCCTGCGTTGAAATTCTTTATTGATTTGCTCTATTTGGTATGACCCAGTTGGTATTGTAACCTCCTCCCAGTCTGGGGTCCCATCGGGTTTATTTGTCCGTGCAAAAACCAGCGAGTTATTAGGTTGTTGTCCGTTAAATGCGTCCGCTCGGATATTAGGCCAACTGTGATATACTCGCAATTTTGCCAGTGCTATTTCCTTTACTGGAACCGGTGATGGAAAGTTTACACTGAATTCGGGTTTCGTTGATGTTATCGATATCATATTTGTTTGTACCGGAGTGGTGTTCTCCGCGATCCGCTGAAGTAATTGAAACCCTTCGGGGTTCAGCGACATTATTATTATTCGTTGTCTTTAGTGTCTAATTTCAACAACCAGGTGGTTCCGGCTTCCAGTTGAAAATCCTCGATTTTTGACATCGCGGAGCTATACAACTGGACCATCGTGGAGAATTCAACATCGGATACGAACAAATTATCAATCGATAACGAGATCAACCCGGATAATTTCGAGTATGCGTCGGATACTATTTGATGTTTTACTGTATACTCGTTGAGTTTTTTCTGAAAACACGATGATATCTTCCTAGTGATTGCGTTGGCAACTCCAGCAACTGTTGTCATTGCGGAGACAGCGATTGGAACAGCGATCGGGGTTATCGTGGTCACCGTGGATAAAATAACACCGGCGCCGGCTATTATACCCGACACCGAGTACACGACCGCGTCGATGGCGGTTATTTTACGACGGTATTTTTTTATTTTTACACGGTATTGTTCGGAAAGCGTTTTCAAGTTCGCGGAAAATTCTTTTGCGGTATCGAATCGATATTGATGTGACGTCGGTGATACCTCTGATTCAACTTCCTTGGTGGTCATTTTTATTTTAAAAGAGCTAGTGTTTTTAATTACTTAGATTCGCTGCAAATTCCACATACCATGTAATGTTTGCCCGGGCTAGATTTCTATCAACGGCATAAATTGTAAACTGTTCAGTTGCGTTCCTGTCTATAATTGTTGATATTGTATTGTTAAACCCGGATGAACTCGACGATAATATATTAAACTGCATCATTGAAACCAGTGTCAATCGATAAATACCCTTAACAGTTGCGGTAATATTTACTGTATTCTGTGTAGGAGTCCAATCGAATGATCCATGCCGAATTGTTTATACTGTGTTGATGATGTTCTCATGAGGGATTTTTATTTTTTCGAATTGCTCTGCTACTCTCGGTAGTCCGTCTTTAATCGCTTCAACATCAGTTTTAATCGTTCCTATTTCCTGTATATGCGTGTCCACATCTTTTTTGTTCGCTGCAACCCTAGTAATGAGTGTATTTATTTCCTGTATATGCGTGTCTATACTTTTTTTGTTCGCTATAACATTAATTTTGAGTACTTCTATTTCCCCTTCATGCACGTCTATACTTTTTTTGCTCGCTATAGCATTAGTGTTAATTGTTTCTATTCTCTGTCTATGCGCGTCTACATTATTTATGATCGTTACAACATTAGTTTTGATTGTTTCTATTTCCCGTGTATTCTCGGTCATACTTTTTTTGTTCGCCGCAACATCAAGTTTGATTGTTTTTATTTCATATGTATGCACGTCTATACCTTTTTTGTTCGCTGCAACATCAGTTTTGATTAATCCTATTCCCCGCCAATACGCGTCTACATTTTTTTTGTTCGCTTCGACATCAGTTTTGATTGTTCCTATTTCCTGTGTATGCGCGTCCACACCCTTTTTGTTCGCTTCAATATCAGTTTTGATTGTTCCTATTTCCTGTGTATGCGTGTCCATATTATTTATGATCGTTGTAACATCAGTTTTGATTGTTTCTATTTTCCGTCCATGCGAGTCTACATTATTTATGATCGTTGCAACATTAGCGCCGATTATTTCTATTTCCCGTTTATGCGCGTCTACACTCCTTTTGTTTGTTGCGACATCAGTTTTGATTGTTTTTATTTCCTGTCCATACGCAGTGATATCATTTATAGTTATTGTAATCTCATCCGGCTTGGTATTTTTTTTACCAAAGAATTTATCAAAGTTGTCATCGATCCTGTTAACATTTTTTCGCAACGGGGGTAAATTGGCCGACATCTCCATAAGATCCGAAATAGCATTTTTTATTTTTACAAGATTTGGTTCGTCTGCCGTCGGGGGTCCCCGAAAAAATCTTTCGACAATGTCTCGCATTTCGCCGATGTGCGTTATTATCGACCTGAACTGTTCTCCCTGCAAGTTAAATTCACCACGTAAACCCTTTAACGAATCCGACATGGTTACATAATTGTTGCCAAGTGTACTTATTTTTCCATTTATCGTCAAGATGGATTCACCCGGTTTGAGTCGTCCGTCGCTGGTATACAGCGCGATAGTGTCCTCGGCGGTATCACGCTGTCGTATTAAAACGTCATTCAGTGACACATTACCGGATTTCAATTTACCCTGGCGGTCTTGAAATACAACTATTTCGCCCGGGTCAACACTTGTTAGATTCAACATATCAGCGATTTCATCCTCAATTAGTTTTTTTATGTCGGCGGCGGTCGTTTCCGTGGATTCTTTCAGCGCCGAAACCGGTCGCCCCCAGATATCAATCATTATTATTGTAAATGTTATTCTCTAAAATCCGTTGAGCTTCTACGACCCCACTAGTGTATTCGTTTACAACCACATGAGGTGGTTTCCGCGATGATGAAATCGCCGCAAGTACGTTCAATACCTCGCGGCCACATATCGGTGGGTCACTTAATCGCTGTGTTGGCAGCGTGGAATAAAAAACCCGGGCTGAACACGCCCGGGCTGAACACGCCCGGGCTGAACACGCCCGGATATACCGCATGAACTCTTTCGGCGGGGCTAACCCGTATGAATCAAAATAGACGATCGCACGCGGATCAATCGCGTACGCAACCCAATGAGTTCCCGCTCCGGAGGACCCATCGAGGTTAATTATACCGGTTTCAATATTCCTTGGTGCCGCCGGTAATTGATCCCTCATGAAAACACCTCTGAAGTTTTTTATCGCTAACGCGTTTGCGGCGTCTATTAAATCAAAATTAGACATTGGAGTCATAGACTCAGGAGTCATTGACTCCCGAGTTAATAAACGGTTCCCGGTAGTCTTAGACCCTTTCCCGAGTACCATGAATACGGGGTTCCCGGTAGTCTTAGACCCTTTCCGGCTACGGGTCGTTTTTTTTTGTAGCCTTTCCCGGTTGCCTTCTTCAATGCCATCCCCGCCGCGGTACCAACGGCCCCCAACGCAGCCGCCTTAGCCACTGCTGGTGCGGCCGCGGCAATCAATGCCGGAATCGCAGCTAACAGCGGAAATATTCCACCGGTCTTTTCCATGTTTTTAATTGCTGCGGCTGAAAAATCTATTTGAACACCCTTTTTATTCTTCATCGCATCATTGAAATGTTTTATTTGACGCGCCGTCAACGATATCTTATGATTACCACCCGCCATCTGCGACGGCTTCAGCGTTATTGTGGTCCCGCATTGTTTAGCCGACTTTGATCGTAATTTCTTGACTTGACCATCAGTCAACTCTACACTGACGACACTATACGACATTTTATTGTAAACGCGTTTTGTGCTTTCAATTACATGTTTTCCACTGGCGCATCAACGATTCTCATTCGTCCACCAACACCTTCTAGCAGCATTGATTTATCGCTGAGAATGACAGCAACCGCTCTATAATTAACATTACCCGGGGCTATACGAGCTCGGAAGTGTATATCAACGACGGATTGTCTCGTTAAATCGAGATGTTCCAACGAAAAATAATAAATCGGATACAGTTTTTTAAAATCAAGTTGTGATATTTGCAAACCAGTGTCGACGTTTTGATCACGACCCATATATGACAGCAATCGATGATACACACGTGCGATATGGTTGTCGCCGTAATTAAGCTGTATATCCTCGGATGGTTCCTGTTGTCCGTTTATTCTCAGCGAAACATCCCTGACTCCTAATTGATCAAATATCATATGGCTGTGTTCTTGATTACCCAATCGTCTCCTATTCTGTAGCGCTATAAAAATATGACGCGGGGCTGAAACACCTTGTTTTGATGCCAAGTGCCATGTAAACGTATCGGCGACGTTATCCTCTTTAGCATCAGTTGTTACCGCTAGCCAACTCAACAACGATTTCCCTCCCTGTTCCATAAATGCTAACAATCGTGCCTCCGTGGTAACTGATGGAGTCAGCACCGGCATCCACAATGCCATTTTAGTTAAAACAACCTTACCGGCAGCGACGCCAGCAGCATGCCATATTGCATTGTTATCATCGCCCCTTCGCGTCAGCGCGATTGTATGCTTGGCCCCATAGATAACTTTTCTAACATTTCTGCAGAATCCAAATATGTGATGGAGTGGAATCGCGCATGAAAACTGTCGGCGTGGTCTTTTTAGCATCAACATTCGTGCTGCGAATCCCATATTGTAATTATCGTTAAGACTTTTTATAACAGTGAAATTAGCGCCTGGTTTTGCTCTGCGATCTGGATTGGTTGCTTCATCCTGGTCAATTGTGGTATTTTCTTTTATTAGCACGTTGATGTACTGAAAATGATCAGCGTTATCGGCGGAGTCCTTCGCAAACATCATAGATGGACCCGCCGATCTTGTGTAATCATCCGAATATCTCGCTAACCCAATTATCGTCGTTGCAACATCAACCTCGCGTTCTATTGATTCAATTTCTCGCCCGTCAATAAGATATCTGGCGCTCTCAAATAACGCCATGATACCGTTGTTGACGAAACCAACTCGAACATGATCGTCATCTGCGTACGGTGCATTATCGGCGGCATTTGTCACGAGTTCTCCCTCGATTTCGATAAACGCTTCACACGGCAGAAAGTATTTACTGGTATCTTGGACCTGAAGTTCAATTCGCGATCGTAGGTCGGGTTGCGCTGCATAATAAGAATAATATTGATAATCACGGACAGAATCATCCCTGCGCACTGGGGCGTCCATATCAAACGCGGGATCAGCGGTTCGCGCAAACATTTCTATTATTTATCATGTTGATGTTTTCAATTGCGATTTTTTCGTCGTAAATTCTTTGAATTCTGTTTAAGACCACTCTCCCGCTACTGCGTTCATGGGTGCGTTGGTGGATGACTGAGCCGCCAACGACTCTAGTTTTTCTTCCACGGCGTTATTTATTACTTTACTGACATTTGCAGGCATCACTGTCGTTGATGGCATTACCGGTGGTTTCTGTTTTTTTCTCCTGGATTTTACCAACGACATTAGTTTGTCCCGCGCGGCTGAAAGCGCCTTTCCGGCAACATCTCCAATAGCACTAATACCCTTATCACGAATAACATCAATAGCCTTCATTCCTAATTGTTTGGCTAACGACGCTACTTTTGGAGCCATTCTTGTAAATAACCCCGCAATGGTGCTACCGAGACCATCTCCATAGTACGCGCGGTAAACAGGCAATCGCGAATTTACCACGTAGACGAGTACTGGTTTATCATGGTTGTAGTGTATGATCATCCTTATTAAAACACCAGTTTTTCAATTAATCATCCACGAGCTCGTCTATGAGCGTTCGATATGCATTAATGTCCATAATACCGCCTGTAAATAACCGCTTGCAAATATCAGCGGCCTCATTGATTATTTC
This sequence comes from Sinohyriopsis cumingii, assembly GCA_028554795.2. Lineage (NCBI taxonomy): Eukaryota > Metazoa > Mollusca > Bivalvia > Unionida > Unionidae > Sinohyriopsis > Sinohyriopsis cumingii. Next base: position 103,456,840 of record CM068840.1, on the reverse strand, counting down.
CGTAGAGTTATTTCCGGCTCGTTTTCCTCCAATTAGTACCTCTAGCCGTGATATATCACTGAGAACACTACCAGGACAGGTAACGCCGTAGGATTCTTTACCAACAGAGTATCCTTTTCCTTTTTTTGGTGTTATACTCTTAACTTCCTTGTGGAATGCGTCGTAATCGGATTTACTACGATGTGGTAATGCATCTTTATGTTTACTCGCTAAATACACTATTCTTGCCCAGTCCTTTAACGACTTTATATTTTTCTCGTAACCGCTATTGATATGCTTCTTATCTCGTATGCTCTTAGCAAAATTGTTGGCAGCAAAATTAATTAATTCTTCCCTGTTGCTGAAGCCTCTAATTTCATCTATTGTGCTCTTCTTGAGTACAATACGGGGTATATTCCCTTCTTTTTCTTCCGGTATTTCTTCTTCTGGTGTTTCTTCGGGTATTTCTTCTTCTGGTTCTTTCGCAGTAGCACCTAATTCTTCCTCGTCGGCCATTGTAACATAAGGTTCTTGTGGTTCGGTTATAGCGAGTGGTGGTGGCCTCCGTGTTGTAGCAGCCGCTATTTTTGCAGGGAGTGTTTCTAAAGACCTTTTTGTTTGTTTTGTCTCTGCCGCTATCTTTTCAAGCGCACCAAGAACGGGTACAGTTACCGCCGTAACATCCTTAGTCGCTTTAGTTACCGGGGCAAATAACTGTTCACTTCCAACAGCAAAATCAGTTTGCATTTGTTGTCGCGTTTGAAGTTTCTCTCTCACTCTGTCTCGTAACGGTATAAACTTTCTAAGCGCTGCTAGCCGCTCTCTGGCTAGCCGAGTAGTAAGTGATTCACCTACCATTATTGTAAATTGATCCGCAATTTTCTAATTTTCCGCCGAGTGTACCATCGGGGGCTCCACGGAGTTTTCGTCTATAATCCTTCTAATGTTTTTGATCTTACTAGAAATCTCCCGGCGTCGTTCATAAACACGTCCGAGTTTTTTTCGTATTATTTCAACGGCAGTGAATAGTCCAATGAATGCATTTGCGTCATTGTGGTACAGGTTCTCATTAATCGTATGTTGTAATCGTTTTATAAAAAAATACTCGCGGGCCAGGGTAAAACGTCCCCGTTTTGATTGCTCGTTAATAATTTCATAATCGGATAATATTTTTTCACTGTCGAGACCATCAGATAATTCAATTCCTTGATTTTTTAATTTTGAAATCTCGGCTAATATATTATTGATGTCTTCGATATTCATTATTCTTATAAAACATCTTGTTTCTAATATCAAAAATATTAATTAAAAAAAAATGAAACCCCGTGTATCAATTCCGAGGTGTTCAACAATACTGAATACTTTGTTTTCTTCCGGAATGGACAATTTATTGTCATGGCGACTTCGTCAGCGCCATAGGCGCCGGTGACTTCGTCAGCGCCATAGGCGCCGCTACATATGAAAATCGAATTCTATGCCCGGTCTTTTTTGAGATTGCTGTTTGATATACTCGTTCTGCTACTTTTCGTATTGAGGCGATACAAATGTCAAAGTATCTACTGGCTTCATTCATCGACTGAAATATTTTTTCCTCGTGAGTTGTTGTATCAAATGACTTTACGGGTTTTGCTTTCTTTGGGTATTTACCGGTTTGGCCTTTTTTGGTATTTTGACTCTGCGAGACAGCTTGCAAGTTTATAAGAGAATTATCAGTCTTATTATTATTAATATGATCAATCACAAGTCCATTTTCGATTAATCCGTTGAATACCTCAAATACCGCCCTATGAACATGGTACTTCTTCTTTCCGGCACCAAACATCAGATACCCCTGATTACTTACGGTACCAACCGGCTTCTTCAGTTTGCGGTTTCTAACAATGCCGTCGCGAGATGCCTCGTAATTGACGAGCAAGGGGTGAGGTCTGAACTCTTGGTCCATTTATATAATAATACTACTTGTCTAATTTATTATTTGGTTTAATTATGAATCTTTCAACGTAGTCTTGGGGGGTTTTGATGACGAAGTCAGCGGTGGGGTCAATGACGGCGTTTTTTATTCGTTTGTCATAATAGCGTTTTAGTTCCCTGTATCGCTTTCCGCCACAATTGATACACAACTGCGATTTTCCTCTTACACCGACGTGGCAAACCAAGCACGGGAGGGGGCCAAGAGAACCATTACGAACGCTTTGTAAATGATACCCGCAGAATTCACCTCTACATGATTTATTGCACGGGGTTGTCGACCCAATCATCAACCATTTGCAGTGATTCATTATACTATATTCTTTCATTTAAATACTTGTTTTAATTATATGGATGAGTTCGAGAGATTGGCAGCAATTAAGCCCTGGAAAAATATTAAGTTCAATCTCGATAGAGTCCTCAAGGACACACCAAAAGCGTTAATAAACGATAAAACCCTGTTGAATAAAATACGCGATTGTATCAATGAATTCAAACGTGATGGTGCATCTCATAGTTGGTCAACATTTCGAATTGATGGTGTTGTTGATGCTACCATGAACGACAACCGCGCAGCAATGATAATATCACAACTTGACAGTAAAAGGTATTTCTTCAGAGTAAAATTCATTGTCCGGGTGGAATCAGGCGATTGGATCATACGTGATAAATTTGAACCAGTTTTCAGCGACAAGAAAACAGTCACTGTCAGCCGCGACTCCAAGCCGGGGTTGTTAACCGGAATTGACAGACCATACTATGAACGAGCGTATCCTGAAACAGCAGTTGTTTATGGAATATACCCGTTAAATAAGAAACCTGATATCGGAAAACTGAAACCGATGAAACAGTCAACGGGGATAAATTGTGTAGCAGAACGAATAATAGAGCATTTTACAAATGCATGTCGAGGAAACAAATTGACTGATTTACGACGTAGCAAAATCAACCAGTGGGAACTAACCGTAAAAGAGCGTGGAGCGACCATCAGCGACATAGCGAGATTAGAAACATCGCTGAGATTTCCAATAACCGTTACAACGATAACCGGTGAAGTATTACACGAATCAAAGTACAAATCAAAGGGAGCCCCAATCAAAATTATTGATCATAACGAACACGCATGGACGCCCGCGATCACAATATTTCCACGGGATAGAACAGTAAAGTATATCCCCGAAGAATTTTTAGGAGAACAATTCTCCAGGGATGGTTTTCTCGCGGAGAGGAAACTATTTGATGCTATTGCTTGTTTGTGTAAAAACGACCCTGTATCAGTGTGGTTACTTCGCAGCGCTGAAAACGATGCGGATACCTTTGATCAGTTTGTAAGACCAAACGGCGAATTATATCGCACTGAAGCATTTCACAACAGGATGAAAAAAACCGCCATGGAATTTGAAGAGCATGATGAACAACTGCTAACAAATTGTTTTACGATTCCATCGGTTGCGGCTCATGTTGCAGCAAGGAAAAATGCGTGGAGACCAACGCGCAAGGAATTTCTGCCGGATGTACAATCCAGTTGTTTGGAGTATTATCACGGTGGATTATGGAACACTGAATACAACCGCGACGCTATGATCTCGGTTGATATGGTTGCCTGTTATCCAGCGAGTTTTCTCGGGTATGGATCCGCCGCTGAGTATTTTAAACGATTTGGACACCCCAGTCATGAAATGACTCGTGTTGCTATTAATGGACCACTGCCTGATTTTGATTTAACCGGATTCGCTCGCATAGTATCATTTGAATTCGCGGCAGGACTCCATCGCTGTTGCTATATTTGGATCGGTAGACACATGGCTGAAAAGAAGTGGTTGCCAATAGCGCTGCTACGGTATATGATTGATTGTAGCATGCTAGTTTCGTTGATTGTCAGTGACGCAATTATATCATACCGGGCGCAGACTGAAGTCTGGTTACCAGAACCGGAGCGTCTAGACAGCATAATTGACGAGTCCAGAAAAAACATTGATGCCGACGAGGAATATATCATCGAATGGTCCAGGAGGATATTCAACCAACGAAACCACGAGGCAAAAGATCTCGGTAGAAGAATAATTGGTAAGTTTACACAAGGTGGAAAAAACTGCGATTACAAACGATATTGCTCACGGCTGATTATAGATGACGCAGAATATGATTTCGTAATCAAGGACGCAGTGGCGAAAAATAGATACGTGAACTGCAAAACAGCTTTCTTGTCCAATGGAACAAGGTTGGGTACAGTTGTTACCTACAGCGATGGAGACAGCCCGGCATACCCGCATTTGAGGGCGTCTATGCTGGGTTATGCCGCTATTAATTTATTCTCGATGATAAATAGATTTCCTGACACCGCGGTTAGAGTAGCCGTTGATTCATTTTATATTGACGTAGCGTATAAGGGAAACGTAGCCGAGTTTACTAGTCCGGACGAGAGTTGGGGTACATGGAGAATTAAAAATGAAATACGACGCGATTATTCCTCGTCAGCAGATGTCACCGTTGAGAACAACTACTTACGTGGTGATAAATTGTCAGAATGGTCTAATGCACCATCGTGTTCTGATCCAATTTGTAGACACAAGACGGTTTATTTAAGCGGCTGTGGCGGGTCAGGAAAGACGACTCGGGCAATTGAATTATTTCGAACGCGGGCAAGTATAATCGTGCTTACACCGACCCATAGACTAGCGCGAGAGATAAAACAACGAAATGTTGACGCCGTTACTTATCACAGCTTTTTTCGATACAGCGGCGGTGAGTGGACTCCTGATCGAATGGGTAAAAAATTTATTCCCGACATTATCATCTGGGATGAGATATGTACTGTTTTGTTAGATGTTTTACAAATGTTTCTTGATTGGTTGGTGCTCGCGAATACAGCGGTAATCATGTGTGGGGACCATGGCCAACCACCACCATTTGTCGGCGAGGGTCCACATGATTGGTTAAAGGGTTTTGTGGACTATTATGAAGAAACCGATACTGATTATCGAGCACTTGATGAACAACTGCGCGAGGTTAAAAAACTAATCAGATTACAGCCGGATAGAATTCAATGTGAAATAATTCGCGAGGTGATTCCGGAAACGCCGTTAAATGAATTCTGGGAAACATGGAGACCAAACGATTTGATTGTAGCGAGTAGAAAGATAGTCAGAGACACACTTCAGCGGAGGTTGTTTGCGTTGCATAAGGAAAAGTTTCCAACGCGTCCAGTGCCGTTATGTTATAGACCCGCTGACACACGGCGGCAGAACATTGAAGTTGAAATCCCGGGCCCGACAGCGTCAGGGACAAAAAAACAAATTCTCGTGCTGAATGATATCGTGCTCGTTGATATCGGTGTCGTCGAGGACGCGCTACGTGCTGATAAATCCCCGTGGACGCTAGGATACGCAACAACAATACATTCCTCGCAGGGACTGACCATCACGGACACAATTGTTTGGATGGTTGATAATCGCATCGAATGGTCGAATCTAGTCTATCTTGCAGTGTCCAGAGTACGAAGGATAAATCAGCTTCGAAGAATTGTTATTGACGGAGCCGGTGACGGAGTCACTGACGAAGCCGGCGACAAAGTCACCATCGATGCAAGCGTCATTGATAGAAAACTCTCGGGTTACCGCCAACAGGATAAAAAAAAACAGCGGCGTTTTGATATTGATGCCGAATTAATAATCTCGCTACGACAACAACAGAATAATCACTGCGCGAGTTGCAATTGTATAATGAGTTGGCGTTATTCGGATAAAGACACTCGCCAATTTACCGTGGATAGGATCGATAACAGTCTCGGTCATGTCAAAAACAATGTGAGGTTGACCTGTCTTGAGTGCAATAGACGCAACGGCGCTAGTTAAGACCACGTGGGGGCAATTGAGTATCGTTAGGTATCACTTGTAGTTGCTCGCGTGTAAATCCGCGCTGAGGAGCAGTTGAATCCAGTCTATAGATCGGTGGTCTACCAGTTGATCGTGTTATCGTTGATATGTTATGTGTGGTAACACTCCAAATAGGATCAGTAGCTCTTTTTTTACCGCCTTCAAGCTCTCCTGGTTCATATAGATATCTAACAGTGACATCGCCAAGAATCGACTTGGAAACGCTATTTATTTTTGATTTTCCGGGTATATACTCGTATTTAATCGCGTCGCTGGGCTTCATGTTGATTGCTCGGGTAATCTCGTTATTTAACGCTGCAATTACACCTGGCAACCTTTTGACCCATTCTCGAGATCGTTTTTCTTGGATGAATTCCTTCGCGTATTGATATCCAAATAACCGTTCAGCGAGAGTCCGATTGAATCGTTCAACAATTGCCTGATCACGATGTAGCGCAGTATGACCTCGTCGTATCGCGACGCTATGATGTTTCAGCGTTGATAAAACAGCGCCGCGAAATTCACTACCGGGATCAACTTGTAATAGATTTGGCCAGCGCAGAGGGCCTCTTCGATAAATCCGCTCAAACGCATCGGCTACTTCAGTTGCTGACTTTGTTTTTAACGGTTCCGCTTGTTTGTATCGACTCGCAACATCAACTACGGTTAGCGCGTATTTGTAACCGTTGTCATGCGGCAAAAATAGTATATCAGCCTGATGAACTTCATTGGGTACGCTGACATCAAAGCGCGAGAAGTTGATTTGTTTAGGCGGTGGTAGATAAATTTGCCATATAGCCTGTTTGGATAACCAATTAACCGCAGTGGCCTTTGTTACCTTTGCAGCGCTTGCGAGTTTACCAATTGCGGCCTTCCCCTTCCAGTATCCTCTCGGGGAATAATAGATGGAATCCATCGTTTTTCTTGGATGATTGTTATTAATTACCAGCGCCAATCATTAATTTACCTTTCATAGCCGATTTTACCAACCATGAGGCCAATTTTTCTTTCACGGATTTATCAGGAATAGCATTTAGCGCGTGAATTAATTTTACATCCGCGATATGACGCTGTTGCAGATCGCTACTTTTGTAAGCAACATCATGAGCATGACACGCCTTATCGATAGCGTTTATTGGATACTCACCGGGTTTGGGCTGATTTTGATCATCGAGTCTGATATCTAATCGTGTTCCGGGGCCACAGTAGCTATATCCTGGGAGGTGTTTTTCTCCTGGATACTTTGCCCACGGTGTTCCGGGGAGTTTTGCCAATTTGGCTGCAATATCACCTCCTCGCTTTTTTTTAAAACATCCCCGGGTTTAATAGAAATAAATCTAAATTTCTTTGTACCGCATTGTACACACTTGCCAGTAAGAGCCGATCTGTTATTTCTTGTTGTAGCGGTTGTCATATCATTTGTGCCAGTACGTACTCTACACTTCACACAATATAGATCCATAATTTATGTATAGAAATATGAATATAATTGATTTTTCGGCGACTAAAACAAGAGAACCAGTTAAGCATGTTGCAGCGTTACCAAACTCGATCCGGATGATTATCATCGGACCATCTGGATCCGGCAAGACGCAATTGTTACTCAATTTAATAATGAGATGGATGAAGTGGGATAAGTTGTATTTGGTTGCTCCTAGCGTAGATGATCAACGATGCTACGAGGTGTTGAAAGATTTCAACGAGAATGCATCAGCGATCGCTAAAAAAAATGTTATTGAGTTTATTACGGATATCAATGATGCACCGGGTATTGATGATATTGATGGCGACGTTAACAATCTAGTCGTGTACGATGATGTTATGTTAGACAATCAAAAAAACCCAGCTAGGATATTTTCCAGAGGCAGGCATAAAAACACTGACGTGATATATGTCACTCAACGATACACTCAGATTCCAAAAGTAATTAGAGACAACTGTAATATTCTTGCTGTGTTCAACGGCGTTGATACACACACGCTACGAAATATTTGGCAGACATGGTGCGGCGGTGACATGGACTTTAATGTTTTTCGAAACTTTTTTAGTCATGCTCAGTCGACCCCACATGGATTCGTAACGATAAATTTACATGATCCTCGGACACGATATCGTATCGGACTTGACCAAATATTCGGTTAGTTGTAAATAATTTTCATTGTAAATAACCACTTAGCAGCAGAGGGGGCAATGACATCGACGCGGTCGTCGATGTGCTTACCGGACGCTGACGACGCTGGGGATCGGCGCGCAGAAGGTGTTAATTAAACCAAATGACGACGCGACGATCCCCCAACGACGTCGTCGTTTTTTTTTTACCAGGCGCTGACGACACTAGATCGTTGAGTGCAGAAAGTAATAATTAAGCCAAATGACGATTGGACAAAATGTCCGATTCGCCCCCTCTGCTGCTTATTCAGTGTGAGACAGTCCAATTCTGACCTTAACCTGATATATTTTTTTTCTACTGGAATAAAATCTGTTTCGTCCTTAAATTTACCGATAACAATGTTTATTGCTGTCGTCATAAAATCTGGATTCCCCTGGGTAATCTGAGAAATCAAATATTCTCGCTCCTCTCATATCCTCGTAAATGTCCCCACTCTCAACCTGATAAACCAAACTGACATTGTCAGTGAACAACATCTCTGCCTTGGAGCCATGTTTCTTTTTCATCGTGTTGTAACATCAACATCTTTGACAGATCAAGCACAGCCGCCCCAACATAGGTCGGTTTATCGAGAACCAAACTACTGCTACCGTGCAGAAACGATTTTCTGTGACCTTGCCCTCAAAATCAATAGAGTTTTTTAAAACCCTAACTGCAAGCTATTCACAAAGTTGTAATCAGGACTTGAACTAATGCTATTGTGCTGATCCATTTTTCCTCTTTTATAACTACCTTGATCTTTGACCACAAAACAATAGGCTTCTTCTTTAACCCAAGTATAGACTACTCCAGTGGCCTAGTGGTTAGAGTATCTGCCTCGGATGTGGGAGGTCGAGGGTTTGAACCAAAACCAAGTCATACCAAAGACTTATAAAAAATGGCAATAACAGCTGCTGCGCTTGGCACTCAGCATTAAGAAGTTAGTGTTTAGAGTGGTTGACCTGGTGTAGGATAATGTGACTGGGTGGGACATCATGCTACATGTCTGCAGCATGATGCCCCAGTGGAAGACATCATTATAAACTGCCACGCTGCAGACATCTTAGCGATATGACTGAATTTATTTTAAAAACTACATTAAAAATCCAAATCACACACACACATAACCCAAGTGCAAGCCATCCACAAGGTTTGGTCCAGGTCTGTGAAGCAGAACCAATATTATTTGTGTACCACAGTAAACCTTAATCCATGATATTTTGATTCCAAAATTGAGAGGCTACTAATTCCATACTCCAAATCTAAAATATTCTCCAGTCTAGTATCAGTAAATGGTGGAGAACTCTACCTACTGAGCAGAAATAAAATAGGAAGCAGAATGACTTAGGGTGTGGACAAGGTTTTACAATCTTTTAATTGTTGTGTAAGTGGGGTAAGCTGTTTTGTAGTAACTCTAAAAGTTGTGTTATAAATATTGGAAATTATGTGTTATAAATATTGGAAATATGTCATCAATTTTTAGTCCTGAAAGAGGATGTTGTCAAGGGGATCCTCTCGTGCCTTATTTGTTTTTTATTGGTGTTGAGATTTAAGCTATAAATTTAAAGCAAAATGCAGATGTACGGGGTCTCGTCTTTGATGTCAGTGAGTATAAATTAGGTCAGTATGCTGATAATGCTTTCATTTTTCTCAAAGGATCTCAACATTCTCTTAAAGCAACTGTGAATATCTTGCAAGACTTTTCTCTATTACGTTCATTAAAAACAGTTTTAGGAGAGATGTAATTTTGAGAATTGGAAAGAGGATCCACAAAATCCAAATGAATATTTATCCCGAGGTTTTTAAATTTTGTTCCACCTAGAAAATTCCATCAATACAAATCCTAGAAAGATGCCAGCATTGAAATTCTTAATGATTTATTTGATGATCGCAGTAATTTAGTACCTTTTGAATTGGTAAAACAAAAAAAAACAGATGCAACAATTTTTTTACATGCTTTTCATTAATATCCAAAATTCCAAAATCTTGGAAAGATGCAATCAAGTACCATTTGGCTCACAAGTTTTATAAGCAGTAGGATAAAATGATGAACTTGCAAGAACAAAACTCACTGAAGTTTGTTTACAAAGATGTTTTAAAAATGGTAAGAGGCAGCACACTGCTAAGCAATAAATGTGGATGCAATTATTAAATAATATAAGTAGTGGTCTAAGATTTATAGCTGGGCGAAACTTGTTATAAGGATACGAAGTTGACCTTTATAATTTTAATTTAATTCATGGAATAATTGTCACTAAAAACTTTTTGAAAAGAACATATTAGATGAGAACAGATGCACCTTCTGTAAGAGTGAGAACAAAAGTATTGAACATCTATTCTATGACTGCATTATATTGGTTTTGGTACTCTTTTACTAAACTTTTGCACCTTGTCCAAATAATGTCCATTTGTCCAAAAAAGAAATATTTTAGGAAGTGAACAATTGGATATTAAAATTGGATATTTTGTGAAATCTCTTGCAAATTTTAGCTAAACATTATATTTACACTAGCAGATTCAGCATGCGAAATCCTTCCATTTATGTTTTTAAGCAAATAGTTGAAGCACATAAGAATATTGAAAAATCTGCTACTATGTTAAATGAGGACCAATTTCTTAAAAACATTAGGCCTCAACCATGAAATTGTAACTTGTGCATTGCGGTAAACAGGAACTTACACTTTAATATTGTGAAGTTCATGTCACCCATACAATGTATACTGGTGTAAGCCTATCTAATTTCTGTCAAAAGAGATTGCGTGCAATATGCATGTGTGCATGCATGTGTCTTTTCCCTTTTTGTGCATTATTTATTGTCCCAAGATGAATTGATAACCAGAAATGTTTTGATTGTAAGGTGATCTTGGGATAATGTTCCTCAACCAAGCGGTCAACCTGTTATGGGATATATAAAAAAGAACAAAAAAAAAGTGATTTAGGGTTGGTATAACTTGATAAGCTCTGTCTTATGGTGGACATAAAACAGATAAAAATGGTAAAGTTTGTTTTAAAACGTCTTCCATTTTTCTTAACCAACTAAATATTGCAACAAGAGATTAACCGACCATCTGTTCAGGAGTTGCAGCAGTAACAAGATTTTCAAGAAAGCCATTGTGGTGTAAATAATGAATGCCTGAGGCATGGGCATCCATTAGATTTTTTTCTGGTGGTGGTGATAGGGGCAATCATAGGGATGAAAGGATTGAAGCTATACATATATACTGCATATATATATTACCCTTTCCCCCAGGAACCACTCTGGTGGCCTAAGTAGTTGTGGGAGGTCAATGGTTTGAACCCCAGGTGAGTCATATCAATGAATTATAAAAATGGTACTAGCAGCTGCCTCGCTTGGCACTTAGCATTAGGAGGTTAGTGTTAGGATTGGTCAGGCTGGTGCCAGGATAATGTGACCAAGTGGGACATCCTGCTACATATTTGCGGCATGATGTCCCAGTGCTAAACATTAACAATGCCACACTGCAGACATTGTAGCAATATGACTTAAATTGTTAAAGTTACATTACAAATATGAAAAAACACACACATCTCTGGAACACCCATGACTTGAGGGGCACCAGTTTCATTTAGCATCTACTCTCAGCTTCACAATGTTTCAAGACTTTCACCAATAGGCACATCTGGACCATGAGAATTGTAGCAAGTTCCAGACAAGAATTGTTTTGGAGTTAATCTGTGGGAAGTATTAGGAATAGAAGGTAAACAAAACAATGTTAAAAATTGTTGAAACAGAAGAAATGTGATAACAACGGGTACATCTATACCACAAAACTAAGGTGTATCAAGGTTCAGTGACACATCTTAAAACAGCTTTCGAGTTCCACTGCGGAAATAAAAGTGAATGCTGGATAGATGATAATTTTAGATTTCATTGCACATCAACACAACAGCCATTTAAAATTCAGGTTCTAAAAATGTAATTAATACAAACTGCCAAAATATGTTGTGGGATATACCATTCCAAATAAATAAAAAAACATCATGTACTACAAGATAAAAGATAAAGACAAAATATTTCATGTAATATAAAAGGTAATGGTAAAAATTCTAAACAAATACATGGTCAAAATTTGTTAAATTTGTCCCTCAAAAAATCCAAGATTTCTTGAATGAGTCTACATCAAACAATTCCAGGAATGGTTGTTGGTAGTATCTTGTGGCACATCAACACAAATAAGTTATTTAGTGCTAATGCGATTTAAGTCAAGATAACCGACTCAGGCTGATCTGATGGTAGGATTTGAACATGCACCCTTTCAGTCACAAGTCCAACATGCTTACCGCTGCTCAACCATGCCACCAACTCACAAGATGGATGAAAAATAAAAAATGTAGAAAATGAAAAATTGTGAATAGGAAGAGGTACATTTTAATTACTTGACTAACAAATGTATCAGGGTTTTTGACAGCAATATCATGAACAATTTTGTAGTTATGGACTGGAGTGACAGATGGATGTAACCTATTTCTACATTCCCTGCAAACTTCACTGCAAGGGATAATTAAAACTATGAGCCACAGCAGCAGTGTACCATGAGTTAATTTTGCTGCCCAGTTCTGTGACAGCACACAACTGTGGTGGCTCAGTGGTTTCCATGTTGAATTAACAATCAAGAGGAAATGGGTGCAAATTATACCATTGGATCAGTTATCATAGTGTCCCTGGGTAAAGAAATTACCTGTTACTAAATACAATTCACATGTCATAAAATACCAGACAAATCCAAGATGAGAGTACCTGCAAGCATGTGGAAAATATAATGTTAAAAACAATCTTTGATGACAACATTGGTAAGATTCTTGCTCAAGTTCTGTACATGCAAATTTGATTATAAAATTACCATTGGTCAGCTATCATTTGCAATTGATTAAATTTACTGCATGCAATGCATTAATATTTTCCATTACTGTAAGACTATATCAGTCAACATGAGCTGCACTCACTTTCTCAAAATACAACTTCAAGGAATTGGTATAGTTATACCCCAAAATTACCTGCAAACCCATACCACACAAATTAATTTGGCAGAAAAGATAAGGAACTCTCAAAAAAGATTGCTGGTACAACCAATCCAGAACAACTAAACCACCATTCATGTCATACAATATTCTGTTACAAATGTTTCAGCTTACATCATTCATTCATTAGAATGGTTGAAAAAACTTTCATGGTCTTACATCATCCATTAATCAGAAGAAGCAAAACTTTCATTGTAAAGAAATAACCTTGAAATAAACTACAAAGACATGGATACCAGTAACCTCATTTTATTAAAAAGCATGTACTATATACTGATACCAGTAACCTCATTTTATTACAAAACATGTACTGTATACTGATACCAGTAACCTCATATTATTGCAAAACATGTACTATATAGTGATACCAGTAACCTCATTTTATTACAAAACATGTACAAATGGTGGATACCAGTAACCTCATTTTATTACAAAACATGTACTGTATACTGATACCAGTAACCTCATTTTATTACAAAACATGTACTGTATACTGATACCAGTAACCTCATTTTATTACAAAACATGTACTGTATACTGATACCAGTAACCTCATTTTATTACAAAACATGTACTGTATACTGATACCAGTAACCTCATTTTATTACAAAACATGTACAAATGGTGGATACCAGTAACCTCATTTTATTACAAAACATGTACAAATGGTGGATACCAGTAACCTCATTTTATTACAAAGCATGTACTGTATACTGATACCAGTAACCTCATTTTATTACAAAGCATGTACTATATGCTGATACCAGTAACCTCATTTTCTTACAAAACATGTACTGTATACTGATACCAGTAACTTCATTTTATTACAAAACATGTACTGTATACTGATACCAGTAACCTCATTTTATTACAAAACATGTACTATATACTGATACCAGTTATGTATGGGATGTCAAATCAACCTTTGTTTTGCACCAAGATAAAGCATCCAGAATCTATGTCACATCAAACAGTTTTACACCATCATAATCGTTGTAAAACATTCTAAAATATTTTGTTATCATATCCCTATTGCAATTCTCATCCTTGTACCTCAAAACACTTCTTTTTATCATAATAAATGAACTCCTGGTATAAGAAATGACATAATTAAAATAAATAAGATATATGTCTTGTAATTCTAGTCTTCTCCTCATTATAGTTTTCAAAAGACATTCATTATGGTTCTGTTTAGCAACAGTATCATATCAAACTTGAAATACTAAATTTAAACTGAATTATTTGTCTAATAATAAAATTTTATTTGTTTTTAAAAGAAAAGGGACACAGTATTTACAATACATTTTTAATTTACTTTGCCAAAACTGCATCTACCCTACAGTGCCTCTAGCAACAACATAACAGTACTCATCATAAAGGCTCAGGTGAGCTATTACAAAGTTTTTAATTTGGTAAAATCATGGAAACATTGACACCTGCTGGTAAAATATTTCTAACCAATAAAACATGCATATGCAATGCAGCTGATATATTCAAATTGCTACAAAATCTTATTTACACAAATTATAATAAAATGTTAACAAATAAGTTATTCAGTGGCTTTTGAGCAGTTTCAGTTGTAAGTTCAGGCCTTTTTTCCCCCAAGTTTAGAGCAAAGAAGAAAAACATAACAAACCACAATGAAAAATATTTTGATATCATAAATCTATAGTATATATAAACAGTACAAACAACTGTTATATTTATGAGCCATGATGTAAGCATTATGAGAGATAATGTAGGCAGTGAGTTGTACTTTTAAAATGAAAAACAATACCGATCAGGGTCTGACAAATTTAAAAATCAGATGGTGTCTTGGACCAACCATGACAACACCTAGTTGCCTAGCTCAAAATCAGTAGCCTATTGAAAGAACTAAGAAATATGACTATTGCTTTCCCAAACAAAAAAAACCACTGACATGACACAGGATTATGTCTCTGAGCAGACAATTTGTCAATCAAGGATTTGTGTCCATTTTTTTTTATTTCACAGGTTTTTAAACATGAAATTAAACTTGTTTCCATATGGCATACTGTCTTAAGAAAATGTGAAATAACCTGATCTAGACTGATTTACTTGCTGTTATTTATTCATGAAAACAATTTTTCAGTATAAATGAAAATAGCACAACTGATCAAATATGGACATTTTTTTGAAACCTTCAATATATCTGAATTTTTCATATGTCAAATTTATTCTATTGAAGTCTTACAAGCAACTCGTATAATGCCAAATTTAAATTCTTTGGTCATTGCCAAAAACGTTATTGGTAATGAATGTTATTCAATGTAGCACAAAGAAAAATTGGTAACACTAATGTTTACAAGGATAATCTCTTTGACTTCTTCACAATCAAACCACATTCATTTGATACCTACCCTTGTGGCCCCGCTAACAAAAAAACCTCATGTTCCTATGAATGCTAAGATTTCATGACTTTAAAACGTATATCCTCTCATAGAAACATGATCCTGGGATTACATATGGCCTGATACTTAATGACATAATCCCAAATTAAATTATGAAGTACTCTGTAGGAAGATAGACAAAAGGTATAAAATATTAGATTCTGGATTTATCTGACAGCACACCTATTATGTATGGATATTTCATGAACGTTACAAGAATTAACCTAAAACGACGTGCAACACATTTTCAAAGGTGGATATTGACTAAGATCTACCTTCACATTGCTGCAATTCTTGAATGAAATAAAATAACTACATGTATGAACACTGAAATATCCATCAATGTATTTTAGTACAAAATTGGACCCTTCAGAAACTTATAGCATTAAATCAATTATTGTGACATATATGCCTTACAAAAATATATTTGTTGATATTTATTGGTACAAAATATTAGATTCTGGATTTATCTGACAGTGCACCCATGATTTATGGATTTATATTCAAGCCCATACAATTATTTCTAAGTACAATCTTTAATACTATTTATCCTCAAACAATGCCACTAAAATGTCTAGCCAAGTTTATTTTTATCTCAGCCAACTCTGGTTCATGTGTGTTAGGATTGAGCTCTCAATGTATCTCATCCGATTCTGGTTTATGTGTAGTACGATTTAGCTCTTGCTGATTCTTAGGATTTGATTTGGACTGTGCAGACATCGGTTTATGCATGGTATTATGGATTTGATTCTTGCGCATCACGTAACTGGGCCACAGACTCGAACAATCTGCAACAAAAAGTGGGAAATGTCAAACATTATATGTCATACACTTAGTGTATACATATGACAAATGATGTAACTTCAAAGCCAAATGTAAACCAGCCTCAAAAAATAATATGGGTTGCCATTTCCCACTGCCAATGCATTGGCTTCTGAAAATGTTAGGCCAATTCTAACTGTATATAGCTTGTTTGATAAAACTTATTTTTAATAAGAATTTCGTGAATGTGACATGCTTTACTGGGCAACAAGAATCTGTCAGAATCTACAATCAATCTCTCAGAATCTACAATCAGAATCTACAATCAATCTGTCAGAATCTACAATCAATCTGTTAGAATCTACAATCAGTCTGTCAGAATCTACAATCCATCTGTTGTTTTTTAAATCTCCTCTAGTTTTCTTAATTGCCAACTACTGAAACCATCTAAGATGTTCTTGAGAAACTGCAGCATAGTAAATTTGGTAACAAAACTATTTTCTTATGTCTTTGATTTAATACATTCATATGAAGTTCAGTACAAAAATTATTGTCGTGGAATTCAACGGATAGAAGATTTGTGAACTTCAGATACTACCCACATCATATGTATGATCAAGTCCATAATTAGTTTTAAAAAAAAGAAACCTGGCATCAATGAAGATATTCTTAAGAAAATTCATTTAACATTTGCATGTCATCATGCACATAAGCTATCACGAAGTCAAGAGCCAAAACCCTGAACCCAGTGCTATCAACCTGTTTATCAATCATGTTCACTTGTATGTGTACTGGTTTTTATGTCACTTGTATGTGTACTGGTTTTTATGTTCACAACTTCAATGGAGAAAAACAATGCAAGCAGTAAACTATGACTTGACTCATATATCAAAGTAAGTCTAGTTTTCAAACTTGTTCATGATAGTAGACATGCTGATGGTCAGAGCTGCACCATTTCCATTCAGGATGTGTTTTAGTAAATGAAATCATTCATTCAAGAGGTTTAGAGTTAAGTAAGATCTGTCCCATTAGATATGTACTGTATGCACAAATGAAAAACAAACAAAAGAACAACAAAAGGAAGATGGTTCTAAAAGTACTGACCAGACAAAGTCAAATTTGATGCATAACAGTTTTCATGAAGATTTTATGTAGTTATGGAGACAAGTATGATTGATGTATGGGTGGATAGACAAACTTTGTAATACACCAGTACAGGACAGGACATGCATGTCAAGCCATAGGATATGCATGTCAAGCCATGGATATGCATGTCAAGCCCAGGATAAAAGCACTGCTGAAAAACTTTAATCAAAAGCACATTTCATCAAGTTATCTCAATGGATTCAAGATATGTTTTGCAAAAAACCTGTAACAGTTGGCTTGATGGATGAGGTGATTGAAGTATACACCCTCCCAACTTTCATTCACTGGCTTTGGTCTGATTTTTGACAAATGAAGCTAAATATATTCATAAATTCATTACAAGACTTTTGTCAATATGTAGCAAGAAAAGGAATGCAAAAAGCAGTTTCAAGGTTGCAACCAACGAAAAATTCAGGTAGCCACTAATGAAACTAAAAGCCTTCTAGGTACTGAGTATTTCATATGCAAACAGAAATACAATCAGAGCTGAAGAACTAATATGCAACTGTAGTGTACATTACACCATGGCTTATCAAAGACAAAGATTACTTCATGGAGTATCATGTAACTGTTGTGTAAAAGAGATTACTTAATGGAGCACTGCTAAAAAAAATCTGATAGCCCAATGCCCGGGGCCCCTCTGATTTTAGTTCGGGCCCATCCTGTATTCAAAGTGAGGTGCCTATCGGGCTTGTTGAAAATAAAACATTTTGCCTGAGGAAACTTTGATCACTCTGATGAAATGAGTAAATGTACTTTCAAGATGTTGACATACATGCCATAACACAGCGCAATCTTACCACTCTCCTACATGAAATTGAGAACTAATTTTAATCAAATGGAAGCTTTGCTAAAAATATGATTTTGTACTCCCAAACCCCCTGACATGGTTGCGTTTCAAAGAAACACAATTTTTAGTAATCTTAAAAGAATAAACAACAAAAGAACGTTCAGTCAATGTCCGTTACATGTAGCATGTATAGACTGTAATCTGTAATGACTGGAACTGATATAAAACTATCACTTCTGCAGTTTAAATAGTGGCAATTAAAGGAAGAGTGGTGAGTTATAAAATCAAAGTTTCACATTAACTGGCTGACAATAGCTAGTGAGATGTGTTGAAGGTTGCAGTGGGTGAACCCATTGTGCTAATTTGCATAGGTATACTCAGAAGTGGAACAACCCACTGGGTCAGTCAACGAGATGATAGATGTGTGCACGTATTATTGCCTTGAATGAGAATGTTTAGCCACTATGTATAATATTTTTGAGGAGTTTGTGAACAGCGGCGGCACTTTTTTGAAGTAGGATTTTACTACATAGAATTTTATATATGCAGTAAAATCTGACTTCAAAGAAAGGCTGCCATCACACACATGAAACCTATATATTGTTATGCACTTACTTTTCTATATCTGGAAAACCGTGGATATATTCACGACTCCAATACTCAAAGATTGGGTTCTTTAGGAGCTCAATGACTGTGATAAGCAGGCCCCATGGATAAAGCTGATTATTAGCCAGCCTCTCCAGTATTAATCTGTTAGGAAAGAAATGAGATCTTATTGAACATGCAAAGACAGACAACCTGATTCAAATATAGATTCATGGAAACCACAATTGTACTATACATTTCAGAACTTCATGTTATTCTGTCCAAAAAGTAAAATACCACCTCAACTTTTTTTATTTTACCTGGCACATTTAAATGTTATCAATAACATATGTAATATATATAAATAAGACACCCAAGTGGGCATATCATTCACTTGGTTTACATAACTTCACTGTTTCAAAATTAGAGTTAGAAGCATAAGAATTCATACTACGTAAATTACATTTTTATGACACACTGATATAGATTTTTTCTAAATTTTTAGACATAATATTGTTTCTTGTTCATGGACAAGACCTCCATCAATATGCACTGAAGCATACATTCTGTTTTAAAACAAATCCAGTAAAAAAATGCCAATAACATAAATAACCTCACTTGGATCTTTGAATTTTGGTGATGAAAACTACAGTAAAGTTTCAACAGTCTGAATCTAAGCCTTATAAAAAATCATTTTCTCCATCCTCAATGAATGCTATAAAATGCATGTCTGACAAGTCTTCCTTCTAATATTCCTGTCTAAATTATTTAATCTTTTTAACAACTTCTGATAATAAAGACTACATTCAGATTAAAAAATGTCAGTAGCTGTTGGAGTGCTTACATGGTAATTTGCTCATGTATTTCCTCTTTCTTTGCCTCTTTAAACAAGTATGACAGCAGGCAGCTGAAGTAGTGTGTGTGGCTGTTAGGGTATGTCAGCTGGTTCAATACGGCAGTAAGGAACAAAAAACGACCTGGGGAAAAAGTGCAAATTGTAAGCTGAATTTTAATCCACTACTATGACTGAAAGCAAAGAATGAAGAAAAAGTAATAAGTGGCCGCCACACAGTTTTTACTTAGTTTGCATTTTTAACAAACAGTAGCTGAGAAAAACACAACATATATGTTAAATTTTTCTCTCTATTCAGGCAAGAAAATAATTTTTTTAAAAATCTTAAGTGTCCATAAATTTCTTTCATACATGAAATTATCATCAGGAAAGTCTTCAATTTAAATCATTTTGGTTTAACTGGGAAATGCTCTAAATCAATAATGAGAACAAATCAATGAAACCAGGAAATTCTTAAATTTTAATAATAATAATAATAATAATAATAATAATAATAATAATGCTTTATTTATAGAGGATGACTCATTAGTCAAGGACTATTCTCCCTTGAGGCCCTCTTAACGAGAGTATAACAATGCACATTATATGAAGATAGCAATAATTACTGTTTATTTTAACATGTTTAGTATTAAAATACTAAATTCCATTATCTATTAGAAACACATACATGCTCATGATATTTTTTCTTAAATACTCTATTATTTTCAGCAGATTTTACATGTAGCGGAAGCTTGTTCCACAGAAATGTACCAGAGTACTGGAAGCTCTTTTTAAATTGCTCTGTTCTTGGTTTTGGTGCTAGAAGGTTTCCATGTGATATTGATCTCAACTGGTATTGTGCTGAAAAAGGCCTGAATAAGTACTGAAGATATTCTGGTGCAGTTCCATGTAGACATTTATATAAAAGAACTGTCTTGTGAAAATCTATCCTGTCATATATTGTGAACCATTTGAGTTCTGTAAATAATGCTTTTGAGGGATGATCAACAGATGCATCTAAAATTACACGTGCTGCTCATTTCTGAAGTTTATAAATCCTGTCAAGCTCAGATTTAGCACAGTTTCTCCATACATTCGAACAATAATCCATTGTTGGAGGAATATGTGACTTGTAGTATAGATTTCGAGTTTCCATAGGTAAATATTTCTTGATTCTGCTGAGTAGGGCAATTTTGGATGACAATGTTTTACAAAGCTTATCAATATGATCATTCCATAATAAATTATTATCTATGGTCACACCTACAAGCTTTTCATGTTTGACATTTTCTAATGGATGATTATTTCTTGCAAGAGATAGTTCTGGGTTCCCTGATTTGTGTAGCTTTTGTGACGTCCCATAATCATTTTGGTCTAACCAGGAAATGAATAAATCATTAATAAAGAGGACAAATCTCTGAAACCAGGAAATTCTAATACTGACATACATACTGCCATGAATGATGAGCAAGAAACAAGAGCCTCCTGTGGGCCTGAAATTGCTTATCTGACATCTGCTTGAGCAGTTGGCCAAGAAGTCAAAGTCAGAAGAATGCTTTTTTAGCAATATCTTTCAAAACTGTTACTATCAAAACATGAATTAGGAACTGATATGAAATTGCTTATGGAAAGGTACCAATCACTATAGTGGAATATGCATTGCAGTCTCTTAAATATAGCTGGCTGTGGAAGCCCAAACATTTATTAGTTGACAAGTTGCACCTAAGACGACTGTAGCTTGCAACAATATTCTGAACATGGATAGTGAAGGAGAGTTGTTGAGTCACCAAATATTGTGTGTGAGCAAATTTCCTTCCTGGAATCCTTTGGATATGGATCAAAATTTTCTTTTGACTGTCCATGTTTGCAGGAAGAAAAAAAGAAAGCCAGAAAAAAGTATGTACATTGTCAAATATAAGCAAACAATACACCAATAACTGAGATCCTATCCATAAAGTAGTTACACATTCTTTCTGTGACAAAGCTTTAGCCAAAAATTACATACCCATTACATCTAATCCATGTAAAAGATCATCAAAGAATTCTGTGTGTTTGGGGTTTGCGATGGTGGTCATGCTGGGTGTCAGACCTTTGCTGTTGATGTAGTCGATGGCCTGAGTTCCCACGTAAAGAACAAGTGAACTGATCAGTGGTACATTGTAGTTGTCAGGTTCATTTGACTGAAACAAAAATAGCATTGTCAGTGTTTTGTGAAATGCAAACTGCATTATTTTCGTTTTTACTGCCTTCTCCTAAAGAAACAGTTGTGTTATGTTGTGGTGTAATACAGGTGCCAGAGCCAAAGGTGAGGGTGCTATGCCACCTGCAGGACAACACAACATAAGTTACCAAGGATGAAGACAATAACAGAATTCATACATGGCTGGCAAACATCATTTGAATATACACATTGTGTGTAATGGCTGGACATGGCAGTGGTGCTGACTGTTGCCATGTATATATTATCACCAAGTCATTGGGAAAATCATACAATTAAAAAAAAAAACTGTAGTTTGCTAATCAGAACTTGATTATCATGTAATTTATTATGTATGACATATAACCAGCAAAAAATGTTTACACAAAATGTTGATGAATGTTCATAAAAAAACAACAAAACAAATAAAGGCCTACTTTTCTGTCCTACTTTGCTATCATAAGAAACAACTTTTTGATCCCAAAATTCTAGATTAAGGAAGGCAATTATCTTACAATGGGTGTCTTTTGGAATCCAATGATAAAAAACAGAATTATAAAAACACATTTACTTTGTAATTGTTGGATTCCAAATAATGGAATAAAGTTACATTAATGCTCACCTTAAGGTTCCTCACGAGCATAGAAAGGAAGGTTGCTTGAGATCCTTTTTTCAGATAGGAATCCAAATCCTGTGAACAAGAATATTATGTATTTTTATTCAGTTCATTTATTCCACTGCTTTTCTACCCGACTGTTTTACTCTATCTATTGGAATTGAAATAAGAAAACAATCGCACAACTGTAAAAGGACAGTTTATAGAAGCTGGAAACAAATAAAAATTCTAGTCTGAATATACCTACCCCCTAGAAGCATAAATGAGATAAAAGAGGCACTGAATTTAGTCAGTTTATCCAACAATCCTGCTTACCAGTCATTTCCAGTTGTTGGAAAATCCATTTTCAGTAAAGGGCTGGATGCTACACATTTATTTACATAAAAGGAATATACTACATTGTCAGCTTCTGATATTTACAATGTCAAATCAGCAAAGGAAAAGAATAACAAAAACAAATTTGCCTCTCATGTGGATTTAACAAGCAGTATACGTACATGTGTGTAAAGGGATATAACTCTCAACCTTATGGTAATTACGGAATTATCCAGCAGTTACCAAATAGGATGAACTGTCACTGTTTTCTGGGGAAAAATAGATTTGCAATAAGCAATACAGCACTGTGTTAATATGGAGAATCTCAGTTAAGCCTGAGCGTGCAGACCATGCCAGTGTTAGGGCCACTCTGGTTATAATTTTTTTAATGTTTCTTATTATTAACCAAGTCAAACAGGAGGTTATTTTTTCACAACAGTTGTGATAATCCTCAAGTACACACAGGTCAAAAATGCATATAATGTGAAAAAGTTATTGGTGGACAGAACTTGTTTTTCAAAAAATATATAACATTTATCAAGGAGAAAGTCGAGATCCATTATCCTTTGCAAATGCACATTAGAGTACAATTTTTCTGTATGTTACACAAATCATGAATATCCATAAAAAGAGAAATGTGAATGAAGATACCTTACCTTCTTGAAAGGAGCTGTCTGGATCACATTTGCAAAGCTAGTGCTAATGTGTGGAGGGCATGCTATTTCTGGTAGCATGTCAACATTCAGGTCAGGTATCAATGGATCTGGCACAGGTATGTTACGTGGAGAGGCACTCAATATTAAGTTGCGCATCTCGATGCAGTGTGGCAACATGGCATCACAGAATTCATAATGATACTCGCACAGAAACTCTGGGAAGTCATGAAGCAGGACTTGTAACAGTTTTAGTGTATTCTGTGAAAAGATGATATATTATGGTATATTAATATGGTCTATTGAGATCACATTCAATTAACTTTTTAAATGGTTGAAAAATATAAAGGCAATGAAACTGTCAATTTTTTAACAAATTACCTCACAAAATTAAATCAGAGGTCAATTGGGCATCCAATTAAAAATGCTTTGAAAGGGATTATATAGGATAGCTTATCTCTAAGATCAATACCTCAAATAATATGATATATATATAACTAGACTAATTTTTCTAACAAGGAATTGTGACAGACCCATATTTAGCCATGCTTACCTTGTGCAGCATAAGTACTTGATTTTCAAGAGAGGCATCTGTGAGGAATGGTGACATAAACATGAACAGATCAATCATTAACTGTGCATACATCTCCCAAATCTGAAAATGAAAATCAGGTCATATCCTTAGTATTAAATGAAATTACTACATAATATTGAATCATGATTTTCATAACACTTATAATGGCTGAAAAATATTAAAGTGAAAACATTTAACAGAAACAAAAGAAAAAAGTTTTTAAATGGAATCCCTCACTCACCTTCTGACAAAATTACTGTCTTTGTGATTTGCAAAATTTGTTGAGAACAAAGAACTAATATTTAAAAAGACCCCAAAAATAACTATTTTTTAAAAATCTTTTGACCTTTTCTAATAGTCTTTGTAAGTTGAGGCATCCTCTCATACAATCCAACCATGTAGCCAATCAAATGTTTAATTCTAATTTGGAGCTGGCAGAGATGTGAAGGAATGGATGGGTTGGTAGATGCAAGTCATTGCCACATCCCTGATGATTTGATAGGAAAAGGTTGTAATAAAAGACAACATTTTTTATTTTCGATTTATGGAGGTTGACTGAATCAACAACATTAGTAAGATTTTGAACATAGTCCCCTTATCATGATATCAATGGTCAAATACACTCTAAACAAAAAAGGGTCATACCTTCTGTTCTGAAGTGTAAAAAAGCATTCTGTCTATGAAGACCCTGTGTGACATCAGATTCAGCCAGGCATTAGCATATCCTGGTGCATTAGTAGGCTTCAAAACATCTAACAAGTTGCTGGAAAGAAAAATGATTGAACATGAAGCAAGATCTAAATCCTTCAAATATAGGGTGAAATTTCTAAAAAAAATTAAATGAACCATCTTAGATATGAGTTCACCACAATACAGGCAAAACCCATTTTAAGAAATGGCAGCATGCCTCCCATTTTTTTATTTAAGGTGACCTTGCTTTTAACATCCTAAATACATGCTCTAGGAAAAGCCAATTATTCGTATCCCTAGCAGATTTTTAATCCCAGCACTGTGTTTAATGTTGCCTTAACTTCTGAAATTTTCTAAAACATATTGCAGTTTCATATTTGTTAATAAAATAAAGAAAAGCTATCAAGTTCAGACTAGTTAAAAGATTTTTGAATACTGTCAGCACTGTTTAGATCCAACAGTGAGCCGAATTTTGTTTGAAGCAAAGCCTGCATCAAAAATTAATGTCATAGATACCAATGACTGTAAACTCCTTAGTAAGATCAAGCAAACTTAATGGAGTCAAACAAACATTTCCGGTCTGTCACAAATTACATTGTATATTTGTCAACTGATAATATACCATGTATGTTTATTGTCTTTGAATGACACATGGCATATGAATTTTACATTTGGAGAATTTATGTTCTGCTACACATGCTACACCAATCACTGACTTGTCTGACTGCCAGTATAAAACAAATTGTTAACACGATCCCACTTATATTGTGATGTTATTCCTTGGACCCTGAGCATCATGATATAATGGGTTTTACCAGTATCTTGTATACAAGTACACTACAATATCTTGCATATACTCAAAGTGCATCAATATTTGCTGCCTCAACCATGATCTAAATTATCAAAATTTTTATCCTTACTCAGAAATGTCCAACCATAAGAAATCTTATCCAGAATTCTAGCATGACTTTTTCTTGTCCAGAATGGCCAACACACTTATTTGTCTATAAGCCTACACATATCAGTAACAATCAGCAACAGGTATGGTCCAGTGACAATAAATAAGGTATCCAGAATTCCTGGTATATCATTCCACTAACATTTTTGGCCAGACTGCCCCAACCATAAACATATTTTTCCTTGCAAATATTATCATTGCTACCATTTTTCAACTATATTCAGTTTAACCACCTGTTTGCTGTTCAACAGATTTTTTATAGCTTATACAGAGAAACTAATATATCCTCCAGTCTCTCATATTGGTGCTTAAGTGCTTTTGTACCTGTATCCACGTTTTCTCAAAGTAATTCAGTATGTAAAATTTTCACAAAAAAATCATAATTCAGTATAATCCTGAATAACTGGCCTTTCTGCTAACAACTTAAATAACAGTAATAAGCACAGATCTTGTTCATTGTCAAACTTGCGTGAGATTTTGATCATACATGCATATTTTTAAGACTGAGACAAAATTGGATCATAAATATTGTCTCCTGGGTGGTAACAAGGTCAGCCAAGGTCACAATGACCTCATTGAGATGCATAAATCTCACTCCATGCCCAGCCCTAGGATTTCCGTGGCCCAAGATAGCCAAAGCGAAAAGCGGGGTTTCAAGCAAAAAAATTACATTGCGGCATTGATTTACTGAAAGGACAGGGCCCAAGGTGGTTGCCTCATTCACTTTGCCCTAGGGCTGGGCCTGTCTCATACTGAAATCTGTACAAGATACTGATGATATAAACCTATTTTCCAATTTTGATCAATATTGGATTAAGAACAGGCCTTGAGATTAGTGACACACAATGGGTAAAGGACACATAGCCATACCATAATCCAATGAGTTAAAAATTAATGTTTTCTCACAGAAGTGAACAATTTCCTATTAACTGGACAACTCTGAATATTCTCCCCATACATCCATAAATTTAGTTTTCCTCTAGATATCTGGCTTACAATCTGAAGATGGTCTTGGTTATCATGATGTTGGTAAATACCAATCTTTCAGAGATAGGATCATTTATTTATGACAACAGCAAAGATGAAGGATATTATCAGCATTACAAATAGTGATCTGAAATGACTGTACTGATGTCAATCACTTCAAACAGCCATCTGAAATGACTGTATTGATGTCAATCACTTCAAATAGCCATCTGAAGTGACTGTACTGATGTCAATCACTTCAAACAGCCATCTGAAATGACTGTACTGATGTCAATCACTTCAAACAGCCATCTGAAATGACTGTACTGATGTCAATCACTTCAAATAGCCATCTGAAGTGACTGTACTGATGTCAATCACTTCAAACAGCCATCTGAAATGACTGTACTGATGTCAATCACTTCAAATAGCCATCTGAAATGACTGTACTGATGTCAATCACTTCAAATAGCCATCTGAAATGACTGTACTGATGTCAATCACTTCAAATAGCCATCTGAAATGACTGTACTGATGTCAATCACTTCAAATAGCCATCTGAAATGACTGTACTGATGTCAATCACTTCAAATAGCCATCTGAAATGACTGTACTGATGTCAATCACTTCAAACAGCCATCTAAATGACTGTTTGCAATAATGATAATCTCTTCAAATGGCCATCTGTTATTAAGGTGTTTGCATTTATGTTAACTGATTTGCATTAATTTTGATGGAAAACATGGTTTGACAACTTTTAATTAAAAAATTCAATAACCTTTCTGCAATTAATCAAATGCAGCAATAATTCCAAAGTAGTGGCAGACAGTAACAGAATCTATGCAGTCATATTTGATGAAAAATAAATAGACAATCTGACAAGAATTAAAAACAGAAACACAAACCAGAAGGTAGTAAGCACTTGGTACTTGATGTTTTCAAGGAGAGGCTCTGCAGCATTGAGTTCAATGAAAAGCCTAATGAAAATTCTGTGGTATGGAAGCTGATGGAATGCTGTCTGGATGACCTCATGATCTCGTAGTAACACTCCAGCAACAATACCTAGCACCTGGAAACAAGTTTAAAAATATAAATGCCTAGTTTGTTTTGGGGTGAAGCAAATACTTGATTCTGTATAAGTTATGCCAAAAAAAGTTTCAATACATGCTTCACCTCAGTAGTAACTGTGCCTGAATGACTGATGACAAATAAAGAAGTTTTTTTTTTAACAACTGTAACTAAAAATGTTCCCTCTTGGCAGACTTAAATTGTAAGTCATTTAGAAAGTAATTTGACAATGAGCCAACTTGTCTAAAAGATAACAATTACTGTTTCGATACTGGTTGAAAGATGGTTATTCAAAGAAACTTACCCTTAAAAATTTACCAATGAAGACGCACAAGCAAATATTAAATGGCATCTTTCCTTATGCAAAATTACACCACTCATAACTTTACAGCAGCCTCTGCCCTGCAGAAATAGTCAGATATTTATAAATAAACTTCAAATTATATCAAGATTGGGGAAATTGTAAATTATTTGAATAAGACTATTTTCATCAGTTTCTGCAACATGATTCAGTTGAGCATAACTGCTTATAGCTCAAACCTTTAACTCACCCTGAAAACTTACAATGAGCTGTTGCATTTACCTTGCGAAGGCAGTCTCTTTTCTTAAAAAAATATATATAAATTACCAAAAATTATAAGGAGTGATGCATCATCCCTGGGTAACAAGTATATTTAATTATAATCACTAAAAGCTGTACCTTATTTAGCAGATTAATCTTGGTGGCAGTGTTTGCAACACCTCCCGAGTGCTTGACCAGCAGAGCTAGCAGATGGGCATAAGCATCCCATGTGACATAACATTTAGTCACAATGTTAATGGAGCTTAGGAACTGTTGACACAGTGCACTGTTGCCAAGGTCGACACACATCTCAGTACACAGACGAAAAAAGCGGGTAATCAGGTCATCTGTCTGTAGTATGCAAAGCTGATCTGCCTGCAAATTGCAAAAGTAAAGAGTATTGTTAAAAAGATTTGTTAGAGATCTAAAATGAATCTCAATATAAAGTGATGGTGAAAATTCTAAAGCAGGAAAAATAAGAGATTCAAAATCACTAAATTTCACAAAACATTCATCGTTCACAAAATATATGGATTCCATTTTCAAAACGAATTGCTAATGTTCAAAATATCGACTTAATATAATGTACCTGTCGCATGAATGCTGCAAAAGCCAGGCTACTTTCTCTGTCGGCAGTTAGCCACAGGAGCATGTTTACCCATTCCGATAGCAGGAATTTTGTCTTTCTATGCAGCCCTGGGGGGTCATCTATCCTGAGAGCCTGGGAAATACTGGATTGCATCATGGCAGTGGGGTCTCCATGCACTTCATCCAGCACACCAAATTTCCCATCGGTTTGGTGCAGGTTTTCTATCAGTGTTGTAAGGCTGCAAAGAGAACAAAGATATTTTCTTATTAGTTAGAAATGGGAATGTGATGAAGGCTGATTGAATGATTCTTACAATATCAAATTAGTTAAAAATTAATAACGCAAGCAATACTACATGTTTTGAAAAGGAATATTGTGATTGTACTGTCAAGACTTTTATTCATCAAAAAGAATAAATGAAGCAACATGAAAATATGGACACCAAAACATAATTTTGTCTGCTATCATTTTACTTTTATTCAGATTGATTTCACCAATGAACTCTTTGTGCTTAAAGAATAAAAGCAACACTAAAAATAACATCTGCAGCTTAAGCTGCATGCATGTATTGAAAGTTAAGATATTTTATCTTAAAGACTTTGCAAAGTTCAAAGAGTTCTTTCCCTCAACAACTGATAACATATTCAAATAAGAGTACCACAACTGTATACTACAGGTGAAGCTTGATGTCACAGATGTGTTCCTGAAGTAATGCTGTAAATGAGAAGTTATTTTCCCATAGATTTATAATTTGTAAAGCAAGGAACTTCTTTGGCTAATTATACCTATGTTTTCATGTAAAGATTATATATGTATAATTTTGAAACAAATTAATACATATAATACATACCTGAACCGAGTGTGAGTCATGGAACATGGTGCCAACAATGGCATTAAAACGAGCAGTGGTGCAAATTGAAAATTCTAGATTATCAATAACGTTAAATTAAAATGCTTAAATCAAATTTGCGTAAAGAGTGCCACATGCATATGCATGTCTTGCAGCCTTGACCTTTGAGTTGGGGACTTTACAACACTATGATACAGTGTGGAATTGGGTAAAGTTTAATAAAAAATAACTGTAGCAGTTTAAAAATGTGACAGCCATGAATATGAAACGGGCAAGAGATTTCCATCACTCCTTGCTGTGACTTTGACCTAGGCACAGAGGAAATGACTGAACACATCAGTCAATATGTATAAAAGCTTCAAATATCTTTACTGGTTCAATGTTACATCTGTGCATGGATAGAGGGATCTACTCTTTCAAACCGACTGGAAACCTGACAAACATTCTTTCTGTCGATGTGATTTCACCCAAGTTATGCAACTACTAGTTTCATAGGTGTTTTTATGACAGTGTGGTGATAGGAAAATTACAGTCCATTGTTTAGGAGAATACAGAACACATAATTTTATAATAAATTATCTACATTTTAATTTAGATGTATGGACTATGTAGTCTGAAATAAAAAATTCTTATCTTATCTGGACAAAGCTGAGGGATCAATAAAAGTTGCTAATTCATTATAAACCTTCTAATACTATTAAAGAACCAAGTAATATAGGTAGCCATTAGTTGTTGTAGGGTTTAATGCCATTCTTCAGCACACGATAGGCTATATATGGCAGCCAGTATTAATGGTGGAGGAAGAACCCGGGAAAACCCCGAAAAGAACCAGCGACCCACGAGAAGCTACTGGTAAGCTTTCTCACATACCCACATTGGCTGAATCCGAGACTCGAACCCACGCAGACAGTGGTGAGATGGCAAATTCTGTAATGGAGAATGCTTTAGATCACTCGGCCACTCGGGCCCCCCTTGGTAGCCATGTAACTATCACCATTTTGGAGCACTTCAACAAGAGATCTAAGTGAGCCTGATGAGCCTCAAGTGTAGCAATAAGGCAAGTGCACTATGCTGAAAGACACCCCTGTCAAGATATTTGGCAGTAATTGGTGGTATTTTATGTTAGCTGTTTGTATTTATTCTATTAGTAATCCAAGGGATTTAGGTTCAATACCCTTTCAGGCCAGACTGGTTTAGCTGTCTAGGTCTGTCCTTGCAATGGCACAATAGCACGTGTGTATGCAATTTGGATTTTTAACATTGTTTCTGGAGAGCTTGATGATGATAATGTGTGTGTATGTGTGTGTGTGTGATTTGGAGTTTCAACGTAGCTTTAACAATTTTTCAGTCATATCACTACTATGTCTGCAGTGTGGCAGTTTATAGCGATGTCTAGGACTGGGGCATCATGTCCCACCAGTCTCATCCTGACACCAAGCCAACCAGTCCTAACAATAACCTCTTAATGTTGGGCACCAAGTGAGGCAGCTGCTAGTACCATTTTATAAGTCTTTGGTGCAACTCAGCCAGGGTCCAAATGTACGACCTCCCGCATCCAAGGCAGATGCTCTAACCACTTTAGGCCACTAGCGCATGAACAACATTTAGAGCACATGTCTCATTTGTTCATGATATAGCCAATCATGTTTTAGATGTGCTAGTAAAGCCAACAAAAACATACCTTTCAGTAATCTCATCTTTACTAGATACCAAAGTCATCTTTGTATGAATGTGAAAGGTGTCTGATATGATAAGACAGTTATAGACAGAACTTTCAATAAAGCTATGTTTAAATATATTAGTATCAATATCTCTACCTGATGGGAGACAAATATCATCTGTACGCTATCTACCCAAATGTATGGAGACCACACCATTGCTTGGGGTGTTGCCTAGGCAAGAAATATTCATACCAAGTGTAATCAAAATTGGCAAGGTTGATCAGAAAAAGTTGAAAATTGCCTTTTCATATGTTTGCTATGAAAGCCACAATAGACAAAGGTTTGATGCACCATATGCATAACACTCCTACCAACATTAATTGAGAAGTAGACTGGTTGCTAATGAAGCCATACATTGCTTGGGGACACACATTAGCTTGGTTTGTTGCAAGGAATATTTCTTCCAAGAATGATCACGACTAGTTTAATTGCTCTGGAAAAGATGTTTTCCATGTGACTGCTATGGATGCCACACCATTGCTAAAATACCACATGAATCACAAAGATAAACAATGTTCAAACAATATTTAAATGAGGTTACTGCATTGTTCTAGATTTCTTACCTGGTTGCTAAGGAACTTACAGCACGACTAAAAGAGACATACAAAACATGTCCCAACATTATAACCAAGATGATTCTGCTGTTTTGTGTGAAAATAGTTTCTCCATGTGGATATGGAAGCCACACCAGTTCTAAGGGAGCCACCACAGGACAAAATTTTTGATAGCGTACGTTTTATTAAATATTCTTGCTAATTTTAACTGGCTCAGTCATTTTAAATATATATGGTTGCCAAGAATGCTACAATAATTTGTAAAGAGAATGGTGTAAGAAACAAACCAACCAAGTTTTATCAAAATCACCATGAAGAAATCTAAAAAGATGTTTTCCATATGTTTTGGAAGTCATGCCAATATTAGAAGTCACAGAACAATACCATAAGCTCTCATTACCATGTGAGCAAATATTAATAGTTTTGTGAAGGCAGAAACCTTTGATGTTCATATCCCAGCTGTTTTCTAAACAAAAATGATTGTATAGCAGAAAAGTAAGGAGTCACACTTACCCGTCTGGTTCTTGAACTGGGTTTGCAGTGATCAGTGTCAGGGCTTTAATAGTGGAGCTTAAATCAATCTGAAATTAAGACAAGCAGACATCTGAGCATGTATTTACTTTTTGATTCAAAACCTTAGCTGTAAGGAAGTAAAGTCAATGAAGTACACATATAAGGCACTTACATGATTTTACCATTTTGTCCTTGAAGGGCGACATGATTAAGACTTTGTGGCTGTTCCAGTTAGAGATCATACCTCTAAATAAACCTACTACTCACAACAGAAGGTAAATTTAAATATAAATAATTTACATTTTATTTCATGTATTTTTTATCTATTCAGAAGCTTATTAAAAATTTTTAACACCAGTTAGGAAAACAAATTTGGAACACATAAGAAGACTCTACATTCAATGACTAGAGATTTACAATATATTTTCACCGTATGGTCACACTCCTAACTTACCACAGTGACAAAACTTTCTATCCCCCTGTCGATGCAGTAGCATTGTACAAGGTTCATGGCAAAAGCAACTGCCATGGAATTCAAGCCATCTTCCATCAACTGCACAAGGCCCATGTCATACTGTGCCTTGTTAATCAGGTTACAGTGGAACAGCAGATCTACTAATTTCAAGTTGTATTTATTCTCTCCATGATGCTGTATCACACATCTGTATACAGGAAACAGGAAACAGAAAAATTCTACATTAGTATTCACCTCATCTCCTTGTAGTTTGCACCCCTCTTCCAATTTGTTAAATAAATGGCCTTGAGATTTCAAAATGCACAAAAAAAATGACATTTCACTGATTAGTTTCTAACTGTATGCTTTCTGTCACTAGTGGGTCCATAATAGTCATATTTCATAGTCCAAATGGGACTTTCTATACTATCATGGCATCCATATTTGTGGGAGTCTATTTTGATGATGTTGTACATTACCGTTACAATTCTTCAAATGAATTTCTGTGTATGTTATCAAAATCATTGTTATAATTTTTCCCTTTTATATTTTTGGTAAAATATTAAAACTAGAAACACTTGCTTATAATCTTCTATATATGAACAGTCCAAAGATCCCCCTGCTCCACTAAGCTTTTCTAAAAAGTGGAAAATGTGCTGGCTTGTTTACATTCTAAACTACTCTTTGGTTTAAAATGTTAGGTACTCCCAAGTAACAACTGAGTTACAGAGTATAAATGAATGAATCAGTTTGTACATTTTATTATATTTTTCAGGGCATTTTGTCTTTAAAATAATGTGGAAGGAGTGCAAACCACCAAGGAGGCATTTGGCAAAAGTATAGCAGAATAAAATTCAGTCTGCAGTCCTGTGATATCATATGTATGGGTAAGTAGTCATTTACACAAGGTTTTCATATCCAGGGATTTGTTTTTAACCTTAAATACTAACTACATGAGGCTGACATTTTAACCTCAAATAATTTTGACCTTAATGCCAAAATCAGAACCATTAAAAGTAGAGTTGACATGGAAAATCTGAATATACTTTTATAATTTACCTTAAGTCTACCATTTATAAAAACACTTACTGTACTCCTTATAAGAACAGCAGTATTAACTCAAACCATATAAAAAAATTTAGCAAGGCTTTCAACAATTTTTTACAGATGAATGGACTGTTATATGTATTTTTTCAAACTAGGGCTTTTCTAGAAATCAATGTATGGTACAATTGATGCATGGTGCATGTATGGATTCTAACCCTTTCTTCACAATTAAATTTCTGGATAGTGCAGACAATGTGGAATGCACATGTAAGTAAGTCAACTAACCTTGTGACCTCTCTTCTGGTCCAATGAGGTCCACATATTTGCATGTTTTGCAGCCCTTTTAGCACAAGCAAGTGACAATCTCTGTAGCGCTTAAACAATGCAACATCTGCCATCACAATGTTGCTGTTCAGAAACCCTGTCACTGCCTGGAATAAAAACTGCAATCCTTTATATGCACACATTTCATGCAGAAATTCAATTGCTTTACAAGGACATTAATTTTCAAGCACTGTAATTAGGTGGTAATTAATTAGGGATACTGTTGGTTAAGGTATGTAGAGTCTACATCCTTTCACTGCATACTGGTCAATTTGGTTAAGTCTAATATGCAAAAATAGCCCAATGTGACCTTTACCTTGAGACATGCATAGCAACATATTATTGTATGCTCCACGACAAGCTGATTACTGTGAGAATTAATGGCAGTATTAAATAGTACAATCAAATCTGAAAGGCCATCTACTCAAAATGTAAACAAACATTTCACCACAAAATCTGACCTTGGACAGAATGAGATGGAACAATGGGTAGCCAACAGATGTATGGACTAAAATATTGCTTTTTCTTACCCATGTGACAAATCTTATGGGATTGTGATAATTTACTTGTCTCAGGTTATCTATCTCCCATTGCTTGTCCCAATTTCCTAGTTAGAAGCACATGAGTTCCAACACTGTACTATATATGTAACCAACAACCCTTGAGAATGATGTCAACTATGTCAACAAGAACAATCTTGTTGGAATGATTGTAAGTTTTTATTATTGTCAGAATCAAAATTAATGAATTGGTGAGAAAAATAAATAGAGTAGAGGATGGCAGAGATTAACAGAGATAAATTATGTAACCCCTTGACTGTGGTTTACTTGTTTTGGTGACAACTCCTACCAAGATTTTGTTGCAGGCAAGATAATAGCATGAACAAAGTAAAGGCAATAGTCCATTCAATTTACTTCTTACCAAGGCATCCAGAAAATCTGTCCAAAGATTATGTATCTTTTATAGTAAAATAGCAAAATAAGGTACCACTCATATTTTAAATTGTATGCAACAAATAATTATTATACGTTTTTCTTGATTTTTTAATGATGATAAAAATTATTACAACTGGGAGATAAACTTCTTACTGACCAATACATCCTCCCAGATATCCTACACCAACTAGTGGTCATTATCTAAATTAAAAAAATGAGCAATAAAAATGGCTCAAAGGGTAACTACATATTACGAACACACAATAAAACAAATTTCCTCTCTGTTCTACATACATTTTGTATAAGTAAGATAACAGCCCCAGTCTCTGGACAGTTCCTGGCATTTCTGATGTGCTCAAGAAAGGATTGAAGCTGGCTGGACATTTGGTCTGTTCCAGGGATATTCCCTATCTGCAGCATGCACTGCCTGATCTCAGCTGCAATCCAGTCAAAAATTAGCATCATTCGCTGAAAGTAAATACAATCTTTAAGTATTAAAAAAAATTTAAGGAAAACCATATTTAATGTTGATCATATAATGTATGCTGTATACTCATTGTCATCATTGTGGCATGCTGCCTTTGGTGGCAAAATATCATCATGGAGTGGATAATACAACAATAAAGGGATCTCACTAACTAGGTAACATATATTCTGCAACTGGGTATTGAACCCTGGATCAAATGTTATCAAGCATGTTGTGTTCTCACTGCTCTACACAAGGCACAATAGTGACTATTACATTATATTACCCGTGCTCAAAAAATCTGATAGCTGATGCCACGGGTCCATCCTTATTCTAAGTGAGGCATTCATTGGGCTTGTTGAAAAAATCTAATTTTACCTGAGAAGAGGTCAGGCATAAATCACCATTGCATGGTTTAGTTAACTGGCTTGTGTAGTGCATCTGAAGACTGCAGTAGGTGAGCCCACCGTGCTAATTTGCACAGGTAACAACCCAATATAGGTAACCAAACAAATGTTCACTGCGTATAGACAAAACTTATTATTATTATTATGCATGACTGCCTTGAATGAATGCTAAAGCCTAATCTGTATTAAAGATTATTGACAAGCTTGTGAAGAGTGGCAATGTTGGCAAAGTTGAATTTTTACTCTATTTATATAAAATGGAAAGCATGTTTATTTCTGTTGTCAGAATAGAGTTTATGTGTGATTCATTTTTTAAGGCAATTTAGGAAGCAAAGAAAGCAAAAATAAATTAAAGAACTCTGGTTGACAGAGTGTACTTTGTAAAGCATGCCAGCGGGGGGGGAGGGGGGACATTTAATTATTGGCACATATGGCAAAGAACATATCGACAAACATCAATTTCTGTGCGTACTGTGTCTGCCAAAATAGGAGACCACCTATATGTAACATGTACAACAATTAATTTACCATTCCAATTATTGACATGTGCATTTCAGAATGATTTTAGGCATGTGCTTTTTGCACAGTTGATTTGTGTCGATAAAGTGTTACCACCCATACTGGACTGATGTGTTTAACTGTAGCCCAGGCTAGTGGAATTTGAATCAGGGCTTGTGATTTTATTTATAGTCACCAGCCCTGAGCCTGTGTAAATATTTTTTCTTTGAGCGCTGACAATATAACTGATACAATATTTACAAAATATTCATGCAACATGGAGGGCAATAATATTTAGTCTTTCAGCAGTTAATCAACAATAAATCTGGGTAAAACATGTTAATGCAGAACAGGCCAAAGTGTGTCTGACATCATTTATCTGGCCAACATCTGAACAATCACCAAATGCAATAGTTTACTATCACTCTTGGTCAGTAGGATGCTTGTGTAGAAATTTCAATACCCAACCGGTGTTGCTCACTAGATGTGTCCCTGAAATTCTGTGCAAGTGGGATTTTCGGAACCAAATGAATTACACCTGTCTGCTTTATCATTCCATATAAAAAGTCAAGAGACTGAACTTTTGAATCATTTTATTCTCTGCTGAAGCTTCATAAGGTTTTCTGTTGAATGCAGTAACATTTTTCAATAGTCAGCAAGTCTCAAGAAACAATATTTTAAAAAACACATTATGACTTTTTGATTGCGATGCTAGAACACCAGATACATAGAATCCCCACAATGAAAAGTGAAAAACAGGACACAATTCCCACTCATCTAAGTGTAGCCCATCTTAAACTTTTCAAACCAGCACAAATATAAATCTTTGTACATCGGCTTGGGCCCTTTGAAGCTTGGTGTTAGATGTTAAATTAAGTGTGAGGTACATTGATGATTTGTAACACATGTTTTTTCCCAGTGTGCAAGTACTTCAAATCTAAGCCATAATTTTACTGTATAAACAATAAATTTCATAATTAAATTTAATATTGATATCTCATTTCAATATTTTTCCCTGTCCTGGGATTTTGTAACTCAACCATCCATCCAGGCTAACAAGCTTCTTGATGGCCTGCTGCAAGTGGTAGGTGAAGAAGGACCTGGATTGATTCATGTACCTGTACAGAGGAAACTAGGTCACTTACTTGTTGCCTTGGATTCCTGGTGGTAGAGCGGGATCCGTGACTTGAAAAATCCTGTGATGCTGCAGATAAATACATTGTATACTGCGATCTGCTGAGGGGCCACACCACCAACCTTAATAAATATGAAACCATGATCATTTAAGTTCCAAGACAGTAAACATCTTAGATGTTCCCAGTGATGTTTTAAATAAAGCTATTTCTCAGCGATGTTCATTCAGCAGAAACAAGAAGCAAATTCAATTATATACCTATTGCCATGACTCTTAAGAAATGTGTTATAAACCTCAACAGGAGTTATCAACTGTCATAATATTATTACACGTATGTAAATATCAATAACATAATTATTTCTCAATAACTATTTAATGAACGTTTATTAACAATTATTGGCATATATAACGTTGTCATGATGCTAAATAAAGGAATTCAACTAAGTGTGAATATATACCAATTGTACTTTCAAACAACATGAAAACAATGTTTTTTTAAAAAATAATTGTAATATTGTCAAAATAAAGTTAGCAGATGCTAAAAAAAGGGACTTAACTAATGGTGAACATATACCAATTTTACTTTCACACAACACGAAAACAAGTTTTTTAGGACCCTTTAAGGTGCTGAATATTCAACAACCAGGATTGAATTCATTTGATAAAGATATATTAATACTAAATTTGTAGAAGAAATAATATTTAATTTAATCCAAGTCAATGAACCTACATGATCACACTGACTTACGCTTGCCTCCAAGAGTAAAGCATGTCTCATTCATTTGAATTGTCCTGTGATCATAGTCAGAGATACAGTGTAGGCAAATCATGCCCACATTCAATAACAGATGAAGTGGAGGCATAAAGTGAATCTGAGTGAAAAGATATGCCAAGTAAAAGATAATAAGACATATTTCCTTTATTCATATTCTGCACCACGTTACTTTTCTTACAAAGAAAAAGCATGTATTTACTCTTGGACATCATTAAGGTCTACTAAGAACTCTAGAAAGCATTAAGTTTTAGAAATTAACACTAAAATCTTTTGCAAAGCATCCTTGCAAAGCACTTTAATTAAGTTATACTGATATGAACCTCTCCTGAACAGTTATCATGGTGACTGGCTCTTATTTCCATGTGTATTTTCTTCCCTACTGATAAGAACAAAAAACATTATCCTTTCTACCATTTGGTACTGATTCAGAGGTGGTGTATCAGTGTTAAGAATACCATATAGTCTGCATCATGCCAATATTTTAATAACAAGAGAATTTAGTTGCTGATAAATACCCATAAGAATTGCTATCATATTTATGAAATCATGTCTCAAGACAGTCTATGCAAGTTTAATGTTTACTTTAAACCATATATTAACATTTTGCCTGAATACCATTCCCCTGTGGACATTAAGAAGGAATCAGTTCTCAGTGCAAGGATCACAAATTTAATAGCACAATAGCTAGAATATTTGCTTTTAGTTTAAATTTACTTTTGAAACTGAAATTAAAGTGTTTGGTCAAATATGTAAATTAAGTGAAATAGGATTTTCTTCTTGTAGGTGTTGTTAAATAGTAGAGTTGTTGATGATGGATAATTTTGAACTTGGAAAATGATGCACAGTAACAGACATACAGTAGGATATTACGAGTCATTTACAATAATTAACATTATTCATGTTCTGGTGTTGATAAGGGTGAAGATCATGGTGATTAATTATTTTATATTTGCATAATAGTAAGCATACATTTACTCCTAGAGCATAGCCCTGACAGGGTTGTCTATCTGATACTTTACGACTCATTTTAACAATATTTATTGATTCATTGTATTATCCTTTGTGTTTTAGGGGTAATTTGATGCTTCACTATTTTTCTAGTTCCCAATGTTTAGCACATAGAGTCTCTTAGTGGTTCTTACTAGTTTTTAGTGGCGTTTACCAGGACTCCCTTGTTAATTTCAAAATGAGGTCTATAACACAATTCTATGACATCAAAAATATTTATGACATGCATGTACATATTAACCAAATGATATAAATGATTTCCTGAATGAGTTGATGTCATAACTGAGATGTACTGATTGTGTATGTCTATCAATTCTGGATAATCAAATGTGTTATTGACTTTAGTTACAAAAATGTAATTCTAGTTAACATTAATTACTATTATTTCAATCAAGGTGTACAACAAGGAGGCATTATAGGTCCCACTTATTAAAACATCATATACTTAAACGAAGACAAAAGTTCATCTGATCATTTTATGTTTTACATTTAAATTTTAATTTTCAGATCAATGTACAAGTTTAAAGTCTGAAGAAAGACATAATATATGGGCCATGATGCAATAAAATGTATGGGCATGAAATAAATGTGACAAATTTGATTTAGTTTTCAACCTGGTTTTGATCCCAATTGGCCAACAACTTGTATAATGAAATGGTTTTCTCAATATAACAGTTATAATCTTAGTACAAAGCAGCAAACAATAAAGTCAAAACACCTACCTCTAGTGTTTCCTTTCACTATGAAGCCAAAGATGAAAATTTCTTCCAAAATGCTGAGCTCTAATAATCCAACTATTTGATACATGCAAGATGTAAACTCTTTTTATATCCCAAGTCTAATTATTAAACCTAACATAGGTATGACAAGTTTGAGTATTATGGGTGCCAGCTGAAATCAATTACATCTGTTTTGGGAGCTTATCTACACACCTTGGGGCAAATATACAGGATGTCACTGAGACCCTCTTCCTGAGTACCCCAAGCTAAGAATTTGACCAGCATTGTTTTTTAATTGCATCAAGGTGACTTTCTAAATATATATGAGATCAAACACTCTGACACCAAAGGTATGTTTTCAAATTAAGTGATTTTAATCAAGATATTTGTGCAAGATGTAAGCTAGATATTATGGGATTAAAAGATTTCCCAAAAATGTACTTAATTAGGAAGTCTAAGCTATTTTTTCCATAAGGTGTATCATACCTTTAATAAGCATGCAGATTTAGTACTGTGATTAGTAAACCATAATACATATATTTACTTACATTTACAGTGCTCTGGATAAAGAATTTACTAAATTGGGTCTTTTACTCCAAAGATTAGAACTGGTTTTTAAAATATGAGGGAATATTTTGTAAACATAAAAAATAAACTTACCACTGCAGACTGAGTCTTAATTATGGAGAGGTTTATATGACTTTGTGAAAAAAATCAAATAGCTAAATATCCAAGACTTTTGTAAAGTGTATTCAATAATATCTGAATGAATGTTCACACACTAATAGAGTACTATCATTTTGAATATGTAAATACTACAGAAACATCTACTTGTAACATAGTTTATATTAATTAAATATGTTACCTGAAAACAAAGGATGGGTTTATGACAGAAGCAACAGACAATTAAAACCCTGGACTAAGCACTTAAAATTTATTTGTTGTACATAAATTAAATGCCCAAAAATTTATTTTTGCAGAATAAACAAAATTGTTTATAAATATGCAAATACACTGATGGCTTCCTTTTACAGGTACATAACGTTATTATCAGAATATGCAAAACATCTACATATAACTGTCATGAAATTTAGCATTGGATCAAGACAAATGATTTATTGGAGAGCTACGTTAAATGTATATGACTGAAAACAAATGCATATACCTGCTGCAAAGAAAGCTAAAAAAAAGTTAAAATTAAAATTAATTTTTGGCATTTAGTGATATATGACAAAGTTAGAAAAATAGATGGTGTTCTACTGTTTCACAATCTACTTTGTTATCATTCATCTACAAACCTTTTTCTTTCTTTTTTCCTTTTCTTATTCTGAAGAATAATCACAAGAAATTTGAAATTAAGGTTTTAGGAACTGATACAAAATTTTCGTGATCTGAACTGACAAAATGTTGATGATTTAACCTGAAGAAAAATTTATTTGATCTGAATTGAAACAAAATTACGGTGATCTGAACTGGAACAAAATTTATGTAATCTGAATTGACCCAAACTTTATGTGATTTGAAGTGAAACAAATTTTGTGTTAATTGAAATAA
This sequence comes from Sinohyriopsis cumingii, assembly GCA_028554795.2. NCBI lineage: Eukaryota > Metazoa > Mollusca > Bivalvia > Unionida > Unionidae > Sinohyriopsis > Sinohyriopsis cumingii. Next base: position 103,415,155 of record CM068840.1, on the reverse strand, counting down.
AATTTTGGTGACTCTGAAAATTAGTTGATTTGAATTAGATAAACAGTGTTATTTGAGATATTTTGATTTGTTTGCAAACAAAACAACATCTACAGTGGAATGCAAATTTCCTGCATCTGACTTTTTGGAATTAGCCCATTTACAAATCTACCATTGACAAAGTGATCCCCTTGTCTTGCCTATACTTCAATGGTGAGACAAAATCTTATGAAATATTTGAAACATCACTTTACTGGCATGAAATAATGAGGGCTGTTACAGTAAAACATACATGGGACTAAAAGTTCACAGTATTACCAGTATACCTTGATATTTTTGTGGTAGGGACAAAAGTCCCCTGACTTGGATATGACAAAAGCTCCTTTGGAAAAATGCCACTTGGAGAATGAACAAAAGCCCCCTCCACCAACAGACATTTTTTGAAATAAATGTGCTATGGTTTTCAATGTTTAAATTATTGCTATTAATTGCAGCAATTTTAAAATGCAATCACCATGAATGTTTGATTAAAATAAGAAAATATTTATAACATTTTTTAAGTTGTTGTTGTTGTAGGGTTTAATGCCATTTTTCAGCACACGATATGCTATACATGGTGGCCAGTATTAGTGGTGGAGGAAGAACCCGGGAAAACCCCGGAAAGAACCACCGACCCACGAGAAGCTACTGGCAAGCTTTCTCACATACCCACATTAGCCGAATCCAAGACTCCAACCCATGCAGACAGAGGTGAGATGGCAGTGATCCGTAACAGAGAGCACTCTAGACCACTCGGCCACTCAGGGCCCCCCATTTTTTAAGCAATATAACTGATAAAATATAATCTTTTATTATATGCCTGTGTCATGTATAGTACACGGTATTGGATATATTTTCAGCTGTTTGGAGAGTTTGGAGTGTGTAGAGCTGTGTAGAGGTGTCTGGAGTGTCCAGAGTATCTAGGGTGTCTAGAGTGACCAGAGTGACCTGAGCGTTCAAAGTTATCAGAGTGATCGGGGTCGACGTTGTGCAAACTGTAAAGCCAACCACAGGAATTAACCGTAGCAGCTGTGAAGCTGAACTGTAGCAGCCGTGGAACTGATGACGGAGTATATCTCCTTACAAATAATCAATTTTTGGGTTCATAAAACCCATTGTATCTTTGGAACTGTAAAGATAAGTTGTATATCTGCCCCTTTTTGTCACCATAATTTCACTACCTGAGTGAATTCATTTTACTACATGAGTAACTAGCTGAGTAACTATATCAATATTTTCATTGTAAAATCATGAACCATTCACCTCTTGTCTTTATATTTTGTAAAGTAATTTCTTTGTATTTTTCATTATTAAGTCTGTGCGTTCTTATGTTAATTAATCCAATATTTGGATTATACATGTATATACATGCATTTATTCGTAATTGTATTTATATCATCGTCAAAAGTGTTTTGTTGTGCATCCGGAAATCCCACCTGGTTATCTTGTTACAACATGTTTCACTACGTGACCCACAAAAGTGTAGCTTTCAAATTTGATCCTGGCAGACAAGATGCAAAGCAACATACAAAGTTCAAGAAAAAGTAGTTATTAAATGATCAGTAAATTACTTAAATCATACATGAAGAACAAATCTGGAATAGCTTCTTTATGCTGATATATGTTATCAGTGGCTGAACATGCCATCAGGATAAAGTAGCATGTAATTGATAATGTGGTGGTGGGGACGGACTTCAGACCACACAAATTAGTCACTTTGTGTTTGTGTAGGAGAGTGGGTGTTGTCAATAGGTTTTCCTTATTGCTGACAGAAATGAGTGCATGTGCCTGATACAGCTGTGCTAGATGATTTTTTTCAATTTAGCAAATAAAAGGGTAAATAACTAATAACTACTGACACCTGGTGAAGATTAAAGTAACTTGCATAGGTTGAGTATTGTTTTATATCAATTCTTCACCTCTTCTTCAATGATCTGATAATTGACCTATATGAACACTTCAACCTACATTACATTCCACAATACACAACTTTCTTTCTTCAGAACCAGGATGTCAACCGAAGTTTCTACCACAGAGACAAAATTTATTTAAGCAGAAAGGAACCTCTCAACTACTGAGAAATATGTAACACATATACCCCCATTTTCAGGCACTATAATGAAGAGTACTGTCTCTACTGTGGAGAAACTGGGCACATGACACAGGTATGCCATCATGGCAAACAGACTGAGTGCTTCAGATGCCATAAATATGGACACAAACAAAGACTTTGTCCATCAATGTATTATACATATTAAGAAACTGGCAAAAAGGAGAATGAAAATGCTTCATTTACAACAAATCTAAATGTACTTAGTGAGACTCTTGACTCTAACTATTCAATGGACACTATTCTAGATGAAAAAGTTAATGGATTTTCAGGGTTTGTAAGTGACTTTGAAGATGCTAATATATATGAATATATGAACATTTAAATATAGAAATAGGATGTAAGAATGATAAAATTAGTATGGAGACGATCTCAGTGAGTACCCCATTGCATGATGACATACATATAATTGATATGAAACTAAATACAAAAGGTTTTAACATAGGTCACTTAAATGTACAAGGTATAGTGGAAAAATAGACCAGATTAAGTTAATGTTGTCTTCCAAGGAAAATAATAAACATGTTTTAGGACTAACTGAAATCAAATTAAATGCTAACCACAATGATGATTTGTTTCACTGTCATTAGGCTACAATAAACCATTACGTAGGGTCAGAGAGACATGGAAGGGAGTCTTGTTGTACACATTAGGGAAGATGTAAATGCAGAAAGGCGACTTGACTCATGAAACTGAGAGTATCTGGGTGGAAATTTATCAAAATAATGCAAAATCATTCCTAGTTGGTTTCATTTATAGGCCACCTTCCTCCAAAGCAATTTGGAATCATAATTTTTTGAAACAAATGGAAAATGTTTGAACACAGGAGAAAGAAACATATACTCCGAGATATAAATAAGGACCTTCTCAATACTCAGATAAGGAACAACTGGATGGAATTTATTGAATCATTAGGCCTAGACCAGCTGGTAAATGACTAGCCTACAAGGGTAACAGAAAAATCAAGCACTCTTATTGATCACATTTATGCCAACCTACCAGACAATGTGGCTTGTGTTAATGTACCAAATGTTGGTCATTATAGTAACCACTATCCTACTTTTTTGACAAGAAAGGTTAAATGCAAGAAAAATAAGAAAAATACACATAAAACAATCACTTACAGATTGTTCAAAAATTTTAATGAAGAACAATTTCTCAATGACCTATATAAAGTTCCATGGAATATAATCCAAAATTTGGATAACATAGATGAAGCTCTGAGGGTGTGGACTGACTTATTCATGGATGTAGTCTCTAAGCATGCACCACTAAATGTACATTGAGTAAAGACTGAAATTCAACTTAATTGGCTTACTACTGAAATCCTAGATACTATGAAAACACGAGACCAATTCAAGGCTATGGGAAACCATGCACAATATAAAGTATGGAGAAATAAAATAACAAGTATGATTAAAAAAGCTAAAAACTACTTATTATCAATCTTTAATGCTTGAAAACAAAAAGAGCAACACAAACTCCATTTGGAAAGTCTTCAATGAACTCACTGAAGGAACACACAAAGATCAAACAAATAAAATTCACTCATTTCTGGTAAATGACAACATAGTCACTGATGACACTGACATTGCAAATGTTTTCAATGATTTTTTCACCAACACTGCCACAAAGGTAAAAGAACCAGTGATAGAAAACAACTTTAATGAACTGAAACATTTCTGCAGCAGCAACATTTCAAAGAAGGTATGTTTCTCTATTCCACCAGTATCAAAAAACTTTGTTAAAAAATGTCTCAGTGAACTTGATACCAAGAAAGCTACAGGACTTGATCAGATTGGTGCACAACTCATTAAACCTTCGGGGCCCTGAGTGGCCGAGTGGTCTAAAGCACTCTCCGTTATGGATCACTGCCATCTCACCTCTGTCTGCGTGGGTTCAAGTCTAGGATTCGGCTAACGTGGTTATGTGAGAAAGCTTGCCAGTAGCTTCTCATGGGTCGGTGGTTCTTCCCAAGGTTTTCCCGGGTTCTTCCTCCACCATTAATACTTGCAGCCATGCACAGCCTATCGTGTGCTGAAATATGGCATTAAACCCCACAACCCCAACCCCCATTAAACCTTCTGCCTCTGCTATTGCAGACAGCATAACATTAATAATCAATTTAAGTATTGCAGACTCATCTGTCCCCAAAATATGGAAAACTGCAAAAGTAACTCCTATTCACAAATCTGGTTCTAAGGATGATACTGATAACTACCGACCAATCTCAATACTACCAAACTTGTCAAAATTGATTGAAAAACATGTCCATGACTCATTCATGTCATATTTAACCAAACACTTGCTGTTACACCCTAATCAATCAGGCTTTAGACAGAAACATTCCTGTGAGACTGCCTTGATCAACTCCCTAACTGAAAAATGGCTTCAAGCACTTGGTAGAATAATAGGATCCATATTAATTTTGTAAATTTCATGAAATCCTTTTGAAGAAAGTGAAAATCTACCAGTGTTATGTAAGAACAATTAGATGGTTTACTTCTTAATTAAGTGAGAGAACACAACATGTTTACATAAATAATGTTCTGTCTGAACCTGGAACAATTAGATATGGAGTACCACAAGGCTCAATTCTAGGTCCATTACTATTCATTTTATTTATTAATGACCTACCACTTGTACTAAGAGACTCAATATCACCTACAGATCTCTATGCAGATGGCACAACATTGTCAGACATCCAAAATACAAAGCATGAACTCAACATTTCTTTACAGACTGCCCTAAACAAACTGGAAAACTGGTGTATATGCAATGGCATCATGGTAAATACTGTTAAAACTAAAGTATTACTTATCTCAACAGGGCAAAAAAGAACAAATTTTGATAGTGATAAACTATGTCTTACATACTGTAATACAGTATGGGGTAATTCAAATGATAAAAACATAGGAAAGCTGTCAAATCTTCAAAAAAAGAACATTAGGGCTAATATCAATCCAGAAAGAAAGCAAGGAAAATTTAGCTGGTAAGTTAAAAATATTACATATTAAAGACCGAATCTGTTTGAGAAAAGCCAAATTAATGTAACAGGATATCCCATAATAGTGCTCCTGAATATTTACAATCACTATTCCAGTATAAGCTACCTGGTAATACTCCCCACCTGCAATCCATGTCTACCAGCAGTATAAAAATTCCCAAACCAAATAAGGAGTTATTATAAAAAAGTTTCCAATACTCTTTAACTCTGCTCTGGAATAGTATTCCAATTGAGATTAGAAATGCCCACTTTATTTCCTTCTTCCAAACCCAATATATCCAGTGGCTTCAGAGAAGCAGCTAAAATAAATTCCTTTGTATGAGGGACTCAAGGTCAATTAGTTCTTAGCTAATTGTGTTATCCTCTTTAAAAAAAAGGTAATTATTATTATTATTGATATGTGTATCAATATAGAAAAATTATCAGTACATCACTATGCATCATTTCACTCCTTATTACCGTAAGGTGGGGCAGTAGGTCATGGGTTCAAATCCCCAGCAGAGTCATACCAAAGACATACAAAAATGGTACTTGTAGCTGCCTCACTTGGCAATCAGCATTAAGCAGTTAGTGTTAGGACTGGTCAGCCTGATGTCATGACAATGTGACTTGGTGGGACATCATGCTGCATGTCTGTGGCATGATGCCCCAGTGCTAGACTCATTATAAACGGTCACACTGAGGACATAGAGGACATGGTAGTGATATGATTGAAAATTTATTTAAGCTGCACTAAAATTTCAACACACACACACACACTTTAAGGTGGACTCATAAAATTATTTAGCAAAACAGCAGTGAAATTTAAATGTAGAACTTATTCCTACAGCCAATAAATAAAGCCTTGAATGCCAACTTAAACTTCAAACTTTTCTCATAAAATATAACAAGAGTCCCATGAAGAGACTGATGCTCTACAGAATGAAAAAAAATTCCAGGAAATAATAATAAAATCTATTCTTCTTTTTAAATGAAGTGTTGAAAAAATCTCTGATATTCTTCAGCAATAAAAAGATTTTAAATCAACTGTTATGGTGGACATAATGGCTGTCAAATTGAAACTATTTTCATGCAGGCCCAAGCAGACATCATTAGAAGTCTTTGTGAAAATGCAATATCATAATGATCATCCATTCAGAGCCAACAGAGACAAGAAGATTTTCAGAACAGATGCAGTGGCAGCCATTTTGAGTGTATGACTGGAACCATTTTAATTTAGAAACACCTAGGTATCATGAGAAGTGTACTGGTGTACTATATGTTGTCTACATTTGTTTCTCAATACTGACCTTTCCATTGTGTGGTGCTGTGGTGGAAATAATGGCCATATTATAAGCCTGTGCAGCACCATTTTGATTTAGGACCAACTAGACCTTGATTTGAATGTGTATGTAAAGTTTCATTGCAATTCTCCATATACTATAAGATGAACAGCAATAACAAAACTGGTACTAATGGATAGAAGGACCATGGATGACAAAGCATCATGTAAGTTCTTCTGGTCTATAACCAGCAGCGCTAAAAAGAATCAGTATAAGAATTCAACTGTATGTCATGTCTCTCTAACAGAGGCAGAACTGAAAAACATAGAAATGTCACATGTTCGCAAATAGTAGGCCAATGTACCCTACTTCTTCCAGTATTTTGATGCATAAAGCCTTCCTAAAGCAATACACAAAACCTTAAACACAGACTTTAACCTGTTGTCTATAATTACACCTCTCCCTTGATAACTTGAGCACATTGGGGTCCAAAAACATAGACCACACTATAATCAAGAGCGCGAGTTACCTAAAGCAAAACACAAAACCTTAAACACTGACTTTAACTTGTCTATAAATATATAGATATATATTCTCACATATAGTCAAAATATTGTTCAACCTAAAAAAAATGACTTTCTAGACTGACTCACCTTGAGTGTTGTCACTAATGCATTTTTGAGGTTGTGGTGTACATAAGTTCCTGGCAGGTGTACATGACCAAGTTTGATGTCAGGCTCCATACCATGTGATGTGCAGCTGCTCACATTTTGTTTTCCTCTGGATCAAAGGTCAAATCCTATAAGGCAAAGTCATAATTGCTATTAGCAAAACAAAAACAAAACAATTTAATGAAATCTTCAACTGAAAAATGAGATCATAAGCCATGAAAAGTACTTAACACATTAACCCTAGCGATGACTTTACAGGGCAGGAGGTAGTAGCCTACTGCTGAGCTCTGTAGCGTCATGGTCACGCATTATACACTAAAGTGGGTGGTATTATAGAAAGGTAGACAGATGTAGCTCTACAATGATACCAAATAATCTGGAATATCTAGTTGCACTACAAAATACAGATAGAAAAAGCTCATTTTTGGGACCCGACTTTGTTTTACCCAAAATTTGCCCGTGGTCGGAATCTGATTTTGTGTCCGGATTTTAGACTTTTTGGTCTCAGATCTAAGGCAAACTGGTATGAACTGCAAACAGACAGATGAGCCTTTGCAAAAAGCAGGATAAGATGGGCATTTGGAATAAAGAGTGGTCTCCATACAAAAATAATGGCTCCGTTTAGCACAAAAAAATATGTCAAAAAAATTAAATTTAAAAAAAAAAGCAAACTTTTACCCTTCTGCTCATGCGCGAGTCAAATAGCCAAAGAAAATTGATGTTTCTAACACCACTTGGCAGTATGTTATTGAAAGATGACAGGGGATTTGGTGTTTTCGAGTCTATTCAGAAATAGCTTTCAAAATGTGTTTCCTACTCAATTTTTAGGCAAAAATGACAAAAAGCTCCAGGGGTTAATGTGTTAAATAAGGAACATAACTTCATAAAGTATGGCATGAGCATTATAACACAAACTGGACCTAAATGTTGATTTTAAATGTTATATATAACAATGTGTCAATGCATGAAGCCCTTAAAATGTATTAAAGTGGAAAATGACAGGCAAAGTTAGAAATTGAACAGGGTACACAACTCCATAAAACCCAGCTCGAGTACGAACCATGTTTAAAGTTTGGTAGCCAAAGGTGATAGAAAACTACTCACTGAACAAAAATAATATTGTTCTTGCAGCAACCTTGACCTTTGATCTTCTTACCTCAATATTGATGAACTTCTCTCATGCCTCAAATGCCAATTGTCTACAAAGCTTGATCAGGTTAGATGACGGGGTAGTTCAAGTTATTGCGTTGAAACCATTTTTCTTCATTCAGCTAGTGACCTTTGACTTGTTGACCCCCAAATGATAGGTTTTTTCCTTACCCCATGTACTAGCCATCCACAAATATTGGTCACTGCAGATGGCTGAGAACTGGTTATTGTACGGAAACCATTTTTCTTTCACTGAAAGGTGCTTTGTCCTTTCAGCTTCATAAAATCAATTAGGCATCTTCATTATTTGTAGTACAAACGATCAGTAAAATTATGTAACTGTTGATTGAAGACAACACAGATTATTGAACAGAAACCTTTGCTTTCAGTCAGTGACCTTGACTTTTGACCCTAAAATGTAGAACTAAATTTAATCATAAATACTTACCTCATATTAATGCTATCTCTTTTCCTGGTGTTAGTCCCCGGTCAATAAGGTCAATATGGTTATTCCCTCCTACAATTAGTAATAAAAAAATATGAACTCTAATTACTCAGACAACAAGTTTCGTCATTCAGTATTTTGTCCTTGTTTGACCTCAATGAGACTGAAAAGACATGAGAGCTCTAAGGGATAATGGAATTGGTCAATCATTTTCTTCTTTCATGGTCACTGTGACCTGACCAGAAAAACAAGACTTCTTCTTGAATCTTCTTCCTGAATCCAAGTGCAAGCCATCCACCAATTATTTGGTCAAAGTCTGTGATGTAGAACCAATATTATTGTGTGGAAACCATAGTAACCTTGATTCATAACATTTTAATTCCAAAATCGATAGGCTACTACTTCTGGTGAATGTATATAGTTGAGATCCATAGCTTATGCACACACCATTATTTCAGCCACAATGACCTTGAATTTTGCTCCCCAAATCAACATGCTTGTACCTTTCTCCAAGTGCAAGTTGAATCTAGGTATTTTGTGTAGAAATAAAGTTATTGTGTAGAAAACAAATTTTTTAAAACCTAACTGCAAGCTATTCACAAAGTTGTAATCAGGACTCGAAAAAATGCTATTGTGCTGAGCCATTTTTCCTGTTTTATAGTACATTGACCTTTGACCCCCAAAACAATCTGCTTCTCCATTAACCCAGCTGCAGACTGCTCTGGTGGTTTAGTGGCTAGAATGCCTGCCTCGAATGTGGTCGGTCGAGGGTTCAAACCCCAACCAAGTCATACCAAAGTCTTACAAAACATGGTACTAAGTGCTGCCCAGCTAGGCGCTCAGCATCAAGAAGTTAGTGTTAGGACTGGTCGGCCTGGTGTCAGGATGTGACTGGTGGGACATTATGCTACATGTCTGCAGCATGATGCCACAGTGGTAGACATCACTATAAAGTGCCACAGTGGTAGACATCTTAGCGATAAGACTGATTTTTTAATAAAAACTATGTTAAAAATCTCAATCACACACATGCATAACCCAAGTGCAAGCCATCCACAAAGTTTGGTCCAGGTCTGTGAAGCAGAACCAATATAATTGTGTGGAAACCACAGTAAACCTTGATGCATAACGTTTTGATTCCGAAATTGATAGGCTATTAATTCCTCACTCCAAATCTAAAATACTCTCCAGTTTAGTATCAGAAAATGGTGGAGAACTCTACCTATTGCGCAGAAATGAAATAGGAAGCAGAATGACTTATGGTGTGGAAAAGGTTTTACAATCTGTTGTGTAAGTGGTTTATACTGTCTTGTAATAACTCTAAAAGTTGGAAATATGTCATCTATTTTTAGTCCTGAAAGATGATATTATCAAGGGTATCCTCTTGTGCCAGATTCATTTATTATCAGTATTGAGAATTTAAGCTATAAAATTAATGCAAAATGAAGATGTATGGCATCTTGTTTTTTTTTGTCAGTGAGTATAAATTAGGTCAGTAAGTTGACGATGCTTTCATTCTTTTCAAGGAATCACAGCATTCTCTAAAGGCAACTATAAATATCTCGCAAGACTTTTTTCTATTACCTGAACTTAAATATAACATAACAATACAAATGCTAATTGGATTGGAAACAAGAAATGTCCTAATGAAAAAATGTTCTGATATGGAACTAAACTGGTCTTCTTTCAACTTTATACTTCTTGGCATCAATTGTTCTCTAGACTTACAACAAATGGTGGAAATTAATTTATAGGAAGAAACTAACAAAAGGCAAAATGAATTCTGGCAAGCTGGAGTCCAAGACATCTTTCATTAGTAGGTAAAGTAATTGTAAAAACTCTTGCTCTGCCAATATTCAAACATCTTTTTTCAGCACTTCCAAATCCATCATCAAAAACTGAATAACTAAATCGTACCTTATTTTAGTTTGTGTGGGGTGAAAAATAAGAGAAATAAACTTGATATACTAGTAGTCCCAGAGAAAGAGGGAGGATTAAATATCCAACACATTTATTCAGTCACTCGGTATATTCAGATAAGAAGGGTTAAAAGATTAATGGAAAATGAGGATGGAGCATGGACTAATGTGTACCAGGGTTCAGTGACATATTTAAAGTGGGATATACCAAGAAACCATCATGCAATACAAGATAAAAGATAAAGATAAAAAAAAGTATGTAATATTAAAAGTAACAGTCAAAATTCTAATAATCCATGGGTCACATTTTTTTACATTTGTCCCTCATAAAATCCAAGAAATAATTTGTCAATGTGAGTTGCACTTATTTTCTCAAAATACCACTTCCAGGATTTGGAATATTTATACCCCAAAATTACCTGCAAACCCAAACCAGATAAATTAATTTGGAAGAAAAGATAAGGAACTCTCATAAAAGATTACTGGTACAACCAATCCAGAACAACTAAACCACCATTCATGTCATACAATGTTCTGTTACAAATGTTTCAGCTTACATCATCCATTTATCAGAAGGAGCAAAACTTTCATTGTAAAGAAATAAAAGGTGTGAGTCACCTTGAAATAAACTACAAAGACATGGATACCGGTAACCTCATTTTATTACAAAACATGTAGAAATGGTGGATACCAGTTATATATCAAGCATCCATATAGGATGTCAAATCCACCTTTATTTTGCACCATGATAACATGATAAAGCATCCAGAATGGATGTCACATCAAACAGTTGTACATCATCATAATTGTTGTAAAACAAAAATATTATGTTATCATATCCCTTTTGCAATTCTCAACCTTGTACCTCAAAACACTTTTTATCATAATAAATGAACTCCTGGTATAACAAATGACATAATTAAAAGAAAGATATATTGCTTGTAATTCTAGTTTTGTGTCTTCTCATTATAGGTTTTAAAAGGCATTCATAATGGTTCTGCTAAGCAATAGTATCAAACTTGAAATACGAAGAGAAGCTTGTTTTTCCCTTAATAATGTAATCACTATTAATCATACTGGAACATTCCACTTTGCAGCAAAGTCTACACTAAAGGGGTTACTGTTTCAAGAAATGACATAAAATTTACAATCTCATCTCATCATTGTAGATACTGCAAAGGACAAAATTATGGCCCTGATGACAAGTACAAGTACTGATATGTCACAAAACACATAATCTTTACAAAAAGGGAGAGAATTGTAGCTGTCACAAAGATTCCACTCAATTTGAACTTATTTGTCTAATATTAAAATTTGAATATTTTTTTAAGAAAAGGGACACAGTATTTACAATACATTTTTAATGTATTTTGCCAAACTGCATCTGCCCTACAGTGTCTCTAGGAACAAGTTACATAACAGTACTCATCATAAAGGCTCAGGTAAGGTAATACAAAGTTTTACATTTGTCAAAATCATGGAAACATTGACATCTGCTAGTAAAATATTTCTAACCAATAAAACATGCAAATGCAATGCAGTTGATATATTCAAATTGCTACAAAATCTTATTTACACAAATTACAATACAATGTTAACAAATAAGTTATTCAGTGGCTTTTGAGCACTTTCAGTTTTAAGTTCAGGCCTTTTTTCCCACCAAGCTGACAGCAAAGAAGAAAAACATAATAAACCACGATGAAAAATATTTTGATATCATAAATCTAAAGTATATATAAACAGTACAAACAACTGTTGTATTTATGAGCCATGATGTCAGCATTATGAGATATTGTAGGCAGTGAGTTGCACTTTTAAAATGAAAAACAATACCGATCAGGGTCCGACAAATTTAAAAATCAGATGGTGTCTTGGACCAACCATGATGACACCTAACTGCCTAGCTCAAAATCAGTAGCCTATTGAAATCACTAAGAGAAATGACTATTGCTTTCCCAAACAAAAATGTCACTGACAAGAAACAGGATTATGTCTCTGAGCACACAATTTCTCAATCTCTATGAAAGGATTTGTGCCCAAATTTTTATTTCATAGGTTTTTAAACATGAAATTACACTTGCGGCCCTGTTAAGAAAAACATACTATCATGTTCAAATGAATGCTAAGATTTCATGACTTTAATACATATATCCTCTCATAGAAATATGATCCTGGAATTACATATGGAAAGATACTTAATGAAATAATCCCAAATTAAATTATAAAATACTCTGTAGGAAGAAGGACAAAAGGTAAAAAATATTAGATTTAATTCTGGATTTATCAGATAGCACACCTATTATGTATGGATATTTCATGAACATTACAAGAATTAACCTAAAACGGCATGCAACACATTTTCAAAGGTGGATATTGACTAAGATCTACCTTCACACTGCTGCAATTCTTGAATGAAAAACATTAAAAATATGTCTTTAATATATCTAAAATACTTTTAGAAAATACAGGATATCTTTTCCTGGGAAATAAAATAACTACATGTATGAACACTGAAATATCCATCCATGCATTTTAGTACAAAATTTTACCCCTCAGAAACATATAGCATTAAACCAATTATTGCAACATATATGCCTAACAAATATATATTTGTTTACATTTATAAATTCTGGATTTATATTCAAGTCCATACAATTATTTCTTGGTACAATCTTTAATACTATTTATCTTCAAACAATGCCACTAAAATGTCTAGCCAAGTTCCTTTCTATCTCAGTTGACTCTGGTTCATGTGTGGTAGGATTGAGCTCTCAATGCATCTCAGTTGATTCTAGTTCATGTTTGGTAGGATTTAGCTCTTGCAGTTCTCACGATTTGATGTGGACTGTGCAGATGTCATTTTATGTATGGCAGGATTTGATTCTTGCGCATCATGTAATTGGGCAACAGACTCGAACAATCTGCAACAAAAAGTGGGAAATGTCAAACATTATATGTCATATACTTAGTGTGTACATATGAAAAATGATTCAACTTCAAAGCCAAATGTAAACCAGCCCAAAAAAATATGGGTTGCCATTTCCCACTGCCAATGCATTGGCTTCTGAAAATGTTAGGCCAATTCTAACTGTATACAGCTTGTTTGATAAAACTGATTTGTAATAAGAATTTTGTGACATGCTCTACTGTACAACAAGAAACTGTCAGAATCTACAATCAATCTGTAGTTTTTCTAAACTTCTTTGTTTTCTTAATTGCCAACTCATCATATCCTCAGTCACCACTAAACTTTCTGCAACCGAAGGGTAGATTACATCATGGATTATCATGTAACTGTAGTGCAGACAAAGTTTACTTTATGGAGTATCATGTAACTAATTTAGACGAAGATTACTTTATGGAGTTGCATATATCACTTCATGTAACTGTAATGCAGACAAAGAATACTTTATGGAGTATCATGTAACTGTAATGCAGACAAAGATTACTTTATGGAGTATCATGTAACTGGAATGCAGACAAAGATTACTTTATGGAGTATCATGTAACTGGAATGCAGACAAAGATTACTTTATGGAGTATCATGTAACTGTAATGCAGACAAAGATTATATGTAGTATCATGTAACTGTAATGCAGATAAAGATTACTTTATGGAGTATCATGTAACTGGAATGCAGACAAAGATTACTTTATGGAGTATCATGTAACTGTAATGCAGACAAAGATTATATGGAGTATCGTGTAACTGTAATGCAGATAAAGATTACTTTATGGAGTATCATGTAACTGGAATGCAGACAAAGATTACTTTATGGAGTATCGTGTAACTGTAATGCAGACAAAGATTACTTTATGGAGTATCATGTAACTGTAACACAAAGATCACTTTATGGAGTATCATCTAACTGTTGTGTAGAAAAGATTACTTCATGGAGCACTGCTAAAAAATCTGATAGCCCTATGCCCAGGGCCCCTGATGGATGAGGTGATTAAAGTATACATCCTCCCAACTTTCATTCACTGGCTTTGGTCTGATTTTTGACAAATGAAGCTTAATATATTCATAAATTCATTACAAGACTTTTGTCAATATGTAGCAAGAAAAGGAACGCAAAAATCAGATTCAAGGTAGCAACCAATGAACATTTCAAGGTAACAACAAATGAAAAATTCAGGTAGCCACTAATGAAACGAAAAGTCTTCTAGGTACTGAGTATTTCAGATGTAAACAGAAATGCAATCAGAACTGAAGAACTACTATACAACTGTAGTGCATGGCTTATCATGTAACTGTAGTGCAGACAAAGATTACTTCATGGAGTATCATGTAACTGTTGTGTTACTTTATGAAGCAGTGCTAAAAAAAATCTGATAGCCCCTCTGATTTTAGTTCGTGCCCATCCTATATTCAAAGTGAGGTGCCTATCGGGCTTGTTGAAAATAAAATAGTTTGCCTGAGGACACTTTGATCGCTCTGATGAAATGAGTAAATGTACTTTCAAGATGTTGACATACATGCCATAACACAGTGCAATCTTACCACTGTCCTACATGAAATTGAGAACTGATTTTAATTAATGGAAGCTTTGCAAAAAATATGATTTTGTACTCCCAAACCCCCTGACATGGTCGTGTTTCAAAAAAACACAATTTTCAGTAATCTTTAAAAAAAAACTTTCAGTCAATTCATTTAGTATGAATAAACTGTAATCTGTAATGATTGGAACTGATATGAGACTATCACTTATGCAGTTTAAATAGTGGCAAATAAGGGAAGAGTGGTGAGTTACAAAATCAAAGTTTCACATTAACAGGGTAACAGTAGCTAGTGAGATGTGTTGACAGTTGCAGTGGGTGAACCCATAATGCAAATCTGCATAGGTAGAAATGAAGAAGTGGAACAACACATTATAGGTAAAGAGATATAGCTGTGTGTACAAGGAACAAAAGTTATTACATAATATTGCCTTGAATCAGAACGGTTTAGCCGCTATATATAATATTTTTGAGAAGCTTGTGAACAGCGGCAGCACCTTTTTGAAGTAGGATTTTACTACTTAGAATTCTAAAAACACAGTAAAATCTGACTTCATGAAACCTATATATTGTTATGCACTCACTTTTCTATCTCTGGAAAATCTTGGATAAATTCACGACTCCAATACTCAAAGAATGGGTTCTTTAGGAGCTCAATGACTGTGATAAGCAGGCCCCATGGGTAAAGCTGATTATTAGCCAGCCTCTTCAGTATTAATCTGTTAGGAAAGAAATGAGATCTTATTGAACATGCGAAGACAGACAACCTGATTCAAATATGGATTCATGGAAACCAAAATTGTACTATTCATTTCAGAACTTCATATTATTCTGTAGAAAGTTAAACACCACCTTTTTTATTTACCTGGCACATTTAAATGTTGTCAATAACATATGTAATAATATAAATAAGACACCCAAGTGGGCATATCATTCACTTGGCTTATAGAACTTTACTGTTTCAAAATTAGACTTAGGTAGAAATATAAGAATTCATACTATATAAACTACGGTTTTAGGACACACTGATATAGGTTCTTTCTAAATCTTTAGGCATAATATTGTTTCTTGTTCATGGACAAGACCTCCATCAATACGCACTTAAGCATACATTCAGTTTTAAAGCAAAGACAGTAAAAAACGCCATTCAAAATAAATGACCTCACTTGGATCTTTGAATTTCAGTGATGAAAACTACAGTGAAGTTTCAACGGTCTGAATCTATGCCTTATAAAAAATAACATTTTACCCATCCTCAATGAATGCTATAAAATGCATGTCTGGCTTGTTTACCTTCTAATAATCCTGTCTAAATTATTTCATCATCTTTTTGACAACTTGTGATAATACAGATTGCATTAAGATTCAGTAATAAAAGAAAAATGTCAGTAGCTGTTGGAGTACTTGCATGGTAATTTGCTCATGTATTTCCTCTTTTATGGCTTCATTAAACAAGATCTGCAGCAGGCAGCTGAAGTAGTGTGTGTGGCTGTTAGGGTAAGTCAGCTGGTTCAAGAAGGCAGTAAGGAACAAATAACGACCTGTGAAAAAAGTTCAAATTGTATGGTAAATTTTAATCCACTACTATAACTGAAAGCAAAGAAAAAGTAATAAGTGGCAGCACAGTTTTTACTTAGTTTGCATTTTTTACAAACAGTAGCTGAAAAAAACGCAACATATGTGTGAATTTTTTCCCCCTATTCAGGCATGAAAATAACAAATTTTTAAATCTTAAGTGTCCATAAATTTCTTTCAAACATGAAATTATCATTAGAAAAGTCTTCAATTAAAACATTTTGGTTTAATCGGGATATGCTTTAAATCAATAATGAGAACAAATCAATGAAACCAGGATATTCTTAAAGTTTAATCATATTGGTCGTTTCAGGAAATGAATAAATCATTAATAATGAGTACAAATCTCTGAAACCAGGAAATTCTAATACTGACATATATACTGCCATGAATGATGAGCAAGAAACAAGAGCCTCCTGTGGGCCTGAAATTGCTTATCTGACATCCCCATGAGCAGTTGGCCAAGATGGTCAGTAGGATGTTTTTATTTTGCAATTTCTTTCAAAACTGTTACTATCAAAACATGAATTATGAACTGATATGAAATTGCTTATGGAAAGGTACCAATCACTAGAGTGGAATATGCACTGCACTCTCTTAAATATAGCTGGCTGTGGAAGCCAAAACATTTATTAGTTGACAAGTTGCACCTAAGACAACTGCAGCTTGCAACAATATTCTGAACATAAAGTAATGGATAGTGAAGGAGAGTTGTTGAGTAACCAAATATTGTGTGTGAGCAATTTTCCTTCCTGGAATTCTTTCGATATGGATCAAAATTTTCTTTTGACTGTCCATGTTTGCAGGAAGAAGAAAAAAAAGAAAAGAAAACCAAAATAAAGAAAAAACTATGCACTGTCAAATATAAGCAAACAATACACCAATAACTGGGATCTACATGAAAGAAGTTACACATTCTTTCTGTGACAAAGCTTACAAAGAACACAACTTGAAAACTTTACGCCTATTTATAAAGAAGGACAATGAAGATGATGCCATTACTACAAATAAATGGCAATCATGGTATTTAGCCGAAAATTACATACCTGCTGAATCTAATCCATGTATAAGATCATCAAAGAATTTTGTGTGTTTGGCCTCTGCGATGGTGCTCATGCTGGGTGTCAAACCTTTGCTGTTGATGCAGTCAATAGCTTGAGTTCCCACATATAGAACAAGTGCATTGATCAGTGGTACATTGTAATTGTAGGGTTCATCTGACTGTAACAAAAATAGCATTGTCAGTGTTTTGTGAAATGGAAACTGCATTATTTTCATTTTTACTGCCTTCTCCTAAAGTTGTGCTATGTCATGGTGGAATACAGGTGCCAGAGACAAAGGTGAGGGTGCTATGCCACCTGCAGGACAACACAACATTAGTTTCCAAGGATGAAGACAGTAACAGAATTCATACATGGCTGACAAACATCATTTGAATCTATATACTGTAACTCTAATATGGCTGGACATGGCAGTGGTGCTGACTGTTGCCATGTATATTATCACCAAGTCATCAGGAAAAGCATACTGTAAAAAAATTCTCTGTAGTTTGCTAATCAGAACTCAATTATCATGTAAGTTATTATGTATGACATAAGCAACAAAAACTGTTCACACAAAATGTTGATGCATGTTCATAAAAAAACCACAAAACAAATACAGGCCTGCTTTTCTGTCCTACTTTGCTATCATAACTTTTTGATCCCAGAATGCTAGATTAAGGAAGGCAATTATGTTACAATGGGTGTCTTTTTGGAATCCAATGATAAAATACAGAATTATACAAACACATTTATTTTGCAATTGTTGGATTCCATTAAGTTATATTAATTCTCACCTTTAGGTTCCTCACGAGCATAGAAAGGAAGGTTGTTGAACATCGGTTTTTCAGATAAAAATCCAAATCCTGTGAAAAAGAACAGCTTGTATTTTTATTCAGTTCATATATGCCACTGCTTTTCAACCCTACCGTTTTACAATATCTACTGGAATTTAGATGTCTGTGTTAAGAAAACAACTGCACAACTGTCATCTAAAGGAACAATTTATAGAAGCTGGAAACAAATAAAACTTCTAGTCTGAATATACCTCCCCACTTATTTGTACTCCCTATGAATTTAAAAAAAGAAAAGCATAAACAAAATAAACGATGCACAGAATTTAGTCAGTTCATCCAATGACTTACAATTTCAAACCTGATTATGACCTGGGGAACCCCAACACCATCATCATCTGCACGTTTCATACCAAATGGAAGTTTACAGTGTAAAAGACAACCTGCTCATTAGTCATTACCAGTTTTTGGAAATCCATTACATAGAAGGAAAATACTACATTGTCGGTACTTACAATATCAAATCAAGCAAAGGAAAAGAATAACAAAAACAAATTTGCCTTTCATGTGGATTTAACAAGCAGTGAAATGTGTGCAAAGGGATATAACTCTCAATGGAATTATCCAGCAGTTACCAAATAGGATGAATTATGTCACCCTGTTGTCTGGGGAAAATAGGCTTGCCCATAATACACACAATATGGTGATGTGTTAGGATGGAAGCTCAGGTAAGCCTGAGTTGGGGCCAGTCTGGTTATAATTTTTTTTTGCAATGCTTCTTATTATTAACCGAGTCAAACAAGAGGTTATTTTTTTCACAACAGTTCTGATAATCCTCAAGTAAACACGGGTACAAACTGCATACATTTTGAAAAAGCTGTTGAAAAATTGGTGGAAAGGAGAAAGTCGAGACCCATTACCCTTTGCAAATGTACATTAGAGTACAATTTTTCTGTATGTTACACAAATCATGAATATCCATAAAGAGAGAAATGTGAATGAAGATACCTACCTTTTTGAAAGGTACTGTCTGGATCACATTTGCATAGCTAGTGCTAATGTGTGGAGGACGTGCTATTTCTGGTAGCATGTCAAACTTCAGGTCAGGTGTCAATGGATCTGGCACAGGTATGTTACGTGGAGAGGCACTCAATATTAAGTTGCGCATCTCAATGCAGTGTGGTAACATGGCATCACAGAATTCATTACGATACTCACACAGAAACTCTGGGAAGTCATGAAGCAGGACTTGTAACAGTTTTAGTGTATTCTGTGAAAAGATGATATATTATGGTATATTAATATGGTCTATTGAGATCACATTCAATTAACATCTTAAATTGTTGAAAAATATGGTAATGAACCTGTCAATTTTTTAACAAATTACCTCACAGGATTAAATCTGAGGTAAATCGGCATCTAGTTAAAAATGCTTTGAAAGGGATTATATAGGATAGCTTATCTCAAGATCAATACCTCAAATATTCTGCTATAAATAACTAGACTAATTTTTCAAACAAGGAATTGTGACAGACCCATATTTAGCCATGCTTACCTTGTGCAGCATAAGTACTTGATTTTCAAGAGAGGCATCTGTGAGAAATGGTGACATAAACTTGAACAGATCAATCATTAACTGTGCATACATCTCCCAAATCTGAAAATGAAAATCAGATCATATCCTTAGTATTAAATAAAATTGCTACATAATATTGAATCATGATTTTATAACACTTCTCTGATCAATAGTGGCTGAAAAATGTTAAAGTGAAAACACTGAATGGAAACAAAAGAAAAAGTTTTTTGTCTCCCTGTCAATATTTGAGATGCCATATCATTTACGTATTTTATAGTATTTTACCTTTAACAATTTATACCGGATCATTCTCTTGCCCACTCACACATTTCTCATCTCAATATTTAGAGCAAATCTGATGATCAAAATTAAATGGAATCCCTCACTCACATTCTGACAATTACTGGTCTATGTGATTTGCAAAATTTGTTGAAAACAAACTAATTTTCAAAAAGACCCCCCAAAAATTACTTTATCTTTTTATTTTTTATTTATTTTATTTAACCATTCCCAATAATCTTTTAAGTTGAGGCATACTCTCATACAATCCAACCATTTAGCCAATCAAATGTTTAATTATAATTTGGAGCTGGCAGAGATGTGAAGGAATGGATGGGTTGATAAATGCAAGTCATTGCAACATCCCTGATGATTTGATAGGAAAAGGTTGTAATAAAAGACATTTTTTATTTCAGATTTATGGAGGTTGACTGAATCAACAACATTAGTAAGATTTTGAACATAGTCCCCTTATCATGATATCAATTGTCAAATACACTCTGAACATTTTTGTTTTAAAATCTAGGTACAAAAGGGTAATACCTTTTGATCTGAAGTGTAAACAAGCATTCTGTCTGTGAAGACCCTGTGTGACATCAGATTCAGCCAGGCATCGGCAAATCCTGGAGCATTAGTAGGATTCAAAATATGTAGCAAGTTGCTGGAAAGAAAAATGACAAATGAATTTGAAGCAAGATCTACAAATCCTTCAAATTGGAAATTTCTAAACAAAATTAAATGAACCATCTTACATATGAGTTCACTACAATATCATATTGCATACAAGTTCACCACAATACAGGTAAAACCCATTTGAAGAAATGGCAGCATGGCTCCCATTTCTTAATTTAAGGTGACCTCTCTTTTAAACATCCTAAATACGTGCTCAAGGGAAATCCAACTATTCGTATCCCTAGCAGATTTTTAATTCCAGCACTGTTTAATGTTGCCTTAACTTCTGAAATTTTCTAACACATTGCAGTTTTATATTTGTTAATGAAAACAAAGTAAAGCTATCAAGTTCAGACAAGTTAAAAAGATTTTTTAATACAGTTGGCACTGTTTAATGTTTGTAGGAAGTAACATGTGACATTTTCCAAGAACTATCAAACCATTCAAACTTTTATCTCTTTGTTTGCTGACTAAGAAGTTCTTCAGATTCAACAATGAGCCAAATTTTCCTTTGATGTGCCACCTGTATCAAATTTGAATGTCATCGATACAAATGACTGTAAACTCTTTAGTAAGATCAAGCAAACTTAAGACAGTCAAACAAATATTTCCGGTCTATCAATAATTACATTGTATATTTGTCAACTGATAATATACCGTGTATGTTTATTGTCTTTGAATGACACATGGCATATGAATTTTACATTTGGAGAATTTATGTTCTGCTACACGTGCTACACCAATCACTGACTTGTCTGACTGCCAGTATAAAACAAATTGTTAACATGATCCCACTTATATCATGATGTTATTCTTTGGACCCTGAGCATCGCAATATAATAAGTTTTACCTGTATCTTGCATATGAGTTCACCACAATATCAGCATGCATACAATTTCACCACAATGTTATCTTGCATACATGTTCACCACAATATCCTGCATACATACAATTACACAACAATGTTATCTTGCATACATGTTCACCATAATATCCTGCATACATACAATTACACAACAATGTTATCTTGCATACATGTTCACCACAATATCTTGCAAACATACAATTACACTACAATGTTATCTTGCATACAAGTTCACCACAATATCTTGCATACATACAATTACACTACAGTGTTATCTTGCATACAAGTTCACCACAATATCCTGCATACATACAATTACACTACAATGTTATCTTGCATACAAGTTCACCACAATATCCTGCATACATACAATTACACTACAATGTTATCTTGCATACTCTCAATGTGCATCAATATTTACTATCTTTACAATGATCTAAATGATCAAATTTTTTATCCTTACTCAGAAATGTCCAACCATAAGCAATCTTATCCAGAATTCTCCCGTGACTTTTTCTTGTCCAGAATGGCCAACACACTTATTTTTCTATAAGCCTACACATATCAGCAACAATCAGCAACAGGTATGGTTCAGTGACAATAAATAAGGTATCCAGAATTCCTGGTATATCATTCCACCAACATTTTTGGCCAGACTGCCCCAAACATAAACATATTTTTCCTTGCAAATATTACCATTGCTACCATTTCTCAACTATATTCAGCCTAACCACCTGGTTGCTGTTCCAGATTTTTTTCTTAGCTTATACAGAGAAACTATTATATTCTCCAGTCTCTCCTATTGGTGCTTAAGTGCTTTTGTACCTGTATCCACATTTTCTCAAAGCAATTCAGAATGTAAACTTTTCACCAAAAAATCATAATTCAGTATAATCCTGAATGACTGGCCTTTCTGCTAACAACTTTAATAACAGTAATAAGCACATATGTAACATCATTGTCAAACTTGCATGAGATTTTGATCATACATGCATATTTTTAAGAATGAGACAAAATTGGATCATAAATATTATCTCCTGGGTGGTAACAAGGTCAGCCAAGGTCACAGTGACCTCACTGCCCAGCCCTAGGATTTGCGTGGCCCAAGACAGCCAAAGCAAAAAGCGGGGGTTTCAAGCACAAAAAAATGCATTGCAGAGTTGATTTACTGAAAGGACAGGGCCCAAAGTGGTTGCCTCATTCACCTTGCCCTAGGGCTAGGCCTGTCTCACTCATACTGAAATCTGTACAAGATACCGATGATATAAACCTATTTTCCAATTTTGATCAATATTGGATTAAGAACAGGCCTTGAGATTAGTGACACAGTGGGTGAAGGACACATAGCCATACCATAATCTAATGAGTTAAAATTTAATGTTTTCTCACAAAAGTGAACAATTTCCTATTAACTGGACAACTCTGAATATTCTCCCCTAGCACCCATAAATTTGGTTTTCCTCTAGATATCTGGCTTACAATCTGAAGATGGTCTTGGTTATCATGATGTTGGTAAATACCAATCTTTCACAGATAGGATCATTTATTTATGACAAAAGCAAAGATGAAGGATATTATCAGCATTACATTGATATAAATCACTCCAAAATACTGAACAAAATGGTGTTTGCATTGATGTCAATGTCAATCACAACTACAATGGTGATTGCTTCAATGTTAATCACTGCAAAAAGCAAACTGAAATGATGACCTTTGCAATGATGTCAATCACTTCAAAAAGTCATCTGAAATGATGGTGTTTGCACTGATGTCAATTACTTCAAAGTAAATCTGAAACGATGGTGTTTGCCATCGAAATTGACTGTACTGATGTCAATCACTTCAAACAGCCATCTGAAATGACTGTACTGATGTCAATCACTTCAAACAGCCATCTAAATGGACTGTACTGATGTCAATCACTTCAAACAGCCATCTGAAATGACTGTACTGATGTCAATCACTTCAAATAGCCATCTGAAATGACTGTACTGATGTCAATCACTTCAAATAGCCATCTGAAATGACTGTACTGATGTCAATCACTTCAAACAGACATCTGAAATGACTGTACTGATGTCAATCACTTCAAACAGCCATCTGAAATGACTGTACTGATGTCAATCACTTCAAACAGCCATCTGAAATGACTGTACTGATGTCAATCACTTCAAATAGCCATCTGAAATGACTGTACTGATGTCAATCACTTCACACAGCCATCTGAAGTGACTGTACTGATGTCAATCACTTCAAACAGATATCTGAAATGACTGTACTGATGTCAATCACTTCAAACAGCCATCTGAAATGACTGTACTGATGTCAATCACTTCAAACAGCCATCTGAAATGACTGTACTGATGTCAATCACTTCAAACAGCCATCTGAAATGACTGTACTGATGTCAATCACTTCAAACAGCCATCTGAAATGACTGTACTGATGTCAATCACTTCAAACAGCCATCTAAATGACTGTACTGATGTCAATCACTTCAAACAGCCATCTGAAGTGACTGTACTGATGTCAATCACTTCAAATAGCCATCTGAAATGACTGTACTGATGTCAATCACTTCAAACAGCCATCTAAAATGACTGTACTGATGTCAATCACTTCAAACAGCCATCTAAAATGACTGTACTGATGTCAATCACTTCAAACAGCCATCTAAAATGACTGTACTGATGTCAATCACTTCAAACAGCCACCTGAAATGACTGTACTGATGTCAATCACTTCAAACAGTCATCTGAAATGACTGTACTGATGTCAATCACTTCAAACAGCCATCTGAAATGACTGTACTGATGTCAATCACTTCAAACAGATATCTGAAATGACTGTACTGATGTCAATTACTTCAAACAGCCATCTGAAATGACTGTACTGATGTCAATCACTTCAAACAGCCATCTAAATGACTGTTTGCAGTAATGATAATCTCTTCAAATGGCCATCTGTAATTAAGGTGTTTGCATTTATGTTAACTGATTTGCATTAATTTTGATGGAAAACATGGCTTGACAACTTTTAATTAAAAAATTAAATAACCTTCCTGCAATTAATCAAATGCAGCAATAATTCCAAAGTGGTGGCAGACAGTAACAGAATCTATGCAGTCATATTTGATGAAAAATAAATTGACAATCTGACAAGAATTAAAAACAGAAACACAAACCAGAAGGTAGTAAGCACTTGTAACTTGTTTTCAAGGAGAGGCTCTGCAGCATTGAGTTCAATGAAAAGCCTAATGAAAATTCTGTGGTATGGAAGCTGATGGAATGCTGTCTGGATGACCTCATGATCTCGTAGTAACACTCCAGCAACAATACCTAGCACCTGGAAACAAGTTTAAAAATATAAATGCCTAGTTTGTTTTGGGGTGAAGCAAATACTTGGTTCTGTACAAGTCAAGATAAAGTTTCAATGCATCAGCTCAATAGTAACTCAGGACAAGTAAAGAACAGTCGGGTTTTTTTCAACTGTAATTAAAAATGTTCCCTCTTGGCAGACTTAAATCAAAATCATGAAGAAAGTAAACTGACAATGGAGCCGTCTTGTCTAAAACATAACAATTACTGTTTTGATACTGGTTGGTAGGTGTTTATTGGAAGAACTGTCAAGAAACTTATTCTTAAAAGTTTACCAGGATAATGCCCAAGCAAATATTAAAACAGCATCTTTCCTTATACAAAATTACACCACTCCTAACTTTACAGAAGCCTCTGCCCTGCAGAAATAGCATGATTCAGTTGAGCACAACTGCTTATAGCTCAAACCTTATCCTAAAATGTACAATGAGCTGTTGCATTTTCCTTGCAAAGGTAATCTCTTTTCTTAAAAAATATATGAAAATTATTAAAAGTGGTTGAGTCATGCATCATCCCTATGTAACAAGTATGTTTAATTATAATCACCCAAAGCTGTACCTTATTTAGCAGACTGATCTTGGTAGCAGTGTTTGCAACGCCTCCCACGTGTTTGACCAGCAGAGCTAGCAGATGGGCATAAGCATCCCATGTAATGAAACATTCAGTCACGATGTTAATGGAGCTTAGGAACTGTTGACATACTGCACTGTTGCCAAGGTCTACACACATCTCTGTACACAGACGAAAAAAGCGGGTAATCAGGTCATCTGTCTGTAGTATGCAAAGCTGATCTGCCTGAAAAAATGCACAAATAGAGAGGATCGTTAAAAAGATTTATTAGAGATCTAAAAATGAGTTTGAATATAAAGTGATAGTGAAAATCCCACAAGCAGGAAAATTCAAAATCACTAAATTTCACAAAACATTAATCGTTCACAAAATATATGGATTCCATTTTCAAAACGAATTGCTAATGTTCAAAATATCGACTTTATATACTGTACCTGTCGCATGAATGCTGCAAAAGCCAGGCTACTTTCTCTGTCAGCAGTTAGCAACAGGAGCATGTTTACCCATTCCGACAGCAGGAATCTTGTCTTTCTATGCAGCCCTGGGGGGTCATCTATCATGAGAGCCTGGGAAATACTGGATTGGATAATGGCAGTGGGGTCTCCATGTACTTCATCCAGCACACCAAATTTCCCATCGGTTTGGTGCAGGTTTTCTATCAGTGTTGTAAGGCTGCAAGGAGAACAAAGATATTTTCTTATTAGTTAGAAATGGGAATGTGATGAAGACTGATTGAATGATTCTTACAATATCAAGCAATATTACATGTTTTGAAAAGGAATATTGTAATTGTGCTGTCAAGTCTTTTATTCATCAAAAAGAATAAATGAAGCAAAATGAAAAAATGGACATCAAAACATGATTTTATCTGCTATCACTTTACTTTTATTCAGACTGATTTCACCAATGAACTCTTTGTGCTTAAAGAATACAAGCAACACTAAAAATATCATCTGCAACTTAAGCTGCATGCATGTATTGAAAAGTTATTAAAGATATTGGATCTGAAAGACTTGGATCGCAAAGTTCAAAGAGTTCTTTCCCTTAACAACTGATAACATATTCAAATAAGAGTACCACAAGTGTATAGTACAGGTGAAGCTTGATGTCACAGATGTGCTCCTGAATTAATGCTGGAAATGAAGTTATCTTCCCACAGACTACTTGTAAAGTAAGGAAGTTCTTGGGCAAATTATAAGTTTTCATGTAAAGATTGAATATGTATAATTTTGAAACAAATTAATACATATAAGACATACCTGAGCTCAGTGTAAGTCATAGAACATGGTGCCAGCAATCGCATTAAAATGAGCAGTGGTGAAAATTTAATATTCTAGATTATCAATGACATTAAATTAAAATGCTTAAATTAAAACGCTTAAATCCAATTTGCGTAATGAGTGCCATATGTATATGCAGCCAAGCCAACAAAAACATACCTTTCAATAATCTTATCTTCACTAGAGACCAGTCATCTTTGTATGAACGTGAAAGGTGTCTGATATGATAAGACAGTTATAGACAGAACTTTCAATAAAGCTATGTTTAAATATATTAGTATCAATATCTCTACCTGATGGGAGACAAATATCATCTGTACGCTATCTACCCAAATGTATGGAGACCACACCATTGCTTGTGATGTCAGCCTAGGCAAGAAATATTCGTACCAAGTGTAATCAAAATTGGCAAGGCCGATCAGAAAACATTGAAAATTGGTTTCTCATATGCTTGCTATGAAAGCCACAATAGAAAGAGGTTTGATGCATCATATCCTAGGAACACTCCTACCAACATTAATAGAGAAGTAGAGTTGTTGCTAATGAAGCCATACATTTCTTGGGGATACACATTAGCTTGGTTTGTTGCGAGGAATATTTCTACCAAGAATGACCACAACTAGCTTACGTGTTCTGGAAAAGATATTTTCCATGTGACTGCTATGGATGCCACACCACTGCTAAAATACCACATGAGTCACAAAGATACACAATGTCCAAACAATATTTAAATGAGGTTACATCTGAAATTTTACTGAATTGTTCTAGAAAAGTTGAAAACAGATTTCTTACCTGGTTGCTAAGGAAACTACATCATGACTAAAAGAGACATACAAAGCCATGTCCCAACATTGTAACCAAGACGGTTTTTCTGTTCTGAGTGAAAATAGTTTCTCCATGTGGATATGGAAGCCATACCATTTCTAAGGGAGCCACCACAGAACAAAATTTAAATATTCTTGCCAATTTTAGCTGGCTCTGCCACTTAAATACATACACATGTAAAAGAAGCTACAATGTTGGTATGGAAGCTGTTCAGAAAATAATTTATAAAGAGTATGGGGTAGAAAACAAGCCAGCCAAGTTTTATCAAAATATAAAAAGATGTTTTCCATAGGTTTTGGAATTCATGCAAGTATTAGAAGTCACAGAACAATACCAAACGCTCTCATAACCAGGTGAAAAAATCATAATAGTGTTGTGAAAGTAGAAACCTCTGATGTTGGCATCCAAACGATTGTATAGTAGAAAAGTAAGGAGGCACACTTACCCGTCTGGTTCTTGAATTGGGTTTGCAGTGATCAGTGTCAGGGCTTTAATAGTGGAACTTAGATCAATCTGAAATTAAGACAAGCAGACATATGAGCATGTATTTACTCTTTGATTCAAAACCTTAGCTGTTGGAAGTAAAGTCAATGAAGTACACGTATAAGGCAAACTTACATGATTTTACAATTTTGTCCTTGAAGGGGATTATAATTAAGACTTTGTGGTTGTTCCCGTAAGAAAGCAAAGATTATACCTCCAGATAAACCTACTCACAACATAAGGTAAATTTAAATATAAATCATTATCATTTTATTTCATGTATTTTATATCTATTCAGAAGCTTATTCACAATTTTCAACACCAGTTAGGAAACAAAAATTGGAACACACTGGAAGACTACATTCAATGACTAGAAATTTACAGTATATTCTCAATGTATGGTAACTGTTCTAGCTTACCACACTGACAAAACTTTCTATTCCCCTGTCGATGCAGTAGCACTGTACAAGTTTCATGGCAAAACTGACTGCCATGTTATTCGAGCCTTCTTCCATCAGCTGCACAAGTCCCATGTCAAACTGTGCCATGTTAATCAGGCTACAGCTGACCAGCAGATCAACTAGCTTCAAGTTGTATTTATTGTCTCCATGATGTTGTAGCACACATCTATATATAGGAAACAGAAAGACATATAAACTGTACATTATGGTTACAATTCTTCAAATGAATTTCTATGCATGTTATCAAAATCATTGTCGTAATTTTTCCCTTTTATATTTTTGGCAAAATATTAAAACTAGAAACATTTGGTTTTATTCTTCCATATATGAGCAGTCCAAAGATCCCACTGCTCCACTAAGCTTTTCTAAGAACTGGAAAATGTGCTGGTTTGTTTACATTCCAAACTACTCTTTGGTTTAAAATGTTAGGTACTCCCAAGTAACAACTGAGTTACAGAGTATAAATGAATGAATCAGTTTGTACATTTTATTATATTCTTCAGGGCATTGTCTTTAAAATAATGCAATGAGTGCACACTACCGAGGAGGCATTTGGCAAATGTACAGTAGAAAATAATTCAGTCTGCAATTCTGTGATATCCTATGTACGGGTAAGTAGTCATCTACATAAGGTTTTCATATCCAGGGATTTGTTTTTAACCTCAAATACTAACTACATAAGGTTGACATTTTAACATCACATATCTTTTGGCCTAACATCAGAACCATTAAAAGTAGAAATGATATGGAATTAAAATTGGAAAATTTATAAAAACACTTACTATGCTTCCAGTCTTATAAAAACATATAAATATAAATATTAACTCAAACAATACAAAACATTAAAGAGGCTTTTAACAATTTCTTACATAAGAATGGAATGCTAAATGTATCTTTTTTCAAATTTGGGCTTTTCTAGAAATCAAATGTACGGTAAAACTGATGCATGGTACATGTATGGATTCTAACCCTTTCTTCACAATTAAATTTCTGGATAGTGCAGACAATGTGGAATGCACATGTAAGTAAGTCAACTAACCTTGTGACCTCTCTTCTGGTCCAATGAGGTCCACATATTTGCATGTTTTGCAGCCCTTTTAGCACAAGCAAGTGACAACCTCTGTAGCGCTTAAACAATGCAACATCTGCCATCACAGTGTTGTTGCTCAGAAACCCTGTCACTGCCTGGAATAAAAACAGCAATCCTTTATATGCACACGTTTTCATCCAGAAATTCCACTGCTTTACAAGGACATAAATCAGGTGGGAATTAATTTGGGATACCATTGGTTAAGGTATGTAGAGACTACATCCTTTCACTGCATACTGGTCAATTTGGTTAAGTCTAATACGTAAAAACAGCCCAATGTGACCTTGACCTTGAGACATGCGTAGCAACATATTATTGTATGCCCCATGTCAAGCTGATTACTATGACAATTAAGGGCAGTATGAAAAAGTACAATCAAATCCAAAAGACCATCTGCTCAAAATGTAAAACATTTCACCACAAAAGCTGACATTGGACAGAATGAAAGCTGACCTTGTCTCAGGATATCTATCACCCGTTCCTTGTCCCAATTTCCTAGTTAGAAGCACATGAGTTTCAACACTGTATTATACATGTAACCAACAACCCTTCAAAATGATGTCAACTGTATGTCAACAAGAACAATCTTGTTGGAATGAAAGTAAGTTTTTATTATTGTCAAATCAAAATTAATGAATTGGTGAGAAAAATATATAGAGTAGAGGATGGCAGAGATTACCAGAGATAAATTATGTAACCCCTTGACTGTGGTTTACTTGTTTTGGTGGCAACTCCCAAATAGATTTTGTTGCAGGCAAGACAAAAGCAAGAAAAAAGTAAAGGCAATAGTCCATTCAATCTACTTCTTACCAAGGCACCCAAAAAATCTATCCAAAGATTATATATTTTTATTGTAGCATAGCAAATGAGGCACCACCCATATTTTAAATTGTATGCACTAAAAAAAAATTATACAATGTTTTATCTTGATTTATTTAAAAATCTAACTAATGTTGATAAAAATTAATACAACTGGGAGATAAACTTCTTACTGACCAATACATCCTCCCAGATATCCTACACCAACTAGTGGTCATTATCTAAATTAAAAAAATGAGCAATAAAAATGGCTCCAAGGGTAACTACATATTATGAACACACAATAAAAACAAATTTCCTCTCTGTTCTACATACATTTTGTATAAGCAATACAACAGCCCCAGGTTCTGGACAGTTCCTGGCATTTTTGACATGCTCAAGAATGGTGTGAAGCTGTCTGGACATTTGGTCTGTTCCAGGGAAATTCCCTATCTGCAGCATGCACTGTCTGATCTCAGCTGCAATCCAGTCAAAAATCTGCATCATTCGCTGAAAGAAAATATGATCTTTCAGCACTAAAAAAATACTTAATGAAAACCATATTTAATGTTGATCATACAATGTATGCTGTATACTCATTGTCGTCATTGTGGCATGCTGCCTTTGGTTGCAAAATATCATCATGGAGTGGAAAATACAAAAATAAAGGGATCTCACTAACTAGGTAACATATGTTCTGCAACTGGGTATTGAACCCTGGATCAAATGTTATCAAGCATGTTGTGTTCTCACTGCTCTACACAAGGCACAATAGTCACTATTACATTTTATTACCCGTGCCCAAAAAATCTGATAGCTGATGCCACGGGTCCATCCTGTATTCTAAGTGAGGAATTCATCGGGCTTGTTGAAAAAATCCAATTTACCTGAGAAGAGGTCAGGTATAAATCACCATTGCATGGTTTAGTTAACTGGCTTGTGTAGTGCATCTGAAGACTGCAGTAGGTGAGCCCACTGTGCTAATTTGCGTAGGTAACAACCCAATATAGGTAACCAAACAAATACTCAATGCCTATAGACATACAAAAATTATTACATATGACTGCCTTGAATGAATGCTTAAGCCATCTGTATTGAAGATTATTGACAAGCTTGTGAACAGCATCAAATAGTATTTTGAAGATGAATTTTACCCCAATGAAAAGCATGTTTATTTCAGTTGTCAGAATAGTGTTCATGTGTGATTAATTTTTTAAGGCAATTTAGGAAGCAAAGAAAGCAAAAATAAATGCAAGAGCTCTGGTAGACTGAGTTTACTTTGTGAAGCATGCCAATCAAAAAAAATGGGGGACGTTTAATTCTTGGCACATATGGCAAACAACCTATTGAGAAACGTCATTTCTGTCGAAATAGGAGATCATCTATATGTAACATAAACAACAATTGACCATTCAAATTACTTAAATGACATGTGCTTTTCAGAATGATTTTAGCCATGAAAGAGACTGACCACATGCTTCCTTTTGGCAAAGTTAATTCATGTTGATAAAGTGTTACCACCCATAATGGATTGAGGTGTTTAATTGTAGCCCAGGCTTGTGGAATTGTAGTCAGGGCTTATGATATTTTTATAGTCACCAACCCTGGGCCTGTGTAAATATCTTTGAGCACTGACAATTTAACTGGTACAATATTTACAAAATATTCATAAAACATGGAGGGGGGGGGGGCAATAATAAGTCTTTTAGCAGTTACCCAACAATAAATTTGAGTAAAACATGTTAATGCACAAAAGATCAATAGGCCAAAGTGTGTCTGACATCATTTACCTGGCTGATCACAATCATCAAATGCAATAGTTTACTATCACTCTTGGTCAGTAGGATGCTTGTGTAGAAATTTAAATACCCAACCAGTGTTGCTCACTAGATTGTGTCCCTGAAATTCTGTGCAAGTGGCATTTTCGGAACCAAATGAATTATACTTGTCTGCTTTATCATTCCATATAAAAATATAATAGACAACTCTTGAATTATTTTATTCTCTGCTGAGGCTTTCATAAGGTTTTCTGTTGAATGTAGTAACATTTTTCAACAGTGAGCAAGTCTCCAGAAACAATATTAAAAAAAACATTAATGACTTTTTGATTGCCATGCTAGCACACCAGTTAGATACAATCCCCACACTGAAAAGTGAAAAACATGACACAATTCCCACTCCATCTAAGTGTAGCCCATTTTAAACTTTTCAAACCAGCACAAATATAAATCTTTGTACGTTGGCTTGGGCCCTTTGAAGCTTGGTTTTAAATGTTAGATCTTAGCAGACGATTAAGATGCCTAATGATCCTTTTGGTCTAAAGACTATTTGCATGAGCATTTGATTTGTCACCTTGCTATCATAATCATCAATACACACTTTTAATCCATTGCAATAAATCCTTTTGCAATGTACTTCAATTTATATCATAGAATGTATATAGAAAAATGCTGCCAAGATTTTTCTTGTCAAAGAAATACAAACTCCCATGTTAATAATCATCACATAATAAGCTGCATTACAGGGTATGTGAAAATACTCAAACATTAATGATCTGTGTCTTTTTTACTCTTAATTATAAGTACTTCAAATCTAGGCAATATTTTTATTGTATAAACATGAAATTCCAGTTAAATTAAATGTGAGTTACATTAATGATTTGCTCCACATCCTTTTTCCCTCGTGTGTAAGTACTTCAAATCTAGGCCATGATTTTACTGCAAAAAACATGAAATTTCATAATTAAATTCAACAGTGATATTCAATTTTTTCCCATCCTGTTTCAAAACAGACCAGCATATTTTATTAAAAACACTAGTGGATGGGATTTTGTCCCATTTATCATTTTTTTTGGTAGGGGGGTTTGTAACTCAACCATCCATCCAGGCTAACAAGCTTCCTGATGACCTGCAACAAGTGAAGAAGGACCTGGATTGATTCATGTACCTGTACAGAGGAAACTGGGTCACTTACCTGTTGCCTTGGATTCCTGGTGGTAGTGCGGAATCTGTGACTCGAAAAATCCTGTGATGCTGCGGATAAATACATTGTACACTGCAATCTGCTGAGGGGCCACACCACCAACCTTAATAAATATGAAACCATGATCATTTAAGTTCCAAGATAGTAAACATGCCAGATGTTCCCAGTGATGTTTTAAATAAAGCTATTACTCAGTGATGTTCATTCAGTAGAAACAAGAAGCAAATTAATTTTATACATATTGCCAGTACTCTTAAGAAATGTGTTATAAACCTCAACAGGAGTTATCAAAAGACAGTTTGGCTTGGCTGAACATTAACAATGGATTAAAACCAACTTGTACCAATTTCTACAGAAATTCTTGCTTGCTTGGCAATGATTTTTTAAAATATATTTTTACAAAAATATTGGCTTTGTATCATAGAAGCCTGCTGACAGCATTGCTTGCCTTATGGGAAACAATTACCTAGATATTTCAAAATGAAACATTTGCAAATAATGTATATTAATAATAACCTGCAACTTTCAGCATTTTACTGATCATGTGATGATGAATGTAGTTCTCAAATTAAATATAATTTGAACCTGCAGTTGAATCTGTGCAAACTTTTCATTTATAGCACTTATTTGTATTTTTCTGTATGTTAATACAGAAATTAACTCTTTTCTTTATGTTTGTCAATATTAATTTCATTATAAAGTGGCATTAGTTATATTATTTGTGTATGCATGTTTATCAACTACCTTCTAACCAAGTGGTTTAATGGATTCTGGCTCATAGCAGAGATGGCCCATGATTGATATAATAGTAATGTGAACATAATGTTCACGGCCTAAATGCCCACTGTGCAAAATAGACCCCTTTTCAAAAAAACACACAATACTACAATGTAAGAAAACGGAAGACAGTAGAAAAGATTTAATAACTGAAATACAAAGAAACGATACATATAAACCACAGAATCTACTGTATTTAGATGGGAACTTTAGCAAACAAACACTCTACAAGATAACAGGCTATATAGTCACTACAATGAAAGCATGTGGCCAAGTCATAATTATAGACAAATAGGAGCCCCCATGAGGAAAGTATGGATAAGGACATTATGGGGCTATGTCACATGGCGCTACGCGAAGTGAACAGGCCCATAAAAGAGTCTGGAAAAGAAACCCCCATGAGATAGGCAAAACAAACAAAATAACCCTTGATTACCCATCTAAAACACTTAATATATAATCTGTCTACTACTAACAATAGCGCAGCTCTTTACTTGCTACAATCCTGAAGGATATATATTGACAAAATTTTTCGGTCTTTTCCATAAGGTATAAATAGACCTGCTCCAGGGGGGAGACATACAAAAAATAAAAAAATGTGTGAACCCCTCCTGGAGAACAGTCTTATCATCTTAGATGAGAGGTGATTTTAATGCACACATATAAACCCATAAGGTTTCAAAAACTTAGATCAAAACATCACCACTCGCCAAAATTCCAAATTTTAAATATATACTCCCGTTGTAATCATAAACACGGGAATTGTTAAGACAACTGGGCTTATGATATAGATTTGATATAGAATGCTGTCCCTACAAGAACACAAATATAGCAATCATAACACATAGCACACGCACATAGCAAACACGGGACTTAGGGGACCCTAGCAAGGTCACAAAATTTACTAGGGAAGGAAATCCGAGAGGGTAATAGAAATCACTCTCGGAAGAACAACCCTTTAGACACACTAGGGAATGGTACAAATACCCTGATCCTAGTTTTTCTCTTCAAAATAACTCAAAAACAACATAGCAACACATCTGGGGGAAACAAAAATACATAAAACAATTTAGGTTTCTACTAGGATAGGTGGGGGCATCTACCTGGTGCCCCCCCTCCCAAAAAAAATGGTCACTTAAGAACTACTAAGAAGCACTAAGAACTACTAAGGGGCACTAAGAATTACTAAGGAGCACTAAAAATTACTAAGAAGCACTAAGAACTACTAAGGAGCACTAAGAAGTACTAAGAAGCACTAAGAACTACTAAGGAGCACTAAGAACTACTAAGGAGCACTAAGAACTACTAAGGAGCATCAAAACTACTAAGGGGCACTAAGAACTACTAAGGATCACTAAGAACTACTAAGAAGCACTAAGAACTACTAAGAAGCACTAAAAATTACTAAGGAGCACTAAGAACTACTAAGGAGCACTAAGAACTGCTAAGGAGCACTAAGAACTACTAAGAAGCACTAAGAACTGCTAAGGAGCACTAAGAACTACTAAGAAGCACTAAGAACTACTAAGGAGAATTAAGAATTACTAAGGAGCATTAAAACTACTAAGGAGCATTAAGAATTACTAAGGAGCATTAAAACTACTAAGGAGCATTAAAACTACTAAGGAGCATTAAAACTACTAAGGAGCACTAAGAACTACTAAGGAGCACTAAGAATTACTAAGGAGCATTAAAACTACTAAGGAAAATTAGGAATTACTAAGGAGCATTAAAACTACTAAGGAGCATTAAGAATTACTAAGGAGCACTAAGAACTACTAAGAAGCACTAAGAACTACTAAGAACTACTAAGGATCACTAAGAACTAATAAGGAGCACTAAGAACTAATAAGGAGCACTAAGAACTAATAAGGAGCACTAAGAACTACTAAGGAACATTAAGAATTACTAAGAAGCACTAAGAACTACTAAGAAGCACTAAGACTTACTAAGAAGCACTAAGAACTACTAAGAAGCACTAAGAATTACTAAGAAGCACTAAGAACTACTAAGAAGCACTAAGAAGTACTAAGAAGCACTAAGAACTACTAAGGAGTACTAAGAATTACTAAGAAGCACTAAGAATTACTAAGAAGTACTAAGAACTACTGAGAAGTACTAAGAACTACTAAGGAGCACTAAGAACTACTAAGAAGTACTAAGAACTACTAAGAAGCACTAAGAACTACTAAAGAGCACTAAGAACTACTAAGAAGCACTAAGAATTACTAAGAAGCACTAAGAATTACTAAGAACTACTAAGAAGCACTAAGAACTACTAAGGAGCACTAAGAAGTACTAAGAAGCACTAAGAACTACTAAGGAGTACTAAGAATTACTAAGGAGCACTAAGAATTACTAAGGAGCACTAAGAACTACTAAGGAGCACTAGGAGGCTCTAAGTGCTAGAAATTTTACAGTCACTAAGAACATTGAAAAGCATTAAACTACCCAAGAATACATAAATACCAAAATAAATTGATAAATATTGTTTACATGGACCGTAACAGATACAAACATAATTTGAGCATCAGGAAACAAGGCCTCGTTTTTGAATAAGAAGCATCAAATTAAGAAAAAGAAAGGAACAGAAATAAACATGAAATGGGAATAAAAAGAACAAAGAAAAGATTCAACAACAAAAACAGGAAAAGAATCAGGTATAATGTAGAATTGTATACAACGGGGAATAAAAGTGTTATGAAAGAACTTTTTTCAAACTGTGCAAATAGTAATATAATTTGGCAAGACTTTCCATATTTGTAGCACAATCTGTTTCCTTTATTCCTTTTTCTGCATCATTTTACTCTCCTTACAAAGAAAAAGCATGTATTTACTTTTGGACAGCATTAAGAACTACTAAGAACTCTAGAAAGCATTAAGTTTTCAAAATTGACACTAAAATCTGTTTGCAAAGTTAAAAATATACATAGTATAATAATAAACCTCTCCTGAACACAGTTATCATGGTGACTGCCTCTTATTTTCATGTGTATTTTCTTCCCTACTGATAAGAACAAAAAACATTATCCTTTCTACCATTTGGTACTGATTCAGACGTGGTATATCAGTGCTAAGAATACCATATAGTATGCATCATGTCAATATTTTAATAAGAGAATTTAGTTGCTGATAAATACCCATAAGAATCACTATCATATTTATGAAATCATGTCTCAAGACAGTCTATGCAAGTTTAATGTTTACTTTAAACCATATATTAACTTTTTGCCTGAACACCATTTCCCCTGTGGACGTTAAGAAGGAATCAGTTCTCAGTGCAAGGATCACAAATTTAATAGCACAATAGCTAGAATATTTGCTTTTAGTTTAAATTTACTTTTGAAACTGAAATTAAAGTGTTTGGTCAAATATGTCGATTAAGTGAAATAGGATTTTCTTCTTGTAGGTGTTGTTAAATAGTAGAGTTGTTGATGATGGATAATTTTGAACTTGGAAAACGATGCACAGCAACAGACATACAGTAGACTCTTACAAGAGAGTCAATTATATTTAAGTTATTCATGTTCTGTTTTACTGCTGCTTCTTCTGGTGGTGATGATGCTGTTGTTGATAATGATAATGGTGATGATTATGGTGATTAATTATTTTATATTCACAGAATAGCAAGCATACATTTACTCCTAGAGCATAGCCCTGACAGGGTTGTCTATCTGATACTTTACGACTCATTTTAACAATATTTATCGATTTATTGTATTATCCTTTGTGTTTTGGGGGTAATTTGATGCTTCACTATTTTTCTAGTTCCCATTGTTTAGCACATAGAGTCTCTAAGTGGTTCTTACTAGTTTTTAGTGGTGTTTACCAGGACCCCCTTGTTAATTTCAAAATGAGGTCTATAACACAATTCTATGACATCAAAAATATTTATGACATGCATGTACATATTAATCAAATGATATAAATGATTTCCTGAATGAATTGATGTCATAGCTGAGATGTACTGATTGTGTATGTCTATCAATTCTGGATAATCAAATGTGTTACTGACTTTAGTTACAAAAATTTAATTCTAGTTAACATTAATTACTATTATTTCAATCAAGGTGTACAACAAGGAGGCATTATAGGTCCCACTTATTAAAACATCATATACTTAAACGAAGACAAAAGTTCATCTGATCATTTTATGTTTTACATTTAAATTTTAATTTTCAGATCAAGGTACAAGTTTCAAGTCTGAAGACATAATATATGGGCCATGATACAATATAATGTATGGGCATGAAACAAATGTGACAAATTTGATTTAATTTTTAATCTGGTTTTGATCCCAATCAGCCAACAACTTGTATAATGAAATGGTTTTCTCAATATAACAGTTATAATCTTAGTACAAAGCAGCAAACAATAAAGTCAAAACACCTACCTCTAGTGTTTCCTTTCACTATGAAGCCAAAGATGAAAGTTTCATCCAAAATGCTGACCTGTAATAGTCCAACTGTTTGATACATGCAAGATGTAAACTCTTTTTATATCCCAAGTCTAATTATTAAACCTAACATAGGTATGACAAGTTTGAGTATTACTGGTGCCAGCTGAAGTCAATTACATCTGTTTTAAGAGCTTATCTACACACCTTGGGGCAAATATACAGGATGTCACTGAGACCCTCTTCCTGAGTACCCCAAGCTAAGAATTTGACAGGTATTGTGTTTTTTAATTGCAGCAAGGAGACTTGCTAAACAGATATGAGATCAAACACTCTGACACCAAAGGTATTTTTCCAAATTAAGTGATTTTAATCAAGATATTTGTGTAAGATGTAAGCTAAATATTATGGGATTAAAAGATTTCCCAAAAATATACTTAATTAGGAAGTCTAAACTGTTTTTTCCCCCAAGGTGTAATAGTATCATACCTTTAATGAGCATGCAGGGTTAGTACTATGATTAGTAAACCCTAATACATACAGTGCTCTGGATAAGAATTTACTAAATTGGGTATTTTACTCCAAAGATTAGAACTAACTGGTTTTTTTTATAAATTTGATGGGTTATTTTGTAAACATCTCAAACACAAACATATCACTGCAGACTGAGTCTTAATTATGGAGAGGTTCATGACTTTGTGAATAACATCAAATAGCTTAATGATCGAGACTTTTGTAAAGTGTATTCAGTTATATTTGAATGAGTGTTCACACACTAATATAGTACTATCATTTTGAATATGCAAATACATCAGAAGCAAGTATCTGTAACATAGTTTATATTAATTAAATATGTTACCTGAAAACAAAGGATGTGCTTATGGCAGAAGCAACAGGCAATTAAAACCTTGGAATAACTCTTAAAATGTAGTTGTTTTACATAAATTAAATGCCCAAATATTTATTTTTGCAGTGTAAACAAAATTGTTTATAAATATGCAAATACACTGATGGCTTCCCTTGTACAGGTACATACGTTATTATCAGAATATGCAAAACATCTACATATAACTGTCATGAAATTTAGTATTGGATCAAGACAAATGATTTATTGGAGAGCTACGTTAAATGTATATGACTGAAAACAAAAGCATATACCTGTTGCAAAGAAAGCTAAAAAAAAAAGTTAAAATTAAAATTAATTTTAGGTATTTAGCGATATCTGACAAAGTTAGAAAAAATGTGTGGTGTTCTACTGTTTCACAATCTACTATGTAATTGTTCATCTGGAAAAGTTTTTTCCTTTTTTCCTTTTCTTATTCTGAAGAATAATCACAAGAAATTTGAAATTAAGGTTTAAGGAACTGATACAAAATTTTGGTGATCTGAACTGACAAAATTTTGGGGATTTAAACTGAAGCAAATTTTATTTGATCTGAATTGAAACACAAGGTGACTGAACCAAAGCAAAATTAAGGTAATCTGAACTGGAACAAAATTTATGTAATCTGAACTGACCCAAACTTTATGTGATTGAAGTGAAACACAATTTGTGTTCTTAATTGAAAAAAAATTTGGGTGACTCTGAAAATTAGGTGATCTAAATTTAGATGAACAAAGTTTTATTTGAGTTATTTTGATACGTTTGCAAACAAAAAAACCACATCTACAATGGAACGCAAATTTCCTGCATCTGAATTTTGGAATTAGCCCATTTACAAATCTACCATTGACAAAGTGATCCCCTTGTCTTGCCTATGATTCACTGGTGAGACAAACTCTACGAAATAGCTGAAACATCGATTTACTGGCATGAAATAATAAGGACTTTTCCACTAAAACATACATGGGACTAGAAGTTCACAGTATTACCAGTATACCTTGGTATTTTTGGGGTAGGGACAAAAGTCCCCTGACTTGGGAATGACAAAACCTCCTTAGGAAAAATGACAGAGAATGAACAAAAGCCCCATCCCTTAACTGACGTTTTTTGAAATAAATAATTGTGTTATGGTATTCAATGTTTAAATTATCGCTATGAAACACAGCAATTTTAAAATGCAATCACCATGAATGTTTGATTAAAATAAGAAAATATTTATAACATTTTTTAAGTAATATAACTGAAAAAATATAATCTTTTATTACATGCTTGATATTTTTAAGTACATAATTCTATACTTATTCATGTTAAACAGTTAACTGTTTACATCTACAGTCATCCAAGATGAAGTGCTTAATTGATTTTGCATGAGAAAAGGTCTAACGAACCAGAACTGCACAATGCACAATGAACAATGATGAACTGTAATTAAATGTGAAAGTAACAAAAGATATTATGTCAGAGTACTTTTGTTCCTAAAACACCCGTCAACAGCAAACTAGTATTATGTAATATACTTTGATTCTTTTATCTATATACACCTACATTTGTTGAAACCATATGGTTTTGTACTATGAACAAGCATTTTAAAGCAATTTATTTGTTAGATTTTGTGGGTTTAATTGGGTATAAAAATGATTTCACAAATGTGCTTAGATATAGCATGGATGTTGGATTATTCCGTGTAGTAATGATTTGTAGCCAAGTGTGAGATACACAGATAGGTTCAATAAATTTGATTTATTTGTTTGATATTTATGAAAATATACCTGTATTGTATCAAAAGAAAAAGAAAAAAAAAACATTTTATTAAAATGTTTCATAGTCATTACACAAGATTACACATTACATTACACACTATATAAACTAAATAGTGCAAAGAAGACCATTGAACATCATAGTAAATATAGGTACAATAAATAATTAAATAAAATCTCAATCAAATCATGAACAGTTCTATAAAAATGAACAATGAAAATGCATAGTACTGTAAATACAAAAGATCAAGGGTCTTTTGTCCTCCCCTTGAGTGGCCTTTGTCCTATGGGTCTTTTGTCATACCCCAATTAGGGGGTGTCTGTCCTAGGTGGACTTTATCCTGGATTTGGTATTTTTTTGGGTGGTATGTACCAATGTACTTTTTTACTGTACAAGTTACATAGGTGGTTTCTGCCAGTAAGGAATGTAGAGAACTTCCCCAGGAATCTTGTCATAACTTTAATAATATTAACAGTGTTTTCATTATTCA
Source organism: Sinohyriopsis cumingii (assembly GCA_028554795.2). Lineage (NCBI taxonomy): Eukaryota > Metazoa > Mollusca > Bivalvia > Unionida > Unionidae > Sinohyriopsis > Sinohyriopsis cumingii. The sequence goes on along the minus strand of CM068840.1, from coordinate 103,373,104 downwards.
TGACAAAATAGTTCAAAAAATCATCTTGTTTATTAAACCATTATACCTCTCACAAATTAAAGGTCAATTTTACAAATATTGTATGATCCTTTAATAACATGCTTGACATGTTTCATGTCAATGCCATGGGCAAATGAAATGTGATAAAACATATTTGCGCCAAATCCAACTTTCAGATTTAAATATTTTTTAAAAAAATAAATAAAACACATATCACGTTTTAGCTGTTTAGCAGCATATGTAAATGTGATATATTTGTATTCTTTCTAAGACTACAAATCATCCTACAATATACCAGAACACACCTCTCAAGTTCACTAAATATTTTCTCATTTGTTCTGTTTTGTATATTTAATTTGTATTGTTTGTTAGGTTTCTTTTGTCCATGATTATATGTTATGTAAAATTGTATTTTGGACTTGACCTTGTCTAAAATTAAGTTCATGTTGTACTTGACCAGTAACATTTGTTTTGTCGACAACAAAATCATCATCATCATCATCAATCCCATAACCCAAGAGGTCATTGGGACACCACAGATGACCAGTTCTCTCCATCTGTCCATGTTCTCTACTGCCCTTTGGAAATCTCCAAATCCCATGCCTGTCCACTCCTTCAGCTCCATTCGCAAATATCTTTCAGCTGATGCCACTAAAACACTTGTGTGTTCATTAGTACTTTCAAGACTGGACTATTGTAACTCAATTCTGTCTGGTTCATCTCAATATCTACCCCAGAAACTTCAAAGAGTTCAAAACAAAGCTGCTCGGATCACACTTAGAGTACCATGATCAGAGCACATCTCCCTGCTGCTCTGTACCCTACACTGGCTATCAATTCAATCCAGAATCAAACACAAAATTTGCTGTCTGTGCTACGTTTCACTGATGGACTCCAGTCCACCATACCAATCCGACCTCACCCATGTGTACACACCTGCAAGATACTTATGCTCCTCTTCTGACAACCGTATACTCATTATTCCCACTATGAAAACAAAGTCATATGGACAACGTTCTTTTGCATACCAGGGCCCAGCAACATGGAATGAATTGTCCATTGAACTTAGACACAAAGACACAGTGATCCCACTCAAGCGTGCTCTTAAAACTCACTTATTTTGACTGCAATAACAAACTTAAAGACCTAACAAAGTTTCCTACCTTAAATATTTTCAACATGTTTTTTATGTTTTCTAATTTCATGGTGTTTGTTTTTTTGTAACTATATCATTATACATGTTTTTTATGTTATAGGCGTTGTCTAATGTTGTAAAGTGATTAGAGCTTCTAAAGATTAGGCGCTATACAAAGTCCTCATTATTATTATTATTATTATTATTGTTATTAATGTTCTCTTCCCACCTCTTTTTTTCTGTCTGCCTCTTCTTCTTCACCCTCGCAGTGTGCCTTGGAAGATTATTTTTGCCAGTCCAGATGATCTTGAGAAAAAGAATTGTATGTCAAGTATTCATTTACCCTGGTTGTCTTGCTAACTTTGATCACATTTGTAAATGAGTATGCTAATTTAAGGTAGTTTAATTATATTATATTCACCCCAAATCTTTTTTAACAGTGCTCGATTGATCACATGAAACGAACTGACCTCACACTTGACTGGGTTTGCTAGCGCTTACGCAGGTTGGATTTACATGCCTTTTAACTTTTCTTTTAGTCCACCCCCTTTATTTGATACAAAAGACTAATTAACATGTTAATAAAAGGTCAGCTTTTTAATTCATTGCAACAACACAACAAATTAGGTATCAAAACACTGTCAGCACTTATTAGGTTCTCACAGAAACACTCATGGACATAGCTGTTATGGTAGATTGACATATTTCACATTCGAATACAAGAGGGTACATTGTATTTACGATCATTACACCAAAAGATATAACTAAAACATGCATTTCACTTGATAAAAAACTTAATTGATATTTATTTATTACAGAGCTGCCTCGAGTAGGCAAAAGTGACAGTTTCATTGATCAAAATTTTGTTGCATACTGTTATTTACAGTGTACCAGTAATAAATTTTGGATTTTTAAAAAAAAAAAACGTATTAAAAGTTCATAATTTCATAATGTTAATTCAAATTTCCAGGTCATCTCAACCATTTTTGATGATAAAATGAGCGATATATCAAGATTTCGTTTACCAATTTTGATTGCAATTTCATGTTTAACAAATATGGGTCAAATTATTGGCACTATCCAGGGATCCATTACTGACCCCACGTTATAAGCAGGTTTGCAAGTTATCAGGATGCAAGTTATTGAGGGAGTTGTGTAAGTATTTTTAAAACTGCTTCCCGGAGAACCATGCATATTTATATGGAATAGCCCTAATCAGGATAGCTGTTTAACATCTAGAATAATATGCATATAAAATTAACTTATTTTTTTAATTTAAAAAAATGTTTTTCCTTTATTCATGCTACTGATTGTTTTGGTTAAAAAAAAGTCAGTCTAAAATGTAAATGTATTTGCTACTGATTGTTTTGGAAGTCTGATTTCATTGCACAACACCATACCACAGAAGATGACTTAGGCTGATGGGGTGGTAGGATTTGAACCTACACCCTTGCAGTTGTGATTCTGACACATTAGCCACTGAGCTCAAACAAATTTTGATAAAAAAACAATGAAGCATGATATACAATTACCACATTTTTGGAACACTGATGTCATACAAAGTAAAGATTATCCATACAAATATATAACCATATAAATTGACCTAAGAGTAAAGCCTAAAGTCAATGATGTGCTAAATGCAGGTCACAGTGACCTACTTAAGTTGGATTTAACATAATGAATGTGGCATACATGGCTGTACAGTCAAAGTTGCATGATTCATTGACCAAATGCTCAAGGAAAAAGAAGTCACTGAAGTATCAATATCAGGTTACAGTGACCTGCAGTTAAACACACCAAAGTTGGATCCATTCATTGAACTACAAGAACCTCTCAGTTAGGACACCTGAAAACTGACCTAAAGAGATGCATAAACTGCACTTAAAGGTCCATGTACGTTTCAGAGATGGGTAGATAGAAGGACAGGTTGAGATGAGGTTAACACTTAATGCTCCTTCCACATTTGGAGTCCCATGTGGTCAAGTGGTCTAAGGTGCTTTTTTTGATCAATGACATCTCTGTCTACATGGGCTGAAGTCTCAAATTGGTCAATCTCGGCAGAAAGATTGCTAGTAGCTTCCCATGGGCGTGGGTCAGTTGTTTTCCCTGGGTTTTCCCAATTCTTCCTCCACCAAAATATACTGGCTGCCATGTATATCCTATCAAGTGCTGAAAAATGGCATTAAACCCTCAAACCATCCTTTCACATACAGTGGATCATAAAAAAAATTGTCTTCTGAAACTTAGTGAAAAATTTGGCCTCAGTGCAACCTGAAAGACGACTTTAAAACTCTAACCTGACAAAAAACAAAATGCAAAAACTTATGTTAACAAGAAAGGTGTTCTTATCCAACATGTAAGTCAAAAACATTAAATCTGGTGATGGTATATGTTCAAAAGCTGAAATAACTGTTGACAGACCGTTATTCTTTCAGCTAGTGACCTTGACATGCAACCTGTAGAACCCCAAATCTATGGAATGAACCTCAAATGCAATCCCACCATAAAAGCTGGTCCAGGACTATAAGGGAACCATTTTACTTGTTGGAATCACAGTGACCTTAACCTTATACCTTTTTAACCAAACTTTATAAGGTTCTTTGTTATTCTATGTGCAAGTCAGCCACAAAGTTTGGTAACTGCTGATGGTGGATAACTCAAGTTATTTTGCAGAAATAAAATTTGCAATAGAAAGACAAACAACAAAAGATAATATACTCTGCCTTTACAGGTGAAATGATACACCTCTGCCACATCTCAGAAACAATTTATGACAACAACCTATGATACATTATCAACATTTATACCAATATGGTGATATTTTCATTTTTAGAAGGTCTGTCAGTGGAAAAATGGTGCCGTTTTAAATGTATCGACATACTGAAAGTACTTCCAGTGCAGATTACAGGTAAGCCTAGACTCATCACCTGTTCAAATACCATTCTCATCCTTCACAAGACTTTAGAACACAAAACGGACTACTTCCAAACAGACAACCCATTAGCTGTCATTGATTTGAAATCAACCTTTGAGGCCATCTGATCACATGCAGGACTCTTGCTTTAAAAAAAATGCCTCATTATCAATTTTATGTCTTCAGTGGCGTCACTAAGGGTGTGTGGACTGCACCGGGTGACACCATCAGAGGGGGCGACACCAAAATGACTATCTATAAATTTTTTGAATTTTTGTGCAGGAAAGAGGTCCATGGGGGTGACACCATGAGTTACTGCACCTGTCTATAAAAATCTTTGCATTTTTGGGCAGGAAGGGGGTCCATGGGGGTGACACTGTGAGTTATCACACATGACTGTTTATAAAAAGTTTGAATTTTTGTGCAGGAAGGAGGTCCATTGGGGGTGACACCATGAGTTACTGCACTGGGTGACACCAACCCTATAAATGATGCTACTGTATGTCCTCAGTGAAATTTGGAAAGCCTTATGATGTTGTCTTCAAAACAGAAGAAATAGTTCAATATCCTTGTGCAAGAAAATTATTCACTAGAACAAACCAGAATGTGGAAGTAAAGATAACTAACAACCAAATCCTTCACATTTCATTTTCTGCTGCTAAACAACTTCTGTGGCCACAGACAGTCATTTCTGTCAGTAAAAAGGAAAATAGTGACAACATCCAATCCCTTTCTACAAATGAACATGATGGCTATAAGTTGTGTGGCTTGGAATTGGCTCACTTGCCTATTCGGTGGTGATTTTTAAAATTTTTGTCAGCACATTCAGTTGTTCATCATATATATCAGATTGAAAGAAGATTCTCCAACCTTGTTCCTATTGTAAGATTTAAGTACTTTACAGATCATTTAATAACCACTTCTGCATAAGATTTTCTGTTGTTTGTATCCATTTGGATTGAGTTTGGATGCCAATACTTCCTGTGTGTCACAAAGTGAACACGCTAGAGTTAGTTCTGACTGGTGATTATTATTTTACCCTTTACTTGAAGAAACTATAACCACCCAGTTAGAAATGAATATAACATGTTTCACTACATGACCCACAAAAGTGTAGCTTTCAAATTTGATCCTGGCAGACAAGATGCAAAGCAACATACAAAGTTCGAGAAAAAGTAGTTATTAAATGATTAGTAAATTACTTAAATCATACATGAAGAACAAATCTGGAATAACTTCTTTATGCTGATATATGTTATCAGTGGCTGAACATGCTATCAGGATAAAGTAGCATGTAATTGATAATGTGGTGGTGGGGGAACTTGTATAGGTCAAGTTTTATATCAATTCTTTACCTCTTCTATCAATATGTGTATCAATATGGAAAAATTATCAGTACATCGATAAATCATTACACCAATACCTTACTTAAGATGGGGCAGGAGGTCATGGGTTCAAACCCCATGCCGAGTCACACCAAAGACTTATAAAATGGTACGAGCAGCTGCCTCGCTTGTTGCTCAGCATTAAGAGGTTAGTGTTAGGACTGGTCGGCCTGATGTCAGGATAATGTGACTGGGAGGGACATCATGCTACATGTCTGTGGCACGATGCCCTAGTGCTTGGTTCACTATAAGCTGTCACACTGAAGACATCATAGTGATATGACTGAAATTTTTTAAAGCTACATTAAAAATGCAACACACACACACACCTTAAGGTTGACTCATAAAAGTATTTAGCAAAACAGCAGTGAAATTTAAATGCAGAGCTTATTCCTAAAATAAATAAACAAAACCTTGAATACCAACTTAAACTTCAAGCTTTTCTCATAAAATATAACAAGAGTCCCATGAAGAGACTGATGCTCTACAGAGTGAAAAGAATTTCCAGGAAATAATAATAAGATCATTTCTTCTTTTTAAATCCAGAGTGTTGAAATTATCTCTGATATTCTTCAGCAATACCAAATTTTAAATCAACTGCTGTGGTGGACATAATGGCTGTCAAATTGCCACTATTTTCACGCAGGACCAAGTAGACATCATTAGAAGTCTTGGTGAAAATGCAATATTATAATGATTATCCATTCAGAGCCAATAGAGACAAGAAGATTTTCAGAACAGATGCAGTGATTGCCATTTTGAGTGTATGACTGGCACCATTTTCATTCAGAAACACCTAGGTATCATAAGAAGTGTACTGGTGGACATAGAACACAATTAATTGTACTATATGTTCTCTACATTTGTTTCTCAGTACTGACCTATCCACTGCTTGACAATCAATGCAAATCATATATTAATCTAATTGTGATCTGATTCCTGGTGAAAATCCCATGAGTCATAGACATCCATTTGGAAGAAGTAGAGGTAACAATATTTTAAAGATAGCCACTATGATGGTGATACTGAAAATTAGTCATTTTTATTTAGAACCAACTAGACACCATTAGAACTGTTCTGGAAAAAAAAACCTTTACTAAAATGACTTCCCATTTAAAAGCAAACACAATAATTTCAAGATGGCCACATATTAGTAATTAGGTCAGTAACATGTTAATTTAGGATCAACAAAACATGGTAATAAATCTTTTAGTAAAAACACAATAATGATAAGTTCATATAAGTCTTTTAGTGATAATAAGAGTTTCAAGATGACCACTGGTGGCGGTATTAGATGTCTGTGCAGCACCAGTTTGATTTAGGACCAACTAGACCTTGATTTGAATGTGTACTATGTAAAGTTTCACTGCAATTCTCCAAATACTATAAGACGAACAGCAATAACAAAACTGGTGCTAATGGATAGAAGGACCATGGATGACTGAACATCATGTAAGTTCTTCTGGACTATAACCAGCAGCGCTAAAAAGATTCAGTACAAGAATTCCATTGTATGTCATGTCTCTAACAGAGGCAGAACTGAAAAACATAGAACAGTCACATGTTCACAAAATGTAGGCCACTGTACCCTACTTTTTCCAGCATTGAATAGTGTCCTCTAAAACGAATAAACCCATAAAGTGTCAGAAAAATTAAGACATTATGATGCATAAAGCCTTCCTAAAGCAATACACAAAACCTTAAACACAGACTTTAACCTGTTGTCTATAAATACACCTCTCCCTCGATAACTCATGCACATCGGGGTCCAAAAACATAGACCGCACTATAAGAGAGAGCGCAAGTTACCAAGGGACCTCCAAAAAATCCGCTAGGCATCCAGAGAACCACAGGATTGGGGGAGGGGCACTTGGCTGTTTAATGACTGGATCGTTTTTTTTATAATCATGTCAAGAATAATTGTCAGTAAAGCGCTTCTCTGATAAAGTTGTTTGTTATTCTGTATAAATTACATTTATTTTCAAAATATCCAATATCTGAATGCTCGATAACATAATTCCAAAGCTGAATTTAACAACCAACACGGGTATGCAAAAACATTTGTGTACTATGTCATGGCTTTTTGTGTTGTTGACTAGTCTGGTACCTGGAGTGGTATTTAGAGCATTTTGCAAAACAAGGAGTCTACAAAGCACAGAAACCAGACTAACTGTTGATATACTACCAAACGAAATTCCTTTTTATCAACAAAAAAACCCGCTACGTTTCATGAGACAATCATATATGTTGAAACTCAATTTTTGATTTGTTCAATTAGTAAAATATTGAAGCTGTGATTTCTTTCCAAGTAACATTGAAACTTCTTATCATCCTTGAGGATATCTCAACGTGAAAATTCAGGAATTCTCTGAAACTGGTTTTTCCCACAATGGTCCGTATCTGTGAAACAAAGCTCTTTATTTTACTATGTACTCATTTTGCTTGGTTGCCTTGCTATGTTTAATCAATTATGATTGAGTAGGTTAATTTAAGTTAGTTTAATTAGATTACGTACAAAATAACATTTATACCGCATTTACTGTATATGTTGGGACAACATATTTGTTGGGACACCATAAGTTAATTTTAAAAGTAATTTTTTTGTGCACTGTATGTTCTGAGACACATCGTTTTTTCAGGTCATAAGTTGTGGGACACCTTTTAAATCATTTGAAAATTACATGTCGGAAATTGCACTCCAACTTAAATTTTATTATAAAAAATATAAAATTGTGTACTTGAGATAAAACTCTTTAATCCACTGCAACAGCATCTCATCAACACAACCCTTCTCCTGCACACGTACAATCTATTCTTTTGGTACATGAATATTTTTTTAGCTTTCTCATACCATGAGAAATTGTTAGAGGCAAACACCAACTGAAGCGGAAACTGCAAGGACAAAAGTCAGATTTTTTCAAATCTGCACTAGTCTTGCTAATTCTCACACTTTGACGCCCATCTTACTGTCAGTCCATCAAGGAATGTGATCAAAGTACACTAGAGTTTCATCCATTTTAATGATTATATTGTCGGCAAAATGATCTGTTTCTCTTCTGGCCTTCACGTGATTTTATTTTCTCCAAATCTTCTGGATGATGCTGGATCATCGATGTTTGCGCACGAAGCACTATATTGTGTAACTTTAAAAACTGTTCCATTGTTTCACTTTATTTTCAAAATTTTTGTGAATACTGGTGAAAAGGAAGCAAAGTTAGCTTCCATATCTCAGCCGTCTTTGTATATTCAAAGCTAAAAAATAAAAAATCAGCACACTTAAAAGAATCCATAGTTGGCTTCTGATGTCAGCTTGCTTTGTAATAAAAATAACCTTTGTCTTTGATGTCCTGTCGGTAAGTTCAAAGAAGAAGTTTACTGCTGGCTGCCAGTTGTGTTTATTTACCACCAGGGCTTCTATGTGCTTGGCATCTGTAGTAATAATTAATACAAAGGTGCACTGATTTCTGCGGGTAAACAGTAATGATACTTTTGTAATCCGCGCTGGCGAAAAGATTGTCACTTGCACTCAAGTAAATGTGTTTTCAAATAATGAAATTTTGTTTGCGAGATACTGTCATACAGTAGACCTGGATATAAATTAATCATGGCTATTTTGCACCTAACACTGTGCCATGCATGAATGGCAGTTGTCTTCAGTATATCGGTTGATGGTTTCCCTCTCGTTTGCAAAATCGTTTGCTGCTCTTCTGGCCTTCACAAATTCATCACATGATTTTATTTTCTCCAAATATTCTGGGTGATGCTGAGTCATCAACATCTGTGCACAAAGCACTATATTGTGTCGCTTTAAAATTTGTTCCAGTTTCAGTTTATTTTCAAAATTCCCATGAAGACAGTTGAAAAGGAACCCAAGTTTGCTTCCATATTTCAGCCATCTTTGTATATTCAAAAAAAATAAAAAATCGGCTCACTTCACAGAATCCATAGTCGGCTTCCAATGTCAGCTTGCTCTGCAATAAATAACCTTTGTATTGATATCCTTTACAAAAAAAGTAACCAAAGATCGGCTTCTGAGATCGGCTTGCTTTGTAATAAAAAAAACTTTTGTCTTTGTTGTCCTGTCGGTAGGTTAAAAGAAGGAGTTAATTGCTTGCTGCCAGTCATGTTTATTCACCACCAGGGCTTCTATATGCTTGGCATCTGTGGTTACAATTAATAGAAAATGGGAATTGATGTCGGCGGGTAAATAGTAAGGATAATTTTGTAACCCGAGCTGGTGAAAAGATTGTCATTTGCCCTCAAGTGAATTTGTTTTCAAATGATTTTTATCTTTGAGATATTGTCATACAGTAGACCTGGATATAATTCAATCTTGATTATTTTGCACCCAACACCGTGTCATGCGTGAATGGACTCTTCAAGATATTGGCTGACTATTTCCCTCTTGTTTGCGATTTTGTTGGCTCCAGTTTTCAGTTGGATAACATGTTCAAACCTCTGAGCACAACCACACACAACTGTATCTCAATGTTCGTGTCACTGAACAACGTGGTGTGTGGTATCGTACATAATTGATACACGCTACAGTATGGAATCCTACGCTACTTATATGGATTTCGTGGAAATATTTTATTCTTTAATGCTCATGTTGAAAAATAGAATAAATGATAACAACACGAGGTTATTTTCTTTCTCTTTAATATCAATTAAGCATTTTATTTATCTATTTTATTGCAGTGGGGTGGGGCAAGCACAAATGCAATACAAATTTATTTCGTTTTTTAAGTCTTGGGACATATGACCAAAGTGAAAAAATGTTTCACCATAAGTTCTGGGACAGGAAAAAAAATAATTATTTTATCGTGTCCCAACATATACGGTAAATACGGTAAGTGTTTGATTGATGAACTGAAATGAGTTACCCGACATATGACTGGGGCCGCCTGGTTCTTAAGCATATTGGATATGTATGCCTTTTAAATTTTTTATTTATTCCACCTCCTTTATTTTATTCGCAAGATGTAATTAGCGTGATAATAGAAACAGAGGCCTGCTTTTTATTTAGTACAAAAATACAACAAATGCTCCCGCTAGTTCGATATAAAAATATGGTCGGCACTTAAATAGGTTCTCAGAGAAATGCTCGTGAACATAGCTGATATGGTAGATTGTCACATTTTACATTTAATTACAAGAGGCACATTGCATTTATGATGGTTACACTTAAAAGGAACTAAAAAAACAAAACTAGAACACAAATTTCAATTGATGAAAAAAATTATTTAATTTTTTTAATTAATTTAAGTACTGCCTCCACTAGGCGTAAGTGACCTTTTCATTGATCAAAATTTCCTTGAATATCGTTATGACTTTTTTTTAAAAGTTTATATTTCCTAATGTTGATTACAATTTCCAGGTCCTATCTACTGTTTTCGATGATAAAACGAGCGATATATCAAAGTTTCCTTTACCAATTTTGATCACGATTTTCAACAAATAGGGATCAGATGTTTGGTATTTTCTGGTTTAAAAAATGAGATCCATGCCTGACCCTACATTATAAGCGGGTTCACGAGTTATCAGGGCAGGAGTTATTGAGGAAGTGGTGAATATAGATATATATTCTCACATATAGTCAAAATATTGTTCAACCTAAAAAAAATGACTTTCTAGACTGACTCACCTTGAGTGTGGTCACTAATGCATTTTTGAGGTCGTGGTGTACATAAGTTCCTGGCAGGTGTACATGACCAAGCTTGATGTCAGGCTCCATACCATGTTATGCGCAGCTGCTCACATTTTGTTTTCCTCGGGATCAAAGGTCAAATCCTATAAGGCAAAGTCATAATTGCTATTAGCAAAACAAAAACAAAACAATTTGATGAGATCTTCAACTGCAAAATGAGATCATAAGTCATGAAAAGTACTGACTTAAATAAGGGACAAAACTTCATAAAATACGGCATGAACATTAAAACATAAATTGGACCTAAACATTGATTTCAAATGTTATCTACAACAATGTTTCAATCTATGAAGCCCATAAAGGGGGCACTCACCAGTTATTATGTACTTTTGAGAGAGTGACATATGTAAGGTGAAGTTGTTTGCATTTAAAACATGCACAATGAAGAGAATGTTGGCATACTTCTATGCTACATTAATGTAATGTGGATGATATTTCTTTGGATATTGTACTTTTGGAAATTGATCTAAGCACACTGCTAACTAAAACGACTGCTCCCTTGTGCTAAACAATCAGCCTGAATTAGCCTAAAGTACACTATCCATAGCAGCTATTAAAATAGGGAAAATGAATTTTGCCAGACTAGACAATACCAGCTTTTGAAAGTGCTATGAATGAATTACCAAATATATAAAATGTAAAAATAAAACTTATTGGCTCTTTTTTATACAATTTACCTCTGAAGTTCAGGAAGTGAAAATGACCGAGTGGAGCAAGCACTTTTTTGAAAGGTGCACATCTGGAGTAAGGTCATGCTGTATACTCTATAACTCATATTACACCCATCAATCATACACCAAAATAAAGGGAATTAAAGGTTCTTTGAATTATATCTAAGATATACAAGGTTATTTTTAAATAGCCAGAATAACCAGTGAGGAAATCCGGGGAAATTCTTTTTCTTTAAAATTCTAACCCTATGCAAAATACGAAACTGTAGAGCGCTACCAAAAGGTAATAAAGTGGAAAGTGATGGGAAAAGTTAGAAACTGAACAGGGGACACAACTATATTAAACTTAGCTCAAGCACAATCTATGTACAAAGTCTGGTAGCCAAAGATGATAAAAATCTAGTTAGTGAATAAAAATAATATTTCTTCTTTCAACAACCTTGATCTTTGATCTGCTTCCCGCAATACTGATGAACTTCTCTCATGCCCCAAATGCCAACTTTTCAAATCTTGATGAGTTTAGATGATGGGGTAGTTCAAGTTATTGTGTTGAAACCATCTTTTTTCATTTAGCTAGTGACCTTTGACTTGTTGACCTCCAAATGATAGGCTTCTTCCTCACCCAAAGTAATAGCCATCCACAAAGTTTGGTCACTGCAGATGGCTGAGAACTGGTTATTGTTATTTCATTCAAAGATGCTTTGTCCTTTCAGCTTCCCAAAATCAATAGGCTTCTTCATTATTTTTGTGGTACAAGCCATCAGTAAAATTAAGTAACTGTTGATGGAAGACAACACAAATTATTGTGCAGAAACCTTTGCTTTCAGTCACACTGACCTTGACTTCTGACCCTGAAAGGTAAAACTCAATTTAATAATGAAATACTTATCTGATAATATAATAATGCTATCTCTTTTCATGGTGCACGTCCCCAGTTAATATGGTTATTCTCTCCAACATTTAGTAATAAAAAAAACCATGAAACTTGTCTAATTACTCAGACAACTTCCATGATTCAGAATATTGTCCTTGTTCAAACTCGATGAGACTGAAAAGACATGTGAGCTCTGAGGGATGAGGGAATTGGTCAACCATTACTTATGTGAAGTATTAAAGCCAATAAATACTACAGTGACTCAAAAAAGAGAGTGATTACTCATCAAAAGCAATCATTCCATGACTGTGACATTATAATACTTTATTCACATAGACACTTCTAATTTTAATATATATATATATATATATATATATATATATATATATATATATATATATATATATATATATATATATATATATACATACATACACACATATATGTCTTGGGTTTTCAAATACTCTTCAAACTGCTTGTCAGAATAGGGGCACCCTTCAAATTTAATATCTTTTGGATACATGGATAATCTGACATAAAGGCTTACTTGTCCTAAACATTTATGAATTTACAAGATAATTACTTAATACATGGATAATCTTACATAATGGCTTACTTGTCCTGAACATTTGTGAATTTATGAGACAATAATTGAATACATGGATAATCTTACATAATGGCTTACTTGTCCTGAACATTTATGAGATAATTACTGAATACATGGATAATCTTACATAATGGCTTACTTGTACTGAACATTTGTGAATTTACAAGATAATTACTGAATACATGGATAATCTTACATAATGGCTTACTTGTCCTGAACATTTATGAATTTACAAGATAATTACTGAATACATGGATAATCTTACATAATGGCTTACTTGTCCTGAACATTTATGAATTTATGAGATAATTACTGAATACATGAATAATCTTACATAATGGCTTACTTGTCCTGAACATTTGAGATAATTACTGAATACATGGATAATCTTACATAATGGCTTACTTGTCATGAACATTTATGAATTTATGAGATAATTACTTAATACATGGATAATCTTACCTAATGGCTTACTTGTGCTGAACATTTATGAATTTACAAGATAATTACTGAACACATGGATAATCTTATATAATGGCTTACTTGTCCTGAACATTTGAGATAATCACTGAATACATGGATAATCTTACATAATGGGTTGCTTCCCCTGAACATTTATGAGATAATTACTGAATGCAATGGCTACAAGGTTTGTACTGTGGTCTTGTGAACATATAATAAATCAAATAACATCTTTATTCATCAAATAAAGTTGATCCTTATAAAGAAGAATATAGAAGGAATTTAAAACCCATTCAGTAAATCATCAAGATATTCTGTGTCCAAAATACTGATAGATTTGACTGATTAAGCTCTCTTTGAGCCATGCAGTGAAGGTATTATTTTGTTAAGCATACAAACAATTACACATGCCAAATACCATTAGCATATATTAGTACCATATCCAAGGGATAAAATATATTTAGGTTTTAAAAATCATTGTTGATTTATCTTTCCATTTCTAAATAAAATGAATTCTATGAAAATTTGATCTTGTGACCTTAACATTTTGTCCTTTGTGAACATTGTCTTTTACAGATTTATGGCAGAGGTAAGAAAGTGATACTAATAAATGTTGTACTTTATGAGCAGTTGCCTTCAATATAAAGATAAGTAAAATTTAAATTTAAAATGTATCCATGATCATATTTTATTTGCTAGACTGCCTTCAAGGAATGTTGCAGAAAGCAAAACATTACATTTGGAAATACATGTATCATGTTTCACATGTTGTCTGCTTTATGCAGCCAGTATTGAGTTGATTTTTCTAGCTTCATTGTTAGAATGAACCCAAAAATTTTAATGTGAATTTAAACATGAGTTAACTAATCTGATCTCCAGTCCCACTACCATCAATCAGAACATCTCTGCCTATTTTATCAAGCCAAGAAAGAAACCTCTGATGTAATTTGCCACCATTCATTGAGATCTATATTTCAGAACTAATTCTTGGCATTTTCCATTAGAAAATAGGTCATGCATACCACCAAAGGTGATTCAACAAATCACTAAACTTTATGTGTATTCCTACGTTCCTTTGAGGTTATATTTTGGCTTGATCGATTTGGTCAAGGGATGTATCATCACCACCATAATTTGGCTACAGTCATGTCAGGGTATATTACAAAGGAATGTACCTTTGCTGGTGGGGGGTCCCCAAGTGGCCAAGTGGTTACGGATCACTGTCATCTCACCTCTGTCTGCATGTGTTTGAGTCTCGGGTTCAGGCAATGTGGGTATGTGAGAAAGCTTGCCATTATCTTCTCATGGGTCTGTGGTTCTTTCCAGGGTTTTCCCAGGTTCTTCTTCCACCATTTTTATTGGCCATCATGTATAGCCTATCTTGTGCTGAAAAATGGTGTTAAACCCAAGCAACAACAACAACAACAACAACTTTGGCTGGTGCCTGGTCTAAAATGGCAAGCCAGTATCATATACTCATAACAATTAAAAGCTATGTCTCCTGATTACTTACTGTGTTGTACAGTGCATAGCAGAGTGCATCCAAAGCAGTGAACCAGACTAATGGGCACAGTGCATCATGGGAAAAAAGTACAAAGATTCAGAGCCTTCACTAAGATGATAGTTCTCTGAAATTCATGACATGTTTTTGAGACCAGCAGGACAAAATAGCTACATACAAGGTCATGGGACAATATTTGAATCCTTAATGGCTCACAAGTGCAGTCAGACAAATACTTGAGGGTTTTTATTCAAGACTGGTTTGTCAGTTTACATTCTTCTAGTGACTAGAAATTTATAAGCCTTTGAAAGTAAATTTTCAATTTGAACATTATTTAAAATGTCTTAGGAGTCTAAATTGTTCATTTTTCATAATCATTCAAAATTGGAATTATAAACAACCACTTGAAAATGGAAGGTTGAAAAAAAGGCAGTGTTTGTTACTTGTATTGCTACGAACTAAGAGATGAGTATGTTTTGGAATGCAAAGAATTCTGTAACTGCAGAAAACTGAGTGCAACCATCATACTACATTGGAATGCAAAGAATTAATAGTTGAAAATTAAGTGTAAAACCATTCTACAGACATCCTAGTATGTATAAATTGATAGTCTTCATGAATACTACAAATTCATTACAACTTTAAAATACTGCAAATTTATTTTGTTAATGTTTCATTTTTTTTAATCAGTACATTTGTACTTATTTTAGTTTACCAATGTCAATGTAATTATTGTCTTTGTGTATTGCCAGTTACTAAACGGTATTTTCTAATGATTTGATCAACTGATTGATTTATTAAGCATGGGATATCAGTTTCTGTCTGTTTCTTTCTTTCTAGTATGTGCTTTACTCTTCTGAGAAGTAATAAGGTCACAGTTAAATATCAGGATAACAATTCTTACAAACATCACAAGCAAACACATTTAAGGAATTTTCTACTGCTACTAATAATAATAATGTGGACTTAGTACAGCTCCTAATATTTAGAAACTCTAAGCACTATACGATATTAGATAGCATATAAAAACACAATATATATATATATATATATATATATATATATATATATATATATATATATATATATATATATATATATATATATGCGCACTCCTGTGACAATAAAGTGTTGCCTGGTAAACACAGTCATGCTGATGATAAAGACAAGACCATTCACATGAATAGTTTCATTCAGTGATGAATAACCAAACAAGGCAAGTTTACTTGCATCACATCATCAAATGAGGGGCCCCTGAGTGGCTGAGTGGTCCAAAGTGCTCTCTGTTACAGATCACTGCCATCTCATTTCTGTCTGCATGGGAACGAGTCTCAGATTTGGCCAATGTGGGTATATGAGAAAGCTTACCAGTAGCTTCTCGTGGGTCGGTGGATCTTTCCGGGGTTTTCCCGGGTTCTTCCTCCACCATTAATACTGGCCGCCATGTATAGCCTATCGTGTGCTGAAAATTGGTGTTAAACCCTACAACAACAACAACAATTATCAAATGATCTTTCTGTTGGTACCATGGCATCTGCATGAAAAAGGTTCTATGGAGAAAACAAGAAGGAAACATATGCCTACATAAAGCAAATAAAATATCTCTGAATCTTCTATTGTCTTTGATTATATATATATATATATATATATATATATATATATATATATATATATATATATATATATAGTGAGATATATTCTCCCTCATGCATTCAAACAAACAAAATTATACAGAGAGAAAGAAATATGTTTTAGATCATTAAGTTAACATGTATAATTGGGACACTCTGTATTAAATGGCTGAAGCCAGTAAATATGTCTGGAAGAATTTATTTCTGAAAAATACAGTGTACAATGAATTAGCAGATTGCGAACATTCTAGTTCACTCTCTTACTTTTTCCAAATGCTGATGATCAGCAAAATAAAGCCTATGTATGAAGCCCACAATAATTATATTTTAATCTGATGCTGCAGCTTAATTATATCATTTAGGAAACAAATCTGGTTGACATTTACAGTAAAATTCAATAATGTATACCTACCTAACTGTACAAGGATAAATTTCCACTCACAATCTGTCACATCCTGGTAACAGCAGGTAAATACTGGAAAAAGATAACAACAAAAATATCTCAGTGAGTGCTCATGAGGACATAACTAGCAAAAAAAAAAGCAACCCATTTCATTGAAATGAAATTATTTCCTAAATATCCCAAACAAAATCTTCACTCTCTCCTTTAAATGCATCATATAGTAAGAATTGCAACATGAAAAATAATATAATTATTGGACGGTCAACAGCTGTACTCCTACCCATAAACTCTAATATGCAGCTTTTTAAAATTTAAAATGAGTGTTACAAAAAAAGAAAAGAATTAGTTTTAAAGTAGACTTAAAACTGCACACAATCACTGATAATATTGTTGATTTAGAACTTCATGTGTCCACAGCAAAATCATCTATTGTGGAGGCAAGATACCAAGACAAAGAAATGTTACCCATTTCTGAACTTAATTTAGGAAATAAACATAAAATGCAAAAGAAAACATCTGAAAAATTACCAAAAATTGCATCCTACACAATAAATATAAGATGGCAGTACGATACACACATTATGACATAATGAAGTGCATGATCTTCTTGTTTAACAGATATGACTCTTTCACAAAGTAATAATCATCGTATTCAATACATCATTCAGGGTATTTATTATGCTGTACTGCTTACTTGGTATTTATTATACTGCACTGCTTCCTGTGTATTTGTTATACTGTACTGCTTCCCGAGTATTTACTATACTGTATTGCATAGTGTATTTACTACACTGTATTGCTTACTCTATTACACTGTGCTGCTGTGTATTTTTACACTGTACTGCTTACTGTGTATTTATTATACTGTGTTGCTTACTGGGTATTTATTATATTGTTTTGCTTGCTGGGTGTTTATTATACTGTATTGCTTACTGCATATTTATTATACTGTATTGCTTACTGGGTATTTATTATACTGTATTGCTTACTGGATATTTACAATACATTACTTTCTGAGTATTTATTACACTGTAGCATCCATTTCCATGTAAAGAAATAGCAGTTAGGTTTATTGTCAAATGTATTTATATGCATGCTCATGTTAATTCATGTGTGCCCAGTTTTGCACACTAACATCATGCAGTGTACCTAAATAGGCAAACTATCACATGGTCAGCAGGGTCAGTTTTTTTAATTCGTTGGTGTATATTTTCTATTGCACACATTTTACAGTGTGGTTATGATGGATTTTATTGATATTATGCCCTTTGCATATTTGACAGTGAATTATTTTACTCAATAGGAAAAGATGGACTACTTAATTTTTTCATGTTGGTAACTGTGCAGTCAGGTGAACAGTGACAATATAACAATCTAAGTATATACAGGAAAATACAAAAGTCTTCATTTGCAATACGCATTTCAGGTCATAAGTAAGGGTGTATGACTACAATATGTGTTTGCGTAAGGACCGGCTTTAATGTTTACATTCCCCTCAAGTTTGAATTTTGTTTCTGATACCATGTTTGATAGTTTTGATCAAGGCATGTAACACCCCACAAAATATCTGTTAAACAATAGGTCTATCCCTTTGGGAGGCAAGAACCAAGGTGGCAAAATGGAAATAAACACCTGAGGTTTATATCAACCAGAGGAGTTTTTTTCTTCGATAGCGAGTGATCCTGCCTAATGGGAAGGTTATGATGGTTCGATACAAATAAGGCCTTATGAAACAGATATTTTCAGTCCCCTGTGTCTTAACATAAGGAGCATGAAGGTCTTAGCAAAGTAGTTAGTCCAAATATGTCCAAACCCTGGTCTAACACATTAGGTTTACTCCTTTTTGTTTGGTTTGACTTCTTATACTGTATCATGTCTGATGGGGATATTTGACACAAGAATGACTTGTTCTATGATCAGTTACCTGCTATAGAAGAAAATGCAATAATAAATTCAAAGGCATGGATATCAAGCTGCATGACAATCATTTGCGACAGCCGTCTGAATCGGGACAGACTCCATCATTAATTTTAACAATTCTTGCTATTCAGCACAAATTAGCTATGTTGTTTATTAATTGTAATGCTATCATCTGGTTTTTCTTTGTTTATTATTTAAGTCTTTGAGGTAGATTTCCTGTCATTTAAACATGTAAATAATCCAGAGCTGACTTCATTTTAATCATTTTTACTTATTTATCTCTATTTTGTGGGGTGGGGGAGGGGTATGGTAAGCTGTTACTCCTTCTGAGAAAGAGTTTAACTAGTTTACCATAAATACATTGTATCCAACTAGAGCTGGTTATTCTGATTAAATTAAATCTCTGATTATATGACTGCTTCAGCATACCTACTATAACATGCCATGCCATGCTAAAACATATCTTCCTCCAAAATCACTAACATGGATGTATTTAAAATACATGATTTTCAGTAATTAAAAACAAAATTTAAATTCCATATATATCCATAACATATTGTATAAAGTAAACAGTCCTGCTTAGTGTGCATGTGAAACTATCCTCAGGGCAGTTAATATAGCTCATTGGCTAATAGGCAATTAAAAAGCAAATTGGTCAGAACAAACAATAAACCATTTCACACACTACTTAACTGGCTGATAATAACTAGGGTGACATGACAACTCCTGTGAAGGAGCCCCTCATACTAGTTTGCATAGGTAAAATTCCCAAAGTGGAACAACCACATTCATTTCAAGTGATGGGTAAATCAAAAAGTATTATTCGCTATTGTAATCTTAAAACACGAACTATTCAGGATGATTTTAGCCAAGTAATAAATTGACAGAAAGACAATAATAAGCACATGCTTGTGTTGTACAGTTGATTTATGCTGATAAAGCGTTATCACCCATACAGGACAGAGGAGTTTATTACTGCTTTATTACCAAAGCTGGCAATGCTAACGTGATATCAACTGAAAGAAGAGTTTACATGGATTCACTCAGAGAATCCAGCAGGAATTATTATTTTTTTTTTTTAACATTTCATCTAGTCTCAAATTAGTGCAAAGATGAACACCAATGACACCTGCATTACCTTCAAACCCCCTGCTGAACTACTGAATGATACAAAGACTTCATCTAATTAAGTCGATATTTTGACATCCAATGTAAGACAGAAACCTTATGTATTTAGTGTCAGGTGTGGTTGTGATTATCTGTTTGCACATATGTGTGTATGTCTGGTGATATCTGACACATAGGGGCTCTTATCATTGCTTAAAATTTAATTATCAGTCACACATGTATATGACAGGCAAACTGTAAGCGGCAGTACTAGCCCCTATGATTTGACAATGCTAAATTTAAAAACTCTTTCCCTTGTAAGTGTATAAAATGCTTTGACGAAAACAGACAAGATATTTTCTTTTATTCAGATTTAAATTTCCAATTACTTTCTATAAGCTTATATGAAAAGAAAGTTTATTCTCAACTAGAAGAAATTGCTTTTGGGGGTGGGGGGTGTCTGTGCTTTCAGACCTCAAAACACGTTTCGAGTCTTACCCACCACCACCACACACATATTTTATGGGAATAAAGCATAATTCTGTAAGTATTGATTTTAAATATACTGAAGGTGATAGAAGCCTTTCTAGTTGACCACATGTTGTCTATCTTCTCTTTTTTACTTCATCTGCCGATGGGTATACTCCAATGCTGTATTATCATAGGCTCTATAATATCGTGGGAAACTGGATTTTCCAATTAATTTTGGAAACGTGTCATCTAGCAGTTGTTTACAGATGTAAACTAGCCAATAAGGGATGCAGATATCTTATAGCACAATTTCCTCTCAAATGTCAGCTTTTTTTAAAAGTTTACATTGAGAAAGAATGAACATCACTTTTTTTTGTAAAATGCATGCATTCCATTGATCAGCATTTACAAAACTCAAATCAAACTTGCTATACCTGCATTGGCTTTGATTATAAAATATACTAAGTGTATCATCTAATGTTTGTTGATTATAGGTCATATACTGAGGGTGATATACATGTCCTTACAAGGTTAAGCTTGGAATTTCATTCCATGGTAGCCAATATGGACCAAAATTGACAAAATGTTGCTTATTATAATACTTCTCTTACATAAATAAGAATAACAGTTAAACTCTCTTGAAATCTGTAATATTTCAATAATAATAATAATAACAAATTGATATATTTTATTTCTTTGCCCACACTGCATTTAAAATTCATATAAAGTTATACAATATTTGTTTTTAAATTGTAATGTTGTTCTACACGGATTTCCACTTTAACTGCACATGTGATCGATTTGATTATTGGATCCTTTCGTTTTTTTTTGTGTGGAAATATTCTGCCAGTACAAGCATGGGCATTCCTTCGCATAGGTAAATTGCAATTTGTTTATTATAATACGTGTGTGCTACCATACCAAAGTTAGGCGAATACCACGATAGAGTTGTTCCCTCGTGGTAGGTTAATCTGGGTCAGCCACCAATATATATTGTTTTATTTGCATTTACGCGCTTCGATTGAGAAAGATATTTTATAGGAATAGGAAGAGGGAAAATCATAGAAACTTTGTTAATTATAAACAGCAATAGCAAAACAATTTTATTATGTACCGATAAGAACATTAAGTACCGCGATAATACAGCGTTCCGGGATATTATGCTGGCAGACGACAAAAGAAAGCACATTCTCATAAAGCCTGCTGGGATCTCCCGAACTATGTACGACACTGGCAAGTACTGTAGCATACGAAAAATAAGTACATGATCATGCTACATGCGTCTGTTCGAATCTGTCTGTATTAACTTCGACTACAAATTCATGTTATTAACCCGTGTATCATCCATAACGTCAAGGAATTGAAACCATTTTAATTTTTCAAAACGGGAAATGCATAAAGAGAAGACAACTCGCCTGAAAACATGAGTATTTTAGAAGAGGCATTCAAAAACTGGTGAAGGACGTATTTGGGATTGTGCCAAAAGAAAAGAAAAAGCTTTACTTAGCAGAAGAAAACACACACATAACTGGTTTCAGAATTCTTTGTTTTAAAATAAATATTAGTAATATACATAGCAGATTTGTTTTTATTTATTTATTTTGTAAAACGAGCCTCCCTACAACGGCATCCACCCTGTAATCTTGAAAATGGTACCAGGCTGATTCGGACCATGGGTTTGGATGAGCTGGATTTATCTTTATCCTGTACATTGTATTATTAGTGCTAAATAAGACATATACTATGCAATTAAATTGGGGTCCTGTCAATTTTATTATGCAATACAGTATTATACAGGGGTGTAGTGCTATGGGAACGGCGTTCCCTTACTTTTTTACGCGTTCTCTAACATTTTTGCGCTTGCCGTTGTCCACTCTACACACACACACACACACACACACACACACACACACGTGAATAACATGCATTCCCTCACTTCTTTAGCAGCAGAGAGGGTGAACAGACCACTTAGGGGAATGGTCACCCTTGTGTTTTACCAAAAAAAATAGTGACCACTCATAGAGGTCAATTACCACGTCTACGATTATTGTTTGTCCCAAACAGAACCGTAGACGCCCCTCTCTGCTGCTATCAATATTGGGAATCATCATCTGAATCATGGGAATCTTCATCTGTTTCATCTTCATCTGAATCTTCGGAATTTGTTCTATGTTTCAAGTAATATTCAAGTTCTGATGGTGGTTTTTCTATTTTTGGATTTATGTTCTTTCTGTGTTTATAATATATCATCAAACTTCTGTATCGATCTCCACCACAATTTTTGCAAATCTGATATAATCCTCTAACGCCGTTGTTACATCCAACACATCTTCGTGGACCAGCATGAGGATTTTTCTTTATAAGATAATTATGTTTCTTGCAATATTCTCCACGGCACCTTTTGTTGCATTTATCTGTTGTTCCTTGACGCAGCCACGCACAGTTGTTCATTATATTAATGATATCTATTTAATTAAATTTAATTTTATCATCACCCCTGTTACCCAAATATTTTATCAATACCCACACGATATCTTGTTCTTGGATCATGTAAATTTATTGTTATAAATCCATGCGGAGTAGCTTGCGCTCGTGAGAAGAAATTTTTGAATTTAATTATATCCATGTCACCACCACACCAAGTTTGATGAATATTTCGCAACGTGTGTGTGTCTACGCCATTAAACACAACTAAAATGTTGCAGTTGTCTCTGATCACCTTCGGAATTTGTGTATATCGTTGAGTAACATAGATCACGTCTGTATTTTTGTGTCTACCTCGGGAAAATATTCTGGCTGGATTTGATTGTTTATCTAGCATCACATCGTCGTATACAACTAAATTATTAATAAATCCGTCTATGGAATCTACGGATGGTGCTTCATCAATATCGGTTATAAACTCTATAACATCAGTATCTTCATCCAGTAATCGCGCGTTTTCATTGAAATCTTTAAGTACATCATAACATCGCTGATCATCAACGGATGGTGCTACTAAATACAACTTATCCCATTTCAACCATCTCATTATCAGATTAAGTAATAATTGCGTCTTACCCGATCCAGATGGTCCTATGATAATCATTCTGATGGAGTTCGGTAGCGCAGGATGATGCTTAACTGGCTCTCGCTGCCGAGTTGCTGAGAAATCAATTATATCCATATATATTATAACATGAATTTATATTGTTTACGCTGTAAAGTTAAAACTCCAACTATTGATTTAGCTACAGTTACAACAAAAAATAAAAAAATAGCGTACGGTGGAAAATGTTCTGTCTGCTGTAGAAAGAAATTTTCATTTTTACCTAATAAGCGGGGGGGGGGTGATATTGCTAATTTGATGTCAAAGTTTCCAGGTGCTCCATGGGCTAAATACAGCGGAGAAAAACATCTACCAGGATATAATTATTGCGGTCCTGGTACTCGACTCGATATCAGGCTCGATAATCAAGATCAACCAAAACCAGGCGAGGAATCAATAAATGCTATTGATCGAGCTTGTCATGCTCATGATGTAGCTTATAAAAGTAAAAATCTACAAGATAGGCATATTGCAGATGTAAAATTAATTCATTCATTAAATTCTATAAAAAATAAAAATATTAGAGAATCATTAGCTAATTGGTTAGTAAGATCCTCGATGAAAGGTAAATTAGCGATTGGGGCTGGTAATTAATAATGGAATCAATTTATTATTCACCGAGAGGATACTGGAGAGGCAAAGCAGCAATTGGTAAACTCGCTGATGCAGCATCGGTTAAACATTCTACTGCTAAAACGTGGTTATCTAAACAAGCAATATGGCAAATTTATCTACCACGTCCTAAACAAATTCAGTACTCGTATTTCGATGTCAGTGTTCCTAATGAAGTTCATCAAGCTGATATTCTGTTTTTACCGCATGATACTGTGCGTGGAAAAACGTACAAGTACGCGCTAACCGTAGTTGATGTTGCAAGTAGATATAAAGAAGCAGAGCCGCTATCAGCGAAAACATCATCTGAAGTAGCCGATGCGTTTGAACGAATTTATCAACGAGGTGGTGGACCACGAGGTGGTCTACGATGGCCACAGCTACTACAGGTTGATCCTGGTAAAGAATTTCTTGGTCCAGTATCATCGCTGATGAAACAACATAATACCAAAATACGACGAGGTCATACTGCAATTCACCGTGATCAAGCAATTGTTGAGCGATTTAATCGAACACTTGCTGAGCGGTTATTTGGATATCAATACGCGAGGGAATTTATTCAGGATAAAAGATCTCGTGAATGGGTTGCAAGATTACCAATCGTGATAGCTGCATTAAATAATGAGATCACACGAACAACCAACATGAAACCCATTAGCGCGGTCACAAAAAAAAATATACCAACACAACGGAAAGATGCTGGAAAACAAAAAATATTAGGTGATGTCACAGTCAGATATTTATATGAGCCTGGTGAACTTGAAGGTGGTAGCGCGAGAGCAACTGATCCTATTTGGAGTGTTACCACACACAAAATATCTACCGTGACAAGATCCACTGGAAGAAATGCAGGCGTTTCCAGACCTGCAATCTACAGATTAGATTCTGCTGCTCCTCAACGTGGATTTACACGTGAACAACTACAAATAATTCCCGCGGATACACAACTACCGCCGCGATCACTCCGGTGATTTCGATCACTTAACTAGCACCCAAGGCGCTAGCGCCTCTACGTCGATTACACTCAAGACAGGTTAACATGGTATTTTCTCGTGTATGACCGCGACTATTATCTTTTCTATCTACGGTAAATTGTCTTGAATCATTATTCGAATATCGCCATAACATTATACAATTACAACTGGTGCAGTGATTGTTCTGCTGCTGTTTTAACTCGGTAATAAATTCAACATCAAGATCAAAGTCGCGTTTATTTTTTTTGTCAGATTGTTTGTATCCGATTAATTTTTTTCTTATTATATCATCATCGATGATGTTAAATTTATCAACGATTTCAGGAATTATAATTCTACGTAATTGAGATATATTTCTGACCCTCGATACCGCTAAATAAACTAAATTTGACCACTCGATGCGATCGTCTACAATCCAGACTCGTGTGTCAGAAATAGTTAATCCCTGTGACGAGTGGATCGTCATAGCGTATCCCAACACCCATGGAGATTTGTCAGCGCGTAATGCATCTTCGACCACACTGATATCAACGGCGACAATATCATTTAATACGAGATTCTGTTTCCTTGACTCTGTCAAGGGTCCTGGAATATCAACATTAATATTCTGTTTTCGTGTATCTGATGGTCTATAACATAACGGAACGGGTAGTTCTGAATATTGTTCTTTATGTAGTTGAAATAACTGTTGTTGTAAAGCGTCTCTGATTATTTTTCTACTTGCTACGATCAAATCGGTGGGTCTCCATGAGTTCAAAAAATCACTCATTGATGTCTCTGAGATCACTCCACGTATTATTTCACACTGAATTTTGTTTGATTGTAATCTGATTAATTTTTTAAACTCCTTCAAATTTGCATCAAGAGCTCTATGATCATCATCTATTTCTTCGTAATAATTAACGAAATTTTTTAACCAATCATGTGGAGATGGTCCAACAAAAGGCGGAGGTTGACCATGATCGCCACACATTATTATAGCGGTATTTTTCGTCAACAACCAATCAAGAAACATTTTTAATGTATCTAATGACACCGTGCATATCTCGTCCCAAATAATTATTTTAGGTATATATTTTTCTCCCATTCGTTCAGGAGTCCATGTATCCCCGCGCCATCGGAAGAAACTATGATACGTACACGATTGTACTTGCCGCTGTTTCATCTCACGTGCAAGTCTATGTGTGGGTGTCAGCACGATTATATCTGAATTTCTAAAAACATTAATCGTTCGAGTTGTTTTGCCGCATCCACCAGGTCCATTGAGATATACTGTCTTATATCTGGTTATTGGATCACTCAACGATGGTGCCTTCGACATTTCTGATATTTTATTACCCTCACGATAAACATCTCTCACTGGAACATCTGCTGATTCTACATAATTGTGTAATAGTTCCTTTTTTATTCTCCACGAACCCCATCGTTCATCATTACTTGTAAATTTCATAACAGGTTCTAAATATTTACTTGAAATATAAAACGAGTCCGTTGCGACTCTGACTGCGGTCTCAGGAAATCTATTAATCATCGATAATAAATTTATAGAAACACAAGCCAACATGGAAGATCTTAGATGAGTATATTGCGGGGATACGTCATTTATGTAACTAACGATCGTATCTAATTTTGTTCCGTCGGATAAATAAACACTCTCTCGATTTACAAATGTATTTTTCGCCGTTGTATCAGCGATTATAAAATCGTACTCGGCATCATCTAAAATTAATCGTGCGTGATGTCTTTTATAATCATATGTACCACCTTGAGTAAATTTACCTATAATTTTTCTACCAAGATCTTTTGCGGTTTTGAGTTTATTAGGAATATCATCCTTAAACTCGCTAATAACTTCAGAATCTGACATGGGCAACCAAACTTTGGTCTGTGCATGATATGATATAATTGCCTCACTGACCACCAACGATGTCAGTATCGCACAATCTAGCATATATCGCAACAAAACTATAGGTGTCCAACGTTTTTCACAAAAATGTCTGCCAAACCAAACATAACAAATCTTGTGAAGATTTTCGTTAAACTCGAACGACTCAATACAGGCGAATCCAGTCAGATCAAAATCAGGTAATGGTCCATTAATTGCCACTCGCGTCATCTCGTTTGTAGGGTGACCAAATCTTTCAAAGTACGTAGAACAATCTCCGTATCCCAGAAAACTTCCTGGATAACATGCAACCATATCAACCGAAATAACATCGTTGTAATTATATTTGGTATTCCATAATCCGCCATGTCCATATTCGACGCAACTTGCGCGTACGTCCTCGAGTAAATCAAATCGTGTTGGTTTCCATGAATTTCGTTCTCTGGCGAAATGAGCCGCAACAGATGGAACGGTAAAACAATTAGTTAGTAATTTGTCAGTATTTTCCACGTGCTTGCACTGTAAAAACGTCGCAAGATTTTTCATCTCGTCATGGAGGGATTCTGTGCGATATATTTCACCGTTCGGTTTGACAAACTGATCAAATTCACCCTCCTCATTACTTTTGAATAACCATACCGATACAGGATCGGTTTTACTTATTTCGTTAATAAAATCAAACATATCTGCCACAGCCATATCTGCCACAGAATTATCTGTGGGATAAAATCTAACAGTTCGATCACGTGGAAATATTGTTACTGCGTTAGTCCATGCGTGCGCGTTATGATCGATAATATTTATTGGAGCTCCTTTCGATTTATATTTCGACTGGTACAGTACTTCTGCCGTTATTGTCGCCACAGTTATTGGAAATTTTAATATTTTTCCTAACTCAGCAACATCTTTTATTGTAGCACCGGTATCCCTAACTGAATCAGCCCACGAGTTTATTTTTTCACGCCTTAAATCAGTTAATCCATTTCCACGCATCGCGTTTGTAAAGTGTTCTATTACTCGTTCAGCTACACAATTTAGCCTTGACAAGGTCAAGGATGATAATTTCATCGGCGCTAGTTTATCAACGTTAGGTTTTTTATTTATCTCATAAATTCCATAAATAACCGCCGTTACAGGATATGCTCGTTCATAATACGGTTTATCAATACCAGTCAATAGACCCGGTCTGGAATTTTTACTTAATATGATAGTTTTATTATTGCCAAGGACAGGATCATATTTGTCACGGATAATCCAACTATCTGTTTCTGTTAATACAATAAATTTTACTCTGAATAAATATTTTTGATTGCCCTCGTATTCAGCGATGTAGTTAATGATAGTTGCCGCTCGCTTGTCATTCATTGTGGCGTCCGTGACAGAGTTGACACTGACTTTGTCAGTGTTGCGTATAATCTTGAACGTTGACCATGTATGAGATGCACCATCCGTGTAAAATTCTTTCTTAGCGTCATGAATTTTCGAGATCAAACTTTTATTTTTCGGATCAACCAGATCTCGTACTGGCAAGTCAGAAGATAATCTGTCAAGGTTGAATTTATACTTAACAGGCCTAGTTTGGGATAATCTCTCAAACTCGTTCATATAATTAAAACAAATATTTAAATAAAGAAAATTATATATATATATATATATATATATATATATATATATATATATATATATATATATATATATATATATATATATATATATATATATATATATATATATATATATATATATATATATATATACAATGTCCCAATGCAGATGGTTGATGATCGGCTCAGTAAATCGATGCAACAAATCCTGTAGAAAGGAATTTTGTTGGATGCACTCACAAAACATACGACGAGGAAGTCTAGGACCAATACCATGTCTACGGTGTGGTATTGGAGTGCGAGGAAAGACAGAATTATGTGGGAAGTGTGGCGGGAAACGGTTCAGAGAGCTTAAAAGATATTATGACAAAAAAAATAATAGCGGTGAAAACGCTATAAAATCCGTGAAGGATTATATATCAAGATTTCAGACAAACAATGATTTAAACATATAATATTATTATAATGGAGCAAAATATATTTGTCCCACATCCTGTCATAACAAACTATGAATCAAATATTAATGGTATCATCAGACACCGCAAGTTGAAGAGACAAGTTGGTAATGTTTCTAATACTGGCTATCTTAGATTTACAGTTGGAAAGAGAAGATATCTATGTCATAGATTTACATACGAGTGTCACAAGGGTTTGATCAATGACGGTCTTGTTATTGATCATATTGATGGAAATCCTCAAAACAATAATTTATCCAACCTTCGAGTGACAACTCGAAGCGTGAACTCTGCATGTGGTAATACAGGAAGATGTAAGACAATCGGAAAGAGGGCGGTAATTTCTACAAACATAGAAACCGGTAAAGAAATTATGTTTCAGTCTATGAACGCGGCTGCGACATATTTTGATATTAACTCGCGTTCAGTACAAAATGTAGCAGATAATATAACCAGATCTGCTCTCTCGAAAAAATATAAGCAGAAAATCATCTTTCAGTATCAATAACTATCATCACCACATTATTAACTATCATCACCACATTGAATTAATTTTTTTAATTTATGCCACAGAGGTCCTCCATACACTACTGAATTTTTGATTTAAGGGGAGATTACTTTGTAATATATAGTTTTCTTCGTAGATGGTTGGTTTTTCATGATTGTAATTAGTCAGTTTAACTAATTACATCGTATAGTGCCGACGAACAGACTCATAAGTATTATTTATGGTTTTTAAATATTTTCCCATCATACAAAAGATAATATTATTGATCCGTAGGAAGCTGTGTGTGAAACAGAAACCGTTACTCATTGTAATTGACCTGCAGTTGTGTGTTCACTGAACTTACAATTCTGGAAAGTTCCTTGACTGGTGCATTAATGCCACTATATTATTGATTTTCGGTCTGCTACAAATACAGAAACTGTTATTATCCAGAAACCGCTACAAATACAGAAACTGTTAAATACAGAAACCGTTATAAATGCAGAAACTGTTATTATCCAGAAACCGCTACAAATACAGAAACTGTTAAATACAGAAACCAGCTACAAATACAGAAACTGTTATAAATACAGAAACTATTATTCAGAAACTATTATTCAGAAACTGTTATAAATGCAGAAACTGTTATAAATACAGAAACCGCTACAAATACAGAAACTGTTATGATTCAGAAACCGCTGTTTACTGTAAATATTGGTTCCTTAGCTATATATTAACTTCCGAAACATATGTTCGTAACAATGTTTGATAGCTCGATCAGTATGGTATTGGACTGTGACGCTCGCGGTCCAGGATCGAATCCCCATGGCTGACAATTTGTCGGTGGTGCGCATAATTGCGATTTTTATAATAGTGGGGGGGACCGCAAGAACCCCTCCGCTCAGCAAATTCACAACCACAATACTGACTGGTTGTTGATACATATTTTCGTATCACCCACTGGATTAATTATTGTGGGTGTGATTTTGCTGAGCGTATATGTTTGTACTGTCCTTAGTTAGTACCGTTTCATTCATAATCTGAGCTCGCTAATACACTCGATAGGGGCTCTTCATTCATTGTATATAACCATTTCATTGTATATCATTCATTTCATTGTATATATGTTATATGTATATCCTCTAAACTTGGTAGATTGCGGTGGCAAGCTACGAGTTTAATGAGGACTGTGCTGTCCTTGTGCTGTCCTTAGTTAGTGCCGTTTCATTCATAATCTGAGCTCGCTAATACACTCGATAGGGGCTCTTCATTCATTGTATATATGTTATATGTATATCCTCTAAGCTTGGTAGATTGCGGTGGCAAGCTACGAGTTTAATGAGGACTGTGCTGTCCTTAATTAGTTATATGTTATGTGTATATCCGATAAACTTGGTAGATTGCGGTGGCAAGCTACGAGTTTATGAGGGTTGTGCCGTCCTCCCTCTTGGGCCTCTAGACCGTTGTTTGGCGGATTAGGGGCTCTCGTAGAGGGAATATTTGCCTAATGAACTTGGTAGATTGCGGTGGCAAGCTACGAGTTCTTGGCTGTGCTGTCCCTGAAACATCCCCACGAACTCGCTAATACACTCGATAGGTGTTCTAGGGATATTTTTTTTATTTTAAAGATTTATATATTATATAATGAACCATGAAAATATCAATGATGTAATTGTCGCTATTAAAAAATTAAAAAAAGATGGAATTAATATATCTGATGAACTTAATCCTGAAAAAATAGTTTCTGACTTTGAGATTTTACAAGAACGTAAAACCATGGGGACACACACACTATCATCTGAATACAGGCTCATGAAACGGATTCAATCGGCAATGTTTCAGTCGCTAGCTACCGTAGAAGATGATCATGTGAAGGAGTTCGTTCCTCTTTCTACCGCCGTAGAAAGAATTAAGTCGTTATTATCCCACGAGTATGAGGCAAAGAAAACGATTAGTACTCGCATAAGACAATTAAGAAAAATAATGTCAGAGAGTAACTTCGTTACTGATGAAACGATCCAAGGTAACTTCGTTGGTGAAACGATCCAAGGTAACCTCGTTACTGGTGATAATGAAAATGAAAGTTTTGGTAACTGGGGTCCAAGTCAACGCTGACCACGTGTATTGATAGTCAAAATCAAGAAAGTTCTAACCTTGTCAAATTTGTTCCTAATAAATTTTATTTATTATAAATTTTATTTATTATAAATTTTATTTTTACTGAGGATTTATTTTTTTTTTACTAAAATCAAGAAAATGCACAAATTACTTGATTCTGACGGGGTAGTTGGTAGTCAAAATCAAAGAAAAATGCACAAATTACTTGATTTCTGACGGGGTAGTTGGTAGTCAAAATCAGGAAAATTGAGCAATTTCGTTGTATTTTAGTAAAAAAAAAATAAAAATCTCAGTAAAAATAATATTATTAATAAATAAAATTAATTTATAATAAATAAAATTTGTTAGGAACAATTTGACAAGGTTAGAACTTTCTTGATTTTGACGGGGTAGTTGGTAGTCAAAATCAAGTAGTTCGTGCATTTTTATGTTTCTGACGGGGTAGTTGGTAGTCAAAATCAAGTAGTTCGTGCATTTTTATGTTTCTGACGGGGTAGTTGGTAGTCAAAATCAAGTAATTTGTAAAATCAGGAAAATTAATAAATATTATTTTTTTTTGTGATAGAAATTTTAATTTTACTTTCATCGACTAGCTTTTTTAGTTGCCTAGGCCTTAGTTGCCTAGGCCGATTAATTTGTACCAAACACAAATTTGTGCCAGTAATAATAAAATATTTTTTTAAGTTGATCGAATTTGATTCTGATCTCCGTTACAAATGTTCTTCTAACTGTTAAGAAATTCTCGCGTGTAAAAACCCTCCTCCACATGAAGATCTACGACAAAAGTCCTTACGGCGGAAGTCTTTACGACGGAAGTCCTTAAGACAAAAGTCCTAGGACTTTACATACAGATTTATCACAAGCTCTTCTTCACGTATGTCAATCAAGCGATTAAGGTGGTCTGTGAGTTTAAAATTGATTCGTGTTAACATATTATTGTGACACCGCAAATACACGGGATTAGTTGGTTCTTGCACGATTAAATTTCCAGGGGGAACTTGTGGTGTGAACGTGTACAGGATGTATCCTTGTTGAGCTTGATTTGATCTTCCGAGATCTATTTGATAGCTGCCATCGATTACGTCACAAACCAGATTGACCGCGACCGTCGGTGTTATATTAACGATCCGCGGGGATACGTGTCTTCCTCCGCCATGTGGATCATTATCATGTCTAAGAACAGTTGGAGGTGGAATTAATTTTCTCCATGCATCGAGTAGTTTAGAAAAAAACTCATCAATGACATCATTGATAGATTTTCTTAACTCGGTTACACTATACCCGGGAAATTTATAATTTGGTACATCGGCTTCTGTTATTTTATATTTTTCTAACCATGCTTTTGCATCAGAATTTTCAGGTGATTTTAAAAGACTAACCATCTCCTGAACTATTCGGTTATTAATATATTCCATATCTGATATAAGCTGATTTAATATTTCCACACGCGTGATGATTTTTTCACGCGATGACGCTGATATGTCAAAAATATGTTCGTTAAAATATTGATTTAGTTGATCTAGTTGTTTTTTACACTGTTGATTGATTTCCTGAAAATATCTAATAATCGTTTCTCGATGAAAACCACTAAAATGTCCTTTTTCTCCCGGATTTTTAAAAAACCATGCCTCAATTCCACTGAAGAAGACAAAATTGTGAAGCACTGATGAGTTTTTTATAATACGTAGTTGTTCCCTGTATAATGGATTAATTTCATGATATGATTGTCTATCCGTGACATAATCAGACTTTTTCGGTTCTGGTGGTATCGGTGTTATCGGTGGTGATATTTCAGGCCATCCTAGCACGGATCTTATCGTGGACTGATAAATATCAACGGCATAATCAGGCGAGTTTATTTCAACCGTCGAGGACAACGTCGGCTCATGAACGTTTATTGATATTTTTGATTCCTTTCCCGTTATTGATTTTATTCTACGCGCAAATTCCTCACCGATCTCTTCAATCTGGTAACTGCCGGTTGGTATTCCAACAACAACCCAGTCAGGTGTTCCATCGGGTTTGTTGTTGTTAGTAAATACGAGCGAATTATTTGCTGGTGTACCATTAAATGATTTTGATCTGATATTTGGCCAGCTGTAATATACTCGTAATTGTGCTAGTGCTATTTCTTTTACTGGAATTGCAGTAGGAAAATTAACACTAAATTCAGGATTAGTTGAACTTACCGAGATCATCGTTATCTTTGGCGGAGTTGTGTTGGTCACGATCTGCTGGAGTAATTCTGTCATTATTGATACTTGTATCTTTAATACCTTCATCGTATATTTTGGTCATCATTGAAAATTCGAAATCAGATATAATTCCATCACTGAGACTCGCTGATAACAACGAGGATAATTTCGAGTATGCTACCGTCGCTGTATGTAATTTTATTTTGTAATCGGATAACTTTTCGTTCGTACAAGTACATATTTTTTTTGTGATGATACCAAGCACACCTGCAATAGTTGTTGCTGCTGAAATACAGATAGTTACAACTACTGGTGCCATCGTTGTCAACGCTGATAATATTACACCGGTTCCAGCAACAACAGCGGATACTGAATAAACAATCACATCAACGATAACCAATCGTCGTCGATATTTTTTTACTTTTACTGTATATTGATCAACTTGATCTTTTAGCGCAGCCTGCCATTCACGCGCTTGATTGTATCTGTATTGCGCACCGTCCATATATATTTTTATGCCGTAACCAATTGAGGTGTTTCAGCTACAAATTCCAAACACCACCAGAAGGATGTTGCGGTTAATTTCTTATCATCTGCTTCCAGAATAAATATTTCTTCGGTTCCGATATTTAATACAACAGATACAACCCCGGAAAACCTGTCTGTGGAATGACGCCATGGAAACGTTGTAAATATTTCAAACTTAGCGGCGGAAAACACAGACAGCCTGTACACGCCAGTGACTGTTGCGGTATATTTGATAGTATTATTTTGCTGCGACCATGTTGCAAATCCAGATGATACCGTGCATACGATGTTTGTGATATGCCCGGGAGTTATTGCAGCTGAAATTTTAATCAAATTGGTTTTACTGACAATCTCAGGAATTCCCGCTACGACGTCTTGCTGTGTTTGTTTGATCGTGTCTAGGTCAGTTTTGATATCAGAAAGTTTCATGTTGATGACTGGAGAAGTGCCAAAGAACTTATTTATGGAATCATCGGTCTTTTGAAAATTTCTTCGAAGCCTTAAAAAACCGGTTACGTGAACATCATATTCGGCCCGTAACGTGGATAATTTACCGTCTACGGTGCCATAGTTGACATCGACGTATTTTTTTGTTGCTGCATCTTCGTCAGATGTTGGATCTTTTAAAACTACTATTTTGTTCCCGTTCATGCTAAGTTCACCCGTCATTGTGTCACCGGTGTTTCTCACGCGATTAGCAACACTTTTTGCAATTTCATCTCTGATGGTTTTAAGTGACATACTTGAATCTCTGATTTTACCGCTATCAGTAAACACGGGAATATTATCTGTAACTGCACCGAGTACTCGCCGGACTATATCATTCCATTTGATATTGCTGGTTTTTAGTTTACCATATCGATCTTGAAAAATAACAACTTCATCTGGGTCAACTCCAGCAAGGTTCATAATATCAGCGAGGTCATCTTTAGTCGCATACTTTGACAGATCAACGTCGGATTTTATTTTCTTAACGCGTGAAGATCTTCCCTAAATATCAACCATTATAATAAGATCCGTTGTTTAAAATGCTTTACGCGCAACATATCGGTTGCTTGTATAATCGTGCACGACTTTATGTGGCGGCCTGGATGATTTTGATATAGCGTCGAGTACATTAATTACTTCACGGCCGCATATTGGCGGATCTGTCATTGTTTGTGTGGGTAGCGTTGAATACCAAACTTTATAACCGCTAGTTGTTGCGTGGAGTGGTGCGACATACTTGATAAATTCAACAGGTGGAGCTAACCCGTACGAATCAAAATAAACAATTCCACGCGGATCAACCGCGTATGATACCCAATGAGTACCAGGTCCGGAACGTTTGTCAAGATTAATAATACCTGTTTCTAGTTTGTTTGGTTGTTTCGGTAATTGATCTCGCATAAAAACACCTCTGAAGTTTTTTATTTTTAATTTTTTAGCAGCATCAAGTAAATCAAAATTTGATGCTGGAGCATCTAACGAAATGACCCCGGAAGCCTTAGGCCTCTCCCCCAACGAGATCCTGGCAATCTTAGGCCGCGTCCCTTTTTTTTGTACCCCTGCCCTGTTGCTTTCTTTAGTGCCATTCCAGCTGCTGTTCCAACAGCACCTAACGCGGCCGCTTTTGCTATGGCTGGAGCAGCCGCAGCTAGTAATGCCGGAATGGCCGCAAATAGTGGGAATATACCACCCGTTTTAACCATGTCTTTGATGGCGCTCGAGGAGAGATGGAATTGAACTCCAGTTTTTGATTCTAGGGCTTTATTGAAATGTTTAATCTGATTATTTGTCAACGATAATTTGTTTGGACCACCACTAATATGATCTCGTTTTAGTGATATTTTAGTTCCGCATTTGTTGGCGGTTTTTGATTGAAGCTTTTTTACCTGACCCGGGGTCAGAGTAACATTAACATGACTATACGACATTTTTATATAAAATATATTTTTCTAAATAACACGATTAAAGATTTTCCACCGGTGCATCAACGACCCTCATTCGACCACTGCCACCTTCAAGTAACATGGCCTTGTCGCTAAGTATGACCGCGATCGCTTTGTAGGTGCCGCGAACAATTGGTGGACCAGCTATATCAGGAGGAGGGTTAGTAACATGAGCTCGAAAGTGTATATCAACAACAGATTGTTTGGATAAATCAAGATGTTCTAGTGAAAAATAATAAATCGGATATAGACCTGTAAAATCTAGTTGTGATATTTGCAAGCCGGTATATATATTTTGATCACGTCCCATGAATGACATTAAACGATGATATGCGCGCGCTACATGATTTTGTGCATAATTTAGTTGTATATTTTCTGTTGGTTCTTGATGTCCATTTATCCGTAAGGAAACTTCATTAACTCCAAGGTTATCAAATATCATATGTGAACGTTGTTGATTATTCGTCCGAGCATTATCTTGTAGTGCAATAAAAATATGTCGTGGTGCAGAAACACCCTGTTGTGATGCTATATGCCATGTAAATAAACCATTAATACTGCTTTGAGCAGCATCTGTGGTTACTGTTAACCATGATAGCAATGATTTACCGCCTTGATCCATAAAAGATAGTAATTTTTGTTCCTCAGTAATAGATGGAGTCATTACTGGCATCCACAATGAAAGTTTTGTTATATCTACTTTACCAGCATCAGCAACACCAGCACCTCGCCAGATTGCATCATTATCATTACCTTTTCTTACGAGCACAATTGTGTGTTTAGCTCCAAAGATGACCTTTCTAACATTTCTGCAAAACCCAAAGATGTGAGATAATGGAATTGCACACGAAAAATTTCTATTATCTCCTGACAGCGCTGATCGGCGTGTTGCAAATCCTAAGTTGAAAGTCGTGGCAATATCTTTTATGATTTCAAAATCAGCACCTGGTCTAGTTTCACGATCGGGGTTGGCACCTTCTAACTGATTAGCAACAGAAACACCCTGCGGTGAAAGTAACTTGATATACTGATTATGGTTGGCGTTGTCGGTGATATCCTTAGCAAACATCATTGTTGGACCAGCTGATCTTGTAAAGTCGTCAGAATATCTCGCCAGACCAATTATTGTTGTAGCAACATCAACATCCTTCTGAATTGATTCAATATTTTTTCCATCAATCATGTATGTGGCGCTATCAAACAGTGCCATAATTCCGTTGTTGACAAAACCAACACGCAGATTGGCACCATATGCCGTATCATCATCCTTTACAAGTGTACCTTCTACTTCAATAAACGCTTCAGCGGGCAAGAAATATCTACTTGTATCATGAACCTGTAATTCGATTCTCCCCGGATGATTTGGTTGTCTTGCGTCATAAGAATAAAACTGATAATCACGTACTGACTCGTACTTAAGGACAGGTGCCTCCATATCAAATGCTGGGTCTGATTCGCGCCTGAACATTTTTATTATAGTTACCATTTTTCCAAATGATAATCATCGTCGACGAAGACCGCTTCCTGCTATTAAATTTGCTGTTATATTTTTTTCTGCTTCTTCAGATATCGCCGCTAGTTTTTGATTTGCAGCCTGATTTATTATTTTACTGACATCTGCAGGCATCACCTCAGTACTTGGTAATTTTACTGGTGGTTGTTGTTTTCGTCGCAGTAATCGTGCTAGTCTTTCCTTGACCGCCGAGAACGCCTTACCAGCAACATTGACAATTGCACCAGGAGCTTTATCACGAACAATATCAATAGCCTTCATCGATAATTGTTTTGCAACAGGTGCTACTTTTGGAGCTATCCTCGTGAATAATCCTCGAATGACATCACCAAGTCCATTTCCGTAAATTGCTTCATAGATTGGTAATCGTGAGTTTACCGCTCTAACCTGTGTGGGTTTACGATGATTATCATGCACAATCATCTTATTTTATTTACCATTTATCTAACAACTAGTCATCAACGAGCTCATCAATAAGTTCTCGGTAAACGCCGATATCCATGATACCACCTTGAAATAGTCGCCGACAAATATCAGCTGCTTCATTGGTTATTTCTGGTGAATTATTTCCGGCACGTTTTCCTCCTATGAGAACTTCTAACCGTGATACGTCATTGATGATATTATCAGGACAAATAAAATTATTTCCCAGACCACTGCCAGTAGCTCCTTCTTCTTCTGATTTCTTAAATAGTCTTAAGGGTGATCTTTTCTTAAATAGTCTTGAGGGTGATACTTCTTCTTCTTCCTCACTTATTGTTCTGAGAGATTTTGGTTCTTTTTGTGCAAGATACATGTCTATTTTTCTGCGATAATTATTATATACCTTATCACTAGAGTAAACTCTATCTTTATTGTAATATATACGATATATCCATTTATACCAGATTTCAGGATCACTAATACGAGCGGAACTATGTTCAGGTCTTAAAAGTTCTTCTTTTTTATCAAAACTTTCTACTGCAAGTTTTGATAACGTATTAATATCCTCAGTTTCTTTTATGAACTTGATACCCGCACTAGTAAATTTATTGCTCAGCATAATCATTTTCCCTTCTTCTGATTTTGTTGATTCACGATCTTTCATATCACCTATCTCAGCACGAAGTTGTCCAATTTCTTCAAGTATTTCCTCACCAACAGGTGGAGGCTGAGCCGCAGCTATGCCAGTTGGAAGGTCTCGTAAAATCTCCCTTGTCTGTTTAGTTCTTCTTGCTATTTTTTTTGATACCGGAAGAAGATCTTCTTTGATGACAGTTGTAACTTGTTCAGTAGCTGCAGTGACGGGCTTAAACAGTTTTTTAGTGTCTTCTTCAAACTCAACTTTTGATTCTTGCTGCGCTTGCAGATTTTTTCTAAATGAGTCTTTGACAGGAAGAAATTTTTTAATTGCTTCTAATCGTTCTCGAGCTGTTCTTGCAGTATGAGATTCTGGATGTATCATTTATTATAACATGATAATTTAATTAATATCAGCAAAAGAGGAATACAGAAGTTTGATGATATATTATAAACACAGAAAGAACATAAATCCAAAAATAGAAAAACCACCATCAGAACTTGAATATTACTTGAAACATAGAACAAATTCCGAAGATTCAGATGAAGATGAAACAGATGAAGATTCCCATGATTCAGATGATGATTCCCAATATTGATAGCAGCAGAGAGGGGCGTCTACGGTTCTGTTTGGGACAAACAATAATCGTAGACGTGGTAATTGACCTCTATGAGTGGTCACTATTTTTTTTGGTAAAACACAAGGGTGACCATTCCCCTAAGTGGTCTGTTCACCCTCTCTGCTGCTTCTTTATTGTGTTCCCTCACTTTATTGTGTCCTCTCACTTCTTTATTTATCACTATACCCTTAGTATTATATGTCACTATGTCTCAGTTATCATCCTCTGGTAAGATAAAATGCAGATTTAAATGTACTTGTAACGAAAAGGTGATGTTATTTCTGTTGAAAGATGAAATATATTTTCAATGATAAAGTAACAAAATTGGCGACGTTATGTCTGTTGAAATATGATTTTTTTAAAAATGATAACGCAACGAAAGTGTTGATTTATCTCTGTTGAAAGATGAAAAATATTTTTAAATGATAACGTAACAAAAATGTGACGTTTTGTTTTAAGCTAAGCAGTGAATTACTTGATTTTCTAATTAAAATAATATTGATATTTCACTGTAGTGAAAAAATAACTAATTTTTCACTACAGGAACTACTTTTTTGTGTCAGAACATACTTACCTCCCTTTGATTTTGCACCTTAGCAAATTAATACTTAATTAGCAGATTAATAATCCTGTCTGTTATCCTTAAAACTTGTAGTTTTTAATTCTGGAAATATCAGTTAATTTTTATCAATGTGATATGGAACTAATTTTGTGCGCAGGTACACATAGCACAGCAGAACATGTACGGTAAACAGCTGACATTACCGTAAGAAATCTGCTAATTGACTGTGTCACAAACTTTAGGTAGCCAACGTATGTGAGCATAAAATAAAAAGAATATTTGCTTGAGATACATTTCATCTCGTGGGTGAAAAACTCGTGAAAATACGGAGTTTTTCATCCACTCGATGAAATATATCCGTTATTCACTCGTTTCAAGCAGATATCCTCTATATATCTGTAAAAGATGAAATTTATTTTTAAATGATAACGTAATGAAAATGGTGATGTTGTCTCTGTTGAAAGATGACATTTTTAAATGATAACGTAACGAAAATGCTGTTATCTCTTTTTAAAGATGAAATATATTTTACAAATCTTTGTTTCAAATGCACTGTGACATTTGTTTTATGTGAATTTAAAATGAATAATTTAATGTTATGCATGATAAAATAACCCATGCAGTTGCATGTATGTATGTATGTATGCACAGCAGCATACGTCGATATCATACGTTAATATTCTCCTATTTTTGTAGATCTCGTAAGATGAAATATATTTTTAATCATCCTTGCTGAAAGCATCGTATGTTAAAATTTGATATCTGAAATAAATGTTCTGCAAATTACTAACGCTGCACAAAATGAAAACAAACGACACGCAGCTGATTTGTTTTTCTTTTCGTGTGTGTGTGTATATATATATATATATATATATATATATATATATATATATATATATATATATATATATATATATATACACACACACACACACAATGGTGTCAGTATGTTAACGCCTTTTATTAAAAAATTCATTTATGTAGAATTTATCTTTACACTAATTAAACCTTGTGCACTAAAACGATGAGCACCGTAAATTATTTTCTATTAGATGATAAGCTGAATTCTGAATTTATAACGTATTATGTGATTGTTCTTGCTTTTTTTGGTGGGGGGGGGAGGGTGCTCTCACCTGTTTGATCTTCTCAGACCAGTTAGGGAGGCCCTCCTGCCCTACTTGTAAATGTTTGCTATATTGTATACTTGGTTGTGTGGTATATTTTGTTATTTATTTATTTTTTTCGGTTTTTTAAAGATTTTTTTAAAATATTGTTTTTCCTTTCAATCTAAACATTCATCTTTTTCTAGAAGAAGAAAAAAATCTGCCATTCTTGCGTTTTCTTCTTCTTTCTGCCTTCTTCTTTTCTCTTTGCTCCTAATTCTGTCCTCTTCTCTTTCTTGGTATGAAGTTTCTGTAATTGCCGTTGTTGATAATTTGTATATCTGCTCTTTCCTATTTTGTTCGCCTTGTGCCATTCTCTTTGATAATTGTCTTTCCGTATCTTGGTCCTGTGCACTAGTATGTTGCTTTTGTTTTACTATATCTCTATTCTCTGTCATTTGTCCTGCTGATTTTGTTGATGCTGTTGGTTCAAAGTTAGATTTCCCTGCCGTTTCAGTCTCTGTTGTTGTTTTTTGGGGCTTGTGCCTTTTGTTGTTTCTGTTGTTCCCATTGTTGGTTATTTTGTCTCGTTTGCTGTTGTTGCTGTTGGTTCTCTTGTTGTTGTTGTTGTTGCTGTGAGTGATGTTTTTGATGTAGCATTATTTGCCCCACCCATTCACATTATCCTGACACCAGGCCGACCAGTCCTAACACTAACCTCTTAATGCTGAGCGCCTAACGAGGCAGCTGTTAGTACTATTTTTAGAAGTCTTTGGTATGACTCGGCCGGGGTTCGAACCCACGACCTCCCACATCCGGAGCGGACGCTCTAACCACTAGGCCACCGGAGCGGTCTACATGATGTTTGTAAGTTAAAATAAATTCATTGAATCTCAGTATACCTTTACGAAAATTACATACATAAACAGAACGCAAATCAAGCTTTGTTAGTATCTATATTTGTGATTTATAAGCCGACTTTGTTTCAGTGTGCCTTGTTAAAAAGGGTTAATTTTGTGATCGCATACAGGAGAAACTGCCAGGTTGCCCATCGTCAGGGTAAAATGGGCAGAATATCGTCTGCTAGTGACCTTGTCGGGAAGCATCTATT
This sequence comes from Sinohyriopsis cumingii, assembly GCA_028554795.2. Taxonomy (NCBI): domain Eukaryota; kingdom Metazoa; phylum Mollusca; class Bivalvia; order Unionida; family Unionidae; genus Sinohyriopsis; species Sinohyriopsis cumingii. Next base: position 103,330,471 of record CM068840.1, on the reverse strand, counting down.
ATGAAGAATATTAAGAACGGACTATATGAAAGTATCTGGACAAATTAAAAAAAAAAAAAAAAACAGACTGAAAAAGTTTATGATCATCTTTAACTTCATTTATGACATAATTTGTAATATGGGGTTAAAGTTCAACATATCGCAAGGGCAAGGTATATCACAGTACGTGAAATGAGGTTAAAGTTGATCATATTTCTGGGGTAATATTATCGTCTGCGGACTCAGTCCCAGGGCCAACAAGGGGTGGGGGTGGGGTGGGGCAACCGGGGATATATTCCCAAGGCCCGGGCAAAACAACACTTTAATTTCATAAAAGAAAAGGCAAAACAACACTTTAATTTCATAAAAGAAAATTTTTGTTTAAAGAAATAGGAGAGACCCGGGTGTTACCTACCCCAGGGCCCATGATCGCTCTCTTTGGCCCTGCTCAGTGCTCAAAGAATTTTTTTCAGACACAGGCCATGGGCTGGCAACTTTAAAACGATCAAAGCCCCCACTCAGATTCCAAAGCAACGACTAAAATTTCCATATGCCCCAAATCAGTTTTATTTTACTATTATTCGTCACACAACGATGGAATAGGTGCACTTAAAATATGAAAAAGTAAAGCAAAGTCTTATCAAATAGACTAGTGTGCTTATTCAGACTTCAAACTCGTTCAGTGGTTTCCTCCAGGCCGCAGGTCAACAATGTTTATGTTCATTAACATCTGAAGTGTGTCTTGCTGTTAAAGTGTCCATTTACACCTTTGATATTGTTGAAAGGTGCCGCTTATGATATTTAATCAGTGTTGCATCACACTAGTGTAAGCTTGAGCAATGGAAAAAAATCATATTTAGTAGGACTTTTCTTTTTATCTCACCTCCGCCAAAGGACGGACGATTTTTCAAAGACTCAAAAGCTATCATGCCCACATTGTTTGATCCCTTTATTACTTATAATACCTAAAAATCAAACTGTGTTTGGCGTAAAATCTCCCGGTATCAACAATGAAGCAATTAATTAACAGCTTGTTGTGTACACATGCGAGACTTATAGACTTAACCCCATTACTAGGCCACGCATCATTGCACCGGTTGCAATGACTGCTGGAATAGCTCCTGTATCCACTCACAGACACCATCGAGGAAAAAATAAATCACTTAATATGGGACCGAAAAATGCACCAAATACTCAGAAACTATTTATACAAACCAAAGAGCGAAGGAAGTGTCTTGGACTCATTTTCCTTACCACTAAAAAAACCCCAAAACTCACAATAAATAGAATTATACATCTAACCTACAAACCCAAATACCCTTGACATGATATATATATATTTATTGAAAGGTAACTACTTGATGAAGTATATCTAGCATTATGAACTTTGTCTATTCATCGGATTTGTTTCTCTCAAAAATAACAAAAAAGCTACATCGATGGATCGTTATCGCAAATGCGTATGCTTTTCATATGACGCTTTCCCCCACTTTCTGTAGAAAAAAGGAAGGCATTTAACTGAGCCTTTTCTTAGTGGGGGTGTTCATTGCGAATGTACAGGAAATCATGCTGCTTTTTTGGGTGGGTGGGTTGGTGAATTATGTACATAGCAACCTCCGAATGTCACATTATGAAATTAAACTCGGAAGTTGGAAGTTCTTATCGGTGGGTGTTATGTCTATCTTCTATGTAGACCTCAGCTGAGGCATTATGGAGATTTTTTATGCGGCATTAGGGAATGTAACATAATGGCTGTCACTGCGGGGTCTATGGAAGTGTAACATCACGTTTGGGTCACTAGAGACTCTAGTAGTAGAGATATTGCAAGTTCTAGGCTACCCTCTTGTACTTTGGTAAACTTATTAAAGTTGTATAAGAATGACTGTTTCAACGCATCGTTTGACATTTCCAAACATTATCCTACTGAATTATGAAACACTTTTGTCAACTGTCTTTGAATCTGCTGTTACTGTTGACACTGTAATGCTGATATATGTTCTGTTTCATTGTAAATATCTACTATCTGTGTAGCACCTATCTGTTGAATTATGAAATAATTTTTCTCTGTCATGTCGGGAAAAAAACTGCTCGCAGAGAGCTGGTGTTTTGTGTATTTTGACTCAGACCACCAACATTAAATAAAATTTCGTGTATATAGTATCTTGTCTTGTCGATAAAAGAGTACATGCAGAGCTAGTGTTTTATATATTTTGACACAACCACCAACGGGAAATATTTTTTTTTTGCATCTTGTGCCTTGTCCTTCGATTAAATCGCACGTACAAAACTAATGTTTTTTTATTTTTACTTAGATCACCAACGTTAAATTAAATTTCTCTATCTTGTATCTTCTCTCTTTTCATTTCAATAAAATAGTTCCTACAGAGCTAGTGTTTCGTATATTTTTGCCTATTCCACGAACATTTTGTTGTATATTGTATTTTGTGCATTTTTTTAAAAAAAAAAGAGTTATACCTTCTATGGGGCTTAAAAAAGCTTCAGTCCGTTACCAACAATGTGAATTTATTTTAATTTATGCAACACGTGTGCTGAAATAGGGTAGCAGGTATATTTATTTGACTGAAACGTTAGTAATGAAGTCTACCGGAAACAAATATAGAATGACTGGATTCCTATAGGGAACGGCAGCCATGTGGTGTGTTGATACAAATATATAGAGGCCATTTATACGATATAATGGTGTGTTTTGGTAAATAAAAGTAGTTGTTGAACATTTTCTAGTTTAAATAAAGACGGTTCTTTTAAATAGTAGAATGTATGAAAACTTACGATAAACCATATGTTTGGCGGACCGGAGATAAAAATGATCATGCCTGACCAAGAGTTGTATGGCTTGATAATGTAGAATCTGAGCCATTTACTCTTAGTACGACACACACACACGCGCGCGATGTTCCAGTACACACCCACGAAATGTTTCCGACACCATATAATATTTGCCCCGTGCGAATTCACATCGCGTTTGAAGCTATTCCACATACATGTTGTGCCGAAAATCCTTTAGCACTATAACCGTGTAACCCCTTTTGCCCATTTAATGTTCTTGGATCCTGGATCCTGAACTTTTTTGCGGTCCATCCATGATTTAATACATTTTAGGTCGTAGTCCCACATACTCTTTGACTGGTTTGCCGAAGCACTCCTGCTTGAATTTATCAACAACCTTTTTGTTGCTAAACAACAGATGTTTTTAGGATACTCGCAGGTATGAGATTCATTGATCAAACATGGTTTGGCCATGTTCGCGTACATATCGTTCGTGGCATATGCATCAACAGTGTACAATATCTTGACGTCGCCACCGTACCTCGGCTTAATCTTGACGTCGCCACCGTACCTCGGCTTAATCTTGACGTCGCCACCGTACCTCGGCTTAATCTTGTCAGAGTAGTAGTGGTACGTTGAGATTTTTGACAAGAAATGTACTGATGAACCAACACAGATAGGCTTTGTCAGCTTGAGTTTCGGTTTTTTTACTGTGAACGGCAACAAGTCCACCATCAAAGATCTTCCGAGATTCAAATGCCGGGTCAGCCACGAGCCTTCCAAGTTTTTCTTGCTCACTAGCACGGACAAATAACTACGCGTATTCATTTGCACAGATTCTCAATAATTTTGCAGAGCACAGCATTGTTGCAAGTTTAAAAAATCTTTCTCAAGCTAATTTGTGACCACTGTGCGAAGAGCCATAATCGTGTGTGTGTGTGTGTATATATATATATATATATATATATATATATATATATATATATATATGGGTAAATCTAAGCGTGCTGGTGAAATCCAAGCATCCGATGGATTCGTGACAAACGCATACTCAGTTGCAGACGCAGCTGGAGGTTTCGTACGTATAGTACATAGTTGTGTTTGATTTGAGACTTGGAACAAGTTTGGTACGTTAAGTTTATTTGCGTCCGGATTCATTCACAGCTGCGTATTGATACGGAGACAGCCACGTACCAGACACTGAGAACGCTTCTGATGTCAGCAGATAATCGTTGTGTACATCATATGAATTTTCGAGGTATTCTAGATCAACTTCAAACAAGTATCTGTGGTTGCTGTTAATGTTTTACCTGCTTATGTGACAATGTATCTAGGATTAATCCGCCGAAACCAACCTACCGGTAACGATTGCATCAGTGCCAAACCAGAAGGGTTATTTAAGCCTGTATACATGACGTACCTGAGGGGGTTATAATCGTCCACGTTGAAGTTTTTTTTTTTTTTTTTTTATGCAAGCATATCTGTGACTCGCGATAGAAATCACACCGCGAAGTGAGCGATCAATAAAAATATGCTGGTCAACATCGGTGAGCAATTCCAACTCGATTTGGTTTTTGACAACAACGCATCCCAAGCCATTCCCGGTGATGAGAATTAATGCGTGCATGTCAATATCACAAAATATGTCAAACACATCAGCGAGCGACAACCCATCAGTGCGTAGATACAGATCGTGATAGTCACCCATAAATTTGCATTCGAACGACGATCGTGCGCGTAGCTGTTGGTGGAAATGCCTCACGTGACAACGAGGAATAAATGCTTCAATCGTGGTAACTGAGTTTCAGCAAACGTGTCCCAGTCGCTCATGTTCTTGTATGGATAATACGTTTCTTCGCTAACAGATCAGTGTTAGTAGGACAATACGCACGATTGATTGTGAATTTTTCCCTCCGCTAGGTTGTTCACTAATTTGTCCAAACACTAATTAGGAAACCGTAATGACTCGATGAACTGCAGTTGACACAGCCTAAATGCGTGTATTTTTTCCATGATCTTTGGAATAATACTTATTAGGACAGAATTTCAGTAAAATTATTAGAATTGAAATTTCTCTAAATTGTATTAAAAGTAATTTTTTAATTAAATTATATCGAAAGTAATTTTTCACTAAATTATATTGAAATTAATATTGTTTATTTCTGTACTACAACTGTATACTATTTTCATAAATATTGTGCTTTACGAGAAATTGCAAAATCCCTTGTACTATAAAATACATTTCCCTTGTATCCAAAAGTCAGCAAGTTTTAGACTCGGTTGTACGTTAAGCTGTAGAGGCTAATTCCTTTTTTGCTGAGTATGCTAGAAGATTTACGTGTTTCTTAAATAAATAAGCTGATGCAGCATATGGTCTGTTTGATGAGGTACACAGACACGGAAAATATCAATGGAGAAGGGAGCCTCATTGTGATTCGAAATGAGTGAACACAAAAGTACCTAGACGAAAGTCCATATTTAGTCTTGAGGATACGTCCCAAACTGTGCATAAATTGAGAAGAAGCTTGCGCAAAATCAGTTTATTCGTCGAAAATCAGAAGACTCCGTTTTCTTATTAGGTTAAGCAACGTCTGTGTTCGTAGACTTTTTAAGGTATATGGATTTTTTAATGTTTGAGATTTTCACGGTAAAAGTTCAGTCTAGACTCGATATTTTTGCAACATTTTTGTGTGTTATTTTCTATTTTATATTATAATGTACTGGAATTTTAATTCTTTAAAGAATTTATGTTCATTTGCATTTATAGTGTTCATTATTGTAAAAGACCAATTCTCTACCAACGTCATTTTTATCAAATTTAATTGGGAAATAAAATATTCTTGAAGTAATAGAGAAGATTTTTTAATATCCTATTTCTATATTAAACTTAGTAAAATGCAGTTCATCAAAATGATTGTTGCGTTAGTCGCAACTATTGAATGTGATACCTTTCAGCCGGTTATGTAACCGTCTTTGGTGTCTCTGTTTAAGATTAGATTAATTATTTTATACGTAATGGATTCTGACCGCGGTGATGAGGTTGTGGAATTTATCAACGCAGTATTAGACCAATTGACAGCGAATGCTGTTATTCATTAAGATTTTGTCCCACTTGTTGACGAATATCTGCGTCAGTGTGGTATTACCAGACCCTTGTATACAATGAAATATAATTTTGTTAAGCACCAAAGAGAAATTGATTGTTGGAATCATACTGATTTGCCAACACCAACTCGATGCCAGCTTGAAGTAACCGCATTAGCACATAAAAATGCTAAATATTTGACTGCAGCGAAGTCGAATTATCACTATATCCAGCCCAGTAATGTTCACCAACGAATATTTTACATCAACATTAAACTCAGTTTAAATAAAGAACATCTCAACTGTTATTCAAGAAGGACGCGCTTATTAGTGTAACAGTTATTGGACGAAAACGATCGTCAAAGGTAAAGGAACAGGCGTAATCGGTGTTTTTAAATGAAAAGGGTGCACGGCTACAAAATGCACAATCGCCAGAAATTTTAAATATTCCCCACGAAGATATTTCTATAATTGTATGACAGTTGTACCAGTGGAAAATGTTTATTAATTTAGAAGTGCGTGTGCGTTCTTCACTTGACGTGATGGGTCCGGAGAGTGTCTATCTGTTGTGTAATTGTATTACGCGAGTAAATTTTTAATAGAAGAGCTATAATAGACCATCACTGTTACCGACGTGAAAAAATAATCGAACCGGAGAAACATTTGCGAGATGAAATCACCAAGAGAACCGCGTTAGTGATGAGATTGAAACGGGTGTGTTTGGTTGTAGATGATATCTGCGGTCTTGCTGCAGCAACGATGGTTGCTCTTAGTGTGGCAAGACTCACGGCAACACATCCTTCATAGATGCAACAGTCGAAATTAATTTTGGGGCTCTATCAATAGTAACCAGTGTCTCTGGTGGTCGTAGCAAATTCACGAACGTGTGTTTATTCAGAACTGCTTTCAACGGCACAAAGTATTCTTATCAAGATTAGTAAACTGTTCGGTGGCTATCGAAGATAAAATAATTAACGCGGCTGAATTCGAAACAATGTTGGCGGAAATTTAAAATCACCGGCAACGCCGAGCAAAAATAAAAACCGTACGTTTGCTGATTCACAGACAACAAAACTCGCGTAACAACAAGCTGACATAGGCGGGATTTGCTCTGCGTCATTATGATTCTAGATGCTTGCTTGGGCCACTTCATTTTTAATGTTAATAGTCCACGGATTCCACAATGTATGTGGCTTGCTGCTAACACGTGCAACAGTCATATAGGATAGATGATGTGACCTAGAAAGTAACAAATATCCAAAAACCCATTTTTTCATACTACTATACTTCAATATGTTATAAAAACAAAATGGAAGATTACTCAAATCGACAGAAATTATTATTGCAAGAAGATATCAACCATGTAGCATTCCGATACATCAAGACTGTTGAAGCATTATTACATATCAGGCTACTGGCACATCAGCACATTTAAAGATTTGAATTCATTCGGAAAAGTCTTTTGGACTTGTGATAGAAATTTTAGGACTCTTTGGGATTTAATTCATATATATATATATATATATATATATATATATATATATATATATATATATATATATATATATATATATATATATATATATATATATATATATATATATATAATGTCTGGTCAAGGGTGTTAAATCATGTCCAGCCAAAACCAATCTATATATTGGAAGTAACAAAATTTGTTACATTGACTTACGCAAAATGGTATTTCCATCATGAATTTGCTTATTTTTACTAATATATTTTAATTTATTATATGCTTATTTTTAACTTTACAGTATCAGAATCGTACAGTATCTTTCGATACTACACTGCTTCATACTGCACAACATGTGTGCCTAAAAAGAGTATAGTGTATTAGGAACTACTCCGCAAACAAACCATGTACACTCATGTAGCAGACGCTTTAGGTTTTGGTTGATTAGATTTGTTTGTGGATGAACTAAACGGGCTGTTTCGTCCATTCGAAAGTAGATGATAAAGTTAACGATGTAGATGAGCTTACTGAGTCACAAGAGAAACTTTCAACGAAACAACAACAAAAAATGAACGCGATATTCGCAATGTCCACTACAAACGTGAGACACGCAGTAATTGAAAATACCATTTTTTACCATTTAAACAGTTATTTCGGAGAAATGTTCATAAACTTGTCGCAAATAGACTGATTCCAACTATGACCATTTGTCTCTAAGGTCTATAAATATAGCTTATAAAAGCATATTGAGGATAAGAGCTATTGCATATCTATCAGGGGCGTGCCATTTAAAAAAAAAACTATTTTGAGACAATCTTAGGCTAGCGATAAAAGACATACTATGCATGATATCTGGGGTACCTCCAACAGAGAGCATACAAGTGACAGGCCATAAACATTTACCTTCTTTAGCTGGTAATAAGAATGGCAATACATATACTTACATTTGTGCATCCTGAATTTCCTCAAAATTTACTTTCTTAGTTGGTTCTGCAATTCCGAATAACATTACCTGTGTCATGAAAAATCTGATACCCACTGAAATTGTACTGTAATTTCGACTACATTTCCAATTGAAATCACATTCTCCTTTCTGCACTGAATTGACCCAATAAATCCAGTCCATCATAAGCAGAAAAGCAGAATTGAGTTGGATCAACAGATAAACAAAATCCACCCATTCCAGTCCAACTAGAAAGTATTTTAAATGCGCATTCATTCAAAATATGACTATAAATATCAATTTTAAGTAGACAAACAAGTTTATGTGTGCATTAATCTTGTGTGCATTAATCTTGTTACTGTGTATTGATGAATCTACAGTTGTGTATTTATTTGGTAATATAGCATAAATTCAATTATTTTGTTTCTGGTAGTTTTATTTATTATTAAGCCTTAGGTAGGAAAATTAAATGAGTATATCATAATAAGGTTTCTTCATTTGTATGGGAAAGTATGAACTCTTATTTCGGACTAATACTACACTCCCAAGGTCGTACAGTATTTTTCATAAAAAAACACATTCATGATTTCCCATACAAATGCAGTAACTTATAATTAGCACTTTGACAGAGTGCGATATTGTAGCATCAGCTGATATCACATTCTAGTGAACAATTCAACTTAATAATTGTTACCCGACATATTAAAAATACATTATATATGTTTAAACAGATCATTTAAATTATGCTTGCACAGTTGATCTTAATAAGTACATGGTAAATGTCCCACATATGCAAATGTGCATTATTGTTTTCAAGTTTTGGAGATCAGAATTTAACATCTAGTTGATGACTATGGTACCTATAGTGATATTTGAAACAGATGATTCGTTGTAATCGCTTGAAATATCCACCCAAAAAATATTTCCGTCATGAATTTGCTTTCTCGTGGTAATATCTTTTTATTTAGTACATTGTCGCTTAACTTCTCTATATAATGTTGTTACGAATTGTTGCACCAATGAACAAACCTCACCATCGCCACATCGCCTTAAGCCTTATGATAGCTAGTGTACCTTATTAGTTATTTAGCCCGTAAATGACTGAACATAATCTGATAAACATACTTCTAGAAACCTGATATATTTTTGTGATGAAAAGTCACTTTAACATATGCCCATTACTTCACATTTCTTTGTGTCACTATGTCAAGTTTGATTGTTTTCTTTTAGTGTGGTTGTACCTTTAATGTCATTTTTTTTTAAATCTCTATATCTAGCACATTTTAACTTCATTTTCCTACATTTTACTTATGTATAAGATAAAGCGAATCATGTTATATCTTTTCAGGTCTAGCCTGGTATCTGGAACAAGGTGTAAGAGTTGGTCTAGTTTGGAAGGTCTACAGTTGTTAGGTGGTGATACCAAGGTTTCATTAAGGCATGTCGAATGTACCTGCTATAAGTGACCAGGATTAGTTCATATTGCCACACTAACAAATAGCACCTCAAAGACGTGGCTTAGGTCTCCATAAGAGAGATCAGCACCATTGTTCAGTGCGGTAGAGCCTCCCTCCAGCTGTAGTTTCCTATTATATTGTCGCCTTTTTTGGTTATTGACATTGAAACGCAGTGCAATAAAACATGATACGGGCCTAATCAAAATGGGAAATTTGAGTACGCTCTTAAATTGGCATTGTTTCTTTAGTGTGTATACCTAAGCACTTTAATAGTGATATTGCAATTTGCTGCAAATATCATTGTAAGCTATCTTGCCTTATTACCCTTGGACAAAATGTTATAAGATGTACAGACCCAACCTTCCATTGTTTTAAGTACCTTTAATTAGTCAACGTTGCTGTCCATAATTTGTCAGTATGAATTTTAAAATTTGATGAAAATTTAATTTTTCTTTAAAATTTGTTTGTCTAAATGTAAATGTTTACTTAGAATTCTATTTAAATTTAATTTATCAATGTTTTTAAATTTCAAAATATTTTCAGCTAAAACATATCTTGTATTACAATTAAGTTTTTATTGCATTCAAAAATTCCTATAATTAAGGAAGATATAGCAAAGTTAGTTGTTGTTGCTCAAGAGCACTTGGCCCAATAAATGCACCCTGTGCAACACCAGCACCACACACTTTCATCAGACAGCTGCCACACACCTTGTTTGGTTTCAAATTCAAAAAGACTTCTTGTGCAAAGTTGAAATATATGTGGCATACAAATATAAAAGTTTGACTAAAATTAGCCATAAAAAACTTTGCTTGATAAGACTCGGGTTACAATTATTACTTCCAGTTCAGTACCACGAATGTAGTTGTAGTCACAATTAATTATTACAGCAATTTTTCCCTTCTCATTTTGGTGGTAATCCAAGAGTTAGAATTAGGCATTCTTTGTATTGATTTAAAGGCATTTGTTTATTCTTTAGAATTTGACCAATATAGTGTGGTTGTCTGTGTGTATTTCGGCGACAGCGCACAGTAAGTAATGTGGCATTGATGCTGATGCGGAAGTGAAATCTATGACCCATTATTTACATTCCAGCCTCTCAAAATACTAGATAACCGAGGACAAGATTTTCATCTTTTAAGGTAATTTAGATTAAGATAAGATATATTATGATTTGGACGCAATGGAAAGTTCTGTACTAAGAAACAAATGTAGAGACTATATATGACAAATGATTGTGACCTGAGTCCATGTATTTAATTTGATGTGTGACGCTCTAGGTCGATTCCAACGGCGCTGAAATACGTTGTGAGCGAAACGAATTAGTTACTTTCAGCTATATTTAATGACGTTGACCTGAAAAATCACTAAGCGACAGAAACGGATATCATTCGCGTTGTTGTGCGGAATGAAACGTATGAAATACAATATGAGTTGGTAGATGCTGATACAGGTACGCCCACTCTCTGGAGAGTCTAGCCTGGTACCCTGGCCTCCCATGGTATCAGGCTACGGAGTGTCCTCTTATTTGAAAGTTTAGATATGGTAACCCTATGGTAGCTAAAAACACAGCTCAATGTAACGAAGTACGAGTACGAGTGACATCTAGGTCAGAGGTTACCAGACTAATACACTTTGAGAGAGAGAGAGAGAGAGATATGCTGAAATAGAAAAGATAACAATGACTTAAACATCATTTTCATGCACAGTGTTTTCAGAGAAGTATACATTAAAACTAGCTATTCTTTTATCACTTTTAACAAGGATAAGTTTCTTAACCGCACTAGAGATAAATCTTTTTGAATTAAAATTCCACCCACAAGAATTATTTGTGACACAAATTCATATATTAAGCCCATTTTTTTTCACAGACAAAGAGCCCGATAATTCATTTGGCGCCTTTTCTTGGGAATTCCGTTCTTATCATCTACTTAGATTCCAACTTTTGTGTCGGGATATTCATAACCTGTGTCAGACTTGGAACGTTTTGTAAATCAAAATCATTGCTGAGAAGATCCACATCGCTGATGTCGAATACACCAGGCAAACCATGTCGTCTGACATATTGTCATACTCGTAAAGACAGTGTGGGTAAACGTTGGAAAACAATGCTGTCCACACCTAATTTAACAGCGCGCGTAATCATCAGCAACAACTTGATGTTTTAAGTCAGTTCATGTTAAATGAAACTTTAGAGGCCAAGAAAAGGCTCGCTCCGTCCTTTCTTAACAACTAAAATTTCTCTTCAAATGAAATAACATATATCTATTATTCATTTTGTTTTGGTTTCATATTTTACGGCATAGCAAATACAAGTACTTCATTTAGTGGCGATACAATTGGAGCAAAGTGCCTTACCCACGGACATACCACGGTAGCTGAATTTGGCTGATGGTATGGTAGAATCGAACCCGCGTTATTTCAGTCACGAATCCAGCACGCTAACAACTATGATTAGGAGGCTCCTGCTTCCATTAGTCGCCTCCTAATCATGCAGGAGGACGCATGGGGCCTGTTTGACACCCACAGTACGCGGATATGTATGTATGTGCAGCCCGAGCCGGCAAGGTAGGATGGGATGGGGTGGGTTTGGGGTCATAACAAAAGATATATTTCATTAATTTTTTTTTCTCGTTTGTTTTGTATTAACAATAGTACCATCATGTATCTCGTTTGCTTCATCACTTGGGCATTTTAGTATCAATCGATCAACTATAATTTCTCTGACTACACACACACACACACACACACATGTATATATATATATATATATATATATATATATATATATATATATATATATATATATATATATATATATATATATATATATATATATATAGTAATGTAATCTTATTTACTGGATTTGACATTTTCCAGAAATTGAGTTCACTTTGACCTGACTGTTTTTCGTACACACTAATAGTAGAAACTTTGTATCTAATGCTGACCTAGTTCCTGACCTTGATTCAGAATCAGTGAGAGTTGAAGAAAACAACTTTTTTTAAATTTTTTATTATTCTTTCTTAGTGTAAGATTCATAACGTGAAATCGAGGCCATACTGGGAGTACGTGATGTTAGGCATGTAAAAAGCTTTAATGTTGTTCTAGAAGGGTGATCATGTGACCCTCATACGGGAATCTGTTTTGCGTCTTAATTTAATGTATAACTATTTTCTATAGAGAAATTGGGCAGTCGGGCTTTAAACCATTGGACACCTAAAGGTGTTTTGTTGTGATCAGTTTGAGTTGAATTTTTTAATTTTTCTTCAAATTATTTGGATTCTAAGAGATTATCTTTCCCTGGAAATACTTGTGCTCTAAATTAATTCTTGGACAAGGACAGTTATCGAAATTTGCAAAGAATTCAAACACTAGAATATTATTTTTTGTGGTTCAACAAAGAACTGTTGGCACATTAGTACGACGCCGATCACAGCATACGACATCGCCTTCCAGTTTGGATTTCATCGGGATTCGAACTCAGTTTCATTATAACATTTTATTACTAGGACTTCATTTTTTTAATTTTTGGATTATTTTTGGATTATTTTTGGATTTGATTCGTAAAACCGTTAAGTTCTTTTTCTCATTTTTACCTTGTTTTTCTAGGGAAATAAATTATTTGTTAAACTTTACAAAGCTTGCTGTCTTTACTCTTTTCTTGTTGCGTTTGTAAGAGCCTAAGCGTAACTATATATATATATATATATATATATATATATATATATATATATATATATATATATATATATATATATATATATATATATATATAACATCAGCAGAACATCAGCAGAACAATCATGCATGACATATGGACTCGAAGTACATTCACACGTTAATCGCATTGATTTGGTCTTATTATAGGACTATAATACTGCACGAGGTATGTTCTTAATTCGCCAGTTATGCAACTGTGCTATGTTTACTCAGCTCGTGTCACGACAAATGAGGAGTACAAAGTAAATACATCGTAAATAAACGTGTGTGTAACATTGATATCATATTTTTAAAGGTGACTATTGAAGTTACTAGCGCAGTGTGGTAAAAACCGTGTTCTCGACAATAGAGTTAGACGTAATTAAACAATTGGTTATCTAATAATAACAGTTTGCGACATCATCATCGCATTTTTCATAGTTTCGACATTAATCCGGCATTCTTGTTTTAGATTTAAACTGTTATATAAAATATAATAATATAAGCATGTCAAAAATATATGACATGACATACATAGTGATTACAATGATTTCGTTTAACATACCTTTTTATTGTTTTTTGATGACTTATTAGTCACAAGTGGAATTCAGCTTAAATAAAAATATACATTCTATTATTAATTGACTTTTGACAAGATCACTCTTATAAATTTACACAACTATCAAAGCTCAATACCTTTTGATTTAAACTAATTTTTTAAAAGTAATATGCATTGTCTTCTATGATATTTTGTAATGTACAAGTTTAGATTTTGAGCGATTCAAATACATTTTGACCCGAAGATGGAAATTATTTGGGTGCGCAGGTTGACATACATACATACATACATACATACATACATATTTTTACGACTGTATGGTCACAAACTAAATAAAAGAAAGAAGCAAAACCGACAAGTTTTGTAAAACCTAACAACCGATATGTCAAGAAAACAGAAAGGCTGATTTAAATAAAAATATTGATACCAGTAAACAAGAAGAGATAGTAAAGAAGACTTCGAATGCACATACTAGTATAAAATCCATATTTGAGAATGGCATCTGCAGTCTATATTCATCGATCTCATGATTAGTTGGACAATAAAAAATTACTTTAGATTCTCCTTGACTCTGTTTGAAGCCACATGACACCCAAGTACAAAACACAAACACAGCATTTCGAAAGATGACTATGACGGAGGTTACTGTCTGTAGGGATTCGATTTCACTCCTGAACAAGCTTTGCAGCAAGGTTCATTGACACTCTGTCAAATCTGGACCAATGCGTGAGGAAATTAAATTTGTTCACCTATTTGACAATACGATGAATGGAATCTTATTTTCAGAATCTGACAATACCATTGCAATCAATTGTTATTCAGATTTTAACGTAGCTTTAAACAATTTTTCAGTCACATCGCTACGATGTATGTAGTGTGGCAGTTTATAGTTATGTCTAATACTGGTGCACCATGCCGCAAACGTGTAGCATCATGTCCTACCCAGTCACATTATCCTGACACTGGGCCGACCAGACTTAACAATAACCTCTTAATACTGAGCACTAAAGCAAGGAAACTGCTAGTCTTATATATGACGCGGTCAAGGTTCGAACCCGCGAACTCCCGCATTCGAGGCAGAAGCTCTAACCACGTAGGCCACCGGAGCGGTAGTAGTCATTGGAAATGTATTATCAGGAACACAAGCCAGAGCAACAACAACAAATCCAAAACGTGAGAAAAGGGGGAAAATGGCGAATAAGGAGAACAAACAATATTGGTTCGATGCTCGGAACAAGAGGTCTAGGTGAAATGTTTTAATAGACATATTGTCAAGAGAATCACGTTACTGTCATAAGAATGTCACAGATGACAAATCAACCGTCCCATTCAAGTACAGCAACACCTTGGTTTGATGACGATTTGAGAAAGGAAATTTGGATTATTATCTAAAGGACTTTCTTGGAAGAAAAGAAAATCTAGTACAAGTAGTATACATACTTGTCAGAACATTCTAAACCACCAACTGACTTTGAGTCGAGACCAGACGCATCGATGCCCTTTAGCGCCAGAGCTTGAAGAGTTGCTTACACGCCTGCCTGCCTCATTGACCAGTTTCAAGAAAAGAGTTTAGTTCTGTAATCATCGTTTGTTATTACCGGTTAGCGCTACTGACTGAGAATGAATACCTGGAAACTTCATTACCTCCTCACACATACAGTTCGTACAGGGCACCGTGATATCAAGTTGTTTGTGCTAAACACGAACCCCCTCCTTAAAGAAACAAACAAAAAAAAACATGACCATGGAGCCTAAGTCATCAACAAAGACGACATTCGTCGACCAGGAACACAACGGGTGGCAGGATACCTTCCAAATAACGCTGAGATGAAATATTTGTATTCATATGGCTTACCACCCATCCAAGACGATACGACAGACTTTGAGACGAAATACTGTATTGATCCATTTCAATAACGCGTGATTACTAGATCAAATTCGATAGCGCATAGACAGTATTGTGTGTATTTTCTTCATCAGTCAATTCACTGATTCCTTCTAACTCATTGACTGACTTGTTCTGGGCAATATTTCCCTACAAACGACAAAAAAGTGGAATTAAAGTTCAGTATTTATTATAGTTCTTTCGCTCGACAATGCAATTTGATTCAGTGGCATAACAAACCGTGATGGAATATTGAAAACCCACGTCTCACTAACCCATGTTGTCAGCTACGTAAATATGTTCACTACTAAATGTTCGGATTGTATTTCTGTAACTCCGTTCATGTTCCAATATTTAGAACTTCAAGTGGGAGAGTAGTGGAGTTGGCTAACCGGAACATAATATTAAAATGTGGAAACTGGTCAACCTTCCTATAGGTGTGTAAAATTAGAATCTGAATTTCCAGGGTAGTTTCCTAACTCTATTAATACATCCTATATATAAAATATTATCATGGAATTCCCGGTTCTATTAATGAACCATATATATATATATATATATATATATATATATATATATATATATATATATATATATATATATATATATATATATATATATATATCATGGAATTCACGGTTCTAACAGTGTGCGTTTGTCCCTCATTAAGCATATAGTTGTCTGCCTATTTATCTTGTTAAAATTCCTATACAGTAACTTGTGTAATATTAAATAACCTACCCCTATCCTCCAATCAGTAATGTGAAATTTTCATTAAAGCCTGGAGTGGCCCAAACATGATGTTACGTTTCAATAATTAGAGTCTATAGTGACATCCGTAATGTAAAATTTGCATTAGTTACAACGGCCATATTTAACGACGGACTGCTATCAACTGTATACATTTGAAACGCCTCTTTTTTTAAATCATGCTTTGCATCAAATAGAGTCTGTTCAACAGTTCATGAGAAAGTGTTTTCTCTTTGCCGTCGTTTAGAGCTTTGTATGTCTTTTTAGCGTGTCAGCTTCATTTGTATAAACCCGCAGTGATTTTTTTTTCTTCTTCTGAACAGGACCTCGCTTATTTTTAGCAACGGCGACCATGTGTTAATGGAATGGCATCGTTTGTACAATTTTAAAGACCTCTATATTAAGACCATCTGTGTCACATTTGGTAAAAATATGTTCCATGTCTTTTTGTGTGGAAAATAAGCCGTATTTCGAAAATAAGCCGTATTAAGACTTCTATATGTTTAGTGTTAGTTACCATATTGGATGACAGATTGGCATCATTTGTAGAAACAAGAAATTCTTTTACAGAATTTGATCAAATTCTGTTCAACGGTTTTTGAAGAATTTTTTAAAAAAGTTTTCTATTTTAGGTCGTGTCTGCCATTTTTGATGGCGGAATAGAATCATTCCAACAAGAAAGCCTTCATGCCAGAATGCTCTTTGTTAAATATCCTTTAAATAATGCTATCATTGTGTATGTTTTATTTTATCATGTAGGGCTGTGTTTCCGTTTTCTATTTTTTAAAGAAGAATCTCTCTTTCCAAAGATTTGTTATGCTATTTTATATTTTTACATCTTTGGATCATATTATTTTTAATCGGCACAATGCAGTTAATAAGCTGGCGTGCTGTTTACCCTATACATGCATAAATACGTTGCAACTGACTCGATGGATTTTGCGAAGTTGAAAAGAGCAATCCCTGACGGACGACAGACGGCAGAGGACACAAACTGGACGAAGGATCATAACACTCATTTGGTCTTATGGTAAGATGAACTCAAATTCGTGGATCCAACCTCTGAAATTTCACTTATACATCTCAAATGATCAAGGATTAAAAATTGTTATTTACATTAGAAGCCAATGAGTTGCAAAAATATGGACTTCTATGGTGACTTCCGTATGCATTTTATTTCTTCCTCGGTTGTAGATACTCCCGAGATATTTTTATATTCATCAAGCCATTATTGACGTTTCTGCGATGTACCAAACTGAAGTTACGGGCTCCGAAACGTGCGATTTATTACTGAGTCCGAGCTCATGTGATAATAAGTATAACCTTTTAAGCCAATCATATTTCGGCGTTGATGCGTGTGCCGCATAGTTTACCCATTTTGAAAATAGAGTCGCGTGTATACAATGTATGTGCAGCGAAGAAGACAATGTCTAATTCTTGCATGGAACAGGATTCCTAAAGCTGAATCGAGTTAATGGTAAGTAAAAACTTACTTTTGCATCTACTACTGTTCTGTAATTCAAGAAGCGATGCACATAGAGTTGAAAACATGGTACATGTAGCTCTTTTCACCCGTTTTCACATGTGCACGCACTTGTCCAAAAGGAACAAATTCGCGAAAATAGCACGTTTCGGAGCCTGTAACTCCAGTTTGGTACAATGCAGAAAAGTCAATCATGGCTTGATGGATAGAAAAATATATCAGGAGTAAAACAAGCCATATAGTATGGACGTGTACCTTTAAAGACGGAAATAGCAGAAGGAAATTGAGGGTCATGGGTGGAACGAAGTATTTGGAAGTTCCGTACCTTCTCTCTTATATATTATGACAGAGAGGGTCCTATGTCAGAACGGGTCATGGGGGTAATCTAAGGTATTTTTGTCACTCTGTTTGATTTTTTCCTTTAGATTATTGTTGTGCTTTTTTTCTCAACATCAAGCTCGCGTCGAGCACCTGTGCCGGAAAATTGGTGGTTTATCTGTAGTACATTGATTCACTGATTTAGAAATGGGATGGTGATGAACAGCAGTGGAATTGAAGAACTTCAAAAATGCTGTATAGATTTATCATCTTTATTATCATATAATAATACGAGACATATCCACGAATATGCTAAATCGGAATATAAAAAACTAGCACATGAAAGTAAAAGAAAAGTTGTAAAACATGACCTGTGAGTTAACAATTTAATATTTCTTCTCCCTAAATTAAATCTTTAAACATATTTTGGTAGTATCCGCAAAACTTTCAATTAATTTCAGAATAAAATTTTTGTTCTCTGCACAAATAATCGACTGTGACATACTTCCTTGTTAAATCGAATAAAACTACATGTATCATCAATGAAATATGGTATTTGTTTAAGTCACAAAAGCTGTGTACAATTTATCAATGTTTTGCTTAACTTTGAAGTCAGTGATATCAATCAAGTTATGCGTTGGCTTGTGCTAACAGACTTTTAATGTGAAATTTTATTTTATCTTGTTTCACTCACTGTTTCGTACAACAACAAAAATAAATTGAGGCAAAAATCGAGGACTGTCATCCTACAACATGCTTGTGCTGAAACTTCGTTTTATTTAGCTTATATTATTTTCCCCATAGAATACTCGAGAAAACAGTAGACGCTATACATTTTTGCTGATTAAATTTGTTTCTAAATGAACTAAAGCAGATGTTTCGTGGACTGCCACATACCAGCTGCTTTGCAATATTCCGTGTTAACTTTTTTGATACAATGTTTCAGATTTAGGCTCGCGATAGTCACCAGACAGGTCATAAAATTGCTGGGTCCCTACAAATAACATGCAAGTGATAAGGCATAAACGTGTCTTCTTTATCTGTTAATAAGAATGGCAAAAAATATACTTACAGTTGTTACATCCCGAATTTCCTTAGAATGTACATTCTTAGTTCTGCAAAACCAAATGTCATGGGTTCTAAAGCTTGATTACACATTTCGAAATTGTATTGTAATTTTGACTGTATTCCAAGTGCAATTACATCCTCCTTATTGCACTCAAAATTAAATGAACATAATATATTCCACAGCGTCTTTTTGATAATTACAATTGAAAGAATTCATATTTTGCCCACATTATGATTCCAAACATTCAATGACAGAATAGAAACACACATGCAGATGTCAACACGCTGCTCGCTCGCTCTGAAATCGTACGTACTTCATGTAGAATTGGCACAGATAAATCCAGTCCATAGTCATGAAATTTCGTACAATCGACAAAAATAGTAAAATCTATTCATTCCAGACCAAATGGAAAAGTTGTTGCAATGCGCATTAATTCACAATATGACTCTAAATTTAAATTTTAAGTAGACCAAACCTCCATTTTTTCCAAAAGTGATGTCTAGCACACGACTAAGTTCAAATTTATCTGGGTGGAGTTATGTGTGCATTAATAATGTTGTTGTGTACTGATGAATTTGCGCTTGTGTTTTTAATTTGGAATACAGAAAAAATTCAATTACTTTGTTTCTTGTAGTGTATTTTTGTTTATATAATTAAGCTTGAGGTAGAATAAGAAAATGAGCATATAATCAAAATGTTACTGAATTTGTATGGGAAAATATGAACTCGTTTTGCCGGATGGATATACTGCACTCCCAAGGTCGTGCAGTATATCATCCGAAAAACTCATTCATATTTTCCCATACAAATGCAGTAACCTATAAATACCATATACGTGATTCTAACTCAGTAAAGAAACGAACTGAAGTTAATCTTATGATTAGACTCAGTCTTTCTAAGAATGTGTGTGCGTGTGTGTGTGTGTGTGTACTTAAATATGAAGTCAATAATATAATCATTGACACATGCAATAAAATAGAGGAAAATGTGACAGCATTTGTGTAATTTCTTTTTAAAGAGAATATTGTATCTATTGCATATTTATGATAAATTAATAATTTGTTCTGTTTTGTTTTATTGTTTGCAAACATATGAAAACACAGTTTAATCTAATAAAAATAGAGTGAACAATAAGGTTCTTTTCTTTTCTTACTTTGTCTGCAATAATGGCATGGATGAATCAGAATCTGTTTATTATAATTACAATGAAACACTGTGATTCATGTAACAGAATGAAATAAGAAACCTGAAATCATATTGTATGATATCACAAATCCATAGTTTGGTTGTTCCGTATAAGCATATAATCATAGATGAAACCCTCTAGGATTTATGCATGTACTCTTTTCTGAGAAATACATTAATCATTTTTCAGTGATTTTTTTTGTTATTTACTTTATTTTACTTTATTAACGTTACATTGAACCACAGACATCATCTGCATCTATGAAAACAAAGAATTTTAGGTGTGATTTACAAGGGAAAGAAATATAACATATCAATTCATTTGGATCTATTTCATAACAATGGAGTTTGGAATGGAATGTTACAAATTTTATTTTTGATTCATTTGTGCACATTGCACAGTTAATACTTTTCATTACTAGCGTTTATTAAATTGTGGAAACTTAAATAGCTTTCTTGTCTTGTGATTAAAATCGCAAGTCAAGCCAAAGCTGACCTTGTGTTGAAGTAAAGCTCGGGACATTACAGCTATGTTTAAAATAATGGAGAGGAACATTAATAAATTATAGTAAAAACAATGTAAAACTATGTTTAAAATAATGGAGATGAATTCAGATTGCAAAGATACACGAGGAACCAGTCTATAAGTCTGTCAGATTTGTACAATCTAGGTCTATTCGAAGAACCTACTGCTTTTTACTACCACAAGATGTCTAAAAATGATAAGTTACATAAACTCAAAATTTAATCAAGCTACTCCAAGATGAGTCCAAGAACTGTACTGTTTCATACATAATCAAAGTACATGTATATCCAAATTAAATCCAAGCTTTCTAACAACTATTGGATAGTGGAACTTAAGACAGCTCTTGAAAAGTTCTACTAACGTTTTAGTGGCTCTCTCTTCTAGTGCAGTTTCATGCCATAACTGGCCCTGCACTGTATGCATTCAGAATCATTCTGTAACTGGCCCTGCACTGTATGCATTCAGATTCATGCCGTAACTGGCCCTGCACTGTATGCATTCAGATTCATTCTGTAACTGGCCCTGCACTGTATGCATTCAGTTTCATACTGTAACTGGCCCTATACTGTATGCATTCAGATTAATTCTGTAACTGGCCCTGCACTGTATGCATTCAGATTCATGCTGTAACTGGCCCTGCACTGTATGCATTCAGATTCATGCCATAACTGGCCCTACACTGTATGCATACAGAACCATACCATAACTGGCCCTGCACTGTATGCATTCAGATGCATACCGTAACTGACCCTGCACTGTATGCATTCAGATTCATACCGTAACTGGCCCTGCACTGTATGCATTCAGTTTCATACTGTAACTGGCCCTATACTGTATGCATTCAGATTAATTCTGTAACTGACCCTGCACTGTATACATTCAGATTCATGCTGTAACTGGCCCTGCACTGTATGCATTCAGATTCATGCCATAACTGGCCCTACACTGTATGCATTCAGATTCATACAGTAACTGGCCCTGCACTGTATGCATTCAGTTTCATACTGTAACTGGCCCTGCACTGTATGCATTCAGATGCATTCCGTAACTGGCCCTGCACTGTATGCATACAGAACCATACCATAACTGGCCCTGCACTGTATGCATTCAGATGCATACCGTAACTGACCCTGCACTGTATGCATTCAGATTCATACCGTAACTGGCCCTGCACTGTATGCATTCAGATTCAGAACTATCAAAAATTAAAGTCTTTTTTAACTGTCTTTCATCTTGTCCCATAACTAGAATTGAAAACATAGAATCACGGGTACATAAAATCAATCCTTTCACAGGTGAGGAACTAATAAATCTGATAACATTCCATGCATAGGAAAAGTAATTTGTGGAAAATAAATCGTGAAAGAATCTATTATAAAAAAGTGCTATACATCAAAACTTTGCTAAATACTGAATTTTCCACACATTTTATATTTAATAAAAAATCAGATGGTTGATCACAACTGCATGCGTTACATAGGAGTAGCTGAATGAATGAAAAAATAGCAATAGTTGAAAGATCTTATAATTTTAAAAATAATGGGCTGATTATTGTGTTAATTTTGGACATACCTGACATTGTATGCATATAGATTCACAAAATGAAGTATGTATATACATATTGACATGTAATATGCAAAAATAATGTCTACAGATATATTTGCTATTTATAACAAAGGTGAAAGTTATAAAGGAGCACAAACAGATGCATGCAAGTTTAATTTCTACAAACTAACACTATACAGATTACATTCTATTCCTTGGTAAGTGTATAGAAAAAACTACCATACTTATTAATAATACAAATTCATCAACTGTTGCAAGTACAAAATTCAGTTTTGGACAACAAATATAGTTTAGTTTTGAAAAAGTCACAAAAAATGTGCTGTGTTTTTTGTGGATATTTTGATCATATGCTCTACATACTAGGAAAACTACAGATCATATTTACAAGCTTCGCTCATTATTCTCACCAACCTGCATTTGCAAGATTGTCATGGATTGGTTAGAACAATTTGTATCTATTCTCCAGTTCTTACTCCCCAGTCCCATACAAAAATGATACACTTGCCCGAAGTCTTTCTGCTACAATTTTTGCAACATATTTAAGCTCAAATAAGCAACCATCTGCCCTTCATATACCATGTGCTAAAATGCAAGCTCACTGTATTTTATTCCCAAAGAGACTTTCTACTGTCTAAATTTCCTTTGCAAGATGCTTTCACCAGTGTCGTTTCATGCTGGCAGATTCTTTTCAAGTTGTTAAATGGTTTAAAATAGCAGTAGACCCAAATTCTAGTCAGAATAAGTCTGAGCAGGGGGATCAGGTGGCATGTGCACAACACAGTTATCAAGCCAACCTCCGTGGTTTAAAAAAAAAAGGTCAGATTGAATACATGCTTATACAGTAGCTATTGAGTGCATGGCTGGTGAAGAAAAGAATGGAAATATCTATAAACACATTAACTGCTGTATCAACTCCACCTCATTTAACTGTTCTTTTCACATATAAAAGTAATTATTTCAACTGATCAAGAGGAAAACCAATTCATAATTTGAAGATTGCATTAAATGTGAACATGAAAATTAGAACGTTGAGTATAATGTCAGAAAGATCAGTCAAATGTCATGTGACATTTTTAATATTATGATCATTCTTTAACTTTTATTTCCGTATTTGCCTTAAAAACATAAGATTCACCCCACCCACCATCCACCAAGAAAAAATGAAATAAAGACGAATAATTATAATCTTATCAGCTTCCATTTCGGAGTTTCTAAAGAAATGAGAAAAAATTATATTTGACCATTCAGCAAGATTAGCCTTTAAATTCCACACTTTGCAAATGCTTGTAATGGCAACTAATTACCCACCAAGCATTGCAGAGACACCTTTAGTTTATATGGATTTTGTGAATTTAGTGCCATCTTTCAGCACATGATAGGCTATACATGCTACCAGTATATTTTTGAGGAGGAAGAACCCTGGAAAATCCTGTCAAGAACCAATAACCCCCCTTAAGCTACTAGCAAGCATTCTCACATACCATACTGACTGAGCTGAGACTCAAACCCACATAGGCAGAGGTGAGATATCAAGGAACTTTAAAGGCATGTACCTTAGATCACTTGGCCACCAGGAACCCATCATACAGATCAAGGCACACTAAAATATACATTTACTAAAGTAGCTGTTATCATTCTTAGAGGTAACCACTAATATCCTTCAGTCTTGAATTTCATTTGTCCTGTATGACGTCAAAACGTGAAATTCTTTCTTCAGAAAGGGGATCTACATGTAATTGCTGCCTATTTTGTGTTCACTATGCAATTGTTATGTGAGGAATAAACTTGAACATGCCTATATACACCGCTGGCAGCATGAAAAGAAAAACAAAGTTTCCTTTAAATTCTGATCATTATACTGGGTTGATCTCATTACTGAGGTGGTTGTTACATCAAAGTTCTATGCTAGTAGGTGCCATTTAGAGTTCTGGCAATCTTCTGTATTTATATGGAATCCAAAGCTATCGGAAGCCATTCACCTAAACCAATCTGCTGACTCCCAACCACCCTCTACATGCTGACATGGACTCGTCTGTGTTTCATAAACATGAAATAATAGTGCTATGGACTTTAGTCACCGCTGGTCTTCCAAACAGAGGAACGTCACCTGTTTTGTCTGTCGTGAACTTTACTGTTTCTCTGAAGGTGATCTACATTGAAGTGTCTTGTTTGTAACAATTTGTGATGTCATCCATGTCAACTGACATGTCCCCCATGGCAATCTTTGTCCAGTTGTTTTCATCTGAAATGGGTTTCTGGTTTTTTGTTTGAGCATGATCACTGACAAAAAAAATTACAGATGAAGAAGGTTTATCATTGTCATAAGTCTCCTGCACACTGTATGGGGCTTCCTTCCCGATGTTTTCTGGTTTTGAAGCCTCCCTCTCTGTTTCGGTGGGCATGGCACTTGTATGATTTGGCATGCTATTTAAGGTGATATTTACTGAAAGCAAATAATATCTTCTGTAAAAGTAGATCACAAGATCATTTTAAATGTACAAAGTTAAATCAGATTAAAAATTCCGAAAAATGTATACATCGTTATTTCACTGTTAATTTAAGATGAAATTTGTTATAATACTTTTCTTCTATCACACGATGTTCACTTGAGCAAATAATCATGGCAAATAAAAGTCAGATAGACAGACCCTGGATTTCATAATCCTTCGCTTGTCATGGTTTATTCTATAATTAGCTTAAAAAGTTTACTTTGCACCTGCAGTTGATATCATACCCGTTCCAACCACTATCCCCACTCCCACTTCCTAAGTATGGTTTCCTTTCTCATAGCTATTTTCTTTCTTTTATTTTGGGGTTGTTTTTTTTTTTTTTTGGAGGGGGTGCAACATTGTATTCTCTCTTGTCTGAGGAAACGTTATGCACCTGCATTCCAAAACTGAATTGCAGTTTGACAAATCCAAAAGTTATAGATATCCACGCCCACTAACAAACATGACATTCTCTTTTAATAAAAATTTATAACATTTTACCACCTTATGAAATGGTTCACAGTAAAAGTTTTATGATAGTTCGGCAAAAGAAAGTGGAGCTATTTAAGAATTTAAGTGATGTGATTCAGCAACTGAGAGTTTGTATTAAAATAAATACAGAAAACAAACCACACCATTAAATTCTTATAATTGCACATCTTCTTAAAATATATTCTCTCTTTTCTTTTCCTATTTATTGTAATTTTTATCATTCTTTTTTAGTCCTCATTCAGTGAATGAATACCAGATAGGTAAAGTACAGTTTATAGAATTAATCACAGATAGATCTGATCACATGGTTACATTCTGCCCAATGGAAATCCCATTACATTTACCAACCAATACAGCTGTGTACATTAGAGTGTGAAGTTCTCAATGAGTCAGGCGACAGTGACTGATGCAGACCTACTATTTTGTTTTTGTGTCCCAGCCATTATTAGCAAATAAGTCTCATGTAGCTATGCTTAAAAACTGACAGCAGTCCAATGTAATTTGAAATAAACAATGATTAGCTGACAGTTAGCGGAAGGTAGATGAAGCTTGAAGATTCGTCAATTATATTACAACATTATTATGTTGCCTTTGCAGGGCTGAACATGCTATAAATGACTTACTACTATTGTTGATCACAGGATTGCCAGCAATACTCTGGATCGATGAAGAACTGTAACCAGACTTGTCCACTTCTCGACCTTGCTCTTCAGCTCTGATGTTGTTCAGTTCTATGTCATCCTCTGACATTTTTCTACTGCAGCTGTTTGGTTTCCCGATATCGGTTTCTAATGAGCAAGAAAACAAAAATACTTAGGGTACTTTCAGATACTCAGATTGCTCGAATTCTTTCCACGGACAAAAAAAAAATCAGGCCCCTTCTCCATAAAATGTCTCATGGATGAGTAGAATTCTGCTCAAGTTTTGCATGATAATTATTTGTTGACTACGAAGATAGGATAACTTAATTAAACATCTGTTTGTTAAAGCAAGGTGGTCATATTGTGGGGCTAAACAGTGTAATACAATAAATTTAACTTCGCAGAAATTTCATGGAAGAACAACATTTTAAGTTGAGTAAGTAATCAGGTAGAAAAGTTCTGTGGAGTGGGGCCAAATCATGTAGAAAAAGGATAAAATGTAAATATATGAAGTTGGCTACATAGATGATGCAATTTTTTAAAACATTTTAATTATATATCTTAATAAAAAATATAGAAAATATACATACATTGCTGCATTTGCTTAATTTTTGACAAAACCAAGGAAAACTGGAATTTTCATATAAAACTTGAAATAATCCCAAATGCAATCAATTGAATTTAGTAAATGAAAAGCAAAGCAACGATTAAATGAAATATGATATATGTGTGTGTGTGTGTGTATATATATATATATATATAGACACACACACACACACAACTACGAGAGAGATTATTGAAAAACTTTCCGATATACCATGAGGTCTGCTTGGCACGTATTTGCAATTTGTTCGCTCAGCCTTGACTGTGGTTTGTTTAAGATCACGGATTTCTGGAAGAGCTGTTGATGGCTGCTCCAAGTCAAGACCACTCTTATCATTCTGTTGAACACTACTAGAATATTGGCCACTGATGACATCAATAATGCTGGGATCATCTGATGCTGGACCAGTAGAACAAACATTCATAAGTGGACTCTGCTCATTGATTAGTTCTTTTGACTTTGATTTCACGATACAGCATATAAAATAAATATTTAAAACCAACGAGACAGCCAGTAAGGAGACCAGTATAACTGAAAATGGAAAACACGCAGTGTAAATAAGCAACATGGTCAGATTAATTTGTTTTTCCTGTTGGATCCCTTTGAATTCTTTGTCTTCTAGTCATTTATATATTTTTAAACAAACCGAAAGCCTCATAATAAAAATGGATAAAGTTTAGGTCTTACACAAACTGGCAAATACATTTTCAGAAAGAAAAGTACAGAATGACAATACTTCCTTGGAGCAACTGGAGGGCATAAATATGGTTTTAAGGGTTAACACTTGCTTGTTGGTTATTTTTATCAGTACAAACACCCTACCCCCACACCTAAGAAAACCCCATGCATTTGTAAAAGCTCTGAATTCAGAGTGGTGGATATTTTTTTGATGAATTTTACCTTTATAAATTCCCATTACAAATACAATTTTTTGGTCTTTTAGAAAAAAGAAAGTTTGAATTTTGTTCTAAATTCAGTGTAAACAAACCATCTTTTACATGAACACAAATATGATGACAAGTTGGCATCATGCCAAAAACAGTCTTTCCACGAGCCTAACCATCAGAACTCAGTATGATAGCAGAGTATCAGCAACTTGTACTTGCATATGTGTTCTTTTGTTTTTCTTTGGGGGGGGGGGTCTTGGGAGGGGAAGTTGTTTTTTAATTTAAAAAAACAATTAAGCCAAACATAATTGACATTTGTCCCAAATGTGGCTGGTTTTTTAATCTATAAGTTATTACTTTTGAGTGGGAGAAATGTTTTTGGATATTTGGCATTGATTGTTTCTGAATTTTCAATCTATACCCAAAAACAAAGACTGTGGCATTCATTTGAGGTAACAAATAAGTTCAATTTTCTTTTTAATCAGGAAGATTTCCAGACTTTAAAATAATATTTTACTACACAGTTCAAGTTAGTGCCTTTATAATTTTACTTCAGTGACTGTTCTGTAAAAAAAATTCTTCTTTTATTTAAAGATAAATTACATACTCAGCTGTGGTTGCTATAACTGTAGAACAATAATTTATGCAAAATGGTATATAAAATTTAAAATGAGTCATATGTAGTTATTTTGATTTAGATCTGCACTTATTGTCTTATAACTGTGTGTTTATATTTATTGTTTTTATTTTACTATAAACACTTTTGGAATGTACCGACACTGTTTGCTACAGGCTCTAGTTTCTATATATTTTCAAAAGAAACAATAAATGATTTATGCTTCCGAAAGAACATTGCTAAGATTTTTATGCTGGATGGGGATATGTTGTTTTTATGAATTATTAATGTGAAAAGAATGGAATGAAGTTAACCAAGTGTAAATGTGGAAATAGGCAATTTGTTTTCAAAGGAAGTAACTATCAGAATCAAGCAACATCATTTACCTCCCTTTGTACAATAAAGGCTTTTACTATCCAGTCTAGATTTTTCTCACATAATATAGACTTTTAAGGTCAAGAAACTGTACAATACTGAATATAACCTGCAGTTTCATGATATAAATGAAAGAGTGTGTTTGGTTAGACTATAGTAGGTGCATAATAAATAAATAAATAAATGATTCCTGTGAGAGAAGTGTTTTCATTGGCTAACATAACTTGATTTGCAATAAAACTGTACAAGCTTTTATGCAGTGGTCTGTACAATATGGATTCTTATTGTACAGACCACTGCATAAAATATGGATTCTTACTGTACAGACCACTGCATAAAATATGGATTCTTATTGTGCAAGTCTATGTTGTGTTGAAAAAACTACTGGATGCAAGGAAATGAAAAGCAAAGGACAAGAATGATGTGTATAATGGGCTTTTTATCACAAGTTCTTAATATTATGCATTACAGTTTGTGCAGTTTGATATGCAAGTGTTCATGAAGACAGACATACAGAAAAACATGCATACAGATACAAGAGAGTATACCGATTGTTATTACAAATTTCCAATCATTTTCATCTCCAGGTTTGTTGAGGCAATCAGATGCATTTTTCTGCTCTCTGCTCTCGGAGAATTTTCCTGTTGTTATGAGTGTTGTAGTTTGCTTTGTAGCCACTGAAAGCAGAAAGATATATCATTCCAACGAGATTTACCATAACAGGCAAGATATATCATTCCAACGAGATTTACCATAACGGGCAAGATGCATACACTCATGCACACATACAGAGTTAGACATAGATAGACCCATACACACATACAGAGTTAGACATAGACAGACCCATACACACATACCGAGTTAGACATAGACAGACCCATACACACAGACAGAGTTAGACATAGACAGATAGACAGACCCATACACACAGACAGAGAGACAGATAAGCAGAGAATTAAATTAGTAGGGAAAAACGATCAATATCCGAATATTGACTATTAGAATTGTTTAGAAACAAAAACAGAAATATGGTTTATTAATATGTAGAAAAATATGAATTATGGATGAACAGGCAAACAGAAATGCCAGAATCAAATTATTTCATCCTATTCTGCAAGATTCAGCGATGTTTAAATTCACAGCACTCACCATTTGCCATACACCGTTCTTTCACCAGTAAACCTGTAACACAAAAAATAAAATAAATAAAAACAGGAGTTGATTTTTTCAATAAGAAGCTCAGTTTCCGATGTTTTTGTATGAGTAGGAACATGTAACATGCGTAGCACAGTGTCGAGTTTAGACACATAATTAACCTTGGTCTCATTCAACCAGACTCTCACATGACTCGGTGATTGATTGATTGATTGACTGATATATTTATTTTCTCCATACATTACTAAGAAAACAATCAATAGTATGAATAATACAACTCAAATGAAAAGTAATTTAAGTTGTTTAAACAAGTGTAAGCTTCAATTGTTAAAATGCCTAATGGCCTTAACGCAACGTCAGTTTGTGTACATCTAGAGTTACTTTGTCCATGCTTATTGCAAAATCGATGACGTCACTCTAGTACAAGCCGCTTATGAAGGCCTGGATCATACCAAATTTCACATCCATACAACACTCGGGGTATTACAATAGTTTCATATAAAATTTTGCTGTTAGTGGATTAAATCAGTTCTCATTTATTCTGATATCAATAAAACTTAATAATTTACTTAAAAGTTTATCTTTAGCGTCTTTAATCTTGGGATATGTTCCACGATACTTCATCAAAGTAACGCCTAAATGTTTACATGACTCTGCTTCTTGAACACTATCAAAGCCCAAGACCCACTGACTGTGCTTTCTGTTGAATTCGGATGAGCTTTCGCTGGCAACAATGCTGACAGTTTTCTTGGAATTACATCTAAATCAATACTTATGGAGTACTCGTTACATTTAATCAGTACTTGATTCAAGCCTCACTCTGAGCGACTTCGGATAATCATTTAATCTGCTACGATACGGGCAAGGGTTACCAACATAAACAAAACCAAGCTTACATGTGGATAAAACATCAAGAAGTTCATTTATATACACA
This sequence comes from Sinohyriopsis cumingii, assembly GCA_028554795.2. Taxonomy (NCBI): domain Eukaryota; kingdom Metazoa; phylum Mollusca; class Bivalvia; order Unionida; family Unionidae; genus Sinohyriopsis; species Sinohyriopsis cumingii. The sequence continues at coordinate 103,299,514 of CM068840.1, read as the reverse complement.
ATGTAAGGCAACGGGAATCCCACACTGGCATGTTCTTTCAAAAGGAAATCTTTGAGAAATTCTTTTAGAAAGAATAACTCTGCTATACATATTTGAGTACAAGCTGACAATACCTTTCCATATTCTGGAAATTATACAAATAAACCATCATGCCATATGTTGTCAAAAGTATTTTCGGTTTCAGGAAAACTGTACAAAGCGTACTTTGATTTCCACAAGCGTTACAAACCAGTTCATTAACAAAAAGGGATGCCATCTAGCAGTCCAGATCCTTTTGAGACAATTGCAAATGTGAAGTGTCCTAGCACAATTTTAATTGTTAAAACATTTTCCAATCTCTTTTTCTCTATCTCCCCCCATCGCTGCCTCGTCCAACCTCCCAAAAATTATTTATACAAAATACAATCAGTTACCTACACTTTACAAACACAGACAATGCATTTCATGCTAAAATCATTGGTTCGACATGTGAAGGAAAAAGATAAACACATTTTATGTGTGTTTTGTGTGTGTAACAAAGCTCCTTGTTTATGGACAGTAGATTGAACCAGAAAGTGGCTGCTGCAAAAGAGGCTACAAATAAAGATGCTTGATACACAGTGATATATATTTCTATGACCAAGTCATTAATTAATTTGTCGGCCATTTAAATATTCTGAAGAACGAATTGAATCTCATAAAGATCAGTACAATATGGGTCCCGCATTTGTTGACAGCTGATCAAAAGTAGACTCGGGTTGAAAATTTGCCATCATGACAGACTTCTTGCAGGAGGACAGCATCCAAACTCTGCCACATTTTCATATAGCCCTGATTCAGTTCCAAGCGACTTTTGACTTAATCCCATTATCAAAGATTCGGTCAGGGGAAGGCGGCAGGAAAGCCGCCATGCAGTCGAAGTACGCTCTTTCGAGTGTATGAACAACATGCCAAAATGTGAATACAAAATGACACTTAATAATTGGATAATGGGAAAATGTGTAGAGTGCATAAGGAGTATAGTGTTGTTGTTGTTGAGTTTAATTATAGTGGCTTGTGCACAATTGTGCGTGTGCCACTTTTTTCTGACTGCACCGTAGCCTGCTATTTGTTGCTGGGGAAGGGAATGGTGTCACATCGCCCAGGCTTTTATGGGTTCAAGGAACCCTGGTAGTTTGGCCTCAGTATGTGGGTCCATAAAGGTCCCTTACAGTTGAATGGTTGGCTGTCATTAGCGGGAAGGAGAGCTCGGGAACGGTCCTGGTTGCTTCACATCGCTGGTTTCTTGTTGCATTTGCCTGGTGTTTCTTGTGGGTTTTTTTGTTGTGTTTTTTCCAAAATGTTCTAAAAAAAGGGGGAGGGTTCTATGCTGTTTATAGAGGTTGTTAGTAGAAATCATGTATGAAGAGAGATTTTCAAGGTTATTATGGTATTACTAGTCGAGGTGTTTAGGGTGTGCTTCCTACATTATGTTATTTATAAGATTTTAGATATTGCCTCTTTAAGTTATTTATTTATTAATGTTTTGTGAGATTAAATGTTATTTATACTTTATTTAGCAACAGACCAGAGTCCTAGCCGATTACACAGTTCGTTAAGGACATCTAGGACCAGAGTCCTAGCTGATTACTCGGTTCGTTAAGGACATCTAGGACATCCGATTTTGCGGTTTCCTTAGTTTTTGATAGGTGCTTCGAATTATTTATTAATATTTTTATAAAACTGAATGATATGTTATGGGTTTTTATGTAGCGGCTTCTAAATTTATTTAGCTAGTTACAGGGTCTTTTGGTTTTGTGGGGATAGTAATTATATTTTGTTCCCAAGTCCTGCTGAGTCTATGAATTTATTTATATTTTTATATGCTGATTGTTTATTTTTATTAGAGTCCATGAGTAGCTCTGGGTATGTGTGTGGTGATCCAATCTCTTTTTGGTTTTTGATAAATATTTTCCTAGCGGGTTGATATTTTGGGCATATATTGAATATGTGGTGTAGATCTTCGGTGGTGTGGCAGATAAAGCAGTTAATGGTTGCTAGTTTGGGTCCTATAAACCTTCCAAAACTGATTGCTAGTTTAGTTTTTCCAGTTATTATCATGTTTATGGTTTTCTTTTCTAAATAGGTATCTGTATGTTCCTATCTACAGTTTTTTGGGTTTCATGGTGCTTTTTACCTTTTGTGGAGGAGTTCCAAAAATCTTGCCATTTTTGACTTATATATGTTTGTGAGAAGCTTAGTGCTTCAGTAGGGCTATAGTTAAGCTTGATAGAGTTTTGATCTCCTAGTTTGGTTTGTGCAACTTTGTCTGCTGTTTCGTTGCCAGAGATTCCAATGTGCGACGGTATCCACATGAGCTTGACTAATTGATGTGCTGTGGTGATATCGTCGATTAACTGGCATGCTCTGTCAAGGAATTGTTCCCTAGAGTGTGTATTGCGATTTTGGATCGATTTGATAACGCTTAGGGAATCGCTTATAATGACTGCTTTAGGTATTTGGTTGTCTTTGATCCATTGTAGTGATTCAAGTATAGCCCAGAATTCAGTGGTGTAAATGGAGCAATAGTCAGGTAATCTGGATCCCGTTTGTATATTGAATTCAGGGATGACTATTGCTGCTGCTGTTCTTGGTGGGTTGTTTGTTTTTGATCCATCGGTATATATTTTAACATAGTCCAGGTATTTTTGGTTGATTTCGTTTACCAGTACAGGTTTTAGTAAGTCTTCTTGTCCTTCTTTATTGCCTAATTTGGTAGCTTCAATGTTAATCCTTGGTGGTTTTTGTAACCATGGTGATTTGTTCTGGTCTGTACTGTTTGTTACCTGTTTTTTTAGTAGAGGTATCTTTTCTCTTAGTTCAAGGATTACTTTGCCACTTGGTGTGGTGGGTATGATTTTGGGTTTGAAGACAACTTTATACTTGTTTATAGCTATTTTGGTGGGATGGTTGTCTGGGTGGGTATCTAATCGAATGGAGTATCGGAGGAGCAGTTCTTACCTACGTAATTTTAAGGGTAGTTCTCCTGTTAGTGTTTGTAGTTCTTCTAATGATGTTGAGGGGAGTGTTCCTGTGCATAATAGTAAGGCTTTTCTCTGGATAGTGTCAAGTTTTTGTAGTCCAGGTTGCTTAGCCGAGTTATATGCTTGGTTACTGTAATCCAGTTTTGATCTTATTAGGGTTTTATATATTGTGAGGAGGGTTTCCTGGTTGGATCCTCAGTAAATCTGATTATGTTACAATTCTGGTTGAGTTGTTCAATGTGCTGTTTCCATGTGAGGTGGTTGTCAAAGAACATTCCTAGGAATTTTACTACTGTTACATATTTGATTAATTGTTTTTGTACATAGAAGTTTGGATAGACTAGGTTGTTATTTCGTTTGGGGTGAATATGGTTGCCACAGTTATTTCATGAGATATTTTGAAACCCCATTTGTCCGCCCATCTCCTATGTTGTCTAGGCTCTGCTGGATTTCTTTAACTACTATTTTATTGGCAGGATTTCCATTCCTCCATATGCCACTATCATCTGCAAATTGTGACAAGTCTATTTTTGTGGAGGCTGCATTGAGGTCAAGGTCGTTTACCATTAGGTTAAATAGTAGGGGATTTATTACACTGCCTTGCTGTGTTCCATTTTCAAGTGCCTATTCTTGTGGTAATTTTCCGGCCTGTGAGGAAATCACCAATCCAGTTGAATAAGCATCCAGTTATTCCAAATTGGTTTAATTTGGCCATTAGTCCATTGGTCCATACTAGGTCGAACGCTTTTTCTAGGTCTAGAAAAACCGCTATGAGGTTGCGATCGGTTTTCTTATGTGCGTTAAAAGCGAGTTTGATATCTGTTTCCAATCTGAGAAGTTGGTCAGTGGTGGACCGTTTGTTCCGAAAGCCACATTGATTTATGGAGAGTAGATTATTGGTTTCTAGGTGGTGTTTTAACCTATTTGCGATTATTGTCTCCATTATTTTGCAAATATTGTTTGTAAGGGAAATGGTTTGGTACAATTTATGTTGTTGGGATCTTTACCTAGCTTGGGGATTGGTATTACTATGGCCCGTTTCCATTTGGTGGGTAGTTGGCCTCTATCCCATATCCTGTTAAAGAGTTTGATTATGGCTGTTGTTATATTGATAGGTAGTTTTTTTTATATAGATAATGTAACCTAACTGATCCTTACCAGGGGATGTTTCGTTTTTGGATGGTAGGGCTATCTCCCATTCATGTACTGTGATGTTGCTATTTAGGTGAGATTCTTTTGTTCCTTGGTCTTGAAACATTTGAGATTGGGTTTCCTCCATTAGTTTTTTGTGTTCTTGAAAGTTTCTGGTGTGGTTATTGTTCGAAAAATGCTTCAGGGAGGTCTGCCTTATCTTTATTTGTTATGGCATTTTTAATTTTTGGGGCTGAGGTAGTTGCTTTCCCTTTTATGGCTTTTCTCTTGTCCCATATTTGTTTTGAGTTTGTTTTAGACTCAGTTTCGAGCAAAAGGTTTGCCATTGATTAATTTTAGCAGTTTTTATAGTTTGTTTTAGTGCTTTTTCTTTATCTTTATCTTTATATTGCTGGAAGTAGATAGAATTTTTGGTGCATTTATATTTATTTAAGGCCCTTTTTGTCTTTATGTGCTATAGTGCACTGTTTTGTCCACCATGGTAAAGGGTTTTTATTTTGGATATTAGTTGTCTTTGGGATGCATCGGTCAGCTGCCTCTATAATTGTGTCTGTTATGTTATTATAATACATGTCAATATTTGGGCTTTCTAAGTTATCTGGATTTACTCTAGCTAGTAATAATTGGAATTGGTCCCAGTCTGCCTGTTGGTACCTACATTTAGGTGGGGTTTCGTTTGGAATGTGTTGAATTTTTGTTTGAATATTGATTGTGATTGGGAAATGGTCACTTCCTAACATATCTTCTTGACCCACCTACCAATTTGTGATTTGAGCCAATTTTGGGGTAGTGATGGTTAGGTCTATGGCTGAGAGAGTGCCATCCTCAGGGTTTAATCTAGTGTTCGACCCGTCATTTAAGATGACCAGATTGTTCTCAGTTGTCAATTTTTCAACCATTTTCCCTCTTTGATCTTTCTTTTTACCTCCCCATAATTCACTGTGTGCGTTGAAGTCACCACAGATAATTAGATTGTTGTTGTTGTTGTTATTAGTGATTGCCCTTTGTGAGATTAGGTTGGAAAGGCAGATGGTTCCCCCTGGGTCGTATGCATTTATTATTTGAATGTTTGTGGTTCCTATATTTATCATTACTGACATTATTTTGATGCTATTATTTATGTTTAGGTTAGGGGGTACTTCTATTATTTCATAGTAGATTAGTGTATCTATCAAAAAAATTGCTAGTCCACCCCCTTTCTGCCCCTTGAGTCTGTTTTTAAAGATTCCCTGGGTATAGTTTGGGCAGGCGTTTGTAGTCTTGTGTTATGAGGGTTTCCTATAGGCAGATTACGTCTGGTTTTACGGCCGTATTATTCAGTTTGTTCCGCAGTTCTGATAGGTATTTAAAGATTCCTCTGCAGTTCCATTGCCATATGGAGAAGATGCATGGACGTACTGTTCAATACAGTATTCACCTACCCGAGAGGGCTGAGACCCCTCCACAGCAGTTTCTACCCCTCAACCAATTTTAAAATTGTAAAGCCCCATTGACATGAAAAATGTGTAAAACTTAATAATTTCATTCATTAATTTGTGATCTTTAACCCACTATTGTCACAAGAGGGTTCCTAACACTATAGTGTTTTTTGCCTTTGAAACCAAACAGAGTTTCTTTACTAACTTAAACAGACCTCTATATTTGCTTGGGAGAGTCTATAGTTTCAAATAACGGGAGTGATGTCTTTATTGTTTTTGATAAGCTCCGAATAATTCCGTAAATTTCCGTAACTGTGGGAGTTAAATCAGTTTGAATCCATGTATATAAGAGTTAAACCTCTTGCCGTTTTTATTTTGTACAATTTTTGGGAGAATCATTACAAATAGACAGTGCAAATATTTTATGCAGACGAAACCCTTTGTGCATTCCTAGATCATCACCCATTCGCTTCAAATGAACTTTTCCAGGAACCAGAAAAGTTACAGTGAATCGGCTCATTGTTTACACTAAAAACTCGGGTTTGGGTTCATATGCAAAAAAGATAACAGTTTTAGGGACCCCCTAGCAACAATCAGGTTAGACATCACAAATTAATCAATGAAATTACTATGGTTGGTGCGCTTCATATATGTTTTCAATGCTTTTCATTTTTGTATCGCGAGATGAGTCAAGCGAATATTGTAATAATGGAATTTGGTTGTACAGCATACTAATATTCAGAACTTTTTAAATACCTCTTATACATCCCAAATATATCAAATTTATGCATTAGAATAATTGATGTCAAAAGTTACTAACCAACACAATATTCTGTGCAATTTAGCTCTTGTAGTTTAGTCCCGCATGTGTGTTGGTAGTCCTCACACTTTTCACAAGCTTTTCTCCTCTGATTGCAAAAGTCCAGTCCAGTTCTACAGGCGTCCAGATCAAAGCAACTAAAGAATGAGGGTGTTGTTGTCTTCTGGAATTCCATTTGCTCGTTGACTTCATCATCTAGAGTTCTTCCGTAAGAGCTGCTCAACAAAACAAAACTGAAAATATTTAGATGTAACGTTCTGTAGAGTCTCTGATGATATTTAGATCATGCTAAACATTGTTTATAAATGTGTGTAATGGGTTTCAGATTATATGAAGATATTGGCGGAATTCGACCTTTTACGTCAAGATACACACACACACACACACCCCTCCCCCGAAAAAAACATAATTCGAAGGTATTTCAAAGTATACGTGTCAATTGTATAGGCTTGAGTGATTCGCCTTTTGCGGTGTGTATCACAAAAGATGAGGCAGAAAATGATGACAGGTTGTATGCACATATCTTATATATTATGATAGAGATGGTCCTATGTCAGAACGAGTCATCGGGGTAATCTAAGGTATTTTTGTCATTCTGTATGATTTTTTTTCCTTTAGATTATTATTTTTTCTTAACATCAAGCTCGCGTCGAGCACAGTGGTTGTATGGTGTCATGTGATTGAAGTAGTTGGCAGTGTCGTTATCAACGGGATCGAATTACATCCGAGGTTTATTTTTTTCTCACAGAAAATGCAGAGAGTGTTCCGAAGAGAGCAAAAGAGTAGAAAGGACTGTATATAGTCAACGTAGCCTTCGATCGATTAAATATTTTTTGCCTGAATAAATTTGCATTCTCAAGTTTATAATTTTTATGATGATACAGCATTTGACATTAGATGTCAATTTTCGTGGTTTTGTGAAAAATCATATTTTCATCGGTACTTAATGTTGTGGATTGAGACAGGATAAATGTTTGCTCGTCTTTAAATTTGTGGATTTTAACAATTACAAAGTTCACGAATGTTGGTACTCCACACAAAATGAATCAACTGTATAAACTTTCGGAAGGAAAAAAGAAGTTGTACTCGTGCTTTTGCCTCACATGAATATAGAATTGCAATTCTTCAAATAATGTGTGTACCTCTTTATCAATGTGCTGTTAACGTTGGCTCCATTTAGCACTTGTTGACTTTGGACCGGTTTCGCAACATCCAAAAGGACTGAAAACACCAGTAGTGTGATGAAAACTGCAAAATTTTAAAACCATAATAAAATCAGTACTTTTCATTAATTTACTACAAACAAAGCCGAAACAAGTTGTAGCAAAGTGTAAAAATATGACACTTAATCGTACAGTGTATTATTTGAATCCCATTAGTACGGTTGCTAGCGATGTATGTTGATAAAGACCTCCCCCATGGAAACTTTTTGTACTTTGTGACCTTGACCCTAACTTTCGACTTTGACTTTGTATTCCAAGGGCGAGAAGAAATCCTGCTATACGAACAAGAGGTGTTTTTTTTGTTTGTTTGCATAATTAGTTAACTGCTCATTTCTTAGTTGTACATCGACTGTCATGGCAAAAACTCCATCCATGGAAGTATGACCTACTTACCAAGTGACGATGGCCTTGATATTAACTGTAATAAGTCGACCTACACTGATACTGTCATGCTCAAAAGAGGTTCTGCGTACTTTGTCCATCTCTTCTTTTACCTGCAGCCAGACAGGTATATGAAGATCATGGGTTGTTCATCCAGTTGTTTTTCTTTTTTAATTTTGGGATACTTTGCTCCAGTGGTGCTTGATATAATTTAACCACTGTGGTGGTTCTAACACGCAACTATCTGACTGATGAATTCATAGACACCGAGCATGACATCTAAGGAAGATCCGTGTTATCACTTTCAACTAAACGTATCTCTAGGAATTCACTTAAGGTCATGTAAAGTGAACACGTTGTAATTCCAATGAATAATTTAAGTAAATGATTCCTCTCAAATAATATATTGTTACACGGGGAGCAGCAGAGAGGGTGAACAGACCATAGAATTCCGACAAAACAAATAAAACAAACAAATAAAATCATCTCGTAGAAAGGTCCAGATTTTACAAATGAACTTTCCTTGAGATGTTTATTTTTGCAATGACCGATTGTACTAATAAAACCTCAGTTTGAAATAGTAGCTGAAAAAATAAAGTACTCTACGTGTTTATTTATTTCTTGTTTATTTTTTTGACGACCAACGTTGGTAGGTACCCTCTCTGCTGCTATTAATTTACCACCATACCAAGTTTGATGAATATTTTTCAACACGTTCTCGCTGTCCTTTCTCCTCATCTGTTTCATCTTCATCTGAATCATGGGAATTTGTTCTATGTTTCAAGTAATATTCAAGTTCTGATGGTGGTTTTTCTATTTTTGGATTTATGTTCTTTCTTTTTCTGTAATAGTTCATCAAACTTCGATATCGATCTCCACCGCAATTTTTGCAAATCTGATATAATCCTCTAACGCCGTTGTTACATCCAACACATCTTCGTGGACCAGCATGAGGGTTTTTCTTTATAAGATAATTATGTTTCTTGCAATATTCTCCACGGCACCTTTTGTTGCATTTATCTGTTGTTCCTTGACGCAGCCACGCACAGTTGTTCATTATATTAATGATATCTGTTTAATTCAATTTAATTTTATCATCACCCCTGTTACCCAAATATTTTATCAATACCCACACGATATCTTGTTCTTGGATCATGTAAATTTATTGTTATAAATCCATGTGGGGTAGCTCGCGCTCGTGAGAAGAAATTTTTGAATTTAATTATATCCATGTCACCACCACACCAAGTTTGATGAATATTTCGCAACGTGTGTGTGTCTACGCCATTAAACACAACTAAAATGTTGCAGTTGTCTCTGATCACCTTCGGAATTTGTGTATATCGTTGAGTAACATAGATCACGTCTGTATTTTTATGTCTCCCTCGGGAAAATATTCTGGCTGGATTTGATTGTTTATCTAGCATCACATCGTCGTATACAACTAAATTATTAATAAATCCATCTATGGAATCTACGGATGGTGCTTCATCAATATCGGTTATAAACTCTATAACATCATTATCCTCATCCAGTAATCGCGCGTTTTCATTGAAATCTTTAAGTACATCATAACATCGCTGATCATCAACGGATGGTGCTACTAAATACAACTTATCCCATTTCAACCATCTCATTATCAGATTAAGTAATAATTGCGTCTTACCCGATCCAGATGGTCCTATGATAATCATTCTGATGGAGTTCGGTAGCGCAGGATGGTGTTTAACTGGCTCTCGTTGCCGAGTTGCTGAGAAATCAATTATATCCATATATTATTATAACATGAATTTATATTGTTTACGCTGTAAAGTTAAAACTCCAACTATTGATTTAGCTACAGTTATAACAAAAAACAAAAAAATAGCGTACGGTGGAAAATGTTCTATATGCGGTAGAAAGAAATTTTCGTTTTTACCTAATAAGCGCGGTGGTGATATTGCTAATTTGATGTCAAAGTTTCCAGGTGCTCCATGGGCTAAATACAGTGGAGAAAAACATCTACCAGGATATAATTATTGCGGTCCTGGTACTCGACTCGATATCAGGCTCGATGATCAAGATCAACCAAAACCAGGCGAGGAACCAATAAATGCTATTGATCGAGCTTGTCATGCTCATGATGTAGCTTATAAAAGTAAAAATCTACAAGATAGGCATATTGCAGATGTAAAATTAATTCATTCATTAAATTCTATAAAAAATAAAAATATTAGAGAATCATTAGCTAATTGGTTAGTAAGATCCTCGATGAAAGGTAAATTAGCGATTGGGGCTGGTAATTAATAATGGAATCAATTTATTATTCACCGAGAGGATACTGGAGAGGCAAAGCAGCAATTGGTAAACTCGCTGATGCAGCATCGGTTAAACATTCTACTGCTAAAACGTGGTTATCTAAACAAGCAATATGGCAAATTTATCTACCACGTCCTAAACAAATTCAGTACGCGTATTTCGATGTCAGTGTTCCTAATGAAGTTCATCAAGCTGATATTCTGTTTTTACCGCATGATACTGTGCGTGGAAAAACGTACAAATACGCGCTAACCGTAGTTGATGTTGCAAGTAGATATAAAGAAGCAGAGCCGCTATCAGCGAAAACATCATCTGAAGTAGCCGATGCGTTTGAACGAATTGATCAACGAGGACTTGGACCACAAGGTGGTCTACGATGGCCGCAGCTACTACAGGTTGATCCTGGTAAGGAATTTCTTGGTCCAGTATCATCGTTGATGAAACAACATAATACCAAAATACGACGAGGTCATACTGCAATTCACCGTGATCAAGCAATTGTTGAGCGATTTAATCGAACACTTGCTGAGCGGTTATTTGGATATCAATACGCGAGGGAATTTATTCAGGATAAAAGATCTCGCGAATGGGTTGCAAGATTACCAATCGTGATAGCTGCATTAAATAATGAAATCACACGAACAACCAACATGAAACCCATTAGCGCGGTCACAAAAATAAATATACCAACACAACGAAAAGATGCTGGAAAACAAAAAATATTAGGTGATGTCACAGTCAGATATTTATATGAGCCTGGTGAACTTGAAGGTGGTAAAGCGAGAGCAACTGATCCTATTTGGAGTGTTACCACACACAAAATATCTACCGTGACAAGATCCACTAGAAGAAATGTAGGCGTTTCCAAACCTGCAATCTACAGATTAGATTCGGCCGCTCCTCAACGTGGATTTACACGTGAACAACTACAAATAATTTCCGCGGATACACAACTACCGCCGCGATCACTTCGGTGATTTCGATCACTTAACTAGCACTCAAGGCGCTAGCGCCAGGGTGCCTGCACCCCGACGTCGATTACACTCAAGACAGGTTAACATGGTATTTTCTCGTGTATGACCGCGACTATTATCTTTTCTATCTACGGTAAATTGTCTTGAATCATTACTCGAATATCGCCATAACATTATACAATTACAACTTGCGCAATGATTGTTCTGCTGCTGTTTTAACTCAATAATAAATTCAACATCAAGATCAAAGTCGCGTTTATTTTTTTTGTCAGATTGTTTGTATCCGATTAATTTTTTTCTTATTATATCATCATCGATGATGTTAAATTTATCAACGATTTCAGGAATTATGATTCTACGTAATTGAGATATATTTCTGACCCTCGATACCGCTAAATAAACTAAATTTGACCACTCGATGCGGTCGTCTACAATCCAGACTCGTGTATCAGAAATAGTTAATCCCTGAGACGAGTGGATTGTCATAGCGTATCCCAACACCCATGGAGATTTGTCAGCGTGTATTGCATCTTCGACCACACTGATATCAACGGCGACAATATCATTTAATACGAGATTTTGCTTCTCAGTCTGTCCTGGAATATCAACATTAATATTCTGTTTTCGTGTATCTGATGGTCTATAACACAACGGAACGGGTAGTTCTGAATATTGTTCTTTATGTAGTTGAAATAACTGTTGTTGTAAAGCGTCTCTGATTATTTTTCTACTTGCTACGATCAAATCGGTGGGTCTCCATGAGTTCAAAAAATCACTCATTGATGTCTCTGAGATCACTCCACGTAATATTTCACACTGAATTTTGTTTGATTGTAATCTGATTAATTTTTTAAACTCCTTCAAATTTGCATCAAGAGCTCTATGATCATCATCTATTTCTTCGTAATAATCAACGAAATTTTTTAACCAATCATGTGGAGATGGTCCAACAAAAGGCGGCGGTTGACCGTGATCGCCACACATTATTATGGCGGTATTTTTCGTCAACAACCAATCAAGAAACATTTTCAATGTATTCAATGACACCGTGCATATCTCGTCCCAAATAATTATTTTAGGTATATATTTTTCTCCCATCCGTTCAGGAGTCCATGTATCCCCGCGCCATCGGAAGAAACTATGATACGTACACGATTGTACTTGCCGCTGTTTCATCTCACGTGCAAGTCTATGTGTGGGTGTCAGCACGATTATATCTGAATTTCTAAAAACATTAATCGTTCGAGTTGTTTTGCCGCATCCACCAGGTCCATTGAGATATACTGTCTTATATCTGGTTATTGGATCACTCAACGATGGTGCTTTCGACATTTCTGATATTTTATTACCCTCACGATAAACATCTCTCATTGGAACATCTGCTGATTCTGTGTAATTGTGTAATAGTTCCTTTTTTATTCTCCACGAACCCCATCGTTCATCATTACTTGTAAATTTCATAACAGATTCTAAATATTTACTTGAAATATAAAACGAGTCCGTTGCGACTCTGACTGCGGTCTCAGGAAATCTATTAATCATCGATAATAAATTTATAGAAACATAAGCCAACATGGAAGATCTTAGATGAGTATATTGCGGGGATACGTCATTTATGTAACTAACGATCGTACCTAATTTTGTTCCGTCGGATAAATAAACACTCTCTCGATTTACAAATGTATTTTTCGCCGTTGTATCAGCGATTATAAAATCGTACTCGGCATCATCTAAAATTAATCGTGCGTGATGTCTTTTATAATCATATGCACCACCTTGAGTAAATTTACCTATAATTTTTCTACCGAGATCTTTTGCGGTTTTGAGTTTATTAGGAATATCGTCCTTAAACTCGCTGATAACTTCAGAATCTGACATGGGCAACCAAACTTTGGTCTGTGCATGATATGATATAATTGCCTCACTGACAACCAACGATGTCAGTATCATACAATCTAGCATATATCGCAACAAAACTATAGGTGCCCAACGTTTTTCACAAAAATGTCGACCAAACCAAACATAACAAATCTTGTGAAGATTTTCGTTAAGCTCGAATGATTCAATACAGGCGAATCCAGTCAGATCAAAATCAGGTAATGGTCCATTAATTGCCACCCGCGTCATCTCGTTTGTTGGGTGACCAAATCTTTCAAAGTACGTAGAACAATCTCCGTATCCCAGAAAACTTCCTGGATAACATGCAACCATATCAACCGAAATAACATCATTGTAATTGTATTTGGTATTCCATAATCCGCCATGTCCATATTCGACGCAACTTGCGCGTACGTCCTCGAGTAAATCAAATCGTGTTGGTTTCCATGAATTTCGTTCTCTGGCGAAATGAGCCGCAACAGATGGAACGGTAAAACAATTAGTTAGTAATTTGTCAGTATTTTCCGCGTGCTTGCACTGTAAAAACGTCGCAAGATTTTTCATCTCGTCATGGAGGGATTCTGTTCGATATATTTCACCGTTCGGTTTGACAAACTGATCAAATTCACCCTCCTCATTACTTTTGAATAACCATACCGATACAGGATCGGTTTTACTTATTTCGTTAATAAAATCAAACATATCTGTGTGGTAAAATCTAACAGTTCGATCACGTGGAAATATTGTTACTGCGTTAGTCCATGCGTGCGCGTTATGATCGATAATATTTATTGGAGCTCCTTTCGATTTATATTTCGACTGGTACAGTACTTCTCCCGTTATTGTCGCCACAGTTATTGGAAATTTTAATATTTTTCCTAACTCAGCAACATCTTTTATTGTAGCACCAGTATCCTTAACTGAATCAGCCCACGAGTTTATTTTTTCACGCCTTAAATCAGTTAATCCATTTCCACGCATCGCGTTTGTAAAGTGTTCTATTACTCGTTCAGCTACACAATTTAACCTTGAAAATTTCATCGGCGCTAGTTTATCAACGTTGGGTTTTTTATTTATCTCATAAATTCCATAAATAACCGCCGTTACAGGATATGCTCGCTCATAATACGGTTTATCAATACCTGTCAGTAGACCCGGTCTGGAATTTTTACTTAATATGATAGTTTTATTATTACCAAGGACAGGATCATATTTGTCACGGATAATCCAACTATCTGTTTCTGTTAATACAATAAATTTTACTCTGAAGAAATATTTTTGATTGCCCTCGTATTCAGCGATGTAGTTAATGATAGTTGCCGCTCGCTTGTCGTTCATTGTAGCGTCCGTGACAGTGTTGCGTATAATCTTGAACGTTGACCATGTATGAGATGCACCATCCGTGTAAAATTCCTTCTTGGCGTCGTGAATTTTCGAGATCAAACTTTTATTTTTCGGATCAACCAGATCTCGTACTGGCAAGTCAGAAGATAATCTGTCAAGGTTGAATTTATACTTAACAGGCCTAGTTTGGGATAATCTCACAAACTCGTTCATATAATTAAAACAAATATTTAAATAAAGAAAATTATATATATATATACAATGTCCCAATGCAGATGGTTGATGATCGGCTCAGTAAATCGATGCAACAAATCCTGTAGAAAGGAATTTTGTTGGATGCACTCACAAAACATACGACGAGGAAGTCTAGGACCAATACCATGTCTACGGTGTGGTATTGGAGTGCGAGGAAAGACAGAATTATGTGGGAAGTGCGGCGGAAAACGGTTCAGAGAACTTAAAAGATATTATGACAAAAAAAATAATAGCGGTGAAAACGCTATAAAATCCGTGAGGGATTATATATCAAGATTTCAGACAAACAATGATTTAAACATATAATATTAATATAATGGAGCAAAATATATTTGTCCCACATCCTGTCATAACAAACTATGAATCAAATATTAATGGTGTCATCAGACACTGCAAGTTGAAGAGACAAGTTGGTCATATTAATAATCATGGTTATCAAGCGTTCACATTCACATGCGAGGGGGGGGGGGAAAGGGTTATTTCTGTCATAGATTTGTGTATGAGTGTCATAATGGGATGATCAAAGACGGTCTTGTTATTGATCATATTGACGGGGACACTCAACATAACTCCCTACACAACCTTCGAGTTGTCACTCGAAGCGTGAACTCTGCATGTGGTAATACAGGAAGATGTAAGACAATCGGAAAGAGGGCGGTAATTTCTACAAACATAGAAACCGGTAAAGAAATTATGTTTCAGTCTATGAACGCGGCTGCGACATATTTTGATATTGACTCGCGTGTGGTAAAATACGTCGCAGAAAATATAACTAGATCTACTTTCTCGAAAAAATATAAGCAGAAAATTATCTTTAAGTATCAATAACTATCATCACCACATTATTAACTATCATCACCACATTATTAACTATCATCACCACATTGAATTAATTTTTTAATTTATGTCACAGTAGGTCCTCCATACACTACTGAATTTTTGATTATATAAGGGGAGATTACTTTGTAATATATAGTTTTCTTCGTAGATGGTTGGTTTTTATGATCGTAATTAGTCAGTTTAACTAATTACATCGTAACTAATTACATCGTAACTAATTACTCGTAGAAGTATTATTTATGTTTTTTAAATATTTTCCCATCATACAACAGATAATGTTATTGATCCGTAGGAAGCTGTGTGTGAAACAGAAACCGTTTGTCATTGTAATTGACCTGCAGTTGTGTGTTCACTGAACTTACATTCTGGAAAGTTCTTTGACTGGTGCATTAATGCCACCGTTATTATTGATTTTCGGTCTGCTTAAGAAACCAGCTACAAATACAGAAACTATTATTCAGAAACTGTTATAAATACAGAAACTGTTATTATTCAGAAACTGTTATAAATACAGAAACTGTTATTATCCAGAAACCGCTACAAATACAGAAACTGTTAAATACAGAAACTGTTATTATTCAGAAACCGCTGTTTACTGTAAATATTGGTTCCTTAGCTATATATTAACTTCCGAAACATATGTTCGTAACAATGTTTGATAGCTCGATCAGTATGGTATTGGACTGTGGCGCTCGCGGTCCAGGATCGAATCCCATGGCTGACAATTTGTCGGCGGTGCGCATAATTGCGATTTTTATAATATGGGGGGGAACCGCAAAACCCCCCCCGCTCAGCAAAATTCACAAACCACAATATTGACTTGTGGTTGATACATATTTTCGTATCACCCACTGGATTAATTATTGTGGGTGTGATTTTGCTGAGCGTATATGTTTGTACTGTCCTTAGTTAGTGCCGTTTCATTCATAATCTGAGCTCGCTAATACACTCGATAGGGGCTCTTCATTCATTGTATATAACCATTTCATTGTATATAACCATTTCATTGTATATATGTTATATGTATGTCCGATAAACTTGGTAGATTGCGGTGGCAAGCTACGAGTTTAATGAGGACTGTGCTGTCCTTAGTTAGTGCCGTTTCATTCATAATCTGAGCTCGCTAATACACTCGATAGGGGCTCTTCATTCATTGTATATATGTTATATGTATATCCTCTAAGCTTGGTAGATTGCGGTGGCAAGCTACGAGTTTAATGAGGACTGTGCTGTCCTTGTGCTGTCCTTAGTTAGTGCCGTTTCATTCATAATCTGAGCTCGCTAATACACTCGATAGGGGCTCTTCATTCATTGTATATATGTTATATGTATATCCTCTAAACTTGGTAGATTGCGGTGGCAAGCTACGAGTTTAATGAGGGTTGTGCCGTCCTCCCTCTTGGGCCTCTAGACCGTTGTTTGGCGGGTTAGGGGCTCTCGTAGAGGGAATATTTGCCTAATGAACTTGGTAGATTGCGGTGGCAAGCTACGAGTTCTTGGCTGTGCTGTCCCTGAAACATCCCGACGAACTCGCTAATACACTCGATAGGTGTTCTAGGGATATTTTTTTTTATTTTAAAGATTTATATATTACATAATGAACCATGAAAATATCAATGATGTAATTGTCGCTATTAAAAAATTAAAAAAAGATGGAATTAATATATCTGATGAACTTAATCCTGAAAAAAATAGTTTCTGACTTTGAGATTTTACAAGAACGTAAAACCATGGGGACACACACACTATCATCTGAATACAGGCTCATGAAACGGATTCAATCGGCAATGTTTCAGTCGCTAGCTACCGTAGAAGATGATCATGTGAAGGAGTTCGTTCCTCTTTCTACAGCCGTAGAAAGAATTAAGTCGTTATTATCCCACGAGTATGAGGCAAAGAAAACGATTAGTACCCGTATAAGACTATTAAGAAAAATAATGTTAGATCGTGAAACGATCCAAGGTAACCCCGTTACTGGTGAAACGATCCAAAGTAGTAATTTTGAAGATGACTGAGATCTTTGATCAGAAATAATATTTCTGAATTTGATGGGTTAGTAATTTGTTTTTTTTTACTGAAATTTAACAAATTTGTACAAATTTCTTAATTTTGACTACCATTTACCCCATCAAAAGCATAAAATTGTACAAATTTCTTAATTTGAGTACCATTTACCCCATCAAAAACATAAAATTGTACAAATTTCTTAATTTTGACTACCATTTACCCCATCAAAAGCATAAAATTGTACAAATTTCTTAATTTTACAAATTATTTATTTCTGAATTAATTTATTTATTTACTGAATTAATTAATTTTTTTTTTACTAAAATCAAGAAAAATGCACAAATTACTTGATTCTGACGGGGTAGTTGGTAGTCAAAATCAAAGAAAAATGCACGAACTACTTGATTTCTGACGGGGTAGTTGGTAGTCAAAATCAGGAAAATTGAGCAATTTCGTTGTATTTTAGTAAAAAAAAAATAAAAATCTCAGTAAAAATAATATTATTAATAAATAAAATTAATTTATAATAAATAAAATTTGTTAGGAACAATTTGACAAGGTTAGAACTTTCTTGATTTTGACGGGGTAGTTGGTAGTCAAAATCAAGTAGTTCGTGCATTTTTATGTTTCTGAGGGGGTAGTTGGTAGTCAAAATCAAGTAGTTCGTGCATTTTTATGTTTCTGAGGGGGTAGTTGGTAGTCAAAATCAAGTAATTTGTACAATTTCAGTAAAAATCAGGAAAATTAATAAATATTATTTTTTTTTGTGATAGAAATTTTAATTTTACTTTCATCGACGAGCTTTTTTAGTTGCCTGGGCCGATTAATTTGTACCAAACACAAATTTGTGCCAGTAATAATAAAATATTTTTTTAAGTTGATCGAATTTGATTCTGATCTCCGTTACAAATGTTCTTCTAACTGTTAAGAAATCCTCGTGTGTAAAAACCCTCCATTACATGAAGATCTACGATAAAGTCTTACGACGGAAGTCTTACGACGGAAGTCTTTACGACTTTACATACAGATTTATCACAAGCTCTTCTTCACGTATGTCAATCAAGCGATTAAGGTGGTCTGTGAGTTTAAAATTGATTCGTGTTAACATATTATTGTGACACCGCAAATACACGGGATTAGTTGGTTCTTGCACGATTAAATTTCCAGGGGGAACTTGTGGTGTGAACGTGTATAGGATGTATCCTTGTTGAGCTTGATTTGATCTTCCGAGATCTATTTGATAGCTGCCATCGATTACGTCACAAACCAGATTGACCGCGACCGTCGATGTTATATTAACGATCCGCGGAGATACGTGTCTTCCGCCGCCGTGTGGATCATTATCATGTCTAAGAACAATTGGAGGTGGTGCTAGTTTTTTCCACGCATCGAGTATTTTAGGAAAAAACTCATCAATGACATCATTGATAGATTTTCTCAACTCGGTTACACTATACCCGGGAAATTTATAATTTGGTACATCGGCTTCTGTTAATTTATATTTTTCTAACCATGCTTTTGCATCAGAATTTTCAGGTGATTCTAAAAGAATAAGCATCTCCTGAACTATTCGGTTATTAATATATTCCATATCTGATATAAGCTGATTTAATATTTCTACACGCGTGATGATTTTTTCACGCGATGACGCTGATATGTCAAAAATATGTTCGTTAAAATATTGATTTAGTTGATCTAGTTGTTTTTTACACTGTTGATTGATTTCCTGAAAATATCTAATAATCGTTTCTCGATGAAAACCCCAATGAGGTCCTGTTTCTCCCGGATTTTTAAAAAACCATGCCTCAACTCCACCGAAGAAGACAAAATTGTGAAGCATTGATTTATTTTTTATAATACGTAGGTGTTCCCCGTATGATGGATTAATTTCATGATATGATTGTCTATCCGTGACATAATCAGACTTTTTCGGTTCTGGTGGTATCGGTGTTATCGGTGGTGATATTTCAGGCCATCCTAGCACGGATCTGATTGAAGATTGATAAATATCAACGGCATAATCAGGCGAGTTTATTTCAACCGTCGAGGACAACGTCGGCTCATGAACGTTTATTGATATTTTTGATTCTTTTCCTGTTATTGATTTTATTCTACGCGCAAATTCCTCACTGATTTGTTCGATCTCATAACTGCCGGTTGGTATTCCAACAACAACCCAGTCAGGTGTTCCATCGGGTTTGTTCTTGTTAGCAAATACAAGCGAATTATTTGCTGGTGTACCATTAAATGATTTTGATCTGATATTTGGCCAGCTGTAATATACTCGTAATTGTGCTAGTGCTATTTCTTTTACTGGAATTGCAGTAGGAAAATTAACACTAAATTCAGGATTAGTTGAACTTACCGAGATCATCGTTATCTTTGGCGGAGTTGTGTTGGTCACGATCTGCTGGAGTAATTCTGTCATTATTGATACTTGTATCTTTAATACCTTCATCGTATATTTTGGTTATCATTGAAAATTCGAAATCAGATATAATTCCATCACTGAGACTCGCTGATAACAACGAGGATAATTTCGAGTATGCTACCGTCGCTGTATGTAATTTTATTTTGTAATCGGATAATTTTTCATTCGTACAAGTACATATTTTTTTTTGTGATGATACTAAGCACACCTGCAATAGTTGTTGCTGCTGAAATACAAATAGTTACAGCTACTGGTGCCATCGTTGTCAACGCTGATAATATTACACCGGTTCCAGCAACAACAGCGGATACTGAATAAACAATCACATCAACGATAACCAATCGTCGTCGATATTTTTTTACTTTTACTGTATATTGATCAACTTGATCTTTTAGCGCAGCCTGCCATTCACGCGCTTGATTGTATCTGTATTGTGCACCGTCCATATATATTTTTATACAGTAACCAATTGAGGTGTTTCAGCTACAAATTCCAAACACCACCAGAAGGATGTTGCGGTTAATTTCTTGTCATCTGCTTCCAGAATAAATATTTCTTCGGTTCCGATATTTAATACAACAGATACAACCCCGGAAAACCTGTCTGTGGAATGACGCCATGGAAACGTTGTAAATATTTCAAATTTTGCAGCACTAAACACAGACAGCGTGTACACGCCAGTGACTGTTGCGGTATATTTGATAGTATTATTTTGCTGCGACCATGTTGCAAATCCCGATGATACCGTGCATACGATGTTTGTGATATGCCCGGGAGTTATTGCAGCTGGAATTTTAATCAAATTGGTTTTACCGACAATCTCAGGAATTCCTGCTACGACGTCTTGCTGTGTTTGTTTGATCGTGTCTAGGTTATTTTTGATATCAACGAGTTTCATGTCAATGGCGCGTGGAGTACCGAAGAATTTATCTATGGTATCATCGATTTTTTGAAAATTTCTTCGAAATCTTCCAAAAGCTCCTGCGTGAACGTCATACTCAGCACGTAACGTGGATAATTTACCGTCTACGGTGCCATAGTTGACATCGACGTATTTTTTTGTTGCTGCGTCTTCGTCAGATGTTGGATCTTTTAAAACTACTATTTTGTTCCCGTTCATGCTAAGTTCACCCGTCATTGTGTCACCGGTGTTTCTCACGCGATTAGCAACACTTTTTGCAATTTCATCTCTGATGGTTGCTAATGATACACTTGAATCTCTGATTTTGCCACTCTCAGTAAACACGGGAATATTATCTGTAACTGCACCAAGTACTCGCCGGACTATATCATTCCATTTGATATTGCTGGTTTTTAGTTTACCATATCGATCTTGAAAAATAATAACCTCATCTGGATCAACTCCAGCAAGGTTCATAATATCAGCGAGGTCATCTTTAGTCGCATACTTTGACAGATCAACGTCGGATTTTATTTTCTTAACGCGTGAAGATCTTCCGTAAATGTCAACCATTATAATAAGATCCGTTGTTTAAAATGCTTTACGCGCAACATATCGGTTGCTTGTATAATCGTGCACGACTTTATGTGGCGGCCTGGATGATTTTGATATAGCGTCGAGTACATTAATTACTTCACGGCCGCATATTGGCGGATCTGTCATTGTTTGTGTGGGTAGCGTTGAATACCAAACTTTGTAACCTCTAGTTGTTGCGTGGAGTGGTGCGACATACTTGATAAATTCAACAGGTGGAGCTAACCCGTACGAATCAAAATAAACAATTCCACGCGGGTCAACCGCGTATGATACCCAATGAGTACCAGGTCCGGAACGTTTGTCAAGATTAATAATACCTGTTTCTAGTTTGTTTGGTTGTTTCGGTAATTGATCTCGCATAAAAACACCTCTAAAGGCTTTTTATTTTTAATTTTTTAGCAGCATCAAGTAAATCAAAATTTGATGATGGAACGTTTAACGAAATGATCCTGGAAGCTTTAGGCCTCTCCCCCAACGAGATCCCGGTAATCTTAGACCGCGTCCCTTTTTTTTGTATCCCTGCCCTGTTGCTTTCTTTAGTGCCATTTCAGCGGCTGTTCCAACAGCACCTAACGCGGCCGCTTTTGCTACGGCTGGAGCAGCCGCAGCTATTAATGCCGGAATGGCCGCAAGAAGTGGAAATATACCACCCGTTTTAACCATGTCTTTGATGGCGCTCGGGGAGAGATGGAATTGAACTCCAGTTTTTGATTCTAGGGCTTTATTGAAATGTTTAATCTGATTATTTGTCAGCGATAATTTGTTTGGACCACCACTAATATGATCTCGTTTTAGTGATATTTAGTTCCGCATTTGTTGGCGGTTTTTGATTGAAGCTTTTTTACCTGACCCGGGGTCAGAGTAACATTAACATGACTATACGACATTTTTATATAAAATATATTTTTCTAAATAACACGATTAAAGATTTTCCACCGGTGCATCAACGACCCTCATTCGACCACTGCCACCTTCAAGTAACATGGCCTTGTCGCTAAGTATGACCGCGATCGCTCTGTAATCAACACCAGCAGTATTTAATGTTGCTTTGAGATGTATATCAACGACAGATTGTTTTGATAGATCAAGATGTTCTAATGAAAAATAATAAATCGGATACAATTTTTTAAAATCTAGTTGTGATATTTGCAACCCGGTATCAACATTTTGATCACGTCCCATAAATGACATCAAACGATGATATGCACGTCCTATGTGATTTAATGCATAATTTAGTTGTACATTTTCTGTTGGTTCCTGTTGTCCGTTTATCCGTAAAGAAATATCTGTGAGACCTAGTTGGTCAAATATCATATGAGAGTGAGTTTGTGAGTTTAAACGATCACGGTTCTGAAACGCAATAAAAATATGCCGTGGTGCAGAAACACCTTGTTGTGATGCTATATGCCATGTAAACTGACCGTTAACGTTAGTTTGCATACTGTCTGTGCTTGTTGTTAACCATGACAACAAGGATTTACCACCTGCATCCATGAAAGAAATTAATCGCTGTTCTTCTGCGATCGTTGGAGTCATTACCGGCATCCACAGTGAAAGTATCGATAATATTACTTTACCAGCGTCACCAACGGGTCTCCACAGAGCATCATTATCATCGTTCTTTCTTACAAGAACAACCGTGTGTCTAGCTCCAAAAATAACCTTTTTAACATTCCTGCAAAATCCAAAAATATGCGATAGTGGAATTGTACATGAAAAACCTCTATTGCCTCCTAGCAACATATTTCTACGTGCTGCAAATCCCAAGTTGAAATTTTCGATAGAACCATGAACTACTGGCCACATATCAACATCAGCGTTATCGGCAAAATTTCTTGGTCGTCTTATATTATACGGATCACTTTCAGGGTTATTGGTGTTATCTTTCACAAACATCATTGTGGGACCTGCTGATCTTGTATAATCATCAGAATATCTCGCCAGACCAATTATTGTTGTAGCAACGTCGACATCATTCTGAATTGATTCAATATTTTTTCCATCAATCATATATGTGGCGCCACTAAATAATGCTATGATCCCGTTGTTGACAAAACCAATTTTTACTGGATCCAAGTAATTAGTATCGTTTGTTCTTATAATTGTACCTTCTACCTCAAGAAAGGCATCAGCGGGTAAAAAGTATCTACTTGTGTCATGAACTTGTAGTTCAATTCTTCCACGTTGATCTGGTTGTTTTGCGTCATAGGAATAAAATTGATAATCACGTACCGATTCATCCTTAAGGACGGGTGCTTCCATGTCAAATGCTGTGTCGGATACGCGCTTGAACATTTTATTATAATTATTTTTCGTCTAACACGTTGATCACCGCCGCCGGAAAGTTCCACCTCGGGAAGTTCCACTTCCTGATATCAAACTTGAGATATTATTTCCAGATTCACCGAGTCCTTGATCTGCTAACGCCGCTAGTTTTTGATTTGCAGCCTGATTTATTATTTTACTTACGTCTGCAGGCATCACCTCAGTACTTGCCAGTTTCACCGGTGGTTGTTGTTTTCGTCGCAATAATCGTGCTAGTCTTTCTTTGATCGCCGAGAACGCCTTACCAGCAACATTGACAATTGCACCAGGAGCTTTATCACGAACAATATCAATAGCCTTCATCGATAATTGTTTTGCTACAGGTGCTACTTTTGGAGCTATCCTCGTGAATAATCCTCGAATGACATCACCAAGTCCATTTCCGTAAATAACACTATAGATTGGTAATCGTGAGTTTACCGCTCTAACCTGTGTGGGTTTACGATGATTATCATGCACAATCATCTTATTTTATTTACCATTTATCTAACAACTAGTCATCAACGAGCTCATCAATAAGTTCTCGGTAAACTCCGATATCCATGATACCACCTTGAAATAGTCGCCGACAAATATCAGCTGCTTCATTGGTTATTTCTGGTGAATTATTTCCGGCACGTTTTCCTCCTATGAGGACTTCTAACCGTGATACGTCATTGATGATATTATCAGGACATAAACCACGTCCTGTTTTAGGTTCATCTTGAGGTGTTTTAAATACTGGTGGTTGCATTACCGGAGTAAGTACTTCAGTGGTGGCCGGGGGTGATCCAGGTGGTGAATCTGTCGGTGTAAATGTCATTTTCGGTGCAGAAATTTTACGTAAAGGTGAAGGAATTTTCTTCGAGGGGGGTGATTTAAGTGACTCTTTAGCCTTTTTAATTTCCGACTTCAACCTTTGCTGTGGCGAAGAAGATTGTTGTTGTTCTATTTGTTGCAGAGGTGGAGGAAGCTGATACTGGAAGGACTCTTCTTGTTCTAGTTGTTCCCGTCTCTCTCTATAAAGTCTTTTTATTTCTTCTTTAAGTCCTTCAAATTCTGGACCTCTAGCTTGTTTTTTGTTGTAATATACGCGATATATCCATTTAATGAAATTATCATCATTTATTTTTTCATAACCGGGTTTTAAAATACTAGATTTATTAGATATACTATTTAATATTGCTTCAGGTAATTTCTCTCTTTCAGTTTTTCTAATTTCCTCAACAACTCCTTCTTTAAATTTTGCAATTAATTCTACGTTTTCTCCTGCTGGTTTGGATTTAGATGCAAGTTCTTTTCTCACATCGGCGACTTCAGTACGAAGTTCTTCAATGCCTTCAAGTATTTCCTCATCAACAGATGGAGGTTGAGCTGCAGCTATGCCAGTTGGAAGGTCTCGTAAAATCTTTTTTGTTTGTTTGGTTCTTCTTGCTGTTTTTTCAGCCTGCACCGCAGTTTGTTCTAATACCGGAAAAATACCCTTTTTCCTCTTCTCATCTTCCTCCGCAATATCTCCCCATATAGTTTTTTCAACAGCCGCCGCAGCTTTCTTAGTAGCTGCAGTGACGGGTTTAAATAGTTTTTTAGTGTCTTCTTCGTACTCAACTTTTGATTCTTGCTGCGCTTGCAGATTTTTTCTAAATGAGTCTCTGACAGGAAGAAATTTTTTAATTGTTTCTAATCGTTCTCGTGCTGTTCTTGCAGTATGAGATTCTGGATGTACCATTTTTATTATAACATAATAATTTAATTAATATCAGCAGAAGAAGAGCAGCAGAGAGGGTACCTACCAACGTTGGTCGTCAAAAAAATAAACAAGAAATAAATAAACACGTAGAGTACTTTATTTTTTCAGCTACTATTTCAAACTGAGGTTTTATTAGTACAATCGGTCATTGCAAAAATAAACATCTCAAGGAAAGTTCATTTGTAAAATCTGGACCTTTCTACGAGATGATTTTATTTGTTTGTTTTATTTGTTTTGTCGGAATTCTATGGTCTGTTCACCCTCTCTGCTGCTCGGGCGGAGTGAATGTCCCTCCGTATTTGGTTTTCGTTATCTAGGGGTTGACCGCCCTCGATGTTATTGCCCGGTTCGAGTAAATATAAATATAAGTGGTGAAACTTACAGCTGGAATAGATAGAGATCTGAGCAGGTATATAGAACAAACCAACACGAGCCCCCGTACATGTAAACAAACAATTTAATCAATTACATACAAACACTGTGAAAATTCATTACATCAGGAATGTACTCTGCTTCTAGAAATTTAACTTTCACCGAAATACAAAGAAAACGCAAATAGATTAAAATAAGATAGTCGATCTGTTACTGATAGATTTAGTTCATCATAGGATCGAGTGAACAATCGAAGTCAACGTCTTGTACGATTTCATAACCTGCTCGTCCTCAGTCTGTTTTTGCTTTCTCTGTCGCTGTTCAGACCCTTGGATCTCAGGATGATACTTTCTACCATCCGTCTCAGGACACTCTCAAAATACTTCTTCAGAAATTAATACGTCGCAGGGTTGCGTCACAGGATTATATGTCTCACTGCACTCTTCTCTATGCTTCTCCGTATAGGTCTCAGAATAACATCACTCATTCGTTCATACGTCTCTGGAGCTATTTTCTCCCTTTGCTGTCAACGTTTTCTCCCTCTAATCGGTAGATTAGTTCGTCGGTTCCTTTCGACATTCGTCCCCTTTTTGGACAACAGTTTTACGGAAATTTCTTGCAAATTCCCGGAGTCGTAACCTTTGGGTTTCCTCTTGTAGGAAAAGCTTAGACTGATTAAAATTCGATGCGGGCGATATTAAAACCTATGAAATTTTGTGTTGGAACACGCCCTCTCATTTAACGTACCAATCAGAATCAAATATCTCTGCCGCCTTTTTCCAGAGGCGCCAAAGTCAGGGTCAACTTGACCCTGGTAGTTTGAGTAACAGAGTTTCTGCATTCTCTCAATTGTGACAACTTTACCATGAAAATGAAGTTTTCCTTGTCCTAAAGTGTCCGCCTGGCTGCTGTATAAACAAATGTTTAATTAGGAACAGAATTCTCCCTCTAAAGGACATTACCGTACACGGTAGTATGGCGATATGATACGCGCTTGTCTCCATAAATCTAATTAATGGTTGTCTGGTCTCAGCTAATGTATTCTTGTTAGATCGACATAAAATTTGCCACTTCACATATATGAATACGGCTAAAACTGATTAGACAGACTGATCTTAAGAAAAGAATCAAGTCTTTGTTTACAAAATCCTCCTGTTCATAGATCCCCAACTGACCTATGTCGCAAAGGCATTTTCTGAAAATCTAATGGAAATTCCATATATTGTCAACAAGTTCGTTTCCAAAACATGCCAAACTCGTAAAACAGGTTAGAGCTTGAACTAAATTTTTAGTAAATATCTTTTAAAAAATAACATATGTCCGGTAGACTAAAAAATTATATCCTCATCCATAGGCAAGAGTCAAGCATACAGTATAAATTAAATTTACATAACAATATTTAAGAATAGCTAATAATTTATAAAAAGCAATATACAGCATTTAGATATATTTATGCAGACTCGGAATTTACTCATTCGGCATAATATTAACACCCTACACAATCAAAACTAAAGAACTAAATTTAAAAAACAAAAATAAAAGTGGGGCAGAATTTTATATAGGATGACTACTTATCCGCTAGTCAATTCGTACAAAGTTCATTAATTATAAATGGAGTTTTCAATAGGCAACTTTAACATAAAATACATCTGACATTGATATTTGACATATATTCCCCTAACTTTAGGGCAATTTTTTATCTCTTTCCTGACGGTCGACCATCACCCACCCACCCCGATCGTCGTCAACGTCGTCTTTGTCGTTGTCTTCGTAGTCATCATCATCGTCATTGGCAGTAGAAGCGCATCAGGTCAACAATGGCAGCATCAAGATCGTACCGGACTATTGAAATCGCCGTCTTCATTTCCGAAGTGGTATCGCAGTGTTACCATTAGCAGCAACATTAATGTCGTTATTGTTGTCAGTGGTTGTAGTATTTGACGGAGAAAGGGCAATATAAATGGTGGCAGAATATTGTTGTAATTTTTCTATGTTGTTGTGTTCTAGCTTTAGTTAGTAGTAGTAGTAGTAGAAGTAGATACAACAGCAGCAACATAATTAGTGGCAGTATGTTGTTGTCATTTCAATGTTGTTGTTCCAGCTGTTAGTAGTCGTAGTACGAATAGTAGTAGTAGTAGTAGTTGTTGTTGTTGTTGTTGTTGTTGTAGAGGTAATAATAGTAGTAGTGGCAGTAGTAGGCATATAATTAAAACGTGTTGAATTGTTACAAAGAATGTTATTTGTGTCATCAAGATGATGAGATTATATTCAAATTAAACACTTACCTAACATTTTAATTTCTTCCTATGAACATTTATTCCTGTAGATACTGATTCAAATGTTCACTGTAAATAGTCGCACCTCCAATTAATTTCAAAGGTAAAGTACTAATGTCCTGAACTAGTATTCATATGGTTGAACGATGTCATAGGTTGCGGAATAACAGACGGACTTATTATATAACAATCGTAAATATGCTTCCCTTTGAATAGGATGGGCATATCTAATCTAAATTCGTTACACTGGTATCCCACAAGACATATTTAACCTAGATAGGATGGGCTGTTTCGGATGAGAGGACCTATCCTCGCAAGATGTAACCCAGTATGATGATTCTTGACATGTGATCTGAAACGTTCTTTATCCCGCATGCCCAGAATAACATCTAGAATGAGCTATTTATTGAATGCGATAAACTTAGAAACATTGATTTTCCAACTGTGTGGGATTCGGCATCTATCTATCTATCTATAGAGAGAGAGAGAGAGAGAGAGATAATGCCGGATAACCCATTAAGCACACTAAGCACGTGTTTAGGGCACCAGCCAAATTAAAATTAATTGTTGATGATAACAATGAGTGAATTATATGACCATTTCGAAATGCGCGTACGAGTATTTTGATTTGGATATGATATTTTCCCACCTTTTTAGCTTTTAATATTGTTGTTTTTGTTTTTGAGTTTGACATTTAGTAGGAGGGGAGCACCATAATATTTTCAGTGCTTAGGGCCCTGGAAGGCCTTAATCCGGCACTGATATATATATATATATATATATATATATATATATATATATATATATATATATATATATATATATATATATACCACCACAACCTAAAAATGAATTACATGGTCGGTCCTTAAAGCTTCGGACGCATGCATAGATATTGTCAGCGGAGATGCCATATACCGGAGATCGGACCAGTTCTAGTGTTGAGCTTTGTTTTCGCATTGATTTTAGCCAAGTAAAAATACTACTGCAGTGAACAACCGGTTTTCTACCAATGTTAGGAGCTTCAAATGCGAAACGGTCACGCGCGGGATTTAGATGAGCTTGCACGACTGCGTCCAGTAAACAAATGTATAGCCATCGAAAAAGAAATATGAAACGCAAGTAATTAATCGATTTGCTCTTTAACGAGTTTAGTAGTACCCGACCGCTTAGGTGGCCTAGTGGTTAGAGCTCGTGGGTTCGATCCCCTGCTGAGTCATACCAAAGACTTACAAAAATGGTCCTAAGAGCTGCCTCGCTTGGCGCTCAGCATTAAGAGGTTAGTGTTAGGACTGGTCGGTCTGGTGTCAGGATAACGTGACTGAGTAGGGCATCATCCTACATGTCTGTGGCATGATGCCCCAGTGCTAGACATCACTATAAACTGCCACACTGCAGACATCGTAGCGATATGACTGATAAATTGTTAAAGCTACGTTAAAAATCCAAATCACACACACACACACCCACACACACACTCTCTCTCTCTTTAACGAGTTCAGAACTAGTTACCATAATGCCAGCCTCAAGTAGTTCAATACGTAAACAGTGTACACTATGATCAACGTTCCCTCTAAGCGAATGGTAGATGTGTGCGCTATGCGCGCTGCATTGTGCAAGCATTACGGTGATTTTAGCATTAATGTTGGATTGAATATTTGGTAATTTTGATCAGCTGCGCGGAGAACAATTCAGCTGTGCGCGCGTAGCTTAGAGGGAACGTTGACTATGATGTAAATGAAGTTGTTAAACTACTTGATTTAGCTATTGACCAGTATGTACATGTCATAGATGTACTAACCTTCACTGGCCATATTTCAAGTTACTGAATTAAAATCTCTTCTTCTCTTTTTTCAATCCACCGCTCTCCCACTGCCTGTATGTGTGAACGAATGAATAGGAAAACTAAACGAGAATAATGAATCTATTTATAACAATGGTGAAATTACATATTGTCTTTATATATGTGGTATATATTTATAGACATGATGTAATAACATACCGTATAGCCCTAACTAAGTAGCACGCCCACAACGGATCCTCTTGAATGTTTACAGATGACCGTAAATGACATAATATAACTACTATGGTGTATATTTTAATGATTATAACATTGGCTTCTACCTGTATGCACCTGTATAACACTGGCTGCTACCTGTATGCACCGCTATAACATTGGCTGCTGCTACCTCTATGCACCGGTATAACATTAGCTGCTATCTACATAGATCGGAGCGTGACGATTTCTTTTATAATTACCTTATATACAATTTTTTTTAAAGCACAAGAGAAAACAGTATTCTCTGCTGGTGGGAGTGGTTAGTTGAAACATTCTGCATCTCTACAGGGACAGTTGAGTTATTTATAGGTATGATAAATCGTAGAAATAACAAATACTTCAAATGCTTTGCTGTGGCTGTGCGTTTTATGTGAGGTGTTCTTACACATGTAGAAGAGGGGTGCAAGTTATTGTCAGAAAGAAAGTTAATGAAACCACAGGGTTATGTATTATTAACTTGTTGGATGAGATTGTAAAATTAAATGTGCATACACCAGCCCTCTCTTTCCGACATCGATAGAGTTGATGCTGGCCACTTTCGTGAATTTGTATTGAACATAAATGATATAGGAAACCAAAAATGTGCTATGTATTTACAGCATAACATAACTATTTGGACAAAGTCTGTAGAGTAAACGTGCTAAGAAATTGAACAATGACACATAGCATATAATATAGAAGTTTTTTGAGGCTGCAACCACCGTAAACATGACTGTTATATACTGAGCAGACTCAACCTAAATTATGTATTTACAGCAATATAACTATTTTGAACAAAATATATGAAGTAAAGGTACTAACAAGTGAAACACTGAGGCGAGCGGCATTTATAAAACAACGAGACTAGAAGCTGTATAACCTTGTAAGAGATTACTGCGGGTGCAACCGCCTAAAACCGAACAAATGAAGAAAACAAACAAAAAACAAGCATATCATTAACAACAAGATAGCATATAACAATTATATACAAGGAGGTATGATGGGGTGGAGGTGGGAAAAATTTACACAGAAAAAGAAACGTCCACACCCAAGAAAAAAAATTGGCTCAACTGACGCCAAAGTCCCTAGCAGAGAGAATCCCTCCGTGCGCAGCCTGTGAGAAAGCATTGCGATTGGCTGGGCAGAACATGTGATTAAAATTTTTAAATATATTGGCCCTTGACAGGGCGTTACCCGGCAAAATACGGCAAATTGTTGACCCAATCACCCCTTCCATAAATATCCTTACGCGAGCGTATATATATATACATATTTTACGATGTATGAATTGAACTAGTTGCACAGATGGCTTACACATTATTGGTATATTTATTGTCCATTAGTAAAACTGGACTAGATTTGAAATAAGTACGGGCTGGCGTTTTGGGGAGTGCACAGCGTCCATGGCTGGCTTGTCAAGTAACTTTTCGACCTTTACCACGCTCGGACATCGTACACGTGGCGGAATGTGGACGATTTCCACCCGCCACAAGACCAGGTGTGTGTGGTACTATTCCAACTCATGGCACAAGCCTTACATTTAGGTTATTAAGGACTTAATAGTCCTACAACCTAACGGCTTAAATTAAATAGTACTCTGTGAGTAATTAAAAAGTCACCTGTTGTGACAGTCAACAGTGATACATGTTCTAAATGAACGAACATCACTATAATTCAAAGAGATAAGACGATGTACTAAAGACTCGTGTTCATTCTGATACAGTGGGTGCAACCATCTTTCAAAGCTTGAGTGTAATTTCATAGTCACCCTCCATTAAAAATGTTCGTTTTAATTGATATAGCAACGATTACATAGTAGCTCTCCAAATATCGCCACTCTGCATCTCTTTTATTTGTTGTCAAGAGTGAAGAAATTTTGAATTTGTCATGCTCTACTTTTTTTTGAAGTCAGTTATATTAATTTCTGGAATTTAAACATAGCTTCATTTTCCGTGGGGGTAGGAGGAAGGCACTGTCGACAATACATTTTTCGTGGGGGTAGGAAGAAGGCACTGCCGACAATACATTTTTCATGGGGGTAGGAGGTAGGCACTGTCGACAATACATTTTTGTGTTTGCTTGCAAAATATGATCAAACGTTCAAAAAGAGAGAAATAACAAAGGAATAAACAAAAACACAGCTGAATAAGAAAAATCAGTGTCATATATCAGCTCGATATTTATTGAACCTCTGCAGTTATGTGTTAGCAATACTAGCAAGGATGGCAAAAAAATGTACACAGTCGTCTAAACAATTTTACTTTATTTAATACAGATTTCAGAAACGATGAATTTGATATGTACGGTTAAGTTTCACATAACTTTTCAGAATTTTTTAAATTTAAGGTTCGAAATATAAGCACTCATATTGAATGGCCATACCTAAATGTCATGTCGTGTTAAATACTAATATATATCGGGGAAAAAACAGCTTCGTTTCTTTGCAAAACATGACAAATGTATTAAAACGTTACTTTCGCATACGATTCGAAATTTTGTCGTTTTCTACGGAAGTGCGTTGGATTTTCACAGGTGACTTATTCATGGTCCCTTTGGTATGTCTTTTGTATGTCGTGTCATTTCTACACGTACCTCAGTTGTAAGCCTTTAGAGAGGCAATGGTTATTATGTAGTCTAGTAGTTCTCGATATTAAAGGACGCGTTAATTAAGGCTGGCGTTTAGTAGGGCTAGTTAGACCAATCGTAATACCGCAACGGTTGTTAGTGAGTGGCGCCAGTTCACCAAAAGAGGAGCGTCGCATGAAATACTGTCTTGTTCAAACGGACTCTTGTATGGCTCGCGAGGTCCACGCAGCAACATCCCCGCCAAATACAGTGCCTTTGTTATCTAGCGTTAACTAAGACAGGTTCGTATATCATCACAGCAAGGACAAGCTCGGCAGGTATGATTTTTATTTGTAACAAACTCGGTTGGTTTTCATTTGCAACAAACTCGGTTGGTTTTCATTTGCAACAAACGCGGTTGGTTTTCATTTGTAACAAACTCGGTTTGTTACAAAACAAGGGAGAAGCATTGGTCATAATTTTTCTTAGCAAACAAGAGTTAAGTGCGATTTGAAAATATTGTCGCACAAACTAAAACGGACTTTTTTTTGGGTGGGGTTATGGAGATATGCTCTTGAGCCATGCATATAGCAAACATCTGATTAGGTGAACACCCGATCATAACAGAAAAAATAATTTGCATAATTGAAAATTACTTTATTCATTGTGCATATCTTTTCAGTGCACTGGTAACACATGTATTTTTTATTCTTGCTGTTTTCTATTTCATATATAAGTAGAAACAATATTGAAATATTTTTTTCCTTCTGTCAGTCCATTATAATTGCCAAATATATGAAAAATTTTATGCATCATAAATAATGGTATAAAACTGATTATATTAAATTCAACACTGTCTAGGAAAGTGATAAAAAGAGTTTGATAGTTTAACATGAAAACAACGATATTTGTATTAAGAGATAATTATACAACGTATATTTTATCCATTCCAACTTTGGAATGTCTAAAAAAATATGCAGATTTACATAGTACATGTAATCAATATAACACTGAAATAAGCAGCAATACTTTTTAAAGTAAGATAGTGAAACAGTGTAGTTCGAATGTGCAATAAATTATGTGACCGAATTTATGGAAAATCAACATCTGTTTCAATCAGTACGTGGTTTCTCTCTCTCTCTCTCTCTCTCTCTCTCTCTCTATATGCTATTTTAAATTCAACCGCAAGAATAGGCAAATTAGAGAAAGAAAAAAAAATTGCAAATTTTAAAGGTTCAACGTGATCGTTGTTGATGGATGTCCTGTCGGCTTGTAGATAATACCTGAAGACAATTCATCATCGAAAACAAAAACTGTAGAAGTTAGCTTTTACCGTTTTTAAAGAATGGCAAAAAAAACAGTATTGTATAATTCTTTACCATCAACCTGAAAGTCCAGTTTCTCGCACAAATATCAATCAATTGAGGGAATAAATTAAACAAAATAAATAAATCAAATAACAAAAATGGTCACGTGAACAATCTACCTACACATTACACAGACATGCAAGAGAAACAGTATGCCATCAAAATAAATGATGGAGGGAAACACAAAACATTGAAATATCAGGTAGCAGGAAAACTCCCGAGATTTTCAAAGTTAGACATTTTCTATAATGTGGCAGATGTGGCACAAAAACAGTGCATTTGACCAGGTGAAATAAAAATATTAAGGGGGAGTTCGAGACAGACATTTTATGCCCCTTTCTAATGAGCGCAGAATAACCGGAACGTTTCCTTAAGTAGGTTTTCTTTACAATTAGATGGTTACAATTATATCCCTAGAAACGTTTAAAATGAAGGAGCTCCGAGAAGCCTAGTCTCTAGGCAGCCGCCACGTGTTCCGTCCCACAGACCCCTCGTTGTACATCTAACCCTCACCCAGACACACACACAGACGGAGAGTCATTTGTCACTTGAAATTTGACCATCATTTTATTCTTGTGCACATTTATTGGGTATTATACACATTTTGAATAAATAGACACATAGATTTTTGCTTTGTTGCTCTTTCGAGGAAAGTAAGGGTCCTTTTGAATTTTTTGAAATCTTCACCCAACACTTGACCTGATCATGTTGTCCTGGTATCTGCCATTGGACATGCATTATATATATGAAATGCTAGAGGGGAAAATGTTTATCCAACGAATCAGGAAAAACGTCATAAAGAGACTAGCTGGTTAATAAATGATATTTAAATAAAGAAACGAAGATAGATAACATTAACAAATATGAAACTGATTACAACCACAGGATATAGGGCAAGTGCCTCAGTGTGTCCTTTGGGAAAGGCACTTAGCTCCCATTTCCTCGGCATCATATAGTCATTAATGTGTTAAAATGCCGTTAAAACCAACAAAACAAACACAAATTTCCAAGCAACATCCAGTAATAACTTAAACTACTCAAAAAAAGATACAAAACACTGAGTTGCAAATTGTTACAAATGCATCAACAACAAAAAATGATAGAGAAGTTGAAAGAATGGAAGCACAAAATACAGAGATTGCTTTAAAGTAACAAGCGTAAGCTGATGTTATTGTGGATGAAATGAAAATATTAGAAAATGTGATCAACAAAGAATTGCAGGCAAATGCGAAAAAACACTAAATAGTATTTCAGTGTACTTGCAAAAAAATTCATATACGAATTATAGATAAGCATTGTTCAGTATGTTAATTGTGCCAATTTCAACGTCTACTAACAATATACTTTAATCACAGATAAAAAGAGGAAAGAATAACGCCAGTTTAAAAAGTCCATATCGTCTTCAACTTTCAGAGTGGACTATGACGAACATTACGAGAATATCTTTCTATTACTAAACGATACGCACGAGAAAATGCATGGTAACTATAGAAACGGGCAACAATTTAAGGAAATTCCATGAATCATTTAAACTCAGATTGAACCTTATCATCATTACTGATGTAGAAAATGATGGTATTCCACAGGCTGATAAATGATGCTTGACAGCACGATTAGAAATTTTGAAGAGGAAAAAGAAGAGAATGTGAGTGACGATTTCGTAGAGGAGAATGATTATGATGATGGTGGTCCTAATGTCATATCTGCAAATGCTATCCGATACTCAGACGTTCAGATGACACTTGACAGTTTAGAAACTGACAAAAACAATATTCTCCATAAAAAACAATTATTTGTACTGATACTAATGATCACATGGATTGTTACAGTTTACTTTTTTAAATAGGTTATAAAATACAACTCAGTCCAGTCATGGATGTTTTTGATACAGCATGTAGAAAAATTAACCATGCAATAAGAAACCATTTTTGTCACACAAAAAAATAATATGCAATAATACACTAGAAGAAATCACAATGACCAGCACTCTGAAATAGCCAGCCTGTCAGGGTTCCGATAATAGTAAGTATTGGTATAGCTACCGTTAAGATAACTCAAACCAACAACTGGCTAATGTTTCAAAGCCATTGTTTATTTTCTCAAAAGAATGATTCCCTCAGTAAAAGACTGAGGATGAGGTAAAGTAGGTGGAGTACATGGAAGTGAAATAAGAGGAGCAGAAGTTTGAGGCGGAGCAGTGATGGGAAAAAACGGTACTTTTTACAGAATTTGCTACAGACAAAGCAACTGATGATATAGTTAGTGCTGTCACCGTAACTTGTTACACCCTTTTCTTTAACACCTATTGTTATTTTTTAAGATTATTTCATTAATTATTTTATTGTTTTTTTTCTAAAACTGAATTCATATCGAATATGAAACTAATAGTGTGTCTACTTTCAAAGCTTTTCAAAGCTTGCAATGCGGCTGTTTTTGTTTGGTCTGTATATGTACCGGTATTTTGGAAAAACTCAATTTGTTTCTCGTAGGAGTCAACATAAATTAATAAATTATATTTTCGATTTGATACTTTCTACAGCTTTGGTAAAGAACCTTAATTAGCTTTCCTCTAGCATAGTAATAGGCCTAATACTCTAATGAACAAACGGAAGAATTTCTTGTGCATAATGAAGTAGCTATGTTAAAGGCCAAACCCAAGTGAAAAAAGTTGAGAGATCAGAGCCTTAAATAGAAAACGTATTTTGCAATGGCATCACCAATTCTGTGAATGACAAAATGTCACCAAAGAGGAAGAACGATTCAGGAGTATAAGGATGACCTTTCTGGTCACTTGTTCAAAACATATGTTCGCTTATTATTTGTGTTGGGGTAATTAACATGTGTTCAAATGAATATTCAGCTTTTGCAGCCTGTTAATGTTTCAATTCCATACCTGGTATCTTTAAACTTGCACTATGAGCTATTCCATTAGCAATGCAATGATGAGCAGGGGTTTGCTTGTATATATCCATACATACAATACGAGATTTCCTAAATAACTTAACATTGCGTGTGTCTTTCATGACACAATAATCGTAAGTGAATGAAGGTTACACTGTTTCATCGTATCCTAAACATACAGTTAATAATCTTTTGATATTTTTGAATAATTTCAGCTCGAATAAAATATTTCCATTTGTGTATAGCGGTTTCATTAAACCTTTCAAAGCTATCCATGCATTCATATGGGTAATATTTTTCCTTAAATATTTTGAATTTCAGGTTTCGAAAATGTTTCCATGTGCTGTACATTTTTCATCATTTAGTTATTTTTTTATTCAGCTATACTGTGGGCTGCCCTAATGAATCTAACTTTGTCCACTGTTGGTGTCATTTCTTTGCCTTAATCCATGAACCTAATAACTTTGAAATCCTTTCTAAATAAAATATATTTATCGTGCTTACTTGCATGATTTAGCTATTCAGCTAGATAAGTTATTAATTAACAATCGTATGTATTCTGCATATTTAAAATTCAAACTGCATTCGTTAAAACTGCCTCTTATATGATGGTGGTCGCAAACTTCGTCTTTAAAGATGTATTTACTGATTAGAACGGGTTTTTTTTCCACCTGCGTCTGTAAATGCGGTAAGTTCTGCAATATTTAATTTTGGGGGGGGGGGGGTCTTATGTCACTATACACTATTCTTCAAGGTTTGCTATTTTACCCTAGGCATAGTAAAATCCTTTAATACAATATGTGTCTCTGTAAACTATTGGCTTATATCAAAATCCTTTAATATGTATTTCTGTCAACTATTGGCTTATATCAAAATCCTTTAATACAATATGTATCTCTGTCAACTATTGGTCTATATCTCTTGTGGACTAAACTGAAGCGAAAACAAAACCCCGATGGAATGTATTAGTTCTTTAGGTCGTACTAGATATGTTAGATGGTTTGAATAGCATCATTATAATTTTGTGACTGTAGTACAATTATATTTTTTAAATCACAGTTAGGAATGGTTAGAGTGGCTCAACCCTATCGTTATCAACATGGGTCCATATTTAATGGCCTTCGGGCGTCATTTGCACAAAACTGAAAGCCCTTTGCTAGTGTGTTTTGTCAAATATGTTTAAATTCTGTTGAGTCGTTTTGAGGAAAAGTTGTTTAAAGGTTTCTTTGTTTTTTAGTAATGGTGGCCACAGTGGATGATGGATCAGCAACCGTTGAAAAAATTTGAAATGGATTTGATGTCCGAATGTCCATTGTAAATCAATGTACAAATTGATCAAGCATTGTATAAGAGGAGATAGTAAAAGTGACCAGTAACGCACGACAGCCAAGTACAATACCATGAACTGACTTGGCCTTACGTCGAGGTACGTTCAAATATGAAGTATCGAATCATGACGAATACAGTGGTCATACATTTTTCAAATCATCACAAAATTTGACTGCTGCATTCAGTTGATCGTTGCTGTGCCACACGTGATAGGCTATACATGGCGGACAGTATATTTTTAAGTGGAGGAAGAATAAAATACCCAGATGAAGAAAAACACAACCAAGCCGTTTGAAGCTACTGGCAATTTTTTTCTCATACCCCTTTTGGCCGCGCCTATTCCTTTAATACAATGGGTTAAATGTGTCTCTTCATTTTAAATACATTCTCATGCCTACAGCTTATGCGAGGATTACCAGGAACGACTGCTTCGTCATATGACTTGCTGAAACAAGAGGCCCAAATTCATCTGATACCACTCTCCTGGGTAGTTGACAATTGTTAGCTGAAAACTGTATTGAAACTATGCGTAAAATAAAAGCTTGGAGTCAGGCCCGGCCCTAGGGCAAGGCGAACGAGACAACAGCCTTGGGCCCTGCGCTAACTCGCAATGCATTTTTTTGCTTGGGGCCCAGTGCTCATCTCTTGCTGCCTTCGGCTCCGCACATCCTAGGGCCGGTCCTGCTTGGAGTACATACTTGCTATGTTGTCTATTAATTTTGATGTCCTTTATCTTCTTTCCAATACCAAATATACAGGAGTAATTTCTTGGTATAACAATGACACGTAATTAATACAACCAGTATTGTCCCTTTCTCCAAATCTCTCACAGCTTCTAGATACTTCACTAATTTATTGCTTAGAAAATGCGCACAGCAAGCCCTTAATGTATTTACACTTACTTGGCATTATAGGTGGAAATCTGTGCAGTCAGCATGGATTCTTGAGTCTGTCCTGTCTACCTGGGGTCTTGCACCTTAAGATACAACTTGGAAAACATTCAAATCTGCACCCATGGGAGCTGCAGTGGTTATGGCACTGGACACCTAACTTGAAGGATGCCAGTTTGAGTGCCAACATCTGATCATCCTGATCAACTATAGAATTTATATTTTTATTTAAGTAATGGGCTTCTTTGCTCACAGTAATTAAATCTGGGCATGTTTCAGGAGGAAATGGTTAGATTTTGTATTTATCAAAAGCTACTCAAATATGATACACATTTCAAACAATTTGTGAGTAATGGCATTACATGTACGAAATATCTTCATACAATACACAAATCATGTGATAACTTATAAACAACAATTATTCCATGCTGTCTAATATGGCAATACAAGCAACTATCAAGCTATATTTAAACACACCAGACTTTGTTTAAATATGCAGTAATTACAAACGTGGTCAAGTTTGAAGCAATATTTCTCTGCAAATAAATTTATACATTTAGACATGGGTTTAAAATAAATCTTTTCTTCTTTAAGGAAGCTCTTTTTCTTGCATCTAAGTAAGCATGAAAATAAATTCTGGTACTCAGATACGTTTATCGGTGTTCACCATAGATAGGTTAGTTCTTCAGCCTAGAGGTTAAACTGCAAACTTAGGAAATTTCCACGCATCTTTTTAAAAATATTTTCATCCACAACGTTGTAACAATTCATCAGTACTTTACAAACTAGTTTAATAAATATAATTATACTATCATATTAATTATCATCTTAGAGTCTTTTTGTTTTGGTTTATATGGTGTTTTGTTCTACCACACAACCAAGGTAATTTGAGTAAAGTGTTACTTTTAATATTGCTATTTGATATATTTCATAAGTTTAAATTAAAGATCATCAATTATTATCCCAAACACGTATTATTTTTCTATATTTTTTTTTTTAATTTGCTCTCTTAAGAGGAGAACTCTGAATAACCACAAACCTGTGATTCTAGATGCTAGTAGTCTTTATCCTAGTTTACAATAAAATCTGGGTCAGTTGGATGCTTTCTGTCAACACTTATTCCATTGACTTTACCTGCTTTCCTCTGACAATAAAATCTGGGTCAGTTGGATGCTTTCTGTCAAAACTAATTCCATTGTTGATGATTGCACATGTTATGTTCCAAGATTACTCAACATTTTGTATCTTCACCCACATGACAGAAATATCGAAAAGCACCTATGCCATGTCACCTTTTCTCAAAGGTGGTCAAATTCTGTTCACTGATTCTCTGAGACAGCTTTTGTAAATGTTTTTTTTAAATTTTTATTAATGGCAGCTATATTGATGGTGCAACATCATCATTTATACAAATCGGAAAGGCAATCAAGCTAAGACACATTGCATAGTCTTATCAAAGTCTCAATTGTGTTCTAGAAAATGCTGTTAAATGTTTTTCTATTTTTAGTAACAGGCGTCATATTTGCTATTTCAGCATCATTTGCAAAAACATTTAGCCTAGCATGGCAGAAAGGTTTATTCAAACAATGTTGAGTAGTTTTGAGAAAGAAGCCATCACATGATTTTCCATTTTATCAACAGTGGCAGTATCTGATGCTCCATAGTTATTCGTTAACTTTGAAAGTCCCTGACGCCTGAGCAATTTCTGTAAAATTTGGTAAATTTCTACTGAGAAGTTTCTAAAAGGAGGTTTAAAGTTTTTATTTGTCTATTATTTTTAGCACTGAAAGCCATTTCTGATGGTGGATTAACATAATTCATGCAAATATTGAAAGCTCATTTGAGGATGAAAAGAAGGAGTTTTTAGGTTGAGCTATCTGTATTCATTTTTTTTCTATCTTTACCTTTTTTGGCCATTGAAGCACTATTGTGCTGAAGTGTATTAAAATGACACACACACACACACACACATATATATATATAATAATGAGGACTTTGTATAGCGCCTAATCTTTAGAAGCCCTAAGCGCTTTACAACATTAAACAATACATATAAGATAAAAAACATATAATGATATGATTACAAAAACAAACACCATGAAATTAGAAAACTTAAAAAAACAATAAAAAAACATGCTGAGAATATATATATATATATATATACATATACATCCATGCATACATTCACATGCCAGTATGATTTCTTTCTAATTTGGTCAAATTATATTTAGCAGTTGCCTTTTGAACAAGTTGTTTAAATGTGTTTATTTTAGTTAATGGTGGATCAACATCATTTGAACAAATGTTTGAAAGACCTTCGTCCCAGCATCCTTTATATTACATATGATCAAATTCTGTTCAGATATTTTGGAGAAGTAATTTAAACTGTTTATATTTTTGGTTGTCATTGTTGGGTTTAACGCCATTTTTCAGCACAAGATAGGCTATATATGGCAGTCAGTATTAATGGTGAAAAAAAACCCGGGGAAAACCCCGGAAAGAACCACCGACAATGGAGAAGCTACTGGCATGCTTTCTCACATACTTACATTGGCCAAACCCGAGACTCTAACCCAAGCAGACATAGGTGAGATGGCAATGATCCATAACGGTGAGCGCTTCAGATCACTAGGTCACTCGGGGCCCCTATATTTTTGGTAATGTGGGCCATATTTGATGGCAGATGTCATAATTTGAACAATTAAAATGTCCCATAATGCCTTCTGTTGAATTTGGTCATAATCTATTCAATGTGTTTTGAAAAGAGGTAATTAATAAGCTTTTCTATTTTTAGCAATGACAGTCAAATTTTATGGTGATTTGGCATCAACGTGATAACTCTGAAAAAGCTTCAGAGTAAGAATGCTCTCTGTCAAACTTTGCCACATTCTGTTTATCAGTTTTTGAGAAGAGTTAATTTAAATGTTTGTTTTTAGCAACAGCAGCCATATTTGATGGTAGATTGACATTATTTTAAAAAAAACTGAAAAGCTTTGAGCCAGGATGCTTGTGATCAAATTTGGTCAAATTCTGTGGAAGAATTTTTAAGAAGAGATAGTTAAAAGTTTAACTAATTTTAGTATAATGGCCATATTTGATAATGGATCAGAAACATTAAAAAAATATCAGAAACAATTTATGCCAGGATGCTACCTGTCACATTTAGTCAAATTATACTGAACAGTTTCTGAAAAAGAAGTTGATTAAAGGTTTTGGAAATTTTTTAGCAATGTTGGTAAAATTTTACGGTGAATCTCTCTTGTGCAGTTCTTTTTTAAAGTTAAAAATAAATATTTTGAATACAAACAAGTAATTGATATAATAAATAATGTTTAATGACTGTATAGACACGTAATATGTTTTCAAGTTGTGAGGTGTTATATCACATGTACCAGGATCATTTTTAAGTTTGTAAAATAAATAGTCAACAATCTGTCATGCATTTCCTGATGCTAGGATGAAAAAACCATGCAAGGAATTTTCAAGTTATGCAGAAGAGGGAACAAATGAACACTAAACTGTGCTGTCAATTAAAAAGAACATGTCTCAAACTATGCATCAGAGGCATCAGATATGTAAAATGCCTAAACTTTCATGCATGATAGAATACATAAAGCATATAGCATGTGCCACATAGCATCGCAGTACATAAAATTGGTGACCATATAAATAGGTTTGATTAATAGTAGAAATATGGCCATATAAATAGGTTTGATTAATAGTAGAAATATATATAAATATGTATTAATCTGGGTAGATAGGAAACATGTGCAAAAGACATTTGTCTAGCATGACAGGCTTACATACATTTGTAATCATCACAAAATTTAGACAAAATCATATTCAATAAACTATCATTAAAATAGAAGATTTATAATTAATGAAATCAAAATCAAAACCTACTCATTTTTAATTTGGCCAATTTCTGTTAGCATTTATATCTACAGCTAAGTAGAGAAAATTATGGGATAGAGACTGTTTGGTTAAATGCAATCTACACTGCAGTTGACAGCATGTGTTGCACGTGAGTGGTTGAAGAATAAAATTAAATATCTTTGATGGATTTTAGGGTTTAAAAAATAGCAGTTTTGTCAGGTTGAATGTTGTGACTGACATTTATTAAATACAACAAATACATGTAGCATACATGTAGATACATATAAATCAAGTATATACACACTGATATACAAAATAATAGCTACACATATTTGAAATAAGCAAGTACGGAAACTGTTTACCAAAGAATGCAAAAGATATTTGAATGACATTTTTTTTCTACAAAACAGTACTACAAAGATTTCATTAAAGGTGGCATACTTAGTAAACCATCACAAATTTACAACTATTATGTTGCAATCCTATGTTAAAATGTATTTTAAAAAACACCTTTTATGTTGCAATTCTATATTAAAATATATTTTAAAAAACACCTAGATATTATTCTAGATTCATTCTGTATACAATCTAAAAGTAAATCGAGAAAGGTAAAAATAATGCTCACATCAGAAAAGTCTATCAGTCTCTTACTTTAATTTTTATCAACTATGACAATTCTTTTGCCAATTCAAACCCGCTTCTAGATCTGTAGATTAAACTTTACGTCTACCATAAAAAATGAATCATTGTCAAAATATCTTCTCTTGGCTCTTAAATGCTTTCTTTAAAGTATAGACCAGCTATGAGGGATTATCTGAGTGATGTAAGTTTTACACCATCTCATTTCTCAGAGAAAGAGGAAGAGATAGATAAGTAGTACGTTTTTCATGTAAACAGAGAAAATTTAGACATTATTAGAAAAACACAAAGTCATAGGTAATGTAGCCAGTACTGTAAGTGTTAGACTGAACTCTTTGCTGACATTCACATATAATGCTTTATTTGCTATTTAGTGATAGATCACATTGTAACCACTTGCCAATTCTGCTTGGTCCCCTATTAAACAGTGCACTGCCACTGCCAGATTGTTAGAAAATAGATTAGAACTATTTTAATCTACTCTTAAATTTTTGTTTTCTCTGTTTCCCAGTCCAACAAATATACAACTACCACCTAAAATGGAACATATATACTCGCTTACAAGTCAAGTCCAACTGCAAAATGAACAGACCCAGATCTGCCACCGCATAATGCATCAACTGATCTGGTTCTGGCGCATTATGATATGGCAGATCAGGATCTTAAAGTTTGTTGTTTGCAATTTGACTTGACTTATATATGGTTAGCTCAAGTAATCACTATTTTCCTTTCAAGCTCATCATTTCAAATGCAATCTGGCTGTATATTCTACAAAAGAGAGTTCCTACGATCTGAATTATTTTCACAATGGAGTATCATTTGCTTTCACTGGGTGTTACATGTACAAAAGATTCTTTCCAAGTTGCAAATAAGTCTGAGTAACAGAAAACCCAGATTGAAGTGTAAGTTTAGAAAGAGAGGGAG
This sequence comes from Sinohyriopsis cumingii, assembly GCA_028554795.2. Classification (NCBI taxonomy): domain Eukaryota; kingdom Metazoa; phylum Mollusca; class Bivalvia; order Unionida; family Unionidae; genus Sinohyriopsis; species Sinohyriopsis cumingii. The sequence goes on along the minus strand of CM068840.1, from coordinate 103,254,762 downwards.
CATATGGACAAGGCAGTTATCTAGTCCAACATCCATCCAAAGCATATGCACTGGTCAGTTATCTAGTCCAACAACCATGCAAAACATATGCACCAATCAGTTATCTAGTTTTTCATCCATGCAAAGCATATGCACCAATCAGTTATCTAGTTTTTCATCCATGCAAAGCATATGCACAGGTTAGTTATCGAGCCCAAAATCCATGCAAAACATATGCATAGGTCAGGTATCAAGCCCAACATTCATGTTTATGTTATGCATAGGTCAGTTATCTAGCCCAACATTCATGTTTAGGTTATGCATAGGTCAGTTATCTAGCCCAACATCCATGTTTAGGTTATGCATAGGTCAGTTATCTAGCCCAACATCCATGCAAAATTAGGGATAGCAGAAATACATGAATATACATTACCTACAGGAGAATGGCTGTTGAAGAAAGACGAAGGAAACTGTGAAATGTCAGTAATGACAAGAACTGCATTATCTAATTCAAAGTTACAATTTATGTAACTAAGAGCTGCATCCTTCCATAATTTTGTGACCGCATGTAGAGGTTGACCTCAACAAATTACATTTATTATCTCGATGTAAGAAAGATCTGCCACATACCATCACAAAGTCTTTAACAATTACAACCTTATTCTCTGTTTTGAAGAAATGATTTGTAAATTTCATTTCTCATTTTTAGCTCAAAGAAAGAAAAGGCGCAAACATAAATAAATAAAATTATGTGAAAGAAAAAAAATACACCTCTTTCAACCATTCAGTTCAATTATTCTGTTAATTCCAAGATAACTGAGAAAGGGGCCATACCGTTATTCTGGCAATGTTCTCAAGAGTAATGAATTATTAACTCAAGATTGCTGGACTCCTTTGCATTTACTTGAATAGTGGATGTCTTTCAGTGACATGACCATTGACACTATGGGGGACTCCCATCTCACGGCCACAAGGTCTGAAATTCTTTCTTGGGAAACGGAATCTAGGCATAAAATTATCGGACCTAATTTTTGCTGTTCACTCAAAATTTTATGCCATAACTACTTTAAAATCACTGTAACCAATATATAGATATTTCATTTTCCCAAGATTCAAAATCAAATCCTTTTCCACTATATCTGAACAGAATGGTAAGGTCCCTCATGCCCTCATATGGAATTATGTGGAATTATGTCTGCCAACTGTCAATGTGTAGGTAATGTAACTGAGATACCAAGCCATCAGTGTGTAGGTAATGTAACTGAGATACCAAGCCATCAATGTGTAGGTAATGTAACTGAGATACCAAGCCATCATTGTGTAGGTAATGTAACTGAGATACCAAGCCATCAGTGTGTAGGTAATGTAACTGAGATACCATGCCATCTATGTGTAGGTAATGTAACTGACATACCAAGCCATCAGTGTGTAAGTAATGTAACTGAGATACCAGGCCATCGTTGTGTAGATAATGTACTCAAGATACCAAATCATCATTATCTTGGTAATGTAACTGAGTGGGTAATAATACTGACATACCAAACTACCACTGGTAAGTAGTGTAATCAAGATACCAACTATCAATGTGTAGGTATTGTACTTGTTGTTGTTGTTGTTGTTGTAGGGTTTAACGCCATTTTTCAGCACACGATAGGCTATACATGGCGGCCAGTATTAATGGTGGAGGTATTGTACTTAAAATACCAACTATCAATGTAAAGGTAGTTTACTCAAAATACCAACTATCAATGTGTAGGTAGTGTACTCAAGATACCAACTATCAATTTGTAGGTACTGTACTCAAGATAACTATCAATGTGTAGATAATGTACTTAAGATACCAACTATCAATGTAAAGGTAGTGTACTCAAAATACCAACTATCAATGTGTAGATAGTGTACTCAAGATACCAACTATCAATGTGTAGGTAGTGTGCTCAAGATACCAACTATCAATGTGTAGGTAGTGTACTCAAGCTACCAACTATCAATGTGTAGTTAATGTACTCAAGTTAACAACTATCAATGTGTAGGTAGTGTACTCAAGATACCAAACTATCAATGTGTAGATAATGTACTCAAGATACCAAACTATCAATGTGTAGATAATGTACTCAAGATACCAAACTATCAATGTGTAGGTATTGTACTCAAGATACCAAACATAAATGTGTAGATAATGTACTCAAGATACTAAGCCATCAATGTGTAGGTAATATAATTTTGACACCAAACTATCAATGTGTAGGTAATATAATTTTGACACCAAACTATCAATGTGTAGGTAATGTACTCATGATACCAAACTATCAATGTGTAGGTAATGTACTCATGATACCAAACTATCAATGTGTAGTTAATGTACTCATGATACCAAACTATTAATGTGTAGGTAATGTAATTTTGATACCAAGCTATCAATGTGTAGGTAATACTCAAGATGTGAAACCTTTCATCACTCACATATCGTACTCATAAAAATTTGGGTGAAAATATTTTGCTCTGAAACTAAAAATATATCCAATCTATTATATGAACACCATAACCATCTAAAAGTCAGATTTAACAATTTAAACAGTTTTGTATGGTTTAGATTGCTTAAAGAGGGGTTACTTAATGCTCGATTCAAATCCACTGCATAACCTGAACAGTTGTTTCCATTTTTAACTTAATTCAAATTTAGCAAAGAACTTAAGCAGACACAAAGTTTCTTTATAAATGGATTGCTCTGATGGTCAGTTCAAACAAAACGCACACCTAGTAAATTTAAACATATATAATCAAAATTACAAATATTCATACCTAAGAATTGGCATACCTTTCTATCTAGAAATAAAGCATGCTACTTCAATGATTAGAAGAAGCATTAACTCAGACCTGATAAAAATCAAGATCTATTTATCAATAAGTAGATCTGACAGGCACTACAAGGAGGTCATGTTCTGTTGACCTTTTGATCCACCAATCAAAGTACAGTGTGCAGCTTTGCTATTGATAAAGGGAAAAATGTCATTCGGAACATATTGTTGCTATTAATAACAACAATGCTCAACACGAAATGCAATGCTTTATTTGACATGCTGCTAAAAATAAGCTGACGGGGAATTCAAAGGTTACCAGGACATTAACTTTTTCATGCCTGTCAAACATACTAATTGATGTTTAGATTCTGATTTCAATCAGACTGTTATATCTGACAAGAAAAAATAATGTACATTTAGAAGGGACCACTTTATCTAAAATTTATCACCTAGACTGAACTTGACTGTGTCCTTACGATATAGATGAAGGTTTCATTTTTATTTTCAGTCATATATTACTATAAATTTAGTAGAAGTCTCCAATAGTTAGAACTTATGATATTTGTTCTGTACCCCAAACACTGCCAAAAATGATACATTTGATGCCTTTGTGCTTTATGTACGGTCACTAATATATAAATTACTTAATGTAAAAAATATTGTGACAAGCACAGACAATTCTTGAAATTTAAATTAGAACATCAAAGTTAAAAAAATAAGCAGTGGTATGTCACACAGAAAATAATCTCAATAACCTAAAAAAATTCCACAACAATTAAGACAACATGATAAATATAATCAAATATACACAAGCTTGATGATGAGAGATTAAAACATAATGACAAAATATTAAAGATGTTAAGTCAATAAAGTGTGTGCATTCATACCAAGAGCCGAATGAATCCCATTTATAAATTTTTTTGTGTCTCTTGTGTACCTGATGCTCTGAGTGGATGAACAGAGTTTGCTTTGCAATTCTTGAAAATACCCTAAATCTGAGACATTATGTAAAATTTTAAATCAACTTTTACATCTCAATAATACTGTACTCTTGAAAGTAAGACATCTTGAAATATACCATCGAATGTGTCTAATGCATATTCTACATGAATACAACAAGCTGAGAGATGAAATACTGATATCTGAAGTGATTTATCAACATCTAATTGTACAATTATTTATCAGTTAGCACAGAATTAATATGTTCTCTACTGATACTTAGGAAGCCATTGTAGCAAAGTTGTTAGAGAATCAGTCATGTTATCCAAAGATCACATGTTCCATACCTACCTGGACAGCTTGTTAGGTGCTTTTGATGTGCCCTTGGGAAAGGCAATTTACCCCCATTTTGACAGGATGATGTAGCTAATAATGGGTTAAATGTTCCACTGAAATCGAGAAAAACTATCTATCTATCTTGAAAACATCTTTGCTAGCCAAGGTTCCAATGTGTAAAGCCTATCAATACCTTGGCAGATCGTTCAGATATTTTGGTGCTTCAGGTCGGGTCTGTGAATTTCATTTGATGTGGCAGCAAGCCAACACATCTAATCAAAATCAAGTTGTTCAAATTTGAACAATATTCCTACAAGATGAAGACAAGTGAGCACACAGCTGGAATGGACTTGTACAAATACATCCTTTCCCTCAAAAACACATGTAGTAGCTCCTCTCTGGTATAAAATCATACTTGCCATTTTAAACTTACAAAGTATCCTTTTGAAGTCAGTTGCTTCCACCATTTTCATGTTATTGGTTAGTTGGCATTACATACTAAGGGAGACAATTCATGAAATCCAATAGATGTCACTAGGACAAAGCTCTGAAATATCTGTACGATCCACCAAGGCGTATATAGAGTTAACACATCGGAACCTTGGCTAGCGAAAATGTCTTGAAAAAAGAGTGGATTTAAAATTCTTTTACATTCTAGTCATATACATGAGTAATTTTATGCATAATGAAATTATTCTCCAATTGTCTGCAGATATCTGTACTATAAAATGTCTACCTAAAAGGAAACAAATAATATATAAAAAAATAATCAAACAAAAAAATCATTCATAATTAATATAAGCCATGACATATTTTCAGGTTTTCAGAGAATAGTCCTGCATGCATTGACCACTGTGTGACTTCTTTTTCAAGTCATCAATGTCAATTGATGCCTCTGGCAAAGCAATCTTTGCATTTTGGTCCACATCTGAGACAGGTTTTGCAGTACTATAATCAGCAGTACCCACCTCCTTAACACCGTTGGGAGCTTGATTCCACACATTCTCTGGCTGGGCAGCATCCTTCTCAGTTTCCATCACTGTGGTACTTTGGTCACTCTGTCCATTAATGATGTTTATGTGGACTAAAAATAGAAAATTGTAAACATGATTACATATGGTATAAAACTACAACCTACAAAATACATGTATGATCTATCAAGGCATATGTGTACTGATACAGAAATATGAAAACTGTATCAACATAAGACCCAACACTCAAAATTATTTCTTTTGCAAAAACTTTGGCTCCATAGTTTTCTGCAAGATTATTTAACCTGATAAAATGGTAAACACATTATTTCTGTTTAGTTACTTTCAATAAATATAACAAAGTGTTTGCCAGTAAACATGAATCCCCTTGCCAACAAGAATGTGTTTGGAGTAGCTGACAGTATTGGTATGGAGAACTGAAGCCAAGTCAATGGGAGTGAAGAGTCTTGTGAAAGCCATGACTGAGTCAGGCTGGTCTGAACTGGATCTGAATTTGCTGCCCACTAGTATTGAGCCTCAAATAAAAACTGAGCCACTGCAATATATACTACATTACTATATAATACTATATTATTAATGCAATAGACTATATTATACTCAAACTGATGCATCAACACAAAATAATTTTATCAGCATTGGAACAAAATAAAATGTGATTAGTCTATATGTAATATGGTTAAAGATACAAAGGATCAAAAAAACAAAATGTCTGAAAATAAAACATCACTCAAGCATAAAATTAGGTCCATGCCAGAGTTTGGTGTTGTGGAGTTCCTTGCTTTGAGATGATTCCAAACATCAATTTTTGAGGCTGTAGGTACAGTACAGTCTAAGATAAGAGGGTAACACAATTTACAATCACTATTCCAGTATAGGTTACCTGGCAATACCCCCCACCTGCGATCCATGTCTATCAAACAGTATAAAATTCCCCATCCAAATAAAGAATTATTTTAAAAAAAGTTTCCAATACTCTGGAACTTTGCTCTGGAATAGTATTCCAGTTGAGATTAGAAATGCCCACTCTATTTCTTTCTTCCAAACCCAATATATCCAGTGGCTTCAGAGATGCAGCTAAAATAAATAAATTCCTTTGTATGAGGGCCTCAAGGTAGATTAGTTCTTAGCTAACTGTGTTACCCTCTTTAAATTAAATTAAATTATTATTATTATTATTAGAAGGGCATAATTAACAATCAGCTGAAAATGCACAAGCAAAAACTAGATCCCAGTGACCTAGGCTGGGTATGGTTGAATTAGTCTGTTTTAAATGCATCCAAATATTAATTTGCATGAGTGCAGGTGAAAATTAGTTCAAGATAATGATGGGGTAAGAAACAAAAAGTTGAAAATGCACAAGTTAACCAATCATGAAAATTTACATCACAGTGATCTGCTTTAGGTATGTTGAACTGCTCATCATGAGATGCATTCAGATATCAAGTTTTACTAGTGTAGGTCAAATACCATCTAAGATACGGAGATGAAATAAACAAATAGCTAAAAAAACATCTGTTCAGACATGAAAATTATTTTGCAGCTACCTACATTTAATTGCTTCCCAAGATGCATCTGCATACCTATTTTCATGAGTGCTGGTGAAGTAACATCCAAGATATTTGAGGGCATAATGAATGAGTAGCTAAAAATACAACTGTCACTAAAAGTTATTATGTCACATTGATCTAGTTTTGATATCAGCTCATTAAGTGAAATAAGCTCCAATATACTGATTGTGTACTAAGCACATGAAGTTATTAAAGCATGAAAACTAGGTCACAGCAACCTAGTTTTTATATGTTGAGTTACTCTCCTAACATGTATCAACATTTTTTACAGTATTTAAATTTGTGGATTGAGGTCAAGAAGTCTTGTTACTTCCAGGTAAGGGTCACTGTTCACAGGGTCTTTAAATTCATAATTTGTAGCAGTCACCAAATCCTTGAACTCTGGTATCCCACAAAAACGACTGAATTCACAATGTTATTATCTTCATTATTATTACCTGATTTACAGCCCTTACATTGGTGTTTATGGACAGTCTCTTCTTATCTTGAGATCTGGTCACTTTTCTGTGGCCTTAGATCTCCAGGAATTTGAAGCATTCTTGCTCTATTATTGCAATAGTTGTTGCTGTTATTATTATAATTTTTTTAACTTAATATTGTTATTTTTATTATCTAGTATGACCATGATATACACCCCAAAACCTATGGGTTTTGTTGTTATCCTAAGCACGGTTAAGATTTAGTCAAGGAACTTATAGCCCTAGTTTTGTTATAACTGTGCAAAACCCATATTCTTTGAGTCATGATAACCTTGACATTAGGTCTTTTTAACCCAAAATCACTAGATTTCATTCTAACCCAATATGCAGACCATCCACAAATTTTGGTGACTGTACATGGCTGAGAACTGAAATGTTGTGCATAAACCATATTTCATCTTTCAGCAACAGTGATTTTGACCTTTGACCATTTTAACATAAAATCAATAGCTTCCACCTCACTCCTCATGCAAGCCACCTTCAAAGTTTGGTCCATGCCTGCGATGTGGAACTAATGCTATTGCATTGTTCTTCTTGCACTCACTGACCTTGACATTTGACCCTCTAAGCACTGAAAATTTCTTTCTTACTCTAAATGCTAACCATCCATGGCCCAGGTCTGCTAAATAGAACTAATTATATTGTGCAGAAACCACTCTTCTTCTTTTTTCAGTCATAGTGACTCTGGCCTTTGACCTTTTAACTTTGAAACTGATAATCTTCTTCCTTACCCCAAATGCAAACTATTTACAAAGTTTGGTAAAGGTAGATGTGCAGAAGAGATAACCTCATAACATGATACTATGACAGGAATAGGAAAAAAGAAGTGATAGGTATATATTCTTTTGACTTGAAGTACAATTTAAATATACTGAATGTGAATTAAAACATGTTCAATAGAGACAGTTACCTTCGGTGTCATTATAAAAGATCTTATAACATTTATCGATCAAAAGAATCATTTATGTCATCTTTATGGAGTGAATATTATAGAATGGCTTACTGTTGTTGGTGATCGCACAAGAGCTGTTAAGGCTTGGGACAGATGAAGATGAACTGTAGCCAGAGGATGACTGCTTATCAATGTCTGCCTCTCGACCTGGGACATCATTTATAACTTTCATCGTGATGACATCCTTGTGATCAGCCTGATGTTCTCTGCCCTGATTTTCTGATAAGTGAGAATGAGTTGACAAGAATACTTGAAGTTGATGACAAGTTTGCTCCATTTATTACATGAACATGGATGTGATATATATATATATATATATATATATATATATATATATATATATATATATATATATATATATATATAACCAGTTATGCACTTTATTTTTAACTCTGTTCAAGCTATATTTATCCTGAATAAGGAGAGGTTTTGTTTATCAAGAAAGGGTGTTGTTATTTGTCATATGATGGTGTGTTTGTATGTGTGTGTGTGTGTATATATATATATATATATATATATATATATATATATATATATATATATATATATATATATATATATATATATATATATATATATATATTAAACTTAGGGATGGATGGTTACCTGGCCCCACCACCCAGACCCAGCCTGGCTTTTGCACTACCTGGAAATACCTGGCCTGCCTGGGTTTTAAGATAAACATTTTATCTCATTCGGTCAGGTCCATCACAGCACTAAACAGTAATAAAAAAAAAATTAAAAACCCAGGAAAATATTTTATTGTTGACAAAAATGGGGGAGAGAGAGAAGGTGGTGAGACCAGACAAAGTGGGAATAGAGGAACCAGACAGAGCTGGATAGTTCCCCTCTGGGTACCTTGAAATTTTTCTCTACCTACCCATCCATCCCCAATGAATACAAAATGATGGCTGAAACTCAAGGTTGAAGACTAGCTCAAACAAAGGAGTTTGGGTAAGTTACGAAATTAAAATTCTAGAAAGATATAGATTTTTCAGTATTAAATTAATGAAAAGAAAGAAGACAAACTAAAATTTATTGAAAGTTTAAAAACTGTAAATAAGACTGTCATATTATCATATTCAGGTAATTTGATTAATACTGTGTATGAGGTTTTTATGGCAATGGGAAATTCTGGCAAATTATAAATGCTGGTAGCATACAGTGTGGCATTATAGTTTGGAAAATTTTGGACATTCAAATTTTGGCATATATATTCCATCCACCACAAAAGCCAAGACAAGCCTATGGAAAAGAGATACTGTATAATCAAACACAAGAAAGAAAAAAACAAAATTAGTTTCATACATAAATCTTGTACTATCAATTATCTAGTTATTACCTCGGCTAGGCAAGTGTTTGTCCTTTGATTTGACTGGAGTTTGATCCCAATCAGAATCATCTGGTGAAATGAAGCAATGAGCACTGTTATCATCCTTTGGAGGATCACTGGCATAGTCATTGCTCATAGAATCAAAGGAACTCGAAGTGTCCACTGGTGACAAAACATGACAATCCTTCTGAAGAAGCTTCTGCTCAGATTCATTATATTCCATCTGTGTGGATTGTCTATCACAGCCAGAAAAGTAACGGTAGAGGGTAAAAGTATTGCCGAGCAGTGATGGAACCACAATGAAGACTAAAACAACTGCAAATGGAGTAGGATTGGTTTAAATACCAGTAAACTTCTTGAACATGGTAACTGTGTGTGTGTGTGTGTGTCTGTGTGTATGTGTGTGTTAAGTATGACTGTTAACATCACTCAATAGAGTATAGATAACTAGATAGTAATGTTAACAGTCAGTAGAGATTAAATCAGTCTGCTGATGAAGTCCTTAGCATAAGGACAAAAGCTTAGGGTTAGCTTTCTCTATATTGTTTGTGTATGTGATTGAAAATTTAAAACATTGTCAAATATGAAATAGAGAGTTTTAAATTATGTGCACTAACAAATGGATAAGAAAATTGCAGTGGGTAAGAAAATATCACAGATAAGAACATGAGTTGACAATGAAGTGAGCCAATAAATGTAGTGGACAAGAAATATGTAGTGGACAAGAAAAATAGTGGCTAGAAAAAACTGCAGTGATTATAACATATAATGGTGGAGAAAGTAGTAAAGAATAAATCTCTAATGGAAATTTGTAATTGATTAATTATTTAGAAATGTTGTTTGAAATTGTTCTTTCCACTCAGAAGACCATTCACCAAGAGATGCTTTTCTTCATATCATGACCTGTATCTAATTTTGAACTGTATCTCAGCCTTTTTTTCTAAGGAAAATGTACCCAAAATCCATACAAGAAAGGATACCTGATTTGCTGAATTGATACATTGGCATAAATGGTACTGAACTAAATTCTTGTGTCATGTTGTTTTAGGCAGGCATGATTGTTTTATCTTCCAGTTAGCTAAGATAGTATCAGTTACAGACAGGTGTAGAATCAAATTGTGTCAATGGATTTTTGTGCATGCTAACAAGGAGTAAGTGTTGCTATGCATTTTTAGACAAATATGTCTGTGTTGCATTGGGAAATTTAAAAAATTCCCATTGTTTTTCTTTAATTCGTAATGTGATTAAATAAACAGTATCTACATGTGAGTCAGGAAATTTTGACAATACATGTACCTGTAATCAGTACAGTGTTTTTGGCATGCTAAAAAATATTTAAAAAAACAAACTTATGAACTGTTGGCCATGTTTTGAGGGTTATAAAGAAACCGCATTCCAAAAAGTTATTTGCATGAATATATTCAGACTTCATCTACTTTGCAAAATTTTATTTTTGCAAGGTTATCCAATCCATCGTGATATAGGGATTTCCTTAGCTCTAGATATCCAATTCCGCTCAACAATGGCAAGACAAAAATAACCAAACTTAAACTTATCCCAGTCCTGCAAAGCATGAAAAGAATATTCTGATTCAAACAGATTACTTTAATTGCTTCTCCTGCCCCTGCAACTGTTGTTTTCAAAGTTTCTTTCCAAACCAAACAATAGTATAAATACAAGTACAGTGTATACCGGTAGTCATCTGTCAAGTTAGTTGTAAAGTTACTGGTTCTGCTTCAAAGCTTCACATTTGTGTACAGGGTTTAAAATTTAAAGAAAATGTACTCCTCCAATTTTCCTCACTTGTAATCATTATTATAGAAATAGAAATTTGTAGGTTTAAAATGTCTATGAGTTTCTTTAATTTCATATCCGAATGATGGGGTTGATTTAGGCTTGAACGTACACAGCAAAGCCTTTGATACATTTCTCATAGATAGTTTGCAAACTCTGCTTGGTTATTTTCAATTTCTAAACTTAAGAAATAAAATTTTACAAAACAATGAGCTGATAACTTCTTTAATTTTTGATATTTTATAATTTGTATGTGCAATTTCAAAATATTGTAAAACATTTTAAAAAAGTTGTTTCTATATTTCAAGGAAAAGCAAACTTTGTGTACTTAAATGGTATACACAAAAAACTGCAATTTTAATGAAATGGTGCATGGTTTATCTAACAATGACACAACTAAATGCAAGTTCAAATAGTTAAAAGAAAATGCTGATCAAACCCCATAGCCAATGTGCCAGACTATTCATTTTTTAAATCAACAAGTAAATGTTTCCAAAGCACTAGTCTGGGACATGCGTTTATTCCCATTTCAAAACAAGTTGGAAAATCATTATTTTTCATATTTAATCACTTTATCTACCTTTATCCAGCCAGTCATGCCCTCCAAGCATTCTGAATGCTTGAATCTAACCTCTCTTCTTTTATTCATTCACATCCTTTGATAGTACAATAAGTGGTCATTAACAACTGTTCCATGTGCAAGAGTTGTATTATTACTTCACTGTCTATTGAGCTAAATTACCAAATTATTGGTCAATCAAGACTATTCAAACAAAACAAATCAAGTATAATTAATTAGCAATGTTATAAAGGGCCTTGTGTTTACTCAACCAATATACATGTGAGTGGACCATACTGTGATTTCAATCCAACGAATAATGCAATGAAATACTGAAAGGCACTTTACCAACATAAGTGTTCTTTTCCTTTATGAATGGAACAAATTACAGCAATGAGTCTTTGATTTTTTAAACTGATTACACAGATGATCACCTTCAATGCTTGTATGTGTGTGAGTGATTTGGATTTTAACATAGCTTTAACAATTCTGCATCATGTCGCTACGATGCCTGTGGTATAGCAATTTATACTGATGTCTAGCAGACATGATGCATCATATCCCATCCAGTCACATTATCCTGACACCAGGCTGACTAGTCCATACACTAACCTCTTAATGCTGAGCGCCAAGCAAGGCAGCTGTTAGTACCATTTTTATAAGTCTTTGGTATGACTCAGCCAGGGTTCAAATCCACAACCTCCCGCATCCAATGTCTGATTTTGCATTTGAAACAATTACATTAATTAAGGAGGGATCAGTGTTCACATTTGAACAGCAAAGTATATATCTTCATCCCTTTATTAGAAGCAGTTGACAAATGAGGTAATATCTTCTACTTTGGATAAAATATGTTGATTCAAATATTTCTGCAAAGATGGTCATAATGAAAATAAATCTGCCACTCAGTAACTATTTCTCCAGAGACACAACCAGACTCTGTGGCTGCAAAACAAAAAATACCAAACATGACACAACTAAAAGACAAAGACATTTTAGACTTATTGGGTTGATAACTATCCGTGGCATGAATTCAGTGATGCTGAAGGAAAGATGCTTTGCAGTTATTGCAGATAATATCCTAAACTGGCATGGGTTGAATTTTCAACCAGTGTATATGTCAATGTATCTGAAAATTCAGGTTTTAATCAATCACATCTCATGACAGTTCTAGACCACCTGAATATGAATGGCACTAGCAGCATGTGTCAAAAAATCCCTGAAGCTGGAGTTGCTAGTTGTTCTAGCAAATCAAATGAGAATGAAATAAAATGTGATGGGATTTTGATTTTTAACATAGCTTTAACAATTTTTCAGTCATATTGCTACGATGTCTGCAATGTGCCAGTTTATAGTGATGTCTAGCACTGGGGAACCATGCCGCAGACATGTAGCATGATGTCCCACTCAGTCACATTATCCTGACACCAGGCTGACCAGTCCTAACACTAACCTCTTAATGCTGAATGCTAAGCGAGGCAGCTGTTAGTACCATATTTGTAAGTCTCTGGTATGACTCGGCCGGGGATCAAACCCACGAACTCCCGCATCTGAGGCGGGCACTCTTGCCACTAGGCAACAGTACCAGTTGAGAATGAAATGAAAAATAAAATAAAATGAGAGCTCTCTTTAACAAAGCAGACACACTAACCCAATTTAGAAAACCATTTTCTGATATGGAAATGCTTTGAGTGTTCTAGAAAAACAGTGGTGAACTTTAAGGACAGACCTGGGACAAGAGACTTTTCTTTGTCAACTGATACACTCTTGCAAAAAGAAAAGGAAATTCTCAATTCCTGTAAATTTATTTCTGTTCTTGCTGATGGAAGTATGGATGCTACCATATTGGAGCCTGTAAGAAACCTGACAATAAAAGTAAAGCCCTTTAAAGAAAAATAATCTGTTGTACATTATTTCTTTTGTGTGTTTTTTTTTATATTAAAATGCATACATTTTATCAAACCCAGGAAAGATAGTGACATTTGGGACAAGTGAAAATATAGGTGGGACAAGTGAATTTTCTGAAACAATTTGTCCTGGACAAGTGGGTGGAAAATAATTTGACCTGACCTGAGATAGTTAAGTATACGTTAACTTTCTTTACAATGTGAGAGTTGGAGAGCAAACAATTTTGCCCTGTGCCTTCCTCACTTGCAGCCTGTCCACTGCTCAGGGCTTGCTAACTGTAAACAAAACCATGCTGCCTTGAACTGAAGTCTGTAACAGTTTATTTCGTCAATCAGAATAACTATAAGAAATGGCCATTAGTTAACCATTACAAGTCTGGATAATGACATCCAAAGAATGATGCATTTTAGTTAAAAACTAGAACATAAGAAAAATGTGTCCACTGAAACTTCTTAAAAATGCATGGCTCTGTAATCCATATTCTTTATATTTTATGTTACTGTTTGGTACATCTGTTTGTAAGTGTTCACATCTCTATATAAGTAAGAAAGACCCAATTCACACACAAGAACAGACGGAATACATACCAATAACTATCCCTTTCCAATCATAACCACTTTCAGGTTTTTCAGCAAAAGCACCTAACTTTGACATCTCTGTGGCTTTCACTGTTGTAGGTAATATAGATGGTATTGATGTGACTGAAAAGAGATAAACTATTTGTGCAAATTTTTCCTTCTTTGCAAATGATGCATCATCTTTGAATTACATACATACATGCACATGCACCCACACACCCACTCACATACACACTCATTTGGTTTAAAGTTTAGCATAAAAATGGGACAAGTTATTGACTAGAAAATGCAAATTTAACATAAGATTATACTGCTTTAGCATTCAATGAGTACTGGAGCCAGTCTGGGTACAAGGAGAAAATCAACTCTGCAACCATTTTGGATTGGGCTTTTGGTGGGGAAGGCTGCGATGGAGTCTGATGGGAAATTAACATTTGGGTGTCACTCTGAGTTTTATGAAAATTATGACAATGTCATCATTATTTATGAAGAGAATACTTAAGTTTTATTGCTGTAAAGCAGTGGTTCCCAACCTGTGAGCCACAACCCAAATCAGGGTCACAAGGATACCATTTCTTTTGGGTGGCAAAACTTATCAAAATCTGGAGACAGGGTCATGAGACACAGAAAAATATTTTTTCGGGTCACAGCCAAAAAAGGCTTGGAACCTCTGATGTAAAGGATGTATGGTAGAAAACTAGAAGATATTAACAAATAATTCTTTGAATATATATTCGTCTCAAAATAATTTTGGATTTATAAAAAAAACCACATTATTTATATGATGTACAGCCCCACTCGATATTTGGGATGTTTCAGGTATGAACTATTCGATAAAGAAATTGTTGCAATTTTGCTGTTAAATATAGTAAAATAACATAGTTTTTGGTGACAATTAAGATGAATAAAGAAGTTCAAATAACAGTACTTCTCTGCAATGTACCAGTACAGAATGTTGGTTTGCATTCTGCAATAATAACTGAATGAAAATAGCTTTATGGGTTTCCATGAACACATAGGTATAGGTTCTGAATAATACTTACATGTTACTGCATTTGTATGGGAAAATGTGACTGCGTGTGTGTGTGTGTGTGTGATTTGGAACTTTTACATTGCTTTAACATTTTTCAGTCATATCGCTATGATGTTTGCAGTGTGGCAGTATATAGTGATGTCTAGCACTGGGGAATCATGCCGCAGACATGTAGCATGATGTCCCACTCAGTCACATTATCCTAACACCAGGCCGACCAGTCCGAACACTAACCTCTTAATGCTGAGCGCCAAGCGAGGCAGCTGTTAGTACCATTTTTATAAGTCTTTGGTATGACTTGGCCGTGGATCAAACCGACTATCTCCCACATCCGAGGTGGATGGTCTAACCAATAGGCCACCAGAGCAGTCGGAAAATATGAACAAGTTTGCCAGAGTAATACTGCACAACCTTGGGAGTGTAGTATTAATCCCGAGAAAATACAGTAACCTGTAATTATTAAATACTCATTTGTTTCTCTGTTAACTTTATAGTCAGAATTGTTCAGTATTTTGTGATACTGATCACCTTAATACTGAAATACACATACATCTAAAAATAATATACTTTATAAATAAACCATGTACACTCATGGTTGAGGTTTAATTTATTAGATTTTTTGGTGGATGAACTAAAGAAAGTAGAGATGATAAAGGGAACAAAAAAAAAAATGAATGAGATTGTCAGTTCCAGCTCTGTTGTTGCTAAGAATGTGGAGCACATCTGATTAACTTGGATGACAACTGATTCTTTCACTGAAGATATTGGTAAACTCCTCCCCTCCCACTAAATGAAAATGAGTTATAATTTTGTTGAATATTCATTGTAACACCCACACCTACTGACCAGCACAGTCTCATGGCCCATCACCCACACCTACTGACCAACACGGTCTCATGGACCATCACCCAAACATACCGACCAACACAGTCTCAAGGACCATCACCCACACCTACTGACCAACATGGTCTCATGGACCATCACCCAAACATACCGACCAACACAGTCTCAAGGACCATCACCCACACCTACTGACCAACATGGTCTCATGGACTATCATCCACACCTACTAACCAACAGTCTCATGGACCATCACCCACAAATACTGACCAAAACGGGGCCCCAAGTGGCCGAGTGGTCTAAAGCACTTTCCATTACGGATCGCTGCCATCTCACCTCTGTCTGCGTGGGTTTGAGTCTCGGATTCAGCTAATGTGGGTATGTGAGAAAGCTTGCCAGTAGCTTCTGGTTCTTTCCGGGGTTTTCCCAGGTTCTTCCTCCACCATTAATACTGGCCACCATGTATAGCCTATCGTGTGCTGAAAAATGGCATTAAACCCTACAACAACAACAACAACTGACCAAAACAGTCTCATGGACCATCACCCACACAAACTGACCAACAGAAAGTCTTCTGACCCTTTTAAAACCCAACAAGGCATAAATTAGATGCTAAAGTATTATTAGAATTCTTAAATTGCTTAAAATACAAATTACACTGAGAATTAAAGTCACACTAAAATTCTTACACTGACACTGCATTTAGCCGAGAATAAGAAAAACCTAAAATATTTTATTCATATGGCCAAGATTTGTACTAAAGTTCTATGTATGTATGTATGTATGTATGTATGTATGCATATGTATGATTGTTATGTATGTATGAATGTATGTATGTATATATGTATGTATGTATATATGTATGTATGCATATGTATGATTGTTATGTATGTATGTATGATTATGTATGTATGTATGTATATATGTATGTATGCATATGTATGATTGTTATGTATGTATGTATGATTATGTATGTATGTATGATTGTTATGTATGTATGTATGTATTGTATGTATGTATGTATGTTAGCATGTATGTACTACTACTAATAATAATGATGTAGATGATGATGATAATGTATTGTTGTTTGTTATTTTGCTTGTTCAAAAGGATGTGCTTGTTCGTCCGTAAGTAGGTGTGAGTGATCCTCATCTATCACTTTTCCTGCTCGACTTTCTTCGATATGTATGGTATTGTATAGTAAGGGGTAGGTGTGTTTGTTTGACCGCAAGAACTCTCATCTATCCCCATTCCCTCCACTGTTTTGGTAACGAAAAGTTGTTGGTAGGGATGTGTTAGTTTGCAAATAATTAGGTGTGAGTGACCCCCACCTATCTCTTTTCATTCCTGTTTTGTTTGGAATGGGTTAGACGTGATGGATTGTAAGAATTTGTACTAATAACAATCACTTAACTCTCCTTTTTGCTGCAAATTGTTTACAATTTCGCTGTCTTTCAAGTTTTGCATATTTTATTTAAAACGTAATAATTTTGTTTGTTTTGTTTAAATTTGTTTAAGAAATGTTTTGATTTGTTTTACTTTATTTATTTTCCTCTTAATTTTTTTCTCTTAAATTTATGGGGTTTGTGGTGGGGGGGTGATGGGTGTTCTCTGTTTTAAAGTTCTTCTTTTAGTTTATGTTGTAAAAATCTTTAACTTTTTTAGAGTTGTTTAGTCTCTACAAATATCAATGTTTGTTTCTGAATACTTGCAACTTTTTGTCTAGGCCATTTTAATAAAATATTCTAATATTTTTAGTTTCTGCTAAATTCCACATCAGTTTCATAATTTCAGCATTACTCTCAGCTTGTGTTAAATATTCTAAATTTCTTTTTATCTCTGCCAAATCACCAGTCTGTGTCTCTTTCCTTAAATAGTCTCTGCTAAATTCTGAGTCAGTTTTCAAATTTTAATATTTCTTTTATTCTCTGCAATATTCATGAGATGTTCTGTGGAGTACCCACACTAATTCCATGTCAGTTTCAGCCTATTTGTATTTATTTTAGTTCAGATCTTGTTAAAATATTCCACGTGGGTTATTTTTCAGTTTCTGATACATTCCATGTCAGTTTAGCAATTTTTTTAAAGTAATGGTTTTAAGCTATGCCTTCTTAAGAAAATGTTCCAGGTATTTTAGTCTTTGCAAAAGGCCATGCCAGTTTCAGATTTTTTAAAACTTTTATTCTTGGCAAGGTTAATAAAATAGTCTGGGTTTGTTTTGTGTTTTGGTCTTAGCCAAAATGTTCTTATAATTTTAGTACTAAATTTAGTCTCTGCCCAACTGCCCAAAGTTGGATTTTAAATGGAGTAGTATGACTGTGCATTGGTCAGTAGGTAAAGGTGATGGTCCATAAAACTGTGTGTTGGCATGTAAATGTGGCTGCTTGACACCATTCATTATTAAAAAGAATACACTATAAAAAATTATCTTATTTTTTTCATGATGGTGGTGGTGGGGGGCTTATCAATATTATCCATACAAGAATCAATCTTCAACCAAGTCGCTTTCACAACTTCACACTAAAAACAACTTAAGAGCTGGAACTGACTGCATATGCTGTTACCAAATCTTGATGTAGCATTCTGATTATTGTCAATCAATCGTTACTGCATAAAGCAAATGAGCGTTCTGTGCTTCTTGATTCCACTTATTATCACCAACACTTGATTCCTGTTGTTAGATGTATTTAGCAACAAAATTGTAACACTATCATTTTGGATTTGTTTCATACCAGAAATATCAACCAAAGGCATCATATTTAAACTGTAATAAAAAAATATAAGGGGCAAGGGAAGCAACATATAAAAGATTATGATGTATTTCATTTTACAAATAATCAATACAAAAATTTTAAAAGGCATATGCAAGACATATTTTTTACTATCTATTGGAGTTTTCAATGGATAGATCTTTTTCAGCTTATTAAGCTTTTTTTATTTTCTTCATTAAAAACCAAACTGGAATAAAAAGGCCCTTCGCTTGGCCAACCCAATGGCCCTTTCAGGGTACTGACTCCACCTTGTTAAATTCACATTAGATACCAGAGTAGCATAATAATGTTAAATTCCTTGTTAGACCTCAGCCAACCCCTAGTGATAATCCTATATATGTTTTTAGCATTGAATTCCCCTTGTCCCCAGTCCAGCCCATTTTAAAATGTCCGGATAGTGGATTTTCCTCTTGTTCCCAGACAAGCCCATTTGTCCCCAGACTGGCCTCATTAACTATTAACATGTGCATCGATATCACTGGTCAACAGTGAAATCATTACTGACTTGAAAAGGCCCTAATCTGTAGTATTTTGGTGTGCCGAACACGAATATAACCGTGAAAAATTTGTATTGGCTCTCGTTTTGAAGATATTCATATACCTCATTTTCTATGTTTCACTGTGTAAATTTCTCCAGTAGGACTGCAGCAACATCCGGAATAATGATGTAACATTGCATAATACCATCATGCTCACATCATCCACAGTTGATTGCATCATTTTCTGATGCAATGCAATACTAATGCCATGCGGCTGCTGAAGTAAGTTGACGTCAGCAATGTACTATACATGTGTAGGCCTATTATACTAATGCCAGGCGGCTGCTGAAGCTGACGTAAGCAGTGTACTATATAAAGCCCAATCAGATAGGTTCAGCATTTAAAATATTTTAGACGTTGTGCGAGACAGTTCAAGCTACTGTTACATAAAACTTATTATTTTATCCATTTACGTACAATAAAGAACAGTAATGCCTCGAAAGTGTGTTAATACCGCGGACAATTTTTGCTATATTTGTGGGGAAGTGACATTTGCCAACCAGAAGAAAAGTATCAATTCTCAAGTGAAGAAGGCATATCATCTTTACTTCGGATGCAAGGTTGGTGACCAAGACAAGCCTTGGGCTCCGCATATATGCTGTGCTACATGTACAACACAGCTTTCACAGTGGTTGAATTGCAAAAGGTCATCAATGCCGTTTGCAGTCCCAATGGTGTGGAGAGAGCCAAGCAACCACCTAAATGACTGTTACTTCTGCTTGGTTCCTCCTCTTTCCGGCGGAATAACGAAGCGAAAGAAGTCGAGAATAGTCTACCCAAACATTCCGTCTGCATTGAGACCAGTTCCACATGGTGAGGGACTTCCTATTCCAGAACCTCCAGCAGAATATTCTCTTGATTCATCTGACGAAGACAAAGGTGAGTCGACCTGTTCTTCTCCTGGTCCATCAGCATGCAGTGATCCAGATTTTCACTGTGGTGCATCATCAACCCCACACAGAATAACACAGGAAGAACTAAATGACCTGATTCGTGATTTGGACTTATCAAAGAACAAGGCAGAATTGCTAGGATCAAGACTCCAACAATGGAATCTTCTAGAAGAAGATGTCACAATTACTGCATATCGAAAGCGCCACCAGCAATTGGAGCCTTTCTTCAGAAAGGAAAGTAATCTGATATTCTGTTCCGATATTGAGGGCCTCATGAATGCTTTAAAAATCACTCATGACCCACAAGAATGGAGACTATTTGTGGACTCTTCGAAACTGAGTCTCAAGGCTGTGCTTTTGCACAATGGAAACATTCTTCCATCTATTCCAGTAGCGTATGCTGTCCACATGAAAGAGACATACGATAACTTAAGGCAGCTACTGAATTCCATTGAGTATAACAAGTACAGCTGGCACCTCTGTGGTGATTTGAAGGTAGTTGCCCTTTTAATGGGACTGCAGCAAGGATATACAAAATACATGTGTTTCTTATGCGAGTGGGATAGCCGAGCAAGGGAAATGCACTACATGAGGAAGGAATGGACTCACAGGCAGAATGTAGCCATTGGAGAGAAGAATATCCAACACCCAGCTCTGGTTGAGGCTCAGAAAATCTTGCTACCACCCCTTCACATCAAACTAGGTTTGATGAAGAACTTCGTGAAACCCATTGACCGGACTTTGCCAGCATTCCGATACCTGCATGAAAAATTCCCTCGACTCAGCGAAGCAAAGATTAAAGAGGGAGTTTTTGTGGGTCCTCAGATTCGAGAGCTTTTCAAAGATGACCGGTTCAACAACTTGCTGGAAGGTGACGCGAAACAAGCATGGAATGCTTTTCGCCTAGTTTCTACAAACTTCCTCGGAAATGTTAGGGCAGAAAACTATAAGGAACTAGTAGAAGACATGTTGATGAAGTATAAGAAACTTGGCTGCAATATGTCTCTAAAGATTCACTTCCTTCATTCCCATTTGGATTTCTTTCCTAGCAACTGTGGTATTGTTAGTGATGAACACGGCGAACGTTTTCATCAAGATATCGCAACAATGGAACAAAGATACCAGGGAAAATGGTCCACTACAATGCTGGCTGACTACTGCTGGACACTCCTCAGAGATGCTCCCGAACAGCTGTACAAGAGACAGGCGAAGAAATCTAAGATGTAGTCAATGACTTGATTTTTTATAGGTAGGCTATTACAGTTGACCTTTTACTATTGGAATGCATTTCGTTATGTAAACATTAATTTCTTGCAGATTACAAAAAAACTAGAGCCAATTTTGCAATTTGACTGTCATATTCGTGTTCAGCACATAAAAATTGATAAGAATTGACTAATTTTATTTCAGTAACATGACTTTTGTAAAAATTTGTTGTCCAGTGTATGTTTCCCATTTTGAAAAAAATATATATCAAGCAAATCAAAGCAGACAAATCAACATTCGTACAATAGGTTATATATCTGATGTGCAATGCATTTACTCACCAACTGCGTTACATCTTCTCTTCACCAAAATGTCTGTAACAAACAAAAGATTTTAACACATTTGTTTTGCACAAATAGTTAAATGTTTTATTCTACCAATTGTTTGTTATATAAATCATCACAAAGAAAAAAGATTTTCAAATTTCGTTTTTTTAGGAAAGATTATTTGATAAGAAAACACCAGATTTACTACTGCAATATTACAATCTCTATATCTATTAAATCATATCGCATGATGTGTGTCATGTATTCATATAATTTTACTGCAATTTTACAATACAATTGTAGCTATAATATTTTGCGGCTCTAAAATTCTGCTTCAAGTCTGGACAATTCTCAGTAAGCAGAAGACCCAAGTGGATCTGATTTCACTCACCTGACTCACGTAACTTGAATATTCCATGTTAGTCAAAACAGTTTTTTAATAAAAAAAAGTCTCTCCTGTGTAATACACAAGATGCAAGATACCTCATTAATGTTTGCTCATAATAAAACTCACATGATATATTAATGACAAAAGACTATTTACCAAAATGTTATCAAACTTTGATAAACAGACTCTAAAGTAGTAAGAGACTCGGCTAATATTTGTGAATCATGCTCATACTCAAACTTGACTGAGATCATTATACTAGCTTATATTTCAAAAATCAGGTGAGAAATGTGACTGCTAAAGAAAGTAAAAAAAACTCAGCCAATCCAATGAAAGATCAGTTCATTACTATGCATGGATCTTGCTCATGATCTGAGATTTTATAACTGCCTATATTCTCGATTCAATCAAACTCAGCACACACTATGGCATCCAAGTTGGTCAAAAGTTTGGCCAATTAGATTTAAGGTGACATAATCAGTATGCATGGGTCTTGCTCATCAGCAATGACACTGAAGATCTCTGTGATATTCCATGTTTATTTAAAACAATGACCTTCTGAGTGTTCTCAAGGTCAGCCAATCAGATGAAAAGATTGCTAAAATTAATATGTGTGGATCTCACTTATTATCAAATTTATTATAGATGTAATGACTAAATTCCAAGTCTGATAAAAATCTTATGAGAAATTTTGCCTCCAGAGAGATAACTTGGTAAATCAATCAGATGCAAGATCATTCAATATACATGTGTGTTGCTTGTAACCAAATTCTAAATCAATAGGATATAAGCCTCATACCAAATGAGATCAAAATTAGTTTATACATGTATCCTTGGTAACAAGCTCAGCCAAACATATGCAATATCTCATTAACATGCATGGTTGTCAACAATATTCAAACTCGTTGATCATACAAAGCTATATACCAAGCTTTATCAAATCAAATCAGAATTATGGCCTCCTTATTGGTAAGCAGGCCAGCCAATCAGAATTATGGCCTCCTTACTGGTAAGCAGGCCAGCCAATCAGAATATAGATCACCTCACCAATATATATTTTATGGCCATCTGCTTGCAGTAGCTTTAATTATTGGGTATGAAATTTAAAGTCTCCCCGTTAACATCTGGCTGGCTTACACCAAAATCCGAGCCATGCTTGCTCTAAAATGCGATCTGTAAATTAATTCACACGCGTTCTTTAATTTCTCATCAATTATTGTTTTGCAAAAACGTTTCTAATCGAAGGTTTTCCGCTTCAAACATTTTTCAAGACCCACTTTATTTTATTTTCCTTTTCTCTGTGAACAATTTGTTCCTTTTAAATTAAGAGATTTGTTATATGACTAGGATATAGAAACCTTTTAGCAAGAGGTCACCATCAATGTTTTGTTTAGTGTATTTATTTGCTTTTTAAATCTCCTTTGACTATAATAACAAGGCTCCAAGGAATGAAGAATAAAGAATCCTATGTTTTGCCTTTACTAATCAGCATAATTTGGCTTCCACTAAAACAAGTAGTACAATGGTTACTGACATCTCATTTACAACATTTCTACAAAGATGTCATGGGTCTAGCTACCAATTACATGCCTTATTTCACTTAATTAGTCAAGCTATCTGGTCATAAAATATACAGTAGAATGACTTCACTTTACGTTGGAACTCAGAACGGGGCAAATTGTGAAATCTATCTAGTTTACATCATCAAACAGTCTAAGTTCAATTACAAATTTCATTCGCTCCCACTAGTCTATGGTACAGATACAGAACCAAAATGACATTGTGGGCAGGTCAAAATCTCTCTCTCTCTCTAATGCTGCATAGAAATAGAAATAAATAAAGTCATGTAATGAAAAATATATTTTTTATACTAACGGTTTTACAAGAAGCTATACTAACCCATGCAGTATTGCGTACAGTTCAAGGGCTGGGAGTTGGTTCCGCATGCATGCTGATAGTCTTCGCATTTCTCGCAGACCTTCTTTCTCTCGTTGCAAAAGTGTATACTGACTTGGCAAATGTCCAGACCAAAGCAATCAAAGAGTGGTAATGGTGTTGGCTTTGATGAAACTGTTTGTCCACTTAAATCATTACTGAGAAGGTGATGTGTACTGCAAAAATAAAAAATAAAAATATACAAAGTACGTTTAATCATTGCATCTGATAATTATGACACTTTGACCACATGGACATCAAAGTTTACAAAGAATTTGTGTGTGTGTGTGTGTATGTGTGTGAGAGAGAGAGAAGGTGGAGATTGTAGTAGTCTAAGTATGAAAGTCAACCATTTTAAAAGTTTGTGGTTACTGACAAACTAAAAGAAGAAATAAAAAAAGAAAAACAACATATTATTATCCACTGAGATGATGCTATATTGTGTCTTCAATTGTTTGAAAATATTTATAAATTGTTTTAATTTCTTTTTTACTTGCAATTAAAAATTGTATACATCAGATGATATTTTTCAAGTTTGTCGCTTATTCATCTCTTACTTATGACATGGTTTGATGTACGTGTCACTGATAAGTCAGAGTGTTGCTGTGGAAGATTTGTTGTAAAATTACAACAGGAAATAACACATCAAATTACTCTGTAGTAACCAAGTATATTGTATAATGTGAACCAACTTACATATAAAACAATATCACAGAGTAAATGGCATTGAATCAACACTCTTCATCATGAAATTATAGATGCATAGCAAAATAACTGTCTACCTTTGCCCATCCGATCTGATAATGTTTCCCTTTTGTGTGCTTAGGATGGAAAAGGCATCCCCAACACCCACAATGAATAAGGCATAACCTGTAAAAATGTAAAATTTAAAAATAAGCACTCTTTTATTAACAGCAATCCCATATATACTCATGGTAATTTTTCTTTTTGTTATAACCTTAACAGTGTTTTCCTGTTTCAGATTAATTTAGTAAATATAGCATTGAAAAAAGGATCTAATTTTGATTTGGAAGGCTTTCTCTTTTTCATTTATATACTAAAGCTCATGTAACACCTTTTAAGTCAAATTTCAAACAATTTCAAGTGCAAGTAAAAATAGAAAAACCAGCAGTAGTAGTAATAGCAGTTATAGCATTATTAGTAGTAGTAGCACTAGTAGTAGTAGCATCAGCAGAAACTAGTAGTATTAATAGCAGAAGTAGGAGGAGGAGAAAAAGTATTAGAATTGGTAGCTGTGGTTGTGATGAGGGTAGCTTTAGCAGAGGTTATTTCAGGGAAGCTAGAATAACTGGCATTTATTTTATTTGTAAAACATTTTTTTTATTAAAAAAAGTCTTATGCATAATGAGGTGATGGATACAATTCTAAAAAAAAATAGTTATAACTCAGCAAAATATCATATTTTTCTCACACACACACACACGTTATAATACAAAATTCAACTTTTAATAAGTTTTTTTTTTATATTAAAAATAAAGTATTTTTATCTGTGTACTTAGAGTATTTACACTGCCGCGTAACACAAGTCCCAAACAATGTGGGAAAAGCTTCATGCATCGAGAAAGTCCGAGTTTCCTCTGACCCTTGTCACCCCATTTTTGATATTTGGATATTTATGTTCGGGTGTAGGGTCAGAGTCAATTCCCTATCAAAAAGTGGGAATTAACCGACACCATTTGGTGTCGGCATGGGGTAGCCACTCCAGCAAACTTGAACAACCTTTCATCGAGATATACCTGCATGAAATTGATTGGAATATGATTTATTTTCTCAGAAATCGTGAGCATGGCTTTCGTCATGTCTTTAATCCGCTGACAGACGAGATGAAAGTGCGCCGTTATCGAAATTTGACCTGGCTATGTGCATCCAGAGTCACATGACTATACAAATCTCGCAACCAACATGTCATCGAGAGTGCAGTTAAATTATATCCTTGTGAGAGTACTGTATTATTCTGGCTTGAATGAATGCAGATAATATGTCTACACACCTTTTGAGACGGAGGTGTACATTTAGTTTCGTTTCTACGCGGTTAGATCCAAGCGTAACAAAACTTAATACAGTATTTAAAGGTCCCCGTATGTACAAAATCTAGTGGAGCCACGAGAGTTTTGGTGAACCACCCCGACTAGTACGACCCTTGTCCAGTGAGCTAATGGTGTGTTGCATAGTTCCTCCAAGAAGTGACTGAGTATCAAACTGTACATTTACATACAGCGTACAGCTTACGGAACAGCAATCACTTCTGCCTAAGCAGTGCAATATGAGCGCGGCATTTGGAAATACCCAAAGTAGCTCTATATATTTTTAACCCATGCCGGATTTAGCCAAGGGTTCCCAAGCTATCAATAATAGCTGATGGGATTGCATGGGAATATCTCTCTCTGTCTTATAAGAAAGAAAATAAAGCCTAGGTTTCACAAGCTATGAATAACTCCACAGTGGAGTTGCCTGAGATTTCAGTAGGGGAAAAAAAATTAAAAAAAATAACAAGAGGACTAAAAAGGTATGAAATCGCTCACGTGGCTGGCCTATCCCGATTAGCCAAATTGCCTATGCCGTTGATTGCATATGGTATTGAAATAATTAGTCCAAAGTTGTTTGTTGCTGTTGGTTTATATTCTGTACCTTCATTCACATTTAATGACACATCAGCCACATTTTACAGAAAACCTCCGTTAAAAGTTCAAATTCTGTTAAGCAGTTTTTAAGAAAAGTAATTTAAAGGAGTTTCTGTTTGTTTGTTGTTTTTTTTTTTTTGTTTTTTTTTTTTGTTTTTGTATTGCCATCATATTTGATGGAGGATCGGCAGCATTTGTCTTTCTTCATTTTTTTTTTCTTCTGTCAAATATGAGAATTGATAATTTCGACAGACGTAACAACAGGCTTGACGACCGGTTCCTGTAGGGGAAAACATTTGGTTTACTCGGGTCTTATCCACATCTTGCCTTAAAAGTGCATACTTTTGTCATCAAAGAACTGCTCAAAATGAATCTTGTACAATCTTGGGAATACATTTCATCATGTTATTGTTTAAAACTATTTAGTTTTAAAGCAAAAATAGTAGCATAGAAGGATTTTCTTCGCTATCGAATACAAATGTCTAAATGGATAAAAACTGAGTCAGTCACCTACTCGAATGAGCCCGACAGCGGTGTTTGATTGGTTGAATGCCAGGGAATATATCAGGTCGAAATTATCAATATTCTGTTTTGAGTAATGGTCCCCATATTTACGGGCAAATCATCATCATGTATATAAATTACAAAGCTTCATATATCAAAGGATTTCAAATTCTATGGATCATTTTTGTAGATGTTGCGTGCAGGTTGTTTTCCTTCTGTTTTTAGTATTGGTGGTCATATGTTGTGGCATATCGGAATTATATTAATAAATCCGGAAGCCATTTCGTCTGGATACTCAGCCGAATATGGTCAAAACTGTTTTAGTAGTTTATGAGTAGGATTTATACATATACAGATTTTACTCTCATCCTTTACGTTTCCAAAGTACCATTTTATTATTGTAAGAAAATGGATTCAAAGTTGAAGATTTAAATTAAAGAAAGTAACATACTTACACAAGATCCTGATGAACATTGTTCGTCCAAGTGAGTAAAGGCCACTGCAAAGTCTTTGTGTCCGTCACTATACTAAGCTCGACCCTCACTCCTAAACTTGAACCAAGCTAAAGGCTGTAATCACGCATTGCAGCACTATCTAATGCTTATAAAAGTCTACATTTGACAGACTGGGATTCCCGTAGGTACCATATATAGATCTGACGCGTAATAATGATTCAGCATACGTCGTACTCTTTATATGACTCGTGTCTATTGATAATCCATTTTTTGGAAGTGGGTGTGGTTGGGAATGTTACGGAAAGTCAAACACAAATAGTTTATTTAGTGCCGAGTAAAGTACCTTGCCTAAGAACATATGGTAACGGTCCTGGGCCGATCAGATAGTAGGGTCGAAACCGCGCTCTTTCCGTCAAGAATCCAACACCTTACCACTGAGGCAGCCATTGAGGTCTCCATTCCTCCTAAAAGTATGTATGTATGTATGTATGTATGTATGTATGTATGTATGTTTGCATGCATGCATGCACGCATGCATGTATGACTGACTGACTGAGTGACTGACTTTATTTCCTCTTCAACAGAGATTACATCAGATTAATCAAATCCAGGATAATACAAGATCATGAAATACAACAGAAAAGTGACAAAAATACAACAGTAGTACTGTGTCAGCTACCGTATTGACAAAACGAAATATCTCCATACCTGCAATTATGCAAATCTGTAATCATTTGACTAAACATGGCCCTGATCTTGTAACATTTGCTTGATGATGATAATATTTCGAAAAGTTAATACGTCTATATTGTTATGTGCTTAACATTAACTTCGAAATAGCAACGAAAACGAAATGGAAAACTTGTAACAGTGTAATTATATATGTAGTTCTTTTTATATGATACATGTCTTTATGCATATATATGCTTGTTTGCGCGTATGCGTGCGTGCGTGCATTTACCTATGACTGACTGTCTACATGACTTCATTACCTCTTCAACAAAGAGTATATCAGGTTACTAAGATACATATTATACGTATCATAAGCTTATGAGACACATCATAGACGAGAACGCAAGAATGCTAAATACATCGTCAACTAATGCATTTACAAAATGAGATATATACATACAGAAAACAATATAGTAATCTCTAGGAAATATACATAAACAAATACATAAACGCACACACACAGATATATATATATATATATACGTATATACATATACACACATATATATAAATAAACATATACACTGTATACAACTGTCATACAACAAAATTTGCAGATTTGACAAGAAGACGTTCGCCTTCAATTTTTTATTTTTAATGTTAATTTACTACTTATTTTTTTATATTATGCTTGAACATGTTGGTTGATAGTAGGGCATACATTTTATTGTAGAATGAAGCTATGCTGTTTGCCGACACCAACATGAGTCTATCCGATACATCATTGTCAATAGACGACATGCAGTCAACCGTGCTTCCAAGACGTGTGTCCAACAAAATATCGTCTTCTTGATTGAATAAGTTAACCCCGTCTCTCACCTCTAAAGAGTCAATCACTCTCTCAAAGAAAACGTTTCGTTCCTCAAGTAGCATTTCGCAACCTAAAATAAGATGTTTCGCTCTGTCGTCAGTCTCTTTTCCACAGAGTTTACATATCATAACTTTACCAACAGGCATGATATATAGTTTCATTACTTCAGAGAGAGGCCATAACATGGATGGAAATTTACGCCCAAGAAACCATATACTACTTGGTTTTAAGTCCAAATGAATGTTTCTGAAGTGAATTAAATCACCCCTTAGTTCCATATTTGCTCTCCAGGTAGTTCCTTCACGGTTTTGAATAATATCAATAATATGTCGATTCCAAACAATTTTTTGTTTGTACTCTTACTGCATAGTCTAAAAGAACACTTCCCATACCATATTTCCTAGTTATTCTGTCAATATCTAGTATAAATCCCGTCTGTTTTAGCGGGTAGGTCAGATACTGACATAAGCGCATAATGAAAATCTTTTTCCAGATAAAAGTCCAATCGCCCTTACACAATTTCATCCTATCTATGTATGCTTTGACCAGAGTCCTAAGGTACTACTCGCTGCCTCCGTAGGCGAATATTTATCGAAAGCTTGCATACGTCGCACTGCATATCTCTGGCATGACTCAAGTTCTTTTATATTGGAGTTTGTGATACCTGACCATAGTTCACATCCATATAGGACCGAGGGTAGAATAATTCTTTTCCAAATCTTCAGACTTGTTAAAGGGTTAATTCTCTGTCTTTGATACCAATTAAATAAAAAGAGTTTAACAAGTGTTTGCCTTTACCGCATGCTTCTTGTATCGCGTCGTTTGGTTTTAAGTTGTATTTTAGAGGTATGCCGGCATACTTCTTACTTCTTGCCTCGTTTCGCCTTGCCCTAGGGTCGGGCCTGGTATGTATGTATGTATGTATGTATGCGTGTGTACATGGGCGTCCATTGTGTAGTATTTGTGCCCCCCCCCCCGAAAAATTTCTCCTGCGAACGCCCAGTACGTATGTATGTATGTATGTATGTCCCGAGTAGGCTAGGTGGACGGGGTTGGTGTCATAGCAAACACATTTAATTTTTCCCTATCCATATCTTTTGTATTGTATTAATGTTAGCACGAGTAACAACAACACGACTGCATGTCTCGTGTACTTCATCATTTGCGATTACTGATTATCAATCTATCAATTTTCATTTCTCAGACTTCATAATATACAATCTTTGAGAAAACATAAGTAGACAAATGTATACATTGCATAGTGAATCAATGTCAAGTACAAATAACATGTTATTTTGTATTGTACAGTATATGATTTGGTCTTATTAGAGGTTCCAATATTGCATAAGGCATATTTTTACGTGTGGCTTATGCTGTTTACTCCGCTGACGTCACAAATGAGACATAGAATCTATGTTGGGGTTTCGACCGATACAAGAAAATCCCAGTCAAGGGGTTACATTATTTGTCTCCCCACTAGGCTTGCCGAGGAGGTGGGGGGGGGGACATATAATGTAACCCCGCGACTGGGATTTCCTTGTCTCGGTCCAAACCCCAACGTAGAGTCGTTTTCTCACCCAATAATTTCCTTTAAAGTAAAAAAGATCTTCTCACTTGTGCAATATAGTTTACAAGCCAATGTTTATTACATGCGGTCCATTAATACAAATAAGTTAATGAGGACTGTGGCGTGACCGTGTCATCCGAAGTACACAGTTTTTATGTGTGAGCCAAACAAAATAACAACATAAAACGTTGCATAGTATTGAGGTATTATCACATTTAATATATGGATGTTATATGAAATTAACACTAAATAGTTAATATTTATTACAAGAAAATGTTTCATTTTCATCAGTTCCAATTTAGAAAATTATATTGTAAATAATGCAACGATACTGGGCCCACAACTATGTTGTAGTGTATAGGCTATTATTATAACGAAACGTTACATGTAGCATGAGTGTCCGTGCTTGGGTTATGCACGGGTAATTAGTAAATTAGTGATCTGTGTCACTATCGTATGTAACCAGGGACGTCATTTCAACTTTTTTTCGGGGGGGGGGGGGGGGGGGCGGGCAAAACTTGATTGGGGGGGGGGGGGCAAAACTTGACGGGCTTGTTAATTTTCGCATATAGGCAACTGCAATTTTACATTTTGCAGCATATGCAAATTCGGGGGGTGAGGGGGGCAAATGCCCCCTTCCCCCATGACGTCCCTGTATATAACTCCTTTTCTTTGGAGGAGGTGAAACTGTTTGTGACATACTCGTGTTGTCCTTAATATTGATTGTAAAATTACCCCTGTGTATAAAAGATCCCCCAAATACGGACCCTGGCGGATAACCATATGCTAAACTTTCAAGTTCACGGATTCTCTGGAAACATTTTTTTTTTGTCTTGGAAATATGGCAAGTGCTACCGTGAAATTTGCTTATGGATGAATGTGTTGACGGATAAATGATTCCTTCTGGATGGTAAGTGCATTATTTGTCATTAAATATTATAGTTATATTTTTTATTTAACTGGGGCACAATGGAGATTCTTAACAAAATTAGAATAAAGCATGTTTGGCATCACGCATTTTCTGGCTGTTACTAATTTTTCTGCATGGATCAATGTTTTCTGTCATAGTTTATTTCACACAGCATTGAGAATTTTATCCTATCTGTATAGCAGTCATTTTTCGGGTCAGCGTCATTAAATGTAGCTAACAGCATATCATTTTTTTTCGCACGAGGTATTTAAAACTAGTTAGGTAGCTTTAGCTACATTTAATGACGCTGACCTGAAAATTTATTGAGCTAGGCCTGCATATAGGATAAAATGGACCATGCTGTGTGGAACGAACTAGCATACCAAAAAGCTCGACATCGTTTGTGTGTGTCTTTGTCTCTCTCGAAATGCTTTTGTATGGTGTGTTCTTAAAGATGGATTTACCTTAAGTTACTATGTTTTTGTTATATATTTGTTGCTGTTGTTGTTGTTGTTTGATTTTATAACAACTACGTCAGGCACAGCAGAAGACAGCAGGGGTTTCTTTTTTTAAAAGTAGTTCTGAGCGCGTTGACACCTTGACTGAGACGACTGGTCTGAGATAACTAGACTGAGATAAGAAATGAAAGGGTAGCAAAACAGCTATATTTCTCTGTCGCATGGGTGAGAAAAACGATGAGCACAAGATTAATCTAAAAGTAGATTAAGGTGCGAGTAACAATAATATCATATTTTTACTGGTGACTACTGATGTAGTTACCATCGTGCTATAGTAAAATAGGGTATTCTCGACAACAGAGTTTGATGATTGTTACAGAATTGTTCATCTAATAATTACAGCTTTAATCATGATATGAAAGTGTTCATTGCTGCCAATATTAATCAGATCATGTCAGCTGTTAATCAAGATATAAGCATATAAAAACATACTACAATGAAATCACGGTAATTACAAAACATTCGTTCAGCATGCCAACTTTAATTTCATGTATTATTAATGAAAAGATTGGAATTCGGCTTGCACAAAAATATACATCCCACCATCAATTGTATAAATTTACACGACTTTAAAAGTTCAGAACATTCTGAGTCAAACAAATCGTTAAAAAGTAAAGTTTGCTTTCTATGATATAATTTTTTAAAATAAACAATTATAAATTTTCATGCAATCAAGAGCAAAATTTAATAGATTCGCACCCCCCAACCCACACACCCAAAAAACACCCCCACAAAAAAGAACAAAAAAACCGCTAAAGATAATTAGTCTATCTGCAGCGGCGTCACAATCGTTTTTATTTTCTCTCTGGCTACTATGTCGGGGTCTTTTTCTGCAAATCCTGACTTGTTTTACAAATTTTGCGGATTTGCGACGGGTTTGGCGATTTTGTTCATTTGTCAACCTGATTAAAATCAGCTCTTCAATGTCCTTCAGTGGAAATCTGATTTTAATCAGATTGGTTCATTTGTTTGAGTCATTTTAAAATGTGCGGAATTCTTTTACACTTTTACGGATTTTCAAAGCGTATTAATTCAATAAATAGGACAATTTCAAATCTCAGTGGTAGGATATCAATTTTTTGAGAATTGTAGTTAAAGCTAAAGGAAAACAAATTTGGACAAGATAATGTTTGTTTCGCGTTCCTGTTCTATCAGCAACAATGAGTTGAGTGAGCTGCAGTTTTCACTAGGATAGGGGACAGGGGAGAATTTGTGTGTACTTTTGGATGAATGATTGCTAATTTTTCTTCATATTGTTGTGGTCATCCTAACGTTATGTTAACTTGGGACTTGCATCCACATATCATATGGTGTTACCATCCTGCGTTAACCTTTTCTTACCAATTTTGTTCTACTACTGATCTTAGAATTTGATCGGACGTGAGAGACCTCGATATTTGTGTTGTTTAATAGCAAAATACAGTGCCATAAAAAAAATCATTGTCTATTCCTTGTATTTTCTATTAAGCGTTACATACATACATACATACATACATACATACACACACACATACATACATACATAAATACATACATACATAAATACATACACATGAACAAGGAAAGAATTAGTTTCCAGAGTTGACAAACGAGGTGAAGAATTGTAAGTTGAAAAGTTGTATAAATATCCTACTGATATGAAGCTTGCCAGTGCTGCGCAGATGCATACACATGCGCAGATTATTGTAATTTACAATTAGACCAGTAGTTAAAACATTGTTGATATCATCATGGTTTCCATTATGACAGTTATGTTTACTATTAAATACTAACTAAAGAGATATGGCCTGTTGATTCTTATAATAAAACTTTGTAGTATGTACACAAGACATTGCTACGACGATGCAGTCTTGCCATCACAGGTAATATAGAATTATTAAATCCCGTACCAGTGGAACGATTTCTGACTTTACCAAAATATACAAATTGTCAGTTTGAAATAGTATCGTTTTGATCTTGTTACATCAGTTTATGATACAACATAAATTGTAGTAATTCCACAAATACCCACATAATATAGTTATTTTTTGTTTGTTTTTACCAAATGAAAACAATGAGAGAAAAAAGAAGCAGATCGTCGTTGTTTTCGAAAACTGGAGACAGTGATGACAGCAAAAAACCTTATGACATTTATCAGCAGAAGACGTACATATCTTTGATGGTAGTAATCTGTTAGCCATGGGTCTAAGCAAGTGCCTATATGTGTCGGTGGTAAACTGACAGCCTTTGGTCTAAGTGCATACATGTGTTGGTAGTAATCTGACAGCCTTGGGACTAAGTGCATATATATATGTTAGTAGTAATCTGATAGCCATGGTTATAGCAAGTAGTTCAAGTCTATTCAATGGATTACACATTTGACACCTCGATGGGTAGAGTGCCTTGATAGAACTAAAAAGTTTAAATCTCGTGTTGCTGTATGACGGACATCTACTCAGTCTCCACCCAAACCAATCGTTACGGTAGGCGGTCTATACGAAACAAAGCTTTGGTGTCCAAGAATGAAAGAGTGGCTGAGTGCGGTTTGAAAATTTTTCATTATATATATTACCAGTTATTGTATATATAAGGATATACCTCAGAAGCTTGGGGAATAAGTGTCAGGAGCCCTTAAAGAACTTAGGTTTCACCTATTAAAACCGAATTAGGTGGGTATCGTACGAAAGTTTGAGGTTTCGCGTTCGATTCAGGGTCTGGGCACGTATGATTATTCTCCTATGAGACATTTGAAAGATCAGGAAATAAACAAGTGATCAGACCTGAACGTTCACAAGTGGCCTATCCCCGATAAGGTTTGGCACAGATAAATGCCATACAGATCTGACCGTTATCAGAAATGACCTGCTGCAAAGTCAAGATGGCGTACTTGACACGACTGAAAACATTGGCTCTCGTGATTTCTTTGTCAGGTCTGTACAGTACAATTAGATCATTTAGTCTTTTTTATCTAAAATGATTTTTTGGGGGTGAACAAATATCTTTCGAGAAAAAATAAAAGTAGATAGACGATAGCGCGGTGAGCTTGCATTGGCGTAAAACCAGGCTCCGAAAAAAGTTACATTTTTTGTAGTCACTGCTAACTACAGGACAAAGACTTTACACAAGTCACTGCCTGCTGGGGGTGGGGGGTGGTGGTGGTGCAAAACACCCATTTGCTATGTAATTTTAAGCAGCTACAGTTTTTTAGACCTTTATGTCTTGTCAAATCAAGGGCTGAACTTTAATCACGGATGTTTAGGCTGTAAACTGGCGAGGTCATTGTGAGAATGGAAAGATTACTATTGAATGGCTATGGAACATACCGAGATAATTCAATCATCATTCATAGTCTGTGTCAGGATTTTTAATTAACTGCGTGTGTCTGATCCACCTGTATGATCGATTCTGTAGTTTTATGCAGCTTCACGATGACAGAGATGAGTCATCTTCTGTCAAAACTAAATTTTCTTTTCCTTTTGCAACTCACTGTTTTGAAATAGTTTTAAATTCATAAAGCGTTTGGTTTTCATTAACAATTACTATTTATATTATCGAAAATAGGTGAATGATAATCAGAAACATGTTACTGTGCAAACTTGCTAGTATAAGACAGCAAAATTGAAATGTTGTTCATCCTAAATGAATCTTCATATGATGCTGTAAAGTTCAGTACAAAAATACAAGGGTTTATATCCATTTAATTTTAGTATTTAACGAGTTGCAAGAAGAACCACGCGTGTCTCGATGGTCAGACCATCAGGGTTTTCTCGGAGGACGAGTAATATGTTCATGTAGAATTCATGACTCACAACTATTAGTGCATTTGAAGAACACCACCTTCTTTTCCATGTATGCTAAACAATTGCCTAATTTAACTTTGTTTAGTGCCTTTTTTTTAAAGAAATTAAAACAGTTGCATCCTTCCTTCTATAATATTGCATTATTATGAATTTTTACGAAGCACTAATCACGAAAGGCTTGAATAAACCGCTTTTCACCACATGGTTTATGGAAATATCAAGGAATGGTGACAACGATAGATTTTTTTTGTGAGAGTTTAAATATTTATACTTAAATACCTTAAATTTCAAACTAAAGTATACTGTGTCTCAATGTGGCCGCGTAGGCGCCTTTACTGATCTTAAATAAAATATTAAGTTTGCTAATTTATAATTATTTAGTAATTTTCACTTCACTTGTTATTACAAAACTTCTACACAAAACGTAAGTTTTTGACAACATTCTTCATACATTTGACGAAAATATAAATCCAAATGAAGTTTTCAGTTCCAAGGTCAAAAAACCCTTTATAGCATTCTCAGTTCTTTTGGGGGATAATCCAAGTGCACACAATTACAAATAAATGCAGAGTACTTGTGCAACTCCATGGGGGATATTCTCAGTGCACACAACTGCATGCAAATACAGAGTATTTATACAACTCCGTTGGGGATATCCTGGGTGCACAAAATTACAAATAAATACTAAGTATTTATACAACTCCATGGGAGATATCCTCAGTGCACACAATTACAAATAAATACCGAGTATTTATACAATTCCGTGGGGAATATCCTGGGTGCACACAGTCACAAATAAATACCGAGTACTTATACAACTCCGTGGGGGGAGGGATAGTCTGAGTACACAGTTACAAATAAATACCGACTACTTAAACAACTCTGTGGGGGATATCCTGAGTGTACACTGTTACAAATAAATACCAGTATTTAAACAACTCAGTGGGGGATATCCTGAGTGTACACAGTTACAAATAAATACCAGTATTTAAACAACTCAGTGGGGGATATCCTGCGTGCACACAGATACAAATACTCAGATCAGTGGACAGCTGGTTAAATTTAGCATGGTTCCAACATGCAGCAGAAAGCCAACGTTTAGGTCTTTCTATGTCGGTTATAAAGTGAAAGAGAGAGGAGGTTTTATCCAAATCTGACTTTACCCAAATGGTTACGTGCTATCACATAAGAAGAATTCATAATGTATTTTTTTTTGTTGCTCTTTTAAACTTGATAAAATATATCAATGTCACCCTTCCTTGCTATTTTCATAATCCTTTGCTGATTTTTTTAAGCCTGTCATCGTCCGTACCTTTCTTTCATGAAGTGCTCCTAAGGATACAGCTGTTTCTCGTTCGCTTATTCATGTCTGTTAAAATCTATGCCAAACAACGTATCCCTACGACCACCAAACACACAATTTGCAACACGTTTGGAAAGAGTAATATTTTTTTTTAAAGTACTAAGAGTCATGAGTCAGGGGTTCTTTATAAAAATATGTTCACTCTTCCATGAGAAAAGAAAAGAGAAAAAAGTAATGTCCCTGCAAACTATGTCTAAGTGGTGAAAAAGAAGCATTGTTACAAACAGAACTTGGACGAATTTATGAGTATGTACGTGTGGCCAGTAATAACATATTTATACCCCTCAAAAGTGGCGGGAAACAAGTTCTTGGTCTAGTGTGTATGCTACTTAAGGTCAGTAAACTTGGTAAATTGTAGCGCTGTCCCAAGGCAGACCTTGTTGAAGCGTTTACTTTACATGAATTTCATTTAATATCACGCCATTTGGAATCTGAATTCATCATTCAGTTATGTTCTTTAAACCATTTCATTTAATAATACGTCATTTGGAATCTTAATTCATCATTTCATTTGTTGGGTAAAATCATTAAATTTCATATTACTTCATTTAATACCAAATCATTTGGAATCTGAACTCAGCATTCCGTTTTGTTCTTCAATTCATTTCATTCATAGCATTTCATTTGGAATATAAATTCATCATTTCATTTGCTGGGATAATCAAAACATTTCGTATTATTACTTCATATTTAATACCATGTCATCTGGAATTTGAATTCATCATTTCATTTGCAGTGTAAAATTATTTCATTTCATATATAATACCAAGTCGTTTGGAATCTAAACTCATCATTCCGTAATGTTCGTCAAATTTCATTTAATATCACGTCATTTGGTATCTGAATTCATCATTCAGTTTTGTTCCTTCAATCATGTAATACAATTTCATTTGGAATCTACATTCATCAATAAAGTTTTGTTCTTTAAATCATGTAATATAATGTCATTTGGAATCTGAATCCATCAATCAGTTTTATTCTTTAAATCATGTGATACCAACTCATTTGGAATCAGAATTCATCATTTGGTTTTGTTCTTTAAATCATGTAATACAATGTCTTTTGGAATCGGAATTCATCGATCAGTTTTGTCCTTTAAATCGTGTAATACAATACCATTTGAATCGGAATTCATCATTAAGTTTTGTTCTATAAATCATGTAATACAATGTCCTTTGGAATCTGAATTCATCAATCAGTTTTGGTCTTTAAATCAAGTAATGCAATATCATTTAGAATCTGAATTCATTATTCAGTTTTGTTCTTTAAATCAGTTAATGCAAATCCGAATTCATCAATCAATTTTGTTCTTTAAATCAATTAATGCAAATCTGAATTCATCAATCAATTTTGTTCTTTAAATCAATTAATGCAAATCTGAATTCATCAATCAATTTTGTTCTTTAAATCAATTAATGCAAATCTGAATTCATCAATCAATTTTGTTCTTTAAATCACGTAATATAATATCATTTGTAATCTGAATTCATCGTTCGGCTTTGTTCTTTAAATCATGTATTACGATGTCCTTTGGAATCTGAATTCATCGTTCGGCTTTGTTCTTTAAATCATGTATTACGATGTCCTTTGCAATCTGAATTCATAAATCAGTTGTGCTCTTTAAATCATGTAATACAATATCATTCGTAATCCGAATCTATCATTCAGTTTTGTTCTTTAAATCATGTAATACGGTGTCCTTTGGAATCTGAATTCATCAATGCGTTTTTTGGGTTAAAACATTTTATTTCATTCTACATCATTTGATTAATGTAATTGTTCCGGTGACAGCTGCACATAAGACAGTATACGTATATTCATTTCTGTTCGCAGCTGCCTCGTGCGTGTACAACGAAACCGAACATAAGGAAGACGAACAGTTTAAGTCTATGGACGGGTGTAATACATGCCATTGTCTCAACTCGCTCGTAGTTTGCACCAAAATGTTTTGTCTCCCTAAGGAGGACGGTATGTATAGCGTTATCACCGTGACGTCATTTAGGCATGGTCACGTGGGAGTCTCCAAGTCTTGCAGGCAGAAAGGCTATACGCTTATTCCATATTTGACTACCAATTTTGATGTTGAAAGAAATTATCTCTCTTATGGTTTAAAGTTGATAAAAATGGTTCTGAAACTGACGATGAAATTTATTTTGGAATCGTCCATGTTCATCCATACTATTCAAGGTCTTATATTAAAGATGAAATTGATAAGCTTCCCTAACAATTACTATCACGTATACTTCGAATAAATATGTATTTTTAAGGGGAGAGTTCATTGCCACAGATCATAGTGTCGTTGCTTATTTGGAAATAGATGAATTCTTGCTAAAACTCTTCGACTTTGGTATCGATTACCTTACCGCAACAATTCCCCTTAAGTATAAATTGCTATGAAAAGAGTAATACTAGATCAGGTGTTTAATAACACTGGGAAACTACTGACCAGCATATGTAGAAATAATTTTTTATATTAAATGGAAAATGTAGTGACGACTTTAATGTTGCTTCTTCAACTTTACAGAATACGTAAGTTATTAACGATTCTGTTGTTTCAGAAACGCTATGAAATATAATAATAATTTCCTCGTACATGAACCTGGCCCACTTTTGACAGTCAATCATTCATCATTAATTACTCATTTTTACCACAAAACTATGTAAATTTGACTTGTTGGCAATAATACATTATCACAACAACAGAGATGGCAAAAAATAGAAAGGCTGGTTTATTTTAAATATTAATACTCGTAAACTAGAAAAGATATTTAAAAAGACTCAGGATGCATATAATGGAATAAATTCCATATATCAGAATGATATCAACATTTGTTATTCGCCGATCTCCTCATTATTTAATGTCACTGGTTGGAGACGTTTTGTAATAAATAACATCAATCCAATTTGTACGGCAAACGAAGAATTGGAACTAAATGACAAACGGCACGCAGAAAATAGCACGATGCGAGAAATATAATAACCATACTACCCTTGCATATGCTGGACCCAGATATCAAACAAGGTTACGAAGAGATGCAAAGCGGCTTCGCTTAGAATACACACACGCGCTCACAAACGCATACACGCACCTATATATAAAGTGTATGGATGTTAGATTAAGTAAGACGTCGTAGAAAATCACATTTTCTGCCAAAAATGTGCTTCGGATTGTATGTTGGCGCAGCATTTAACATAAAAAAAATCAATCATTTTATTCGCCTGAAATTTCTAATCGGAAAACCGGGGCTAATTCTTTGACTGGATTAGCCGAGATGTTGTGAACGAAAAGGTATTTCCATACATTCACAAGTTGACCAATCCTTGTTTCTCAAACAAATGACTTGGTCGGAGTGGCAGTTATCGGCATATGATGCGTACAGCTGAAAATGAAGTTGCAAATATGGACCTCTCATTAATGTTCGCCTAGTCGACTGATCGCTTGAAGTAAAAGTTGTTATAATTTATATTTATAGTGGACTTGGGTACAGTTATGCAGAGGAAGAGTAGGGTTGCCAGACGTTCCACAATCTGTGGGACAATCTCGGATTTGGACACAAAATCCCGTGTCCCGCTTT
Source organism: Sinohyriopsis cumingii (assembly GCA_028554795.2). Taxonomy (NCBI): domain Eukaryota; kingdom Metazoa; phylum Mollusca; class Bivalvia; order Unionida; family Unionidae; genus Sinohyriopsis; species Sinohyriopsis cumingii. The sequence goes on along the minus strand of CM068840.1, from coordinate 103,213,757 downwards.
ATATCCGAAATGTTCCGCAGAAAATATTTTCGAAGGAAACTTTTTAGGAATGAAATAATTAGTCTTTTCCCACTCCAAAAAGTAAATTAACAGTATCACAATCATACTGAAAAGCGAGTAATCTTAGCTTTTTGTGACTGATTTCAGTTTTGTGTCAAAAAGGGAACAAAATTCGAAGAAATACGTTGTTTTTGCGATGAAATTTTAAATTTTCTTTTTGTACGTGACGTAGTGAAAACCTGCCACTCCTGCAGCAAACAACTGGGAAGATGGATGCTTTCTTCCTCAACATCTTTCTTAAAAAGCAAAAGAAATCCCTAAAATAATCTCTCATGCATGGGCATTTAAAGACTCTGGCAACCCGAAGGGGTAGGGTGCGTAAATACGTATCAACCTTAGCTGTAAACAAATAGAAAAAGTGAACACTATGATTGACCTCTTCCATATGATGGAGCCACTGTGAATAGGGTCTCTCAAACCTCAGCTAGTTTCCAATCTGTTTCGCAATGCTAACTGCTTCCCGTTCATGACAAACTAGGAATATCATGGGTACAGCTCTATAGGAGACTGTAAACGATACAAAGACTGCCAACCACACTTTTCTTTTCTGGTGTTAAAAGACATATAGGTACCACCTATGAAAGCCTTGTGTATATTTGGGTATTGGATTGCATTTGAAGGTGTGCCTAAAATTGAACAGGCATTTGTACATTCCTCCCATCTTCAAGCTAATAATAATTATGCTTGTTGCCAGTTACTTAATTTTTATTGAATGTCTTGCATCATCACCTGTTACTGAATTGGTGTTGAATATCTTGCATCATCGTCAATTATTAAATTAGTATTGAATGTCTTGCATCATCGTCAATTATTAAATTTGTATTTAATATCTTGCATCATCGACAGTTACAAAATTTGTATTGAAATGTCTTAGATCATCGCCAGTTACTAAATTAGAACTGAATGTCTTGCGTCATTGCCAATTATTTAATTTGGATAGAATATCTTGCATCATCGCCAGTTACTAAATTTATACTGAATGTCTTGCATCATCGCCAGTTACTAAATTTATATTGAATGTCTTGCATAATCTCCAGTTACTTAATTTGAACTGAATGTCTTGCTTCATCACCATTTACGTAATTTGTACCTTGCGTCATCGCCAGTTACTTAATTTGCATTGAATGCCTTGCATCATCATCAGTTACTAAATTTGTATTGAATGTCTTGAGTGCATTTTGTCCCATTACAATGACCGGGGTGGGGTGGGGCATAAGGCAGAAAAGCCACCATCCAGCTTGTGTGTATTATGTGTGTTCGCGTGTGTAACGTATTTCAATATAGCTGAAGACAAAATATGGTCTGGCATAGTACACATGCCTTTGGTCGGTCGAGGTTGTTCTGCATTGACACTGTCATGTTCTTGTCATTTAATAGATCATTTTGTGGCATGTCTTCGTGGTGACAAGTCGATTTTACAGATAGTAAATGCGACAAGTGCCACGTGCGCAAGATTGTGCAGTATTTTCAAGCGAAGCACTTCTTTTTGTTATAATCACGACGCAAAAATGACGCCAACACAACTACACCTTGAAACGTATCATATAATTATACTAATAATGATGGCCAGTTAAGTTCCGTCTTGACTGAATATTATGTGCATGTATTTTAAATAGAAATCCCAGATTTTACTTAGTTTTTCAACAGATTACATTTGATCGATAAAATTGTGTTTTTTTTTTTTTGTTGTTTTTTTGTCTTTACTGAATACATACTAAAATAACAATAATCCAAGAGCAAAACGGAGCATAATAAAATTTAATTTAATTAGAATTACGAAATATAGTCCGCAAGTAGGGGTGCAACGATATATCGGTATATTTCGGTTTTCTGTTCTTGCAATACATAACACAATACCCATTTTTGTTCCGCGATTTTTTTTCTTCACAATCTTGCTTTCATCCAACAAAATCTCTATACCATACGATTTTTCCAATTTAATTCACGAACCGAATGTACATACAACAAAGCATGCAACACTCGCTGTTATGACTGATATTTTAGCTTCAAAGAATAAAAGAGAGCAAAACATTTAAAAAGCTACCGCATCAGATGTTTTCCTTGTGAAATATATGGTCGGTCAGATCAAAGTGCTTACTTCTCGTTAACTTGTTTTTCTTGTCTCCAAAATGTTAATTAACGTCGACTCATTTCTAAAGTTAGTTTTTCAGGCGTGTAGACCAGAATTTTAATTTGCAGAAATATATTTTTTTTCTTCCAAAAATGGATTTTGAAATTTTTTCCAACAAAAAGGCAAAAATCGCAGTGTCATTTGAAGTCTTACATGGTAATATCACTCATAGATATAAATTTGTATTTTTCAAGTAGTAAATGTTATAGTGATTATTTTCTTGTTTTCATTACGTGTTACTGTATTGCAATACCTATTGCAAAATGGGTTTGGTATATGGCAATATATCGCAAGACGGTTTGGGGCGTATCGTTGCATCCCCACCGGCAAGAGAGCATTAAGTGTTTTTAATGACTGTATCCTTAGGGTAAGAACTTTCAGGAAAAGTAATAACAACCTCTAACACCAAAAATCGATCGCAATGCCAATATTTACCTATAGGAAAGCAATATAGAGAGGCAGGAAATATTAACGATTATCATTATATTGATAAGTATACACAGATTAAAGTTAATCTCTCTCTTTCAATAAAGTTAATTCAAACATCTGTTTAGCTACAACGAGGAATATATTTCTTTATATTCTTCTGTTTAGCTACAACGAGGAATAGATTTCTTTATATTCTTCATTTTAAATCATCTTTAAATCTTTCTTCAAACCATATTAAAGCGATGCTTCAAAAATGTCAAAATTTTCATACGAAGAACGAATATGGGGGAAAAAAGACTTTGATACACCTTCAAGGATTTTATATTTGGGTACCCTATCTCCTTATCTAGCTTACCACTCTAAGAACAAAGGAACTAGACCCATATGTTTAGGTAGTGGTATTGAACAACCGTTGCAAAACTGATCTTACCGTCGCATAATACCCTTCACTTTTAATACCTGTTTATTCTCAGCTACTTCGTGTATGTACTATGGAACAGTCTATGAAGATGGTGCACAGTTTCCGGCTTCAGACGGCTGTAACACGTGTTACTGTTCCCACGCACAGGTAGGATGCACGAAAATGATGTGCTTCTCTATAGATGGAGTCGGACGCAGAGATATTAAAGTTAGTGAAGAAGTAATCCCATAATTGTGGGATAACGTTTGATCAGAATTTGCCATGTGTTCGCATCTGCTCAATCCAAAATTCTTCTTGTTGGCCTTGTTGATTATCATTTCATCTGTACTTTGACTTTTAAAATAAAATAAAACAATTTTAGTCCATACGTGTTCTGTATCATCAAGCATCGATTTCTTTCCTGTTAGTTGGTTCAGCCTCACTCTCCTACAGAGACTTTAAGTTGTTGTTATTGTTATTATTCTTATAATTATTCGTTTTCACCACCTGCCCTTGTAGTGTAAATACATTCATATATTTTGTTTTTCGTAGTAGAAATTGTATCCTACATGTCAAAACTACAACCCAGAAAAGATGCACAACTGCAGCCATTCCTGGCAAAGACGTTGATAATTAAGTCGCGTCAAACGGTACAGCGTTATAGTCCTAGCTTACATCTAAACTTGTTCACTTTGTAAATGTGTTTGTTTTTTTGTTTTTTGTTTTTTTTTTTGTTTTTTGCTAGTTCTCTTTCTAGATATGTGTTATTCTGTTTTATTATTTAGCTATTTTTTTCTTGAAATTTAACTTTTTCTTCCTTCAGGATAGTTTTGATTATATGTGCCAACATACATTGTGTGTATTTGTGTAAATTATTGTCCTCTAAGGAACATCTTGCTTTAGGTCCAAAGGTAGGCCGGAAATCCTTTTTTTTGTTCTCATCGCACCGTTGTTCACCTATTAAAGGTTTTCATCGTTCTTATGCTGTGTGTGTGTGTGTGTGTGTGTGAGAGAGAGAGAGAGAGAACACTTAATAACTGCTGCTTTAACACTTATAAACAGATACACGAATGCAGACTGAGGACCACTTCTCTCGTTTTGTCATCAGCTTGCTTTCTTTGTTGACATTTTACTCTAAAATTCTTTGATATATTTGACTTTAAATGGGTGTTACCAAAATCACTTTGGATGAATTCGTTAAAATGAACAGTTCAGGTGATCGACGGAAATGAACGATTCAGGTCGATAGCTTTTTAAGAATAGAAGACCCTTTAATAGTAAATTTCATGACATCAATAAGGTGCACGAGAAGTACTCTTTCAGTTTATTTTCTGTGAAACAATACATTAATACTAGATATACAAAAAGTGATGGACAAATGGAAAATATTATCTTAAATGAAAAGTGAACATGTACGGTTAGACAATCAAAACTCACCTTCCAACGCTATCGTGGGAATCTAGTATTACTGACACCTACAATAACATCACAAGAGTGTACCAACCATAACACTAAAAGAATAGGACAAATGATCCAGCCGTGCACTATACACGTGGTCATGACTCTGTGTCCGACAAATTGATGAATATATTTCCTTTCTGATTTTCAAAGTTTATTTAATTTCAAAACCCACAAAACTCCTTAGACAGATCTGTGCGCAAGAAACTGATATGTGACGAATGCATCTGATCTTGACCGAAAACCTACTGAACCCTACGTAAATTCATATTCATGTTAGTGATGTTAATAAAGTTCTAGAGCTAAACTGTATTAGAAATTAATTTTATTCATTCTCGTTTCTAGATCTAAAGCTTATTTAAAGGTAAATTATATATTGCTGTAATTGATTTGAGTAACATTCTACCTTAAATCGGATGATCTAATAGTCAAAGTAACCCGATAAATTATTTACATTTATATTGCATATATATTTTAAACGAAACTCGCATTTAAATTAATTTTATGCAAGAAAGTGAATGATTAGATTTTACAAGTGAAATCATTTTGAGAATTCACTGGAATAAAATACTACAGATATTTTCACCGTCTCATTGATACAATTATGAGCAAGAAGTTTTGGAGTTACATTACAAGTATGGTCAGCTTGCATGCAGACAAACCAAATTCAAATCCATTAACGTGCATATCACTATTCTTCAATTTTTAAAATAAATAAAAATTATTGTGCTATCTTTACCTTGAATTAGAAAGGAGAATTAGGTTCTTACTGGTATTTTCTGTAAGCATACACGCAAAACACAGCAAAACATAAACTGTAAACCGCTGACGTTATCGCGCAGGATATACATACTGCTAACCAGCACGTTTGAGCATAAAATAAAAATAAATATATTTCATCACCAATCGTAAAAATACTGATATTTTCACTCACTTGATGAAATATACCCATTATCCTCTCGTTTCAAACATATGTCCTCTGTGTATCGGTGAGAGAAAATGGTATTGTCACAGTGGCGATGCCACTTAACTCACTTTACTTGTCTAACGTTTTGTATGTTATTCAAACTTGCATTTCCATATTAGACACATTTCATTCTTCTCTCTCTCTCTCTCTCTCTCTCTCAGGATGATCACATCTTAAAATATTATTCTATATATTCATTTTATGAAATAAAAAAATGCGTCAAAAGATGGAGTTCAAAGATAAAAAAGTAGACTTCAAATATTAGCTTTGTTAACAAATAATTTTTCACGCGAATCGTGCGAGTATTCTCAATAGTTACTCAGTTTGGAAATAATAGGCTTCCGAAAGTAACTATATCTCGTATTAGAATAATACTCATGTTTGAAAACGATGGAGAAATCGGGGATAGATCAATGTTGATTGCAGACAGAACTAGTGATAATCGAAATTTGTGTGAAGCATATGTTACCGAACAAAACTGCAGGAGTATCGAGGCCACACAATCCACGTTTGAATTCAGAAATTAACAAAATTCTAACGTCAGTATCAACACTAACATCAACACGTATTTGAACTCTAGCTTCCTTCTGTCACCTGTCATGTGTACTTATAACAGTGCCGTTGTCCAAGGTGGATACATCTTTTTCGGGACAGAAGGATGCACTGCCTGCGGATGTACCTCAACGGGAATAAACTGTAGCAATGTCTTCTGTACAGTGTGCCAACTTTGCTCCTTAAGCAATGGTAAGGTAGTAATTTTCTATAGTAGTGGTGTTGGTGTTGGTGGTTAAAGTAGTATTTCTGTTAAAAGATGTTGCTTCACTAACAATATTAGTTCATCAATCACGTTAAAAATAATTCCAAGACAGTACTATTAATGGTAATTGGTAATGTACAATAAAGTACAGGTGGGTGGAGGATAGTACTCTGATTGCGTAGAAATGGTTATTTCTATTTCCACAACAATGATGTTAAGGGCTACACTGGACAACAAATTTTTACAAAAGTCATGTTACTGAAATAAAATTAGTCAATTCTTATCAATTTTTATGTGCTGAACACGAATATGACAGTCAAATTGCAAAATTGGCTCTAGTTTTTTTGTAATCTGCAAGAAATTAATGTTTACATAACGAAATGCATTCCAATAGTAAAAGGTCAACTGTAATAGCCTACCTATAAAAAATCAAGTCATTGACTACATCTTAGATTTCTTCGCCTGTCTCTTGTACAGCTGTTCGGGAGCATCTCTGAGGAGTGTCCAGCAGTAGTCAGCCAGCATTGTAGTGGACCATTTTCCCTGGTATCTTTGTTCCATTGTTGCGATATCTTGATGAAAACGTTCGCCGTGTTCATCACTAACAATACCACAGTTGCTAGGAAAGAAATCCAAATGGGAATGAAGGAAGTGAATCTTTAGAGACATATTGCAGCCAAGTTTCTTATACTTCATCAACATGTCTTCTACTAGTTCCTTATAGTTTTCTGCCCTAACATTTCCGAGGAAGTTTGTAGAAACTAGGCGAAAAGCATTCCATGCTTGTTTCGCGTCACCTTCCAGCAAGTTGTTGAACCGGTCATCTTTGAAAAGCTCTCGAATCTGAGGACCCACAAAAACTCCCTCTTTAATCTTTGCTTCGCTGAGTCGAGGGAATTTTTCATGCAGGTATCGGAATGCTGGCAAAGTCCGGTCAATGGGTTTCACGAAGTTCTTCATCAAACCTAGTTTGATGTGAAGGGGTGGTAGCAAGATTTTCTGAGCCTCAACCAGAGCTGGGTGTTGGATATTCTTCTCTCCAATGGCTACATTCTGCCTGTGAGTCCATTCCTTCCTCATGTAGTGCATTTCCCTTGCTCGGCTATCCCACTCGCATAAGAAACACATGTATTTTGTATATCCTTGCTGCAGTCCCATTAAAAGGGCAACTACCTTCAAATCACCACAGAGGTGCCAGCTGTACTTGTTATACTCAATGGAATTCAGTAGCTGCCTTAAGTTATCGTATGTCTCTTTCATGTGGACAGCATACGCTACTGGAATAGATGGAAGAATGTTTCCATTGTGCAAAAGCACAGCCTTGAGACTCAGTTTCGAAGAGTCCACAAATAGTCTCCATTCTTGTGGGTCATGAGTGATTTTTAAAGCATTCATGAGGCCCTCAATATCGGAACAGAATATCAGATTACTTTCCTTTCTGAAGAAAGGCTCCAATTGCTGGTGGCGCTTTCGATATGCAGTAATTGTGACATCTTCTTCTAGAAGATTCCATTGTTGGAGTCTTGATCCTAGCAATTCTGCCTTGTTCTTTGATAAGTCCAAATCACGAATCAGGTCATTTAGTTCTTCCTGTGTTATTCTGTGTGGGGTTGATGATGCACCACAGTGAAAATCTGGATCACTGCATGCTGATGGACCAGGAGAAGAACAGGTCGACTCACCTTTGTCTTCGTCAGATGAATCAAGAGAATATTCTGCTGGAGGTTCTGGAATAGGAAGTCCCTCACCATGTGGAACTGGTCTCAATGCAGACGGAATGTTTGGGTAGACTATTCTCGACTTCTTTCGCTTCGTTATTCCGCCGGAAAGAGGAGGAACCAAGCAGAAGTAACAGTCATTTAGGTGGTTGCTTGGCTCTCTCCACACCATTGGGACTGCAAACGGCATTGATGACCTTTTGCAATTCAACCACTGTGAAAGCTGTGTTGTACATGTAGCACAGCATATATGCGGAGCCCAAGGCTTGTCTTGGTCACCAACCTTGCATCCGAAGTAAAGATGATATGCCTTCTTCACTTGAGAATTGATACTTTTCTTCTGGTTGGCAAATGTCACTTCCCCACAAATATAGCAAAAATTGTCCGCGGTATTAACACACTTTCGAGGCATTACTGTTCTTTATTGTACGTAAATGGATAAAATAATAAGTTTTATGTAACAGTAGCTTGAACTGTCTCGCACAACGTCTAAAATATTTTAAATGCTGAACCTATCTGATTGGGCTTTATATAGTACACTGCTTACGTCAGCTTCAGCAGCCGCCTGGCATTAGTATAATAGGCCTACACATGTATAGTACATTGCTGACGTCAACTTACTTCAGCAGCCGCATGGCATTAGTATTGCATTGCATCAGAAAATGATGCAATCAACTGTGGATGATGTGAGCATGATGGTATTATGCAATGTTACATCATTATTCCGGATGTTGCTGCAGTCCTACTGGAGAAATTTACACAGTGAAACATAGAAAATGAGGTATATGAATATCTTCAAAACGAGAGCCAATACAAATTTTTCACGGTTATATTCGTGTTCGGCACACCAAAATACTACAGATTAGGGCCTTTTCAAGTCAGTAATGATTTCACTGTTGACCAGTGTAATATACAACAAAGTACAGGTGGGTGGAGTATAGTACTCTGCGTGGAAGGAAGTGGCTATTTATATTTCCACGACAATGCTGTAAAGGGCTATTGATAATATACAACAGAGTACAAGTGGGTGGAGTATAGTACTCGGCGTGGAAGTGGCTATTTCTATTTCCACGACAATGCTATTAAGGTCTGTTGGTAATGCACAATAGAGTACAGGTGGGTGGAGTACAGCATTCTGTGAAGAAATGGTATTCCTTTAATAAAAGTATCTATTAACACTTAGTAGCAAGTTTGTGAAAAAATAAATTCCAACAACAAAAACTCCATACCTTTTGTATTGACAGACTTTGAACAAGAGTACATGAAAATGGCAATGATACTTATCAATAATCCACTTAGTGGCAAGGAGAAGTGGTTTTTGTTTAAACATTGAGAAACTGAACATAAGCTTTTTCTGCACATACTTTTTGCAAATAAAGACATTTTAGTTAGTCGTGAAAACCTAGAAAGCTGAGCCTAAAAATGGCATGGATGCTTGTAATGGCGATTTACAACATTTTATGAGAAATACAATGACACATTTGTACATGCCTGTTGGCAATAACAGTAACGAGAATAATGTCAGTGGTATACATTGCGATGATCTCCGAAGATGGCAGTTTGGAATAATTTACTGTATTTCGGTACACGCTATGTCTAGCTATCGGAAATTTTGTAACGCACCATGGCAAATACACCACAAAATGCTCGCTAATCCACTTTTTTGGCTTTCAGTATCCAAGAGCACAGGATTGCCACTTATCTATACTATCTCTCGGCTCCCTTACGTAAGGAAAAGTGAGTTGAGATGTCAGTTATATGCTCTGTCAAATACTCAAGCTTTATCATTTTGTAATCATCCTAAATGTTTGCAATTTCATACCTGATAAGTTCTTATTTTTTATAAGATTAACAATTTTCTTCTCTTGGACACACTTCTCGCCTTGCTTGAAGCTCTTCCGAATATACTAGCAGAAAAAACATCCTGCAAATACAATAGTCATCAAAGTTGAAAGTTGATCCACAACGAACCTGGTGGCAAACGAAATCCAAGAATTGTAGTTACTAACACACGCACGACACGCCATCGGAAATTCCAGGGAGTCGTTTCGTCCTGTGGAATCAGTTCTTTTGAAATATTAGTAGTTGATAATCCATTAAGTCTTGAATTCTTTCATTCACTTCCTTCATTGGAATTTGGCGGCAACACTGATGACACAAGTGTTGGCATGGCAAAAACGGTGTCCATTCGTAAACGCGTTGTGATCAGAAAGTTGCACTCGTTTGTAGTAGACAATCGGATGCACTTTTTTTCCCCACTGGTCGATTAACTATTTAAGGGGAGATCTCATTATTATTCATCGAAGTTGTCGACACTGGTATATAATCTTTGTAATACTTGACCGTAGCTTTTAATGAATCTTCCAGTATTTTTAATAGTTCAGAGAGAACTCAGAGAGAGAGAGAGAGAGAGAGAGAGAGAATATTTTTAAAGAAAATTAAAATAAAGATCTCCCAAAAAAACTTTAAAACTCTTTGCAAGAATGGGTTCTTTCCTTTCTTCTTCTGAAATTTCATCCTTTTTCTCTTATTTCGCTTTCTTGGGACACTATAGGCCAATGACATTTTCCTTGACAAAGATAACATATATCGCTACGTTTATCTCTCTTTTCTCTTGCAAGAGAGGTTCCTTTTCTTTGACGTTGTAGACATTCTGGAACCAATACAATGTCCCTTCTCCTAACAGACTTGAATACTTTCAATTTTATCATGAGAGTATGCCTGTAAAACCTACTGCCCTTAAGGAGGCTGTGCTTACGTCAGTCTGATTAAAATCAGATATCAACTCTTACGAGTAGGTCTGACAGACACCGATACAAGTTTATGTTCTGGTGACCTTTGTAATTTCCAGTTCACTTATTTTTAGTATACTATCAGAAAAATCATTGCAAGTTTGTGTTAGAAAGGTTATCGTTAGTAATTATATGTTCCGAATGACAAGCGCCACTCTCAGAAATTTGAAAGCTGTGATCTGATTGGCGAACCAGAAAGGAAACAGAACATGGCCTCTTATTTGAGTATGTCACATCTACACGTAGGACTGTGGAGATCTGATTTTAATCAGATTGTGCTTACGTCAGCTGGGTCTGATGGTCAACTTGATGATATACCTTCAGTGCGGTTCTGGCTAACGGAGTTGAGTCATATAAAAACCCATAAGAAATTCCATTTTCAATTCTGGAAACAGGACGAGGGATTTTGGATTACTCAAGTAATCATTGGTTTGATAGTGTCATATATCTTTATCATGACCAGTATCCTCTTAATGTGTCAGCTATCATGGAACTGTTGCCTTTAGTGATAATTGGGGACAACTTTTTCTCTTCGAACATCCAGAGAAAATGGTCAGCCAGTTATTGGATTAATGCACTCAGAACGATATTGTTCCCTCTGCACCAGTCCCTCAATTCATGCCACTTTCCCTCACAAGTCTTCAAAGTTGAGGATCTTCTTGCTCCCGTGATTCAAAATTGAAGGTTTAATTTATTTCCTTCGTAAGGTACCCTGACAGAAGCCTCTCGTGATGGAGGAGTCGCTTCCGACAGGACTCAAATACTCGTGACCGTCATTGTTTGAGAAGATTGGTCTTGGCCAGAATTTTCCTGGGGAGATCTATCGCTGAATCGACTGGATAGTTGACCCATGACTTGTCTCATCTGAGCGAGTATATCAGAATCAGTTTTCAGTTCTGACCTGTCAACTTCTGCAATATTTTTGGTACTAAGATCGTAAGGGTGTGTGTACGGGGTGGGGTGGGGGGAGAGAGTTGGAATGGGAAAGCAAAGGCCCACAACCGCTCCCAGCTTATAGAAAGTGTATCCACGGCCTAGGCTTGACCCGGAATTTGAGAGACGAAGGTGGGCAGTTTGCGGTTCCACCTTTTCGCAAAAACAATGTCAATCATCAGACGCCCCGCCCCCCCCCCCCCCCCCAAAGCGCGCAAATCAGATGTAAGGGCAATTAATGGATTTACCATTCGGTGTGAATGATCTGGCCTTTTCTTCATAGAGTGAGCCAGGATACCGAGTCTATATATGACTTGCACATTTCTTGTAAGTTTCATCACCTACGATGAAACTGCCACACCAGGATGCATAGGTTGGGTGTATTGGTTCCAACTGTTTAAGGAGCCAAGTCACCACAACCGAGTTGTCCGACATGGCTAGTTCTACTTTTCAACATTGAGTATAGCCTTCATTTCTAGTAGATTGGAGTGAAGAGGCATTTCCTCCAGCCCCCATTTGCCGGTGACCATATCAGAACCAGGCAACAGACGGGCCATCCAACTGTATGTACTGGCGTATGTACATACTGTAAGTTCCGACGGGCTTTTCCACAGGAATTCCTGTTGTGAACCAACACTCGTTGCGCCACTGATGCAGAAATGACACTGACTGTCCGATTGACTGGATCGAAGAAGGGACGCCACTGGCCCAGCAAGTCATATTAAGTGTCGCATGAAGAGATGGCCCAGCGGAATCAGATCTGCTGCCACATGAGTAAATGAAAGAGTTGCAACATTTCTCTAGCTATAATTCACCCCTGATGGAAATGGATTCGACGAGTTCAACGATCCGTACCACGTGAACGTGGGGGAAACGTACGAAACTGATACACTCAACACCCAGATCGACTAAACCCCCGAGCTGGAAGCTCACTAGAAAATCACGATGACTCAAACAGGATAGGAGATTGTTCTTGTTCTTGATAAGAATAGAGCTTACCATTGTTTCTGGAGGATGTCGTCCAAATATTCCGCCGTTGCTGTGGATGAAGTCGACCAGAACAGGGAAACGATACAATTTGCAATCTTTGCAAACGCCCATGTGCTGATGTTTAGACCTAATGGAATAATACAACACTGATGAAAATTTCTCCCATAAAAAAAAATTAAAATTGAAGTCATTTACACGACGCAGGGTGAAAAGGGACATGAAGGTATACATAGCCCATATTGAAAATGATGGCAAACCCTTCCGACGAAGAGTTCAACAGATCGAGCCGTCATCATATTGAATTTCTGCAGAACTATATAGTTGGCGCTCTACTGTTTCGTATTTTGCATAGGATTTTAAAGAAAAAGAATTCCCCCGGCTTTCTTCACTAGCTATTTAAAAAAGACCTTGTATATCTTAGGTATAATTCAAAGAACCTTTAATTCCCTATATTTTCATGTAAGATTGATGGATGTGATATGGGTTATAGAGGATACAGCTTGGCCTTACTCCAGATGTGCACCTTTCAAAAAAGTGCTAGCTCTATATGGTCATTTTCACTTCCTGCACTTCAGAGGTAAATTGTATTAAAAAGAGCCGATAACTTCTTTAACATTTTATATGTTTGGTAATTCATTCATTGCCCTTTCAGAAGCTGGTATTGTCTAGTCTGGCAAAAATTCATTTTCCCTGTTTTAATAGCTACTATGGATAGTGTACTTTAGACAAATTCAGGCTGATTTTTTTAGCACAAGGGAGCATTCATTTAGTTAGCAGTGTGTTTAAATCATGTACAATTTCCAAATGTTCAATATCCAAAGAAATATCATCCACATTACATTAATGTAGCATAGAGGTATGTCACCATTCTCTCCACTGTGCATGTTTTAAATGCAAACAGATTCACCTTACATACGTCACTCTCTCAAAGTACATAATAACTGGTGAGCGACCCCATATTGGTTGAGGCTTACCTCAATGATCGACCTAAGCTTGTCGTTGGCCTCGTGCACAAGGAAGAACCTGGAATAGAAGCCTGGAGACTGCGGTTTTCGAACAATCTCCACTTCCCGCTTGTCGGTTAACACTCGGATCGCCTGTTGCAAATTTCCTCCTCCTCCCAATATGGTGGTACGTCAATTTGAGCGGGAAGATTATATTGGGGGGGGGAGGGGGGATAAATTAAATCCATGATCCCTCCGAAATGACATGAATCGCCAACTCGTTCTGTGTAAACAGAGCCATCTAACTATGGTGGCCGTTTATGAGTCTGTCCCACATTGGGAGGCTGTCTGTGGTCAGTCGGGGACATGAGTCAACAACGGGATCCGAGAGGCTTGGAGAAACTCTGTTTATTGTCCCCTCTGTGAGGTTGCTTCCAAATTTGTTGCGTCCTGACTTTGGATTGGGATCGAAACCCATTCTGCGATTGGGCAGTAAACGATCCCTAATCTCATGGTTTTCAAACATATCTTCTTTGTGGTTTAAATTAATTGGGTTTGCACGACTCTGATTCCAAACAGTAATAGCAACCCAAAAGGTGTGGTCCTCAAATGACGAAAAAGACATGCGTCTCTTCGCGAGTCAGTCAAAGCATTTGCCATAGAATGGTGTGCTATTTTGTTTATCACGTTCGTAGTCCGAGACGTTGACTCCCAAGCATGATCATTCCCTGAATATTCGGAAAATCGAAAAATAGCTATAAAAAATGCCAAGTTGATCAGCAATGTTTATCACACCACATCTAAACAGTTAAAGCAAACATTTTGTCAACTTAATAGAATACACGAGCAGTAATAATTACAGCTGAAATATTTTAGTCAAAAGTCGGAAGCACAATGTTAAATGCGTCTGAGTAAGTTTTGTAACAGCAACAAGAAAAGGTCGCCGATAATCTACTTTCTGAGAATAAAGCCTCAGAATTGCCCTAATTGCGCATCTAGTTGGGCAAATGGTCTAAAATCTCGTTAAGTTTTGAAGACTGCGGAAAATATGGAAGAAGGGATTCTCCTCTTTTTCATCTAAGTCTACTGAGCACCTTATAAGTCTGACTGGTCGTTGGGGTTGGAGGTCATTCAGAATATGGTAAAACCCGATGAATTAAATTTCTTCCACCGCAACCTTGAAATGAAGCTCAGTTCTCTTCATTGTCGGGTCTGAGTGCAATAAAATCTTTGAGCTTATCCTCACAGCAACTTTGTGCATTTTACTTTTCGGGTTCTACTTCTATGTCCATGTAAAACATGCACTAAGGCACTGAAGAGGCTTTACCATCATCCTGTATATAGCACGGTACCGCCTCAATGAGTACGCGTGAACAAATGCCTAGATGGAAGTATAAAACTGATTCGTTATACCATCATGGACTATTGCCTCGCTGGCTGAACGGTCGTTACGGGTGTCAAACACATAGACGGTGGTTTGGTGGGCTCCAGCACCAGCCGTACCAAGGACGTAGTAAAACAAATGGATCTATCAGTAAGATGTCCACACATTTTCCACACTGTACAGATCCATATGCCTGTGTTTGAGACGAGTTAGCCAAGTGACTGATCTATGGTCACAGGACACTAAGCATGGTTGACCGGACAGCTGGATGGGCTAGTTGGGATTGTATGGTATGAAGGAATGGAGTATTAAGATCCGGTAAAAACCGCATGTGCCTGGAAATACAGGCCTGAAGAACATGCTAGGACATACAGAGGCTGTGGTGGAGGGGACTTATGACCACTGGGTTTCTTAGAAATGGGGAGGGATGCACTATTCATAATGTTAAAATTATCTGTGGAGGCAGGTGATATACATAAATACAAAATTTTCACCAAATTTAATAAGGGCATCATCGTCTCCTGCATTGGTAGTTCAAGCAGCAGCATAGAAAAATGCAATGACAGCAAAGACACAGTACAATGCTCCTCCAGTCTGGCTGAATGGCAACAGTTGGTGTCATAAGGCTCATTTTTGGTGGCAAGGACGGGAAAGCAGGAACTTCACTCATTAAGATTGTAATTGATTCCATCCTGGATCGAATAATCACCTTTGTCTCTCTGTTCTTCACACTCTTATGTAAGACTGCAGATCATCTAAGTTCTAACCAAAGTGTGCAGCCACTGCATGTTGTGGATGATGTACATATGATGCAACTGAGGGATTTATCAATGTGTCTTTGATCTTTCTATATGTGGTATCTTTCATTGTCATTGCTGAAAGGGAAAAGACAAGAGTGAAAACTTAAAAAAATTACAAGTCAAAGGTGTTAAGAAGATGCAACAACACAACAACAACAACATGCATCAGCTATGTTGGAGCAAAGGTCAAAATAAGCATACAACTGCGATGAAATTCACATAAATGTTGAAAAAATGTTTTAAAAAAATAATGAGTGCCACCTGTAGTAGAATCCACTACACACTATAATACCAAAATTCTGGATGGATGGTTGAAAATCATGGAGAAATTCATAAGAATTTCAGAAGGCCTTCCGTACTTTATTCCCAGCACTAGAGGGAAAGCATAAAACTAGCAAAACCTGCAGCAAGGAGAGGTAATGGGCAAGAGTTACTGCCCTTTGTCTATATGCCATATTCTTTTTTGGAAGGGATGGATTTGAGAGGTAGTTAATGTGATCGGGAACATATTTAAAGGGGAAATAGCTGACGAAAATATTTTTTTTAGATGCACAAGAATTGTTCAAAAACAGATGTATAACTTGTTTCTGCTGCTGTACAAAACTTGCAATTTGTAAAGGAAAGAGCATATGAGAACCGACTATTTGTTAATTTTTGCAACCAACTGAACAGAGGGTATGCAGTGGGATACACATTTTGGGGAGTGTCATGGAGAAATAAAATAAATTCAGGAGGACTCTAAAACATTCAAAGGAACATCATAATCCTACTGTAGAAGGTATACAGAACAACACGACTTAACTGATAAAATACAGGTAATGCTAATAATACAATAACTTAATGGTACTGAATTATGTTAAAGTGATGACAGTTCATTTCAACTACTTAATGGCTCTAAATTATATTCAAGAAATACAGTTCAGTTCACCAACTTAATAGCACTGAATTATGCTATAGGGATGACACCTTGCCTGTTTAATGGCACTGAATTATGTTACTGGGATGACAGCTTGCCTACATAAAGGCACTGAATTATGTTATAGGGATGACAGCTTCCCTACTTAATGTCAGTGAATTATGTTTTAGGGATGACAGCTCGCCTACTTAATGGCACTGAATTATGTTTAAGGGATGACAGCTTGCCTACTTAATGGCAGTGAATTATGTTTTAGGGATGACAGCTTGCCTACTTAATGGCACTGAATTGTTATAGGGATGACAGCTTGACTACTTAATCGGACTGAATTATGTTATAGGGATGACAGCTTGCCTACTTAATGGGACTGAATTATGTTACTGGGATGACAGCTTGCCTACTTAATAGGACTGAATTATGTTATATGGATGACAGCTTGCCTACTTAATGGCAGTTAATTATGTTATAGGGATGACATCTTGCCTACACAATGACAGCTTGCCTACTTAATGGCAGTGAATTATGTTTTAGGGATGACAGCTTGCCTACTTAATGGCAGTGAATTATGTTTTAGTGATGACAGCTTGCCTACATAATGGCGCTGAATAATATTTTAGGGATGACAGCTTGCCTACTTAATGGCACTGAATTTTGTTAATGTAATAGTGCTTTCCCTACTTAATGGCAGTAAATTATGGATGACAGCTTGCCTACTTCATGACACAGAATTATGCTATAGAGATGGCAGGTCACCTACTTAATGGCAGTGGATTATGTTATAGGGATGACATCTTGCCTACTTAACGGCAGTGAATTATGTTTTAGGGATGACAGCTTGCCGACTTAATGGCAGTGAATTATGTTTTAGGGATGACAGCTTGCCTACTTAATGGCAGTGAATTGTTTTAGGGATGACAACTTGCCTACAAAATGACAGTGAATTATGTTTTAGGGATGACAGCTTGCCGACTTAATGGCAGTGAATTATGTTTTAGGGATGACAGCTTGCCTACTTAATAGGACTGAATTGTTATATGGATGACAGCTTGCCTACTTAATGGCAGTGAATTATTTTATAGGGATGACATCTTGCCTACAAAATGGCAGTGAATTATGTTTTAGAGATGACAGCTTGCCGACTTAATGGCAGTGAATTATGTTTTAGGGATGACAGCTTGCCTACTTAATGGCAGTGAATTGTTTTAGGGATGACAACTTGCCTACTTAATAGGACTGAATTATGTTTTAGGGATGACAGCTTGCCTACTTAATAGGACTGAATTATGTTATATGGATGACAGCTTGCCTACTTAATGGCAGTGAATTATGTTATAGGGATGACATCTTGCCTACAAAATGGCAGTGAATTATGTTTTAGGGATGACAGCTTGCCTACTTAATGGCAGTGAATTATGTTATAGGGATGACAGCTTGCCTACTTAATGGGACTCAATTATGTTTTAGAGATGACAGCTTGCCTACTTAATAGGACTGAATTATGTTATATGGATGACAGCTTGCCTACTTAATGGCAGTGAATTATGTTATAGGGATGACATCTTGCCTACAAAATGGCAGTGAATTATGTTTTAGAGATGACAGCTTGCCGACTTAATGGCAGTGAATTATGTTTTAGGGATGACAGCTTGCCTACTTAATGGCAGTGAATTGTTTTAGGGATGACAACTTGCCTACTTAGTGGCAGTGAATTATGTTTTAGGGATGACAGCTTGCTGACTTAATGGCAGTGAATTGTTTTAGGGATGACAACTTGCCTACAAAATGGCAGTGAATTATGTTTTAGGGATGACAGCTTGCCTACTTAATGGCAGTGAATTATGTTTTAGGGATGACAGCTTGCCTACTTAATGGCAGTGAATTATGTTTTAGTGATGACAGCTTGCCTACATAATGGCGCTGAATAATATTTTAGGGATAACAGCTTGCCTACTAATTGGCACTGAATTTTGTTAATGTAATAGTGCTTTCCCTACTTAATGGCAGTAAATTATGGATGGCAGCTTGCCTACTTCATGACACAGAATTATGCTATAGAGATGGCAGGTCACCTACTTAATGGCAGTGGATTGTTATAGGGATGACATCTTGCCTACTTAATGGCAGTGAATTATGTTTTAGGGATGACAGCTTGCCTACTTAATGGCAGTGAATTATGTTTTAGAGATGACAGCTTGCCGACTTAATGGCAGTGAATTATGTTTTAGGGATGACAGCTTGCCTATTTAATGGCAGTGAATTGTTTTAGGGATGACAACTTGCCTACTTAGTGGCAGTGAATTATGTTTTAGGGACGACAGCTTGCCTTCATAATGGCGCCGAATAATATTTTAGGGATGACAGCTTGCCTACTTAATGGCACTGAATTTTGTTAATGTGATAGCGATTTCCCTACTTAATGGCAGTAAATTATGGATGGCAGCTTGCCTACTTCATGATACAGAATTATGCTATAGAGATGGCAGCTTGCCTACTTAATGGCAGTAAATTTTGTTAAAAAGATGGCAGCTCACATATGTCATGGTAGTAAGTTATGGATGGCTGTTAACTTACTTAATGACACTGAATTATATTACAGGGATGGCAGGCCACTCACTTAATGGCAGTGAATTACATTGCAGGGATGGCAGGCCACTCACTTAATGGCACTGAATTATATTACAGGGATGGCAGACCACTCACTTAATGGCACTGAATTACACTGCAGGGATGGCAGGCCACTCACTTAATGGCACTGAATTATATTACAGGGATGGCAGGCCACTCACTTAATGGCACTGAATTACATTGCAGGGATGGCAGGCCACTCACTTAATGGCAGTAAATTATGATAAGGGATGGCAGCTAACCTACTTAAAGGCAGTAAATTATGTTAAAGAAATACAGTTCACTTCACTCATTTAATGGAACTTTATTATTTTAAAGGATCGGCAGTTCACTTCACTTCTCTAATGGCACTAAATTATGTTAAAGGTATGGCAGTTCACTTCACTTCTCTACTGGTACTAAATTATGTTAAAGGTATGACAGTTCACTTCACTTCTCTAATAATACTGAATTATGTTAAAGGTATGGAAGTTCACTTCACTTCTCTATTGATACTGAATTATGTCAAAGGTATGGCAGTTCACTTCACTTCTCTACTGGTACCAAATTATGTCAAAGGTATGGCAGTTCACTTCACTTCTCTACTGATACTAAATTATGTCAAAGGTATGGCAGTTCACTTCACTTCTTTACTGGTACTAAATTATGTCAAAGGTATGGAAGTTCACTTCACTTCTCTGTTGATAATAAATTATGTTAAAGATATGGCAGTTCACTTCACTTCTCTATTGATACTGAATTATGTCAAAGGTATGGCAGTTCACTTCACTTCTCTACTGATACTAAATTATGTTAATGGTATGGAAGTTCACTTCCCTTCTCTATTGATACCGACATATGTTAAAGGATTGCAGAGCTCTGCTAGACACAATAAAATTGGACAGACAGACAGACAGACAGAAAGATGGAAAAGGTGACTAATATTTAGGACTTAAACACTGACCCATACTGAGATCAGTTAATGCAGATTCTGACAGATGAACTAACAGAAAAGGAGAATTATGTAACAGTTATTCAATTATTTATTAAAGCATTACGTATTGTAATTAGGAATCATGAATAAAATGAAAAGTTATTTATAATGCCAATTGTGAATGATTACGGGTCTTTGATACAAGCAGTACAAATAAGAAATATCAAATTCTCTTATTATTGCATTATATAATATTTATTTGATGTCAGTATCCAAATATAATGTTCATACTGCAGTAGAACTTTAATGCCATAGTTATAAATATTAATATTTTTACACTACAACTAAGAGAGGAGAAACACTAATATTCCTGGACAAGTTTTAATGACTGGCGTTTTATTAACTGTGTGTGTGTCTATATATATATATATATATATATATATATATATATATATATATATATATATATATATATATATATAAAAGAATATAGCTAGTAGACACTTCCTGATATAATAACTCAGGCCACACCATACAATATACCTTGAAGAATACTTCATTCCATACTCAGGCTTTTCAATACAAGCAAGCAAGCACAATCTTCAACATAAACAAATACTAAAATTGATGTTTTCTTTATTTAAATTTCACTTAAGTCTTATTTCAACATGTACCTAACTTGTTGCATATTTACTTTCTGTGATTAGTTCACACTGCATTCTTTAAACATGTGACTGGTGGAGAGGTGTTTGACAACATACTTATAAAGTCTTAGTGATTTTGTTATATTATTTTGAAGAAGAATTCAAAGTGATTTTTCTTGTTTCTTCTGATTATAAAAAGGTAGTACATGCCTGACAGAAGTCTGATGGAATGCAAATTGAACACTGACTGTTCATATTCTGCAAGTCCCCCCACAAAAAAAATGTTTTTTTAAAAAAAAAGACATTTTCCAACAAGTCTGTGCACTATATGGAAATCTAACTCTAGGGACTAAGATTTGTCAAAAAGACTTAGCAAGCCTTTCAGTGTAATTTCAAATACTACTGACAATGTAATTTGCACAAAATGAAGACAAAGAGTTTGTCAAAACATAAATTTAACTGAATGATCGTTTATAAAATAAATTATGTATGTAGCAGTCATTAGGTCTTTCCTACAATAGATTCATTTACCACTCACTGTATGGTACATTCTTCAAAATGCATGCTTCTCATTAAGCATGCCACAGAACAAAACGTATATTGATCCATGTCATTTGATTATACTAGACAATTTTTAATAGATATAATTGCAAAAAATATGGGGAATAAACGAAGTAAAATCAAGATGGATGCAATTCTGTCTTCAACAGGAATGCCTATCTATGTACATGTATTCAGCATTTACAGGAAATAATCTTAAAATATTTAATAAAATCTATACACATCATTTATTGTTCATCGATTTTATGTACAGATATACATGAATAGAACTAAAGGGCTGGCAAATGTACATCATAGGAAAGCCTGCTACTCCCAAAAATATGTATTTAAAAAGTTAAAAAAATTAAATACACAATCATGGAGTGGCTCTATATCTGGCAGTAAAGATACATTACACTGTTGATAAATTACTGGTTGTGAAACATTTGAAGTTCGTGATACATAATATATTTCATCAAATATATTCAAAGGCTTAGTTTAAAATAGGTCTTTTATAAACAGATGGCTGCTCAACAAACATCAACTTGTAGCATAGCTTGTAACAACTTAATACCAGTGCCCTTTTTAGTACCTTCTGGAATAGATACAGTGTATAGATGAAATATATACATTGGCCCTCTCTTGAACCCCATCCCTCCCAGAAATAAGCAAAATCAATCCTTTCTGTTTCAAATGACCCTTCTTTAATGGCCATCCGTTTGACATGGCCAGCATATTATGAGAAAGTACAATTTATTTCTAAGTGGATTCATATTCAAGTTTTAAAGATGGACAAATCTCGTGATCATTTTTTTTTTTATTTCAAAATTGCCAATGACATTTATTTCAGCACACAGATAAAGTAGCTTACTTGATTTCGATACATCGAAGTGGCAAGCTATCAATCCAATTAGCCTAACTGCTTTGCATACCTAAATTGTAATTACTTTGGTAATTACTATTATTACTACTGATAATTGTCAAGATAACAAATTCAACAGCTGAGAAGAGTCGTGTTGTTTAGCTGAAGTTAATGTGAGATTATGGCCTTTTTGCCATCACTATAATAGATTATGAAATCTAATAGACTAAGTACCAGACTGGCTGATCATGTGACTTCCTTTGTAAACAGTGCGTTTAATCTGTGATCATGTGACTTCCTTTGTAAACAGTGCTTTTAATGTAAAAGCAGCACATTTGGACAGTAGTCACTCAAGGCATTCTGAAGAAAGCCATCATAAAAAAAAATGCTGTGGAAAACAAATGCCTAGCAAGAATGAGTAAATTTTGAATGCCTAATGATTCTTAAACACTAGTGTTCAAATTTCCAACTAGTTACAGAAAATGAACACTGAAATATTACTAAAATGTATGAAAACATATGTTTAATTGTTTTTAATGACAATAACACAAGTTTTATCTAACTGCATCTATGTTGCACGTTATTTTTAAATCACATTTGTGATTCACCACCCCTCTTATACTGGCCTTAAAAGGAAATCAATGTATTTTCCAAAAAAGTTTAAAATGACATCTGACCAATGAGCTATAATAATCTTTTCTTCAGAACATACAATGCATGGCTAGTAATCAGAATTAACAAATTTATAGTCTGTGAAAATTATAAAATATATTTTCTTCTGATATGGCACCTAAACCTACAAAAACAAAAATTCTCTATGCAACAAAAAGTATGGTAAAGTAGTGTCCATCTCTTATGATACACTCATGCTATTATATCTTTGACATTCAAACAATTTATAAACTTTGAATTTTAAGATTCTCTTCAATGATACTGAAAAATATTCAATCACTACACAAGCTACCATCTTTAAATAAAGTATACTATTATTATTATAATTATTATCACTTTTATTATTTCCACTTTCAAATAAATTGATCAGACACGTCCAGTGAACTATGATAGGGCAAATATACAAGACTTCTATCAGCATTTCCTATGATCTACTTTGTCAGCCTACACAGTGGGTGGGAATGGCTAGTGCTATGAAAACTAAGCAGCTACGTCCTACATTGCTATGCTATGCTATATACATTGTGGAGAGTAAATCTCAAGCAGGCACAAAGCAGCAGCTGTACCCAAATAAACAAGTTTACATTAAGATAATAACATATTCAATGATTATGAAAATACATGGTGTAAAGAATTATGAAATGAAAACAGTAATAATAATGTGATGAAAACTACAAGACAAAATGAGCACAGGTTGAAATTTGATGATACATAAATCCTGTATCATGTAATAAAGGAATCATTGTTTGATAACTTTGTTATGCACTGCATGTAATAAAATCTGTATAGTCTAGATTGTGATATAGAACAGTGCAGAACAAGTATTTAGGACTTGTGTCATTTAACAAAATGTAATAAATAGTGAACGTACTGTATAACTGGTATTTTTCACGATTCTGAACTCTGGTGACTTTGTTGGATAAAGTATAATATTAATTTGGGCTCGTTATTGTTTAGCAACTGTGGAACACTGAGACAAGCCTCTAAGGTGGTCCATTTTAATCAAACATTTTCATGATCTCACACAGACTGCTTCATTACTACAATTTTGTAAGGAATATGAATGCAATTTCAGTAAATATAAGTTGATGTATATGAATAAATGTAAATACTTAATATGAAGATGTTTTGGCAAATATTATGTAATATATAAAATTATAGGTGTAAATGAATTTTAATAGTTAATGAGGTGTTTCTAGGAGAACAGATCAAACATGATGGAAAAGTCTGATGTCTAGCTTAATCAACCTGTTTGCAAAGAAAGCCGCATAACTGCTGTCAAGTACATCATGAGTCAAATTTTGGTTGAGCACATATACTTCAAAATGTGCATTCAAGAAAGCAGTTTCTACTATTTTGTTATTAATTTTTTAAAATGAAGAAAAAGTTGTTTTCTGGGAATTTGTAATAAAATCCAATTTTTCTTCTTTGAAAGATTTGCCGCATGTTGGAAATATTTAATTTTTTAAAATAAATATATGAGCATTTGAACCTTTTTCTTAAAGCTGCATTCCTCACCCAAAAAGTTGAAAATTGAGGTAATGACACAGCATAGTTTTGTGGCCGGCCATCCTAATCAAGAATGATGGATTAAAATTTGAATAAAATCTAACCAGATGTGAGACAAAAAGAGGAGGGGTGGTCCTGTTCCAAAATGGGGCCTGCACCAAAGCATAATAACAAACTAACGTGTAAATGAGCTAGGATGATTTCCCTGAGCTCATCAAGTACACATAATTAACTGTCAAAAGGTCAGTTTTGCACATGCAACTTGATACAGGTCACTCCCAAAATTAACATAAGAATTCACAAAAGAGTATCAAGCATTCCCAGTGTGTTGGTATCAGACACTTTGTGCCGAAATCTAAAATCTGTTTGACCTTATAAACTGTAACAAACCCAATGAAAATCAGAGCAATCATCTGAACACTGCATGTTTTACAATCCGAACAAAGCTAGTTTAGTTTTCAAAAAATCAATCTGTCACTGTGTGTAATGAATACTACTGTATTTTCACTAATTTTCATACTTACCAATTTTCATGTATTTTGTTGTTGCCCTGAACCACAAATTTAAAAACCAAAGGAAATATTAGCCCCATAAAATAAAGAAGCACCTCCCCCAACTGCCCTCTTTTGTTTTTATTGCCGTTTCATTCCTAGAGATAAACAAAGATATTTGATAAATCAACATCATTTCCTTCATCTGGGAACAAATAGTACCTTGTACATGTGTTTGTTTCATTTTAACTATTTAAGAAAAAAATTATAAAGTATTTTATATCGTTTAAATACCCATGGTATCTGGTAGCTGTAATTTCCACTCATGCCTTAAACTGATATGTTGTGAGATAATTATGGATAGAATGAAATAAGAAAAATCACATTCTATTCAGACACTGTAAATACTGAAAAGGAAATAAAGAACAGGAAACTGAAAATGTTACATCTTCGTGAAAGCAGGTCTCATTTTAATCATGCACGCTCTCTGTGTGAGCTGGAATTATCCATTCAGTCTAGTGGATGAAGTTGAATTGTACACAGGGCAGGCTAAACAAAGAGGTGATTCCATTGTTTTTCAATTTAGTCTGCATCTTTGCAATTAGATGCACAAATGTCGACATTGGTTCCTAACTGAATGGAGCAAGCAGCAGATGGTCATATGTTTGGTTCAAATGTGGAATGATGACACTATCCAGACTGATTATGATCTAAGAAGAATTTTACAACTCTTCAGCCATTGTGTTAATGCTATAGCTATCAGAAAGTAAATGATGGTGCAACTTTAAAGACAGCTTTTAATGGAAAAGATCATACAAATGTACTTTTAATATCTGATTAGCTTCATGTTGTTGGCTGCATCGACTCCATTTGATGTTAAGTGTTAGCGATTAACCTTGACAGGTGTTTGATTTGTGATCATCAACTGAAGCAGCCATTGTTTGTTGTTGTCATAATTTTCTTTTTATGTACTCTTTTGGGGGGGTGTATTTATAGATGTTAATTGATAAAATTAAATACTAACAAATACGCAAACCATAACAAGTAAATCCATGACATCTGAAAGTGTCCTTTTTTATTATTTACAAAACCACAAAAATTGAGATTCACAAAAATATACCACAGTTCAGAATTCTTAATCAACTATCCCAGTGTTACCCAAAAAACTGAAACTATTGCTCTACATGATATGGGTGAATCTTGTCGGTAAGTCGGTCACTTTTAGATTATTCCGAGTTATCAAAAACATGATCATCATCTAAGTTTGAAATTGTTTAAAAATGATTTTGGGAGGAAATGCAGCCTAATGTCAGGATGGTTATGGCTTAAATACAGCTTAAAGTCAGGATGGTTATGGCTTAAATACAACTTAAAGTCAGGATGGTTATGGCTTAAATACAGCTGAAAGTCAGGATGGTTATGGCTTGATTAAGTGCTGCTTAAAGTCAGTATGGTTATAGCTTAAATACAGCTTAATGTCAGGATGGTTATAGCTTAATTAAGTGTCCTTGAGCAGACATACTTTCAATACTTTCTTGTTATAGCAGCCAGCTATAAGACAAATAAAACCTGAGCAACGTATGTCTTTTTCTGTTCCCCCATTGGAAAGTACAGGTTATCAAGGGTTAATTAATGAGACCACAATTAAAAACTAATCACATAACACTTAATGTATACATGAATAAAGGTGTGTTTATATTTATGCATACAAAATGGAGCTAGTTATCTGGACATTCGATAAGGGCTGTTTCACTGAAACATAAATGGTACCCAGGAAAGGCATTTAAAAAAAATATGTGCTAGGGTTCATTGATTTTACTGACTTCATATTAAAATGACAAGAAAATTCTAAATTGCATCTATGGGCGAGTACCCCACTTTAAAGGTGCCTTCCCTGGGTACCATGTATGTTTTAATGGAACATCCCTAACCAAATGATTAAAAGATAAAAAATAATTTGATAATAATGTATAAACGAATATACATACGTATATATTTATGCATACAAATGGGGTCTGTTTGCAATATGCAAAATAAAAAAGTTAAAGATTCACAACCGAAATGAAAATGTTAAAAACACTAGAAAAAAACACAAAGGAATCTCCCAAACATACAGCAGCTAAATTACAAAACATAGGACATGGTGACAGATCATATAGATGGTTCTACATAAAATGAAAATTCTCTGACATGTTACATAACCCATAAACTATGAAGTTTAACTAAGATTCCTATCAAAGCTTTCCATGCAATCAGTTTCACAGCTCTAGTGTTTAGTTCCTTCTGACAACTTTTTTAGTCTCTTGAAGGAGGAAGAATATATTCTGTATTCTACTAGTACAAGATCATATGCACGAAATGAAAGTATTCTGAGACAAACCATACTTGTTAATAGCAAATCTGACTGAAAGTGGGCATGAATGTAGAACATCATTATTTTGGAGCAGGCAACACCACTAGAAAAGAAATGATTGTTTCAGGCGAAAACATTTCAGAACCCACCCTGAAAAAATTAAAAATGCATTCTGGTTGCCTCAGGTACATTTAATCGAAAAGCTAATGTGGAAAAAAATAATTGGGCATAATTTTATATGCAAATACTGCATCTAACACAAGCCATACAACCCAAGTATGACAGAACATGTTTTACATGTATTCAAAGGAAAAGAAATTCAGTAAAACATCTCCTTGTGACCATACCTAACAAATGCTCAAGTAAGTTCACTTCCTAATCAAAAGTACTTTTCAGGATTCCAGGCTGTTTTTTTTTTTTGTGAGGTTTACTTTTCAGGATTCCAGGCTGTTTTTTTGTGAGGGTTATTTTTCATTCTATGAAATCAGACCACTTCTTTAACAAGTTCACCTTTCCTCATTACACCTGGTGGTCTAAACTGGTAGGTAGTTAACTGTCTACCATATATTTCTATCAGGATAAGATCAATAGGGGCAACCTAATTAATAGGGGCAACCTAATCAATAGGGGAAACCTAATTAACAAGGGCAACCTAATCAATAGGGGCAACCTAATTAATAGGGGCAACCTAATCAATAGGGGAAACCTAATTAACAAGGGCAACCTAATCAATAGGGGAAACCTAATCAATAGGGGCAACCTAATTAATAGGGGAAACCTAATCAATAGGGGAAACCTAATCAGTTTTGTCAAAAGATGGGAAGGTCTTAGTATCTGACAGAATCAATAGCAGATAGTTCCCCAACTTTTTAAATCAAAGTACTGAAAACACTTATGTCTTCGAGGGCTGAAGCCATACTTATTTACATGAGATCAGATGGAAAAACACAACTCCAGAGATACTGCTATTCCTATTCCAAACCGACTATGCTAAATAATCATTATAACATTATTTCTAAATTTTCTTTTCCTTATCTGTCATGAGAGAAAATATTCCACCACTTGAAACATTATTTGAGGAAAAACTGGTGATTGGCTTTTAAAAGCATTTTTAACAATCAAATATCACCATCAATGAAACAAGTATCCAAGGCAGATTACTGTGTGGTCCCATCATTTATTTAAATTTTAGCTGCCTTCCTTGATGTATAAGCTTAACCTGAAAAGCATGTGGATCTATACTTTGTGACTGGTTTTAGGAAGATAATATAGTTTGTTACTATTATTAGTAATAGAAATTATATTTGCTAAAAGAGAATGGGTACAATGTCAAAGACATGGAGAAATAAGATACAACCAAGCTATAATTTATGTAATTACTTGCACCAGGTTGGACTTTGTAGCTTGTTTATAAGATGCAGTTAATAAGATATGGTGATACTAAATAATGCCGACCGACGTGTCAGAATTATCATCAAAAAGGTAAATAGAGTTTTGTTCTTTTCTTCCTTTTATACAAGTAACTAATATTTGACATGTAACCAAGGGTCAGTACTAAATGCATATAATAAAACAATATACGACATTAATGGAATGTTTGCATGTCCTGGACATTTATACCACAGTATATATCTAAAGAAATATATCTATATCTAGATCAAAATGCATGTCTACCATCAAATAAACTTTGCCATTATGCAGTTAAAAATTATGTCTGATACTATTCAACCCTAACACTGTCAAGTACTTAATATTTCATGCAGTAAAAAAGGGTTGATTGGTTGTTTTTTTTGGCATGTTCAATTACTGGAAATGTCTTGTGGAGGAAATGGGAGATTAGTGCCTTTCCACCAAGGATATACTAAGGCAGCTAACATGGAGTAACTTTGGTGGGTATTGAAGCAGAGTTGCTTGGAATCCAAGCCTAATGCTCTGCCAACTGAGGTACCATTGCCCCCTCCTTCTGAAGTACACAATTCCTATGCCTACAACACAAAGCAAGAACTGCAATATTAATGGAAAGATGTTAGATGGTTCTTAACAGCACTTTCAGCTCTATATTTAAGGAAAGTACATATACAAAAAATTCCTGTTATAATGGACCTTACTATACTAAACACACCTGTTATAATCTATCAAAACAAATAATGTAGTACAAAAAGGCACGATGTTTAAAAAAGTATAATTATATATTTTCCTCCTATTGTATGCCATAGTTTGGCTTGAGGTTTTTGTAGAATGTGTTAAAAAAAATATTTGTCAAAATGATTAGCAATCATACCTTACCACATCAATACATAATATCAAAACATGTATGCAAAATAATGTAAACCTAATTAAAATGTGTATACCAAACAAATCAAAAGGGACATTACTCTGCAGAAAATTAAAAGTGGATAATGTCTTAATAGGTGCTGAATTGAAAGGCATTAAATGTTCATGCATTTTATCTCTGTTTGGTAAAAAAAAAATGATTTCCTAAAACTCCACAAAATCTCCTGCATGCCTAAACTTTCTGAAAGGCATGTATGACATTATGAAATGAGCAAAATTTGGGACAAATTACATCTGAATGAAAGAAATGTTACTTATAAAGAGTACAAAACAAAAAAGCCTATAATTTTCATTTTCTTTTCAGTATTTTCTAAAAAGATTTTAAAGTCATAAATACTAGTGACTAGTGTAACTGCTTTAGTACTTTTCACTGCTGCATCTAATCTACATTATGTATTTTTTTTAAATATGCAAGTAAACAACATGTGGCTTTATATGTTTACAAAACTCAATTCTGTGGCAAAATTATTGAGCAACTTTCTAAATGAAGTCATCTTCTTTCATCTTTTTTGTTTCCCCCCTTCCTGAGTCCTATATCATAATATATGCCCTCATTGATCAAAGATGGTGATACTGAAAAGTTTTTACTTCTTTCTATCCCTCTGTCTTTTTTTCTTCAAATTAACTTTTCTATCCTTCTTTCTTTCTTTTTTTTTAAAAGTAATTTTAAGGCAACTCTTTTTCTTAGATCATTTAACCTCCATGATTTTAGATGCGGAATATGCAAATAAGATAATTATATAAAAGTCCTAGAATGCTAATAAGAATTGCTAGGATATGAAGGACTCGGACTCATCAGCATAGTCCTTCTTCTTCTCCACTTTGGCAGAATAGGTTAGCTGGTCCTCTGGCCTTGTTCTCTTGAAGAACCCAAGCTGAAATAGTGAGAAGGTGTTGACTCGGTAACAACAGTATTACTCAATGTTGGTTACATCACAAAACAGAAACGGAAAAACGAAAGAAAATAGTCTAGTCAAGGTTGAAATAGCAGGAAGGAAGAATAATCTGATGCAAAAATAAAGGTAACATTATATACCTCTTATACACAAGTGGCAGGTGATAAATAATAACATTAATGGGTTTGGGGGGGTTGGGATAGGGGAGGGACTGACACAGTATGGCTTGAATCCTACCAAAATAATAACATTTTATAAATTCCTATGCCTGTGACGGATTTTTCATTTTTTTTTACTACTTGAATTATGTAAAGGAAAAGAAAACAATTTTTCAGAACAGATTGGAAATTTAGAGCAACAAAGTTTTGCTTGTTGTACTGCATTCTTAATGGAGACAAATGAGAGATCTAGTGGAGAGAGAGAGTGAGAAATAAGGACTCACCTTCCACAAGAGGACAACTAGAACAATCAGAAGTACTAAACCACCTAATATTGCAACCACAATAATCCACCATGCAACTTCTCTTTTCTCAGCAATTTTTATACCAGGTATAGCCTCTGTTATGGCCTGAAAAAGGAAAGAGAAGCATTCTAATTATGGCAAAGTTCAAACTAGAAATGACATACAACCACCATCACCATCACCCCATTTCAAGCTGATGTAAAGACTCCTACTAAAATTGCACTCATTCTTTTTTAATACTTAACCTTAAATCACTACAATGCAGCATTATCAAATTACATACTGATGTAATGACGTGCTGTCATTTGTCATTCTGAAATATTTCCTCAAGAGTTATTTCTACAAAATAATGTTAAATTTTGCTACTCTTATTATAACTGGAATAACAACAGTAATGAAAGCATATGACATGTGTCATGTGTAGTCACATTCCAACTTCCATCATCAGATTAGCACATTTCCACTTTGTTATTAATTTTAAGTCACTTGTATACATGTATCATGCTCTAAATTTAACTTCGAGTGATTGATGTCTGTGTAGATTTTATCGTGAATCTTTTCAATTTGTTGCATTCTGTACATTGGATTTGTTCTCTGCATCTGTGGTTATTTCAAAAAAGGTGTTAGGTGCCTCCTGATTGGTTGTTTGAAATGTGTCTTCAGCATTGACAGGCTCTTGGGTGGTTGTTTGGGTTGCACTTAGGAATCGATGATAAATCTGCTTCTTCTATCCTTTAATTATTTTTTAAAAAAAACAGGCATTGAAACCATCTCCAATTTTCTTAGTAAACTCCATCAGACCAAATTTAAAACAAAATTATTTTCCAACATGTTTGAACCTGGTGTCATGGATGGAAGAGCACTCAACTTAATTGTATCAGACCCACATGCCAAGTTTGTTTCAATCAATAAATAGTTTTTGAAAAGCTAAACAAGGAAATTATTAACCTGGCATCATTTAAGGTATTCTTCAGATGGACATGGTTTGATTAAAATCCATTCATACTGTTTAGTATTATCATCCTCAGTTTACAAAAATGCTACCAATGGCTCTGATTGACCTAATTGTCATTTATGCTTGAAATTCCAACTGCTTCACACATGTGACTATATGCTGGTGGTCTCTTTTCATTCAGAACCAATTACATTTTGCAAAATGTTGTTTACTGAAAACCTTGTATCATT
This sequence comes from Sinohyriopsis cumingii, assembly GCA_028554795.2. Taxonomy (NCBI): domain Eukaryota; kingdom Metazoa; phylum Mollusca; class Bivalvia; order Unionida; family Unionidae; genus Sinohyriopsis; species Sinohyriopsis cumingii. The sequence goes on along the minus strand of CM068840.1, from coordinate 103,181,591 downwards.
TGTGTAAGAGGATTAGTGATACGATTTTGAGATGACCACTTTAGTGTCATGTTGGAGGTCAGACAATAACCAGAACAAGTTACACACAGCTATAGTGTTCTTTTTTAATGAAAATCCCATAATGATTCAATCATCCATTCAGGACATGTCTGTAAATTTTCATCAAAGCAGCCATTCTAGAAGTTTGATAGGTATTATTGTCATAAAGGAACAACTTTACATAAAACTAAAAAAAAGTGTTTTGGATTTTTAACATAGTTTTAAAAAAAAATTCAGTCATATTGCTATGATGTCTGCAGTGTGGCAGTTTATAGTGATGTCTAGCACTAGGGCATCATGCTACAGACATGTAGCGTCATGTTCCACCCAGTATTATACTGACACCAGGCTGACCAGTATTAACACTAACCTATTAATGCTGAGTGCCAAATGAGAAAGAGTCTTTGATATGACTCGGCTGGGGTTCAAACACATGACCTTCCACATCCGAGGCAGACACTCTAATGACTAAGATCAACAGAGATGTCAACTAAGAAGAAGTGGTTTCTTATTTTAGATGCAAGAGTATGATGAACAACAAATTATAAACCTGCCAAATATTTAATGATTTTCTATGTATGTAACTAAATTTTTTGTGTAAAAACAATTGTTCTTCTTCCATTCTGAATGACCATGACCTTTTGACCCTCAAATCAATAGGTTTATTATTTACCCTAAGTGCAAGTCAAAAGTTTCACGGCAATCCTCCAAATAGTTTAGGAGAAATACCAATGACAAACTTGTGCTAATGAACAGATGGATGACAGATGGCAGATAACAGGCAACAGAATGTCCACATAAGCTCTTCTGGTCTATGACCAGTAAAGCTGAAAGAAAACAAACCATGGTGGTAAACCATCCATTCAAGAATAAGAACTAAATCAAGATTTTCCATTTGGGAGGTCATATTAGCATCAATTTCATTAAGGACCCACTACATACAGTGAAAAGAGTTTAGTGACAACCCCTTGGTGATACAACCCCTGGTGATACAACCCCTTGGTGATACAACCCCTTGGTGATACAACCAAAGAAACAGTCAGTAATAACATGACCTGGTCATCATGCTGAAGCACCAATTTCACTGATGACAACTGGAACTAAATTCTTAGGTGGAACCCCATGTTTATATGACCATCTGTTCAGGATCAATAGCCATAACAAGACAATAAAATGGTTACCATGGGAGCCATATTTGGAGATCTAATTGGCAGCAATTTGAGATCATTTACAAAACATAAGAAGTAATTTTAGTAAAAAAACCCATGCCACCATGGCCATCGTTAAGAAGAAATGATTTTGGCTCCCATACTGGACATCACACAGGCACTTTTAAGTTTAGTACCAACATGACATAAGAAGTCATAGCGTGAAAATCCCATGTTGACCTGACCACCAATTCAGGAGTAACAATAGGATTTTCAACAGTTTTCATTCAGGACCAATCTGACATGGCAAGAAGCCATTTATTAAAAAACCCCATGTCATGACAATCCATTCTGAAGGAGTATCAATACCAAGATGGCCTCGTTGGTGGCCATAATGTATGTTCACGGGACATATTTTATTTAACTGAGATCAAACTGAACACATGACTTTCCTTGATGGAGAAGTAGCGATAGTAAATAACAGATGACAACCAACTACGTAAGTCCTTCTGGATTCAGACCAATAGAAACAAGCAAGTGGTTCAAAGTACTTACATAACCTATGTCATTTTCTGTACTACTTTGCTCGATGTTGAGAGATTTGTCTAGGAATATTCTAGCATATGATTCTATGTATACTTTGCTGACGTCTTTGAAATCCTGAAATGACATGAAAAATCACTGTATTCTTTGCCTGATAAATTGCTCAAAATTTGACAGAAAAATAATTTTCATGGTGATGAAGAATGAAGAATATTGTGGCTACTCTTAAATTAGGTTTATGATATATATATATATATATATATATATATATATATATATATATATATATATATATATATATATATATATATATATATGAATATGAGAGCAAAGAAGATAAAATATAAGTAAAGTAATTATGGGTATTTTTCCTTCTTAGTGAGAGTTGAATTTTAATCTAAAAAAACTGGCCACCTACACAGACTTGTTATGAAAGACTGTCTTTTGAGACCATATCTGTTGGCAGATGGTGTGGTCTCTCATATCAGGTGGTCTCTCAAGACAAGTTTTACTGTACTACTTATTCACCGTTTTCTCCAAGTAGCTGAAAGAAATCTTTGTGTGTTCTTTTCTTGTTCCTGAATGGTTTGAATGTAAAGTAACACATTTTTTATTAGGCATTATCTTAATTAAAAATATCTGCATGGACTGCAAAATTGAAAAAATGGCAACATGGATTTGTCAAATGTATGAGGGTGAACTTACTTCCAGGAATGTGCTGTCCCACAGTCTAGCACGCAGTGTTACTTGCGTGTACTGGCCCTTTTTCAACTGTCCTATATCACAATGAATCTGGTGACATTTAGCACTACCACCTGTACAGTCCTGGAAAGAGTACCGACAAAAATTTTTTATTATATTAACATAATACTATACTAATTCTCTGTATTGATTGGTTTCATCCATTTCATTTTGCTTTTGTTCATTTGAAACAAAGTGGAAATGTATTAACCGAAGTTGGCTTTGCTGCTTTTGAGATTGAAAAAAGGGAGAGAATTGTATCTCTTATATTTTGTTTTATTAAAATTGTGCCTTAATGAAATAAATGCATTACAAAAAAAAAAAAAATTAATGATAAAATAGAACTAAAGTTAATATAACAAAGTCTAAAAAGAAAGTTCTTGAGTATTTATTTATTTAATTTTGTTCAAAACAATGTACAAATCTGCTTTAACAAAGATAGCAAATGCATGGCTAAAAATGAGTCTATCTGATTCGAGTCAGATTAAATTTTAGCTGGAAAGTTTGCTACCAATAACAAGTGGATTTTGACAGTAATAATAAAGAACAGGTTAGGTCGAGAAAAAAAGACAAATAAAGATGGATAATCCAGGCCTTTGTAAGATGAGGCCTAGAAACAGGCAAGACAGAAAATATACAAATAGCACACACGTGACACCACAGAAGACACATAGAAGACATTTTATTTTTCATTTATTTCTTATTTTTGGGGGGCTATTATACAAGAAATGTCTCTCCAACATGTATGGCAAAAACATTTTTCGGAAACAAAACCAACATAAGAGGAAAAAGTAAAGATGTTCCTAACTCCCCTAATTTTGTTGTAAATGTTTTTACCTATAGACAACCAAATGAAATGACTAATTTGGTATAAAGTCCAATTCTGCAATGCATCAGAGTGAATTTATTATTGTTGTCAAGTAGGATTAATTAACTTAATGGAGACGTGAATAACGTAGTCAAATTTATACAGCAAACATTAGTTTTCATCTCTGAAATCTAATGCAGTTTCTATTTATTTGTTCTAATTCACAAAGTGTCTGTTTTTTGTTGCGGCAGACATAATTAATGTAGGGACACAGACTCAAGCATCATAGGAAACTTATATTTTTCAGAGGTGAAAATGTTGGAATGAAAAAAATACAAAAATGATTTTGCCAAAAAGTTTCTATATTTCACACTTACATAGAAAATAAAACAGCATTTTTTACAGTAATGAAACTGAATTACCAGAAAGCTCAACACTTGATTGGTACGAGTGCATCAGCAAGAAAATGTGTCTGTGTCTGTCAGGCATTCTACATCACTTGTGGCTCATTTTTCATCTGGTCTTTAAATCTGTGGTTTGGATAATCCACAAAATGTATGGAAAATGGCACCCCATAAAAATCTTAAACCGCAGTATTTGCCAGCAATTTTATTTCTCATTTCCTTTCATTCAAGTATGGACTTGCTAATAATGAATGGCATCACATCAAGGACAGTGCCTCAATAATGACACCACTTCAAAGGCGTGAAAAATTGTTTTTAACATAAAGAATCTGATCCTAGCTCAAACTGATATGGGGTTTCGATCCAAGAATGTTAGTGGCACCAAAGAAATAATCAAGTTTCAAATACACTGATTAAATTCATTAGTATTTCATTCTCTTTTAGTTTATCATTCATCATTATACAAATTACAGTTGCACAATCTGTCTTCTTCTAAATGCATTTATCATTTTGTTTAACCATAATAGTTAAATACCACAATGTTCTTTTGCTTTCAAATGGGTAACACAGTGAAACTTACATATAGTGGCTCATTTAAGACATTTTGTTTGTAGACTGGCCACCTCTGTAAGAAGTCCAAAAGTTTACCAGTAACAACAGTGACTGCAATGCTCAATTTTTAATCAATCTGATCATTTGATTTTTTAAGGTCCGTTTCATCACTTTAATGGCTACTGAGTACATCCTGCCATGGCACCATGCCAAAGTCACACCATGGAAACCAATCCAGACTGGCTTATGTGGGTATTCAACATCACCATACAGTTTTAATATGGAATATACACAGCAACCTTTCACAGCATTTGAACCTGTCCATATGGACTTGGTACACACACTTGCAATCAAGAATGCCCCAAAGCCATGTGAACTTGATCCGATTCTGACATCATTGCTGTTTGAGTGCTTAAATCCAATATTGTCTCACAAACCAATGTTACAAATACTTCTCTCTCATCATGGGAATTCACATCATTTTTCTAAACTGCCACTGTAAAGCTTCTGGTGAAGAAACTGATGCTTGATCATAATGATTTAAAAAATTATCACCCTGTCTCTAACCTCCCATTCATATAAAAGTCTGAGTAAAAGTTGTTCTATCCCAACCTGTATCTCACCTGAATTCAAGCGGTCTTTTTAGCAATGCACAGCCTACATATCACCTTGCCATAGTACTGAAAATGACATTGACATTGACATTGTACTGAAACTGACATTGTGAGTGTAGTTAATGACCTTCACTGTGCTTTAGATACTGGAAAGATTACAGTCCTCACTCTCTGGACTTGTCTGCAGTATTTGACACAATAGACCATGATATACTATTTCAGTGTCTCAGCATGTACTTGGTATTCACAACACAGCCTTACTATGGTTCAAGTCCAACTTATTCAACAGGACACAAATTGTGTACCCATAAATGGAAAACATTCCTGCCCAGTTGATGTATGTTTTGGTGTTCCACAAGGCTCTGTTTCTTGCCATATTCTCTTCATTTTATACAATCAGCCACTCTCAAGTGTCATAGATCTATATCAGATGTCTGATCTCATGCTGATGACACTCAAATATACAAATCTAGCTGCCCAACTTTTGATGATGCTACCATTCAAGGCATAGAGGTGTATTTCCAATGTGAAGTCATGGATAACCTGGGTGTCATTCTTGACAGTACTCTCTCATTATACCAGCATAAAATGAACATATGCAAGGCTTCACATCTGGAGCTGAGATGCATCAGCTCCATTTGCAATTTTCTTTTCAGATGATGTCGCTAAAACACTTGTGCGTTCCTTAGTACTTTCAAGGCTTGACTATTGTAATTAACTTCTGTCTGGTCAATCTCAGTATCTGCTACAGAAACTTCAAAAAAGTTCAAAACTCAGCTGCTTGGACCATCCTCAGAGTATGAAGAACTAAGCACACCTCTCCCCTGCCCATTGATCTCTGACACAAGGACAATGTGATCTCATTCACAAGTGCTCTTAAAACACACCTATTTTGACTACAAAAACAGACTTAAAAGACGTAATGTTTACTTCCTTAATTATTGGCTTGATGTATCTGTTTGAGGTTGGACTCATAACTGAGTACATACGGTATCTGCTCTTCACTTTTTTGTTATTATGCTTATAATAATAAATTAAGATAAATCTGTTAATCAAATACATTCAACTTAACCAATAACAGAGCTAAGATTACCATGTTAATTTGCAGAGAACTTTCTACAAAATTAAGGTTTATGCTGAGAAAATATTACCAGCTACTGAACAAATGGATATACATCAAGGACTTCAAGCACTAGATTAATGGAAGAAAAATAATGGAGCTGAAACAACTTGGTTTGGTAAATCTAACAGGATAAAGACTGTGGAATGTCTCACCATATTGGCCCAAGAAGTCTTGTAAACTTGATGCCTGTCCAGTGGCCAAAAACCAGCAATTTTTGGAGCTGACCAACAACATTTTTAAGGGATTTTGCTACTTGTTTTAATACTGCCTGGTCAGAAGACAATCAGATTCTAAACATGGGGCAAATGTTTAGGAAAACTTTGGACTCCAGGTACAATTAACCGATGATCTCATACTTGGCATGTGACACAACTGATCAACAGTCTGTAGGAATTAATTAACAGCTAATGAGAGACTGGTTCTATTATATTTTGTTCATTTCTTGATAGCAAACTCTTGGTAATAAGTTACAGTCTTTTTCATAAAGACGCATTAAAAATCCTCAGACTTTAAAACCTGTCATGGTTTATACTTAAACATTTATATTTATACTTACAATTTTCACACTGTTTTTCTCTCTGGCCTCTCCCACTCTTGGTGTTTGTTCATTACTTGTACCCGAGTCACTTTGGACATTTGATTCTGCTTCACTTTGCCGTCGCTTTCTACCAACACTAACACTTTTACTGTCGTTACCAGCAATGGTGTAAGTAACCTGCTCCTGAAAGCACAGTAGAAGCTGATACTTAACACAGTATATGTTATTATGTATACAGCCTGAAGGAGACAAATTCCTAATAAAACCAAATGATTTGTGAAGTGGTATTTTTTTTTAGTTAAAAAGCAAAATATATTGTGATAGTTCTTGACATCTTGCATTATAATGTGACAAATTTTGTGGTCAAATATGTATATACAGTGAAACCACTCAAGACTCAAAACCAATCAACTAACCTTTTAACTGGCATCTGGCAGCTACCTGGCCACATTTTGAACAAGTTTCATTTTTATGGGGTGGGCTTCAATTTAGTGTAGCAAGTTCCTCAAAGAGACTGATGTTCTACATGCTTTAAGGAATTCAAAGGAACTCAAGATAAGACTGTTTCTTCTTTACAAATGCAGAGTGCTGAAGCAATCTCTGAGGTTTGGAGCAAATAACAAGATTTTCAAGATGGCTGCAGTGGCAGACATATTAGATTTAAGTGGCCACATTTTCATTGAGGACAAACTTGACCTCATTAGAAGTCCTTTAATGCCAATATGACCATCAATTCAGGAGTAGCAGCTAAAACAAGATCTTGAAGATGGCTGCCATGATGTCAGATCATCAACATTTTCACTCAGAACCAACTAAATACTGAAAGAATTTTTGGGTGAAAACCCCATCTTGATATGGCCATCCATCAAGGAAGAGTACCAGTAAGAAGATTTTGGCCACCATGGTGGCTATAATAAGGGTGCAACTGACACCATTTTAATTTAGAGCCACCCCATGTTAATTTAACATTCTGTTGATGAGAAAGAGCAATAACAAGATTTTCAAGATGGCTGCCATGGTGCATCTTGGAGGGCAATTTGGACCAACTTAACATTGAAAGAAGTTTTTTAATTCAAACCCCATGTTGAAATGACCATTAATTTAGGAGGAGTAGCAAAAACACAATGCTTCATTTAGGACTAACCATAAACCATAAGTATCACTTTGTGAGAACCCATGTCAATGTAGCTTTCCATTCAAAAGAAGAGATAACAAGATTTTCAAGATGGCTGCCATATTGGAAATTAGATCAGCCCATTTTCATTTAGGTCCAACAAGACATTGTAAGAAGTCATTTAGTGAAAACCCCATGTCAGTACGATGTTCCATTCATGAGAAGTAACGATAGCAAGACTTTCATGACAAATGCTGTAGCGGCCATACTGGATGTCAGATGGGCACCATTTTCATTTAGGACCATGTACAACAACATAAGATGTATTTTTGTGCAAAACCCTATATCAATATGATCAATCCATTCTGGAGTAGCTATAACAAGATTTTTAAGATGGCCATTGTGGATGCCATACTGGAAGTTGGGATGCCACCGTTTTCATTTAGGAACAACAAGACCAAGTAATGAATGAGTTTGTAAAGTTCCATGGCAATCCTACAAGTAGTTTAAGAGGACGACATAATAACAAACGTGTGCTAACGGACAGATGAATGCCAGATAATGAACAATATGACTAAAAATGAAATCTGGGGCAGTTGGGTTTTCAGAATAGAGTTTCTTTTGTTTACTGCATATTTTGCAAGTTGAAATGAAAGGAAATATTGGAACCAGAAAAATATTTTGCTTTGTGAGGATTCAGTCTTGAGAGGTATTGTTGTATTTCATCTTAAGTCCTAACAGGGCTTTAAATGCAGCCCTTCAGATATTAGGGTTATAATGGTGAAAGGTTACTATACCAAATGATGAAAGACTACTGTACCAAATGATGAGGAACTACTGTACCAAATGATCAAAGGTTACTATACCAAATGATGAGAGACTACTGTACCAAATGATGAAAGACTACTGTACCAAATGATCAAAGACTACTGTACCAAATGATGAGAGACTACTGTGCCAAATAATTAAAGACTACTGTACCAGATGATGAAAGACTACTGTACCAAATGATCAAAGACTACTGTACCAAATGATGAGAGACTACTGTACCAAATAATTAAAGACTACTTTACCAAATGATCAAAGACTACTGTATTAAATAATCAAAGACTACTGTATTAAATGATGAATGACTACTGTATTAAATGATGAAAGACTATTGTACCAAATGATGAAAGGCTATTGTACCAAATGATGAAAGACTATTGTATTAAATGTTGAAAGATTACTGTACCAAATAATGAAAGACTGCTGTACCAATGATGTTGTTGTTGTTGTTGTTGTTTTGGGGCTTAACGCCATTTTTCAGCACACGATAGGCTATACATCGCGGCCAGTATTAATGGTGGAGGAAGAACCCGGGAAAACCCCAGAAAGAACCACCGACCCACGTACCAATGATGAAAGACTACTGTACTAAAGGATCAAAGATTACTGCTCCAAATGATCAAAGATTACTGTATCAAATGACCAAAGATTACTGTATCAGACAATCAAAGCTGTTCTATTACTTCATATATCAATGTCATACTAGATGGCAACAATGAATTATTATTGAAATTTGTGAAGAAATTCAATGGTGAAAATTTTTATACAAATATTATACCAATATTAATAGAAAAGGTAAAAAGAATCAATTTAAAATCCCTCCTTCAGATAATGCTCTCATGATTTCAAGAAAAGAACAGAAATCATGCATAAAATTAAAGCTGGATACAAAAACTATTTAAAAAAGGTACAGTGCATACAATCCTAGAATGGTCTTGTACATGTATACAAATGAAACACGAAGGACACACAATAAAATATACTATATACATCAATGAAAAAACAACACTGCAACAATTCCTGTTGGGACAACTTTTAGGCTTTATAAATTTGAATCTTCTATTTTTCTACTTTTTTTAATCAAAGTATGTGCTCTTCTCTGAATATCTAAGAAATTTTTTGTATGGAGATAAGTGTCAAAACAAAATATCTTTATAATCACTAAAGATCTAAGGACCTCCTAAAAATATGTTTCTGGTTGTCTGACTTTCCCTGCATCTTGTTGCCGACCCTAGCACTTCTTAGCCCCAGGGTAAAAACAAAAAAAAAAATATGAAGAAAATACCCAAAATTGATTTGTGCATCAAATTAAGCAAGTTTAGCCCATTACTTGAAGCTTTTATTACATTTTATTACATTATAAATATAATAATCATCAAACCACATAATGTTGAAATTGTATAAAAATTATACAGTATATATTTTTTTAATTCCCAAAATTGATTTGTGCATCCAACTGAGCAGGTTTATCCCAGTACTTGAAGCATGAAGTACATTATATATACTTATCATTATTACATATATAAACTAATGCAATAGAAAACACACATTTTTTGGGGCCTAAAGATTTCCAAAGGTCTCGCATACTTTCTGTAAACTTTGCAATCTTCTTTCACAGGGCTATAATTACAATTAATGAAATTATACAAGAATTTGTCTTTATTCGACAACCATGCCATTTTACCTCCAATTTCTCCCAGAGTTCCATGATAGATCTAAGTAAAACATAATATTATATCGATGACATCATATTCTAATCATTTTGAGTGGCATAGCATGCAATGATTTTACAAAAGCAGATGACCTTAATATCGCTGAAACTGTTGAAACATTTTACAGCAAGCAAAATAAACAATTTTATGTGCTTGCTTACAAGTCAAGTCCAACTGCAAGCTGCACAGACCCAGATCTGCCATTGCATGTGTGGGCAGCTCTGGGTCCATGCAATTATGAAATTTATTAGCAGCAATCAGTAGAACAAACAGTATGGACCAGACCATGATCTGATAGGTAATTGTGCAACAGCAGATCAGGGTCTACACTGTTTGTAGTTGGACTCGACTTATACACCAGTATATATGGCATTTTCCTTTTGGGCATTTTAAGTTTTGTGACTTACCATTTGAGAAAGCAACGTATTGACAAAGCAATGCTGCGGATCTATTCAGATTACATGTTTATACTGACGATAGAAAGTGCAAAAATCATCTGTTAAATGGTGTTGTTTGGTTTTGATGGAAAATAAAGTGTGGAAGGAGTTACTATGTACACACATTTGTCTCAATAAATAAAAGTCAAAGTGTATGTTATACACATGCACAAAACATGCAAATTAATTTAGAAAAGCAAAGGAAAGCAAGGCAGATATATAACTTACATTACGCTTTGGTGGTAATCGCAGTATGAAATCAGGGTCAACCTGTTAGTAATAAATACGCTTCAATATTAGGTTACATATTTAAAGCAAACTGTATTGTTTATGTTCACAAATATAAACTGTATTGTACATGCTCACAATACAAACTGAAAATAAGATTATTATGTCATCAAACAGCATAGCTCACTTGCAGAACAAACATTAGAAGTAACAAACAGATTCCATTTTTTCATTCCAGATTTTGATCTTGCAGTGAGACACATCACACATATACATAATGAAATAAGTCATTCAACATGAGCTGATATGGATCAGTGATGAAGGTTGCATGCATATATATAGTTTCAAGAATGATCTGAAATGGCTATACTTAGAAGAGGAAGAAAACTTGGACATGGTGACTTTCTGTTAAGAATCGTTTGCATACACATCTTCATGACTGAAATTCATGGGAACGGTCCTATCGAAATGCCTCATATTAAAGCCGTGTACACCAATCAAGTATCATAGTAACATAATCTGGGGAATTAACACTTTTAACTTTGAATTGTCACTGGCACATGATAAATGTGTGATAATTACCTTCTTTTAGTACACTTGTGTTTCTTAATTCCCAATAATTCCTTCCTCATTCTATCAAGTTTGAAAAAATGCAATTTAAAAGTACAAAACACACTTGTGATAGTGACGTGTGGCTTGATAAAAAATAAAACTCTGCAACATCTCAATGGAATTTTAAGTTTCATGTTCTTTTCATAATGCTGTAGTCATTATCATAAATTGCAGAACAATGTATCCACCCCCACCCCATGGCATTGTACTAAGTCTTCCGAATTGACCATGAAGCAATGTGCTGACTTATGTAAAGCTGAGAATGTTCATTCTTTTTTTAAATTCAATTTTTAGGACTGGTGAACAATTTGCTCATTTAAATATATATATCCTACCTCTCCCGTAATATACCCACCCATACCCCATGAAGGAGACAAGTCAACAGTCAAAACAAGGGGGATAACTCTTGTATCAATAACTTGAGCAAAATGATTTTTCAATGAAAATTGCAAAGTGATTCGTTGATATGCACATCTTAAGGGTGATGACCAGGATATTTACTAAGCCTCATAACAATCCATCAAAAACCATGCTAACAAACTTGTGCAATACAATGAATTAAGCCACAAAACAATGGCTGCAACTTTAAAATTTGTGGAAGAAAAGTAATTTGTTGTAATAATCATCTTTGGGTGAATACAATAATAATTATAAAGGCAATTCATCAAAAACTGCATGAGTAATTTTGCCAATGAGATTATGCTGGACAGAACAAAAGACAGATGGACAAACACAAGAATTACTATATACACTGACCAATAACATGAGGTATAAAAAAGAAATTCTGATTTCGATAATATTTTAGTCACAGCACTGACACTCAAGCAAACCTAACAATACAAAGTTATGTCTTTTCAATTAAAACAGATTCAAATAAATTAAAACATATTAAGTTAAAATAAAACAGATAAATTAAATTAAGTTGAATTAAATAAGATAAAGTGACAATTAGAGTATAATTCAAACAGTAACACACAAAAACACCAAAGCAAATCAAAGCATCTGAGAAGTATCTGTTTTTCATTTTCAAGTGATAATATATAACTAAGATAAGTGTTCCACAGCCTAAATCAATTTACATTATAAACTAGGAATTTCTGGAGCACAACACAAACAGGATAACTGTACACAAAGGGACTTGAACCCTACTGTCTAAACAAGAATTTCCAGGAATTCATGACGAGATCATTTCCTCTTTTCACTGCTGCCTTGAAACCATCTGATATTCTTGAGCAATATTTTGAAATGGTAACTGTGGCAGCCACAGTATATTTAAAATCGGCACCATAATAATTTAATAATTTAGATGCCATTTAAAAGCTTATGGTAAAAAACCGATTTTGATATACCCATCCATTCTGGAGAACTAGTGAGAAGATTTTTAGTATGGCAGCCACACTTTGATGTCAGTTCAGTAGCAATTTAATTCAGGACCAAATAGATATCATAATTAGTCTTCTGGTTAAAACCTCATGTAAATATGACTTTCCATTGGGAGAAGAAGCAATAACAAGACTGTCTGGACAGATGCCATTGTGGCCATACTTCATGCCAATTGGTGCCATTTTCAGTTAGTACAAATAAGACATCATAAAAAAACTTGAGGTGAAAACCCAATACTGATATGATGTCCCACCTAAGAGGAGTAGCAATACAATTTTTAAGATGGCAGCTTTGGCACCATGTTGGTAATCAGATCGACACAATTTTGATTTCATTTGAACCAGATATAAGAAATCTTTGAGTAAAAACCCCATTCTAATATGACCATCCATTCAGGTGTGTGTGTTTTTTGGATTTTTAATATAGCTTTAACAATATTTCAGTCATATTGCTATGATGTCTGCAGTGTGGCAGTTTATACTGATGTCTAGCACTGAGGCATCATGCAGCAGACATGTAGCATGATGTCCCACCCAGTTACATTATCCTGACACCAGGTCGACCAGTCCTAACACTAACCTCTTAATGCTGAGCGCCAGGCGAGGCAGCTGTTAGTACCATTTTTGTAAGTCTTTGGTATGACTTGGCCAGGGATCGAACCCATGACCTCTCACATCCAAGGCGGCCATCCATTCAGGAGTAGTTGCAATGATAAGATTTTTCAAGATGGTCACAGAACCATTTTCAGTTAGGTCAATTAGGCATCATAAGAATTCTTCTGGTGAAAACCCCATGTCGATTTGATTTTCCATTCAGGGGGAGTAGCGATAACAGGATACTGAAGAGGGTTACTGTGGTGATCATATTGGATGTCTGAGCAGCCCTATTTTCATTTTAAAACCTGCTAGTCTTTGGGATCAATATACAATATATACCTGCTTATGAGTCGACTGCAATCTGCAGATTTACTGATGCATAATGCGCCAGCAGCTCTTGGTCTGCGCAGTTTCTGGGATAATCAGAAGAACAAACATCAAAGATGATCTACACGTGCATTATGCTATTGCAAGTCAGAATCATTGTTGCTAGCAGTTTAACTTGACTGATAAACAAGTACATATGGTATGTGTAATATTTATAGCAATCCTCTAAGTAGTTCAACAGAAGTAGCAATAAGAAACTTGTGCTATCAGATTGGCAGGTATGAGATGATGGATGATGGACAATAGATGATCTCATTAGCTCTTCTGATCTCTGTTTACAGGTGACATGTTTTGATACTTTTTATGTGTACTGCCTTGTTGCAAGTAATGTAGTTAAGGTACACTGCATATAAAAATTTATACAAAACATTTTAATAATATTATGCAATGCAGGGCTCATATTGTATTATTTAAATATTTAAAAGTGTTGTTGTTGATGTAGGGTTTAATGCCATTTTTCAGCAAATGATAGGCTTGACATGGTGGCCAGTATTAATGGTGGAGGAAGAACCCGGGAAATCCCTGGAAAGAACCACTGACCCTCGAGAAGCTACTGGCAAGCTTTCTCACATACCCACATTGGCCTTATCTGAGACTCGAACCCTCGCAGACAGAGGTGAGATGGCAGTGGTCCATAACAGAGAGTGCTTTAGACCACTCGGCCACTCGGGGCCCCTCAAATATTTAAAAGAATCATAAAACTAATGACAACAAATTTGAGATTTATCATAAAAGTGCACTGCAAAATGTTATTATTTTTCTTCTGTGAATGGTTTTATTGCACAAGTGCACTGCAAAATGTTGATTTTCTTCTGTGAATGGTTTTATTACACAACTGCACAGGTTCCTGAGTGGCTCATGGATCATTGCCATCTCACCTCTGTCTGCAAGGGTTTGAGTCTCGGGTTCAGCCAATGTGGGTATGTGAGAAAGCTTGCTAGTAGCTTCTTGTGGGTAGATGGTTCTTTCCAAGCTTTTCCCGGGTTATTCCTCCACCATTAATACTGGCCGCCATGTATAGCCTATCTTGTGCTGAAAGATGGCATTAAACCCTACAATAACAACACAAGTGCACTGCAGAATGTTGTTTATTCTCTGTGAATGGCTTTATAACACGTGCACTGTAAAATGTTTTTTTTCTTTCTAGGAATGACTTTATGGTTATAGATATAAGACCAAAATCCATTCTAGAACTGAAAATTTATTGACAAAACTCTACCCACTGAAAAGAGAAGGGATTTCATGGAAATATTAAGATAGAGCTTTGAGATATAATATACTATTTTCCTGCATTTGGTTGATATTTTAGCGCGATGTTTTTTTGGAAATAAGCACAACTCCTACAATTGTGCAGCCTATGTAGACTCTGCAAGATAGACGAAATCCTGACATATCATTGATCAAACTTTATGCATAAACAGTAAACCCTGTCTTGAAAGACCAATGTTATAGGAGACCACCTGTCTTGCCAAACCCGATTCTCAATGCAGATTAAATGCAGAAGAGATGGTCATTCAACACAGGTTCTACTGTAGTAATGCTGCATCAAAGTTTCAGTTTAATAAAGAACTGATAAAAGACTATATAATTTGTACCACCACTTAATGAAATGGATCCATGACCATAGTGTTATAACGAAGGGTCTTATAATGAGTGAGTTATGTATATACTTAATGCATAATGTAGCTTTAGATAGCACTGTATACATTCAGTTAGAGGTATATTTCAACACACAGCCATGCAAGGATGAATTTTAACATGGATATTGCTTTAGTCCGATACTTTATGTAAGCTTATATTATTATTATACATGACATGCATTGTTTACCTCTATACTAAGAGTATTGATGATCTCTGGGTCATAGTAACACTTTATCAAATTATTGAGTTCCTGAAAAATAAAGAAATAACGAAGAATTAACAGAAAAGTCATAAGCTGATAATACAATTTTTAAGGCTGGCAATTTTTAAAATACCTGGATCAAGAAAGGTTTGTTTCAAATTTGAGTGAGGTCCACAATCCAAAGAACCCTGGCGACATAAAGGGGAAGGGTAGTAGAAATTTTCTGTCTCTGATCACAATTTGCTCTTTAACTAGATGCTTAAAACCTTATGGTAAATATTACAGACAAAGACCAGAAATAAATTTCTGACCACTTTACAACGTATTGTATCTACAAGTACTAGGCCTATGTGGCTGATAGGGATTTCTGTATTATTTGTTAATTTTAAGAACTTATTCATGCAAAAGTTATAGCTATCAATGTCAAAAAGTTGAGGACTAATGTGCTATTTACATTGTTTGTTAAAGAGCTTGATACAGTCTTATGGTTAACATGAAACAAAGAAATTAAATTAAAGCTGAATGGGACAAACCAAGGAACTGAAAACATTCCAACAAAAATGAATGCCAATAATTCCTTTCCTCATGATGATCAAAATTAGAGATTACTGTAATGATAAATGCAGACCCAAGTCTACCATTAATTATTAATTTTGCTGTGTTTTGATTGGTTAAATCACCATTAATTATTCATTTTGCTGTGTTCTGATTGGTTACATCACCAGGAGTGCTCTTTGTTAAATAATATGTAACTCCCAGGTACATAAGGATGATGCCAATATTCCATAAGCTCACTTGACAGCTTAGTCAAATAGGCAACTGATGGCAAGTGCTGTGTTCAGAATGTTATAGTGCAAGTTTAATTTGTACATGATATAAATCCTTTTCAAGTCCTATCAGTATGACCTTATGTATTTCCATTATCTGTCTGTTTGACCTTATGTATTTCCATTATCTGTCTGTTTGACCTTATGTATTTCCTTTATCTGTCTGTTTGAAATTATGTATTTCCTTTATCTGTCTGTTTGACCTTATGTATTTCCTTTATCTGTCTGTTTGACCTTATGTATTTCCTTTATCTGTCTGTTTGATGGTATGTATTTCCTTTATCTGTCTGTTTGACCTTATGTGTTTCCTTTATCTGTCTGTTTGACCTTATGTATTTCCTTTATCTGTCTGTTTGATCTTATGTATTTCCATTATCTGTCTGTTTGACCTTATGTATTTCCTTTATGTCTGTTTGACCATATGTATTTCCTTTATCTTTCTGTTTGACCTTATGTATTTCCTTTATCTGTCTGTTTGACCGTATGCATTTCCTTTATGTCTGTTTGACTGTATTTCCTCTATCTGTTGGTTTGACCGTATGTATTTCCTTTATCTGTCTCTTTGACTGTATGTATTTCCTTTATCTTTCTGTTTGACCTTACGTATTTCCTTTGTCTGTTTGACTGTATGTATTTCCTTTATCTGTCTGTTTGACCTTATGTATTTCTTTTATCTGTCTGTTTGACCATATGTATTTCCTTTATCTGTTTGTTTGACCTTATGTATTTCCTTTATCTGTCTGTTTAGCCTTATGTATTTCCTTTATCTGTCTGTTTTACCTTATGTATTTCCTTTATCTGCTTTTTTGTTTGTTTTTACCTTCATTTTTAATAAAGCTTTAGCACTAGAAATATGGTGCATACATGTGTTGGGGGTAGGGCAGGGAAGAGAAAATAATGGAGTTAGGATGTATGCATAGGAAGAGTGTTAACAAAATTAAAATATTTTTGGAATATTTACAGCTTTTTTTATTTTATTTTTGTACCTGATTATAATCGTTTTAATTCATATTTAGGATCTTATATAATGAACTAAAATCAACTGTTTGCTGAGCTATTGCTAATGCAACTGTATTTGGTATACATTTCAAACTTATACTGTGTGGTTTTAATATTAAAGCAGAAAAATTTGGAAAAAGTAATGTTATGTAAGGAAACAATTACCATATTTGCTGGCCTATAAACTATGAGTACAAGTCAAATTTGCAAATTTTTGTAAATCTTCCATCCTTCAGCCATATTTAAGTAAATGCTGAATATAAGACAAGGATAGATCAAATACCTTGGCTTTGTCCTTTTCACTTCGTTTCTAATTTTATCATTTCACTAATTCAGCAAATTTCCAGGTCAGCATTTGCCCTGAGAACTGTTGAGTCTATGTCATCTGTCCAGTTTATGGAGCCAGCAAACAGTGTTGTCCCATAAACCACCAAAGGATGCATATTATTATTTTATTGTTGCTTTCACCATAGGGAACTGTTCTCCTGTAGTGCTGTTTTGAGGTGATAGTATCTATGTGTAAGACAAGGGCATTATACAACACCAGACAAAAGTGAAGAACAGTTGTCATGGGGAAAGGTTTAGATTAAGGCATTACATGATGTGATGTCATGAACAGCACAGTCATTAGGAAATGATTACTTTCATAAAATAGTTTGTTGCAGCCAGCGAAATGGAACATGAGACTTTATCATGAGAAGAATTGCTGTACACATGTCAATACATTACTTGATCTATCGAGGCTCACCTGTGGCACCTGCATAAGATAAAGAACATGCTTCCCTCGTACATAGTTCTTGTTCATCAATTCATATGGCCAATAAATGGTCAACTTGGATGGAGGAATTGTACCTGGACCTTTATTTTCCACCTTAAAAAAAACAAAACATATCAACAATTACTCGAAGAAAGGCCTTTTCAATTTTTTCTTTGCTCTCCATTCAAAACTTTTACAAGGAAGAGCTCTGCAGGTACTAACATTTGGATTACTTTGGGCTTATCCTACATCTGATAACATTTCAACAACAAAAAAGGTGACAGAAATAACAAAGGACCCTGAAGTGAGGCAAAATGAAAAATTCCTTGACAAGGCCCTCCCCTCTGATGAAGCACTGAGAATACTGATGGGTTGGAGGGCTGGGGAAATACTATATACTGAACATGATCAAAGGATAAAATTAAGTTGGGGAATATTAATCTTGGATTCTTTTGTATTGAAAGTGGCAAATGCAAATATCCCTCTTATAACATGAAGTCTGAATTTGAAATGTTCTTTTCTTCATCTCTTAACAGAGAACTGATTAAACACATTCTTTAACATTAGATATAACATACTTAGGGCTATTCCATTTAAACATTGATGGTACACAGGGACGGCACTTTTTAAAAATATATGCTAGGGTACTCATATTACCCAGAGAGTTCTTATGAAAACAATACAAAACTCTAAACTGCATCTATGGGTGACTGACTATTCTACATTAGAAGTGCCTTCTCTTGGCCCCGTGTGTATTTTAATAGAACAGCCCTTAAGCAATTACCTTTGACTTGAAATTATTCTACACAGACGCCTGGAATCGATATCAGGGTGTGTAACCACTGCTGAGTGTGATAATTTCCTCTCTGATTAAATTTCGAGTTTTGTCCCTTAACAGCTACTAAAACACTCATTTTTTCTCCAGCAAAAGGGCCTTTAGAGTTAAATATAGAAAAGTATATATTATTAGGAATAGAACAATTCTTAATAGCTGGAAGTAGAAAGCATGCCACAGGACTAAGAGGGATAAATCCCTCCAAGGCAGATTTGAAGCAGAAGATATGGTACACTTCTCAAAAGTACATCTACATATAAACAACAGTCTGCAAAACCAAACTGTATTGTTTACCAATTCCTAAGTTGTTTACCCATTCCTAAATTGTTTACCAATTCCTAAGTTAAAATAGTTACAAGAAAGAGCTATTTTGAAGATGCAACATTCATTATAAAATAGACTGTTCTGGAAAGAATGGAGAAGGAAAAAACAAAAATCTTCAAGTTTATGTTGATGATAAAATTACTTAGTCATAAGTAAAAGCCATTTTGTTGACGCAGTCTTTGGTCCTCATCCAAACATCAAACATATGCACTATAGTAACTGCAGACCAAGGCTACATTGCATTGTATCTATATGTATCTGTTAAGACTATACTACAATGTATCAATATTATCAATACAGATTACACTGCATTTATCTATATGTATCAGTTAAAACTACACTGTATTTTATCAATGTGTATTAGTTAAGACTACACTGCATTTTGTCAATGTGTATTAGTTAAGACTACACTGCATTTTATCTATGTGTATCAGTTAAGACTACACTGCATTGTGTGTGTGTGTGTGTATATATATATATATATATATATATCAATCAATATCAATATCAGTGAAGACTACACTGCACTGTATCTATAAGTATCAGTTAAGACTAAAATGCATATTATCTATATGTATCAGTTAAGACTAAAATGCATATTATCTATATGTATCAGTTAAGACTAAACTGTATTGTATCTATATGTATCTGTTAAGACTACACTGGATTGTATCTATATGTATCTGTTAAGACCACACTGTATTGAATCTATATGTATTAGTCAATACTACACTGCATTGTATCTATATGTATCAGTTAAGATTACATTGCTCATTTCATTTAAGCATTCCCTGGTGAGACATACACCTGCTTATAACATGAAGGCAGATCTCAATCTCATTTTTCTTGCATAAATTATCAAAATTTTAGCTCTTACTTGCTTAACATTAAAAGCTTGTCATAAAAATAGGTAAATAAAAGCTTTCTATATCACCTGTCTTATCACTTGGAATGGCACAAACATTTGTTACCAATATCATGAAATTTGCTGATTTTAAGAAGAAAGCATAGATTTATTTTGTGGTGAGATTATTTTAAAGAAAAATATTTTCTCACTAAATAACACAATATTCAAGTAAATATCAATGAAATGAAAATGTTGGGAATATATATTGTGGCAACACTATAAGAAACAAATACCTATTAAAGAAATCATGCCAAGTGAAATTTGTGTTTTAGTTTTAGCTGTTAAATTTGGCTTCGATGTAGTAACCAAGTGATATGCCCTCTTCTATTCAAGTGTAAAAAGTCATTTGACCATTATGTCAATGCCCATCTGCATTTCCCATTTGACCATTATGGCAATGCCCATTTGACCATTATGACAATGCCCATTTGCATTTCCCATTTGACCATTATGGCAATGCCCATTTGCATTTCCATGAAGACCTAATTATGAGCTTACTCAACACCTGAGCTGGATTTAGTTTTAGAACTAGTAAAAATTTAATGGTCCATTGTCAATGAAGACTCAAACAAATTAACGGATTGTCTCAGTTGATTTACAAAACAATTAATAGATTAATTGATTTACAAATAAATGAAGCACCATTCACATCAAAGTAGCATCTCTAAGGCCAGCCTAATATTTTGTCAAAATCACATACTGTAAATAAATGATATGTTTTTGCTTTTGGCTAATTAGTTAATTCTTTTTTCTAAATTTATTCGAAATTACATGCAAAATCAATAAAAACAACCATGCAACTGTTTCTTATCATTTCCCCTTGTTTTGGCTAATTTTTCTTTTCTTTCCATCCAGATGTAGTGTTCTGGGACTGCAACTGCTGTGTGCCCCAACTGTTTGTATTGGAACAAAGGACACTGGGTTGTACAGTACATGCACTAATGACAAAAATTTGCTATCCTGGGAAACTGCACACTGCAAACATATTGATGGTTTGGCTCCACTGATTTATGAATGAAATTTTAGCTACTAAGCTTTCATTTGTTAGCCACTGTTTATAATGAATACACATGTTCTGATTATAAAAAGGAAGTAACTCCAACTTATGGGACACACAACTGCTAGTACTGCAGGTTACTTTAATTTATACCAAAAATCTCTTGACAATAAGTGTACATGAACTTCTTGAGATCAAACATCCTTAAATATTAAACTATATTAGATACGAGGATCTGTGTAGGGCAGTGGAGACTTTAGTTCTTATTTATTTATCAACAAATGTTGCTATCACTCCTGCCCCCTAAACTCCTCCAACTGTTAGTCAAAAGTTGCCTTCTTAACAAGATTGAGTCTTTGCCTAGCCTATTGTCAATGTTATGCATGTATGTATGTATGTATGTATGTGTGTGTGTATGTATGTATGCATGTGTGTGTATGTGTATGTATGTGAATGGATGTATGTGTGTATGTATGTATGTATGTATGAATGTGTGTGTGTTACATATGTATGTGTGTGTATGTATGTTTGTGTGTATATATGTATGCATGTGTGTATGTATACAAATACACACACATAGCATCAATATCATGATCATGACTACTGTATCTATCAATCAAGACTACATAGTCTCTATATACATGCATCAATCATAACTACATGCACAGTATCTATACCTATCAATCAAGACTACACAGTCTCTATATACATGCATCAATCATAGCTACATGCACAGTATCTATATCTATCAATCAAGACTACATAGTCTCTATATACATGCATCAATCATAACTACATGCACAGTATCTATATCTATCAATCAAGACTACATAGTCTCTATATACATGCATCAATCATAACTACATGCACAGTATCTATACCTATCAATCAAGACTACATAGTCTCTATATACATGCATCAATCATAACTACATGCACAGTATCTATACCTATCAATCAAGACTACATAGTCTCTATATACATGCATCAATCATAACTACATGCACAGTATCTATACCTATCAATCAAGACTACATAGTCTCTATATACATGCATCAATCATAACTACATGCACAGTATCTATATCTATCAATCAAGACTACATAGTCTCTATATACATGCATCAATCATAACTACATGCACAGTATCTATATCTATCAATCAAGACTACATAGTCTCTATATACATGCATCAATCATAACTACATGCACAGTATCTATACCTATCAATCAAGACTACATAGTCTCTATATACATGCATCAATCATAACTACATGCACAGTATCTATACCTATCAATCAAGACTACATAGTCTCTATATACATGCATCAATCATAACTACATGCACAGTATCTATATCTATCAATCAAGACTACATAGTCTCTATATACATGCATCAATCATAACTACATGCACAGTATCTATATCTATCAATCAAGACTACACAGTCTCTATATACATGCATCAATCATAGCTACATGCACAGTATCTATATCTATCAATCAAGACTACATAGTCTCTATATACATGCATCAATCATAACTACATGCACAGTATCTATATCTATCAATCAAGACTACATAGTCTCTATATACATGCATCAATCATAACTCTATATCTATCAGCCAAGACAAAATTACAATTACAATCTTTATACACACTGGCTTTGATTTACTTACAACATAGCTATGGTTGATGGCTGGACCAATCATAATTTCATTTTTAATGGCACTTTCTCCACGAACTATCCCCTTATACTGGATCACACCATCAGGCTTAGACACACTGGATAAAAATTGTAAGAAAAACATGATCATATCACCATACTTCTTTTACGATAAAAACAAAATAAGATACATTATGTTTTATTACATATCAATGATTCATTGTGGCTGGAACAGTAATGCACTTTGGAACTGATTAGAGGGTATGATGAGTAACTAGATTTTTGTTTGCAAAACACACCCAAAAAAACATCTGTAAAATAAAACACCCAAATATATCAACTATATACAGATAATTACATAAATTCACTTGTCTCTTCCCCCAATGGAGACAACCTATCATTTTGACATGCCAGTCTTGTTCTTTTTGCACCCCTGACAAATATTTTTTCTGCTTTCCTTTTTGTCACCACCAACAATTTCAAACCTTAATCCAAAACTTTCTTGTCTTGTTCTCTCACAAAACCTTGAAATGCCATGTTTTGCAAGCATGCTTCTTTCTTTCCAAAAGTTTCTGTTAGATGAAGATTAACTGGGTGAGCAGAAACTTTTGACCAATCAGAATACTCTTTACAACGATTGTGTTAAATAATTTATGGAGCAAATACTTTACAAGGATCATTGCAGAGTGGGACCAGACAGATTGTTTCTTAAAAAATGAATCGGAGACGATATAAATAATATAAATAATGGACTACACTGACAATTAATATTTCTTGTCAGGAGAAAATCAGAATTCTGCTTTAATATGATGAAAAATTGTGTCTCATTATAAGTAAAACTTTAATATCTCATTAGCGTTTTTCAGCATTTGCAACTGACTGAAAATGGTAACTATCAATACTCTGCTAAAGTGGGTATGTGAAAAAGCTTGCCAGTAGCTTCTTGTGGGTTGGTGGTTCTTTCCGGGTTCTTCCTCCACCATTAATACTGGCCGCCATGTATAGCCTATTGTGTGCTGAAAAATGGCACTAAACCCTACAAAAAACAACAACTATCAATACTATTCTTAAAGAGCTGAGGGACTGAAATAAGCATATACTTGCTGATCAATCCTCCATATCTCATATGATTTTATGAACTTTCTATGACAACGTCAGCAATTCAATAACTGTTTAAATTAAATCAATTATATGTAAACTGTCAATTAGTGCACAACACAAACTAAGACCAGTGATTTGTTGTTTTTTTTAATCAAAATACAGTAATCTTGCATGGAACATAACTTTTTATTGTAATAATAATAATAATAATAATAATAATAATTATGGTATCTGTTCAAAAATCAAATTTGAAAGGTGAACCTGCAGAAAGAATTCACCTATGTATAAAGATCATTTTGGCTTTTTTCCTATTTGTGGCCACTATTGACAAGTTTGTGGATACAAATAAGGTCTCTTACCCTTGAACTGCTATGTCTGCATTGATAATAACACGGATTCTGTTGTAAACGACATTTCTTGCAGGTGTCTTGTCTTGACTGGTCCTGTTAAAAAAATTTACTGCAAATATATGCTTAGGAAAGACTTAATTTTAAATCAGAAAGTCTTTTCTTTTTGATCTGAAATTAAGCCATTTAAATTGAGTAAATTTTAGTAAATCACAGTCATCATTGTTTGAGTTTAGAAAAAAAGAAAAGCTAATAAATGCTTCCATAGCAAACCCAAACGAAATGCATGCAATTGTAAAAAGGGAAAAAAATGTGCACAAATGTGAATGTGTCACTGCTAAGGATACATAAACACACAAACAGGAGTTCATGCTAGACTGCTGATAAAAAGGGAGTTCATGCTAGACTGCTGATAAAAAGGGAGTTTAAGCTAGATTACTCATAAAGGGAGTAAAAGCTAGATTGCTGATGAATGGAGCTGAAGAAAGATTACAGATAAAGGGAGTTTCAGCTAGATAAAGGGAGTTTCAGCTAGATTGCTAATAAAGGGAGTTTAAACTAGACTGCTGATAAAGGGAGTTAAAGCTAGATTACTGATAAAGGGAGTTTCAGCTAGATTGCTGATAAAGGGAGTTTAGGCTAGATTACTGGTAAAGGGAGTTTAAGCAAGATTGCTAATAAAGGGAGTTTAAGCTAGATTGCTAATAAAGGGAGTTTAAGCTAGATTGCTGATAAAGGGAGTTTAAACTAGATTACTAATAAAGGGAGTTTAAGCTAGATTGCTAATAAAGGGAGTTTAAGCTAGATTGCTAATAAAGGGAGTTTAAGCTAGATTGCTAATAAAGGGAGTTTAAGCTAGATTGCTAATAAAGGGAGTTTAAGCTAGATTGCTAATAAAGGGAGTTTAAGCTAGATTGCTGGTAAAGAGAGTTTAAGCTAGATTGCTGATAAAGGGAGTTTAAGCTAGATTGCTAATAAAGGGAGTTTAAGCAAGATTGCTGGTAAAGAGAGTTTAACCTAGATTGCTAATAAAGGGAGTTTAGGCAAGATTGCTGGTAAAGAGAGTTTAAGCAAGATTGCTGATGAAAGAAGCATAAGTTAGACTGATGAAAAAAAGAGTTTAAGCTAGATAAAGGGAGTTTCAGTAGTATCATATTTAATTAGCATATTTAATTAGCATATAAATACCACTACAAAGCCACATGATTCTTGGATAATGAAGTTAAAAATACAACTAGAAGGAATTGCTTACCTAGTTGTATTAATTGATAGTGGAATATGGTACTGCACTTTTGTACATGAGTAAGATCACAGTCATCAAGTGAATAATATATATTACTGTACAAACATCAAGACCTCTCTCTCTCTCATAATGGGGCATAATTTTTATTTGATCATGAGGTGCAATAAGAAAATTGTGATGGAACATCTTTGTCATGGTTATACAACTTCTAACCTGTCAATTTTAACACACATATATCAAATTTAAACAACATATATTACAAACAACGTATTTTACAAATGCTTCCTTCTTTAGTGCAATTACATCTAATCTATGTTAGTTTTTAATATTGACGATCATGTATGTGTTTAAATTCCTTCAAAATGTGGGGTCCTATATTTTTTCATACATGATCACTTACCAAAAATGAAATATTTTTTTGTTACACATTATTTTTTTACTTTTGGAGAGAAAAATATTTCCATATGAAAAATTATGTAATGTACAATAAATATAAGTCGATTCGGAGTATAAGATGAAGCCAATATTTTCTAGTAATAAATGTATTGTCTTATAGGCTGGCAAATACAGTATTATACAAGATGATAAGATAACTGTTCATCTCATTCATTAATAGAGATGTCAAAATTTTGGGAAATTTCTACTGGGTACTGCCAGTTCTAACGATCAGTTACCTTGGGGTTGGTTGGTTCTTAAGTCAACAGTTTTTCAAGTGGATTTCAGTTTCAAAATTATATGCATGAAATACATAAAAACAGATTAAAGACACATAGTATAGGCCACCTGGTACAGTCCACTTCAAGTACACTTACGTGTTGACCCAGGACTTGAGGGTGAAGTTCCTGATGTTTGAAGAGATATCGTCGGTGCCAAAATTAAGTGTGAAGGATACATCTGTATTGGCCTTTAATGGGTTTCCAAACTCCTTGCTCCCAATTTCCTTACATTCAATGATGGTGCTGTTGGATGGACTACAGCCTATGTCCCTCTGTGAAACAATGTTTAATGGTGATTAAAGAAAAGTTGTAAGGTCCTTTTGCAAAGTATATGTGATGTCATGACTCTACTAAATTACTTCTTTCCCGAGGTGAAAAATGTTACAACCCTTAGAAACTCCTTCTGAAAAATTGTACTCGTTCTACGTAGAACTGTTTGAATTTAATATATAAATGAGCATTGGCTTGTTTTTGTCTGTATAATTTGTTATCACCACAAGACACAAGTTTTTCACTTCTTTCAGTGTTTTTTCCTCATGTCACAACTCCTGCAAGTTTGACTTGAGGGAAAGTAGCAAATTACACGTTATACTAACTTGGCATGTCACATATTCAACAACGAAGCATGTGTGTGTGTGTGTATGTGTGTTTTGGATTTTTTACGTAGCTTTAACAAATTTTCAGTCATATCGCTATGATGTCTGCAGTCATGCAGTTTATATATTGATGTCTAGCACTGGAGCATCATGCCGCAGACATGTAGCATCATGTCTCACCCAGTCACACTATCCTGACACCGGGCCGACCAGTCCTAACACTAACCTCTTAATGCTGAGCACCAAGCAAGGCAGCTGCTACTACCATTACAAAGTAGCATGTCATAATCCTTCAATGAACAGTTTCAATAAGCACCACATCTAGTCAAAAGAATTTGGTAATCACAGTATCGTTAAATTTATAATGGTAAAATTAAATAATTTGAAGCAGCAAGTTCTGTGCTCATGGAACGTTGATGCCTTAACACTGTGCTAATACAATATGCCTATCCTATTGCAAGTAAAATGACTGACTGACTTGTATATATTGCAAGTAAAATGACTGACTGACATGTATATATTGCAAGTAAAATGACTGGCTGACATGTATATATTGCAAGTAAAATGACTGGCTGACATGTATATATTTTAAGTAAAATGACTGACTGACATGTATATATTGCAAGTAAAATGACTGGCTGACATGTATATATTGCAAGTATGACTGGCTGACATGTATATATTGCAAGTAAAATGACTGACTGACATGTATATATTGCAAGTATATTTTCTGATGATAAGCATAATACATAACAAGTTTCACAGGAATCCACTTAAAACTGCACAAGCAGCTCTTTTAAAATAATTCTGTTATACACTGTATAAATCCTTGAGTCAAAATGGGGCACAAAAAAAACCCAACAAAAAATAACAAATATCACAGGAACACAAAGATTTGTCAAGATGTGCATCTTTAAATAATGACAATGTTAAAGTTTCACAGCTGTGAGAAATAAAATTGGAAGACATGTTGCATCTTCATCATTATCATTAAATTTCTCAGGGTAAAATTAAATAATTTTAAGCAGCAAGTTCTGTGTTCATGGAACATAGATGCCTTGCCACAGTGCCTGGTAAAGAACTTAAATACAATACCTAACCATGGTGTAATGGATGAATAAGGGCATCTTTAAATAATATCCATAATATAATAAAGTGTCACAGTGATGAGTAAAAAACTGGAAGACATGTTGCATTTACAAGATTTTGTCTAATACTGCATTCATTTAACAGTTGCAGACATAACTGGCATGAACTCTTAAAAAAAATTGCAAGAGCAAAGCAGTTTGTAGATATGTGCATATCCAGGTGACAAATATAATCTTTACTAAGTCTGATGGCAATCCATTAACAAGAGGCCAAACTGGGCCTGATATATCCCAATATATCTCATGTTGCATGCGCAAAATGAAATAACTTACAATAACTCTTAACAAAAATGGAAAGAACATAATGATTTGTCAATAAGCACCTCTTTAAATTGCAATCATAATATGTCCAAGCTTTCATGGTGATCCAATTGAAATCTGTGAGACAAGTTGTGTTCAGAAGATGCTGTCATACATTGAATTCTTGAACTACAAGACAAAGAGTACAACTCTAACAAAAATTGCAAGAGCAAAGCAGTTTGTTGACTATGTGCATATCCAGGTGATAAACATTATCTTCACAAAGTTTCATGGCAATCCATCAACAAGAGGCCAAACTGGGCCTGATATATTCCAATATATCCCATGGCAATCCATCAACAAGAGGCCAAACTGGGCCTGATATATACCAATATATCCCATGGCAATCCATCAACAAGAAAAAAGAAAAAAAAGGCTGATATTTCCAATATGTTTGAGAAGAAGTCATTTACAAGTTTTCAACTTTTAGTAATACGGGCTATCTTGGATGTCAAGTTGGTAGTGAATGTAGAATATTTAAAGACGTCTATGCCTTTTTGTCAAATTCTGCTGATAAGCAGTTTTTATAAGAAGCTGTTTAGAGATTCTTCCATTTTTTTGGTAATGGTGACCATATTCAATGCTTGATTAGCATCATTTCAACAAATTACAAAATCTTCATATTGGGGTGTTTCTGTTAAGCAGCGTTTGCTTGTAGGATTTTCAGTTTTTGGTAATGGCAGCCATATCTGATGGTAGACTGGCACCACTCACTTGGAAAAAATTTGAAAGATATTAATGCCAGGATGCCTTCTGTCAAATTTGGTAATATTTGGCAGAGTGGTTTTTGAGAAATTGCGTAGATGTTATATTTTTTCATTATCTTATGGTGGATAAAAATCATTTAAAAAAAATTTGAAAGACTTGAATGCCAGGATACTTTATGTCAAATTTCATCACATTGTGATGAAGGTGACATCCACCCATGATGCATTTCATCAAAATCTGTTGAGCAGTCTTAGAGCAAGTCATTCAAAAGTTTTCTGGAGGGTTTTTGGTAATAGTGACCACACCTGATGGCAGCCATGCATCAACTGAAGAAATATGAAGCTTCATGTCATGATCTTTTGTTTTAAATTGGCCCAATTATGTTTAGACATTACTGACAAGCTCTAAACAGCAATGGCCAGGAGAGTTAAAAATGGTGGGACTAGCTGCACTAATGAAATTGCCATACACTGCATTAAGCTAACATACATGAATTTGCTAATGTAAACAGATTCACTAACATATGCATCTTCAGGTAATGACCATATTATTTACACAGTTTCATGGAAATCCATCAAAAACTGTGGGACTAATTGTGCTAATAAGATTTTGCCACAAACTGTTCTAAGTTGCAAGAAAAAAAGGACAATAACTATAACAAATACTGGTGATTTCTTGACATGCATATCTTCATGTGATAGCTATAATAACTATTAAGTTTCATGGTAATCCATGAAAAACTGCATGGGTAGTTGTGCTAACAATAATGGAAGGACAAACAGATGGATGGACATGATTAATATAGACCACTACTTGAGGGGTATACAAATACCCGTGTTTAGATTTCTACTAACACTGGTGAGACTCCATGAGAATTGAAAGAATGAAGAAAATGATGAAGAGACTGAACATGTTAAACGTAACACAATATTGTACTTATATAAATCTGTCAAAGGGAGATAAAAACAAACAGCACACAAAACTATTGCCAAAGTTCCTCCTTAGGCTGTATATATAAGAAACAAAATAAAAGCAATAAATGCATAAAACATGACTGCAAATATACAAGGCACCATGCTGGAACTAAAACTTGTGGCATACACAGAGATGCTCCCTGGATGTTATCTTGAGTGGTGATTTTCCACCTTGTCACAAAAAAAGGGAGGGAGGGAATAGAATAAAAATTGGGGTGGGGTGGGGCTAGTAACAATGGCCATAGTTCAATATTTACCTAACACCTCAATATCCATCTCTCTTTTTTCCTTTTCACTGTAAGACCCTTATTGAAATCAAAATTTTAAATGATGTTGCCTCCTGTTGTACAAGCATAAATCTGTTGATTTTTTTTCTGAGCTTAATCTGATCCTTATCTGTGAATGAATATTGTTCTGTACTAAGAACCCCCTTGCAGGATCTACTGTCTGAAGGGGCATGTACATAGCTAGCCCTGCCAGCT
Source organism: Sinohyriopsis cumingii (assembly GCA_028554795.2). Classification (NCBI taxonomy): domain Eukaryota; kingdom Metazoa; phylum Mollusca; class Bivalvia; order Unionida; family Unionidae; genus Sinohyriopsis; species Sinohyriopsis cumingii. The sequence goes on along the minus strand of CM068840.1, from coordinate 103,151,016 downwards.
GGAACACTGTTATGTACAATTTTCCACAGCTCAAAGTATGGTCTTTTGGATACTTCTGCTCCAAAATAATATTATTCACTAACATAATCTCTTCTAATGTGTAACTTTCTTGAATTAGTACTCTGACTACTGTGTCAGAGTCACTCTTCCACATTATTAGGATTTAAATCCATTAATGCAACAGTCTACTTGTTTAAACAGACTTAGTTTGATCAAATAAATATCTTTAGTTCTTAACGTCATTTTTAGATTCTTATTAGATTTATCGCAATCTTTATGCCAGGGCTATATGGTTTTGTAGCACATGATTCTGTAGGGCTAAACTGTGACAAGAAAAGAAACAAAAATTGCACTCTACTTTTAAATTGTCTGTATTTTAATTTGGCTTGTTAGTCTGCATATTCTACATTTAATTTAGAAAAAGCACTGAAATGAGGGATTGTCCAGCATGCTGTCTGTTTTTGTCCCTCCATCATGTACATCAGAATCCTATTTAACACCATTTTCAGGCTCAATATCACCCACTGGTATCTTCATTAACACTTTCCCGGCCCCAATAATCAGATATACTTCCTAATTTTATTTTAAATTGCCTTCATTACTATGATCAGCCAGTATTTGCTGAATGAAATCGACATCTAAAAACAAATCACACTGGAATCAGCCATTCTGGGTCTTCTAGATAGCCTGTATTATAAACGTGCATTTGTAAAACTTCCATGATGCAAGATCAAACTATCACAGAATGCTTGTTACAGGGCCCGATGTGCCAATCACATTTATTTAAACAACCATTTATGTCATGCTGAAAAAACCCAGATATGTACAAAGTTTTAAAAAAATACAACAAACGCTACAATATTTCCACTGACTTGACTTGTGTCATGACAAGCACTTTAAGGGTGAATCGCTGAATAAACGGTCTACTACGAAGAGTATACTGTCATATGAGCGACTTGAAACTAACTTGTGGGATTTCTTAAACATTACTTGTTTCCAAGTCAGCAAATCGGTACAAGTTTTGCAAGAATTGCGTGATTGCATGCCCTAGAAGCATCTCTGCATATAACACCTGAAGAGCATCGAAAGTAATGTGGTTATCTCCCATGACTACATTGTAAGTGATGTGGTTCTCTCCCATGACTATACCATACACCAGATCAACACAAGCCTTCAACCTACAGGTGTTGATGACTGCCATTTCAGCTCTGCAGGTTTCTCAAGATAGAAGGTGGTCTCGTAGGCTACTTCCCCAAGATTTTCTACACTGACTCTGATTTCCAATGAACCTCCAACCTCCAATATATCATTTCCTGCAGTATCACTGTTAAAAAGAAAGATTTGAGTGGCATTAATTGCAATTCTGTAATAACAAAATAATTAAAACATTTCAATGGTTTTATACTTTTGTACCTTTTCATAATGGCAAAAATAAATGAATAATAATTAATAGATACATTGTTCTTCTATGCAAAGTATCCCTGATCACAACTAATAACAAACTTCTTTTAATGAGTTCACTTAACGGTGGATTATTCTCCCCTTCCCCCACAAGGCTTGTGGGACAAAGAAAATAACTGAGAATGCAGAACAAATAGTTGAAGTGTTAGTGATAAGTGCATCATAAATGATCCCAATAACTACAAACTGCTTTTTTGGGCCGTTAACAAAGAAATTTTTGTTGGAAAATCCAAGTTAGGAGATTGGCATTTACGGGCTACATCTCGTGTAAATGAGGACGATGAATGACTGAAATCAAATCAATTCTTTCAAGGACTAACCAACACAAGCAACATCTAATGTTGCTTGATATGAAGTTGATTTTACAGGTGGTCATAAATATAAAAAATGGAGTATGGTAGATGAGTGTGTGTGTGTGATTTGGATTTTTCACCTAGTTTTAAATATTTTGCAGTCATATCGCTATGTCTGCAGTGTTACAGTTTATAGTGATGTCTAGCACTGGGGCTTGTTATTCATGTAGAGGGTTGAGGGGACTGTTGATGAACAAAGCCCGAATTCTCTCCAACTGACCTGGATCAGTCCCCCCCCTTTCTGAGGTAACAGGGAGGTCCACTGAGCTCAAAATCAGTTTCCTACTGCCACTGTACTATTGCATCATAGGGATCGATGTGGGTGCACACGTGAAAAAGGAGATCCCCTTGAGGTCACTGACCATTCTTACACACTTACAGGGACTGAGTGATTCCAAATGTCCATGTGGATGGAGCGGCAAGGAGGAAAGGCATTACCTGAACTGCCAATCTCCCTCTAGTCTTCCTGTAGACCAACGGGGACCTGATCAGGGTCACTCTGAAATGGATGGTATGATAAGGTAGGAGTGATGTGGATCGCCCACATGTGACATGTCATATTGAGAAAAGAATGGCTGGACCCATCAATGAGCTGGCCATGGTCGAATACCCTAGCAATCCTTTCTGTTGCCACCCAAGTGTTCAGTAAGTCTTCTTTCCTCAACCAGATCTACCAATTTTTTAGAGCAGCAGCAAGGGTGGGAGTATTCAGAAGTAGCCAACACCTGAAAAAAGAAATTGTCCTTGATGGTGGCTGGAGAGACAACTTCAGTCCATTCTATGGTGGACTTGATGCAGTTCTGATGCACACACTGTGTCATGTGGCCTAACTGGGTCTACTTGCAGCACTAGATGAGACATACCACAAGGTATGACGACTCAATTTCATCCTCTGTAAAAGCCTGGTCTGTCGGTGACTCACTACCATCACTGTGCACCAAGTCCTCATCCTGCTTGGCTTCAAACGTGACATGCTGGGTGGCCTTGATGACTCCCCTCAGTTGTATCTGTCCAAGACATTAGTTCAACCTTGAGGATAAGCCATAAGTAATCTAATATACGGCATTGTCGGCAAAGCCATTACTGCCGGCCTTTTCAGCCCTGTTGGCATTTGCTGCACTGCTGGCACCAACGGCCTTTCCAGCCCTGCCAGCATTTCCCGCACTGCCAGCCTTTCCAGCACTGCCAGCTGGTGTAAATGGTGTGAGGTCAGCCTGAATTGACTTGGCTCAACAGTTTTGAAATGTATTAGATCCAATGGATCTTGTGTGAACTGCATGTGATTGGCCCGGGTGCTGGTAGTATACAAACAGTCCAGCAATCACCAGTACAAGCCGCACTGAAGGCATGGTTGCACAGACAGAATTCTCATTGAAATCTCTGGTATGGTAATGATAAGATACTGACAGATGATAAAGGTACCGCTGGCTTGGCTAGATGGATCTATCACTAAAATCCCCGTATGAACAATTTGGCAGGACTGTCAGTGTCGGCTGTACTGCTGGTGCCAGTGTCAGTTGGGCTGCTGGTGTCAGCTGGACAGCTGGTAATGTTGTGATGACTGTGGTCGGTGTGGCACTATTATTAATATGGATCCAATGGATCTCTCATTAACCCCATGCACCCAGACTTACAGGCACGAGGGCCATGCTCTGACACGTGGGAAGGCTTACAGGCCTAAAATGGGGGAATATTCCCCAATGCATCGTAATCGCCACCCATGAACCATAGGTTGTCACCCTTGTTTTATTTCTTCTTTCCTTCCCTTCAGTGCTGAACAGTACAATCACTGTACACGAGCATGTCATGCATGTAGTAAACATTCCTCCTGAAACAACACAAGAAGAGAGAAAATAATACATAGATTAGCAAATTAGAATGTGACTAATTAGCTAATAGGATACATTATCTAACTCGGCAGCCCAGTCTGCCACTGACTACATATTATAGATGCTGTATATCAGAAACAATGGATACAGAATATAATATGACGGACTTCCATGCTTTGAAATTGCACATAGATCATTTAAATTAATATTCTGTGAAAATGATACAAAAGACACAAACTAGAAATGGGTTGAAATTACTAGGTCACTAAAACACTGGCATAACTAACAGTCCTGTGAACATGTCATATCATAAACATACAGTTCAATATTAAGGTTATGCACAATGCATAGTTAATAAAGAAGGGACAATGTATATACATTCTACAGACAGAACCAGACTCATGGTAGACTTCCATGCACTGAAAGAGGACACACAACTAAGCAGAAACTAGTAACATGTTGAAAAATGGATTGCTAAAACAAAACACTGTCATAACCACATGATATAGACTCTGCATAACAGAAACAATGTGTACATAACATAAACAAAACAGGAGTCATGGTAGACTTCCATGTTCTAAAGTTGCATATAAAATGTTTAATTGATATTTTGCTGAAATGACACAAGAAACATAAAATAAATCAGAAACTAGTAATGTGTTGAAATTACTAGGTCACTAAAAACACTGTCGTAACTAACAGATCAGCGAAATATCATATCAGAAACTATGGCCCCATTTCAACTTATGCTGCATGCTTAGGTAATAATTAAGCCATAAATCTATCAAAACAGCATGAAATATGAATAAACTAGGCACAATTATCAAGCAGCACTACAGAATTTTGCTATTATGAGCTCTGTAATGGATGGAGTAAGCAAATAAAGTCAAATGTATGCTAACTCATAATGACCCTGTGTAAGGTCAATGATAGAATGGTGGGATGGTGGTCCTACAAGATGAAGTCCCAACAAGTGACAAATCTCTCAAAAAATTGTACAGAAATTGTCAAATAAAGTAAACAACCTGTTGTAAGATTGAAAAAAACTGCACCATAAATGCAAAATGAATGTTGGATAGGTCCATAGGAACACCAAATAGGATTGTCAGAGGCTGTTGCATTGTGTGTGTCTCAGCACACAGTGAAGCTAAAAACTGGTGACACTTAGTGGCATGAAGAGGAGTTCATGGGCAAGAGTTACTGCCCTTTGAATATCTAAAAATTGACAGAATAAGCTGTTTTTTGTCTTTTAGTAGGGCTGAATATTTGCAAGGTAGCAGGCTAATATTCCTAATGTAATGTGATTAGGGAATGTATTCCAGGGAGAACTTTCTTTTCATTTCCAATCCAAATAGCTTTGATTTCAAAACACTGCAGTGCATATCTGATACCAAGGCAAGTTCATGTAAAATCGGCATTGTTGGCTCCAAGGACAAAGGAGAACATAATGATAAAAAAGCGTCATGAGCCTACTGCCCGAATTTGGATTCCATTTCATTACAGAAAATGCCTGTAATATCTGTGTTATTTTTTTAAAGTTCTGAGGCAATAAGTTCAATTCTTATTATAAATAAGTAGGTATCCTAAGGGGTCTCCCTGTACCCTAAGGGGTCTCCCTGTACCCTAAGGGGTCTCCCTGTACCCTAAGGGGTCTCCTGTATCCTAAGGGGTCTCCCTGTACCCTAACATCAACTTTCAGTGTAATCTGATTACAGACAGGATATTTAATGCAATACTTTTCAAGTATGTCCAAAGCATGGAATTGTACATTACAACTGCCTTAAGTTAATGGGCTGATTTCTACGTTACAACTGCCTTAAGTTAATGGGCTGATTTCTACATTACAACTGCCATATGTTAATGGGCTGATTTCTACATTACAACTGCCTTAAGTTAACGGGCTGATTTCTACGTTACAACTGCCATAAGTTAATGGGCTGATTTCTACGTTACAACTGCCTTAAGTTAATGGGCTGATTTCTACGTTACAACTGCCTTAAGTTAACAGGCTGATTTCTACGTTACAACTGCCCTAAATTAATGGGTCGATTTCTACATTACAACTGCTATAAGTTAATGGACTGATTTCTACATTACAACTGCAGTAAGTTAGTGGGTCAATTTCTACATTACTATTGCCTTAAGTTAATGGGCCGATTTCTACATATTCAGCAAGATCTGATGGTAAAATATGTGGCAAAGGCAACTTGTTGGTGGGAGTGGTATCAACTGATGATAATGTTTAGTGATAATGATAATGTAGTTGCCAGTGTGAACTACCAAAACAACAAGCAAACATTTATCATTTTCATGAGGGGAACTGAGGAAGATATACTTGATAAATTTTCTATAAACTTAAAAGATGACATGACACAGACAAATCTCTCCCTCACATGTTTGCAGAATGTGACACAAGACTTGTCTATGTACCTTCTACACAAGTAAAGCTACTGATATAGTGCCAACTGCAGCATAACCAGTCTACTTCACCAGTCTGAATGCCTGAGTGTTTGGACTGACTATAAAAATATGTTTCAGTCAAGCACCCAAATGATCAATATAGTACTTGTACCTCAACTAAATGTAGACTTTTACAATGCCTGAAAATTCTGTAAGAACTCAATAAATGTAACCCATGATCAGTTAAATTACAACTCAATTACACATATTTTTCTGCTATCAAGCGGCAGCTAAAAATTCTGGGGTCTTCCACCAACTTTGACCAATATTTGCAAAGTTAAAGGGCTTTTCACAGCTGGGAACAAACCAATTCTTTCCACCGACAACACAGATTTCCAGGTAGCATGTCTTTATCTAGCATCTGATGGAAATTGAGGACATTCCGAATGAAACAGAGTCAGGATTACAATCTTCACAGTTTGGTGGAAATTGAGGACATTCCAAATGAAACAGAGTCAGGATTACAATCTTCACAGTTTGGTGGAAATTGAGGACATTCCGAATGAAACAGAGTCAGGATTACAATCTTCACAGTTTGGTGGAAATTGAGGACATTCCGAATGAAACAGAGTCAGGATTACAATCTTCACATAAAACAGAATCAAATAAGGTATAAATATTTTCTAAACTGGTGCAAAATCACTTGGTCCAGTAAAACAGAATACACCCCAATATGCCAGAACTGAGTTCTGCAGGTCAAATTCTAAACTATTTTTGCAGTTGTGTGTGCTTTATACACAACTAAAAATGTCATATGTTTATGCAGTCCTTCGCAATAAAGTGTCTAACTATAATACAGTCCCTCAAATTACATGTATATGATAACATAAATTACCCCATTATAATAGAGTCCCTCATATATCGTGGCTATGATAATGTAAAGTACCCCATTATAACACAGTCCCTCATATATCATGGCTATAATAATGTAAATTACCCATTTATAACACAGTCCCTCATATATCATGGCTATAATAATGTAAATTACCTTGTTATAACACAGTCTATCATATATCATGGCTATGATAATGTCGAGTACCCCATTATAACACAGTCCCTCATATATCATGGCTATAATAATGTTAATTACTCCATTATAACACAGTCCATCATATAGTATGGCTAAGAAAATGTAAAGTGCCCCAATATAACACAGTTCCTCATATATCATGGCTATAATAATGTAAAATACCTTGTTATAACACAGTCCCTCATATATTATGGCTATAGTAATGTAAATTATTATCCCATAATAACACAGTCCATCATAAAACATGGGAATGATAACGTAAAGTACCTTAATATAACACAGTCTCCCACATAACATTGATATGATAATGGATTCCATTTAGGGCATAAATATAGTTTTGATATTGAAAAACCTACCTCAATATAAGGCAACCATGCTTATAACACAGTGCGCATTTCTGGCTAATGCAAAGATCTCTTTAGTGTTGGACCGCTGTATGGTCTGATACCAAAAAATCCTAAGAAAACAGATGGTACTTACGGGTGCAGATTTGGACTGACTTGAAGTCGCAGGTCACTTTCACAGATTTCATTTTCACCACATTTTTTGGCAAACTTCACCTGCCAAGTTTTAAAAAAAATTTAAGTGATGGAAATTTTTCTTTTGTGCTTGTTGCTTATGCCTCTGAATTCTGAGTCCTAGAATAGCAGCAGACAAAAATAAGTCATAAATGGTTAGGGACAGATTTGGTAAGAAAATGACAGCAAATACATCAGCTACTGATGAGTTGGTCATTATTATCTAAAACAATTAAAAATTTGAGCATATGCAATGGCATGTCATTTTAATTCTGCAAACTATCTACTGCACAGAAATGCCAAGCCCATGTATGCTTATCTGGCATCCTAAAATCCATATTTCAGAACCTTGACAACATGTCCAGAATGGATGAGTTCATTAAAAATGAAACACTTTATTATAATCATAAGAATTTAACCTTTTCATGACTCAATACATTCTTGCACAGTCAGTAAAAAACAAGGTCCAATGAACATAAACAGTTTATTGATTCATCTAATTCTACAACCATAAATTACTTCAAAATATTTGCCTGAAACAGTAGCTGTAGACATAAGTTTCCAGGAAATTTGATTTGTTCTCTTTGTCTCTGCCTTCATTTTTGTTATAACTATTTAGTGTCTAATCTATTCATTTCTTGTTGTGTACAGTCTGTTGTTTTCTTACCTGAGAAACTATATTCTATGTACCAGTCATTGATACTGGTGCTTAAGTACTTTTCTTTCAACCCTTGTCCCCAAATAAAATTCTTTTGAAAAGTTTTGATTTTCTGGAATTATGTCAATATAATCTAGAATGTAGAATTTACACTAAAAATTTGTAATAATTCTGCAAAATCTTGAATAGTTAGCATCTCTATATCAGGAACTATTCCAACAATAGCACAAAGACAATGACTTTTGTGTCAATTTTTTCTTCCAATTTTATGATCATAAGTACCAGAAATGACACTGATACCTACATAATTCTTAAAAAATTGCACATGATACTTAAAAAACAAGCAAAAAACCAGAATTCTTGAAGCCCAATCTGATGCAGATTAGAACCCAGCGGAGATATCCATGTCCAGTACTAATAAACAAATCATTGTATCCAACATTTAATCATATATACTTATGAAAAGCGGACTTTTGTTATGGAGCTGCTGCTGATTATGTTATACAACAATATTTAATTAAACTTTAAGTAATATTTCATCACCATTATGGGGCCCCGAGTGGTCTAAAGCGCTCTCCGTTACGGATCACTGCCATCTCACCTCTGTCTGCGCTGGTTCGAGTCTCAGATTCAGCCAGAATCGGTATGTGAGAAAGCTTGCAGGTAGCTTCTCGTGGGTCGGTGGTTCTTTCCAGGGTTTTCCCGGGTTCTTCCTTCTACCATTAATACTAGCCACCATGTATAGCCTATCGTGTGCTGAAAAATGGCGTTAAACCCCAAAACAACAACATCACCATTATAATGAAAAGAAATGAAACAATATGCAAAAACTCAGTTTAAAGTGAATATTGTAAACTTTCTAAACCCTCTTCTCCCTATTTTCAGCCAACCATGGCTTATTCTGGGAATATGTAATTTTTATGTAGTGTCAAGCTCGGATCCTGACTTATTATAATTAAATGCACTTAAAAGATATGCCAAGCTTTTGTATGAATATGACTACTTCTGGTAAGGAAAAATGTAAAATTACAGTTCTGATTTAGTAACATATATTATGGAACAGAATTGAATGAGGCAAAATTTATGCGAAACAATATTTAGCAACTTTTGATTGTGAGTAGATCAAAATAAAAATTGTGGGACCAGCAACGGAAATTGGGTCCATCAGATGGCCCTAATTAATAAAGCAGAATCAACGCAGCTCCATATTATAATTTCACCCAAGTTCACCCCTCTTACAATGAGCCATCCCATCCCTCTTACAGTGATCCAGATCAATGCTCACCCCTCTGACAGTGACACAGGAGTTGTAATGAAATATTTTTGATCCCTTCCAACAGATTTCAACAGCGGTCAAGGATGATACACCTCTTGTTGATAGTTATCACAACAGCACCACACAAATTCTCATGAATTTTCTACCTACTGCTTTAGGATATGTAATTATGGACAGAGTGACAGACAGATAGGTGGTATCATAACATTCCTATCACTTTTTAAAAAGTTTGGGCTAAAAAAGAAAATCAAAAAGCATATGACTGACCATTTATCTACTTACAATTTGATATGGACATATAAACACTTACATAAATGTTATGATGACTTACCTCGGCAGTAAAGAAAGCCTTCTCTCTGGTAACCCCTGCATCCAGGATCGGGTAACTGTTAATGTCAGGGAGGGCCCCTGGGGATGGAGTGGGTGGGGCTGATGCCGGCTCAGGTAAACTGTAACTTATTTTGAACTCCAGCGAGTTTAGAACATCAGTGAATGTATCCTGAAGTGATATAAGGGTATAAATACTAAACATTCAATTCAGTGTAATTAGACTGAATTAAACTGTCTACATTATAAAATCTATTTTCAAATATATGTAAAATCTAGGATGCTCCGAACAAATTGACATTAACATGTATTTTGTAGTGATAGTGGTTTTCAATGTTTGATGGTAAAACAACACTTAAGTTTATATTGTGAGATTATGTTATATGCTATATTCAGCCAAAAGATAAATGGGAGTGGCTATGGCTCAGTGGTCAAAGCATTCAAACCATGACCATAAGGCTGTAGATTCATTTCCCACCATATGACTAGCATGGTTTCTCATTAACTCATTAATCCTTAAGAGATTCTTTTAATTTTCACTCCAATTGGGACTAGGAAACACATTTTTAGGGTTACTTCTGAATGCATCCAAATAAATCTACTACCAAGAGATTTTCATTTAGTTGGATGCCTTGGTGTATAAAAGACACTGTTTTCAATGAGCAACATTGCTCACTTATGTCCAGAAAGTAAAAGTTGGTACTTTTGGGAGTGTATTGGACCCATGATTTTTGTGTCCCTGCCACTTTTTACCCAAAATCTCAAACTTATTCTACTTTTTGCAAAAGTTTACCATCCATGTGCAGTTACAGACATTCTTTTTAAGATCTTGGGCCAAAAAGTCTCAAATCAAGAACAAACTAGTTCCGAAACACAGTAATGTGTTTGTCCTAAAGAAAACGGGTCTCAAAAATGAAATTTGTCTGGCTGTATTTTGTAATGTGAGTTGAAATCCTACCTTATTTGGCATCATTTTAGAGTTACGTCTACTTTTCCATAATACCATCCACTTTGGTGTATCTTAAATGATATTGATGGTACAGAGTTCAGAAGTATGGCACATAGTTTTGGCACGTTAATATGGCATGTGGTGTTAATGAAGGCATGGATCTTGTTCATAGTCTGGCTTGTCTGAGCCTTGATGATAGCCTTGTTTACATATCAGAAATATGGCCTCTGAGACTTGATGATAGCCTTATTTACATATCAGAAATATGGCCTCTGAGACTTGATAATAGTCTTGTTTACATATCAGAAATATGGCCTCTGAGACTTGATGATAGCCTTGTTTACATATCAGAAATATGGCCTCATAGGAATCACAAGCTCAGCCAAAATGCTAAAAATTACATTGGATTTGCTCATCTTCTAATGATGACAATATAATGTACTAAGTACACTGATTCATCAAAATATGTGGGACTAGTTGACTTCAAAAGATACTGCAGAACCTGTCTTAAAAGACCACCTTTCTGCCCCCCAAAATGGTCTCTTAAGACAGGTGGTCTCATCATAACAGTTCATAACATTATATAACCAATAAATCTGTGCAAAGAGAACCTGATCTCTCAAGACAAGTGGTCTTTCATAGCTGTCTTCACAAGATATGCTTTACTGTACCATACACCACAAATAGCTGCAAGACAAAATGGGAAAATCATCAGATGATGACCATTATTATTATCATGATTCATGGTGATCTGGGACTCTGGGAGGCCAAGTGGTCTAAGACTCTCACCTTTACAGATCAGTGATATCTCTACTCTGTCCACATGAATTTTGAGTCATGACTCGATGTTGCCAGTATCTGTCCATGGGATGGTGACTCTCTCAGGACTTTTCCTGGGTTCTTCCCCTACCAAATTAACTGGCTGCCATGTATAGCCTCTCATGTGCTGGAAAATGGTGTTAAACAAACAAAGCTACTAGGATAATGGTGATCCACTGAAATTTGTGGTCACATTCTGTTTACAGCTACAAGTCAAAAGGGGCAATAACTCTTATACAAACTGCAAGAATAAAGTGATGTGTTGATATGCACATCTTTAGATGATGTCCGTATAATTTAAGTTAAAAAGTTTCACAGCAATCCATAGATAAGAGTCACATGAATTGACTGAAACTCTTCTGGGTGAAAATAAGTTCCTGGAATTCAAGATAAGACCACTCCTTTGTTTTAACTGCTTAGAGCTAAAACCATCTCTGATTTCTGCAGTAATAACAATATTTTCAAATTAGCTGCTGTGGTGGACATACTGGATGTCATATTTTCCTTTAGGACAGCACTGACATCATTAGAAGCCCTTTAGATGAAACCCACATAATGATCATTTATTCAGGGGGAGTAGTGGGTAGATATTTCATTGTGAAATTTGTGGTCTTGCTCACCCATGAAAACCAGGAAAATTGGAATCCAATAAATTTAGAGTGTTTCATAGTGTAAGACAAAAATGTACACAAAATACAACACAGCAATCCCTCACTTAATGGCCATTCATTTAATTATATGCATTGTTTATTAATGATATTAGAATCTGAAAATAAAGCAGTATAATGTACGACTCCTAAGGACAGCATTATAAAAAGTATCATGTACTTCATTGGAAGGCAGTCTCCATTAGTCAGTATTGGTATGCTGTATGACTCCCCTGGACAGCATTATAACATATCGTCTAGTTCATTGGAAGGTAGTTTCTCTTCTCTATAAGGCAGTTAACAATATGACTCCCCTGGACAGCATTATAAAGGCAGTCTTACTATAAGGCAGTATACTGTATGACTCCCCTGGACAGCATTATAAAGGCAGTCTTACTATAAGGCAGTATACTGTACAACTCCCATGGACAGCATTATAAAGGCAGTCTTACTATAACACAGTATACTGTATAACTCCCATGGACAGCATTATAAAGGCAGTCTTACTATAAGACAGTATATTGTATGACTCCCCTGGACAGCATTATAAAGGCAGTCTTACTATAAGGCAGTATACTGTATAACTCCCATGGACAGCATTATAAAGGCAGTCTTACTATAAGGCAGTATACTGTATAACTCCCATGGACAGCATTATAAAGGCAGTCTTACTATAAGGCAGTATACTGTATAACTCCCATGGACAGCATTATAAAGGCAGTCTTGCTATAAGGCAGTATATTGTATGACTCCCCTGGACAGCATTATAAAGGCAGTCTCACTTTAAGACAGTATACTGTATGACTCCCATGGACAGCATTATAAAGGCAGTCTTACTATAAGGCAGTATACTGTATGACTCCCATGGACAGCATTATAAAGACAGCCTTACTTTATGCAGTATACAATGTGATTCTCCCATGGACTGTGTCATAATATATCATTAACTTTATTATAAGGCAGTGCACTATACAACTCCCATGGACAGCAATATGAACGTTTCATGTACTTCATTATAAGGCAGTTTCTGTATATAGCTGTAAACTGTATCATCCAATGGACTGCCATCATAAATCATGAACTTCATCTGAAGGCAGTCTATCGATAAGTCAGTAATGCTGTATGACTCCCATGGACAGCACTATAACATATCATCTAGTTCACTGGAAGGCAATCTATCTATAAGGCAGTATACTGTATGACTCCCATGGACAGCACTATAACATATCATCTAGTTCATTGGAAGGCAATCTATCTATAAGGCAGTATACTGTATGACTCCCATGGACAGCACTATAACATATCATCTAGTTCATTGGAAGGCAATCTATCTATAAGGCAGTATACTGTATGACTCCCATGGACAGCACTATAACATATCATCTAGTTCATTGGAAGGCAATCTATCTATAAGGCAGTATACTGTATGACTCCCATGGACAGCACTATAACATATCATCTAGTTCATTGGAAGGCAATCTATCTATAAGGCAGTATACTGTATGACTCCCATGGACAGCACTATAACATATCATCTAGTTCATTGGAAGGCAATCTATCTATAAGGCAGTATACTGTATGACTCCCATGGACATCACTATAACATATCATCTAGTTCATTGGAAGGCAATCTATCTATAAGGCAGTATACTGTATGACTCCCATGGACAGCACTATAACATATCATCTAGTTCATTGGAAGGCAATCTATCTATAAGGCAGTATACTGTATGACTCCCATGGACAGCACTATAACATATCATCTAGTTCATTGGAAGGCAATCTATCTATAAGGCAGTATACTGTATGACTCCCATGGACAGCACTATAACATATCATCTAGTTCATTGGAAGGCAATCTATCTATAAGGCAGTATACTGTATGACTCCCATGGACAGCACTATAACATATCATCTAGTTCATTGGAAGGCAATCTATCTATAAGGCAGTATACTGTATGACTCCCATGGACATCACTATAACATATCATCTAGTTCATTGGAAGGCAATCTATCTATAAGGCAGTATACTGTATGACTCCCATGGACATCACTATAACATATCATCTAGTTCATTGGAAGGCAATCTATCTATAAGGCAGTATACTGTATGACTCCCATGGACATCACTATAACATATCATCTAGTTCATTGGAAGGCAATCTATCTATAAGGCAGTATACTGTATGACTCCCATGGACAGCACTATAACATATCATCTAGTTCATTGGAAGGCAATCTATCTATAAGGCAGTATACTGTATGACTCCCATGGACAGCACTATAACATATCATCTAGTTCATTGGAAGGCAATCTATCTATAAGGTCGAGTCTGACACCCATTGATAGCGTTATAAGAATAATCTGTCTATAAGGCAATATACTTTATGAATCTCACAGACAGCAATATAACGTATTATGTACTTCATTAAAAGGCAATATACCTTAAAGGCAGTAGCCTAACTCCCATGGATAATGTTATAATGTATCACATACTTCATTATAAGACAATCTCGCTATAATGCAATATGCTCTGTGAATCCCATGAATAGCATTATAATCTATCAATTGCTTCATCACAAGGCGATCTCACTCGGTCAATGACTCCCATGTTTCATGTCTTGACTCCCATGGACAGGATTAAAATGAGGATGTGATGTGATGTGATTTGGATTTTTAACGTAGCTTTAACAATTTTTCAGTCATATTGCTATGATGTCTGCAATGTGGCAGTTTATTGTGATGTCTAGCACTGGGGCATCATGCCGCAGACATGTAGCATGATGTCCCACCCAGTCACATTATTCTGACACCAGGCCGACCAGTCCTAACACTAACCTCTTAATGCTGAACACCCAGCGAGGCAGCTTTTAGTACCATTTTTGTAAGTCTTTGGTATGACTTGGCCAGGGATCGAACCTCCCGCATTCGAGGCGGATGCTCTAACCACTAGGCCACCGGAGCAGTTTAAAATGAGGAAATGATGTATAAGACATTTATTGATGTGACACGATATGATGTTTTGTTCTCATGCTCCAAAACTAAATTCAAGTGAAATAAATCTCACAGCAGTGATATAATACCCATAACCCATTAAATAGGGTTCATGACCACACCTGTTAACATAAGGAGGCCATATCAACACTGAGTCACATTACAGAGAGGGCACACTGTACAACATATGAACAACAATAAAACCAAACAAAAGACGACTGTGGAACACTTATTTTTCAAATGTACGATACAACCTACCTTGAGATATGCAATCTGTGTAAAGCAGGCTTGCGTTGGTTCACCACGCGTTCTTGAATTCTGGGGTGGCAACTTGATGGAGTCATTTATGTGTCCAAGATTATCAGTAGGGTTCTTGAATTCGACTCGTGGATTGATACGCTGTGGTTCAGCCTCAAGGATATAGAGAATGACTGGTTGTCCAGTGAATCTGGTTAGTAATGAATATTGTAATTAAAAACAAATTTCTGACTGGCCAAAAAGAAGTTCAGGACATAATGCATTTGGCAGCTATTGGAAAAATCCAACCACTGTGTTACAGTGGGGTTTCCCCAACATGGCTGCAATGCTGATCTTATGTTCTTTAACTGGCAATGATTACTAGAGTTATATAATACAGAAATTCCTCTATACAAAAAAGCTAATGACATATATACCTCTACAAATCTTGAAAAATAGTCATCAAATGAAAGTTATGATCATTTTTACTTTGTAATTGTATTTGTTAATTTGTAAATTGATAAGAAACCAAAAATGGCTTTTGTTCAAGATAAAATTACACTTTAATTTGTTGTGTATATTTAATTGTTTGTTTGTTAGCTTTAATTTTTTTAAAATTTCATTACATGCTATTGTAATGTAACACTGTATGCTGGACTTGACCTTGTCCAAAACAGAGTTCATTTCTGCTTGACCTGATTGATTTTTCGTAAATTTTTAAAAAATTTAATTTTATGTAAACAACTAACAATAGCATGATTATTCTCTATGTGTATCAACTTAATATCAGGATTTTTATTCAGGTAAAGTTGAAGAAGTAAATATGTTGATTTGGGTCAGGGGTTCTGGAGTTTCCTAAGTGAATTTTACAGGCTATTGTTTTGTAAGTAAACAAAGCTCATTAGAACATTCTACAAGGTAATTTTCCATTAGGTAATGGTTTTTTTAAAGAAAATGCTAATTGTGACCTGAGGTCAAGTAGAGAACTATATAATCTTGTAATTGTGAGGACTTGGTCATTCGTGCTTTAACATTTAGCACTTTCAAGTTGAATTATATTGTGATCAGTTTGGGCTGAAATGTATTTTCTTCAAATTACTGAAGCCAAGTGATTATTTTCTCTGGAAATACAAAAGTGCTCTGATAAAATTCTTGGATAGAGACATTCACAGGAATTTATACTGAATTCAAACCTGGAATTATATTTCTGTGATTCAACAAAAGACAATAGCTACCACAGACATATCATCGACTTCGGCTTGTGATATTTTTTGGACTTTAACTGAATTTTATTCAAGACTTTAAATTACTAGGACTTGTGTCTGTAAGTCTTGGATTATTTTGGTATTTAATTTGCAATACCATAAAATGTTTTTTTCTCATTTTCACTTTGTATTCTAGGGAAATAAATATATTTGTTAAATTTTACAAAGCTTGTTGTCTTTCTTTCTTTTTTGTTCCTTATTTTAAGAGTATGGAAAGGTAACAAATTCTACACCAAATATTCCTGTATATGCATTTTAGAATGAAATATGAGAAAGTCTGATTAAATGTTTTGTCTCACCTCTGTACAGGTTCTGCAGTGAACCTGAGGCAAACTTTGATCTCCACACAGAACTTGTCCTTCACTCCATCTGCCAAACAGACTTTAGTGTCAGTCATGTTGATGCTGCTGGGGGACACAGTGATGTTCGAGATGAGATTAATGATGGGCCGTGTACGCAGAAGGGCGACCTTGTCTACTTCATATGCACCAACAAGAAGGTCAGGGTATGAGTTACTGTCCATGTCCAAACCACCAGAAAGAGAATATCCAAATGTAGTCCACGGTCCTCCTGGTATGTCCTTTGCATAGATCCGCTGAAGAAAACAATATAAACTTGGCAATTACCTGTCACCGTGTTTTAACTTTTTGTAAATGAAAGTTTAAAAAAACACTAAAATGACACAATTATTAGCAATAATAAAACTATGCATCACAACCAGCTTTTTTATATCCTAGATATTATAATGAAAATTTATTTCAAAGATGTTATTGACTATTTTTGGCATACAGTTAAAAAAAATATATTTGTTCACATCCTCATAGAGTTTTTGCTTTAATGTATCAGTTTACATGGACAATTTTATGCAAAACCTTCAAAATGTAAATTTCTCTTGTGTGCATTCAATAAGCATCCATAGTTCATGACATAAGAAGCCTTGCCATATGTCTAAATTAAACTAAGGTGTTTGCAAAGTGTGTAGTTTTCATTTCTCCGGCTGTATGAATAAGTCAAAATGGGGAAAACAAGGAACTAGACCTGGAAACCACACATTCCACAATGACCATGTAAAATTATATCCAAATATTGGACTAGAAGAATTTCTTATGATGCACTCAGTGTACCAATTAACTTTGCAGTAAATGCGTCTCATAAAGTGATAGAAACACAAAGGCTAACATAGATTTATGAGAATGAAATACAGATCAGTTTGTTTAGTAGTGCAGATCATGATTTTTAATAACTTTATCCGCCTAAACAATCACTGAACAGTATAGCTTGCAGATAAATGCACTTTTGCATAGCTATTGTTTGTGTACTTTACTTAATTTATCTTACGCATAGTGTTCAGCGACTAGTGTCATGTGAAATATTTCATACCTCTTTCTAACCCAGTCTGAAATATTGCAAATGCATTGACAATATCTACTGACTAGGAGTTACTCATTTATGCAATAAATATCATTAATATTTATTGTAGATAACTTGTCTGTGGAGTAATAAAGTAAAATGTGTAGTTGTAATAAATGGTTTATTCGTAGGTGGCTTGCTAGCTTGGTTGCCTGTATAGCAGAATGTTGCCAGTGTTTACCTGTACAGTTCGATTTTATACATCATCAGCAATATAAATGGACAGACAAGTAAGATCTGCAATATGTACCTTTCTCTTACATACAGCTAGGGGAAAAGCCTTTACTGGATGTTTACTACTGTATACTCTCACTTATATGACTGGTCCAATTGCAAACTGCAAAGACCCAGATTTGCCACTGCATAATGCACCAGCATATCTGGGTCTTTGCAGTTTCTTAGGAGTAATCAGTATAACAAACAACACAGACCCTGATCTTCTGGCTCATTATGAAATGCCAGATCAGAATATGTTGTTTGCAGTTGGACTCGACTTATAGGTGAGTATATACGGTATATCTTGTAGGGTGCATATGTCTGTCATGTGTGGGCAGGTTTATTTTAGTCTGGTCAAGACATATAGGATTCACAGGGTAGGTACATATGTTAGTCCTTTGTGGATGTGTATATTCTGTGTGGGTGCATATATTTATCCTATGTCAATGACTTATATTCTATGTTGGGACATGCTTGATGCTATGTGGATGTAACAAACAGTGTAAAATTAAGTTGTGAATTGACGTAAAAGTTGTTTTATTGAATGAAGCAATGACGATGTAAATTTGTTCATGCATTGTTGCACATTAAATGTTGCAAATACTATTAAAATATGTTTGTGCGGGATATTTGCTTACCCCCTTCCTTCCACACAGATCAATAAACAGGACTATAGTAAACTGCTATGGCCAGTGTGTGACACAGTGACGTAATTTTTTGAGTGAAAAGAGCAGCACATTGTTAAAAGCATCTACAGTGACCAGGGCTGGTGCAAGTTTTGTGCAAGCAATGTACTGGCAAAGGGAGCTGTTGTCAAAGGGATGCCAAAACAGACAAGAAAAGAAAAGGGCCACAAAGTCAGACAAGGGTGCTAAAATGTCTGGGCTGGCCTGAGGCAATACTGTGCCCTGTATAGCAACAGAGACATAATACAGTAATCCTTTTCTGTCCAACATCTGCCTAGCACACAATCTCAATGCCACAACTAATCCTGCAGCTTTTAATGGCTTGCTATGAAACTTTGTCAATATTATGGTCACAACCTTAAGATCTACATATTGGCAAATCCTTTTGCACAATTTTTGGTAAAACTATTTACTTTTTTGTCTTGTAGCATTGCATGACACAGTTTCATTTGTGTAACTAGTCCTGCAGCATTTGATGGATTGCCATGAAACTTGTTTGTTGTTGTTGTTGGGTTTAACGCCATTTTTCAGCACATGATAGGCTATACATGGCGGCCAGTATTAATGGTGGAGGAAGAACCCAGGAAGACCCGGAATGAACCACCGACCCACGAGAAGCTACTGGCAAGCTTTCTCACATACCCACATTGGCTGAATCCGAGACTCGAACCGGCGCAGACAGAGGTGAGATGGCAGTGATCTGTAACGGAGAGCGCTTTAGACCACTCGGCCACTCGGGGCCCCTATGAAACTTGGTAAAAATTATGGTCTTCACCTGAATATGTAAACAGCCACAAATCATTGTACAGCTGAAGTCTTTCTTACTGCTGCTGAATTTTATGTCTTGTAGCTTAATGCAGTACATGACATGCTCGTTTTGAATGGGTTGCCATGAATGTTCCTAAATACAACAGTCATGATCTAAAGCTGTACACATCATTACTCTGCTCCCACAATGCACAATTTCTGTTAGAGTTACTGCCCTTTTGTCTTGTAGCTTAACTCACTGAATGACACAATCTTGATAGAGCAACAAGTTCTGTACTTTCTTCTGGATTGCCATGAATTTGGAAAATATTAGTTATCACCCAAAGATTAGAATATCACCAAATATTAAGCCGTCTCAAAATGTTCAATGAATCATCCTGTAACTCTGTACATGTACAGTCATTATTTGATGTATATTTTAAAAAAATCTCATAATATTTCCAATTTGTTAGAGTTATTCCCCTTTACGTCCTACAGCTGAATGCAGTGCAATGCAACCTAACTAATGCATTATATCTGGATAGTTTCATTTAAGAATTACTGTGAAAGTTAGTACATATTGTGATCATCAACTAAAAATACAGTTTTCTGCTCCCACAATCTTTGTAAAGGTTGCTATCCATTTTCTACTTGCAGCAGACTGCAATGTATAACACAATTTGTGAATGCAGCTGCTGTTGCAGTTTATCATGGACTGCTGTGAAATGCACATAATGCTCAACAAATGATATGCATACTGAAAAATCCATTTTACTTTTACTTGTTTAAATTCAAGGAGTTATGTCATTTCCTTTTACAAATGGTCTCCTCTCAATCATTGGCTAGAGGACGTGGAAGGTGGGGATATATTTACATGAACAAATTTCTCGCCATTCATTTATCTTTTTGTTGAAATTATTTTTCAATCAATACACCATGATAGTAATAGAAGACTGACATTCAGGAGTGACATCACACATAATAGCAAACACAGCCTGAATAAAAAAGGTAATGTTGTCTGTAATGTTTGAATGCTCTAATACTTTATTGATTTTTGTAGCAGATTTCAGAGATGTTGTGGGAGTAAATTTTACCAGTGAAGCAGATATTTTATTGACGCAAATTGTTCTATAAAAGGATGTGAAAAATTTACTTTTTCAAAACTTTCAAGGTGACCTTAAAAAAGTTACAACAGTAATAAAATAATGAATCTCTATCATTATTGCAAGATGCAAATAAAAAAGTATACAAGACTGTAAATGTTGCATAGGGATACATGGAAAATTGTTACAGAGACTAAAGTGGCATACCTGGGAAAATGGTTCCTTCAAGCCTTTCAGAGAACCATGGAAGATATAGACAGCGCCAGCTCCCTCATATGGTGCACCTACAGCAATATCTGAAACACAAAAGGAACAAATAGTCTCGAGATCACATGCCTGGCTGAAACCTGCCTAACAGCCAAATGTAAGAACAGTTGGCCAAGAAATATAGGTCAATAGGATGTTTTCTGTGGAAACTGTTTTCAATACCTGTTATAAAAAGCAACTGTTTTAAGGTTTCCCTAGTTCTTATATCTTCATCCAAATATCTCAGTACACATCAGCATCACCTGTACAATACTAGCTAGGTCTCTAGCTCAGAATACTTTCTGTTAAACTTTGTACAATTCTGTTAAGTATTTTTTCCCTGAGATATATTTGTTCTACTGGCTGTTCTTGTTTTGGTTTAATGCCATTTTTCAGTACATGCTTACTGGCTAAAAAGAATTTCTAGAAATTCAAGAAGGGAACATTTCCTCCTTTTAACTGTGGGCTGCTGAAATCATCTTTGATCCTATTCAGAGATGACAAGATTTTAACAGTAAATGCTGTGGTAGACATACTGGATGTCAACTTGGCACCATCTTCATTAGGGCCAACAAGGCATTATTAGAAGTCTTCTGGTGGAAACCTCAAGTTTATATCAATTTCCAATTTTAAGGCTCAACCACAACAAGATTTTCAAGCTGGATGCCATAGTGGCTATATTAGATATCAGACTGGAACATTTCTATTTAGTATCAACTAGATGTTATAAGACGTCTATTGGTGAAAGCACAATGTCAATATGACCATTCTTCTAGGAGATATAGTGATAACAAGACTCTCAAGATGGCAAATATAGCAGTAATATTGGAAGTTGGATTGGCAATATTTTTGTTATGATCTTTAGAAATCATAAGAAGTGTTTCCATGCTGATATGAACATTCCTTCAGAATAACTATTGACAAACTTTTCAAGATGACCACCAAACAAACTGAATGTTTAACTTGCACCATGAGGACAAACTTGGCATTATAACAAGTTCTTTAGTAAATAAAAAAAACATGCTGATATGATCATCCATTAAGGAGCAGTAACGATAACGATATTTAAAAGATGACTACTGTTGTGGCCATTTTGAACATAAGACTAAAGCCATTTTCATTGTGGACCAACTATACATCATAAGAGGTCTCTTAGGGAAAACCTCATGACATTATAAGAAGTCTTTCTGTGAAAACCCATCTTGATATGACCATCCATTCTGGAGGTGTAGTGACTATTTTCAAGATGGCAATTGTGGCAGCCATACTGGATATCAGACTGGCACCATTTTCTTTTATGAACCACAAGACATCATAAGAAATCTTTTTTGTGAAAATGCCATCTTGATTAGACCATCCACTCAGAAGGAGTATTATAAAAAAAGTTTAAATAAGGCCATTCTGGCCAAGTTTTTAGGAAGAGTATAGCAATAACTAACCTGTACTAACGGACAGACAATGGTCAACAGATGACAGACAACACAACACACCATCCTATGAGCTAACAGACAGACAATGGACAACAGATGACAGACAACACAACACACCATATCCTATGAGCTAACAGACAGACAATGGACAACAGATGACAGACAACACAACACACCATCCTATAAGCTAACAGACAGACAAAGGACAACAGATGACAGACAACACAACACACCATCCTATAAGCTAACAGACAGACAATGGACAACAGATGACAGACAACACAACACACCATCCTATGAGCTCTACTGGTCTATAACAAGTAGAATTAAATATGTGAAAACTCAGCATGAAAATTTAACATAGGAGTAAAAACATGCCTGTTAAATATTATTTGTCAAAGTGGTGTTTGCATAAACTATCCGAAACAGACAGACAGTCAAACATAAATGACCAAAATAAGACACCACTTTGTAAATAGTGAGGGTATTAAAATATACTTGGATTTTGTTAATCATTTTTTTCTTGGAGTTCAACTGATAGGAATGAAAAATTCTCAATATGTGCCACCTAACAGACCTTTCTATTTTTGTTTCCATAGGTGCAGCCATATTCATATCATGTGACTGTCCACCATTAAGGTACTGATTCACCTCTGCAGTTAGTGTGAAAGATGATTATTTCTGACGTGTTGATTCTGAATAGCAGCAATTATCTCGAGCAGTCATGTCAACAGAAAAGCCTACGAGAGTGGATAAGTGATGTGTCATAGTAAAATATAAAAATCATTTCAAAAATACAAATGATTAGCATGATCAGAAAGTTCATAAAATATAATCCCTGGGCAATGTTGATTAGGTCTTCTTCCCATTTATTCCCATTTTAGTGGACCAGATTGATTTTATTGTTGTTGTGGGGTTTAACACCATATTTCAGCACATGATAGGCTATGCATGGCGGCCAGTATTAATGGTGGAGGAAGAACCTGGGAAAACCCCAGGAAGAACCACCGACCCATGAGAAGCTACTGACAAGCTTTCTCACATACCCACATTGGCCGAATCCTAGACTCGAACCTACGCAGACAGAGGTGAGATGGCAGTGATTTGTAATGGAGAGTGTTTTGGACAATAGGCCACTTGGGACCCCGGGACCAGATTGAGCCAGTTCTTTAAATTTCAGACATGATAAAGTCACCCCCTGGATTGAATTACAGACCTACTAACATTTTGGTGCAGTGAGAGGGACACAGGAGTGACCGTGATATCTGATTTTAGGGCAGAAAGTCACAAGACAGAAAAGTCACAATTCTGATTTTCACAGTTATGAAAGATGTGTAGGACAAAAAGTAACAAGGCAAAATGTTACAATTATTTTTAATCGAGTTATGAAAAAGACATATGTCTACAAGTTACAATAGGGCTTACGTAATTCTGAAGTCTTCTTACAACATGAATTAGGATTGATTTGTCCTATTAAATCCAATTTTTATACACTATTCATTACAATAAGTCTTAACGACTATATATATATATATATATATATACACACACACACACACACACATATAGTAGTCCCCCTCTTATAAGGCCACCCCTATTGCTGCAGGGATGTGGCCTTATAATGAGGGTGGCCTTTCTAGAGGGGGATGACAAATGCGAATAGTAAATACATATGAAGAAAGTCACAAGTACATTTAATTCTAAAACAATTCATATTTTCATTAAAAAATCACATGCATGTTGTGAAATAAATGTAAAACAAACTGTTTCATCATTTTCAAAAGAATGTTATGAATAACCATTGATATAGTTTTAAAACTGTCTTTATAATCATCTTACAGATCACATCATCTGTTGGTAACATTCTAAAAAACAAACAAGTCTCGTCACAATTAAAAATATCCATGCTATCATATCCCATGCATATAAACATTCAAAAACCTTGTCATTCAAACCAGGATAAAAACATCTCTTGGCTCAAACAATATTCCTTTTTCTGTCCATTTCACCTTCCCACTTCTGCAGAATTGTTTCCTTTTATAATTCACGATATTGTTTATTGGAGTCTTTTTGACATCAGTTTTCTGCAAGGATCCTCAAACCCTCCCTTTTGGTCAGTTGAATTACTTTCACTTTCTCTTCTAAACTGAGAAGTTTTGTTTTCCTCGATGATAAGTTGATCTTTTTGCAGTAAGTTATTCATGTTGCCAACTACAATACTAGTAAAATAATTTTTTATGCATCTAAACAAACTGCCATGTGTTTTTAAAGGAAGTGATCTTGTCATGTGATTCATTAGTTGCAGTCTGGTACCCTATTGTTTGTATACATTTCTTTACACTAAGTGAAAGAAGCCAAAACGGCTTTGATGTGTACAGTTAACATCATGCAGATTT
Organism: Sinohyriopsis cumingii; assembly: GCA_028554795.2. Classification (NCBI taxonomy): domain Eukaryota; kingdom Metazoa; phylum Mollusca; class Bivalvia; order Unionida; family Unionidae; genus Sinohyriopsis; species Sinohyriopsis cumingii. Next base: position 103,125,958 of record CM068840.1, on the reverse strand, counting down.
GACCTCGTGGCCATAAGGATTTGTAATCTTGACAATTATTGTCAGTTAAGTAATATCCACAATTATCAAAGTAAACAAGCTCAAAATCTTACTAGGAGAAGCCATAAAGGCTAGCAAACCATTTTCCTGCTGACTTGTGTATTGTACATCAATGCTGCCACTTCTCAGCAGTTACTACTGTTCAATAATTGTAATCTTAACAATTATCAGAGTGACTAAACCGGACATCTTATGATAACACAGCAGTAAGGCTAATCGGATTGCATGTACTTACCCTTTTGTATGGATTACAATTTGAGTCTTTCTCGACTTTATGGAATAAATGTGGCTTCTTGTGAGGCATAAATGATATAATATTAACCTTTGTGGTACATATACTGTAGTCAACACTTCTTTCAGTTAGGAAAACCTGACATCGAGAAACAGACATCGGATTACTTAACACACATTATGAATAAAATACCGGTTCTGGATACATATTAAAATAAAATGTGAACACTTGTGAGGGGTAAATTTTATATTATTGCACTAATATCCTGGCTGCTGGTTGTGTTAGCCAGGTGGTATTTCATGAGGGGTACTTTTTAACACAAACTTGTCGGTGCCAACAGATTCTGGCTGTAATGAGCGGGTGGCCACTGGTCGGGGGGGGGGGGGGGGGCTGTTTAAGAGGGGGACTACTGTATATATAATGGGAAAAATGAGTCTCAAGACAGGTCATCTTTCAGTAGAGGACAAAGAGAAATCCATTAAATTGATCAATTTGCATAATTACAAATACGCCTTTAAATTAGAATATATTGCTTGTGTAAGTTTCATGAGATGAATTAAGAAATTTAAAATGACTGTGTAAGGTTAACAGATTATCACAAATAGTCAAACTTACAAAGTGTGTAAGATTAACAGATTATCATAAATAGTCAAACTTACAAAGTTTACATGGTCAGTAACCAGGTTTAATTTTACTTTAATGGCTGATGCTATTGCTGACATCTATTGGTGAGGAGGAGATAATAATGTACTAAGCACTGTCTACAGGGGAGATCTAAAAGAAGAATTGCTCATGCAAGCGAGTGTAAGCACATTTGAGAAAATTTCATTAAGTATTTCTTTCTACAATTCCTACCATTAAAGCCATCTCGGTTGAGGTCACCAGCACTGGTCAAACTGTGTCCAAACCTTGCATGCATACAGTTAAATACTTTGCATTCCTCCTGGCTCATGCTTCGACTCAGGATCTTCTGTGGTGTAGCAAACTTATTTACTGTTGTCCCTTTCCATGTGTATACAAAGATGGCACCACCAACATTCTTTGAAGCATCATTGTAATAAAATGGACTGCCAACAATAAGCTCATCCAAACTGGAAATCAAAGAGCCAGACAATTATTAAATTCAAATAGCATTTATTTTCCTGAAAATTCGACATGTATGCATGCATGCATGCATGTATGTACGTATTGCATGCATGGATGCATGTATGTACGTATTGCATGCATGATGTATGTATGTATGTGTGTGTGTGTGTGTGTGTGTGTATGTAGAGGATTTAATTTCAGCACGTTCCTGGCTATACAGTAATGTTTAAGAGTTATGATCGCAAAACATAAAGGTAAACATCGAAATAAATGCAAACGTACACTCTTGCAAGACAAAAGATGCATGGTAATGAAGTTACAAAAAATTTATAAAAAAAAACATGTAAAAAAATAAAATCCATAAAATAAGGCAAATAATTTATTTTATAAACTGCATTGTTCAAAAGTCTAAGAATTTCTCTCATGATACATCACCAACAAGGTTCTTTATTGAATTCATATACAAAAAAAAAACCCTATCTCACAAGGTAAAAGTTGACATGCTTGACAAGAATGTGTTCAATTGTCTAGGGGATCCTGGCATGCTGTTGCACTCTGGGTAAGGTGAACCCTTCTGGAGGTATTCATGGACAAGGTATGTATCCTTTATATAATACCACTTATCTTTGTGATTTGTTCCATATGAGGCCTGACACTAGCCAATTAAGTATCTGATGATCGAAAAGTTTATGTGGGAATTTTCATTCCATTTTGAAAAGTTAATAGATAATGCTGATTTATATAATACTGAAACTCACAGGAATACTGCATTAAAATATCAGTGACTACAGCGTAGCTTTGGCTGCTTTATCTGCTCTTTGATTATACTTAATACCAATCTGAATAGGCAGCCAACAATACCTGATACTTTATCCACATTTTCTGGCCAAATCATATTTTTAGCAAGACTTGAGATATTCCAGAAATTAATGTGTGAGCTAAATTTAGCACTTTTGATTAACAACTTAATATAACCCATTTGCCAAAAGCAACTTGATCTTTGAATATCCTTACATTCATTTTATTTTATTCCATCTTCCAATTAGTTTTTGGGCTCTAAAACAATTTTTCCTTTCATTAATTTATTCAAAATTCTACAAAAATATGGCTAAAGTAATTTAGCTTCAGTCTGTGACAAAAAATTTGCATCATTAACTATTACTGAATTTCCAGGGCCTTCATAAGTGGAAGTCCAATAATGCCAAAGTTCCTGCCACTGATTACATTGCGAGAACTGTGGCAAACAAATGAATCATTACAAAAAAGGACTGTTCTTTTTGTGAACATCTAACACAACAGTCAAACCTCGCATGGCTGAAAGTGTTCAGGACCAAACAAACAGTTTGGATTTTAGAGGTTTTCCTATTAAACCTGTTTTATGGAATATTTATTTGTATATTAATTTTGATAATTTCATCCACATGTCCATCCATACAAATAAAGTTATGTAAAAACATGTCACAATTCTTGCAAAATATTTACATTATATATATATATATATATATATATATATATATATATATATAGATATATCCTACCCATCTCCATTGATGTCAACTGCTATTATCTCATTTCCAAATCCAGAGAATGGAATTTCACCACTGATGATCTGATTTTCCTGGTACTGAAGCTGATTAGAAAGGGTGAAGAATACAATTTGTCCGACATCACGGCTACGAGGGGCACCTGTTACTATGTAGTAAAGTTTTGTATTGTCAAATGTACCACCCGCAACAGAATAACCTGAAAAGGATAATGTATCATCTTACCAACAAGTCTCCACAAGTGATTTCTGGAGAAGGTTACATGCAACAGAGAAGCAGTTTGGTGGCAGATCTGCAATATTTAATTGCAAGACATGCGATGCCAAAAAGTATGCAACAATGGTTTTAACTCACTGAAGAGTTCACAAAGGAAAATAATTTGTCAGAGGTTCTGATAGTAAAGACTGCACTCAGTTTCCTCCTTTTAAATACTCAGTTCTTTTATTTCTGAGTAATCGCTAAAACTGATATTTTCAAGTTTTTAAGCAGCAGGTAATTCCTAATTAATAAAATATATATTTAATTAATCTGAAAAATTCTGCAAACTTAAAGCAGGCAGCGCTGTTTTTTGCTGTATGATTATCAGAAAATCATAAACTTTCCATGGTATAAAAACATAGCCTTCTTACTAAAATTGTATATATATATATATATATATATATATATATATATATATATATATATATATATATATATATATATATATGTTCAAACATAATGTTAACAATCCAAGGGTATATGCTTGCTTGTTCTGTTATTGAAATTCAGCTTGGGGGATCCTCACATCCACCTTCTATAAATCAGTTTTTGAACCAACAATGTCTTTCATTTCAGTAAAAGTGTGAATTGTCAGATTGCTAGAAAAAAGTTTCTGTTACATATTTTCATATGTTGTTTGAAGCAAAACTAATATCAATGCATTGGTAAAACAATGATTTGTCTCTTCCTTAGGTGACACATCAAGTAATGCAACAGGTAATTTGGTACAGTGATGCAACAGATAATTTAGTACAGTGATGCAACAGATAATTTGGCACACTGTTGCTTCAGGTAATTTGGTATAGTGACACAACAGGTAATTTGGTATAGTGACACAACAGGTAATTTGGTACAGTGATGCAACAGGTAATTTGGTACAGTGATGCAACAGATAATTTAGTACAGTGATGCAACAGATAATTTGGCACACTGTTGCTTCAGGTAATTTGGTATAGTGACACAACAGGTAATTTGGTATAGTGACACAACAGGTAATTTGGTATAGTGACATAACAGGTAATTTGGTATAGTGACACAACAGGTAATTTGGTATAGTGACACAACAGGTAATTTGGTATAGTGACATAACAGGTAATTTGGTATAGTGACACAACTGGTAATTTGGTACAGTGATGCAACAGGTAATTTGGTACAGAGAAGCAATGGGCAATTTGGTACAGTGATGCAACAGGTAATTTGGTACACTGATGTTTCAGGAGATTTGGTATAGTGATGCAACAGCATGTGATTTTGATTTTTTAAACATAGCTTTAACAATTTTTCAGTCATATCGCTATGATGTCTGCAGTGTGGCAGTTTATAGTGATGTCTAGCACTGGGGCATCATGCCACAAACATGTAGCATGATGTCCCACCCAGTCACATTATCCTGACACCAGGCAAACCAGTCCTAACACTAACCTTTTAATGCTGAGTGCCTAGAAAGGCAGCTGTTAGTACCATTTTTAAAAGTTTTTGGTATGACTTGGCTGGGGTTCAAATCAGTGATCTCCCACATCCAAGGCAGATAATAATAATAATAACAACAATACCATACTAGTCTAAGATAAAAGAAATAATAATAATAATAATAATAATAATACCATCTGCTAGTCTAAGATATGATGCATAATAAATATTAATACAACCTGCTAGTCTGAGATTTAACATAATAAATTTTAATACTATCTGCTAGTCTGAGATTTAACATAATAAATATTAATACCATCTGCTAGTCTGAGATATTATACATAAAAATATTAATACCATCAGCTCATCTAAGATATGACACATGTTAATATTAATAACATCTGCTAGTCTAAGATTTGACACATGTTAATATTAATAACATCTGCTAGTCTAAGATTTGACACATGTTAATATTAATAACATCTGCTCATCTAAGATATGACACATGTTAATATTAATAACATCTGCTAGTCTAAGATATGACACATGTTAATATTAATAACATCTGCTAGTCTAAGATTTGAGTTAAGTAAGTCAAATAGTTGGTTGAGGGGAAAAGATGGTGAAGAAATTATCACTTACCAAGGTATGAGATTAGAGGGACAGGAGGGTTGTCCTTTTTGGCTGTGGGACTGAAGCTTATTTTTCTGTTTGTTCCCAGAACTGTACTGATGTTTGTTCCTGCCACTAAACCTATAATGGAAAAAATATTTATACTATTAGCAAGGTATATTCTAAGATGCATGAATGATGGACTAATTATGATTTTTAAACATGAATCCCTTGAAGGAACAGATGATCTACTGTTGGAAAATAATGTCCAGTAATTCAAGGTAAGACCATATCTTCATTAAACTGCTGAGTGTTGAAACCATTGTCATTATCTTTATGCAACAATGTTTTCAAATTAGCACTTGTGGTAGTTATAATGGATGTACGACGACCAGCACCTTTTTCATTTAAGACAAACATGACATCTTTACAAGAGCTTTTGTGGAAATCCAAAGAAATTTTGACCATCCATTCAAAAGTAGCAATAACAAGATTTTCAAGATGGCAAATGTGGCAGTAATATTTGACAGAAGAATGGCACCATTTGCATCTAAGACCAACTAGATCTCATAAGAATTTTTATGGTGAAACCCTTTTTCAATTCTGGATGAGAAGCAATAACAAAGATTTTCAAGACAGCCACCATATTGGTCATATTGGATGTCAAATTGGCATAATTTCCTCTATGACCAACTTGAAATCATAAGATAGCTAATGTGGTGGCCACAGTGGATGTCATGGCAACACCATGCAACTTAAGAACTACATAGACATCAGAAGAAATTTTATGTGAAAATCCATTCCAAGATATTCAAGACGGATATCAGCTTGACACCATTTTTGGTTAAAGCTGACGTTGTTGTACATATTTTGGTGAAAGCCCCATGTCATAATGATCACCCATTTAGCGGGAGTAGTGACAACAAGATTTCAGATAGTCATCATGGCTGCCATATGGGAAGCATGACTAGCACTATTTTCATCTAGGACCAACATAAGAAGTGCATTGGGGAAAATCCTATGTTAACATAGCCTTCATTTGAAGAGGAGTACAGATAATATTTTCAAGATATTACTTTCCATCATGGTGCAGTAGCAATAACAGGATTTTTAAAAATGGCTGCCACGGTCACCATATTGGCTGGTAGATTGAAACCATTTGTCTTTACTGAACATCATAAGAAATCTTCTGATGAAAACTCCACACCAATGTAACATTCTGTTCAAGTGATAACAAGATTTTTTGGATGGCTGCTATGGTGAACAAGCTACACATCATAAGAAGCCTTCCAGAAATAACCCCATGTTGATATGACCATCCATTCAGAAGGAGCAGTAATAACAAGGTTTTCAAGATGGCTGCCATGGTAGCCATCAGCACCATTTTCATTACAACAACTAGACATAATGTTGTCCTTTTAGTGAAAAACCCATGTTGATACTAACATCCATTCATGTGGAGTAGCAGTAAGAAGATTTTCAAAATGAATGCTGCGCAGGCCACTTCCCAAATACAGAATGAATCAGGAAAGGGGTTAAAGAAATATAAGTAATGGAAAAATCTTGAACCAAAAGAACAAATGTGTCCCCAGTATCAAGGTCGTAAAAATGTAACAATTTCATTTTGAATGGATAACAAAGCATTTCAGTCATAATGCATCTATGGGATGTATTTATTTCATATTTGACACTAATGGTGGAGTCAAATTTTATATATATATATATATATATATTGCTCAAAAAGAGACAACAGTGGAAGCCTTAAGACCTTAAGATACAAACCAGTCCAATCCACAGCTCCTGGGGCACCTGCCAACATGTAGTAATCCTGGAAAGAAAAACAGACTGGCTCATAATTATTGCAATAAATGTGCATTAAAATACAGTACAAAACCAAATTACCAACCAGATTCAGCACCAATCTCTGAGGCATTATGCAATAAATGGCTTAGTGACAACCTAACTAAGGTGCATTCAATTAATAAATGTCTTAATGATTGGTCAAAAATGAATCAGTGGAAAAAATAAACCTTATTTAGAAGCAACTTGATTATCAAACATCAGTTTACTGACAATATTTCATGGAATATGAAAAAAAAGTCTCCAAGGAGAAATGTTCTGGAAATACTCCTTGTTTGGACAGATTTTCATGAAATGTTCCCATAAACGAGTTAGAAGAAAAAAGTAAAATCTCATTGGACATACACATCTGCTACCTATCTAGCTTGCAAAACTTCAATATAATCTTCCAAGCAGTGTTCAAGCAACGATACCAAAATACACCACTTCCTCATTTTGTGCACACTAATAAATCATTAGTCCACTTTTAACATGGAGATGTGTGCATCCCATTTTATTCTTACATAAAAGGCCAAAAACAGACTTCTATTTGCTAAACATTTTTAAAATTCCTGATCAAAACTGGTCCATATAAGTTCAATATACTGCTTGTTTTGTCTGCAAAAAAATGGTGCTTGGTGCACAGAAATTGGAATTAACATCGCTGTATAAAACGAGAGTCCCTCTATCACTCTTTGCAAGATTTTTAAATAGCCACTATGGCAGCCATATTGGATGTAAACTCAGAACCATTTGCATTTAGGACAAACTAAACTTTTCGTCAAAACTCCATGTTTATATGACCATACATTTAAGACAAATAGAGACAAGATTTTCAACAGGTTCATTGTGGCCATTCTGAGGTCAAATCAGCATCATAATAATTCTGGGTAATCTAAATATCATTATTAGTATTGTGGTGAAAACATGACATTCCATTTAGAAGTAGTAGCAATAAGAAGATTTTCAAGATAGCTGGCCTGGTGGCCACAATAGATGCCAGATCAGCACAGTCTTCATTCAGTACCAACTCTGTATCATGTGAAGTCTCTTGATGAAAAACTAATGTTGATACACCTCACCATCTAGGAGGATAGCAGTTACATTTTCAAGATAACCACTGACCAAACAGATATTGAAAGAAGTCTTTTGGTGAAAACCCCATTCTGACATAACTTTCCATTCTGGAGAAGAAGCACTAACAAGATTTTCAACATGACTGCCATGGTGGCCATACTGGACATTAGAAAGGTATCAATTTCATTTAGAACCAACCAGGCATCTAAAGGAAAATCACCATGCTGATATGAACATCCATTTTGGAGAAGTAGCAATAACAAGATTTTCAAGATGGCCACTACGGTAGCCATACTGGATGTTCAAGCAGAACCATTTTCACTTGGGACCAGTTAGCTGTCATACGAAGTTTTCTGGAGATTACCCATGGTTGATAAAATGGAAAGGAGAATAAGTAATAACAAGATTTTTAAGTTGGCTGCCACTATGGCCATATTAGATACCAGATCAGCACCATTTTCATTTAGGACCAATGAAACATGATAATAAATCTTTCAGTGAAAACCCTATGTTGATATGAGCATCCATTCAGGAGGAATAGAAATAACAAGATTTGTGAGATGGCTCTTCTGGTGCCCATACTGGATGTCTCAACAACATCATTTTCTCTTAGGATCAGTTTAACCTCTGGATGACTGTGCTTAAAGTTTCATGGCAATCCTTCAAGTAGTTTAGGAGAAGCAGCAACAACAAAACTTGCTCTAATGGACATATGATGGATAATAGACAAAGGTTATTCCATTAAGTTCTAATGGTCTATATCCAGTAGAGCTACAAAATAAATAATTTAATTTACCTTGGTGATATAGGCACTGGTTCCAGCTTGGCAAAATGCGTACTCATTTTGCTCATTGACAACTGACAGACCATCACATGGACTCCAATTCTGCCCCTCGCCCATTAACTCATTGTACTGCATGTCCTGTGTCAGCTGGTAACAACTCCCTATCCCATAGTTATTATCTGTCTTTTTATATCGATGGGCACAGGCCTACAAAAGTAAGAAAATTGCTGATTAGTACAATCACTCAAATGATGAGTCATTGAATCAATCAACCAATCAATCAATTGACAGATAGATCAGTCAATGTATGGGTATTGGATAACGTAGTGTACCTCTGCAATTCCAGTCACGATCGTTGGTTCCAACACATTCAAAGGTACATCAATGCCAATCACACATTGCTGATTTGTATAGGATTATCCACCTTTTCCCTCAAATACTAAGCTGTGTAAATAAGACTGCAGTGCAAGCTATAGAAGACTGCGGAACTATCAGAGTTGAGTTCAGTTTAAACTAAATGACAGCTATATCACATGTTGACTTTTGTACTGACATTGTTTGCATGACTCTCATTATAACACTGTTGTCTTGCTGTCAATTATACTCTTATTCTTTAAATGACTTTCATCATAACACTGTTGTCTTATTGTCAATTATTCTCTTATTCTTTGTATGGCTCTCATCATATCACCGTAGTCTTATTGTCAATTATACTCTTATTCTTTGTATGACTCTCATCATATCACCGTAGTCTTATTGTCAATTATACTCTTATTCTTTGTATGACTCTCATTATAACACTGTTGTCTTATTGTAAATTATACTCTTATTCTTTGTATGACTCTCATTATAACGCTTGTCTTATTGTCAATTATATTCTTATTCTTTGTATGACTCTCATTATAACACTGTTGTCTTATTGTCAATTATACTCTTATTCTTTGTATGACTCTGATCATATCACTGTAGTCTTATTGTGAATTATACTCTTATTCTTTGTATGACTCTCATTATAACACTGTTGTCTTATTGTCAATTATACTCTTATTCTTTGTATGACTCACCATAACACTGTTGTCTTATTGTCAATTATACTCTTATTCTTTGTATGGCTCTCTTCTTAACACTGTTGTCTTATTGTAAATTATACTCTTATTCTTTGTATGACTCTCATTATAACACTGTTGTCTTATTGTCAATTATGTTCTTATTCTTTGTATGACTCTCATTATAACACTGTTGTGTTATTGTCAATTATACTCTTATTCTTTGTATGGCTCTCTTCTTAACAATGTTGTCTTATTGTAAATTATACTCTTATTCTTTGTATGACTCTCATTATAACACTGTTGTCTTATTGTCAATTATACTCTTATTCTTTGTATGGCTCTCTTCTTAACAATGTTGTCTTATTGTCACTTATATTCTTATTCTTTGTATGACTCTCATTATAACACTGTTGTCTTATTGTAAATTATACTCTTATTCTTTGTATGACTCTCATCATATCACCGTAGTCTTATTGTCAATTATACTCTTATTCTTTGTATGACTCTCATTATAACGCTGTTGTCTTATTGTAAATTATACTCTTATTCTTTGTATGACCCATCATAACACTGTTGTCTTATTGTAAATTATACTCTTATTCTTTGTATGACTCATTATAACACTGTTGTCTTATTGTCAATTATATTCTTATTCTTTGTATGACTCTCATTATAACACTGTTGTCTTATTGTAAATTATACTCTTATTCTTTGTATGACTCACCATAACACTGTTGTCTTATTGTCAATTATACTCTTATTCTTTGTATGACTCTCATCATATCACTGTAGTCTTATTGTCAATTATATTCTTATTCTTTGTATGACTCTCATTATAACACTGTTGTCTTATTGCAAATTATACTCTTATTCTTTGTATGACTCTCATCATATCACTGTAGTCTTATTGTCAATTATACTCTTATTCTTTGTATGACTCATTATAACACTGTTGTCTTATTGTAAATTATTCTCTTATTCTTTGTATGACTCTCATTATAACACTGTTGTCTTATTGTCAATTATATTCTTATTCTTTGTATGTCTCTCATTATAACACTGTTGTCTTATTGTAAATTATACTCTCATTCTTTTTATGACTCTCATCATATCACTGTAGTCTTATTGTCAATATACTCTTATTCTTTGCATGACTCACCATAACACTGTTGTCTTATTGTCAATTATACTCTTATTCTTTGTATGACTCTCTTCTTAACACTGTTGTCTTATTGTAAATTATACTCTTATTCTTTGTATGACTCTCTTCTTAACACTGTTGTCTTATTGTAAATTATACTCTTATTCTTTGTATGGCTCTCTTCTTAACACTGTTGTCTTGTTGTCAATTATACTCTTATTCTTCGTATGGCTCTCTTCTTAACACTGCTGTCTTATTGTAAATTATACTCTTATTCTTTGTATGACTCTCATTATAACACTGTTGTCTTATTGTCAATTATACTCTTATTCTTTGTATGACTCTCTTCTTAACACTGTTGTCTTATTGTAAATTATACTCTTATTCTTTGTATGACTCTCATTATAACACTGTTGTCTTATTGTAAATTATACTCTTATTCTTTGTATGACTCACCATAACACTGTTGTCTTATTGTCAATTATACTCTTATTCTTTGTATGACTCTCTTCTTAACACTGTTGTCTTATTGTAAATTATACTCTTATTCTTTGTATGACTCTCATTAAAACACTGTTGTCTTATTGTTAATTATATTCTTATTCTTTGTATGACTCTCATAAAAACACTGTTGTCTTATTGTAAATTATTCTCTTATTCTTTGTATGACTCTCATCATATCACTGTGGTCTTATTGTCAATTATACTCTTATTCTTTGTATGACTCTTATTATAACACTGTTGTCTTATTGTCAATTATACTCTTATTCTTTGTATGGCTCACCATAACACTGTTGTCTTATTGTCAATTATACTCTTATTCTTTGTATGACTCTCTTCTTAACACTGTTGTCTTATTGTAAATTATACTCTTATTCTTTGTATGACTCTCATTATAACACTGTTGTCTTATTGTCAATTATACTCTTATTCTTTGTATGATTCATTATAACACTGTTGTCTTATTGTCAATTATACTCTTATTATTTGCATAATTCTCATTATAACACTGTTGTCCTATTGTCAAACTTTGACTCTGAACTCATTCGTCCCAATCCCGCCTGCACCCTACTTTCAAGAATTGTAGCGTCAAGTTCATTTAAAATACACCAAATTGGGCAGTAATACAATAAAGCAGACAGACGTAGCTCTACAATGATATCAAATAATCTGGACTTGCATTACAAAATGCAGAGGGGAAAATCTATCTTTAGAAACCTGATTTGTTTACACCCAAAATTAGCCCGTTCTCTGAATCGGATTTTGTGTCCAGATTTTAGACTTTTTGGCCTGTGATCAGAGGCAGACTGATCTGAACTGCACACAGATAGGTGAACCTTTGCTAAAAGTAAGATAAGATGAGGATTGGGAATAAGAAGTGGCCAGAAGTAGAAAATGATGGGTCCGATAAGATAAATAAAAAAAAAATCTGCATATGCACGAGCCAAATAGCCAATGAAAAAATTTTTTTTGCACAACTAGGCATCAATCTAAGTGAAAAACTCTTAGAAACATATGTATCTGGAGGTATTCAGAATTAACCTCCATAATGCATTTCCTACCCCGATTTCAGGTTAAAATGACAAAAGTCTCTGGGGGCAAAATGAGTTAATAATTTTAGTAGCAAGCTGTAGAAACATGATTACCAAAGTGTCTATTTGTACAAAGCTCAGTAAATCTTTGCAATCATTCTTTTCATACTATTTATACTCACTGCAGTCTGCACAGACCCAGATCTGCCATCACATAATATGCAAACACATCTTGGTCTGTGCAGGTTTAGAAGCAATCAGCAGAACAACGCAGACCCTGATCTGCTGGTGCATTACATAACAAAAGATATGGTTATATGTTGTTTGCAACTGGACTCAACTTGCAAGCGAGTAAATATGGTACACTGCCATCAATGATGTTCTTTGTTTTCTGTCAAAACTATGGATTCAGATCATGAAACTTGTTTTGTCAAGTTTTGAATATGGACGAAAATTTCCTTTACTACTAACACTTGACAGATATCAAAAGAATCACAACAGATTGTTACTTCGAACAGGTTAATCTGGCAACATCCTGCATGATAACACAGCCAAAACAAACAGGTGTATCCAGTAGATTTGTCACATACATGTACATACTGGCCACAAAAATTCAGTACCTGTATATATACAAACCAGAACTACAGTAAACTTAAATCCCATGAAAAGTGACCAAATCTGTGGGGTTTCTACATTTCCCTTTATTCCCTGGAATACATCCAGCACTGATGGTCCTGCTGAGTTTGTATAAAAAAATATTTACTTTGTATTTTAAGGATCCTACTCATATTTCCTACATTTTTTGTTTTATATGTTTTTTAAATATCCAAACATTGGTACTATATACCCTGGGTTGTGCTGATGTGCCATGAAAGCCTATGTGTACATCCATCCATATATATGTACAGTAAAATGAACTCAGGAAGCCAGGTTCATAATCCTTAAACATATAATGTTTAGTATGGTCTTGAGGGCTTTCAGTTTTCAGATCTCTCACTGCATATGTAGTCTTCAGAGCTTCCATTGCATATGTATAGTTTTCAGAGCTTTCACTGCACAGTCTTCAGAGCTATTACTGCATATGTACAGTATTCAGAGTTTTCACTGCACATGTACAGTCTTCAGCTTTCACTGCATATGTATGGTATTCAGAGTTTTCACTGCATATGTTATGGTCTTTAGAATTTTCACTGCATATGTATGGTCTCCCGAGTTTTCACTGCATATGTATGATCTTCAGAGATTGCACTAAATAGGTACAATCTTTGGACATTTCATAGCATATGCAGTCATGAGAATTTTTTCACTACATATGTGTAGTTTTCAGAGCTTTCACTGCATATGCAGTCTTCAGAGCTTTGATTTCATATACAGAGTTTTCATAGGTCTCATTCCATATGTATAGTCTTTAGCTTTCACTGCATCTGTTCAGTTTTCAGAGCTTTCGCTGTATACAGTTCTGGTGGTTAGCATGTCAGATTCCCAACTAAATAGGTGTGGGTTCAAATCCTACCATCATATCAGCTCACATCAGCTACCAAGGTATGTCCCTGGGTAAGGAATATCACTTCAACTGCCTTGGTTCTAAATAATCTACTTGTGTTGCTATGTCATAAAACACCAATCAAACAATTCTCTGTATATAATTAACTGCCATGATTAGAAAGGAAAGCAACTCTTCTGGAAACAAAACCAATTAATTTATGCCAACAACAAGCATCACATTATATACCAATGCCATGGCAAGCATTTTAAAATGTATAAAAATCTGATTCCCCAATAAGGCTAGAATAATAGTGATGCAAGGTGATAAAGGAAAAACAAACAAAAGTCCTTCAAAGCGACTGACGCTCTAATGTCCAAAATGAATTTCCAGGAATTCAAGTTAAGACGGTGTCTTGTTTTTAATTGCTAAGTGTTGAAAACATCTTTGATATTCCTGAATAATAAATATATTTTCAAATTAGCTGTTGTGCTTGACACCTTAGAGGCAAGATTGGTACCATTTTCATTCAGGATAAACCAGACATCATTTGAAACTTTTTGCAGTGATAACAAGATTTTTAAGAATGCCTTCAGGGTAGCTATATATTCTATCAGATTTGCACCATTTGCATTTATCACCAAAAGACATCAGGAGAAGTCTTTTAGTAAAAGAACCCATGTCGATATGACCATCAATCTTCGATTATTAGCAACAGGAAGATTTCATGATGGCTGATGTGGCGCCATACTGGATACCACATCAACACCATTTTCATTGAGGACCAACTGGACATCATAAAGGATCATCTGGTCTTCATAAGACGATATATTAATGAGTAACAATAACAAACATTTCAAGATGGCCACTGTGGCAGCCATACTGGAGGTCAGATCAGTGCCATTCTCATCAAGCAGACCAATTAGATATCATATGAAGTCTTTAAGTGAAAACTCCATGATGATATCACCATCCATTCACAAGTAGCAACAGCAAGATTTTCAAGATGGCTGCTGTGGTGGCAATATTTGTTGTTGTTGTTGTAGGGTTTAACGCCATTTTTCAGCACACGATAGGCTATACATGGCGGCCAGTATTAATGGTGGAGGAAGAACCCGGGAAAACCCCGGAAAGAACCACCGACCCACGAGAAGCTACTGGCAAGCTTTCTCACATACCCACATTAGCCGAATCCGAGACTCGAACCCACGCAGACAGAGGTGAGATGGCAGTGATCCGTAACGGAGAGCGCTTTAGACCACTCGGCCACTCGGGGCCCCGGCAATATTTGATATTTAAACAGCACCATCTGTATTTAGGACTAACTTGATCATGGCAATCTTGAAGTAGTTTTAGCAGTAACATTAGACTTGTGCCAGCGGAGGGACATTGTACAACATAATATCCTGTATTAACAGTAGTGATGAAATAGTGATGATAAAGGATGTATTACATGTAGATACATTGAAGTACAATCCTGACTGTTAAGAGACTGGATTGTTTAAACTTTCAAATCATAATGTGTAAACATACATAACATTATCATCTTAAACTCAAAGTTGAATTTCATAGTTTTGTCAAAAATTTATCTTGCAAATGCACTGTACATGTGTCAAATTTGAATAATGACCTCTCCACTCAAAATAGACGATAAAAATCCATTTAAAATAAAACTGAATCACTGAAATTTGGGTTTATCTTCAGATGGTACTGATCCAAGACATATAAACTAGCTTAAACTGCAAGTTTGTGCACATATTTTCCATTTAATGGAATTACACTCACCCATCTTGCTTGTCTAGCCAGAGATCATCCAAGTCATTGTAGTGCAGTGTAGTAAAGGACCGACACTACAAGCGCGTGTGTTCCTATATATGGTGTTCTTATCAACATCTCCTGGACAACAAATGACCATTGGGAGGACTTTGAGCTCAGCCTATCACTTGTATAATGCATTATCAACAGAATGTTAACTCTAATGACCCATAATGCAGACCCTATCAAACCAGAGGTCATAATATAGACTCTATCAACAGTGAACATGTGCAATATACTACAATCAAGTCAGGTTGGTAGGTTTCTTCATAACAGCACTTTCAACACACTAAGGTGACATGACTTGTACCTATACCTATCAGGTCTAATTTACTAAGATTTCAAATTAACATAAACATCAAATACTGAGTTTTAGAGGACAAATGACGAGATTTTTATTTTCACTTCTTTATTTTAACTTTTCCAAAACAAGAAACCCCATATTCATTGTTATTAAAAAATATATTGCATCTATTACAAAAAACTGAATTTAATAGTATGATGATTATAAAAGGTTGGCACAGGTATTATCTGCCCCTGAAATGCATGGGTAAATGACAAATCACCTGATTAAAGAACTTGATGAAAGCAATGTAGAGATTCTATTTGAAAGAAATGTCGGATAAGTTGTAAAATGAACACTAATGCTGTCAGAATTTATGAAACTGAAACAACTGATGCTACACATACAGTCAATATAGTCAGTGATAAATTGAGAGAAAAAAGAAAACAAAATGTCAATTATTGGGAGGAATTAAAAAACATTGGGAAAAATTACAAAAATGTCATGCATTCAAATGCAGAAGCATAATCTCTGTATATATTGTTTACTTTCACATTATACGAGTGTATTTACAAAAATAAATACTAAAGCTGTACCAATGTCACTTTGTGCTGATAATGCTGATGCCACATATAGCTGATTATTAAAATTGCTGATACTGATTATGAGACCGATTATTTCAAGAAACCGCCTGTTCTACAGTTAGTGAAAGCACTAGCATTTGATTGACAAGTAAACCATGCCCTATTTTTGTTATAACATAAAATACCTAAAATGGGTGCGGATTTATGTTAAAAGTTCAACTGTGGTCTCAAGCTAACATACATATGATAACTATTTCCC
This sequence comes from Sinohyriopsis cumingii, assembly GCA_028554795.2. Lineage (NCBI taxonomy): Eukaryota > Metazoa > Mollusca > Bivalvia > Unionida > Unionidae > Sinohyriopsis > Sinohyriopsis cumingii. Next base: position 103,108,931 of record CM068840.1, on the reverse strand, counting down.
ACATTTTATATAAATTATAAAATAAACAACACCGACATGTAGAATGTGTGACCCGTTTCGCTTTAATGCTTCATCAGACTGAATTCAAAATCATTGCTTATGTCATTAAATATGTTGTTTCTAAGTGATCAATGAAATAAACAATATGACATAAACAAGATGATGTCATAGCTTACAACGTAATTATCTTATACTTTAACGAATAATTTACATGGAGATGTGCATATACAGCAAAGATTAATGATATCTTAATACATAAAAATATATAAAACTGGATCTTAAAGATACATATATCTCTACTGATAACTATATAAAATTATTAATAAATAGAGATAAACAGTTTTAGTAATATTTGTATTATGTATAATGCACACTATTCAATGGTATAGAAAATAAATACATAGAAAAGAGAAAGAAAAAATATTAATAAAATAAAATAAATTTTAAAAAAAAGATAAATATATAGAATATATATACTAATATAATCTTTACAACTGTTAAAGAGGTTATCAGAACTCAATTTATATAATAAAAAAATATGGTGTGCGTAACGCTTACCATCAAGTATTTTATAAATAATTAACCATATTATATTGAAAATTAATTTACAAATTACTTTCATTTTTAAAGAATTAGTAAACTTATTTTTATGTTATTAGATTATACTTTTACCAATTAAAATTTTCTGCGAAGTAAAATAATATGAAATATTCATATCTAATTGTAAACAGGGGACATAATTCAGAAGAAGAAAAAAATTACTAAATGTCATATAGTGTTTTTGAATTTAGACCTTTTGGATATACCGTATTAAGACGGTGAATCCAATAGGTTTCCTTTAGTAGACGTTCCATTTCAGAATCAGCTTTAACAATAGGTTGGAAGGAGAAATCTTGCAATGTATGGGAATTTTTGTTAAAATGTGCAGCAACATGAGATGAAAATGATTGATCGATATAATTTTTTATATCTGATCTATGTTGGTTCATACGTTTAGATATTTGTTGACTGGTTTGTCCAACATATTGTATGCCATATTTTTTGCATGTTATCAAATAAATAACATTTGATGCTGCACAATTAATATCACAACACATATTAAAAGTTTCTTTCATATTATTACTATTGGAAGAAGTATTTTCATTAATGAATGAACAGTGTGAACATCTAGGTCTATTAGATTTAGTTGATGATCATATTTTACATGATGGTTTTTCTAATTTGGAATTAGTTAGGAAATCTTTAAGATTTTTAGTTCTTTTATAAGCAAGTGTGGGTTTGCTTTCGTGTAGCGATTTAACACTTGCTTTACATGATAAGTTTAATAAATCCCAGTACTTATTGATAATCTTACCTATATTAGGCAAACTTGGATTATATTCAATAACAAAAGGAATGATATCTTCATTTCTACTTTTGATTTTATATTGTAAAGATTCAAGCTGTGCAAGAGAAGATACTTTTTGGAAAGCAGTATTAATGATGTCAATAGGGTAATTTCTATTTAAAAAATGCTGACCTAGCTCTGTCAAAGATGATTTAAAAACAGCATCATCTGAAATAATTCTTCTGTATCTTTTTGCTTGACTATATGGTATCCCATTTTTACATGATTTAGGATGGCATGAAGAATATTCGTGTTTTTAACATGAACCATGGTAGTAATGTAATTATTTTCATTTTTCACGACATCAACGTCCAAAAATGAAACTTTAGTTTTAGAGACACTGAATGTAAATTTTATTGTTGGATGTAATTTGTTTAAATTGTCTATAAAGTAATAAAGGTCTTCTAATGAATAACTCCAAATCATAAAGATATCGTCTAAAAACCTTAACCATACATCCGGTTTTAAAAGGCATTTATTTAGAAAATCATTTTCTAATTTTCCCATAAATAAAGATGCATAAGCAGGTGCCATAGGACTACCCATTACTGTTCCCATTTTTTGGAGATAGTTTGTATTACTAAATTGAAAAAAGTTATTTTCGAGCACAAGTTTTATCAAATCACAAATATGTTCTTTTGATAGTTTATTTGTATATTCGTTATCTTCAAGATAATATTTACACGCTTCGATACCATCATTGTGTGGTATATTGGTGTAGAGTGAAACCACATCAAGTGCAACAAGGAATGAATTTTCAGTTAGTTTCGGTAAAGATTTCAATTTGGTAATGAAATCAAAAGTATCTTTGACATATGAAGGTAGTGATTTCATTTTATATCCGACCTTATTTCTTATTGTTAACTCATATATGCAAATAAAACTCTTTACTAAATAACACATTTATTCTGAATTAGTTTTTTGGGGGCACATATGCTCTGTGATATGTTTCTTCAATCTTTCTTTTAATTTAATGATGGTAATCAATGCTTATATATATAAGGTACAGTAATGCCAGGTCAAGTTGACTCGTGTAAGTTTCTTTGGTGGGAATGGTGATCATAATTTGCTTGTCGAGAAAAAATCTACAGCATTCAGTGATCATTCCTGGAATTTAGGAAGCAGTTAAAAAACAAGCAAAGCATGTAAAGTGCGGCAAAAATAAATTTCTGAACTCCTGGTTGTGAAGCTAGCCATAACAAAAGGGGGGGGGCAGCGATTAATTCATGAATGCGTGAAATCCACAGTCGCATTATATGTCACTTATCTTACATTGCAAAGTACGATGGTAGGGTTTTAGTATTAAAATGTCATTATCTAAATAAAGTTTCTTACAAAACTATTATTTGGAAAATAATGTACATAATATAGATTTGCTTAATACCTGATGTTTCTATTAAAAAAGAGAGACTGTAGGAAAGTAGATATTTTACATTCGATAATGCATTTATTTCATGTGACAACAGTTAGACCTATGCACTAAAGGTGATGCGCAATGCAAAGACCATGGAAGTAGTACAAAACAGTCATGTAATGATTTATTTTGTAATATTATGGCTGAATTGCTTGTTGTCAGTGAAGTAATAACTATCCCATCTTTTTCAATTTTCATTGCCTATTACATTAATAGTCTTGGAAAAATATGAACTACTTATTCTGGCAACATTTTTTGAAAATTGGCAACAAAATATTGAGACTGGCGATTTTTTTTGGCGACAACTTTTTAAAAGCCAGGATCATCCCTGTAATGTATATGCTGGAAGTTCAACGGCCACACGAAGCCTCATTGGCCAGTTGGCTGCTGTGATTGGGATGAGTGCATGGTATTGATAATTTGTTGTGAGCAGACAATAAGCGGTAGTTTACAGCAAGCGTGTTAAAAAGTATTTACTTTTAAGAATATATTGTCTTTCAATTAACCCCCAAATCAAATGTTTATTCCTTAATTTCCACTATTTAATTCTGATTTAAAATTCAAGCCATGTCAAGATGAATATTATGATTAAATTTATATTTTGGAAATTTGTTTACATCGGCACCGATTATTTCTGCCAATACCGATTATACCGATTGCTCCAATAATCAGTTTGATTATGAGTATGGCCGATTAATCAGTACAGCTTTAATAAATACATCCAATTCCTATTTTTAGTCAAAATGATCTGCAATAACTCTTGGAAAATAAAGTGCAATTCTTTGAAATGGTAAATCTGTGACTGTTCATCTTTAATATAACAGTAACATTTCACAATGTTCTACTTTATATCAGCTCCTCATATTTTTTCATCAGAATAATTTTGAATGATTCTTGTTAGAAGCAACATCCTATGTGACAATAACATGATAATTGTCAAGGGTCATAACTCTGTCAAAACTGGACACGATGAAACTAAACCCATACAAGACAAATATAGGTTATGAAACAACGTGCACATCAAATTGCATCAGAGAGGTTAAATACTTTCTGAACATGCTACAAGGATCCCATGTGAAGATGTGATGTTAGTCATCTTGGGCCTTATCCAGGAGTTGATAAAAAACATAGATCATACAAGATGCATCTGAGACAATGTGCACACCAAAATGGGTAAGAAATGCTTCCTGAAAATTTTAGCAAAAACAATCTATTGTAGTGGACAGAAAAAATAACGCCATTGAAAATTAGACACAAAAAAGAGGCAACCTTAAAAAGGCAAATCTACATTACATGTAACTGGCATCCGCCTACCAAATGGCATGAAGGAGACCACATGTAACTGGCTAACCGCCTACCAAATGGCATCAAGAAGACTACATGTAACTGGCAATCCGCCTACCAAATGGCATCAAGGAGACATGGTAGATTAGTTGGTTGAGCATCAGACTCTATCTCAGAGTCTCATGTTCAATACCTGCCCAGGCCAGCTGCCTCATAATGTAGGCCCCATTTCCTAGGCATGATACAGCCAATAATGTGTTAAAAGAGCCATTAACCAACAAACACCAAAAAAACCCGTATCAAATGACATCCAATTACCATAAGAGCTGCAGTGCAGTGCTGGTTACAAGAAGTATAAAATGATGGATGGATAGACTTACAGAAAATTGGACAGGAAAGGGGATTGCTATAGTACTTGAATATCTCAATGCTATTCCAAAAGAAGGAAACAATAGATTTTTATGTTTTTTATCATAAGCTGTTACTCAATGCTGAACAAAACCATAGTTTTTGCTTAAAATGACCCTGCTGGCCAGGTCATTCTACAAGTATATAATACATAACCTTAGTCAAGGGAGGTAATGAAGTCTGCAAGTTTCTACATGTCTTTAATCTCAGAAAATATGGGAAATTTGGTGGAGGCTAAATTTACAAGGTTTTAATCTACTCATAATGTTCTAAAAAAAATGAATGAAAATGTTACTTTGAATATTTTCTCAATACATGACCTCTGAAATTGTTTTAGGTAACAATATTTTATAATTATTTTTCTTATTTCCATACTTTGACATCTTGATGGAGGCATAAACAGTCATTTGAAATAACGATCAATTTGTTGATCAAAAGCTACTAACAGACTATCATCTATTAAGCTGGTTAACCAGTGCAAAGCATTAATAATAATAATAATAATAATAATAATAATAATACTATTTAAAGAGGGGAATCCAATTAGTTTCAAATATACAAATAATTACAAACTGAAGCTTGGTAAAACTATGTAATTTGTGTAAAAATTTAATTACAGTATTTGAATCCCTGGAGAAAAAAAAGAAACGGTGAAGGAATATCTTGTATACACAAGTCACATGTTAGCATGATATGTACATGTATCACATACCACAATACCCCTTCCCACTCCACCACTGCGTACTGTAACCCCAAGCCATTGGTCATTTCTACCCTTGTCCTCTGGAAGACCTTGGTCTTTGTGGACTGAAATGAAAATTTATATTCAGCAAGATCTTAAAACTTTCTAAGCCTGCATTCTAACGTGATGTTCTGAAGAGGTTTATCCCATTTCTACAAGAGGACCTTCCTTATGGATCCTAAAGGCAAAATTAAGGACTTATCACATTATAAAAAATTGATCCCTATCCAACTCACATTGCTTCCAAGGCAAAAGAAGGGTCCAAAACATCTTCCTCTGGAGGACTCCATTGATATTCGGCTTAATTTTTTTGTTGTCCTCGAAGTAATGACAAAATAATGAAGTATCAGAGTTTGACAATCTACAGTCAACTGACTTAACCTCGTGTGTGTGCGTGCACATGTGTGTGCAGTTTATAGTGAAGTCCTGCACTGGAGCATCATGCCGCAGACGTATAGCACCATGTCCCATCCAGTCACATTATCCTGACACCAGGCTGACCAGTCCTAACACTAACCTCTTAATGCTGAGCACCTAGCAAGGCAGCTGCGAATACCCTTTTTATAAGTCTTTGGAATGAATCAGCTGGGGTCTGAACCCCTGACCTCCTGCATCGGAGGAGGAATATATCCTGAAATTTTCCTTGTCAAACTGCCATTGCTTTTATTTTATAATATAATGGGAAAGTAACTCAATACAAAATGTATATAGCGAATGATCTGGTTTGTCCAATACTTATTACTGCAACTAGATTAGATGTGATGCAAAGAGCTCCCATATGTAACAAAGATATGTAACACTATTCCCATATGTAACACTATTCCCATATGTAACAAAGATATGTAACACTATTCCCATATGTAGCACTATTCATCAGAGGCAATAGCCAAGTTACAAGTGATCATGCCTTTTACCAGGCATTGGCAACCTTTTAGAACTGTGGTGCCGGGTCCACTCAACTGTACAGTGCTGCATGCCAGGTCATAATTTGTCTCATTAATTTAATTATCATTCTTAGTAAGTATAAGGCAAAAAAAGATGTCTTTCCTATTGGCCTGGTTTAAAATTAGGTTAGACTTATGATTAGAGTATATAATGTACTAAATATTTCAAAGTACTGGAGGAGAAAAAAAACCTGGCTCAATTAATTCACAAATCAATATTGGGACATTTTTTAAAAATATATATTTTTTAAACCATGGAGGAAAAAGTCTGGCATGTCTCAGAGTGAGGAGTGTTCCAGCAAGGCTGTGTCTTGACAGTAAATTACTGTACTTTTGAAAAATAATATTACAATTCTCAACCCCACAACCTTCAAGGTCTCATGCTGCCCTCAGTTAGAGCCAATTCCTCAAAGTCTCTTGAATGTACCAACTGATTTGCTCTTTAATTCCCCCATTTCATTCACCACATTTGCTCTCCAACATCCACCAAGCCTAACCAAATTAGAAGTGATATATAAAGACCACAGGAATATCTGCATTGTTTGTCTGTCAGAACAATTCAATTAGTGACTTAAATTATCAGCTGTCTCCAGTAAAGGCAATTACTATTGTCTGAACTTGGTGTAGTACATGGCATGGTGTTTACACAAAATCAGTCTCAGCTGACTGCCTTTTAAGACCATTCACCTTAATAGCCAGTGTCAACTTTAATAGCATCACTATCTTACCCATTGCCTCTGCATGCTTGAATTTGCCAGTTTGGTGTGTGTGTGTGTGTGAATTGAATTTTTAATGTAGCTTTAAAACAAAAATCAATCATATCACCATGATGCCTGCAGTGTGACAGTTTATAGTGATGTCTAGCACTGGAGCATCATGCCGCAGACATGTAGCATGATGTCCCACCCAGTCACATTATCCTGACAATAGGCCGACCAGTCCTAATACTAACCTCTTAATGCTGGTCAGTTGGTGGGTAAACTTTTGTGTTAAAACTGATCAAAAACAGTACAATCAAAAGTACTCACCCCTTTACTGAATGTTGGCATCTCTCTGGGACACATGTTGTGCCACAACTTTGGGTCCCAGAAAAAATGCCTGTTCCCTGTTGTGCTAATCAGTAGAGATAGAGGGAGGAGAAGGTAATTATCAATTTTTAATTAATTATTAATTAAAACAGTTTAACAAAGTTTGACCAGGAACAGGGCTGCAATTAAAGGTCAAACTGAAAATCATTTTGCAAAAATCCAAACATACACAAGGGCAGGGGCACTTCCATCCATGACACACTGGTGATCTTTGATCAACACATTCTGCCTTTATGATCTCCTCCAAGGAAGAATAATAGTAATGGCTCAAACCTTGTCGGCTTTCCAAGTTTCATAAAAGAAAGGTCTCTTCTTTCTGGTAAGGGACTGACAAGCTCTCAATGGTAGTGACGATCTACCATAAATGGTGGAAGCAGAATATCAGTGGAGTCCTCCAGAGGAAGATGTTTTGGACTCTAATCTTTTGTCTTGGAAGCAATTAGATATAATGTAGTGCCCTAACAGCACATAACATCTTGATCATCCCTAGCACAGATTCATTCAGACTGAGGATCTCTATGGCTAGCTGAGCTATAAACAAACATAGTTCATTTCGCTAAAGTTCCAGGTTGGCAAAGAAAAGAAATGGTATTGTATTGGCCAGTAACCTGAGACAGTCAGCCTCAAAGGCAAAGCATGAAGTTCATGGCAAGGCAGGCATAAACAGTTTTAAATATAAGGTCCTTGAAGGAAGCTGCATTCGGTGATTCATAGTGGTTTAGTCCAAGACCATAAAAAATAAGACAGGTCAATCTGGGCATAAGAGTGCAAAATATGTTTCTTACATCTGAATACCTAATGAAATTGGCAAGGTGCAAATTCCGAACAAACTGCGATGTCCTGAGAAAATTTTAGCTTGTTGAAAATGGCAGTTGGAAATGGCAGTCCTATAGCCTTGATGGTCAATACTGAACATACTTTGTTTGAAAAAGAAACAAAAGGAAGTCAATGACAGGATTCACTAATAGACAGCTAGGATCAACATGTTCCTACTGCATCCATACCTGTCAACCCCTTGAGATGAAAACCTGTACGCCAGACCAATAAAATCTTCCAAAGACCAAAAAACTTGTACAAAAAAATGTCTTCATACATTATATAAGATCAACCATTCTAAAACAACAATTTTACGGACATTTACATAATTATTTACATCTCTGAAACTTTTATTTTATTCTTTTTTGAGTGTGCTGTAATACACACACACACACACACTATATGCAACACATGCACCCTTTGCACTCTTCAAAATGTAATCAAGGGTTTAAAGTCGATGCAGCGGTGTCAATGTTTATTTTACACTGTAAAAATAATGTTAGTATGTCTGCTTTCAGGTACTTATGTTATACTGTTTTAGTCAGATTTTACTTACACTGATGTCTTATTCCTAATAAATTCAAATTCTAACACAAGCAAATGGATATGTTTTCAAGTTCCGTTGGCCTGCATTTCAGTTGGCTGGAATGCGATGGCAGTTGGAATACCAAAAATCGGTTAAAAGTATCATAAGAATCTTGAATGCAACAAAGCTATCTAAACACTTTCTTCAATATTAATATATTTTTATTCGTTTCGTTACAAGAAGGATACTTCAACTTAACCAAATTTCGGCATTCCTGGCTTTTGTAACTTTCCAAAGCATATCAGAGTTATCCCCATCTTGCGTGTGCATAGCTAAAATATTCTGGATCATGTTCGATTTTAAAAAAAAATTACATCCAGACTCCCATGTTTAATTTTTTTGGGCAAAATTTAATAAAACTAAACACGAATGTTTATAAAAAAGAACCGTACAAAAAGTTTGTATGGCCATACACTGATGAAAATGGGAGAAAAAAATTTACACATTACGGGTAACCCAATACAATTTGACAGGTATGTTGCATCTATAACAACTGATTCTCCACTTGGAATTGTAGACTCTGGCTGGAATAATGCAACTGGCAACTGGGCCCATAAACTTGTTCTAGCAGATAGGTCACTTGTGATGAGCCAAGTGTGAAGGTAGAGAGGGTGAAGGCTGTGTGAAGGAGGGAGCCTCACTGTTGTGACAGATGATCCCTTGTCTATGATAATGACCTTGGTTGACTATCAGGCGGTCAAGAAGATTGCTGAGGCCACAGAGAGGCTATGAGTCTCATATGGGAAGTGATATGATCTGGTAAAACTGTGGCAAAAGTCATGATGGTGGAAAGGCATATGTGAACATTATTGTTTTTTTAAAATTTTTATAACTTCAATATATGCTATTGATAATGTGAAACTGATGTTGGACTTGACCTTGTCTGAAATCAAGTTCATTTTCTAGCTGACCTGAATCATTATTGTTTTATTCTGTAAGAAAAACAAATACATAGCTAAAATATTCTCTATGTTTATGAGATAATTATTAGGATTATTACTTTTTGTGCAAGTCAAGGACATTGTGTTCTTTATTACAATTTATTGTATCTAGTAATACTTGTAGTTTTTTTCCATTAGGTAATAGTTTTTAAGAAAATGCTAATTATGACCTGAGACCAGACAGGACTATATAATCTTGTTTTTCTTGATGTTATTAATTCGTACTTTAAATCTTGGCAGAGTCAATTGCATTATTGCTGTGTTCATTAGTTCATCTGGGCTGGAAATTTATTTATTCAAGTTATTTATTCACTGGAAATACAAAGTGCTCTTCAAAAATAACATTCTTGGAAAAAGAGACTTGAATTTAAAATGAAATTACAAGTAAGGATATATTCTTGGACTGAATTATTGTGATCCAACAAATGTCTATTGACCATTACCACTACACGAGCCACCACAGGCACATCAACACTTCAAGCATAGAATTTAATTTGGATTTCCACTAAAGTTTATTCAGAACCTTAATCATTAGCATCTGTGTCTATAATTCTAGTATTAATAGGGATTTAATTTGCAATACCACAAGTTCCTTTATTTTAACATTTTCACTTAAATTATTTACTGAATTTTACAAAGCTTGTTGCTTCTCACTCTTTTCTATTTCTTGTTTTTAGACCATAGAGTTGTATTAACATACTATGCCATATGGAAGCTGAATGCATCTACTACCCATGCCCTCTGTTACGGGAGTGGAGGGATGTGCAAGGTCATCTGTTGTTGAGTCTGGTCACAATAAATCCACCACAAGCTTTCCTCAAAGAGTAAAATGAGACTATTACCGAGCAGTGTAGAGGCCATTCCATGAGGTTTATTTTCCCTGATGTGGATAGGTTGTCGGCTATACATTCTTCTTGCCTTGAATTTGGTGAACTTAGGTCGTGATGTCCTCCGATGCTACCCAGCATAGGAGGTTCCAGACCTCCATGTAAAGAAAAGGATCATGTGTACCTATTTGATGTTGGACATGTACTATTCTACAACAGATGCATTGTTGGGGGAGACCATGGTACATCAACCCCTCGCGCTGTCAATGTACCTTTGCAATGCTAGAAATGGAGATCAATTTTCTAAACTGCTAAAGTCAAGGGACAATTCATCCAGAGTCCAGTGGTCTTGGAGGATCAAACCTTCTGGTTTTAAATGAATGCCCCAACCAGAATCTGATGTGTGGGAGTGGGAGTGGGGCTCAGGTGTATCCAAGGGGACACCAGTCAGAAACCTGTCCCAATTCATCAACCAACATAGGTGGTGATGAAAAAATCTGGTCTTAACAGAATCAGAGCTGAGAGTCAATATCTGCAATGTTTCCATGATTGCAAGAAGGAGGAACAGTAGAAGGAGATGTCCTAAGGGAACCAGATGTGCAGCGGCATTCAGGGTTTCCAACAGGAAAAGGTAAAAATGAACCTTGCTCATAGTGGCTCTAGAAATATCAGGATTCATTTCATCAGGTCATGTGGGATCCAGACTATATTCTGATTCATGAGGAAGCTCATTCCCATGTAAACAAAGTCTCAAGATGAAGTGAGCTCTGGGTTCTTGAGGCTGAGTGAAAGACTCAACCAAGTTACTGTAGGCCAGCAATGGAACAGGTCCTGATGGAGGGACTATACCTGAACATATATATATATATACATCTAAGATATACAAGGTCTTTTAAGTAGCCAGAATAACCAGTGAGGAAACCTGGGGAAATTCTTTTTCTTTAAAATTCTAACCCTATGCAAAATTTGAAACTGTAGAGCGCCACCTTAGCCAATTTGTAACAAGAATTTTAACTGCAGATCCAGATAAGTAGCAAAAACTAAATGTAAGTTTTTCATTCCATCTTCTGCAATATATTGATTGCCCTTTTCTATGCTCAGATTTCGCTTTTTTGCCACTTATATTAGTAATAATTATACTTATACCTCTCTTGGGATTTGGCCTATATTAACCTATAACAAAGCAGTAAGGTTCACATTTAATACAATTTCTCTCTGAACAGGTGCCTGGGTAACCAATCATTAGGACTGACAGGTATTAAGGAGATGTTTCCTAAAACTTTGACAGCTTTAATGGTCTGCACATGGACATGTAAGGCCAATGAGTGGATCATATCTTACTGACAATTTTCCACTCTGGGGGAAGAACTATTCAAATCAAAAGATACAGGTTTTTTGGCATGAAAAAGTAATAGCTATGCAATAGAGACAGGTAAAATATTGCTGCTATTAAATTTAATGCTGGCAATAAAGCTCACAGAATGAGCAATTTGATTAATCAAATGAAAACCAAGCTGGACTAAAATCATGGTCTTATTTTAAAATTATATGATATCACATAATAATTGGTTTTCATAAGCCAAGAACAAAAATAACAATATAACAAGTAACAAGGATAAAAGAAAATGTGACCACTTCAGTGGAATTCATGACCATATCTGCAATATAACAGGGAAATGGTATAATGAGGGACACTAGAGCAAGGAAGCACTGTAGTTGTTTTTCTTCTAAAGTTTATATAATATAATTAAGCATGTGACTTTTCTGCTTGAATTTAATATTTAGGTTTTGAGCAATCCATTTTGTCTGTATTTTCCAAGTTAATTTGCATATAAAGAATTATAAAATTGCTAACTTCAACTTAACAACTACATACTTCTAAGTATAATACATATGTATCACAATGACATTATGTATTTATATACATATGTTTCATAAGGACACTACACATTTATATACATAGGTATCACAATGACATTATGTAGGTGTATACATATGTATCACAAGGACATTATGTATATGTATACATATCTATCACAAGGACATTATGTATGTATATACATATTTATCACAAGGACATTGTGTATGTGTATACATATCTATCACAAGGTCATTATGTATGTATATACATATGTATCACAAGGGCATTACACAAATATAATACATATGTATCACAATGGCATTATGTATTTATATACATATGTTTCATAAGGACACTACACATTTATATACATAGGTATCACAAGGACATTATGTATGTGTATACATATGTATCACAAGGACATTATGTATGTGTATACATATCTATCACAAGGACATTATGTATGTGTAGACATATGTATCACAAGGACATTATGTATGTGCATACATATCTATCACAAGGACATTATGTATTTATATACATATGTATCACAAGGACATTATGTATGTGTATACATATGTATCACAAGGACATTATGTATGTGTAGACATATGTATCACAAGGACATTATGTATCACAAGGGCATTATACAAGTATAATACATATGTATCACAATGGCATTATGTATTTATATACATGTTTCATAAGGACACTACACATTTATATACATAGGTATCACAAGGACATTATGTATGTGTATACATATGTATCACAATGGCATTATGTACATACTTATGTATCACAAAATTTCTACTTTTCTCTGAAAACATGGGGATAATGCTCATAGTTATTTCATAGACAACTTACTGTATTCAGTCTTTAGTAATTGTTCACATTCATTCTGCACTGATGATGTGGCATCACATGAATACACACCTCCTGTGAATTTCTCTTTTATACTGGGGAAAAGATTCAATCTAGGGGCACCCACTAGTAATCTGAAAGCAGAAATAAAAGGCATTAGCCAAATGATCATATTATACAATTAAATAACGACTTACAGTTCTGGCCTGAGGCTTCACTTCCATCCATTACCTTGACAGTAAAATAATTTATTATTGGATGCTTTGGTTCCAATGTCCACCAGAATTTCTAAAACATCTTCACGCTATAAAATAAAGGACCAAGAGGCCTAAGAAGGCCTAGTATTGCTCACCTAGTGTATATAACTTAACTCTTGACTAATTTACTAAGCAGACTTATGCAGTACTGTGTGTGTTTGATTAGAATTTTTAACGTAGCTTTAATTTTTTTTAGTCATATCACTACAATATCTGCAGTGTGGCAGTTTATAGTGATGTCTAGCACAGGGGCATCATGCTGCAGACATGTAGCTTGATGCCCCACCCAGTCACATTATCCTGACACCAGGCTGACCAGTCCTAACACTAACCTCTTAATGCTGAGTGCCTAGTAAGGCAGCCATTAGTAATATTTTTGTTAAGTCTTTGGTATCACTCAGCCGGGGTTAAAACCCATGACCTCCCGCTTCTGAGGCGGATGCTCTAACCACTAGGCCACCGGAGCGGTTATGCAGTACTGTACAAATGCAACCTATGCAGACTATCTCTTTTACTGAACCACACTAAAAACATAAATACACTCTGAGAGAAACGTACATGTAAAAATACACTTGTCTGAGTCTACATATTGGTGGTGCATTCAAATTTATATTCTTAGTAGTCTCAATTCATACATTCTACTTGGTATAAAATATTTTACCTTGGTTGCATATCAGAAAGTTCTAGGCCCGCCCCCTTTCCAAAACTTAATTATGGGGGCCCCTTCCAAAAAAAACCAAGTTATTTGATAGGAATTTTGGACCCCCACTATGCCCAGGCCCCCATGCTATTGTGGGGTTTGCCTGCGTGGTTGTAGCTGTTCCGCATAAATGTACTTGTATACTTATAAAACAGACATATTAAAAGATTGAAAAGGGAATCAATTACATTTTCTGGGTGTTTATAGCAGAATTAAAACATCTACTACATCCAAAACAAACAAACTCTCTCTCACTTGGATACTTAACTTGTGCCTCCTAGCTAACATAAAGATAGTACAAAAGGGTGTAAAGACTGCACACATTCTTCATAATTATATTTTAATATCTAAATTATGAAAGAAATGTGGAAAGTCATTTTAATACTAATCAAGAGATATGAAAACAAGCTTACAACAAGGGTCCCTGTATTTTAGTATGTATATTTAGACGTTACTTGTAAATAGTTATTTTTATGTGAGAGAAAAATTTGCACAAAGATATATATATATACGTATACATATACATTGGAACCTTGTTAATCTGGAAGATCTTCATTCCCAGTGAATATGTCTGGATTAACAAGTTCTCCAGATTATTGATACATGCACATTTTATTTTACGATGTCATCATATAATATATATGCACATGTATTTGCTAGCCGTACATGTGCTGTATATAAAATAATGGTCTAAATAAATTAATGAATACATGTAGATCTATTGATTTGTGTTTATTATGTTGCATTATACGCATGAATCAGATATAATATGCCAGCAGATATCTTGAACGGCAGATTTTTGGTCATCTTCAGAAGTCTCCAGTTATCTCAACCATGCTTCAGAACTTCATTAGAAAGACTGTTGTCTCCAGTTATCTTAACTATGCTTCAGAACTTCATTAGAAAGACTGTTGTCTCCAGTTATCTCAACCATGCTTCAGAACTTCATTAGAAAGACTGTTGTCTCCAGTTATCTTAACTATGCTTCAGAACTTCATTAGAAAGACTGTTGTCTCCAGTTATCTCAACCATGCTTCAGAACTTCATTAGAAAGACTGTTGTCTCCAGTTATCATAACTATGCTTCAGAACTTCATTAGAAAGACTGTTGTCTCCAGTTATCTCAACCATGCTTCAGAACTTCATTAGAAAGACTGTTGTCTCCAGTTATCATAACTATGCTTCAGAACTTCATTAGAAAGACTGTTGTCTCCAGTTATCTTAACTATGCTTCAGAACTTCATTAGAAAGATTGTTGTCTCCAGTTATCTTAATTATGCTTCAGAACTTCATTAGAAAGACTGTTGTCTCCAGTTATCTTAACTATGCTTCAGAACTTCATTAGAAAGACTGTTGTCTAAACCACACTTAAGAAGTTCATTAAAAAAAGCTGCTGTCTACAGTTATCTTAACCACACTTCGGAAGTTCACTGGAAAATAACAAATATACACATGGCTTTAATCTTTATATTCTGATCTGTATCCTTTTAACTTTAATTTTTTTCTCTTATATGTCTAATTCTTGAAAATTTACATTTATAGGAAAAATATGCTTAAGAATGTTCATGGAATTTTCCAGAAATAGGTACTGTATAAAGTACAGTGTAGTTTACTTTTGGGAATTCTGCATTAAAACAGTTTTAAGATATTTATAACAAATGTATTTTCAACAGTTACAAATTGAATGGTTTTATATCAGACTTCATTGCAGTAAGAAGTTCCAATGAATGGTTTTATATCAGACTTCATTGCAGTAAGAAGTTCCAATGAATGGTTTTATATCAGACTTCATTGCAGTAAGAAGTTGGATCACTCCTATGGCCTAAATGGTTAGAGCATCCACCTCGGATAAGGGAGGTCATGGGTTTGAATCACAGACAAGTCATACCAAATACTTAAAAAAAATGGTATTAGCAGCTGCTTTGCTTGGTGCTCAGCAATGAAGAGGTAAGTGTTAGGACTGGTTGGACAGGTGTCAGGATAATGTGAATGGGTGATTCATGATCCTACATGTCTGCTAGACATCAATATAAGCTGCCACACTGAAGACACTGTAGAGATATGACTGAAAAATTTGCTACATCAAAAATCAAACTCACACACACTGTTAAGAAGCTGGTGTACTGACAAGGAGACCCTGTCTTACCAAACCTGTTTTTACTTTATACAAGGATACTGTCCATGCTGATAAGAGGTCATAAAGATATTAGTAGTAAATAATACAGAACATAAAAGTATAGGGTTTGCAAATGACACCACACCTATCCTTGATTGGTCTCAGAATTTTTTTATTTCATTCTGCTCTGAACCTATATGAATTTTTTCTACAATGTTCAGATAAGATCTCAAAGTAGACCATGATAGAACTAAAGTAGTTAGGAAGATCTGTACCGTCGTGCACACTGGAAATTATGTTTTGCAATGATAAACAACATCAGTTTCAGGCCATGGAAATTTGAATTAACTGCATCTTGGCAATTATTACAATTTGTGACATGTCATAGGGTTAAACAAAAGCAGGGTCTGTTCTAGGACCGAAGATTGTGTGAACTGTGTTAATATCTGCACGTCACATTTTCAAGTTCTACCTTCGTTTTTTCCACAAATCCTTCATAAGAAAATGTCCCCTTTTTCTCAAATGCAGGGAGAGGGTTAATTATAAATTTTTCATTCTAGTGGAAAAGGTCATACAATGGTCAATATCTTAAACAGCTCTAAATCAATACTGTGATTAATGTATGGGACAATGGCATAAGCAGAAAATTTTAAGCTCTTGTACAAGAATGGATTTGTCAGCATGTCAGAAAAAATCTGGATCAAATTGAAATTTCATTTGGACGGTAAAATTCCATCATTCATGCCCAAAAGTTTGTCTAGGATGATTGACCTGGATTTTTTCTTGCAATATCCTCAAAAATATTATCCTGGGTGACCCAATTCTTCCAGCCCTGTAAATGACTGCACAATAAAATAGTTGCTGTATGAATCACCTAATCATTCATTTGTGCAGACAGTCTTAAATACATTTTATACATATTTTCCAGTTTATACAACTCTTTCTACTATGATTTGTTTTATATGGTTAAGTACACCATGTAGTCATCATATGTCCCCTGAAGCACGTGTATTAGGTATAATGGCATGTTAGCATAACACGGGATATGCCATGCTGATTAAAAGTGAAGTTTTAAAAATGTGAAGATAAAGAACCACCAAAATGTAACTAGTTATGAAAATTAAAAAAAACTGATGCCTAGCAAAAATAACTGTGACTATACAAAACAAGGCACAATATACGTGTAGCTACAATATCTAAACGCAGCTTCAAGTTAGATTATGACATATTAGTCATGGGGCCATTCCTGAGATCTTTGCTAATTAAAATAAACAGTCTGTGAACATCTCTTTCTGTGATTAAAGTCATTCACTTGGAAACTACAAATGAGGAATTCAAGGTGGAGAAGTAAATTAACAGACCCCCACTCAGGAAAAATGTGCACAATTTGCAATTAAAATCTGCAGCAAATCAGCCTCATTCCACTCATATACACATGCGTTTGATCAAAATCTAATAATGGTCCATGACTACCATCTATCTTATGCCACGGCACACCTATATGTCAAATACATTAACAGTCAAAGACCATGTGATGTGTTTGATCATGCATATGCACTTACAAACACACAGATGGGCAAAATAATGCACTTCTTATGGCCTTTGGTTTTTTTTAATAAATTACCAATCCGCCCCTTAAAAATAACAAACTAAAGTTTGAATGTGCTGTTTGTATGAGGATTTACACATTAAAAAAAAAAATCCAAATCCAATAACGTTTAATTGTCCAGCAACACTGCTAACTAATTCCAGGCTACGGTAATCTTTTCCAGTGCCAAAATTCTGAACATATGATTAGCCTTGATATACTGCTTTGCAATGAACCAAACTTACTAGTTGGCAATGGTGGACTGAAAAAGGAAAAAACAGAATCACCAGTATATTAATATGACAGAACAACTTTTCATTATATAACTGCACATCTGGATGTACTGTATTAAGAGTTTAACCAATACATACCAAAACATGGACATAAAGCAGCTAGTACAGAAATTCTAGTTCTCAAAGGTAGTCACTTGAACCAGACAAAGATAATCTCACCCTATATCTACATTCCTACATGAGTTTTTTTTCTCTCAGTGAAATACATTCCTACATGATCTATCAGCTGGGAGGTGAAGATCTCTTTTCTTACTGTGAAAAAAATTTATGGAAAGCATGGTGCCCTGGAAAGATAAAACTTACTTAAGATACTATCTCTACCGCCTATTCACCCCCTCTGTACCAGCAGCCCCTAAACCCCAAAACTGTACAAGGACTCACAAAGAACATTTGATCTCTGAGCATGATTCCACATCTTTTCCCTAAACAAAGGTGCAATTATCCAAATTTCTTTATTACCTTTATTAAAAATATGTCAGCTTCTATCATTGCAATATTTCTTAGTTGTCAAGAAATGTACAGTATATTATGGTTTCTAGATTTTGTAAATTTGGCATCTTCAAGTCTTAGATCAATTTCTGTGCTCAGACTGTTTCATGAATAGGAGGCTAAGTTGTCCCTTAATCAGAAGCGGCAAAGGTGGCTAAATTGCTACAGTTTTGGACTCATGACTAGAAGGGTGTGCGACCGATTCCCACAATAATCTGTCTGACTCAGCAACCCGGATGTGTTCCTGGGTGTAATGTCACTTTACTTCCCTTGATGACTGCTCCAGTGGCCTAGTGGTTAGAACGTCTGCCTCAGATGCTGGAGGATGTAGGTTTGAACACTGGCTGAGTTATAAAAATGGTACTAACAGCTGCCTCACTAGGTCCTTGGCATTAGAGTCAGTCACAGTTAGGACTGGTCGGCCTGGTGTCAGAATAATGTGACTGGGTAGGACATCATGCTACATGTCTGCGGCATGATGCCCCAGTGTTAGACTTCACTATAAACTGTCACACCGCAGACATCATAGCAATATAACTGAAAAATTGTTAAAGCTACTTTAACAATCCAAACTGCACACACACACACACACACACATATACACACACACATTTCCTTAGACACTCTATAATTTTAAAGTGTTTATATTATTGTATGTTAAACAAAAGAGCAAACCAAACCTAAGACAAACTACCTGCACGCAACTTCAATGCAAAACTAAACTTTTCATCTCCAATAACTTTATTTAAAATTATAGATAACATTGCAAAATATTCAGCTAAAATTAAATTGTGGCTTTCTCCACATACTAGCACCTAAACAAATTAACGAAATATAAAAGGCTAACTGTATGGCTTATAATTTTCAAGACTGAGGTCAAAGTTCAATATTGCACTTGGGCAATTTGAAAAGACTTACAATACCTCATGCTCAGAGTCATGCAGTAACTGGGGATGAAACTTCTGTATTAGAAAATTTCTGAACCTATATATCCCAATTCAAAAGTTTCAACATCAAAACTAGCATGATAGAAAAGAACCAACAATATTAAAATCATCATCTGCATACTATCCCTAGTAATGAACTTGGCATATTTAAACTTGCGTTTTTCCCTCTATGTCCCCTTTTATTCAGGACAAGAAATCTACATCTGCATGGATCGAGCAGACTATCTTCCCCAAATCTTGAGATTTTCAACCTTTTATTTTCCTAAAGTTTTATGGATATCTTTGTATATATAATTTAATAACTTTGCTTGTAATCAGACAGCTGTTAGTATGCTAGCATGCTGTTAACTGCTAATACATACATTTACCAGTACATACATTTCTGAACTTTTAAATCACACTGTGTTGCTAAAATGAAACTCTTCAGCAATCCATGACCTGATTTTTGTTATATAAGGGTGCATGCCCAATTTTTGCCCTGTGCAATTAAACATCAGGTCAGGCTGCAATTTGGAAAGCTGGGATGAAAACACAGTAAAACTAAATTTCATACGCTTGATGACTATGAAAAAAACCCAACATTTTATCATACGTTTTTACCAAATTGCCTAGTACAATGAAAGCTAAAGATATACCAAAATTATCTTATTTAAAAAAGCCCCCGCCCCCCCCCAGTGTAATGATGAAATTTACTCCAAAAAAAAATGAGAGTACCAAGAACAGTCCATTCTCAGCTTGTGTTTAGCAGTCCTCTATGTCGTCACTCAGAGGTTGTGGTCGACTCAGGAGATTACTAACTGTAGGGTCTAAATCAACTTCACCTCTGGTCAAGGTATGTAAGAAATGAACTAAACTTGTTATATTTTCTTACTAAATGTACAAAAATCCTGACCTTTGACTTTTATACCTCCAAATCAATAGCTTTCTTCCTTACTTTAACTGCACATCATCCACAATGCTTGGTCAAGGAATTTACTCTCAAACAAAAGTTATTTTGCAAGACTCAAGTTGTCTTCCAGTCAAACATCTATTTTTTTACCTTAAGTGCAAATCTTTCACAAAATCTGGTCAAAATATATAGTCTGAAAGTAAAGTTATCATGCGAGAAACATTTTTCTTTCAACAGTCACTGTAACCTTGACCTTTGTAGCCCAATATTATTAAGTTTTTTTTTTTTAAATTTCAAATGCAAGCCATTTACAGAATTTTGTAAAGGTATTAGTTCACAGGTCAAGTTAAAAGTGGAAACAATTTTCCTTACCACAGTTCTCGTGACCATATCCTTGCAAGCCTAAATTAAATACATCTATTCTCTGACCCATATGCAAGCTACTTATAAAGTTTGACTAAAGAGAACTCAAGTTACTACATCTTTGCTAGCTAAGGTTCCGATAACCTTAACCCTATCTACACCTTGGCATATTGAGCTGATATTTCTTTGCTTTGGGTCTGTGAATTTCATTGGATGTGGTGGCATGCCACTGCATCCAATCAAAATTAAGTTGTTCAAATCTGAACACTGTTCCTACATGATCGAAGCAAGGGGAGAATACAACTTGAATGGACTGATATAAAAGCATTTTTCCAGTGTTGGTCCATGTTTGCACAAACACCTTTCACTCAAATACACCTGTAATGGCTTCCCTCCGGTACATACCCGGTAGTCATACTTTCGATGTTAAACTTACAAAGTATCCTTTTTAGGTCAATTGCAACCACCATTTTCAGCGGATGTGCAATGCACCACACTATTGTTTAGATGACATTACATATTAAGGGAGGCAACACATGAAATCCAATAGACGTCGCCTGGACAAAGCGCCAATATAGCTCTTCGATCTGCCAAGGTGAAGATAAGGTCATCAGAACCTTGGCTAGTGATGATGAAGTTACTAGGTATACCGAGTCTTCCGTGTGTCAAATGTAAGCCATAAACAAACCTTAGCCATGGTAAAAGACACAGAATTTAAATTATTTTGCAAAACACATTTCTTGTTATAGTCTCTGTGAATTTCATCTACTAACCCTAAAAGTGACAGGTGACCTTTTAATTTCAAATGCAAGCTATCCTCAAAGTCTGGTCATGATTTATGACATAGAGCTTAAGTTATTTTGTGGATACCATTTTCCTTCATAATTTCAGAGGCCAATGTATTGCTTTTTTATGAGTTTATGTCTGTCATATTATGTTATGCAGGGCTCAAAATTAGGATTTATTTTCACTGACCCATGGAGCAAGTAAAATTCTTTTTCTACTGATCCTGCTTATTCACTAATCCTGCTAAAATCTAACAGAAGTCAATTTAGTTTCTAACTGTGTGTATGTGTGATTTGGATTTTTAATGTAGCTTTAACAATTTTTCAGTCATATCACTGCGACGTCTCTAATATGGCAGTTTATAGTTATGTTTAGCACTGGGGCATCATGCTGCAGACATATAACATGATGTCCCACCCAGTCACATTATCCTCACACCAGGCCAACCAGTCCTAACACTAACCTCTTAATGCTGAGTGTCTAGCGAGGCAGCTGTAAGTACCATTTTTATAAGTCTTTGGTATGACTTGGCCAGGGTTCAAACACACAACCTCCCCCATCCGAGGCGGACACTCTAACCACTTGGCCACCAGAGTGGTTTAGTTTCTAATTCAATATTTACTATTACATGTATCATCAACTAAAAACAACAGCAACTGTATTTCACTACCAAGAGTCACAAATTAAGCACATTGCACATTTTCATATTTCTCTGAATACTCAGTGAAGCACCCAACAGACAATATCTCTCTGAATACACAGTGCAGAAAGTGAACAACATCACAACCTCTCCTGGGTCATTAATTCAGCCATTGGTGTTCATTTTTCCTCCATTTCTGGTATTTTCTTAGTCTCTTGTCTTGATCATGTTTGCAACCTGTCATCATATCAATTAACTTCTTTTATCATCAGTAATCACTAATGATATCAGTGAGGGGTGAGGGGGCAGTAAAACAGGCAGGTTCAACACTTTTGACAATCTCATGCTAAATTAACTTGACAAGCGGTTGGATAGTTAGTTCAACACCTGTCCATTTGCACTGCAAGCATTTATTGTACCTTATCAAGGGCAGGATGTTGGAAAATGTACGTACTTGATTAAGGCAATAAACAGATTAAATGATCATGAAATTGAATGCCAACTTAATTGTTAGATTAGTGATGGGCAGTAATCTTTGCTGCAAAAAAAGATTGGTGATGGCTAGATTTTAGTGATCCATCTGCTGCTTAGCATTAATTTTGAGACCCCTGTTAGGGTTTGTCTTAATCCACTCATGCCTCCTTCTGTTCATTCATCTGTACCAAACAAGGGACCCCAAGTGGCCAAGTGGTCTAAAGTGCTCACTGTTCCGGATCACTGCCATCTCACCTCTGTCTGCATGGATTCGAGTCTCAGGCCCGGCTAACGTGGGTATGTGAGAAAGCCTGCCAGTAGCTTCTCGTGGGTTGGTGGTTCTTCCCGGGGTTTTCCAGGGTTCTTCCTCCACCATTTATACTGGCCGCCATGTATAGCCTATCTTGTGCTGAAAAATGGCGTTAAACACTACAACACAACAACTGTACCAAACATCAGGCTCCCTGCTAAAGTTAAAGTACAAAGGTTTTTCAAAATGGGCCAAACATTCAGTCATTAAAAGATTATCTACCTCTGAGTGGAACCATTTGATTTGATTTGGCATTTATTATGCAATCCCGAGGCATTGGTGTAAAGTGCATTGCTAAAAAGGAGACACCATGGTAACTGACCTAGACTGATCCAATGATAAGATCAAACTCCTATCCTTTCAGATGCAAGTCCAGTATGCTAACCACTGAACCAGACAGCCCTTGTGTCCATTAGTCCCCATTTATGAAATGAAGTAAGGGCACCCTGAGCCCATTCTACATCTTCAAACCAGCAGGGGGAACTGATTAAAATCAGATCTCCACTGTCTTAGGTGAAGATCTGATTGCTTACGGGTAATATTCTAGTGACATATATTATCATCATAATTGCTAATTTAAACAGCAAGTCTTATATATTTGTACTCTGGAGACTGGGTATTGGCTGAAGAGCAATAATGTGTGCCAATGATTTAATTTACTTTCTGATTTCTAAAAGCTGCATGTCCACTGGATAATTCAAAGGTCACCAGAACATGACCCCTAAGTGGTCACTGTCAGATCTTCACAGAACAGTGGAGATCAGATTGGGGGAGAGTATAGAATTAATTGGAATACCAGGAACTATGGTCTCAGATTGAACCTTTTGCACCTGTTATGTCATTCAAGTGGCACTTCATGCCTTAACTAAATGACCAGATGACAGTTTATACTAGAACATGTCAAGTAAATTGGTATGGCAGCTAGAATTATTAAATAAAGTGATTCACACTTAAATGTAATTAAAACAAGTGACACATAATGAAAATGCAAGTTTTTGTACTGTCACAACCTGCAGTTGTTGGTTTATTTAAGGTCACAAAATGCCTAAAATCACTTCTGTCATGGGGTAACATGAACTGGAATGCTGGCCTCCATATGAAGGACTTGCATGCACATATTCTGTCATCTTTTTTTGTTATCCTAATTATTCACTGAATCTCAATAACAAGCATATACCTAAAAATCAGAATGTTGATTACATGTTGACTCCAACCACAAACAACAGAGACCCTAATCTGCTGTCACATAATGCACTGGCAGATCAGGGTCTATGTTTTTTTCTTCTTCTACTGATTACTCCTAACAAAATGGATACACCAAGATCTGGCAGCACATTATGCAATGGTAGTGCTGGGTTTATGCAGTTTGCAGTTTGACTTATAAGCAAGTATAAAATTAAGTTACTAAAGGTCATGTATGCTAATTTCCGTGTTTTTATAAACTGTTACATTATGTTTTCTGATAAAGTTTTGATATTTAAGGTTCTCAAACAAATTTAATATCCTATTAAATCTCAATGATTAAAGAAAGCATAACAAAAAAAGAAATGCAGTGGATACCATAAAAATCTGTACTATCGTAATCAAGCAATTAAAAACGTTAATTGTATGTAGTAGACAATGATTTCTTGTACACTCATATATGTGCCTATTTTTGCTACAATGAATCCAGTATTTATTTTCCATGTGTGCTTGTTTCCCATATGAACTTACTACACAGATTTTATGGTACTTTAGCCATCTGAATTACATTTAAGTGATCTGCCAAAAATGTTAATCTCGGCAGGCACACTTTGAAAATGAATGCATGTTTTTGCATATAGTAGGTGTCTATTGGTTTCAGCAAATTTCATGCATCTGCTGCATTACAGAATATAGATTAAGGGTTGTGACATGACATAAACCAGATGGACTGACAACAAAAACTTACTTGTTTCTGCAGTCAAATATTTCAGACAGAATTATTTGCTTGCCTGAATTTAGGCTATGAAACATGTGTATCCTGCACGTGACATAGAGTAGTTATACATCTTTTAATATGGAACTGTATTATAATCAGTATTGGTGTCATATTCTAAGTCTGTACAAATACTTTCTGTAACTTTCACACTCTATTAGTTTTCATACACAATATGAAAGTCAGAAGTATTCATACACAATCAGTCACCAACACATACACTTAACTATATACATGTATGAAAGTCTGAATTATTAGTCTAAATCAAGCATTTTTGACACTACAGTAAATCAGTGTTCAATTTGCATTGTACATCACATGTATATTTTGTCTGTAAGCTTATATTTCCATCATAAATTTCATATTCTAAGTCTGATCCAATCTGGATCAGAAATAATGCATAGAAAGCGATGACAAGGTTAAGCAATCAAATACAAGATCACTTCATTAACATTCATGGATCTCGCTCATTACTGATATCATCCAAGATTTTGATGATATGAACCCATATTCTAACTTCACTGAGATTGGACCATATATATGAACTCCAAGAAAGCAATTGTTGATGGAAAAACATTTAACACAGAAAAGGACATACTGCAAGCTTACTAAATGGCCTTCTGGTTGGGTGAGCTATAAATGACTAAAGCTAGCAAGACAGTACTGGTGGCAAAATAACTGGTTGTTTAATGAATGCTGAAGTCATGCTTCAGCTGCCACATGCCATGTATAAAGAATGCTGGAATAATTGTAAATATCTAATAATACATCCTCCTAAGCAACATCACCCACTATAAGACACTATATTTTACCAGAGATCTGTTCAACATATTATCATATTAACCTATGTATGCATCTCCCATATCTCGTATATGAAGAAACCACTGTACGTTTTACAATGCATCAAATGGTTCTGGCGCAGTCAACCACTGAAAGATTATTACGGCCTGATACATTTGATTTAAATTTTGATTTATTACGGCTTGATACATTTTGATTTAAATAAACGTTCAGAGTGGTTTGGCTGTCTGCATTTATTAAAGGGGCTATATGGTAAATGTGAAATACCTGTCTAAAGCCACAATCTGTCAGGTGTAAATGAGATAGGAGTCTTAATGGAATTACTAAAACATCCAGTGGACTGTTATGATACATAGTTCATCTCCCAGACATAAATGTATTTAATCCTATTTCAGCCCATGTATAGAAATTGTAAGATAAATAAAAATAATAAATTTACCAGAACAGCTGTGCATCTGAATTTAAGAATTCACTGAATAATTACAGTCTGAATCAAAACCAAATAACTTTAAAACCATGATTTACAATAAGCAGGCAAATTCCCATGGCTAATATGGTAATCCCTTGTTATAATACTGTCCATAGAAGTCATAGATCATATTGCTACCATATTTAGTGACACCACTTATAATGAAGTACACAGTCCCTAGTTATAATGCTGTCCATCTTAGCCACAGATAATACTACCAAAGTGAGACCAACTTATATTGATGTACATAAACCCGCATTGTTCATTCGTTTTCTACCAGCATTTATTATAATAATTCCCATATTTTCTAAATTATCTTTTTGTTTTCAAATTAATAATCCACTGAATAAATCCCAACTTGTGTATTTCTGCAAGCTTTCAACCAATGAAATTAATCCCTTTTATCATTAATTCAACCTCAAAAATATGTTACTGTGGGGTTCTCACCCATTGGGGTGGGGTTCTTCCAATATAATTTAATTAAATTATGATGAAAGTTCCACCCTGGCTTGTGAGGTTAGAAAGTTAAATTAGTGACGAGGTAGATTTACAGCTCTGAGCCCCCAGTCAGCAATGCCAACGGTTAAATTATAGAGAACAAGAAGATGAAAAGTCAATCAATAACAATTTAATAAATTTGATTAATTAAAACGATAACTTCCAATCACTTGTCTTTCCCTCGACCAAGTGACAGCCTAATTCATCCCGTGATTTACAGTGTGAGTTCGATTTTCCCCCGTCCTTGCATCTACTCATCTCTTTCTTTCCTGCTAATTCCTTCCTTCTTTCCATTCTTCTAACTCCTCCTTTGTCTCCGTTTCCCTCTCTACTATCTCCTCCTCCAATTTCGCTCCCAGACTTCACTTTCTCCTGACTTCTCTCCTTTCTTCTCCTTTCCTCCGTCTCTCTATCTGAAACTATGGGACCAACTGTAGCTGGTCTGTCCCTCAAAGCTTCCTGTGAAAAACCACAAGGCATTAACATATGTTTTATCGAATCTCACCTCACACTATATCGACAATTAATCATCAGGTAAGGCCATCATGGTTTCTGTCACGCATGCGTACACATCGAAATTCCCACACACTTCTTGCAGGGTAAACAATAGCGTAATAACATGGTATCAGCGAATTGTCATACAGACATCAATACATTGCGTCACATCAGTATATACACATATATATTTAATCTCATGGCACTACAATCTGACAACAATCAGATGCATGTCTGTACATTACAAATATTTAACAATGGCAAAATCTATAATCATATGAACACATGTGTTAGTCTACTATAAAATACCCACATAGCGAATTACAATATTAACTCTTACGACGGCTAGCAAGCTATATAATTCTTTACAAATATCAACTCATTTCTTCAAAATATGCAAACATATTAACAAAACAAAGTAATTCTTCGTACTACGATTCTAGTAATAATAAAGTATACATACGACCTACAATTAAAATGCAGTCGCATTCCAAAAAGACTGAACAAATATCCCACTGACCTTATTTGAAGCTCTCTGTACTTATAATTTCCTGCTCTAAGATTTTCCTGCCAATAACGAATGGCTATTCGGAGTTACGCTAACCTCCACTCTGGGTAATTTCTTTCAGCGAACTAATTCTTGCCGGAAGACGCGGAGATATCATTCTACCCAAATCAGGGTCTCTCCTCTATCTCGATTCTGATTGGGTGGCGCTGTGACCCTGTCCAATCGTCTTAGCGGCCAGTTCAACCTGTCTGTCTGTCTGCTGGGAAAAGAAGTTGAAACACTCCCACTTCTTCAGGCAACTTCTTTTTATCTTGGACAAACATTTCCACACCTAGGTGATAATTGGCTTCGCAACCCCCGAGGTCCGGCTCTCCACTTCTAGCTACGGCAATCTTACGTAATGGATTAGTGGTAGCCTGCGGCAAAGTTTACATCAAACAATGGCTTGTCAGAATTACTTTGATTATACATGTTTCAACTGGGGCTACTCTGGGTCGGGGTAAACATGACAGTTACACTAGTGATTTTCTGCAATTACAATGAACATTTTGGATACATATCAGTAAGTTATATTTGTGGGAGACAAGAGGTAAAGTATTATATCTGCAAATGTAAAATGGAAGGTCTATGCAAGATTGATAGAGATACATTTACACTGAACTGGCAAAATACTAGACGTCATTCAGAACCTATCTACAAAATTTATTTAGTCATGAAATAAAATAATATTTCAAGTTTACTGATAAATTCCTAACGCATTTACCCTTAACAGATAGCCCATTGTAAGACTGGAGTTATTTTGGATGCTATTTTCCAATCTGATTTTCCACATACTTAGTTTGAACAAAAAACTCTCCCTAAACCCTCACAGTGAATACTGAGTCACTACATTTTAGATGATAGATGAAAGTCTTATCAAAGAAACTGCAAACACAGATGAACAGATGGAAATGAATCAATGGAGTATTACTAAACTATGTAAATAAATCTGTCAGGAAGCCAGTGCTTATGGAATAACCTCCAAAAACATGAAGTAAAAATACACTACTTTTTTAAACAAAATGGGAAGATAACTCTAAAAACACTTATCAGACAGTCAAGCCAAATCGTATGTGACAAACTCTTGCTATGACCCAAATGCATATACTGACATTTAATGTAAAAAAAAATTCTTTAATCATCCAACAGCATATTTATAAGGCATGGATGTTGCTCATATAACAAAGATAATGATATAAATTTACATACTAAATCTGGTTGTAGTCTGATCTGAAATATAGCCTCTTGAGTTTTCACAAGCTCAGACAATGTGAAGCAAGATCACCTCAATCATATACATGGATTTTGATGCTGTTGTTGTTGTGGGGTTTTAACACCATTTTTAGCACACAATAGGCTATACATAGCAGCCAGTATTAATGGTGGAGGAAGAACCCGGAAAGAACCACCAACCCACAAGAAGCTACTGGCAAGCTATCTCATATACCCACACTGGCCGAATCCGAGACTCGAACCCACGCAGACAGAGGTGAGATGGCAGTGATCCGTAATGGAGAGCATTTTAGACTGATTTGATGATACATTTAAATCTGATAAAAAATATGGCCTCCAGAGTCTCTCATAAGCTCAGGAATCTGATTTAAGATCACACCATTAATCTGTTTAAATATTACCCCTAATCAAACTCTCTGATGTTAAAGCTTACAAACCAAGTTTGATCAAGATCTGATCTGAAATATGGCATCATGTGTTCACAATCCAACCAATCAGATCCACAATTAACTCATTAATATGAATAGATGCAACTCATAATCAAATTCATCTGAAATCCTGTTGATATAAGCTTGCACATCAAACCTCATCACATTCTGATCAGAAATATAACCTAAAATGTTCACATGCTCTGCCAGTCAGATGCATGATCACCTCATTAATATAGACATTATCTCCCACTCATTATCAAGCACGTCTGAGAAATTCTTATCAGCATGTATTCCAAGCTTAATCAAACTCTAATCAGAAAATACAAACTCCAGATTCCAAAGTCCAGGTAACATTAGTTCAACCAAGGAGATGCAAGATAACTTCATTCATATGAATATATTTTCCTCATATTTGTATTAATATGCATCCACATTGCTAATTAATATGCCTATGTCTTGCTCATATCTGTATAATATGCATACACATTGCTAATTAATATGCCTATGTCCTGTTCATAACTGTATTAAGATGCATACACATTGCTAATTAATATGCCTATGTCCCATTCATAACTGTGTTAATATGCATACACATTGCTAATTAATATGCCTATGTCCCATTCATAACTGTGTTAATATGCATACACATTGCTAATTAATAAGCCTATGTCCCATTCATAGCTGTATTAATATGCATACACATTGCTAATTCATAATATGCCTATGTCTTGTTCATAGCTGTATTAATATGCATACTCATTGCTAATTAATATGCCTATGTCCCATTCATAACTGTTTTAATATGCATACACATTGCTAATTAATATGCCAAGGTCCCATTCATAACTGTGTTAATATGCATACACATTGCTAATTAATATGCCTATGTCCCATTCATAACTCTATTAATATGCATACACATTGCTAATTCATAATATGCCTATGTCTTACTCATAGCTGTATTAATATGCATACATATTGCTAATTAATAAGCTTATGCTCAATTCATAGCTGTATTAATATGCATATACATTGCTAATTAATATGCCTATGTCCAATTCATAACTGTATTAATATGCATACACATTGCTAATTAATATGCCTATGTCCAATTCATAACTGTATTAATATGCATATGCATTGCTAATTCATAATATGCCTATGTCTTGCTCATGTCTGTATAATATGCATACACATTACTAATTAATATGCCTATGTCACATTCATAACTGTATTAATATGCATACACATTGCTAATTAATATGCACATGTCTTGCTCAAAGATAAATATGATATAAACCTATATTTAAAGTCTGATCAAAAACATGGCCTCCACACATTGCTGCACCATAATCTCACTGGACTTTACAGCCAGGTCAACAAGTGGGATCATTAGGAAAACAGCAATGGTCACAAATATGCTTCTCCATATTTTGTTTATTCTACAAGTCTAAACACACTATTAAAGTCACCTAGTTCATGGATTTATTAAATTATGAAAATAAATATACACTTTTCCAGAATTACAGTTATATATACTTTGAATCATTCATAGTCAGACATCAGTTTTGTACAATTTACTTGTCCAATCAAATAAACATGCCCACTGTTCAGGTCACTGCTATTTTAGATGACAAGGAAATTGTAGGAAACCAAGAGCTATAACCTGACAACTGATTTATATCATTATACAGGAAAAGTGAACATTTATTGCAGAAATTAATATATCCATGACCCAAGCACTATCCACCAATTTTGTCACAAGCATTACATTCTGGAACTTTTGGACATCTGAGTCAATATTTTTCCTTCCTGTACACTACTTTGGAATTAAATACAAGTTTGGTTTTTACTGAAGATTTCATTTTTTCTTCTTTACATTTTATATCAATAATCTTGGATCAGGTGTCCTTAACTGGTGCCTGAGCTAATCAAAATCAGCAGGAAATTTCTGTCAGCCAATGAAATTAATCAGCTGTTATCACCAAGTGGACTCTATTCAGTAAGCCTTGGATGCACTTCATTCAATTTGAACTCAACCATAATGATCTTTCAGCTTCTTCTTGTGTCTTTTTTATGTGCCTTAGCAATAAGGAGGGATCTTTCTTGCACCAAAGATGAAAGATGAAGGCCACTGGCACAAGGACACATCATAAAATAAACCCTGCAAGAGACTTCCTTTTTCATTAAGCCTATCTTTTATCATTCAAAAAGTAAAAAACTTTAACATTAGGTTTAATCTAAAAATCTTGAATATAAAGCTCAAAAAATCCATAACATTAATCTACAACTTTAACATTAGGTTTAATAATAAAAACTGTAACACTAAGATTAATCTAAAAACCTTTAACATTAGGTTTAATAAAAAAAACTGTAACACTAAAATTAATCTAAAACTTTAACATTAGGTTTAATAAAAAAAACTGTAACACTAAGATTAATCTAAAAACCTTTACATTAGGTTTAATAAAAAAAACTGTAACACTAAAATTAATCTAAAACCTTTAACATTAGGTTTAATAAAAAAAATTGTAACACTAAAATTAATCTAAAACCTTTAACATTAGGTTTAACAAAAAAACTGTAACACTAAAATTAATCTAAAAACCTTTAACATTTAAGTTTCATCTAACATAAGTTTAATAAAAAAATCTCTTTAAAATTAACTTTAATCTAACTCCTTTTTAACATTAACTTTAATCTAACTCCTTTTTAATATTAACTTTAATCTAAAAACTTTAAGCTTAACTAAAAAATGTAAACATCAACCTTAACTTAGGGTAGACATGTATACGATGCCAAAGCAATCACAATGTCAAGCTTTTGCCAGGGTTGGCTCAACAATAAAGCTGCGTGCAAAATTTGTTTACAGCATTGTCCCTTACGTTTCTGACCTACATAATTTGCATTTTAAAGTTAAATCTTTAATAAAATAATACCTAGGCTTTGCTTTCAATGATTTGTATATTTTTCTGAAAATATTTGCCCGATGATTTACGAAAACAGACAATCTAATAAACTGGTACATTCCAGACTTTGCGAAGTCTGCCATTATTTCCCGTTAGGCATACTGGTTCACTTACAGTTTCAAACTAATTTTATGATGAAATAGTGTACAAGAGGCAGATAATATATATCCATATCACCGATTCTGATCTTAAAACACATGTCTGTATGTTTTATCATCAAAGGATATCATGCAGGAAATTGATTGCTGCTACTTTACTTGGAAAAGGGATATCATGCAGGAAATTGATAGTTGCTGCCTTACTCGGAAAATGGTTAATGGTCAATCAGCTATCAAAACATATGCTTGTGAATGGGCAAGAGTTTGTTTGTCAACATAATTTATATCAAAACTAGGCGTATCTACTGATGTCTTGGTGAATACATTTCGCTACAACACTAGAACTACGCTACAACACTAGAACAAACCGGGCTAAGGCGAGGGGAATTTTCAAAAAAGTATGGTCAGTAAATGTACCTCTTAAATAGCTTTTGTTCATCCATCTGAGTGATACTGAATTTTGTCAATCCAAGTAAGGCCTTATTCCAAATACTAAGCTAGGCATCACACACTTTCTTACACTTAGCTACTGTCCTATCCGAACTATCAATTCTAGCAGCTTTAGCACTCTTCTGAATCTCGTTACAATTTTCGCCAAGTTTGCCGTTTAACCCCAAAATACTTATCCAGATTTACGAATGGCATTTTGTCTAAGTCTCAACATGTCTTGATTCTGAGGTCACGTGCACTACTTATTCCGATACATTTGGAAATGAACACAATAACGAAAGCTAAAATTGTTTATTTGATGTACTTTTATAAATGACCGCATGTACATCTCTGGGTCTTTCTGACTCTGAATTCAATCACTGTAAATATAAGTACATTTTCCCATCCTGCTGCCAGTCAAAGCCTTTGAACTTGCCGCCCAGCTATTGCATCATGTTCTTTTTGATGTACTCTTATAATGGCAACATGTATGTACATCAAGGGATCTTTCAGTCACTGAATTCTGTCATTGTAAATATCAGCACAGCTAACTGATCAACACATTTTCCCACAAAGCAGGTGGCTGAAGCAGGACTGGCAAGTCTTTGAATTTTGCCACACACCTATTACATGCATACGGAGGACTCTCGCCTCAGTGATTTTCTGAGTCCCAGATCAAAAACTGGCATCCAAATACACGTAATTAAGCGTTTCCGAGATCTCTGAGCACTAATCTACCTTGAGGCCTTCTATCTGTCATGTACAATATTTACAGTATATACAACATAAGTCATTCCATCGTGTAGGTCAGGGACACTCAAGTGTACCATTATTAATAAGTCATTTCATCGTGTAGGTCAGGGACACTAAAGTGTACCATTATTAATAAGTCATTCCATCGTGTAGGTCAGGGACACTAAAGTGTACCATTATTATGTAATTACATCGTGTAAGTCAGGGACACTAAAGTGTACCATTATTAATATGTAATTACATCGTGCAAGTCAGGGACACTAAAGTGTACCATTATTAATAAGTCATTCCATCGTGTAGGTCAGGGACACTAAAGTGTACCATAATTAATATGTAATTACATTGTGTAAGTCGGGGACACTAAAGTGTACCATTATTAATATGTAATTACATCGTGCAAGTCAGGGACACTAAAGTGTACCATTATTAATTAGTCATTCCATCATGTAGGTTAGGGTCAGCAAGTGTGCCATTACTAATAAGTCATTCCATTGTATAGGTCAGGGTCAGCAAGTGTACCATTATCAATAAGTCATTCCATCATGTAGGTCAGGGACACTAAAGTGTACCATTATTAATAAGTCATTCCATCGTGTAGGTCAGGGTCAGCAAGTGTACTATTATTAATAAGTCATTCCATCGTATAGGTCAGGGTCAGTAAGTGTACCATTATTAATAAGTCATTCCATCGTAGAGGTCAGGGACACTAAAGTGTACCATTATTAATAAGCCATTCCATCATATAGGTCAGGGTCAGCAAGTGTACCATTATTAATAAGTCATTCCATTGTGTATGTCAGGGTCATTCCATCGTGTAGGTCAGGGTCATCAAGTGTACTATTATTAATAAGTCATCCATCGTACAGGTCAGGGTCAGCAAGTGTACCATTATTAATAAGTCATTCCATCATGTAGGTCAGAGTCAGCAAGTGTACCATTATTAATAAGCCATTCCATTGTGTAGGTCAGGGTCAGCAAGTGCACCATTATTAATAAGTCATTCCATCGTGTAGGTCAGGGTCATCAAGTGTACCATTATTAATAAGTCATTCCATCGCATAGGTCAGGGTCAGTAAGTGTACCATTATTAATAAGTCATTCCATCATATAGGTCAGGGACAGTAAGTGTACCATTATTAATAAGTCATTCCATCATATAGGTCAGGGACACTAAAGTGTACCATTATTAATAAGTCATTCCATCGTGTAGGTCAGGGTCAGCAAGTGCACCATTATTAATAAGTCATTCCATCGTGTAGGTCAGGGTCATCAAGTGTACTATTATTAATAAGTCATCCATCGTACAGGTCAGGGTCAGCAAGTGTACCATTATTAATAAGTCATTCCATCGTGTAGGTCAGGGTCAGCAAGTATACCATTATTAATAAGTCATTCCATCGTGTAGGTCAGGGTCAGCAAGTGTACCATTATTAATAAGTCATTCCATCGTATAGGTCAGGGACAGCAAGTGTACCATTATTAATAAGTCATTCCATCACATAGGTCAGGGTCAGTAAGTGTACCATTATTAATAAGTCATTCCATCATATAGGTCAGGGACACTAAAGTGTACCATTATTAATAAGTCATTCCATTGTGTAGGTCAGGGTCAGCAAGTGCACCATTATTAATAAGTCATTCCATCATATAGGTCAGGGACACTAAAGTTTACCATTATTAATAAGTCATTCCATCGTGTAGGTCAGGGTCAGCAAGTGCACCATTATTAATAAGTCATTCCATCATATAGGTCAGGGTCAGCAAGTGTACTATTATTAATAAGTCATCCATCGTACAGGTCAGGGTCAGCAAGTGTACTATTATTAATAAGTCATCCATTGTACAGGTCAGGGTCAGCAAGTGTACCATTATTAATAAGTCATTCCATCGTGTAGGTCAAGGTCAGCAAGTGTACCATTTATTAAGATGTAATTCCATTGTACAAGTCAGGAACCATTATTAACTTGATTCAAGCAAGACCTGGTGCACAATCCACTGCCAAAATGCTTTACAAATGCATATTACAGAAATCATATCAGCTGATCTACAAATGGTTCCAGAATTCATCACTAACCGCCTCCCAAGCTAATTAACCTTTCATGCACAGAAATCTTTATTAAAATACACATACTTCTAAAATCTTTTTGAATGATGGAAATGATGTTATCATTCAGCAACCTTGGCTTTGTCCAACCGATAACACTGGACAACAAATTTTTACAAAAGTCATGTTACTGAAATAAAATTAGTCAATTCTTATCAATTTTTATGTGCTGAACACGAATATGACAGTCAAATTGCAAAATTGGCTCTAGTTTTTTTGTAATCTGCAAGAAATTAATGTTTACATAACGAAATGCATTCCAATAGTAAAAGGTCAACTGTAATAGCCTACCTATAAAAAATCAAGTCATTGACTACATCTTAGATTTCTTCGCCTGTCTCTTGTACAGCTGTTCGGGAGCATCTCTGAGGAGTGTCCAGCAGTAGTCAGCCAGCATTGTAGTGGACCATTTTCCCTGGTATCTTTGTTCCATTGTTGCGATATCTTGATGAAAACGTTCGCCGTGTTCATCACTAACAATACCACAGTTGCTAGGAAAGAAATCCAAATGGGAATGAAGGAAGTGAATCTTTAGAGACATATTGCAGCCAAGTTTCTTATACTTCATCAACATGTCTTCTACTAGTTCCTTATAGTTTTCTGCCCTAACATTTCCGAGGAAGTTTGTAGAAACTAGGCGAAAAGCATTCCATGCTTGTTTCGCGTCACCTTCCAGCAAGTTGTTGAACCGGTCATCTTTGAAAAGCTCTCGAATCTGAGGACCCACAAAAACTCCCTCTTTAATCTTTGCTTCGCTGAGTCGAGGGAATTTTTCATGCAGGTATCGGAATGCTGGCAAAGTCCGGTCAATGGCTTTCACGAAGTTCTTCATCAAACCTAGTTTGATGTGAAGGGGTGGTAGCAAGATTTTCTGAGCCTCAACCAGAGCTGGGTGTTGGATATTCTTCTCTCCAATGGCTACATTCTGCCTGTGAGTCCATTCCTTCCTCATGTAGTGCATTTCCCTTGCTCGGCTATCCCACTCGCATAAGAAACACATGTATTTTGTATATCCTTGCTGCAGTCCCATTAAAAGGGCAACTACCTTCAAATCACCACAGAGGTGCCAGCTGTACTTGTTATACTCAATGGAATTCAGTAGCTGCCTTAAGTTATCGTATGTCTCTTTCATGTGGACAGCATACGCTACTGGAATAGATGGAAGAATGTTTCCATTGTGCAAAAGCACAGCCTTGAGACTCAGTTTCGAAGAGTCCACAAATAGTCTCCATTCTTGTGGGTCATGAGTGATTTTTAAAGCATTCATGAGGCCCTCAATATCGGAACAGAATATCAGATTACTTTCCTTTCTGAAGAAAGGCTCCAATTGCTGGTGGCGCTTTCGATATGCAGTAATTGTGACATCTTCTTCTAGAAGATTCCATTGTTGGAGTCTTGATCCTAGCAATTCTGCCTTGTTCTTTGATAAGTCCAAATCACGAATCAGGTCATTTAGTTCTTCCTGTGTTATTCTGTGTGGGGTTGATGATGCACCACAGTGAAAATCTGGATCACTGCATGCTGATGGACCAGGAGAAGAACAGGTCGACTCACCTTTGTCTTCGTCAGATGAATCAAGAGAATATTCTGCTGGAGGTTCTGGAATAGGAAGTCCCTCACCATGTGGAACTGGTCTCAATGCAGACGGAATGTTTGGGTAGACTATTCTCGACTTCTTTCGCTTCGTTATTCCGCCGGAAAGAGGAGGAACCAAGCAGAAGTAACAGTCATTTAGGTGGTTGCTTGGCTCTCTCCACACCATTGGGACTGCAAACGGCATTGATGACCTTTTGCAATTCAACCACTGTGAAAGCTGTGTTGTACATGTAGCACAGCATATATGCGGAGCCCAAGGCTTGTCTTGGTCACCAACCTTGCATCCGAAGTAAAGATGATATGCCTTCTTCACTTGAGAATTGATACTTTTCTTCTGGTTGGCAAATGTCACTTCCCCACAAATATAGCAAAAATTGTCCGCGGTATTAACACACTTTCGAGG
Source organism: Sinohyriopsis cumingii (assembly GCA_028554795.2). Lineage (NCBI taxonomy): Eukaryota > Metazoa > Mollusca > Bivalvia > Unionida > Unionidae > Sinohyriopsis > Sinohyriopsis cumingii. The sequence goes on along the minus strand of CM068840.1, from coordinate 103,071,135 downwards.
CATTACTGTTCTTTATTGTACGTAAATGGATAAAATAATAAGTTTTATGTAACAGTAGCTTGAACTGTCTCGCACAACGTCTAAAATATTTTAAATGCTGAACCTATCTGATTGGGCTTTATATAGTACACTGCTTACGTCAGCTTCAGCAGCCGCCTGGCATTAGTATAATAGGCCTACACATGTATAGTACATTGCTGACGTCAACTTACTTCAGCAGCCGCATGGCATTAGTATTGCATTGCATCAGAAAATGATGCAATCAACTGTGGATGATGTGAGCATGATGGTATTATGCAATGTTACATCATTATTCCGGATGTTGCTGCAGTCCTACTGGAGAAATTTACACAGTGAAACATAGAAAATGAGGTATATGAATATCTTCAAAACGAGAGCCAATACAAATTTTTCACGGTTATATTCGTGTTCGGCACACCAAAATACTACAGATTAGGGCCTTTTCAAGTCAGTAATGATTTCACTGTTGACCAGTGTAATGGATGACGTACTGTGACAGTTCTAATAAATTTTAAGCCTTTCAAATTTAGAACTAGTCTATCATTAAAAGCTGTGGGCAAAACTGAGGTATCTGAATACATGTACATGTACACTGTTATTATTGCTTTTATTGTTTTTATCAGCACTACTATAATAACTACTATTAGTTCACACATCAATATGACACATGACATTTCACAGGGCAGTGATGTTTTTATAGTTGACCTGCATAGACAAATATTACTAACACTTTATATGGCATCTATTCCTGGCATAGGCATCTAATCATGGCACAGGCATATCTTCTTGGCATAGGCATCTATTGACACAGGCATCTCTTCTGGGCATAGGCATCTATTCTTGGCATAGGCATCTTCTGAGCATAGGCATCTGTTCTTGGCATAGGCATCTTCTGGGCATAGGCATATGTTCTTAGCATAGGCATATGTTCTTGGCATAGGCATCTTCTGGGCATATGCATCTGTTCTTGGCATAGGCATCTTCTGAGCATAGGCATCTATTCTTGGCATAGGCATCTTCTGGGCATAGGCATCTATTCTGGGCATAGGCATCTATTCTTGGAATAGGCATCTTCTGGGCATAGGCATCTATTCTTGGCATAGACATCTCTTCTGGGCATAGTAATCAGTTCTGATCATAACAGTCAGCCAAAGAGTCCCTACTTCTCTATGTTATCATGATGTTTGTTGGACTATTCAGTGTAGGTCAAGAATTTAGCATCTGGAATTCCAGTGCCATAACTATTGAGCCTGTAATGTAACATAAGCTGATGGCCACAAAAATGGGCACAACTCCCACGATGCAAATCAGGTCACAATGTCTGATATTAATGCATACCAAATTTAATGAAGTTATCTCAAAGAGTTCTGGGAATAGTAAAATATCCAATGGACTGGACAGATACACATACCCCTTTATACCCCACATAACAAGTCCATTACCCTCTCCTAATAAATGTCAGCAGTGTAGTAATGGAAGAGAAGGGCAGTACAGTATATAAAAGGGCCTGGAAACCATCATATGCTTGAGGGCAGGCAAATCATCCATTATGCTGACAGTTTGGGTTCTAATAGTGTAAACAATGCTGATACATATGAAGCCATGTTGAAGGAAACACAGGGACCTGGTATTTGTAACACTAGGAATCTCCAAGACAGCTGGCATTTATCATCACATCAAGCTGGCATTTTAAAAAATGTATAAAATGCATTAAAATTTATTTAAGTACATGACCTTGTTACAGGTGAATAAAAGTATAGAACAAATTAATTGGGATGTATCAAGAACTTCCCCTGATCTTGACCAGATGCAGTTACATTCCAATTAAAGGCTACATTCCAATTAAAGGGTACATTCCAATTAAAGGCTACATTAAAAATAATGATAAACATATAGGTGATACACCGAAAGTAAGATTTTATTTACACATTAAAATCAGTGAACTTAAAGTAAAACTTAATATATTCAAGATCAACCAACTGGATAAACATTATCAAACTTGTGCTAACGGACAAACAGAAAAAGGACAAGAGGTCATCCCATAAGCCCTGCTGGTCTATAACCAGTAAACTAAAAATTAAACCTGCTTGGAATAATTAGATTGACATGTATTTTTTCTTTGATTTTCTTTAAAATATAATTCATATATTCTCAATCATTTCCAACTGTCAAACTGAAGAACTATGAAATAGTCGTATGGGCTTTACTAAATGCTGAAATTAGCCAAAAATTCCAAACATACCAGATGTTAAAATTACCAAAAATGACTATTACTCGAAAATACACTGACAGAAAGAAAAGTAATCAACAGGATCTGAGAAGAGTTGGTCGAATTAAAGAAAACAGAAAGCTTTCAAACTCTTGTACAGAAAACTAAATTAATCTGTAGAACCTCTGAAGAGATTACAGTTTCAAAAATCAACAAAGGAATTATGAACCAAAACATCAACTGAAAATGATAATGTGTCCCACTTGATGTTATTAACTTCCTGAACATTTTATGAGTATTCTTCAAATGAAGCTCCTTACTCAGTGTAAACGAATGTGCATTCTTTCACATACTTCTGTCAACCTCAGAGCAGTGTTATGCCTATGTTCTATCAACCTCAAAGTAGTGTATGCCTATGTGCATTCTTTCACATACTTCCATCAACCTCAATTGGAGCAGTGTAGGCCAATGTGCATTCATTCACATACTTCTATCAACCTCAATCAGAGCAATGTAGGTCTATGTGCATTCTTTCATATACTGTACTTCTATCAACCTCGATCAGAGCAGTGTAGGCCTATGTGCATTCTTTCACATGCTTCCATCAACCTCGATAGAGATGTGTAGGCCTATGTGCATTCTTTCACATGCTTCCATCAACCTCAATCAAAGTAGTGTATGCCTATATGCATTCTTCACATGCTTCCATCAACCTCGATCAGAGCAGTGTATGCCAATGTGCATTCTTTCACATGCTTCCATCAACCTCAATTGGAGCAGTGTAGGCCAATGTGCATTCTTTCACATACTTCCCTCAACCTTGATCACAGCAGTGTAGGCCTATGTGCATTCTTTCATATACTTCTATCAACCTCAAAGTAGTGTATGCCTATATGCATTCTTCACATGCTTCCATCAACCTCAATTGGAGCAGTGTAGGCCTATGTGCATTCTTTCATATACTTCCATCAACCTCAATCAGAGCAGTGTAGGCCTATGTACATTCTTTCACATACTTCCATCAACCTTGATCAAAGCAGTGTAGGCCTATGTGCATTGTTTCACATGCTTCCATCAACCTCATTCTGAGTAGTGTAGGCCTATGTGCATTCTTTCACCTATTTTCAACTACCTCGATTACAGCAGTGTAGGCCTATGTACATTCTTTCACATACTTCTATTAACCTCAATCAGAGCAAATGTCATTCTCGATCCACTGGAACTGTTCATGTTTGAACTTTCATCAATCTGTTGCTGTTAAAATACATTTTATATTTAGGCAACATTTCAAAAGTTACTTCTTTTGGCCATACTGTACAGCTGCTAGGCTTTTGTGTTTGTTTATGAAATATCTGGCGTGCTTGGATCTATCCAATACACTTAGAGCAAAGGCTGCAAGGATGATACATGTGAACGGCTTATTTAAATTTACTGCCTATAGTCATTTACAAATCGGCAACCATGTAAACGAATATGCATGTGGTAGATCTGGTGTTAGCTGATGTGCATTGCCAAGCAACAATATAGTAGCAGTTTCACTTTTTTGTTAATATGTACTTACATATACATGTTACAAATCAATCATAAAACAAAATCACAACTATCATAAGGATGCTTTTATCTAAATAGTTTGATACATTCCAGCTTAGGAAAAGGAAAAACACACACCAAACAAAACAATTACAAGTTGAAAAAGGTACATTATCAGTGGCTTGCATATAAATAATGTCACTATGTAACTGTCAGATGTAAGCCTTTTATACAGATCAGCAGGGGTTGAGTTTTTGATTGATTCGATTAAATGGCATTGTTTCAGTTACTGTATACTATGTATGCATATAGAATCTTGGTAAGTATTTCAGTATGAATTGTGACATCATTTACAGACCAAGTTCCCCAGAACTAAGTGTCAGTGATTTGGAGAGGAGTCATGATAAAAATTATTTACTTTAGCAATATGCAACATACTTTGTGGATTATGCCCACTATTACATTAAGTCCCATTATGTCATCAATTTCTTACAACAAACATAACCTAGAACAGGAATATGTCCCATTGAATTGGAAAAGATGAGGCAAACATATTGAAATATGCAATAATTAAAGGGTATGTGGTTTTACTGGTACCCATATTGGCATTTTATTGAATGGATCCTACCAGACACTGAGCTTACCATAAGACATTGTCAATTAAACCATTTTTGCAGTGTTTCTGTAAACAGTATACAAACATAATTGACTTCAGCCTAAATTTGATTAATTTAAATAGTTTGTCTCTTTCCATGTCTGCTGTCCTAAAGTTGTAAGAAAGCTTTCTTAAAGATATGTCTGCCACTTTGAGAATGCTCTTCTCAAGTCCAAAGAAATATTTCTTATACAAATGTGTCTGCTGAGAAAATTTTTCAACTGCATGTTATATCCTGCCTGTTGCATAGCAACAACCTAAGTGGTGGACATGGAACCTTTAGTCTTGCATGAGCCAAGTAAAAGAAGGCAAAATAAACTTGTCTTATTTGGGGCTCAATCTCTCCAAGAATGATGGATATTTAATCAATAACCATACCACTTGTCAGATATGAAATGAGCAAGTGAGGTCAAAATAGGAGGCCAGACAATGAACTTGACTGCCTATGTTTACCTACATCATATCATCCCAGCCAATATGGCCCTGATTTCAAATGATACAAATTAAACAAAAGTCTATCTCTGTTAGCTCAGACTAACCTAAATGAATGGATGTTTCCCAATCATTCGTCACACAAAGAGATTTAAAAGATATTAAGTTAACTAATTGTTGACTCCTTTTTTTCTTTTATCATTTTGAACTTTTTACTGATTTTGCCAATATACTGCAATACAAATCACTTTAAAAAAACCGATGTGAATCACAATAAAAATCTGACGGCAAGTAACCCAGGCTTGCAGCAATATCTCATTTAAATGGATAGACACATTTCCTGGTTCTTTGCCAAGTTCTGAGAAATATATTCAGGATGTTGCATCACCTTTTTGTTCAATGAGGTCTGCGAAACATGTCCCGATTCAATTGACAGTTCTGAGAAACATGTCCTGGTAAATGTGTAACATTTTGGTTAGTTCAAGGTCTGAGAAACATGTCCCAGTTAATGCATCACCTTGTACAATTCAAAGCCCTATCTGGTTCATTTCATTCTAAGAAACAAAAGGTTTATGCATCCCATTTATGTTCAATTCGAGGTCTAAGAAACATGTCTTGGTTTGTATTTTGCTGTTTTGTGGGTTTTAACACCATTTTTCAACAGAAGATAGGCTAATTGGCAGCAAGTATATCTGGTAGAGAAAGACCACTGGAAGAACAACATTTCCACATGAAGTTACTGGCAAGCCTTCTCACTTATCCCACACTGGCTGAGTCAAGACTCTTACCCCGATGGACTGAGGTGAGTTGTCATTGATCTGTACACCAGAGCTCTTTGCAGGAGTTCTGAACATGAAGTTCAGGCACCTATTTCCTAAATTAAATATGGTGTATAGAATAAAGTGAACCATGTTTTAAAAATGTAAGTACAGAAAATGTTTTGGAAAAAAGATGGACTAGTCCCCAGCTGCTTTGTCCCCCAGAAACATCGTACCAAACATGATCTTTGTTGTCAAACACTCATCCCATGAAACATCACACAAACATGGATCTTTGTTCTCAAATATATATCCCCCAGAAACATCATACCAAAAATGATTGTTTTTGTCAAATACTCATACAGACCAATATATATATTCATGTTCTGTTGTAGATTGGAATAATGCATGGTCCACTTTTCTGTGTGTGTGTGTGTGATTACAATTTTTAATATAGCTTTAAAAAATCTTTTGTCATATCGTTATGACATCTGCAGTGTGGCAGTTTATAGTGATGTCTAGTACTGGGGCATCTGCAGACAAGTAGCATGATGTCCCACCCAGTCATATTATCCTAACACCATGCCGACCAGTCCTAACACTAACCTCTTAATTCTGAGTGCCCAGCGAGGCAGCTGTTAGTACCATTTTTATAAGCACTTATCTTTAGTAATCTATCAGAATAAGCTTTGCATCTTTGTAAGGAAGAGTTAGAATTAGAAACTGTATTTTCCAAATAAAGTTTATTACTTTCATAAATGTGAAAGTAAAGCTGCAATTTGATTTGTCAATCAAAAGGTCAACAGAACACGACCACATTTCAGTGCAAGTCAGTTTTACTGGTACAATACATACTTGCTTTTAAGATGAGTCCAGCTGCAAACTGCACTAACCCAGATCTGCCATCACATAATGCACTGGCAGAATTAAGTCTGTGCAGATTGAGATTGTTAGGAGTAATCAGTAGAACAAACAACATATACTCTGATCTGCAGGTGCATTATGCTACAGCAGATCAGGATCTTTGCAGTTTGCAGTTGTCTCGGTTTATGAGTGAGTAGAGACAGTATGTTATTTCAGAGAACTCTCTTTTAATTAAACAAACTTTTAAGCTCACCTGCACATATTAATGTTGAATTTGCTCTTAAATAGCAACATCTAGACTCAGTGGGAGTGGAGAAAGCAATAACTATTAAATGGGCTGGTACCACTTCACAATCTGGCAGATGTAGTGTTTAACAAGATACATTATTGTAATATGCATGCCCAATTAAACCCATCAAGAGGTGATTAAGCGCCCAGAGCAGACTGGTTAAGTTGCTGTACAAGACAAACAGAAACTTGGAGATGCAAGTGGCGAAAGCCTTATAACTGTCAAGAAAAGCAGCCTATATGTTTTGTCCCCTTCAGTTTTGCATAGCCAGGAATATCAGTCCAACATCATTGGAAAAAAGATCCAAAATTTGTTCATTATCTTTAAGAATTTGTCAAAATTAAAACTTTGAATTTGACATGTAATAAATAAGTACATGGAAAATATTGTTGAAATATCATGCTGTAGTATCTGGAAAGATTTCATTGTTTTCCAAGCAAAAAGTACAACTTTGTTGGTCCAATGTCCAGGACAAACTGGTCTAATGTCCAGGACAAATTGGTCTATTGTCCTGGACAAAATGGTCTAATGTCCAGGACAAATTGGTCCAATGTCCAGGACAAATTGGTCTAATGTCCAGGACAAATTGGTCCAATGTCCAGGACAAATTGGTCTAATGTCCAGGACAAACTGGTCTAATGTCCAGGACAAATTGGTCCAATGTCCAGGACAAATTGGTCTAATGTCCAGGACAAGACACAGATTAGGTTAAATGTTTTTCACTTCCTGAATTAACCACATTGATCTGTTTGTTTTTGCTGATTTTAAGACACCTTTAACATATTATCTGCAGAGGAAATGAAACCAAAGTAATGACTGCTCTGGTGGCCTAGTGGTTAGAGCATCTGCCTCAGACATGGGAGGTCATAAGATCTAACACTGGCCGAGTCATACCAATGACTTGTAAAAATGGTACGAACAGATGCCTTGCTTGGCGCTCAGCATTAAGAGGTTAGTGTTAGGACAGGTCGGCCTGGTGTCAGGATAATGTGACTGGGTGGGACATCATGCTACATGTCTGCAGCTTGATGCCCCAGCGCTAAGCATCACTATAAACTGTCACACTGCAGACATTGTAGCAATATGACTGATTTTTTTTATAAGCTACATTCAAAATCCAAGTCACACACACACACACACACACCTAAGTAACTGCCTTTCCAAAGGACATACCAAGGCAAGCCAATATAGGATGACCTGGCATCATGGCAGGATTGTGAATCAGAAACAAATGTCAAAATACTATCTATGACAAATAGCGAACTTACAAAACAGCTACAATTCAGAAAATATTACAACAGAATATATGTGATAAAGGATATAAACTTTAGAATTTTAAATACGTGGAAGGTATTAATCCCTATTTTCTACCTAGCTGGAAAAACGTATCTCTGTATTCCATTATTATTTGCACCAAAAGTCATATTCCTCCAGTACATTCCCTCTGAATTTTGTAGCTTCATGTTAAATAGATAATTAGGGGTTACCATATGTACTCACTTATAAGTTGAATGAAACTGCAAGAAAACAAGTACTGATCTGCTGTAGCATAATGCACCTGCAGATCAGGGTCTGCGTTGTTTGTTATATTGATTACTCTTATAAAATGCACAAACCCAGAACTGCCAATGCATTATGCAATAGCAGATCTGGGTCTGTGCAGTCTGCAGTTGGACTGATAAGCAAGTACATATAGTATCAACAAATCAGACTATAACAGACCCAACACAGCTGGAATGTCAATAGGGCAATATTATCACAGTGGGGTTTATGATGGCCACTAGATCAATGGTGGGTTATTCCCCTGAACTGGACTGCTGGAGTAATTGTTTTATGAGATAAATGTTCAACCTGGGGTTCTTATCTTAAAAATAGAAGGCTGCTGTCACTGTCTGTTGATCTGTTTACATTAACAATATCAACTGTCAGTCTCCATTAATCTTAGGACAGACACAGCAGGTAGAGAAAAAACAACAAAGCAGTGGTCCCCTTCTTATGAGGCCGTCCCTTCTACAATGAAACAGTTGTCTAAAATATATATATATGGGAGGTTTTATCCTGTATCAAACCATAAGTCATAAATCACACAATCTCTATTGATTTTCTGTCTTAATATTCTATTAAAGAATAAGCCCAAACTTGGCATCACTGATCAAGTCTGCTACATTACAAAGTTTTCAATGAAACTGAACTCAATTTGGACCCGAATTTAGGACTGAACAAATTAAGCATCTAGTTTCATATTCTGAACAGGAGTTCAGTGGCCTTCATCCAGAATGAGCCCTCACCCCCCCACCCCACCCCCGCATTAATCTAGGTATTGAATCCAAAGGCACTGCTAAGGTTGTGTTCAAAACTAGGATGGACATCCTTTTAATATGGCCTGCAACCAGTATATTAATGTAAACAGTATATTTATACTAAAAAACAATGTCAAATTTATGCCCCAAAAGTGGACACATAAGTCATGATATATGGTAAGTGAATTTCACAAATATTTGTTGATTTCCATATTCTACACATTGTTCCAACATGCCCCCAAAGTACCCAACTTTAATTTATACAGAGGTAAGTTACTCAATTATCCATAACTGCTGCATGTTCCTTAGATGTAGAGTACGTAACTTTCTTAATTACTGTACCTGCTTTTATTATTGCAGAGAACAGTGGACCATTGTTTGAAACAAGTTAGTCTAATGAAAAAATGGTATGATACCAAATATGGCTTCTTATCCACGGAGAAAGGTTAAAGGACTGGGTAACAGACTATAACCATGATAAGATCACATTCCTTGTAAACACAGCATTTTCTTTAAAAGATGCAAATTAGTTTGGCATTGGTATAGTTATCAAGAAAAAAGCAAGGTGTTACAAAAAGTGCAAAAAGAACAAGAGTCCCTTGATGGGATTTACACTCATGGGTTAAAAGAATTTTCAGGAATTCAATATACAACCATTCTTCCTTTTAACTGCTGCATGTTGAAACCATCTCTGATATTCTTCTGAGAAAACAAGAATTAAAAATTAGCTGCTGTGATACTGGATGTCATATACGTACCTTTTTCATTTAGGACTTGTAAGAGACCATTGCAAGTTGTTCAGGGTAACCCTGTGCTGTTATGATCATTCGTGAGGAGTGTTAACAAGAGTGGCACCATCTTCATATAGGACCAACTCAACATCATAAGAAGTGGTGAAAACCTCCATGTTCATATGACCATCCATTCAAGAGGAGTAGCAATTGCAAGATTATCAAGATGGTCACAGCAGTGGAAGGTATACTGTATGTGCGAGCAGCACCATTGGACCAACTAAAGAAGAAATCTTCCGGTAAAACCCCCATGCCATTATGATTTTATTTCAAAATGGTTCCTGTAATGGCCAATTATTGTATGTCAGATTGACACTATTTTTATTTAGGATCAACTAGAACTTATAAGAAGTTCTTCTAGTGAAAAACCCCATATTGATATTAGCATCCAATAAGGTGGCTAATGACAGATTTTCAAGGCAGACATTGTGCCAGCCATATTGGACATACAATCAGCACCATTTTCACTTAGTACCATCTACTGAAAGTATCATAAGCAGTCAAGAATTAAAAATGTCTTGTTGATATAACCATTCATTTGGGACTAATAGAAAATACAATATTTTCAAGATGGCCACCATGGGTGGCAAAATGACAACTTTAACACATGGAACATGCAACTAAATAGATTTAATGATCTGCCAGCACATTATGCGATGGCAGATCTGCGTCTGTGCAGTTAGATTCGTTTTATAAGCGAGTATATACAGTAAATGTCTACAATATTGCAAACAAGTTCTAGTATAAAGATATTGCCAAAATCAAATTACCCATTTATATATCTGCAAGAGAGAATGACCAATCAAAATGTACATTTAATGATTTAGGATCAGGATCTCATCTGTCACGGCATTAGCGATAGTCAATCACTTGACACAACGGTACTTTGTCAAAATCAATTTGATCACAAATACATCTGTATGCTGTTTAGCATGCTCTTCTTTCAGACAACTTAGATTGGGATTTCCTCTGCAATTTTTTTCCAGTAAAATCGAACCTGAAATACCACTCAAAGCTCTATTTAAAAATGAAATGGATGTTTTGCTCCCTGGTTTGCAACTAAATGCATTTCAGTAATTAAATGGAGTATATTGTGAATGCTTCAAAACATAAACTTACAATACATGGCAGTCTTAATCATCAAGACGTTAATTATGCCTTTTAGAATGCAACAAACAGCTAAGTGACCAAGAATAATTTGTTTTTGCATTTGATTATATGGCTTTAATCAAAAGTGTCATCAAGTACGATCATTCATATGTGAATGAAATATTCAGAAATATTCCCAATATCATTCATTATTCATACTGATCAAATGTATCATGGACCATGCTAACAGCAGGGGCAACCCTCTCACTGGTTTGGAATAAAATGCATGCAATTAAACTGCTTTGTATATTATTTTAGTCAATCTGTTTGCAAACATATGCAAATACACTTTTTATCTAGAACTTGGATCAATGTTTAGGAAATAACTTGTCATGAAAGACCAATGGTTTGGAAGACTCACTCTGTATATAACAGACCAATTTCGTAAAGACCATCTGTTGTGAAAGAAAAGTTTTGGAAGCAATATGTCATGAAAAACCACCATTTTGGATGATTACCTGTCATGAAACACTAACGTCTGCATTAGTGTCATAAAATGTTGCAGTTCTGTAACACCATGTGTCATGAAAGACCACTGTTTCTGATGACCACCTGTCATGAATGACAACATTTTCAGGCATGATTTTAACAATCTTGTATTATGGACTTGTTCATAATAAAATAACAAAATAATAAGAGTCTTGTATAATGGACCAGTTTATACAATTTTTTTTAATCAAGTCCAAAGCTGGTCTAGACCCAGTGGTATAGCAAGAAATTCTGTTCTACCTCCCCCGTCTTTATCTTCAATCTGGGGCCACTGCCAATAAAAAAAAAAGGTTGTATGCGCCAGGTAGCCTGTAGTTGTTAAGGTTGCTTGGGTGATTGCTAGTGTCACACCTGTCTAGAACCCCAAAAGTTGGCATGCTCAATTTGGTTCAATATCCTATTTGTCCCCCGCCACTATTTACATAAGATAACCAGCACATTTACGACATTTTCAAACAGATGGTCTTAAAAAAAAAAACAATGTTGTACTATCCCCTGAACAGATTCCACAGTAGTCTTGGCCAAATTAAAATTAAATATCTCATTTGGTCAACATACAAGTACAGGCAAAAGTTCAGTCCATGTCTTTTTTATATACAAATGGGCTAAAGAGGGACCTCATCACCTGTATGGACCACTTTTATTTGGCACAAGTGGTCGTCTCAAGAAATGCTTCAATATTTGTATAGGCTTTTAAAGGCCAAGCTATAAAGGGACAGTTTCAGGCCTTATTTCTTCTGGAGAACAGTCCTCCCTATTGAATTACTTATTGATTTAAAATCCCAAGTTCAAAGTGAGGGTTTCCATCCATAACCACATACTGAAACCATATTTTTACTTGGTAACTTGATAGGTGTCATATACATGTACCATATTTATACACATTTTGAGACTACTTACAAAATGCATCGATCCTGAATTCCAATTACTGTAATCAGGACTGTCTATTGTCTGTCAATCTCATTAATTAAATACAGGTAACACATCTTTCTATTTGATGAATATGTTTGATTCTTTCCATTTAATTCATAATGTGGTGTCACCTTTTTGGTCATTACAGGGTACTCATGCATTGGGGGTTATGGGGGAAATTTGCATTAATGTGGTTAAGAGGTGTGACAGCATTCAAAAGGAGCAGCAAGTGATCTTATCCTTGGAATGTAGTATATATTGTAGGACCAGCATACAGTATGTTTGAATTAAAGTCTCTTTTGACACTGCTACACCCCCTACTTTCAACCTCTTGGTTCAAGTGTCACAGAGATAATTCATATATGTATGGAGCAAAGGAACACTGTAGATACTGGCTTGAAAAATGATCTACCGTATATAATCCCTTCTAAATGTAGTCATCCTATACACAATAAAGATCCTGATCTGCCATAGCATAATGCACCAACAGATCAGGGTCTATGCTGCTTATTCTACTAATTACTCCTAACAAACTGAACTGACCCAGATCTTCTGGTGCATTATGCGATTACAAAATCAGGGTCTGTGCAGTTTGCAGTTGCACTTGTGAGTACATACGGTACAGATTAAATTCTAAAATTTCTTATTTTTTTAAAAAGTAAAGATAGGTTGCAATGACTTATATTCAGTTCTGTTGATGGTAGCCTGTATAATGTTTTTTATGTACCATTCAAATTTCACTTATTTAGTTTTAGATTTCCTATGTTTCTGTGCCACATGAGTTCACTTATTTCATATGCAAGAATATGCCACTGTTGCTTGTCAACACTGGGACTACATAAAGAATGGCATGGGTCAGCATATTAAGCCCCAACTAAAACTATAAAACTCTGGACTTTGACTGGCTTCTAAGTCGAGTCCAACGGCAAACTGCACAGACCTAGATCTGCCATCATATACAATCTCATGGTAGATAGTAAACAGAAAAAGCTAAAGAAAAGAATGAAATAAAATGGGATATTTTACTAACTTGTCTAGAACTAGTTGCATTTTTAAAAATACTTCCACTGAACAACACAAAATATGACACCAGACTGAGCATTCATCTTCAAGAAATCTGCTATGCCTTTTAGAACACATTAAGCATCTTGATGACCAAGACTAATTCAGGTATATTTGTGCGAGTGTGTGTGTGACTGTGTGTGATTTGGACTTTTAACGTAGCTTTAACAATTTTTCAGTCATACTGCTACAATGTCTGCAGTGTGACAGTTCATAGTGATGTCTAGCACTGGGGCATCATGCTGCAGACAAGTAGCATGATGTCCCACCTGTCACATTATCCTGACACCAGGCCGACCAGTCCTAACACTAACCTCTTAATGCTGAGCACCAAGTAAGACAGCTGTTAGTACCATTTTTGTAGTTTTTGGTATGACTCAGCCAGGGATCGAACCCACGACCTCCCACATCCGAGGCAGACGCTCTAACCACTAGGCCACTGGCGCGGTCAGGGTAGATTTAATAATATGGCTAACTTGAAGTCAGTGTCCACAGAGTGATTGAGTACTATCATCTCAAAATCATGCACAGAACATTCTGAGCTAATGTATCAATAGCATAGTTTATATTGATTGAATGCGCCTTCATAAAACAAGGACTGTGCTTATGTCAGGATCAACAAAACTGGCATAATCTGAATACATTTATAAACATAATGCATGTTTAGTCAATTTGCTTGCATCAATTATGCATATACAGTAAGCTCCTTATCAAGAGATCTGAGAGAAGTGAATTAAAAGTCTTTTATGGTCTACAAGTTTAATATTAGTTTGTAAATGTACAAAAACTCTCAGCCATTGGACTGATCTGAGGCTATTTTCATGTTCAAGGTTTCAAGTATATATATATATATATATATATATATATATATATATATATACACATACACACACACACACACATTCCATATGCTCCATTTTAACACTGCTGCTGAATTACCTCCTTATCAGTTATGACGTTGTTTATTCAAGTCTTTTCAACATAAAATTGTTTTATTTGAGTCTTTTCTACATACATTTGTTTGGCAAGTCCCCCCTGCCTACCTCACCCAATGTCGTCAAGAAGAATAACCGACTTTCTTCTAAAATAATAAATCTCTGTTTATGTGATGACATTTTGATAATGATTTATTTGGATGCTAACTTTGTGCAATTTAATTATGCAGACGAATCTTTTGTTGAGTGGAATAAATGCTTTCTTTGTAAAGGAAGCAATAAATGTGTTGTCTGATACTCTGTTTTGTTCTTGGTAAATTTCTGCGTGTGTGCTAATGCACAAAATCTGTTTGTAACCTATGCTGACCCTGTTATGATCTTGACAATTACCTCCGGTTGTAATCATAAAAAAGAGAAGAGCCCAACAGATGTGTGAAGCCCAAAACTCTAGTATCATAACATTGTTGAGCCCGTTTCCTGTAAGTGTAGGCTTTTATAGACAATGATATAATATTAATCTTACTGGTACATGTCCACACTTTTTTCAGTAATGGAAACTTGACATTGGGAGACATGTATTGACCACAGAGATAACAACTACTTACCTTATGTCACGATATGAATTAATTATTGGTTCAGAATACATATGGGGAAAAAAGTGGCCGCTTGCAAAGGGAACATTTCACATTTCTGTACTAATATGCTGGCCGTGTTAGAGGGCGGCCGTTCTTGAGGGGGTACTTTTGAATACAAACTCGTCTGTGCCAAGGGATTCTGGCCGTAAGAAGCAGGTGGCCGCTGCTCAGGGGCTCTGTTCAAGAGGGGGGACTACTGTATATATATATATATATATATATATATATATATATATATATATATATATATATATATATACACACACACACACACAGTGTGACCCCGCATTACCACGGTACTTGGGAACCATAGAACTCGGCCACGTTATAAACCAAACCATGTTATAAGCAACCAGGTCAGTTAGCTGAAGAAAATGATGCATGTACCCCAAAAAAAATTGCGGGGGTGGGGGGTGTAGGTAATAAATGTGGGCAGTAAAATACATGCTTCAATGGCAGTTACCATCTTAAATGAGAAATACATCTCAATCTAGTTAAAACAGAGAAGGCGTATATAATAGTTTACTTTATTTAGAGAACCATGAATTGGTATATATACGTGAATACTGTTTATATATAAATCTCTAATGTATAGAATGAATAGAGTATCAACACCATGTACTCACCCGCAAATCTCATCATATACATTGAATCCACAATACAAGTGATTCCATCAAAAATATGCACACACACAGATTTAAAATATTCAATAATTTTGTCACAGGTCATATTGGTCTGAATTCAGTGGAAAAACATGGCACAATCATGTAACGAATGACGAAGAACATTTACTTTTCAGTACGTCCCAAGTCGGCACGAGTTAGTTAGCATTTTAAGCTGCCATTGGTAGCGTTTGTAAGCATAAACTTTTTCCCTGCAAAAAGGAAACTTTCAAGGCACATTTAACGTGTTCCAGTCATGCTGGAAAATGCAACAATCCATCAGATTCTGATACTTTTATTTAAATTAGGTACTGACTTTCTTTGAAGAAAAGTTATTTGTTTTTATTGAAGACTGTAGTTGGCTTTCTTTGTCTACATGCGTTACTGAAGTCACTGCTAAAGGGCAGCTTTGGAGAACCAAACAAAAGCCCATTTGAAATAACTGTATTGCATGATTGCCACTGATTTTTTTTCCATTTGCTGAGTACGTTTTCATAACAATCAGTGCTTCAAAGGTACTCTCTTTCCTTTGAAATTTCTGCAAACTATTTTATCTGGGTACATTTTAAAAAGGAATTGGCCATCGTTTGGCCTATTCTAGTTACTGTTCCTCCCTGCCTATTGAAAAAACCAATAAGATGTGTGGTTTTTTTTGGGTGGGGGTGTTTTACATTTGTCTTAGCAATGTGACGCTGCCTTCCATGCATACATCAGAAATTTAACAAAGGTGTGTTCTGAAGGATTTAATTCTGACTGAAAAGAAGAGGAATTTTACTTAGCATCAACATACAAATGTCAGTCTTTGTAAATATATTAACTACTAGCGAGCGGTGGAAAATCCGACAAGGGATAGATTACAAGATAATGCCTCATCCGGTTGATCTCCGTCACAACATACAGAACTCATGCTAGATGTCAAGATAAGTGGTTTATGATAAAACAATGTACTGTTTAGATTGTTTGTCAATATGGACAAAGAATTTGTTTATGTAACAATAGATAAATTTCAGTGCATTTTATATCCAGTTTGTGGCTTCCTTTCATGGGGCCTCTGAATTTCTCCACTCTAAACCAATGGTTGTATATACAAGTTTAAAACAGCCAACAATGTTGCCAATAAAAAAAAATCGGCAGATGGTATATTTTTCCGCCAATGAGAAAAAAATATCCAAGTCTGCAACATTGGCGAAGCCCTACGCGATCCCCGAATAAACTTTTTATTCGTTATTTTTTGTACTTTTAAGATTTCTTTTTGTGTACGAGAAAAATACATACAAAATTGCAGGAGCCATGACACGATCATCTTATATTATTCAAATGCTATATCTTCCCCAAAATGATATTAAACTTTTAATGGTTTTTTTTGGTACTTTATGAAAGATTTTGTTTTCGTGTATGAGAAAAAATACATGTATATGAAATTTCGGGTCAGCCACACTGCGACCGTGTTATAGCTGAATTCATGTTATAACAGAGCGTGCTATAAGTGGGGTCACACACACACACACTATATATATATATATATATATATATATATATATATATATATATATATATATATAATGGCCATCACATGTAAACTGTTATGTTTATATATCAATACTTTCCTACTTAACAAGAAGTAATAGTCATAAATCATCAAGATTTTTTTCCCTCTTTGGATATCACATCTGTATACACTTTTTCCCTTCTTTGGAGATTATGTCTGTATACAGAAGTTGTACCAGATAACTGTATCTTTAAAGTTTGAAAGACTTTTATCTGACTGATATCACTCATACAATTCCAGCAGAGATAATGAATTACAAGTAATAGATTTTCCTATTGACTATATATGAATAATTATTATTATTATACTTTTTCTATAAAAACTTTTTATTCCCAAGAAAATATAATGGAATATATATCCAAAAAATAACCCCAGAAAACAGGCTTTCAGTCAGTTATTGTATGTAATGTAGTATGATTCTGTTTTTGCTTGACTTGTTGAAAATAGCCTTGCAGACACCAACTCCTCTGCATTGGTAATGTTTTCATGACCATTGAGGATTATGGAAAACTGTTTCCTAGTGACCTTACCAAAATGGGTCTACATCACCCACCACCACCCACCCACCCACAAACCTTCTCAATTCTCCAAAGAATTTACAGAAGTTACATCGCAAGCTGACTCAGAATCAATGTTGGAAACCAGTTAAACTAATCATATTACCAAATAACTAATAAATATGTGGCAAAGGGCCTTACCAAATAACTGATAAATATGTGGCAAAGGGCCTTACCAAATAACTGATAAATATGTGGCAAAGGGCCTTACCAAATAACTGATAAATATGTGGCAAAGGGCCTGTTTCACTAGCCAAGTAAATGCTATCACTCTTTGCCTAACAATCTGTGGTGAACAAACTGTAAAAGTCTGGTGGTGATAAGGATAAAAGGCTGACTCTAGTGCAAGACAAATATGACCCAAATTTGGAGAAGCAAATACTCTACAAGCAAATATTGCAAGTTCAGAAACTTGGCAGAAGTGTTGGCTCAAAAACAAAGCCTTCACCTGATAATGATCCTGGGTACATCCAAAATGTATTTCTTTGAAGGTCTTGATTATGAGGAGGGGTTGTTTGTTTTGCTTAACACACTAACAAATCTGTTTTTCACTAAAAAAAGATCATTATTTTAACTGGAAAAGGACAGTTCTACTCACATCCATAACCTCCCATTTAGGATCTGCCAATGCTGACTACTTCATGGACTGTATTTATTAGTAACCCTTGCACCTCCATTAGTTACACACTTCATTGAATGACAGGATCTTGGTACAAGCCTGTAATTTTTTGGGATGGGGTGGGATTATGGGACAGTTTTCTTATCATCAATTAAATACAGTAAATACCAAATTAGAATGCAACCAATTATGCAAGGTATGATTTCTATCAATTACAGGGTTCCTGCAATCTTTACAAAATGTATTTCCATGACTTTTCCAAAACTTTTCCAAGACCTTTTTAACAATTACAAGAGTACCAACTACATAAATTTATGACCTCTAATACTTATCTATGCGCAAATTTAATGCAAAAATATTTTACAGTTCACTTTGGGCATACTTCATCCTAACAGATAGGTCATTCTCATTCGAGTGCCATGAATGCAATGATTTTGAATGGTGGTAAGGTCACGGGATGTAGTCTGACTAAAGTTTAAGGGGAACCTACTCTAACAAATCCACTATCTAAGTTAGGTAGGTTGGTAAAACTTTTGCATCAGCAAACGAAAATGCGACCAGATGATGCAAAATAACCAAATTCCACAATTTTTTTTCTCAAAACTTTAAATGACATAAAAATTTCAAAATTGTTCAATGCTCTTAAAATGTTTTTCGTAATTTACAAACTTTTCCATGACTGCAGGGTTAAAATCATCTGAACTTCCTTATTTTCCTGAATGTAGGTGTTGATGGATGTAACAAAAATCAATCTGTGACCTTTGACCCTCACCCCCTCCACCAGTGAGGGCTAAATCCCAGCTCCAAAACATTTGTTGTCATTGAGTCATTCTCCAAAAACATTGTATCAAATTGATTCCTTTCCCTTGATTGGTGTGCATGGATAGAGTTCATGTTAGAAGAAAAATAGTGATGGATAACTGAATAGACACACTGATGGATAGGCATGGTTTATCACTGCATGTGGACAAAAGTAGGGATATAAACAATCCATCAATGAAAACTCAAGGTTATTAACAACCCACTCCACCCACACATGTTGAGGGATTAGTAGACTATTTAATAACTATTTGAGAACTAAATTTCTCCTTATGTGAACAAGATATAGACATATAAACATTTTTACATTATAGACCAATAGAGAGATTTATAAACAATGTTAAGATTCTCTCTCTCTCTATATATATATACAGTGGTTCCTTGACATACGAGTGTCCCAACTAACAAGTTTTTCGAGATACAAGTCGTCTCTCGGCTGATTTTTTGCTTTGAGTTGAGAGCTAAAATTCGGGTTACGAGCCAGCTTCAGATACCCCATCGCTAGTTGGCGCAGCGAACGCCACAGTGAACGTCGCAACATCTGAACAGCATCCCGTGTCTCACTCGTTCACTTTAAGCGGTTAGCTCGCAGTGGAAGCATCAGTGTTGTGCTCGCATTTGTGCTTGCAGTTATTTTGCAAAACTTCGTTTTTCCAACCATGGATCCAAAGCAAGTGAGTGCGAAGGACAGTGCTGAGAAGAAGCAGATGATGTGCATTGAATTAAAGAAAGAAATTATCGAAAAACATGACCAAGGTGTGTGTGTAGTCGACTTGGTGAAGCAGTACGAGCATAGCACTTCTATGATCTGCACCATACTGAAGCAAAAGGAGTCGATAAAGGCTATAACGCAAGCCAAGGGCGTTAAAATAATTTCTAAACAGCAGACATCTATCCATGAAAATATGGAGAAGCTGCTGATGGTGTGGTTGACGGAGAAGCAGCTCACAGGATATATCATGACGGAGGCTATAATCTGCGAGAAGGCACGAGCTATTTATGCTGATTTGCTGCGGCAGACCCCAGGCACTTCGACGCATGAGGCATCGGGTGAGCACTTTAAAGCCAGTTGGGACTGGTTCGAGAATTTTAAAAAGAGGACCAGCATTCACTCCGTTGTCAGGCATGGTGAGGCAGCGAGTGCGGATATGAAGGCAGTTGAAGATTACCTCAAAACATTTGCTGAAATTATAGCAGTAGAAGGATACATACCCCAGCAAGTCTTCAACTGTGACGAGACAGGACTCTTCTGGAAGAAGATGCCAAGGAGGACTTATATAACGGCAGACGAGAAGAGAATGCCAGGCCACAAACCCATGAAGGATAGGCTAACCCCCGCACTGTGCGCCAATGCGAGCAACGACTGCAAGATTAAACCGCTGCTCGTTTATCATTCGGAAGACTGCAGGTTATGTGGAGGGCAAACCCGAAGGCGTGGGTAACCAGGCAATTCTTTGTGGAGTGGGTGAATTTGATCTTTGGTCCTGACGTTAAGAAATATCTCCAGGAAAATAATCTACCCCTGCAAGCCCTTTTCATCCTGGACAATGCACCTGCTCACCCATCTAACCTCGAAGATGACATCCTCGAAGAGTTCAAGTTTATAAAGGTTCTCTACCTTCCACCCAACACCACCCCTATCCTGCAGCGTATGGACCAGCAGGTGATTTCTAATTTCAAGAAGCTCTTCACCAAGCACCTGTTCCGCCGCTACTTTGAGGTGACGGAGAGCACAAACCTCACCCTTCGGGAGTTTTGGAAGGACCACTATAACATCGTGATATGCCTCAGAATTATCAATATGGCCTGGCAGGGTGTTACAAGAGGACCTTGACCTCTGCGTGGAAGAAGCTGTGGTCTGAGGTTGTGTCTGAAACGGACTTTGAAAGACTCGAACCCGAAGCAGCAGTGGTGGAGGAGATTGTATCCCTCGGCAAGTCCATGGGCCTGGACATGGATGAAAGTGACATCAATGAGCTCATCGAGAAGCACTCCGACGAACTGACAACGGAGGAGCTAAAGGAGCTACAGACGCAGCAGCACACGGAGGTTTTGCAGAAAATAGGTGACGCGGAGGAGGCGGAGGAGGTTATCTCTACAAGTGAGATAAAGGAAATGTTGGGAATGAGGGAGAAACTTTCAGACTTTATTCAAAAGAAACACCCAGAAAAAGTTGCAACTGGGCATGCGACAGCGCTATTTAATAACACTTACCTAACTCATTTCAGAAACATTCTGAAACAGAGGATGAAACAAACCTCATTGGACAGGTTTTTATTGAAAACCCCTGCAGATGAAAGTGTGGCGAAAAGGACAAAAATCAGCAAATAAGATTCAGTTATTCATTTCAGCCTTTTTCCTTCACCTCCATCAGCATCTTCAAGTCATCCGATCTCCAAGGTAAATGCTGTACATTATACTTAATAAAACCAGTTTATTGCAGTACATTATATTGTATTGTGTTTTTATACAATATTCGTTATTTATAAGTACATTTTTCTTATTTAAAAACATGTATCAAAAAAATTGCGGTGTTTTTTGGGGGATCCGGAACAGATTAATGGCATTTCAATTCATTTCAATGGGGAAAATTGATTTGACATACGAGTAATTTGAGTTACGAGCTCCGTCACAGAACGAATTAAACTCGTAAGTCAAGGAACCACTGTATGTATATATATATATATATATATATATATATATATATATATATATATATATATATATATATATGGCTTCAATCTGAAATTCATATTATGTGAAGTTCAATGTCTGGCACATTTTAAAAATTAAATTCCACTGGTATACTTACTTTGCTTAAATATGACAATAAAATGCTTTATTTTAAAAAAATGTCTGACACAGCTCACTAGAACAAGCACGTAGCCATATAATCAGAAAATGTGGTGTGTGCATGCATGTGACATGGAAAATGAACCTGTAACTAGAGAATTTTCAAACGTTTTAAATTCAAATTTTTTTCATCTGAGAAAACTGATACAATTATCATCAATTATAATTCCCAATTTCTAGCTTTCAATAAAATATACGTATGAAAAAGGTGAGTTAAAAGACTTGAAAAACAAAAAGGACTAGATGCTTCACTTCACAAACCCTTGAATTCTTCAGTGCTGCAGTTAACAAAGAACTGCATACTATCCCATGCTTTACAGTTGATACGAGGTATGTAACACTTGAAACAAAGCTAAAATCAAGACTGCTGTACAATCTGAAGTTTAGGCCAAATGTAAAATGTACATTATAATGCTCATTTTAAATATCAAATTCGTAATGCAATCAATTAACACCAAGAACCTAATTTGTTGAGTGGTAGCACAAAAAACAGCTGCAAGGATAATTATGTATATATTGTTTGATGAACTTGACACAGAAGCTTCACCAACTACAAACCTGCTGACTCTCTGAGCATCATATATCTTATGAAGGAGTTACCTCCCCAATATCTATCAAGGAGTTACCTCCCAAAAACTGATAATAACTATGACAAAATATGTGATTTGGATTTTTAATGTAGCTTTAACAGGTTTCAGTCATTTTGCTACGATGTCTGCAGTGTGTGATGTCTAGCACTGGGGCATTATGCCGCAGACATGTAGCATCATGCCCCACCCAGTCAAATTATCCTGACACCAGGCTGACCAGCCCTAACACTAACCTCTTAATGCTGAGCACCAAGCAAAGCAACTGCAAGTACCATTTTTATCAGTCTTTGGTATAACTCAGCTGGGGTTTCAACCTGCAACCTTCTGCATCCGAGGTATGATAAAAAATAAATGTTTCAGTTGTACAAAAATACACAATTCAAAAGGAATTCATTTAAAACAATTTCTTCACAATCTGTTGAAAGTTACAAAAGTGCTCATTCAGCTGTTTGCTATACATAGTAATACTTGCTATGGGGAGGCAATCCCTAGCCAGGGAGGAAATGAACTAATGTGGTATGATAGACTCCTTATTACAAGGCAGGGTCAAGTGCTCCTGATTTCTCTATCCCCATTAGCAATAATATGCTGTGATTAGATACAATGATACATCAAAGAAGAGATAACATCTGGTATATTAAAGATAAAGGAAATATTTTTTTATATAAAAAAACAAGTGGACCTTTGCATTCTACTATAAAGTGGGTTACAAAAGAAAGCATTAAGGAATGAAGATTAAAAAATGGATGAACTTCAAGCACAGAAAATATACTACCCATTATGACCACTGCAGTTCATGTTTGTTCTTTAAATATGGTGGCTTTTTCATTCCAAATTTTTCACTTACAAAGACTCCTGCTTTTTTATTTTAATTAAAAATGACGAGACTTATTATTCATCCAAATCCTACAAGTGCATAAATTTTGGACGCAATACAACTTTACAAAACTTTAGAGGGTGTTTGCTTGTCGTATTTAATGTGAAGGTGTGTGGAAGTGAACATCAACCAAACAAACCTGAACTGATTGTAACAATTCAGAGATGATATCAGTCAGATAGACCTGCATGTAAATCAAAGAAATTTAACAGGGAAATTTATTTTCACCATAATGTTAAGAACATTTAAATTTGAATTAATACTTAAGTAAAAATTATTGACAAATAGACCTGCATGTAAATCAATCAGCCTTTGCAATTATAAACCTTATAAAATTTATATTCACAATAATTTTAAGCACATTTAAATTTGCGTAAAGAAGTCACACTAGTAATACATAATAAAACTGATGATGACAATTTTCAACCTGAGCTTTCAGCACTTGTTTTACTGCCCATAGCCCAAGATATGAATTTGATATGAATAAGAAACTGGGCATTTTATTCCATGGTTTAGAATGAAGCATGTTGTTTTAAATATATCTAATGGGGTATTCTGTGAACAATTCAAAACACAAACTTACTATAAAACTTTTACATGCTTTATAGAATGCATCCAACAGAACAGATTAGTGACAAAGTATGTTTGACTAAATGTACTTTATTTTATTGTTTCTCACAATAATGAAGTACTATCATTTCAACAGTACATGAAAACGTGTTCTTACAAAAGTTTGTACTAATCAATGGTGCCATCAATACACATGTGCTTATGGTAAGAGCAATACACAGTCAACTTTGAACTTCATGCTTAAAATTAAACTGTTTCCTGTAATCAGAACACATAAAAAATTTGTCTTATTTATTTATGTCATTTCTAGAGTTATAACAGCCATTTTATGTATGTATGCATGTACAAGGTTTCACATAGGCAACAAGCTCATATTTATTTCATGACTATACAAGCAACAGTGTCCCTGAAACTGACATAATGAACACTTGATTCTAAAAAGAAGGCCACACTGACCTACTTTTGGTACTAGGTGTATGCTTGGCATGAAGACTATATATAATTCATCTACCAAATGTTTTTTATCCGATAAGCCCATCCCCAGCCACATTCTAACAAAATTCTGGCTTGCATTTGCTTCAGATATCTTTGATTATAAGCTCACTTCAACATTTTGAAATTTTATCTTACTGAAAGCTGGTCCCTTTGGGCTTCATTGTTGCAAGCCACCGGTAAAAATCCACTATGCTCTTTTTTCACGCATTGATGCTTGTGATAAGATTTTATTGTTTTATACTGGCGATGCATACATCTGCTCAACCAATCATTGTTTTCTACTAGATATGCACAAAACTGCTCAACCAATCATGGTTTTCTATTGGATATGCACAAAAATGCTCAACCAATCATTGTTTTCTATTGGATATGTACAAAACTACTCAACCAATCATTGTTTTCTGTTGGATATGCACAAAACTGCTCAACCAATCATTGTTTTCTATTGGATATGCACAAAACTGCTCAACCAATCATTGTAAGTCAAGAGTAAAATTTCTTGGAAAGTTGATCCAACATGACCTTTCATGCTGACTGAATGAACCGAAGTTTATCTTCCAAACAGTCACTTATCATTCAATAAACATGGTACTTTCCTTCATAAGTAAGATCATCTTGCCTTGTGTTAAGTTGATGGTTCTTTGTGTTACTGATGGTGTATATTTGTTTATGTGAGGAAATCTTTGCAGGCTACCAAGCCACTGATAAGAAAATGAGTATAGCTAATTTTCACTTTGTGATGATGCCTGAGCTTATCAAATTGATAATAGTTACTAAAGTAAAACTGTACATGCACATTGTAGGTTTCAATACTTGTCAACTGTGGACAATGTGATAAACAAAAATTATGTAGTGCAATCTTCATATTCGTGCAGACTGTGAAGGATCAGATCAAGTTTGCTCCTAAATGTAGGTGTAAATGATACACACACAAAAAATATTGATTTTGAAACTTGTCTGGAACTTTCAGGGATACTGAGCTATATTTAAAACCTCATATTTTAAAACTTTTTCTACATCAAATTTTCAAACTGTCATGAGCTTGCTGTTTATATCATATACCTTTTGTTTCATTTCTGCTACTGATTATGAAATCTTTGATACTTGTTGTTATTATAGGGCTTAATGCCATTTTTCAGCACAAGATAGGCTATACATGGTGGCCAGTATATATATGGTGGAGGAAGAACCCTAGAAAATCCCAGAAAGAACCACGACACACCAGAAGCTACTGACAAGCTTTCTCACATGGCCACATTGGCTGAGCCAGAGACTCAAACCCATGCAGATAGAGGTGAGATGGCAGTGATACTTGTAAATCAATTTAATTTGACCTCATCAGTGAATGAAAAATGTATAAGCTCCCAATTCACATTTTACTGAGATAAAGGAGCCATGATTTCTCCTGCAAATTTACATACAAGGGAATTCCATATCTGGCATTTTCATTAGCAGGGGATTTTAAATTTTTATATGATATTATGAACAAAATCTCTTATACCATCTATACTTGCTTATAAGTCAAGTCAAACTGCAAGCAACAACGATCCTGATCTGCCATAGCATAATGCACTTGCAGACCAGGGTATATGTTGTTTGTTCTACTGAGTTCTCCTTCAGATTAATGATTGTGTATGCTCACAGCAAATCAACTACATGATTTTTGCATGCTTGCTCATTTTTAAGGGGTAGGGGTCATTAAATTTTAAGGAAATCTGCAAAATCTGTTTTGGATAAATTACTGCACAAATGAAATTTTAAAGTATCCAACTATTAAGTCAAAGTCAATCTGTCTTGTAAAAAAGTACATGTATGAATGTAAAATTGCATTTTTAATATATTATTGGCAAATCACACAGAGGAAATGGGAGCTAAGTGCCTCATGCAAGGACACACAAAGACCCTGAAATCAATTGGGTTCTTCATTGCCAAAAGTGAAGCCATCTAAAAAAAATGGCAGAACAAAGCTATTAGGCAAAATTAATTTTTCTTCTTGTAGTTATTGTGATCTTGACCGTAACAATTTGATCCTGAGATCAATAGGGTTTTTCCTGTGACCAAGCGCATACAAAATGGTAACTAAAGACAGAGTAGAAGTTATTGTCCAGAAACAATTATTCTTCTTCAGGTCACTGAAAAGTTGACCACTGCACTTCTGACTCAAAATAAATATGGTTGTTCCTTACCCAGGTACAAGCCATAATAAAAATGAAACTGCTGATGGTGGATAACTTGACTTCCTGAACAAAAAATAACATGATAACAAAACAGATGGATTGACACTATGTCCCAGCTTTTGGTTTGTATATATAAAACAGATTCCTTATTTCTGAATATTGTGTCCAGGTTAAGTTTCATTTCATTCCTAGGCTAGAGTACAACAAATCATGCTCATTACTACCCAATATTCTGAACCACCCTCTGGACATAGACTAGGATATTTGATTAAATAATGGCTACATTTGCATACCATCTGCTTATTGTGGCCAACTTTAAATATGTATCAGACAAACACAAATTATTTAATAAATGATGCAGAGAGTTCTTATCAATATAATAATATTGTGCTGTTGACTAATACATGTACTGACAAAGTTTTTCAGAAGAAATAAAGGAAGGCTATGCAAATGGCAGTTAATAAAGGTGGGCAAAAGATGTTTCTTTTATTAAAAAAATCTTACTCCAACTGACCCAATTTTTGTTGTAGCTTGAAGCCTGGAAGACACATTATTTAGCCCTAGCTACTGCCAGTAGTAACAAAAACCTATGTACATACTGTATGTACTTATAAGTTGGGTCAAACTGCAAACAACAAAGATCCAGATCTGCCAAATCATAATGTGCCCTGCTACTTAAAAAAGATCCTGGCTGGAAAATTCACGGCTTGCACAGTGTTATAATTTTCATGGTATTGCACAGTGTTATAATTTTCATGGTATTGCACAAATATATTCAATAATGGTCTTAGTTAAACATAAATGTTTCCTGCCAAGTATATATTTTTTGGTTCCTAGCTGGAGAAAAGAGACAAATGTCGACTGACAATAATGTTCCTAGCTAACAAGATTAGTTCCATAAATGATATATGGTACTGGTCAAGTATGGAGACCTTTACAACATCCACTTGGTCATCAAGAGAGATCTGCATTACAGGCAGTACCATCAATAGTGTTTAGTTGCCAGAAACAAGCTGTAACCCAAATCAAACCACCGATATATCCTTGTATAATACATCACTGATGATTATGCATGTAGTAGAGGCATAACTACTAACCTCTCTCTCGTTCCCTCTCTCTTTTGTACCTGAGACTAACACAGTGTACATTTTTGCCTCAGCTGATCATCACAAATCTAATATTACATTCACTAAAATCAAGCCTCTGCTAGGGACAGACCATTTAATTTCTTGGGTGTGTGTGTGGCTTGAATTATTTTAAAATTAACTGTCTTGCTTGGATTTGTGAAAAATGCATTACTTCTTTCCTCGTTTCAGCTGAAAAGTTTGTTTACATCAGGTTAATGCAATACTTGGAGAGGAAAAAAAAAATTACGTGATCCGTTTGTAGTACAATAGGAATGTATGGCTGGAAAGTGGCTGATATTGAAACACTCCTGGAGAAATCTAAATGGCATCAATGAAGCTGATGCAGTCACTTCAACTTACAACAAAATTTTTTCTGCTGCATTCATTGATTCCTGTTAGAAATTTGATAATAGTAACATATGTGGCTGCAGAGTTATGATACATGATACCATACATCTTCTTTTGTTCATTGCAATTTTGCTTTTTTAGAGAACCCTGAAAAACTCTTGTTGTTACATTGTTTAAAAGTGAACATGGATTCAAAAGACCAATATGAGTAGTGGCCAAAGGATGTGCTCAAATGAAATATTTTGTCAATACATGTCCCTGGCACGAGCTCTATGTAATTGATTCATTTTTTGTAAAACAAAAACAATCATGTGTAATCACATTTTTGGGATAGGTACATTTCTAAAAGAAGAACCACAATAAAGGTAAACCATATATATATATATATATATATATATATATATATATATATATATATATGTTGTATTTACCAACGTTTTTGCCCCTTTTTATTGCACAACCTCAAAAATCCAGTTACAATGTGCATTATATGCAGTACAAATTTTGTTTTCCAGTTTCACTTCAATTGGGGCAGATTAAATGTATATTAAAAATGAAGGTATAGTATACATGACATCGATGATTGAGAGTTTGGGAAGCTATTGGGTTGTATATGGTAAATAATGAAAATAATAGTGCAAAGTATTAATGTCATTCCCTCCCAATCCTGATCTCATTTCTCTTTTCTGCGTTCATCCAATAAAGGTCAAAGTATTAGATATTAATCTAGTCAAAATAACAAAACATTATATACTGTAGGATCCCAGGATTTTTTCTGACCCAGTTAGCTTCTATTACTGTATATACTCCCTTATAAGACAAGTTAAACTGCAAACTGCACAGACCCAATCTCTGCTATAGCATAATGCACCAGAAGATCTGTGTCCATGCACTTTGCCAGGAGTAATCAACAGAAGAAACAACATAGACCCTGATCTACTAATGCATCATGCTACGGATATATGTTGTTTGCTGTCGGTCTCGACTTATTAGTGAGTATATATGGTATTTCATCTAAACTGCAGTACAGAACTCTCAACATTTTCAAGAAACTTCAACTAAGCTTATTTGTGCAGTATATAGTATAAGCTAGTTCTTTCCAAGGTTTTTAGGTTATCATGGCCACCATGTATAATAAGCCTATCATGTGCTGAAAAATGGCATTGCGCCCCCAAAAAAACAACATGTATTCAGCCAATCTCAGTTATTCCCCCCTTGCATGTATTACACAGCCTTGTACGTATAAACTAGAAATGTGTTCATGATACATAAATGCCCCAACACAGCGTGAAATGGAGAGAATGATGGGCAATGGTGGGGCATAAAAGTAGAATCTCTCCAGTCTAGGCCTGGCCTTTATTACTGTCATGTGATTGGTTTAATACATACACATAACAAATGGTAAATTGCTCTGTTTTTATAAACCTGTTCACATCAGCCAAAAGTGATCTGATCTGATAGTTGAGTCCACCTTTAACTAGAGTTAAATTCTCACAAATCTGTATCACAAAACATGACAATTGGGTCTATAAGCACGTGAAACCACATTAAATTTGATTCTCAATGACAATGACCTAAACTAAAGTGAAGTAAAGTACCATAAACAGTACATTATAGACCCACCCAGTGGTAAATAGTATTGTAATAATATAACTTTTTCACTGTTATTTTTCAAGTTTGAAATCAATAAGTGTATTCCCTGTCTTAAATGAAAGCATCCACAAAATTTGATCAAGATAAAAGACACAAAAGTCAAGTTATTTTGCATAAACCTTTTGTCCATTTCTGTCTGTGACCCTGACTTCTAACCTCAAAGTTAGATATGTGCCTTTCTTGTCACAAATGCAAGTGATCAACAAAAGTTAGTCATGGTTTTCCATCTGTCCGTTTTCCAGTCTGTGACCTTGACCTCTGACCCCAAAGTTGACTTTTGTCCTTTTGGGCCAAAATGCACCGGTGTCATTCCTGTCTCAAATGCAAACCATTTACAAGCAGGTGATCAAGAATATCATGCAGAAAACCACATCTCTTTGTCGGGAGTCAGTGTCATTAACTTACCATCCCCAATTCAACAGAACAGCAGAGAATACCTCATCTACATATCTATTTCATGAAAATTGATGAAAAATGCAAAAGTGATATAAAGATGAATCTGTACACATTTTAAAATACCAGCTACACATGCTTATAAGTTGAATGTAACTACAAACAAAATGGACCCTAATCTGCAATCTGCATAATATGATGGCAGGTCAGGGTCAATGCTGTTTGCTCTACTGATTACTTCTAACAAATGACCACTCTCGTGACCTAGTGGTTACAGCGACTGCCTGATGCGGGAGGTTGCTGGTTTGGTCCCCGGCTGAATCATACCAAAGATTGATAAAAATGGTACTTACAGCTATCTTGCTAGGTGCTGAGAATTAAGAGGTTAGTGTTAGGACTGGTCGGCCTGGTGTCAGGATAATGTGACTGGGTGGGACATGATGCTACATGTCTGTGGCATTATGCCCCAGTGCTAGACATCACAATAAACTGTCCCACCGCAGACATCACAGCGATATGACTGAAGAATTGTTAAAGCTACATTAAAAATCCAAATCACACATACACACACACATTTCTAACAAACTGCATATACTAGATGGCAAATCTAGGTCACGGCAGTTTGACTTGTAAATTTTCAAACCAACATTGAAATTTGTTCCAATGTTACCAGGCTAAATAAACACACACAATACTCCTGAATACCTTTGTTACAATTTACAAAGTGATTCTGACATAAACGAACAGTAACAATCAAGCAAAAAGATAAACTGGAACAGAAATCAATTAAGGCATTATTTTATTATTAGGGTACTTTTTGTCTACTTCATTCAAAGATATAGAAGGTCTACAAGAAAATGTTTATTTTTGGATAGTACAAATCATCTAGTTTTTCATTCTATTACTGTCCAGTATAAAAAATTTTGAGTCTGTAGCTTGATGCACTATTGTCCATGTGAACATAACAATGCATTGCTGCATGGATGATATCCAACTAGCTCTACTAAAGAGCTCCTATGAATGAATTAAGTTGATATGTACTTGCTTCCAGGTAGAGTCCCACTGCAAAATGCCCAGACCAAGATCTGCAGTCACATAATGCACCAGTAAATCTGGGTCTATGAAGTTTGCTTGTGTGGAGTAATCATTAGGACAAATAACATAGACCCTGATCTGTGTGCACAGTATGCTATGGCATATTAGGGTCTATACAGTTTGCAGTTAGACCTGACTTATAAGCAAGTCTCTGGTGATCTAGTGATTAGAGCATCTGCTTCGGATGCGGGAGATCACGGGTTTGAAACCCAGCTGAGTCATACCAAACACTTATAAAAATGATACTAACAGCAGCCTCGCTAGGCACTAGGCATTAAGAGTTTAGTGTTAGGACGGGTCGGCCTGGTGTCAGGATAATGTGACTGGGTGGGACATGATGCTACATATCTGAGGCATGTCATGCCCCAGTGATAGACATTACTATAAACTGTCACACTGCAGACATCATAGCAATGTGACTGAATTTTTTTAAAGCTATGTTAAACATCCAAATCACACACACACACACACACACACATATAAGCAAGTACAAATGGCAGTTCAAACAGTATTTAAAATGTCTATTTGTTACTACAAATAGTATTAGTATGTAAATTGTAACTTTAATTTTTGGCATACCAGTACAGACTGTATTACCATCACACTTTAAACCTGTGATACATAGAAATATGCGAATTTGCGTGTACTTAAAAATGTAAACATAGGTATTCAAAATATAATTTACGAAAGTAAAAACTAATTTAAAACAATATTCAAACTTTTCCAAAGTAATTGTAATTTAATTAATTACATCTTAAATAAACTGTCCCCAGGCCTTTTAAAAAGTAAACTAATATTAATGTTAGTATTTTCCTCTAAATAATGTGGCTGGTAATATTTTAGGTTATTTACAGCAGTCACTTAAGGTAGTGCAAGTAGGTGGGGTAGTTGTCATACATGTATCTACACATCCATTTTGATGATCAAGCATATCCAAACAGTAGTAAAGATGCTAATTTACCCCCTCCCCAATGTACAATAAAGCCAATACACAAGAGCCATTACCATAATCAATTAGTTTGATGTGTTCTGTTATAATACAAGGTTTTTGTGTACTATGTGGGAAGCAGATGTCAGTAACTATGCTATAATGAATTCCTCCTGTTGGATGAAATGCAGGTCACTGTCTTCACTGCAATCTTCAATGAAGACAGGCTTCTGATATTCTTTTAATTTGGAAATTGTGGGGATTTGATTTAGATCAAACTTGAAAGAATTTTTCTTGCCCTCAACCCCATCAATTGGCAAAAGGTAAAGTTCAACAAATTTTGGTTGATTTAGTCTGGTTTGGTGGGGTTTTAAAGCCATAATTGACTATACATGGCATCAAGAATACGTGGCAGAGGAAGAACCACTGACCCAAGGGCAAGCTTTCTAATATACCCACATTAGCTGAGCCAAGATGCAAACCCATGCTGACAGTGAGCACATTAGACTAGTCTACCCTCTACTAATTTTGTGATTAGTACACTGTATCCATTTTATTTGGCTGTGTATTGTGACATATACAGGTACATACCACAGTATAACAAATGAATGACTTTAACTTTATCATCATTAAACTGTACCAGTATTATATATTAACTTTATCATCATCAAACTGTACCAGTATTATAAATTAACTTTATCATCATTAAACTGTACCAATATTATAAATTAACTTTATCATCATTAAACTGTACCAATATTATAAATTAACTTTATCATCATTAAACTGTACCAATATTAAAAATTAACTTTATCATCATTAAACTGTACCAATATTATAAATTAACTTCATCATCATTAAACTGTACCAGTATTATAAATTAACTTTATCATCATTAAACTGTACCAATATTATAAATTAACTTTATCATCATTAAACTGTACCATTATTATAAATATAAATGTATCTTTACTGCATAAATTTCTAACATACCAGTACAAAAATAAATGACATTTGTTTCACCAGAAACAGAGAATCAAAACTTATAAAATAAAAATTAGATCTATGATGCTAACATGGTAAATGAATCAAACAAATCAAATCTCTGATGTGTACAGCAAGACTTTTAAAAAATATCTGTTAATCAAATAGTAAACTATCCTATTAATGACTGAAAGAGCATTTAGCTCCAAGAGAAAAGAATTTTTCAAATAAATCATGATACTAATTACATGTATATATAGAATTAATCACAGTTCTTATAATTAAAAAAATGGCATAATTAATATATTATAGAATAACCTTTTAACTTTTAATTGATCTATCTTTTAGTTAATACAGGAACAATAAATAACTAACATTGTTCTGTTAAAATCCATATTCTATGGAGGAAACAAAGCCAAACAACAAACTATAAGCCAGGTCTAGCAAATTAAATCTTTTTTTAAAATTAATTTTTACTCAATTCAAAATACATGCACTTTGGATGGCAAAGTGTCTCACACACACACCTCACAACCTTACAACACTGCTGCACGCATGTCATGAGCTAGTATCTATTAACAGAGTTTTGTCAGCTTCACTTTAACTGGAGCTTTTTATCTGAAATTCGGGCATCCATCCCTTGGTGTAAATACTATGCTACAACTTTAAACATTCCAAGACTGAGTGATAACAGGATCTCCCACAGTGTTTTTCTCTGATGTTTGCCATTTTTTATGCAAGTTTTTGCTGTTCTTTGGCAATTAACATCAGTAAGTATGAAACACATGTGTGAAACTTGATAAGGAAGAACTGTATGAAAAACCAAAACAAAATTAACCATATACAAATCTGTTCTTAAATACAGAAACACAAAGAGGGAGGAAAAGAAAATAAATATAAAAAACAATAAAACATATACCATACCTTTACATTTAGAAAAAAAAACAATGTGACAACTCATTGTTTTTTTCCTTCTAAATGTAATGGTATAGTTTATGTTTTATACCATACCTTTACATTTAGAAGAAAAAAAAACAATGTGACAACTCAAGTTCTAACCAGCTATGGGGGTGCCAACAAAAACAAAATGAAGCTATGCCGTTGAAATTTGTTTTAAACCTCAAAATATGATGTGACTTTTTTTTTTTAATCTATTAAATGGCACCATATTTTTCATTATCATGGGCTTCAATGCATATCATACAAGGTTCTCTGGACAGTGAAATATGTATAATAATAGGCGTACATCAATTCTGGATGCATGAAAATTCCGAAAGCTCAGTCTTCAGAATAGAAGTTTGGTTCTTTTTGTCAGCAAAATACTATTTTATTTAATCCATTTCACTGCTACAAGCAAGCTATCAAAAGAAGTTTAAGGGACTGTAATGAGAGATAGTGAAGCAGAGTTCTCAACAGATATCAAAACTGAAGTCATTTTACCCAAACCCCAAAATCTAAAAAACAGAAAATCTCAAGGGTCAAAATTGATATCTCAACAGCCATTAGCTTTTGACTGTCAAAGGCTACCAGCTGGTATGGTTAATTATTCATGAAGCAATGGGATGTTTAAAGTTTTGTTTGTCTTGTCATATGTTAAATGACAGGAAATAGTTGAACAGCATTTTGTAAGAAACTTACCAGCCAACAATGAGAAAGACATGGCCATTACTGACTTTTTTTTTTTAAAAAGTGTTTCTCTTTCTGGCATTTTAAACAGAAATAACATTATTTTTTACTTAATTATATTCTGAACTTCTCAACATATTCTATTTTGAACTCCTTAAATAGACTTGTCAACCCGCAGGGTGTTGCAACTGTGGAAGGAGAAATGCAAAGGCAACCCAAGGAAAACCAGGTCCAAAACATACGGATTATGATTCTAAACCCGCTGAAGACTAATTTGTTTTTAAATTTAAGACAAAAATGAACGTAGTATGGCATGTTGCTTAAATATGAAATGAAAAATGAATGGAATATTGTTATTTGTTTTTTCTTCTAGTGTCTTGGAAAGACACTGAAAAATGTCAAAGTTGTAACATCAAAATCATAATTATCATAGTTATCAACTGCCTTAATTTTTCAATTGTAGATTATAATACATGTATTTCACAATTTTCACAATGAATGAGCATATATATATATATATATATATATATATACACACACATATTGAGGACACAGCAATACACACAATGTTCTAAATTAGTGCATCACAAGAAAGTATCCTCATTGTGCCCTAGCTTTAGGGCTAGAACTGCAACTTTTTCCAAGGAAGGAATCCTGAACTGCAACTTCAAAAGTCCAATAGAAACTCCTGTCATTATACAACTACTGTGCAGTCCAATTAACATTTAGTATTTGAAATGCAACTTTAAAAATCCAATGGAAATCCCTGTCATTATATAACTACTGTGCAGTCCAATTAACATTTAGTATTCGAACTGCAACTTTAAAAATCCAATGTCAAGCCCTGTCATTATATAACTACTGTGCAGTCCAATTAACATTTAGTATTCGAACTGCAACTTCCAAACTCCAAAGGAAAGCCCTATCATGTATAACTACTGTGCATTCAAATTAACATTTAGTATTCGAACTGCAACTTTAAAAATCCAATGGAAATCCCTGTCATTATATAACTACTGTGCAGTCCAATTAACATTTAGTATTCGAAATGCAACTTTAAAAATCCAATGTCAAGCCCTGTCATTATATAACTACTGTGCAGTCCAATTAACATTTAGTATTCGAACTGCAACTTCCAAACTCCAAAGGAAAGCCCTATCATGTATAACTACTGTGCATTCAAATTAACATTTAGTATTCGAACTGCAACTTTAAAAATCCAATGGAAAGCCCTGTCATTATATAACTACTGTGCAGTCCAATTAACATTTAGTATTCGAACTGCAACTTCCAAACTCCAAAGGAAAGCCCTATCATGTATAACTACTGTGCATTCAAATTAACATTTAGTATTCGAACTGCAACTTTAAAAATCCAATGGAAAGCCCTGTCATTATATAACTACTATGCAGTCCAATTAACATTTAGTATTCGAACTGCAACTTTAAAAATCCAATGGAAAGCCCTGTCATTATATAACTACTATGCAGTCCAATTAACATTTAGTATTCGAAATGCAACTTTAAAAATCCAATGTCAAGCCCTGTCATTATATAACTACTGTGCAGTCCAATTAACATTTAGTATTCGAACTGCAACTTCCAAACTCCAAAGGAAAGCCCTATCATGTATAACTACTGTGCATTCAAATTAACATTTAGTATTCAAACTGCAACTTTAAAAATCCAATGGAAAGCCCTGTCATTATATAACTACTGTGCAGTCCAATTAACATTTAGTATTCGAACTGCAACTTCCAAACTCCAAAGGAAAGCCCTATCATGTATAACTACTGTGCATTCAAATTAACATTTAGTATTCGAACTGCAACTTTAAAAATCCATTGGAAAGCCCTGTCATTATATAACTACTATGCAGTCCAATTAACATTTAGTATTCGAAATGCAACTTTAAAAATCCAATGGAAAGCCCTGTCATTATATAACTACTGTGCAGTCCAATTCACATTTAAATTATTCCATGTGATATTTGTTGAATTTTTTACAAATTTTTGTGGACGATACATTCTGACCTCACGTTAAACAAAGGACACAATTGTAGGCTAAGGTATGCTCTTGTACTAGTATACAATTTTCTTCTTCATCAGCCTTGGACCAGCTGAAAATTCTGCTGAACAAGTACATATTTTTTTATACCAAAAAGGCCCAATATTATTTTAAAGAATATAACTGCAGTTCGAGACAAATGAAATTCTGATCAAGTAAAAAAAATTTCCAGCCACTACTCATTTTAAAATTTCCATAATGTTACAATGTTTGGTGTATGTATAACTGGGGAGATTAAAGGATAACTAAGATAAGCTCAGGGATAATGCTGTTTGTTTATCTCTATTTTTTGTTTGCAGTTTGCTTTGTCTTATAAGGGAGTAGACACACTGTACCCAACCGTAATAAAAACATCTACAATTTTCTTACCAGGATGAGGACCCCCCTGCCATTTACCTCTATACAAAGGGAATCATGGGGATGGGGGTGGGGGCAGTATGCAACAACAACGAATGACAGCTGATAGATGATCTGCAGGCCTAATTTAAAAGAATCATTTAATGACTTTGCGTCACTTTGCCTAAGATGTCAGACACATGTAACATGTAATGACATAATTATAAACAGATGAAAGTGTTATTTTCAAACAAAACTAAGGTCCTCATACTCTGCTGACAAATCAACTTGAACAGACAAAACTTAGAGGCCTGTAAAGAAAGTCATCACAATGCCAAACTACAGGAATTCCAAAAAATCTGGTGTAGCACTTACAATAATGTACATGACATGCCATATCTACTCACTTATAATTCCAGTCCAACTGCAAATTGCACAGACCCAGATCTGCCATCACATAATGCACTGGTAGATCTGGGTCTGTGCAGTTTGTCAGTAGCGATATGTCGAACAAACAATATAGGCCCTGATATGCAGGTGCATTATGCAAGGGCAAACCAGGATTCTTGTTGTTTGCAGTTTGCTTCATCTTATAAGTGAGTACATACAGTACACCCAACCCTAATAAAAACATCTACCAATGGCCATAATGTATATCACATTAGCTCTTGGAATGGTTCTGACAACTGTCTTCCACAATCTAAATGAGGGAGATAGCACAGGAATAAATGTGCAAAGCAAAAGATCTTTGCCATTGTTTAGAGACAAGAGGGAGAAAAATGTCTTATAGCAATCACATCTTCCACACCAGATGTCTTGCCTCTCTTCAAAATGAGTAAGACACTTACTCACACTATTACAGAGGCTTTGGAAGATTCATATCTCACTTGTGCTGGAATGATTATGCTATATTATTTTGGAACAGTCTGTTGGGCCCCAATTTAAGTTAGTTATAAGTCCTAAATATAATACTGAAATACATATATGCTGCCAAAATATTTCTTATGAGTGTAAGGTCTACTCCCCTCTATCTCTAGACAGGGGGAATTAAGGGGTGGTGGTGGCAAATGACAGCTGATAGGTGATATCCGGGGCTTATTTAAAACAAACATTAAATGGCTTTGCATCACAATAAAATAGTTTTCTGTACAGTAAATTCAGTTTGCACAGGCAGTAAATATTCTTCTCTGTTTCTTATCTCTACATTTCTTGAAAACCTTTGCAAACGGAAAATCATTTATTGGACCCCCTATTATCTGTATAGTCATCAGTCTATTTACTGTTTCGACTGTCTGAACAGTTTCATGAACTAATCTTCAGGATATCCAAACAAAATTTTCCACAATTCATTCAGGTCATTCCTAGGACATTTCTGTCCAAGGATCAAATTTCCTATAAACTGAATTTAAAAAATGCCAGCTTTTCTGTATCCTGTGGTTTCTGCAGTGTTGGGTGAGCATATATCGATCAGACCGTTTTTCCTCCCTAGTTCCATCTTAAGCAAATGATTCTCACCAAATTCCCTACATACATCGGCTTCGTTTCTTCCAACATAACTCACATTTGTACACTTTACATATTTCCCTATTGAAATTTGTTATACTACCACTCTTTGAGACAATTCAATTGTATCAGTAGTGCAGCATCCACAGGAGCAACACAATATGAGCTGAACATTACCATCAAACAACTTTATTTTTTGGAAGGGTCCCATAATTAAGTCTTGTGAGGATGGGGGAGTGGAATTTCTTCCTATGCTACTGTAAAGATTGTTCCAAATGATGTCATCAGCAGCCATATTTGTAATATGCTGGCAGATTTACTGCTGAGTTTATTTGGTGTTTGGAAGTTGAAATAAATTCTGTGAATCTCATACTGTTACAAAAAATACACAAATAAACAGAACACAATACAGGCTTTTGTTAGTATCTATATATGCCATTTTTAAGTTGATTTTGGTTAGTGTGCATTGTTCAAAATGGCCAGATTTGGTGGTCTATATAGGAGAAACTGACAGGTTGCCCATTGTCCTGATAAAAAGGGCAGAATATTGTCTGCCAGTGACCATACCAGGAAACATCTATTGGAAAGCCTTTATAGTTTTTGCAAACTGCTTCATATGAGCATGATTGTCAAAAGACTGGCAGACGGAAATTTTTAGTAGATGTGTTGTTGGGACAACTGATGTGATTCAACTGTTTCCAGTTTTACTAGTCTTTAAAGAGCCACATTTTCTAGCATGTTAAATAGTTACATTTCCTGCCTTTTATACAGTCACATTTTGTAGTCTTTTAAATAGTCACATTTTGTAGTCTTTTAAACAGTCATATTTTCTAGTCTTTAGTCATATTTTGGGGTCTTTTAAATAGTCACATTTTGTAGCCTTTAAAGTAGTCACATTTTCTAGTATTTTAAATATTCACATTTCTAGTCTTTTAAATAGTCACATTTTATAGTCTTTTGAATAGTCACATTTTCTAATATTGTAAGCAGTCACATTTGCTAGTATTTTAAATAGTCACACTGATAACAATCCTCACACTGATAACAATCATCATTACAATTTCCTGCTTCTGCGGTCTAAAACAAAGCTGAATCTTTACAGCAAAACTCACCCCACACCACTGTATGGACATATGTCCTTTTGTTGCTCAGGTCCATCTCTGGCCTACATTGTAGGGGAAAAAGGTACGTGTGTTTGTGTAAAATAATCAAAGGTCAATTTACAGTTCTTAGATTCTGCAATATAATGGTAGATCTCAGATTAATGGAATGAATGATGGAACTTAAGATGTTGAAAGATGTAGAAGATCATGTGACTCTAACAGACAACAGTAACTTCTTTATAGGCAATGCCTGATTGATGCTGAAAATATGTTCCAGAAGTTATGATGTAAATCAAAATTGGCATAAACAAAAAGTAATTGAAATGCAGCTGTACACACATTGCAGCACATGATGCCAGCAATGGTGTAAAAACAAGCACACTGATGCAAACTATGTCACTAAAATGATACCATTAAATCAAATTGGCATAAATCGAGTGTCACTTGTATTATTTTATAGGAAATATAGATTTTATACTGAAACTATTAAAATCTTTACCAGGCCTAGTACACTTTTGCATATTAATTTCATGTATAGTTTGCTGCAGTGGTTGAAATTGAGCATGAGTGCGAGTCTGATCAGAGATGCAGTAATCATTTGCATGTTAACAAACAAACTTCTATACCAATCATTATGGAAATATTCACACTTTAGTTTAACATATGAAACACAAATTTCTGTATCAGAAACACAAGAGAAATACGAGATCAGGATGTCTTTAGTGAAGTCTGCCAGCTTGATAAAGGGGTACAGAAATGGTTATCAGAGGGAGTTTTGAATTTGAATTCATCCAGTAAAAGGTAACAATTAACTGTGTAGCCCTAACTTAATTTGTTCATCCTACATGTTAGTTCCCCATGAAGCCTAAATCACCATGATAGGTACAATAGATGCATCTAGTGTTTATAAAGAAAACTAAAAGCCAACAAGGCTGAGATCAGCAGAATGGATCATGGAATAGATCATTCCCACTGGCCAAACAATGAGGCTACAATGCAACATCATAACGATAATTAGAACAGTTACCAACTGCCTTAATTTTTCTATTGTTTATTAACATACTAAATATCTCACAATGAAAGAGAAATCTGATGACACACATTGGTGACAATAATAACACATAATGTTCTGAATTACTGCTTGGTAAAAAAAAAAATCATTGTTATTGGGACTCCTAATTTTATAACTGGGACTGCAACTTTTCCCAAAAAAGCAATCCTGGACTTTTTTTAAACTAGCTGTGGATAACTGCATAAATTGAACCCAAGATTCATCTGCCAAGGCATACTGAGTCTTAGAATCATTTGATCTGGCATAAACCAATAAAATACCTTCACTTCCAAAGATCTGAATTATATTTCTGAATTATATTTTTATGACATTATATTCCATACTTATTACTGAAAGCGGAATCAAGTTTTTGATAGTGCTTAATATTCGAGTTTGTTGACTTGTGTATTTTTGGGGTAATTAATCTGCTAAATCCGTCCTTTAAAATAAAACAGTACTCTGTCCCCTTCCAACTGGCACCATTATAAACCTGAAAATACAAGTACCTTTCTATCTCATCTTGGCAAACCCCCAACTTGGTTACTTTGTAATGGATTTCCACCAGTTCAGGAGATTTGGTAATGGACAGATATATGGACTGACAATAGAGGGTATCACAACATACATGTACTCGTATTTTATGATAGGAAATGCCTAACTCATTTTGCATTTCTTTTTCTATAAATAAAATCTGGCTTCACTGACCCATAAACATGTACTAGTAAGTATTTTACCCTCTTATACTATTAATACTAATAATAATAAAAATGACAATAATAAGTCTTCTGCTTCATCTTCTTTTTTCCCAGCAGTATCTCGGTACTGAGTTATACATGTATGTGAAAAGATGGCCCCATATAAGAAGAAAAGCAGAAATTGGGCAAAACAAATTTTAGTTGGCTACTTGTCACACAAAGTACTTCACACAAAGTACTTTACACAAAGTACCGAGTTCAAATTGTATTTTGTATCAATTTGACTCATCTTACACTTTACATAATACTATATCTACGTAACATGCCAACTCATTCAACTGTGTGGGCAACTTGAAAAGGTGACTTGCCCATCCTCAGTCACTACTCATAAATACAAACACATTAGTGGACTTTATTAATGCCTGCAGTGGATCAGTGTATTTTCAATACCAAATAATGGTTGGCTGTAAATGTATATCATGTAACTACAGAGTAATTTATTTCCAACCAATATCCCTGTTTAAGATATATGTAATTTGATAACAATCTTGTTTGTCAATATAATTTAGAATTCATATTATGCCTTTCATTTACGCTATGGCTGATGTTTAATCCCGCGTAAACCCTAAACAAATAAAGAACACACATTCATTCTTCTTTTATTGACTTGAGAATCATTACAGCACTTAGTGGGGGGGGGGAGGTAATTAACCTGTGAAGTGGCCAGACTAGTCAATAATCTGATTATTGTTGTGCACAATGACTCAAATTACCATACATAACTCTGTAAATGGA
Source organism: Sinohyriopsis cumingii (assembly GCA_028554795.2). NCBI lineage: Eukaryota > Metazoa > Mollusca > Bivalvia > Unionida > Unionidae > Sinohyriopsis > Sinohyriopsis cumingii. The sequence continues at coordinate 103,028,633 of CM068840.1, read as the reverse complement.
TACAAATTCATACAAGAGTATTCGGATCACCAGTACATCCCCAATAAAATATAATTTTGCTACATTTTTCAAATTTCCTGCAAGACAGAAAAAGACATGCACCCCTACCTTATGTCTTCAATGACTCAAAGTTTGTCCTCTATTGGACAGTTTTCGCCTTCTTGGAATTGAGGTGATTAAATATTGTCAATGCATTGACAATTCATAATATTCATTCTGGTGACAGTGTATCATGATACAGGCACAACTATTGGTACAGCACAGATTTAAACATAAGCTAAACATTATAAAATGTCCAAATATTAACGATACCTGATCCATCTACCCCTTTGAAAGAAGCTTAACAACATGGCTGCTTACAAAATGGGTACAAATGAACTTATTAACTGATACACAGAAATTTTTAAATCCAAAGAAAATAGACTATCACAAAATACATGTACATGTTGCAATTATTAATTCTTGAAGTCATTTTTCCAATAATATCCTGTTAATGTTTTGATTCATTCCAACAAATATTTCTTCCAAGTATTTCTTGCATCTGTATCCTAACCCCATAATACAGACTGAACTGTCCAATCTTACCAACAATATATTGAAGGTCAGATGATAAAAAAACATGTTTTATAAAGAATAACAACAATACACATGTATTTTTCTAAATTTGTTGAAAGTGGACCAAATCAACAAATTAGAACTGTGAAGTACATGTACCTAGAAGTGCATTCTGAGAGAAAAAGATAGTTTAATGGAGGGGTCTTAAATATAGGCATCCTCCTCATTTACTGTCAGGCATGGCACATATATTCCAAAAGAACAGGATAACATATTTTTAGATCATTATAGTGCATAATTACAAACATTTAAAACTATAACAAAAAGAAATGAACAAAATTTCACTTTCATTTGCTCATGTAATTTAGGATATCATACAATGAATGTATGCAATAACACAACCAATGAATGTTTTCAAACAAAGTCACTGGTACAGTTTTCAGTTTATTTATGAATGCAATACTATCATGATACACAGCATATCGAAGAAAAATCATTGTGATATGTATTGGAATACAACACTGCTAGCAATACCCAACACTTTCTTTGAAATAATCTAATTATTTGGCTATAACCAGAAATGGACCGTAATAGACAAATAATAACGCAAATTCCATGACAGAAGAAAGTCTATCTGCCTCTATTACACATTAAAACAGCTTTTCTCCATAAACAATTATCTTTTACTATTAATCTCATTTTTATTCCTGCTGTCTATGACAATGTGTTATCTCAAAACATGTATTACAACAACACATGAACAAATATCTCTGAAAATGTCTCCGAAAACACTGTTTCTCAAAAATGACCTTATTCTGTGAAGAACTCCACTCCTCCACAAGAAATATCATTCAGAGCACTGTTTACCCTGCAAAAGCTCTGATGTGATTATCAATAAATCAAGAATTTTACAAGCAGAAATACAACTCGTACATGTACCAGTGAACAGTTGTGCTGTTAAAGCCTTCAAAAACCACACCAAAAATGTTAGGCCCAGACATTACTGCACACTGTACCAACATAAATGATAGGCCCAGACATTACTGCACACTGTACCAACATAAATGATAGGCCCAGACATTACTGCACACTGTACCAAAATAAATGATAGGCCCAGACATTACTGCACACTGTACCAACATAAATGATAGACCCAGACATTACTGTGCACTGTACCAACATAAATGATAGACCCTGATATTACTGTGCACTGTACTAACATAAATGATAGGCCCAGACATTACTGCACACTGTACCAACATAAATGATAGGCCCAGACATTACTGCACACTGTACCAACATAAATGATAGAACCAGACATTATTGTGCACTGTACCAACATAAATGATAGAACCAGACATTATTGTGCATTGTACCAACATAAATGATAGGCCCAGACATTACTTCACACTGTAACAATATAAATGATAGGCCCAGACATTACTGCACACTGTACAAACCTAAATGCATCAGTAAATACATCACAAATGTGATGCCTGGTTGCCATGAAATATGAAAAAAAGCAGATTGATACCTAATTTACTAAATTTAGTTACAGGGAAGATAAGTTATCCCAGAAGATTACACTGTGGTCATAAAAAGGACTAATATAGTTATTCTAATATATGCCCTGCTGGTGGTGAATTTTCTGAAATGGGGGAGGAGGCATTGAATACCATATACATCATAGGTTGACTGAAAAGATTCACATATTAAATTGTTTTGATTTTTCTAACAGTCATTAGATTACTCATGTATTGTTTTAATTATTGGGACATACAATAATGGATATATACGGATCTATACACCTTGATAAGATAAAAAAAAACTGGTTTTAAAAAAAGGGAGGGGGGGCATATACTAGAAGAGGGGGTTTCCATTACAATAATTACAGTATACTGAACAAGGGCTGAACATATTAGGCCATGAAATTTGAACCTAACATTCTACCACTGACCAAATTATACTGTCAATTCACAAATTTAAAATGTTTAGTTTTGGTGAGGTAGGTATACAAGTATTTGTTTCCAAGACTATTTACAGGCAGACTTTAATCTGTTGCTGGCCTGAACCAAAATGGCCTCTTATCACATTTTACCAAGTATGAGAAGCTCATTAATCTTTTATCTAGTAGAGGCCAAACATACAATTTATGAAGATATTTCTAAAATAAATATTAACAAATATTATAATTACCTGGAAATAAGCAATACTGATCACAGTATCATAAGCTACAAATGTGTATTTTGTTTTCAGAGTGTAGTACACATTACAAGTCAATTACACTGGCAATGTACAAGAAATGGTCCGGACAATATAACTAGCTTTTGACATGCAATGTACTGATACAAAGTATTTTATCAACAGGGGTCATCAAAACAACCAAAACAATTAATAAAAAGAACTTGCTGCCTTGCTTGTTACTGTATTTACATTAGATATGTTTTGTGATTGAGCCACTCCCACCAAATGATATCTCTGAACAATCCTTTGTCATTTTGGCAATCACCCTGCTTATCCTATGCCACTGATACCTGGTTAATAATAATAATAATAATAACAATAATAATATCTGAATTAAAAGTCTTGTAATTATGTAATAATAATAATAATTGATGCAACAAACATAAATTTGTTGTAATAACATAATTTACTAAATAAGGTTTTTGTTGGCATCTGTTTCTGTTTAAAGGTGATACTCCATATAAAAATGGAATCAACAACTACACAAGCGTCACTCAAATGGACCATAATTTGAGAGAAAATTGCACCTCTCATATTTTTAAAGTACATGCAAGCATTAAAAACCTTTAATAAAAATTTCACATAAACCAGGTATATTTAAATTGTGTTAATTCTCGCGCGCGTGTTTTGATGATTAAATTTCAAAAAGGAATCCCGCGTCCATATCCTGAACTTCTACCCAGTTCTACCCACCACCGTGACAGTGTTAAGACAGGTTTACATATTACACAGTTTGAATCTCCTAAGAATGGGACTGGTTCTTAAGTCTAATTATGCTAGACTAAGAATTTAATACCTTACGGGTATGTGAATTATGGAAGTATTATTCTATACAATCTTTAGGGTACCTAAACGAATTCAACCCAACCGATGACCATATCTACGGTAAAGATGCTAAAAGATGTCAATCAACAGTCTCACTACTAGTATCTTTGTTGTTTTGACGAATTTACGATCATTAAAAGGTAGTCATATATGACCATTCAATTGCCTTTTTTTCCACAAAGATCATATATAAATAAGAAAAATGTGGGATAAAAAATATAAATACTTACACAGACTCAACAACGTTTCTCTGCGTCGAGTCTGGATCGAACGGATTGGACGGCGGCTCCAAGACCTGGTGCTGGGCCACAGAAAATCCGAAATAACTGTTGTTCGTTCCTTTTTTAATGACAGGAATCGTAATGTCGAGATTAAATCCTAATACATTTGCTAACACAGAGAAACACATAATATAGACAAAAGCACACTTGGCCTGCCCCGCCATTGTTTAGGTTTACAGCGGGACTGTGCGACAATTTTTCGGCTCGCACCTGCTCACGTGTATGACAGAAAATATGCCCCAAGTGACAAGTTCTTTCGGTCGGTTGATCGTCTTAAAAAAAATGAAGTAAAATCTTTCAGTCAGATTTGTATTAACTTCATATTTGTCAGAATAAATCCAATATATATAATTATGAAGTTCAGAGTGAAGTCATATATCATGTTATGTCACTGCATAGCAAAACCAAGGTCTGCAGTTCAAGATATGTTATCGCCCATACCGTACTGAATCGTACTGAACAGATGGCGCTAATGCATTTCCGGTAGGTGTAAAGTTGACATTATAAAGACATTAATGTGAAGCTAATGTATCTGTTTCGTTTCTTACTTTCTTTGGGCCTAAATAAGATGGTTTAAATTACTTACACCATGTTATCGAATCTCGTGAAGCAGCACCAATTTAAACAACAAGCTAGAAAAGAGAAACAAGGTAAGGCGCCTTTGGATCAATTTCCTCGTCGGAATAACTTTAATTTTGTTCACTTATATGCAGTATTATATAGTCAAGGCAGTACGAGTGGATGACACACCGGAGAACAAAAGCAATTTCTCCTCATTGCAGACACGATGCTGCATGGCAGTTTAATCACTGATTAGACAAACGTTTTTTTTTTTTTTTTTTTTTTTCGCCAGCAAGAAGCTCGACGATTAGTAATCAATAGAGTGTGATTCATTGCAAATGCAACTTGGTGAACAATGAGTCTGGCAACCGTGCTCTTCCCTTTCAAGGAGAAATCTGTAACACACGCAGAATAACTAATTTTTGTAAAATGTATAGGCCACTCCTTAACTACTCTAAAAGATTGTTATCACCTGCTGAATATTTACATAAGCAACACTGATGTTCAAACTCATCTGAACTGAAATTTCATTAATATCAAGCTACCCACTAAATTTGTTTAAAATCCATATAAGTAAGTCATTATGCAGAAAAGAAAGTGGATGGATATGACAATTAGGGAAAGCGAATCTTTGAAATTATGTAAAATGGTGACAAATTCCACTGAGGTCTTATAAGTATCAGTATCCACACCAAATTTGGCAGAAATCCAGCTTAAATTTAATAAAGGTCAGTTATGGAGAAAATCTTCAAAATGTACATTTTTCAGGGAATAATATCAAGCACTCATCCCAGGCATAAGTAAGTTGTAAACCGATCACTTTCTTCAGCATCATATACTTCTCCATTACACTGCTTTAACTCTTATAAGATAGAAAAGTTCCGGCCTCTGATGCAAGTTTGATAATAAAATTAGTCGAAACCATGAAAATGTTAGCTTTGGAGTTTAGGTTAGAAATATAAAGCCTTAACAGGGATGGTCCTGGCTTTTAAAAAGCTGTCGCCAAAAAAATCTCCAACCTCAATATTTTGTCGCCAATTTTCAAAAAGTGTCGCCAGAACAAGTAGTGTACATTTTTCCAAGTGTTAATTTAGTCTATTAATGTAACAGGCAATGAAAATTACAAAAGATGGGTTTGTTAATTCTTTAATTACAACAAGGATTAACAAAATGTTACAGTGTTACATGAAGATCCGTCGCAATTTTAGGGCTGCCCACTTGTTGAATGCAGTTTCAAAGTCTAATTTTTCACATCTGTACATGCTGATTCTCATGAAATTCTCGAGAGATGAGATGCAGAGTTTATTTCTGATGTCAGTTTTTATGAGGTTCATCTCACTGAATCCACGTTCACAGTCCACAGCACTGACAGGTGACACTAGTAGTCTATCAGCAGCCCCCCCCCCCCATGGCTAGCTTCACAAAGCTTGTAGTGAATTGCTTCCTAAATCCCAAGAATGATCACTGAATGCTGTATAAATTTTCTCAACAAACAAAATAGGATCTCCATTCCCACGAATGAAACTTACATGAGTCAACACCTGGCAATATTGGACCGTATTTATAAGCATAAATTCACACCCAATTTAGAGATTCTTTCACTCTTGTATTTTGAGAAATAAATAATTATTATTAATTATGCAAAACTGGTTGTTGTTTTTTTTGGTGCTATTTCTTGTTTCGGAGTTTAAGTCTCAGCAGCCGTAACACGGATTGATGGCAAAAGGAAAAGATCAATGAGTAAAATGCTGCACTGGCGACAGACATAATTGTGATTGAGATTTTTTCCATTTGCTTTGTATTTATACACAGTAGTCGGTACTTCAGAGGTTATCAGTTTTCTATGAAGGTTCAGCAAAACTATTGTACTGGTATATGTAAAGAAAAGAAAAGAAAAAAAAACAACAGAAGATTTAGCCATTCAATTAATTGTATCTGTTCTATTTGCGTCTTCAGAAGTCGGTCAGTTGTAGGTATAGTTCGGCAGCATGATTGACTGTATCACAGCATACAGTACTTAGCCCAGATGTCAGCATAAGCAGATTATGATGTAACAATGCACTGTAAAGATGGGGCTGTCAATACGAACAAAGGATTGTTTGTGTAACAGATTGATTCCAATGCATTGCTTAGTCAAGTTTGTGGCTTCCTTTCGTTCTCCCTTTTAATTTATCCAGTCCAAATCTATCATTGTATGTACAAATTAAATAACCAAAAATTCTGTCGCCAAAAAAATCGCCAGATGGGATATTTTTGTCGTCAATAAGGAAAAAAAATCGCAATTTGCGACATTGGCGAAGCCCAGGACGATCCCTGCTTAATATAAATATGTAATAAGACAACATTTATTACTCTGACAATTCTGGTTTTACACCTGTCCATAAATTTCACAATGCTATTTTAAGTTGGAGAAATTGTTGTCTTCAGCATGCTATCAGTATCACACATCTTTGCTGGCTAGACCAGTGAGAAGTTTGGAAATAGGGAATGCTAAAAAAAAATATGCTATCCCATCAGACTTGTGACACTTGAACTGGTGTTTTAAAGACTATGCAGCTTTAGGGAAGAACCATTTAATTTTCAGAAGGTGGTGGGATACAGGTTTAGAATTTAACATAAATTTCTTTGTAGCCAGAATGACTAAGTAGATTGAGAAATTGACTGGATGTTCACTAGCCCTAGTTCATCAGTTGATTGTTGACAACTGATTATTTTACTGGTCATTTGAAATTATAACAACTACTAATCCGACAGAAAATGTATCTGCTGTGGTTTAACAGACTACCAGTACTGTTAATTTCATGCAATGGAGTGTGATTTTCTTTTGAATCAGAATAGTTAATTTCTTTTACCTTGGGTAAAAAAAATTTCAACTGATGGATATAATTAGTTATTTTTTTCTAAATCAGAGCATGATTTTTAAAAAAAGATATTTGAAGGTCCTAATGTTTTTAAAACAATATCAAAAGGTCCTATTTTTTTTTAAAACAATATCAACCTCTCCCCACCTCTGAAACTTAAATGGTCAGTCTCTAATTGATGCATTTTCACACCAGCAGATATTTTCTATAAATATGTAATTATTTGTACCTTTCACACAAATTTTTTAATATAACTTTGACAGAAAAATTCAAAGCATTTACACAATTTCCAGAAACATTTGTACTTAGTATTTTAGTAAAACTTCCAGAGAGCTACTTAAGGGTCTTCCAAAGGACGACTGCTGATTGGTTTAAATAATTATACATTTACTACATAATGACCCCAATTAAATTATGACCAATCAGCTATTTTATCTTTATTATGTGCTTTGTAAAAGTGTCACCGTATATGTGAATACCATTAGTAAATTTCAGGTTAGATTTGAAACTCTAATTTCTCAAAATAATATGCAATGACGAAATATTGTTTCTCTTTATGTTTATCAATGAGGTCATTTATTGTGGGGATTTCAAAACAGCTGTCTTCACTCTAAATATAATATTTTTTTGATTTCGACCCATTTTAATCTCAAATTTGAATAAGTTGCATGAGTAAAAAGCACACCAAATAATGAAGTTAGCTTCCATTGTGTCATGATCTAGACTGACAAGAAGTAGGTCAAATAGGCAAACATAACCAATTATTAATGCATGTTAAATGTTAAGCACTGTTCAACTTAAACTGGTTCAGGGTAGAAAATGCACACACATTTATTCATACAGTGTCAATCTTCATCTACACATTATAACATGATTTTGGATATATGCTCTATTTATATTGACCCCATGACCAAAATCATACCACTGTACAATAATAAGGGTAGAAAATGCACACACATTTATTCTTAGTGTCAATCATCATCTACACATTATAATATGATTTTGGATATATGCTCTATTTCTATTGTCCCCATGACCAAAATCATACCACTGTACAATAATAAGGGTAGAAAATGCACACACATTTATTCTTACAGTGTCAATCTGCATCTACTCATTATAACATGATTTCAGATATAATGCTATATTTCTATTGACTTCATGACCAAAATCATACCACTGTACAATAATAAGGGTAGAAAATGCACACACATTTATTCTTACAGTGTCAGTCTGCATCTACTCATTATAACATGATTTCAGATATAATGCTATATTTCTATTGACCCCATGACAAAATCATACCACTGTACAATAATAAGGGTAGAAAATGCACACACATTTATTCTTACAGTGTCAATCTGCATCTACTCATTATAACATGATTTCAGATATAATGCTATATTTCTATTGACTTCATGACCAAAATCATACCACTGTACAATAATAAGGGTAGAAAATGCACACACATTTATTCTTACAGTGTCAGTCTGCATCTACTCATTATAACATGATTTCAGATATAATGCTATATTTCTATTGACCCCATGACAAAATCATACCACTGTACAGTAATAAGGGTAGAAAATGCACACACATTTATTCTTACAGTGTCAATCTGCATCTACTCATTATAACATGATTTCAGATATAATGCTATATTTCTATTGACTTCATGACCAAAATCATACCACTGTACAATAATAAGGGTAGAAAATGCACACACATTTATTCTTACAGTGTCAGTCTGCATCTACTCATTATAACATGATTTCAGATATAATGCTATATTTCTATTGACCCCATGACAAAATCATACCACTGTACAATAATAAGGGTAGAAAATGCACACACATTTATTCTTAGTGTCAGTCTTCATCTACACATTATAATATGATTTTGGATATATGCTATATTTCTATTGACCCCATGACCAAAATCATACCACTGTACAGTAATAAGGGTAGAAAATGCACACACATTTATTCTTACAGTGTCAATCTGCATCTACTCATTATAACATGATTTCAGATATAATGCTATATTTCTATTGACTTCATGACCAAAATCATACCACTGTACAGTAATAAGGGTTGAAAGAAAACAAGGTGAAAACAGTCATATATCTTCATTACCTTTCCAAAACGCCATTATTTAACCAATTTTGACAGTGCCTTCAATACCAAGGCCTTCCAACCTATTTTTGGCAGGGGGGTGGGGGAGGCAAGACACATAAAATGCTTAAGGTCACAGGCCGCTGTTCCTTTTCTCAAATTGTGAATATTAATTAAAATGCTTATTATAAAAAGGACTGCCTCTATATATATATATATATATATATATATATATATATATATATATATATATATATATATATATATATATATATATATATTCAGCTCCCTGCTGGGACTCTTATTTCTTGGTCCGTCAACCATATGAAGATTGTGTATTTGTATCATAACTATGCCCCTAAATGGCTAAGATTAGTATATCTGTTCTTCATATTTCATTGGTTACTGATTATTAAGTAGTTGACCTTCATCAACAATGAGTTGTCATTTTCTCAGTATAAAACTGGTTAAATATAGCAAGCGGTATATTGTAATTGTTTTATAGTTAATCTAAGATAATGTTTGTCACCTTAAATAAACAGAAATATTTATATTCTTTTGTATTACATTTAATTCAAAGAGTTAGTAACTGCTTAATCAACTGATACATGGAGTGGGTATATCCTGTAATTGTGTCTCATCGATTGATTCACTGTACAATGACATCACCTAGTTAGGAAACTTTAAACTATTTTTTACTTATTAATGAAAAAAGCCTTATGGCTTTCTGGCTTCTGTTATTTTCAACTTTGAGCATCATGTGAAAATTTATGCAACATTAAAAACTGAAACTGCTTTAAGCACCAACAATGCTCATGCCTACAGATTGTAATAGAGTGAACTTACGAAGAAGACAATTAGACAGTCATAGATCCCTAATGCCAAATTTATTAAGAATTCCACATGTGAAAATGCATACATTGGGAAATTGTTGGAAGTCGTACTTATTGTGAGCCCTCCTACATTATCATGAACAATATCAAAATTAAAAAGTTTAGAGAAGCACAGGTTCCAATGTGATAACCCTATCTATACCTGGGTATATTGAGCAGATATTTCCTGTGAATTTTATTGGATATGATGGCAAGCCACTGCATCCAATCAAAATGAAGTTGTTTAGATTTGAACACTGTTCCCACATGATTGAGACAAAGGGAGCAAATAAATAAGCAATTTTCCAGTGTCAGTCTGTGTTTACACAAATACCTTTCACTCAGATACACCTGCTATGGCTTCCCTCTGGTACCCAGTCATACTTTTGATGTTAAAAGTACAAAAACATCCCTTTTAGGTCAACTAAAACCACCATTTTTGGCTGTTGTAAAAATGTACCATACTGATGGTTAGTTGGCATTACATTCTAAGGGAGGCAATTCATTAAATCCAATAGATGTTGCTAGGACAAGCACCAATATATATGTTTGATCTGCCAAGGTATAGATAGGGTTATCACATTGGAACCTTGGCTAGCAAAGATGAGATAAGCAGGAAGGGCTCCAGATACTTATGAGGATCAATTCTGCTGATCCAGTCAATCAGGAGGATATTGTTAGAGCAATAAACAAATGGTTTGTGTCATTGTTTGGAGAAACAATACTTATAATGAAATCAGCGTATCAGAATAATACAAGGTCACATATTTTTTATGTCCTTAGTCCACTAGTTTGAGATGCAAATAAACACAGAAAGGGTCATTTTAAGGCATTATTATATTTATTTATTTTATTTAAATCACTGAAGTTTCGATATTGAGTCAAAATAATACTAAGAAAAATGGACCCTCAGGGACAAGTGGCATTTGAATCAGGGCAGGCAATTTTTAGTTCCTCTAATCAGGATGATCTGTTCATGTCAGTTTGCATGAGGTTGCTATCATTACTAATCCTAAATCTACTTAAGGATTGCCATGAACTCTGCACACATATTCACCCCATAGCCTAGTTGGTCTGGAATGAAAATGGTGCCAGTCATGCATTAAAAAAATCGCAGCTGTTGTGAAAATCTAAATATATGCTCATGACCACTTAAGGCAAGGAGAAACCATTTATTGGTTAGGAAACACTTGGCAGCTGATTGCAGAAAGCAGGTGACCACTACACACATGCCATTTATTTAGGAAATTTGCAAGAGGAATTAGATGTTGTGATTAGATAACTGCTCTGTAAAGTTGATCATTAAGACAGGTTTGACTAAATAGAAATTATGCATAGATCTTGCCTCAGCATTTGAGTACACATTATTTTCATAATCCTTTCCAATATTTGTCATCATTTGTTTAAAATCCATATAAGGAAGTCATAGAGTTACTTGTTTCAGTTTTCTTAAATTTCTGCAGGAGTCTAAGCTGCCATTAAAATTTGCATGAAATCCAATAATAACCAAGGGAGTTACAGAACACAAAGAAAGTAAAGTCTGACCATCAACAATCAAGGCCTAGAAGTCTGCACAGATGTAATACAGAATGCCAACAATTAGACTAAGCCAGCATCTCACAAAAATCAAGCTCCATAATGTATTTGGTTGAAATCAAATAAACGAGTTAGGTGGATTTAAAAGTGGTGACTGTTTATCAGGGGATTTAGCTTGGCTAAATAATGCACAGAAGGATGGCACATAAACCATGTTCTTATCATTATCAGGCTGCAAAAGAAAATTGTTTGAAATCCAGTGAAGGGAAATAGAGTGCAGAATGGAAATGTATTGGTCTGACAATCAGGTTTCATAACTGTGCTGAATCACTGAAGAAGGAAACACTGAGATTGGACATGGCCTAATCATTGTCTAGCTGCATATCAAAACTTGGTTGAACTCCAGTTATGGTGTAGAAATAAATTGGGTGGGTCAGATAATAATAATAATAATAATAATAATAATAATGAGGACTTTGTATAGCGCCTAATCTTAGAAGCACTAAGCACTTTACAACATTAGACAACACCTATAGCATAAAAAACATATATAATGTTACAATTACAAAAACAAACACCATAAAAATTAGAAAACAAAAAAACATGCTGAAAATATTTAAGGTAGGAAACATTATTAGGTCTTTAAGTTTGTTCTTGCAGTCGAAATAAGTGAGTTTTAAGAGCACTCTTGAATGGGATCACTGTCTTTGTGTCTAAGTTCAGTGGGCAGTTTCCATGTTGCTGAGCCCTGGTATGCAAAAGAATGCTGTCCATATGACTTTGTTTTCATAGTGGAAATAATGAGTATACGATTGTCAGAAGAGGAGCATAAGTATCTTGCTGGTGTGTACACATGGGTGAGGTCAGATAGGTATGTTGGACTGGAGTTCGTAGTGAAACGTAGCACAGAGAACAAATTTTGTGTTTGATTCTGAATCAAATGGATAGCCAATGTAGGGTAAAGAGCAGCGGGGAGGTGTGCTCTGATCGTGGTACTCTAAGTATGATCTAAGCAGCTGTGTTTTGAAGTTTCTGGAGTAGATATTGAAATGAACCAGACAGAATTGAGTTACAATAGTCCAGTCTTGAAAGTACTAATGAACACACAAGTGTTTTAGTGGCATCAGCTGAAAGATATTTGCGAATGGAGCTGATGCATCTCAGCTCAAGATATGCAGCCATGCATATGTTCATGACATGTTGGTGCAATGTGAGAGTACTGTCCAGAGTAACACCTAGGTTTCATACTGATTGTGTGAATTTAATGTTGATGTTGCTGATATTTATTGTTTGAGGAAAAGGATATGAAGGAGAAAGTTTTTGTGTTGTGATCAGAATGGCCTCAGTTTTATCATCATTCATCTGCAGCTTGTTACATGTACATGTCATCCATGATTTCACATCAGAAATGCACCTCTCTACACCTTGGATGGTAGCATCAACTTCAGTTGGGTGGCTAGATTTGTATATTTGGGTGTCATCAGCGTACAATTGGTGAGACACTGGATGATGATCTATGACACTTGAGAGTGGCTGAGTGTATAGAATGAAGAGAACAGGTCCAAGAACATACCCATGTGGAACACCACAACATAGATTAACTGGGCTGGAATGTATTCCATTTGCAGACACAATTTGTGTCCTGTTGACCAAGTAGGACTTGAACCCATAGTAAGGCTGTATCATGAATGCCAAATACATGCTGGAGACGGTGAAGTAATATATCATGGTCTATTGTGTCAAATGCTGCAGACAAATCAAGGAGGGTGAGGACTGTAATCTTTCCACTATCCAACGCAGAGAGAATGTCATTAACTACTTTTAGAAGAGTAGTTTCAGTACTGTGGCAAGGGCGATATGCAGATTGTACATTGCTAAAAAGACTTTGTATTCAGATGAAATACAAGCTGGGATAGAACAACCTTTTCTGAGATTTTTTATATGAATGGGAGATTATAAACTGGGCGGTAGTTCTTTAAATCATTATGGTCTAGTGTTGGTTTCTTCAGCAGAGGCTTTACAATGGCAGTTTTGAAAAATGATGGGAATTCCCTGGATGAGAGAGAGGTATTAATAACATCGGTTAGTGAAGGCAATACTGGATCTAAGCATTCAAGCAGCAGTGATGTTGGAATTGGATCAAGTTCACATGACTTTGGTGCACTCTTCATCAGGATTGTACGTACAAAATCCATAGAGACAGGTTCAAATGCTGCTAATGGTTGCTGCTCAAATTCTGTATCCCAACTGTATGGTGATGACAAGTCAATTGAAATTGTGGTGTCAAGCTTATCTCTAATGGTTTGTACTTTGTCGCAGAAGAAATTTGCAAACATGTCCAGAAGGTCGACTGGAGAGAAGGTAGTTGGAAGTGGTGTACATTTGTTCCTTGACATTAGCTTGTTAGTAATCTCGAAGAGCTCTTTGCAGCTGGAACTTTCCATGATCTTAGTAGTGTAGTGGGCTGATTTCGCTGCATGGACTATATTTGTGACATTCTTCTTAGCAGCTTCATAGATTTGCTTATGAATAGTTGTTGTTGTTGTTGTGGGGTTTAACGCCATTTTTCAACACACGATCGGCTATACATGGCGGCCAGTATTAATGGTGGAGGAAGAACCCGGGAAAACCTCGGAAAGAACCACCAACCCACGAGAAGCTACTGGCAAGCTTTCTCACATAACCACATTGGCTGAATCCGAGACTCGAACCCACGCAGATAGAGGTGAGATGGCAGTGATCCATAACGGACAGCGCTTTAGACCACTCGGCCACTCGGGGCCCCACTTATGAACAGTGAGTCTGGTGGAAAGCCAGACCCTCTCAGCTTTACAGTGGTCTCTTTTAGCAGTGAGAAGTTGGTCCCTAACACTGCTATACCATGGAGAACACTTTTGAATTCATACTGTGCACTTAGTAGCTGGGGCATGTTTGTCGAGCAATGAATGCAGGCAGTTATTAAGTTGTTCTGCTGTAGGAGGTAACAAAGTTGTTAGGTTTGCTTGGATGTCATGCATTAGTTTGCTTCTGTTTATCATAAGGAGGTTTCTCTTAGTAGCAGATAAAGGTGGAGGGTTAGGGACTGATACGTCAAGATGGCATATAATACAGAGGTGGTCTGATGCAAGTTCATGGGTTACCAGGGAGGACCGTAAAATGTTATCATCAGGTATATGAAGAATCCAGTCTAAAATGTGACCATGTTTATGGGTGTGTTGGTTAACTGACTGTTTGAGGTTGAAAACATTAACGGAATCTAGGAGTTTTGTGTTTGGGTTTCCAGGACAGTCATAGTGAAAGTTGAAATCTCCAAGAATAATCAGGTTGCCATCTATCGAATTTCCATGTTCCAGGAGATTTGGAAACTGCTCCAGAAAGAGAGATTCAGGGGCTTTAACTTTGCTAATACGAACAATCAAACCCGATTAAGGTTTCATCATTGTAAAGTGGCACACCAAATTTGGTTGAAATCTGTCTACTAAAGAATTAATTATGCAGAAATGAATGTGGTACAGACAGGAGGTATAGATGGAAAGGCAGGAAAAAAAACTTTCACATCCCACATTGTAAAATGCTGGGTAGTAAAAACACAACTATAATAAGTAATTAAATTCATTCATGCAACTAAAGGAATGTAATCTGCAAAGCTTAGTTGCATGTCTGAGAAAGAGCATTAGAGAATAGTACTTGAAAATCTGTTTTACTTCAGAGTTAGACAAAATTTAATGTGGTGTGAAAGCAAATATGGAGACTTGCTTGTTAAATGTTGTCAAAAGCGGCAACAAAAATGAGAGCCAAATGGTAAGGGAGGAAACTCATAGATGCTAAATTTAGTCTGTAGAGGTTACCTCCCTTGTTACTTTTGTGTGTGTGTGTGTGTGTGTGTGTGTGGCCTATATGGTACCAAAACAATATATGGAGCATGATTGTGATATACTCACACAAAATATTTGTTTTACATTTTTTCAGAGAAGAAGAAAAAGGAAGCAATTGTTGCAGCCACAGCCTTGACACATGCACTTGTGGATCATTTGAATGCAGGGTAGATATTTGTATCTGCAAACAAGTGAATGCTTGAGAAATCATTTGAAAATCTTAAATGTTTGTCAGTTACATTTTTTTAGTGTAGGTTTTAAACAAATGTTTGTGACAAATCATCATGTATCTTCTTTAGACAAAAACTGGTTGATTTTTTTTAATGATCTGCACACAAAGTTATGCATGATAAATGTAATATGCAACTACGACAATAATTGGTGACTGCTCCAGTGGCCTAAGTGGTTAGAGCATCTGCCTTGGATGCAAGAAGTCGTGGGTTCGAACCCTGAATGAGTCATACCAAAGACTTACAAAAGTAACAGTAGCAGCTGCCTTGTTTAGTGCACAGCATTAAGAGGTTAGTGCTAGGACTGGTCAGCATGGTGTCAGGATAATGTGACTGGGTGGGACATGATGCTACATATCTGCAGCATAATGCCCCCATGCTAGATATCATTCTAAACAGTCACACTGCAGACGTCATAGTGACATGACAGGAAAATTGTTAAAACTACATTAAAAATTCAAATCACACACACACACTACTTGACCTCTAGCAAGCTTTAATTGACAGCTGCTATTAGCCAATCAAATTGGAATCCCACATATGGTTACACCTTCCACCATTATCTTAGACAAGCTTCACTCTCTCAGAAACTTATCGACTGTTTTCTAATGTATTGTGTCACTTCTATATGTGACGATTTTAAAATATCAAAGAGGTGCAATTATGGTTTGTGTGATAACAATGACTAATATCCTGAATGATTAGAGAGCTGTGTGAAGTTTTAACAAAATGTGCAGAAATGGCTAGATTGGATTAAAAGTCATGAACAGTTAAACCCATCAAGAATCAGTTCAAATAAATATGATTGTATAGATGTAAATAGTGGCTTTCATTACATGTAGTTTATAAATATCCTTTTAAAGCAATATTCTTTTGTCCAACACGGCCCATTTGCCTAGTAACTTAACACTTATGGATAAACTATCGTTACAGCTATCCAAACATTTATCATGTTTACCTGCCTTGATTTTACAGCCTGATCATGTCCATATGATATTAAAAGGAAGACAAATATATCAAAAGCAAAACAGAAATCCACAAAATTTAAAATTAACAAATAACAGATATATTCTATATTTTTAAAAGATAAAGTATATGTTTCTCAACTAAAATAATGTATAAATTGAAGATCTATTTTCTATTTCACAACTTTTCTTCGTTTTGCAGCATTTTGTAAACAGTATATCCTTGTGTGAAGGCCCCAGAAAGCTGCACAGGATCCCCAATATTTTTATTTACTTACCAATATGTTATATAATCCCTGCAAGGCTCAGTGTTATTAATGCTTATGTTTGCAGACATATAAATTTGATGGTGTTCTTGCTCTTAAACAAGTTTACATTGAGAATGTGTCCTTCGCTGAAATTGAACCATTATTATCTGTCTTTTAATGATAGATCAATAGCTCTCAAAAACACAGGAGAATAATTTGGAGGAAGATTGGCAAAATGTTCTCTATGTTCGAGCAATGAGACTTCATGTTTAACACTTGTTGGTTAAAAGCAGCAGCATCAAAGATTATCCCTCATGTAGCATCAAGGATTATCCCTCATGTGGCAGCAAGGATTATCCCTCATGTGGGGGCAGAGCTACATAACTATGTCATAGGACAAACAATTGTATTATTGTCCAGATATCTAGCTAAGTTTTGCAAATAAGTGAGTTTGCATGGCATCCATCTTGAAGTATATTTTCAGGGCTCGAATTTAACACAAATTTCTTTGTATCCAGAAGGACTAGTATATTGAGAAATTTACTAGTCCTGCCAAATCTTTACTAGTCCTGTTCACAAAACAATGTCACACAGCTTTCATGTATATTTTCGATTCAATTTTAAAGTTTGAACAACCCACAACATAACTGGATGTTTTCTGTGTGTTTGTTTTTGTGAATTGCATACACCAGTTACACCACATAACGTTCCTTTCCTCATCATAATTCAGCCATTCCATGTCTTTTGTCCATTTCTTCTGAAATTTTCCATTACGCTTTTCCCTTTATAAGAATTATTCCTCTTCATTCTCATTCAACTTTTGCTTTTTTCTGGTGGCTGAACACCTTCTATCAAACGCCACATTTTGCCTGTCTCATAAGGAGGGAATTGTGCCTTGTTTTGAAATACAAGATGTGATAGTATAGCTGATGCGAATTATTTAAAGCAAGAAAAGGAATGGCACAGTGTCCTTTGTATAAGAAAGTCTGAGCAAGAAACACGTTTCAAAACACGTGTCTTTGCCCCATCCCACAATTAAATGGCCTCTCCCTAACAAAGACTTAACTTCAGCTGATGTTCTGCATGATCAAAGCAGTGGCTATTGTAAACACTATTATAAAATATTAGCATCAGAAGATAGTGTTAGTTTCAGCTTGCAAAAGATGTGTTCCCATCAAACGAAGCTGTCTGACGCTTGGCACATTGTATTTAACAGCTAGTTTGGTAATTGTTCCTAATTAATCAAACCTCAATGTATTGTTTAAATTAATAATAAGACGGAAAATTTTCAAATCTTAGATGCCCATGCTCAGAGATTTTAATTCCCAACAAATGTACGGCATTCTGCTTGGATATCTCCACATGTATTCAATTATTTGTTCATTCTTGTAAAAAAAAATATAAAAACTATTATTATCATCATAGAAAAAGTAGTGGTATGGAAAGGATGTGTCAATAACGTAATCATAATAAATTGATCTAATTCTTTAATTATTTCGATGGAAATGTAAAATATGTAGTTTCCTGTTTGTGACCGTTGAAGCATTTGGGTAGCGAGCAAAAAAAAAGAACCTTAAACAAAGAAGCATGCAAACTAATTTCTTTGAATAGTTTTTGACGTGTTCTTTTGTGTGGTATACTGCTTTGTAGTTTGTTACTGTGGTCGAGTGAATAAAGTGTGATACCACGTCATTTTTTCATTTAATTCATTATCAGATTAATTAGGATCAATTACCAAACTGCCGTTGTTAATGACGGGACCATGAAATGCACAAAATCGGATGGATTCTTGTTAAAGAAACATACCTTTCCGAGGCAGAAATTGACTTCCTCTTCTCATGCTAATATTTTATGACAGTGTTTACAATGGCCACTGCTTTGATTCATCAGAACATCTGCTAAGTCAAGTCTTTATTAGGGAATGGCATAAACAAACGCTGACTATTGATAGCCGAAACTTACTAGCTAATCAGACTATTAACATTATGAAAGTTACTAGCCCGACAGGAAGTCTGCTAGCCTTGAGCTAGTGGACTACCGCTAATTTCGAGCCCTGATTTTTTAATTTTTTGTTTCTTATGTTTTTATTGTTAAAGAGTGGCACAAGCCTATGTAAACCAGAAGAAGCTTGACACAGAGACTAAGATACTTCAGGCAAATGCTGCCCAGTTCTCTAAACAGACATCTCAGTGGCTAAAACTGGTGGAGGATTTTAACACAGCTCTGAAGGTAATAACTATAATCCCATTGAAAATTAACAATGGGAGATGCATAACATCAAACTGATTTGTTCCATGACCATTCCCTCAACAGACAAGACTATGGCCTTTCAATTTTGTTAGATCCCCTGTTGTACTTTGTGTATCATTTACCTCTTGTATTGCCTTGCATGCTCAGGAACAAGATACTTTTTATAGTACCCAGCCTTTTAGCAAAAATCAAGTGCAGTATTAATCATATGTTCATCCATTGACCTTTCCTATTCTCTCTACAACTTTCAAGCCATTTGTGATTCAGGAATGGAACTTGGTAAACTTATACGTCATTAGAAGGGGCCCCAAGTGGCCGAGTGGTCTAAAGCGCTCTCCATTATGGATCACTGCCATCTCACCTCTGTCTGCGTGGGTTCAAGTCTGGGATTTGGTCAATATGGGTATGTGAGAAAGCTTGCCAGTAGCTTCTCGTGGGTCAGTGGTTCTTCCCAGGGTTTTCCCGGGTTCTTCCTCCACCATTAATACTGGCCGCCATGCATAGCCTATCATGTGCTGAAAATTGGCGTTAAACCCAACAACAACAATGTCATTAGAAGGTGTGTACCTAACTTCAGGTTCAAGTTCACAACAGAATATTTCCCATCACATTTTCCATTCTGCACTTTTAAGTTTTCTCCTTCAAGTACAAATCCAATCACATTAAGTTAGGAACATTAGCCTCCTACCTCGAGAATCCAGCCCTACTTAACGATGAAAATTGTCGTTTCCTGTCCATTTCATATAAAGGGCAATAGCTCTTGCTTATTATCTCCCCATGCCACCACCAGGTGTCACTAGTTTATATATTTGCTGCTGTACTGGTAACATTGTACAGTTTAATGTCCAACATTCCAATCCATTTTGTGTTCAAATTGAACCATCCAATGTTCTTTTTGGATCTGTTGTGTGGATTAACCATTCTGCTCTAGGTTGTAATATATTATTTTGACAGTTTCTGCCAAATTTGAATGATTTTGTCACCTTTAGGGACTTAGTCTATTTTAGAGCATGTTATACCACAATATTGTTGACCTCATCCAAAGTCATTATGAGTCAGCACAGCTTTGACTAATTTCGCATCCTCCATAACAGAGATAATATTATTGAGTTTTAATCTGCTGCATTGCTAATTCATGCATGGTTTCTTCTTAATTGCTGTTTGTTTTGATAGAATTGTTAACTAGGCATTATTTTTCTTGAATGGCTACAGGCTTCTAACACAATACTTTTTTCACCTTTTCACTAGTAACAAGAATGATTTAACAAGTTACTAACATACTACATTACTAATTTATGCTTTATTTTTCTTTTCTTGTACAGTTTCAGTGGGAATATCATCCAGGTGCTTCAAGTGAAAAAAGTTTAAAGCACGAGAGGATAAACATGACTCCTGTATTGTACAAAATGCACATCATAACCACCATGCAGCATATGTAACACGTAGTTGGAAGAAATTTGGGCTGTCCAAAAGGCAGCTAATGGGGAAGGAATGATGGACTAAATCGAGGAATGAAAGCATTGATGCCCTCAGTACTCATCCTAAGTCAACCTCCATTGTGAGTCTTGTGGAGGATGCTGCCCCACTCCTGAAAGTTTGTTGCGTGCAACCATCGGCCAGTCATATCAGCAGCAGGATGTGGAAAGGGTACAATCAGCTTTCAAATAGATGTGTCATCTGGTACAGGAGATAACAATGCAACAAATTTTGCCCCTTTCCATTGGATCTCAAGCTTGGCCTTTGGGCCTGTAATTCAGGACACATGGGTTTTGTACATGATCCATTGGATCCCAAGCATGGCCTTTGGGCCTGTAAGTCAGGACACATGGGATTTGTACATGATCCATTGGATCCCAAGCATGGCCTTTGGGCCTGTAAGTCAGGACACATGGGATTTTGTACATGATCCATTGGATCCCAAGCATGGCCTTTGGGCCTGTAAGTCAGGACACATGGAATTTGTACATGATCCATTGGGTCCCAAGCATGGCCTTTGGACCTGTAAGTCAGGACACATGGGATTGTACATGATCCATTCGATCCAATTCTTAATACCACCACACCGTTACCAGCTGTCCAGCAATCAAAGGCCATCTAGCTGGTACCGACCATGTAGCTGTCCCAGCATGATAGATTGTATGGGAATCTCAGTGAGATATCTGTCCATCTAGCCACACCAGTGGCAACTGACCATTATTATACTGGAGATTTTCGTGAGAAATCGGTCCATCCAGCCAGAAATTTGGAGCAGCTGGTACCGGTGATAGATAAACCCATTTGATTTGCCATTGATTTTGGGAAAAAGAACAGAAGGAGGCAGGCAGCCCAAGAACTGCCCCTCCAACTTGCTGCTCAACCAACACACTCAGGCATTTGGAACCACTCAGCACCCACCAGTGTGTAGGGATGTTAAACAGCCTTGGGACAGGGGGATCTTTTCAGTTAGATGTGCACCAGTATCGATCCCAATCCAATGCCAGGAGACAGCAGTCTATCCAACCTGGGAGGCAATTGTACAAAGGTGGTAAGAAACCAAATTTCTCTGTCTTCAAGCCTCCCAACCAAAATCATTGACCTACCCTCCCAACCCCCTATAGACAGCCTACCTGTGGATGGCCGACCGTAGGGGCTCCTCTCTCCCCTCCCTTTTTACAGACATGCCGTCAGATCAGGAGAAGGATGAATTTTTACAACTGGCAATATGGTCACTCATCAAAAGACAAGCAGTGGAGATCATAGATCACAATACCCAGGGTTTTATTCAAGGCTATTCCATAAGTGAGACCCATCATTGACTTGAGTCACCACAACTAATTCATTGCACTTCCGAAATTAAAGATGGAGACTGTGAGATCAATCCGCCTCTCTGTCCAAAGGGACAAGTATTCTGACAGATGCATGTTTTCATGTCCCTATCCACCTGGGGCCTAAAAAAATTCTCCAATTTCTCACCGTGACAGAGTTTATCAATTCAGAGCCCAACCCTTTGGCCTCAACATCAACTCTTGTGTTTTACAGAGATTATGGATTGCATCATCACCCTATTCTGAATGACATCATCTACAACAACAGCAATGTATCTGGACAACATCCTCCAGAAACACATGGTAAGTTCTGTTCTGCTCCAAGGTAGAAAACAATTTCCTCTCTCTTTTAGATCATCCAGGCTTTCTGATGAAATTGGAAAAGTCAGACCAACATCCATCCCAGTCTTTTGTCCATGTGGGTATGTTTTTTTTTTCCAACACTGCTTGGATTTCAGCGAGACTTGATCCCACTCGGCCATCTTTTCATGCGTCCCTTACAAATGTCGTTGCTAGCACAATGGTTAAGTCCTTTTTCGAGTCCCTTCGATGAAACAGTCATGATCATACCCAAGATACACTCATTCCTGTGTCATTGGCACAACCCAAGTTGGCTGACCAAGGGAATCCCACTGGAGAAGCCCCATGTGGAAATAACAGTATGTACTGATGCCAGTACAAAGGTAAGAGGCCTCTACACATCAACATTCTAGAAATGAAGGCTGTCATCAACACATTTCACTTCCAGAAAGATTAACTCTCAAGCAAAATGGTCCTCAGTATGTTTTACAACTCTGTGGTGGTGACCTATTTCCTCAAACAAGGGGTCACCAAAGTCATCAGACCTGTGTGTTCTGGTTTGACAGTTCCTATGTTGGTCTGTCAATCTCCACATGGATGTACAAAACAGACACACCCCAGGCAGGCTAATTGTATCGGCTAACAATCTGTCCAGGAAAGGGAAAGTCCTTCACATGGAATGGTCTCTCGATCAAATGGTCTTCACTCGGATCTACGCACTTTGGAGGCGTCTTATGATCGACCGTTTTACAACAAGGTGGAATCACAAGTTGCCCACCTTTGTCTTTCCAGTCCCAGACCCAGAAGCCCTGATTGTGTATATTCTGTCAATCATTTGGGACGGGTTGTGGGCCTTTGCCTACCCTATTGCCCTGAATCTGTTCTTATAATTAGCACCAAGTTCAGCACTCTTTTTCTCCTGAATTGTACACTGCATTTCTATATCTCTTCCACAATGGACAAAGCTGTAGGCCATGTTAACGAGAGTTATCATTTTCTTTTTCATTATGGTCTTGTTTAGTTATGAAATCTTAACTAGGGGAATGTCTGCAACACTAACTTCGGAGAGCTTTGGCACATGTTGGCTAGTGTCATGCAGGCCTAATGAGTTCCAGAACTGATGCAAGATTTTATTGGTCCAGTCCTGAACAGGCCTAATGAGTTCAAGAACTGATACAAGATTTGATTAGTCAAGTCCTGAACAGGCCTAATGAGTTCCAGAACTGATACAAGATTTGATTGGTCCAGTCCTGAACAGGCCTAATGAGTTCAAGAACTGATACAAGATTTGATTGGTCCAGTCCTGAACAGGCCTAATGAGTTCCAGAACTGATACAAGATTTGATTGGTCCAGTCCTGAACAGGCCTAATGAGTTCAAGAACTGATACAAAATTTGATTGGTCCAGTCCTGAACAGGCCTAATGAGTTCAAGAACTGATACAAGATTTGATTGGTCCAGTCCTGAACAGGCCTAATGAGTTCAAGAACTGACACAAGATTTGATTGGTCCAGTCCTGAACAGGCCTAATGAGTTCAAGAACTGATATAAGATTTGATTGGTCCAGTCCTGAATTTGTCACTTCCATTGATAAATGTGCGGGTTGAATTTCCAACCTGTGCTAGTTTGGCATATTGTTTGCAAAGACTGCTAAATATTTTTAATTATGAGTCATGAATTCAGGCCAGGAATAACTATCAGCCCAGTGTGGCAGAAAATTTCTACCCATCAGTTCATAAAGGCAACCAACACTAATGTCAGTGAAGTGTCTTTCGTTAATTTAATCAGACTGACTGGATCAAAATTAAAGGGTGAGTCACTCATGTGGCTCTGACTTGAGTAAACACAATACAATGATGCTGTTTAAAACACTGCTAATTAATCATACCAGCTTTATTTTGTTTCACATGTATTATTGGCCAATTAATTTGATCACTAGCCCAATATGTAGTCAAGTGGTAATAGAACATGTGCATGTTCAGTTCTTAATGACCACCAATAAGTGTGCTACAGGATGTAAATAAATACATAGAGAGGGTGAGAATCAAGCCATCAGTAGACCCAGTGGACATCAGTGGCCAGATAAAGGTAGATAAAGTGAAAATAAGCACATGCCTGACTTCTATTTAGTGACTCAGAAAATTTAACTTTTCCAACATAAAAAATGAATTGTTGGCTATGGGATTTTCAGACATGATTTTTTTCCATTTTAAAGTGGAATCTCGCTTTTCTCCTGACTTAATATAGTCCATTTTTTTATATCATCTCCAACCCTTGTAAATTATTCATTCCAAATATTAGTTAGCACACGACTCTCATAAAGAGTATTATTAGTTAGCACACGACTCTCATAAAGAGTATTATTAGTTAGCACACGACTCTCATAAAGAGTATTATTAGTTAGCACACGACTCTCATAAAGAGTATTATTAGTTAGCACATGACTCTCATAAAGAGTATTATGATTGGTCAAAGGTTTAAATACATCCAATGAATCTTCGTGTAAAAGAAACTTATGGCAATGGAAAGAAGATGCATGCTTGCAAAACATGGCATCCCTAGTTGTTGAGAGAGACCCTGACACAAAAAGTTTAGATAAAGGTTTAAAAAACATAATGGAAATGGGAATGGCTGGAGCGAAAAGTTGATGGAAATTTAGTTGGTCAGTTTATAAGAAAACTGAATGATAGAGGCCTTGCATTTTGTAACCTCTCCAAGAAAGATCTGAATTATGGTAATCGTGGCTGTAAGAGTTTGGAACAGCACCTACTAAAGAAGTTGCATACAGAAAAATTGAAGCTCAGAAGGCATCTGGAAAAAGTGCAGTTAATTACTATAAGAAGAAAGATTTCTTGCATGAGAGAACAGATGTAGGCATCTCAGAATATGTGCACTGCATGTTGCCAATACAAGCACCAGCTTGAAAGGAAAAAGGCTCTCATTGAGAAGGAAAAGAAACGATTGCACATTGAGCAAAAAAAAGTCAGTGGTGACAAAAAGGAAGGTTAAAGAAATCTTTGCCAAAGCCGCAAAAAGGGCTTGACTGGCATATCAACAGGCTGTGTCCCTTGGAGAAAAGACAAGCGAATGTATGCGATTATTTTTATATAGTTGTGACTATAAATATTGTGAAATTATTGAAGTCAAGTTGAACATTTTTGGTAAGTTTATTTAATTTTTCAAATGATTATTTTAGTTAATTTTATGATCATAAGTCGCACAGGAGCAGTTTTTTATGAGTGTCAAATGCGTTTCTAGCCAGGGGCCATTGGTCCCATGGACCCCCGGATCAGGGGCACTGCCCCACATGACCCCATTGGAGGAGGACCCCAAACCCCCTTAACATTTTTTCAGCTTTTATATGGAAGACCAAAATCATGTCTGGATTTGCTCAGCCCTGTTTATTTGGTAGAGGATAAATTTTATTTCATTTGTGTTTGCCCAGCTTTTAATATGGTCAACTAATAAAGAAATACGTTAACAACATTTATCATTCTTATCCATCTTTTGAAACTTTTTTATCTGTCACAAGTCATAAAATATTATAAGAAATCTTTCTTAGTATATCAGTTCGACTTTCATGTCAGACAAAATTTGGTATCATACAAGCAGTGAATGAAGGTTATTAATGGTTATAATATCTTTACACAATCATACAGTAAATGTTTTCTGGAGAAATGTAAATATACTTTGAAAAACATAACTTCTGCAAAGCATGGCATGCACTGTATTTACTTAGTATTATATTTTTTACTATGGGCTGGAGGCCAGAATAGCTGAATAAAGCATTCAGATGCAGGAGATTACAGGTTCAAACCCCCAGTTGAGTCATACCAAAGACTTTTAAAAACAATGGTACTAGCAGCTGCCTCACTTGGCGCTCAGCATTAAGAGGTTAGTGTTAAGACTGGTCGGCCTGGTATCAGGATAATGTGGCTGGGTGGGACATGATGCTACATGTCTGTGGCATGATGCCTCAGTGCTGGACATCACTATAAACTGCCACACAGCAGAAAAAGTAGCGACATGACTGAAAAAGTGTTGAAGCTACATTAAAAATCCAAATCACCCACATTGTTCTGTGCTATTAGATCTGAGACATTTTAGATGAAAGGATGAAACATGATCATACTAATTTTCATCACTAGAAGGTATGTTGCACATCAGTCTGATTAAAATCAAATTTCCACTGTCCTACGTGAAGATCTGACAGTGACCACTTTGGTGTCGAATTCTGGTAACCTGTGTTATTACCTTAATCGCTAATCTTATCAGTCAGTCAGATGCAGTCTTACACCTTCGCTGTGGGAAGACTAAGCAGTATGGCTGAAGAGAATCAATGTGTGCTGAACATTGTTATTCACTTTCAAATTTCTGACAGATGCATTTTCAATGTATTAATAATTTTAATATACTTGTATCAAGGCAACTCGATCTCATTATGTTAGAGTTGAAGACAGTACTGGTACATTGAGCCAGCCCACAAAAATTCACAAAAAGTGGTATAAATTTTATTTTATATTGTTTGAAAGGAAATTGGAGATGTAGAAAACTGGGCTAAAAGTATTGAAACAGACATGAGGACCATATCCAGTGCCCTGGAGTATGCCTACAGGAAAAGTGAGTATACACCTACATTTGTCAAACTATGCCAGGAATACTGTCAGGATGGACATATGTTGGTTACAGGAAATAGCTGTTGAAGAGGCAAAACCTGTAGATTAAAGAAATATTTGTTTTAGGGATGTGACTGTTTTTGGACATTACACTGTATGGAGGGAACCATGCTATAAAATGTTGGTTGGGGTCCATCACTGCTGACTGTAATATATAGAAAACTGTGGTATACCAAGAATGCAAATTTGATTAATTCAGGTGGTGCTGGGTGGGTAAGGAGAAAATGTATAGTAAAAAAGGGAAATAAACTTCAGTCATATGTATAGTAAAAAAAATTCTTCCTGTTAATTTATCAAGATAGCGCCATGCGTGATGATAATTAATCATTGCTATGCAAGAAAATTATGATCTGTAAGCCGTAGTTTTCTTGAACTTAACAAAATTACTTTTGTATTTGTCAGCTTGGCTGAAGCTTCGAATAGTGCCTCGGAATAATGGACATCTAAGAAAAAACAGGAGACATAGGATTTTGTTGTATCCTAATTTGTCGCAATGAAGCATATTACAGCGGGGTTCCCATGAATATGTGACTTGCAATCACAAATGCCTGAATTTTTACTCTTTAAGAAGCTGTGGAGATGGACATTACAGGGTGATGGTGTTGCAGTCTTGAAAATTAAAGCCAAGTTATTTTGTAGATTTTGAGTACTTGATGGAAAAAAAACTGAAAAGAAGTTTTAATACAATAATAGTACAAAGTGGAGTCAGGTAGATGAGAACTAGCCTAAGGACTGTCTCTCACCATAGGCAACATTCTTTATTTATGAAAAATGTAGACTTTAAAATGTGCAACTCAAATTCATCCTCTGAACTCCCCTAACATGTACAATGAAAAACATTTGACATATTTGTTGGCTAAATTAATTAGGACAGCAAAAGTGAGTAGATTTGATAACCTGTTATCTGCTGTAAATTAGCAAAATCATGACTGCTTACTAACAGTCTAAAACATTTCTCATATAAGGTACTTTGAGTTGCAAGGCAGAATTCAGCAGTAATATAAGTTACACTTGCTGTCACTTATAGATCTCACTGCAGCACAGTTACTTAAGTTCAGTACAAGTTTTTTTTTTCCAGCTGAAATTTATTTGCAACATGCTAAATACCAGGATCACTGAAATACCATCTCTTCAGCTTGCACTGGAAGCTGATAAATGAATCAGAAATGTAGATTTCATACAAAGATGTAGACTCATCCAAACGAAGCAAAATATTTGTGTGCAAGTGTGACACCTTGTTTTATAGCTTGAGATGATTAATATATTTAATAAAGTTGTCACTCTCATCTCTATTGTTCTGAGGATATTATCTAAAAGTATATATATATTTTTTATAACAGTGTTGGCTTGAATGAAAAGATATTGCAGAAAAAAAACCAAGCCATATCAACCCAGACTGCAACAGTATTATTAACAAAACTGGAAGGTTTGTCAGTCTGGCATTACCACAGTTCAGTTACGTTTTAAAAAATTTTTATTTTAGCTAGGCTACAAAGATGGATATACAAAGATGGTTGTCAAATTTTATAATCCATCCTCATA
The DNA here is from genome assembly GCA_028554795.2 of Sinohyriopsis cumingii. NCBI lineage: Eukaryota > Metazoa > Mollusca > Bivalvia > Unionida > Unionidae > Sinohyriopsis > Sinohyriopsis cumingii. Next base: position 102,999,895 of record CM068840.1, on the reverse strand, counting down.
AAATAGTCTAACAATCGAAGACTAGCCATATAATTGTATCAGCCCTGAAACTAACAGATTTTACAATGAAAGTGTTTGTTATATTACATTGAATTTGGTATCTATTATAGAGACAAGGCTAGCAATCCAGTCAGAAATGATTGGTACCAACTGGATTGAATTTTTATACAAAAATCTGTCCATACAACACAGAAACCCTTGCCAGCATGGGGTTAATATTCAGTAAGGGAACACAGGCTGTAACTATATACAGTTTTGATGAAAAGCGGTAAAAATTTAGCATGACCCAGGTTTTCTAAATATAAAGTTGTCCAAAGTCATTGAAAAGAAGAAATAATTCTGTGATGGATATGGTGAGCACTCTAATGGTATAAAAATGATAAGCTTTGTGTCATGCTTCCTTAATTCCAAATCCTAAAGAGTTTACTATTTTTCTTTTGTTTTTATCCAGGTCCAGCTGGAAATTAGCAATGACAGAAATACAAGCACTTCTGATGGAGGAAGATGGTGGGCTGTCTAACTGTCCAACAAGTGACAATTTCTGGGTGTTGTACAGTAATTAATGAAAGAAAAAATAACAAACCTTAATACAAGATTGGGTTAAAAGCACTAGAACTTAAAAAGCAAAGATATTATTTATTGTTGTATTTAATAAATAGTTTTTCCATGTACACTTGAGTTTCTCTGATCATTTACACAAACAATTATAAATACTTAATTTTCGGATACAGTGCATCTTATGAGCAATGGCAAACCAGCCCTAAACAATTTACAAAATAGGCTGGAAAACACCCAAAAATATAATAGAAGGATTATATAACAGAATGAGAATGGCTAAATAGCATTTCATGCTGTCTGCATTTACAACAGTAATAAAGTTTTCTTTGTTTAACTGACCTCTCAGGCCTACATATTAAGCATAGATAGTACACCTTCATTGTGATGTAGTCCATTGGTAATAGAGTCACATAGTGAAACTGCCTTAAAATGCGGTACATGTACATAATATATAATTTTACTACCAATTAATGAAACATGTATCATGACCATATTTATCTTAGAACAGGAACTGTGTTATAATGAAGGGCTTTATAGTTAACGAGAGCTGTATAGACAATCAACTAATGATAGCAGTAGTCGATAAGGCTATAATTAACCATACCTAGGTATGAAAGGAAATTTACGGTGGTTTTTAGTTTAAATATATAGCAACTTGCATCCAATATCATGCAAGTTTTATGTCCAAATTTTGTAAAAATTTTGGATCTAACTATTTAAAGTGATGGTAGCTCAACTAAATTTCATTCTGAAAAGTTTAAAACTACAAAGAAAGCAAATGCAGATAAGAGATCTATCTCCAAGAGGTTCATTTCATTGGCATTAAAGCAATGTTTATCCCGACACGTGAAGAGCATGTATAGAATCTGGGTCTTACAGATAATATCACTTTCTGAAAACAGGAACTGACAATTGAGAGCATTTAGATTTTGAAATAAATTCAAAGTTCTGATGTGGGGAACAGGTGTGTAAGAATTTTAATCATAAATATTTATGGACGAGCTTAATGTTTAGTTCCAACCTCCTTCCAATGAATGGCTCTCCTCGACATCTTTCTGTGTATAAAACTTTAATGTATGGCCAAATGTTTTTCCTAATCCATCGTGCACAGTTTGATGAAGTATTTAAGATTTGAAAACTTGCTTGATATGTTCCCAAACTTCTTTCCAATGTATCTGTTCTTTCTGTGAAAACTGATAAGTCAGCTGTTCAGGTTTAACATCACAACTGGACTCTCTGACTGCTGGCAAGTAATCCTTAAGGTTTTCTGTAACCCTTTTCACCTCCCGTTTTACACTGTAGGGCACCATTTGCTTCTTAAGAATTGGCACAATAAGGTTGAATTTGTTTACTCTAACATTGACATCAGCTAACACTTCTGTAAATCTGTCCACATGAAAATTCCACTTTTTTGAAATTTCAGGAGGGAAAGGTGGATCACCTAGTTTCTGTGTTTCCACAGCAAGCTTCTCTCTTGCCTTTTTGATATCATTTCTGAAATATTACACACAAACATGGTCTCTAAGTTTGTAACATTTAATCCATGAAAACTCTGTATAAATAAATCTTGCTTAGAACCAAACATAGTTGATGAGATAAATTTAATCCATTAACACATGAACAGACCTGCCATCTTGAATGGAGTGAAAATCAAGATGCCTAGGGAAAAAATCAGGATTTTGGAGAGACAAACAGGATCAGTGTTTGTGACCATATATTTATAAAAACTTTACGAGGGAATTGACATCTCTACTGACTTATGTTATTGACTTAACATGAAAAATGTATACTGTCATACCATGAAAATCACACTAAATATCAGCATAAAAGATGAAAATGGAAAAATGATTTTCACGGTATGACTGTAGTGTATTCCTTGCAAAGTTTTTGCATCACTTTTGCTCTCTTTGAAGGAGGTGCAGCCATCATAAATCAAAAGGTAATTTTTTGTGTTTTTGAAAATTGGAATTGTGGGTTTAAAAAAATCTGAAAATTGGATTTTTCATATTTTTAAACAAAACTTTGGAGTGATCCTGAGTAAACTGGGATAAGGGGGAAAGTCAGCATCAACCTAATACAGTACTCCCTCATTATGACCCTGTCCATTGGAGACGGAGTGTACTGCCTCATGGTGAGATTACCTTATAATGAAGTACGTGATAAACTAAAAGGTACATGGGAGCCATAAAGTATACCATCATATAGTGAGACTGTCTTAAAATGAAGTACAGAGATGCCAGAGAATATAAAATCTGAGCACAGCTGAGTGGCAGAGTGAGGGCACATCAACGGGGGGTGTGTGTTTAGATTCACTTACCCTCATAACCATTTATTCACCAACTGAACTTTAAAAACAAAAATTCCTAATTCAAAGAGTTGTGACACAAGCACACATGATATACATACCAGTTTCTTTGTCAGATTGACTGATTAATGCCAGGTGGAAAGAATCATGTGCATTTCTCAAAATGCAAGGAAATGTTTGCCATTATAATAATATAGTGCATCTATGAAGAATAAAATAAATCTATTGTCCACTAGAATGCCAATACGAAGCACACACCCAAAAGTCATATACACTTATTTGACCTTCACATTATGCTTTTCTTCTAAGTAAATTATAGTTGTGCATTTAGTACTTGGTAAATCTTTAGCACTGCATCAAGCAGGCATGCAGCAACCAGACTCTATTCTGTCCATGTCAGGTTTATGAATCAAACAACTTTTAAGCTTTTGAATAGAGCCATGACATCTCTTGAGAAAGTACAGTTCTTTCAAGTTTTAGTGTGTTTTTCTAAATATGCTCATCCATTTCAAGCTATTCTGTTGTAGGGTTTAATGCCATTTTTCAGCACATGATGGCTATACATGCTATTTTAACATCAGTCTTTCATTTGGTTGCAGATCCATATCTTGGAAGAGTTACTTCTCATATTTTTAAATTTTATGTTCTTGTATCTAGAAGGGAAAGACTGTCAAGAGCAATTATATCTGTCGTTTTATAATTCCCTGTGCTGGAATAAAGTAACCAGACTTCCCTTCGTCATTGTGCAAGTATACTTCACCTATCATTGTTGTTATATTGTGTAAAAACTACCAGCGTAACTTTTGGCTGATTGGTAATTTACTAAAAAATGTACATTGCTAATATACAGAAATCCATAACTGATCCCAAAAAATCTGACACTTAAAATAAAATGTAAAACTGGTACATTAAATGAGATGCATGAGGTATAGCACTGTATTGTTTTTCTTTTTCAGTGAATTGTCACGGCTGAACACTTGCCAATGAAGATTTGGCTGTAAACTCTGCTCTTTTTTTTTAAATATACTCAGATGATCCTAAATATTTATAACATAAAAAGTACTTGGTCTAAAATTAAATTTATTGAAATTTATAACAAAAGTCTGCCATGATAATATTAAAATACTGAATCTGATTTTATAATAAATATCTCCCTAATACAAAACTTTCAGTTGTGTTCAAATTAATGTCTGTTCATGTTCCAAAAAACAGTTAAAAGAAAGCCAAAGATTTTTTTAAAAAAGCATTATGAGAAAATATTATAATTTATATCCTTTTTTACTTACATAAATACATATATGCATGTACCTGAGCACTGCTCAACAAAAAATTATTTTAGACAGGCCCAGGGCTGGTAATTTAAAAAATCATAAGCTATGACTCCAATTCCATATGCCCCAAAACTACCCTAGTGAATATTTATATATATATATATATATTTTCTCTTTACACCTCAGATGATGTTCACAAGTGCTGCTTAATATGTTTAACCAGTGTTGTATTACACTAATGTAAGCATGAGCCAGCTCAATTATTATTCATTAAGCATTAACTTTAAACATCTTGAGCAAGAAATTGATACTATCAGCTTTAAAATGGGGTATAAGGTTTTAATGCTGATGCAAACTTGAATGAAGCAGGAACTGTCCCATGTAATTATGGATGTCTCATGCCATGGAAGCAAACATATTTTATGGTGGATGTTCAAAGTTTGCCTACAAAAACCAATTTTAATTCATTCAACTATCATGAAATCTTAGCATGCACCTCATTCAAATCTGCTGTACATTCTTCAAAATGATGACATGATGTATTTCAAGTCATCACCTCTACAAAATAAAATGATTAAGAAATGAAATACACCTTATGCCATTCCATCAGATAGTTCTGTATGCAGTATCTGACAAGGTTGCTCTCTTGTAACTAAAGCTGAAAGGGATAAATAAAGATGCCAACGGGTATCGGATACTTGTTCATAATGACCCAGGTAATAAAATAAGCCATAGGGTAACCATGTACCATATCCAAGTTTTCTGCAGTATTTGTAAAGGCAGCACACACTTTGTTTTCAAGTTGACAATCCATTTGATTGAGCCACAAACACGTTTACTTTTTCAGTGCCAAGCAGAGGTCTGCCTCTTCCAGTAAATAATTGACCTTAATCCCATAGCTTGCCTTCCCAAGTGACGACTCTTTGATTGAGCTGGTGGTGTAGTACAGTGGCAAGTAACAGAGGGAGGTTATTTGATCTTGCCGCACAACTGACATGTGATCAGTTTCGAGCTTTAATAGATTTCACAAATTCTATGATCAAAGTGTTACTTACAAAGCTTAAGCTCATTCTCTAAATAAGCATCCACATATGACTGAGGCCAAGGAAAGGGAGTCAGATGATACTGGTGATGTCTAGACCACAATGATTTACTATACAACGATGGAGTATGTCATAACTTTATCATAAAATGAGGACGAATTCATGGACTTTGTACCAGATGACATTAGGTAATCGTATTTATAGGATGCAGTGAATTTTAAAAAATGCTGACTTAACTTCAGGTTTGTACACATTTAATATTGTGAATTTAAAAAATGGCTGACTTAAGGTTTGTACACTTTTAATACAATTTTACTTTGATCGGATATCTAGATAACTGATTATTAGAATCAACAGATACCTGGTAGAAGTTTTCTAAACTTTTGACAGCTTTAGGGATAAACCAGGAAAATGCATAGGTACCAAAGTTGTCAAAAACAGTGCAACAATGCAAGTTCTAAATAAAGTTAACAGTACGAGTAACTGACAGACATTTAAGTGCATACAAGAAAAAAATTTAAAGTCATGTGAACAAAATAAAACGTGTATTTTACATGAACTTGGAAAAAATACTGTACTTTTTGGCAACAAGACTGAGCTGTGAATTAGGCAAACAAAAAAATGTAAAAAAATGTGTTTCTGGTTTTTCAACTGTCCTTGTTTCTCATTGCCAACCCTAGCACTTTTTCCCCCCATGGTAAAATGAAAATATTTTTAAGAAATCACATATTATGTATATATATATATATATATATATATATATATATATATATATATATGTGTGTGTGTGTGTGTGTGTGTGTGTGTGTGTGTGCGTACATATTTGAGTGTGTGTTTATGGTTTTCCAACTGTCCCTGTTTCTCATTGGTGACCCTAGGACATTTTCCCCCATGGTTAAAAAAAAGTAAAAATCACATTTAAGATATACACATTTTAAAAAAGGGCCTGCCTACCCCAATTTTTAAAACCAGTGCAATAGGAAACACATTTGGGGGGGGGGTTTTCTAGTAACAACATTATTCAAGCATATGATAGAAAATCAGTTTCTGCAGTTTGTTCAGTAGCATGTGATTTTAGTATTTGTGTCACTGAACATAAATAATTAGCAAATAATGTATCATTAACTCTTGACACTATGGGGTTGGAAAAAAAACCCACAACATCAACTGTCATGAGAATGAATAAACTTTACCTACATCAGTTGATTAAACAAATACATGCATTTAAAGATCTGCTAGTAGTTTTAGTGTGTGCATGTTGAAACCCCTATTCTCTGAAAACTAAAACATACTTTCCCTCTTCTCGGAACAGAAGTGAATTTTTTGGTCACAAATTTCAATTTTACACCAAACATAAACCCCAAATAAAACTGAAAATCAGCTCAAAATTTAAAATGTTTTTAGCTGCTAATTCCCATAAAATATTGATATTTATAGTCACAAAAAACCCACCAGACATAATGGGCCGTATTATTTACAGTTTGCAAGTACTGTAATAGGTTATCAATCACATTGAAATGTTTCAAGGTCATACAAGGTAAAAAATATTTGATACAGGCACAAACACAGATTAGGTTTTTGCACATTAACGATGGGCCAGATTTTAATGTAAAATTCTCAATAACAAAATGCTTATTGATAAATGAATTAAGAAATGTCGAGTTTATAAGCTGTTATCTAATCATGCTTGATGTTATTCCTATCTAAAAAAAAGATAAGATCCATAAATTATTCTTCTTAAAATTTCACACCTGGACATTTGATACTTTGATGATGGAGGGAGACAAAATTGCATGCTAAGAAAACATGCTCAGCTAATTTTTAGCTCTTCTAGTCAAAGATGACAAGAGCTTATGGAATGGTCTGTTGTCCATCATCATTGTTATTACTACTACTAATCTATTTGGAGGATTCCCATGATCTACTTGGTCTCGGTCAAAAATGGTACTGATGTTCAGTAAGGTCACCACAGCAGGCATCTTGAAAATCTTCTTATTGCAGCTCCTCCTAAATGGATGGACATATCAACATCAAGTTTTCACTAAAAGACTTCCTATGATGTCTAGTCCTAAATGAAGATTGTGTGGCTCTGGGCTCCAATATGGCCACAACACTGAACATCTTATCACTCCTCCTACAATGGTGGTCATATCAACAAAGGGGTTTTTACTAAGAGACTTCTTTAGTCCTAAATGAAACAAGCGCCAATCTGATCTTTGATATGGCTGCCACTGATCTACAAAATGGAAAGTCATACTGACATGGAGTTCTTGACAAATGGCTTCTTATGTCGTCTGCTTGGTCCTAAATGAAATTGGCAGTGACCTGGGGTCTAATAAGACTGCCACAGTGGCCAGCTTGAAAATCTCGTTATCACTAAAATTCACTGAATGACTGGTCATATCATCATGAGGTTTTCATTAAAAGGCCTCTTATAATGTTTTACTGAACTTAAAAGAAAATGTTGCTACCCTGTCCAATATGTGGCCATCATGAAAATTTTGTTTTCACTACTCCTCTTATAGACCATTCTCAGAATGTATTCATGTATTCATGTGACCCTGGGTCGTCGAATCCAAAACGAGGCTAAGCTAGGCACCTGCTTTATTTTACCTCACAACCATGGCTGCTACAATTGATACTGGCAAAGGAAAAAATCGCGACAAATATTGTTCTGTTCCGTTGTGCAATGGTAATGCTAGAATTCACATAGATTTAAGCTTCCACCATATTCCATCAGTGAAGAAGATGGAGCTTCGTGGAAAATAGACTGTTGCAATATGTCGTGATGACTGCAGGGACATCATTTCAACTTTTTCTGTTGGGGGGACAAAACTTGATTAGGGGGCAGAACTTGATGGGTGGTGGGCAAAACTTGACGGGATTGTTAATTTTCGTATATATGCTACAGCAATTTTACAGCACATGCAAATTCGGGGTGGGGTAAATGTCCCCTGGCCCCCCCTCCTAATGACGTCCCTGGTGATGAGGGGCCAAATTTTAAGGTAAGAAACTGGATAATGTTTGGTGTCTTTGTATTTTCTTGCAACTGAATGTACATCATTCATAAAGAGAAATCCAAAAGCAAAATAGGTTCTGTCGATGAAGCAAATGAGTGTATGTATGTGACTTTTATAATGGTAGGTTTCTAAAAAGTTACCCCTAGTCCTAGTCCACAATATGGGGTAATCAAAAACTGGGCGTATCTCCATGCAGTGCATTTAAAACGGATATTATGAATTGATGTACAAGTAGTAATTACAGAAAAAGTAAACTTTATTATCTCATTGAAAAAAAAAAATAGAGACAGTAGAATGAAAACAACCACGATAGGAGATAGCAACAGTACAATGAAAATGATGAGGACAAGTTTAATGAAATTACGAGAGAGAGAGAGACAGAACGTGCATGACTGGATACAAATTAATGAAACTGTTGATAAAACATACTGATGTGTGTAAACATAAAGGAAAATGCACACTTAAATCACAGGCCATTGAAATTCTATCATTGTAGTAAGTTAATGTCAGAGAATGGGAAGCATACACACACATATATATATGTCTTCCTTTTTTCTTGCATATTCTGGCATTTTCATCTACAGTGATATAATTTCAATGGCCTGTGCTGAAATAACTGATAATTGTTGTGGGTTTTTTTACAACTAATTATTCCAATGAACTCATGGTTTATTTTTTCTTTTGTTAGATTTTCACAAATACAGTTGTCTGTTCTAGACACTTTAAGTTAGATGACTATAGATGGACACCAAAAAGGCATTGCTTATAACCTGATGCTATTCCATCAATCTTTACTTGGACAACTCGATCTGCCTAGCTTAGCCTCATTTTCGCGATACATTAATATTCATGAGGCTCTCATTAAGAATGGTCTATAGGGGAAGACATTTGACCAGGATTTTCATCATAAGAGTATTATGTCCGTTAACACAAGTTTGTTATCGCTACTTCTTCTAAACACCTTGGAGGATTGCCATTAAACTCTACACACATTCATCCTAAGGTCTAGTTAGACCTAAATGAAATGGTACTGCTCAATATGGCTGCCACAGTGGCCATCTTGAAAATCTTTTCAACTGCCACTCCTCCTGAATGGATGGTGATATCAACCAGGGATTTTCTCCAAAAGACTTTTTATGATGTCTAGTTGGTCCTAAATGGAAATGGTGCTGATTTGACATCTTAAATGGCCACCATGGCATCCATATTGAAAATCTTATCACCACTCCTCCAAAATGTATGGTCAAAATAATATGGCAATTTCACTAAAACTATTTTTATGATAACTACTTGATCCTTAATTAAAATTACACCAATATAATATTTACTATGACCGCTATAGTAGCCATCTTGAAAATCTTGTTATTGCTACTACTCCTGAATGGATGGTCATATCTACATGGAGTGTTCACTAAAAGTCTTTTTTATGATGTCTACTTGGTTCTAAATAAAAATCAGGCCAATCGATGTCCAATATGGCAGCTATCTTGAAAATCTTTTTATCACCACTATCTCATGATGCTAATATCAATACTGAGTGTTCATAAAAGATTATTAATGTCTTGTTAGTCATAATGAAAATGGTGATCTGGAGTCCAATAGCACCAAAAGAGGCATTATTGAGGGTCTTGTTATCGCTACTCCTTCTACATGGATGATCGTATCAACGTGGGGTTTTCATTAAAATACTTTTTTTATGTCTATTCGGTCCTAAATGAAAATGGTGGATAAAAACTGACATTTAATATGGCCACCACAGGAGTTATCTAGAAAAAAAAATTGTTGCTAGTCCTGAAAAAGTCATAGTGACATGGGGTTTTCACAGAAAGACTACTTATGATGTCAGTTTGGTGCTAAATGAAAATGGAGCTGATCTGGGGTATAATATGGCTGCCATCGTGACCATCTTGAGTATCGTGTTTTCACTACTCCACTTGAAGGGAAAGTCATTTTGACACTGGGTTTTCATCAGAGAGTTCTTATGGTGTCTACTTGGTCCTAAACAAAAATGACTAACCCTCAATATATCCAACACGGTGGCTATCTTGAACATATTGTTACATCTACCTCGAAATAGATGGCTATATCAACATGGTGTTTCCACCAACAGACTTGTGATAAATAGTGCCAATCACACATCCAATACGGCTGCCATGATGGCTGTTGTGAAATCTTGTTGTCATTACTCCCACTGAATGAATGGTCTCAAATGAAAATGGTGCCAATTTTACTCCAATATGGCTGCCATGATGGCTGTTGTGAAAGCTTGTTGTCACTAATCCCACTGAATGAATGGTCTCAAATGAAAATGGTGCCAATTTTACTCCAATATGTCCATCAAAGCAGCTAATTTGAAAACTTATTATCGCTAATTTGAAGAAGAATAAGATGGTTTCAACACACAGCAGTTAAAAGGAAGAAATCATCTTATCTTGAATTTCTGGACATTTTTTTACCCAGCAGAAAGTCAGTCCCTTAAAGAGATTCTTGTTCATTCAATAATACAAAAACAAACAGTTTTCTTCATTGTTTGAACTCGTACAGACATGATATAAAATAATTATTATTAATTATCTCTCCAGTCACATTAGCACTTTTCCTGTTTCATAAATGAAACACACAAACAAAATTCTCTTGCTCTCAAAATGCAAGAAAAACAGAATTGTGTGTACTACAGTCTGTTTCAAGTTAGCCATGTTATAACTGGAAAGAAATATTTAATTCAATTATACATTCTGTGCAATGAATGATGAGTAATGTTTGAGTTCTTATAATTGAGATTATTATTGTCAGATACTGATTCATCTACGAACTGGTTATTATAAGCTCATACAGTCATTAGAATAAAACAATTAGAAAAGATTAATAAGAAATGAAGAAAATTCATGTGCATGGATGCACGACTAGACTGGTGGTCCAAACCCTGATGGTGTACTTCTATCGAGTACAGTCATAATATTTCCCAAACTAAATATTTACCTAATTTCTCTCTCAAGTGTCACCCACTCTGGTATATAGCCATTGTTGATAAGAATCTTGTTAAGATTGTGGGTGGCAATGTCAACAAAGGGGTTAGGATCAGAATATGAAAGAGGCTTCCCACTTCCAGGCAAATTGTCAAAATCTCCTCGACTCATGGACTCCTGAATCATGTCCTCAACCATTCTTTCAATTGTGTTGCTGGAAAGAAAAAAACTTATTTTGACAAATATGGAAATATCAAATCCCTGGAACCTCACTATACAGCTCTCTCTCTGTGCTGAGACTATATATGGAACTAATAAAATTAATAAGGATATGCAAATTCAAATGACAACCCACCCAAGTACAGAAATTATAGCCATACTAAAAATACCTGTATAGCAAATTGCCTGCCTCTGGCAGTCAGCAAAGCCATGTTGTGCTATACCTGTTTGTTCTTTTTACTACTAAGAAATCACAACAGATTCCAATTTGCTCAGTTCTTAGATTATTTTAAAGTGTAGCATAAAAATACACTTAGATAAATCAACAAATTAAAATGACTGATCACAGCAATGCCATTTAACAAGAGTCCCTCAAAGACTGACACTCTCTTGAGTGTCAATCTACATAATTTTCATTTGGGATCCTTATAAAAACAATTCAGATTAGCACCAGTTTATTTTAGAACCAAAAAGACATTTAAGAAGTCTGCTAATGAAAACCCCATGCTGATGTGACTCTGTTTTGGAGGAGGAACAATAAAATGAATTTTCAAGATGGCTACCAATGTGGCAATATTGGATATCATATGTGCAGTACAGTCTTTATAAAATGTCTTTGGGTGAAAACACAATTTTGATATGCCCAACCATCTAGAAGAAGCCATAATAAGATGTTCCAGATGGCCATTGTAGTGGTCATACTGAAGGTCTGACTTACACCATTTTAATTTAAGGCCAGCTAGACGTCAGAAGAAACCTTTTAGTGAAATCCCCATGCTGACATGACCATTCATTCAGGTAAGATTTTCAATATGTCACAGCTATATAGAACCAATCTGACATCCTAAGAAGTATTTCAGTAAAAAAGCCCCATGTTGAAATGACCATTTTGAATAACAAGTTTCCCAAGATGGCCACTGTCACAATAGATGTGCATGTGGCAATTCTTTCATGTGAAAATGACTTTCTTTTCAGGTTTTGCAATAAAAACGTTTTCAAGATGGCTGCTCTTGTGTGTCATATTGGACCTCAGACTGGTACTAAAGGTGTCAACAGATACTCAGGTACTCACCCATTCATAATTACCTGGGTAATAAAATGTACATGATAATTTTCCAAAAAAGACAGGTTTCTTGAATTTGAAACCATGTGTCACACATTCATCATAGTTTAAAACTGACTAAAGTAGCAGACCAGTCTATATTGAAAAACATGGCGCCAAATATTAAATGAAACGGGCTTTATTAATGTGACTTATGGATGTTATTTCACTTAAAAAATGTTAGAAGAGAGGGATTTTGTAAAACTGAAGAGCATGCTGCACCAGGAAAATGACAAATCAATAGCGCTTCACAAATTCTGATACAGATATTCTACAGTGATGTAATACAGCATTCAAAATTTGTGTACTTTACTTAATGACCTTTCAGCGAAAGTTAAACATGTGATGTAGACTAGTTAAAGTGAATCTTGTATATAAATAACTTATCACTTTGTTTTTTTTTTATTTAGCCAATTTGTAAGATGAATTTTAACTAACTGCAGAGCCAGGTAAGTAGCAAAAATAAATGTATGTTTTTCATATATTTTTCTGTTATTATGGGATGTGATATATAAATCATTGCTTTTAAGCTGAGATTTCGCTTTTTTTCTCACTCATATTAGTAATAACTGTGCTTATAACTCCTGGGGAGTTGGCATGAATGAATGTACAACAAAGCAGTTCAGGTTCATTAATATAATTTCCCTTTGATCAGGTGCCTGGATAACCAATCATTAGGATCATCAGGTACCCAGTCGACTTTACCTAAAATGTTGACATCACTAACTGGCACCATTTTCCTTGAGAACCAATCATAACAAGTATATCAGTGAAAGACCCCGCTGATATAGCCGTCCATTCAGGAAGAGTAGTGACAACAATATTTCCAAGATGGCTGCTGTGGTGCCATTTTAGGCAACAGACTGGCACCATTTTAATTTAGGATAAAGTAGACATCACTAAAAGCCTTCTGGTGAAAAACATGATACAAATAATTTCAAGATTTATGCCACAAGGGAAATTTTGGATGTCAGATCAGTACCATTTTCATGTGAGTTTGTGTGCGTGTGTTTTTGTGCATGCAGTTTCATGGTAACCCTCCAAGTATTTTGGAGTAGCAATAACAAACTTGTGCTACTGGATGGATGGGTGGCAGACAACAAGCCATCCCATAAGCTATGGTCTATGAACAGTATGGTTAAATTCCCATAAATATAAGGATTCCTATATTTTTGTTTTTTAATTTCTTTAAAGTCCTATATTTTCGATTTTTAAAATGGTTCACGTTAAATTGGCCAATTTATTTTCCTTTTAATTAAATTTTGGACTTCAAATGTGCATATTGTTTATTCTTCTATACATTTCACTACTTCTTGTGTACACAAGTATGTGAGTAGTGTTTATTTTCTGTGGTACAGTGATGTTTTTAAATGATTAAAATTTTTTAATTCCATCATTTGTGATTAAATATCATTTATAAAAAAATTGTTTTGGTCTAATTTTTGTGTGGATTCAATAAATTCTGCAAACCTCTGAATTAAAAGACCTAACAAACAGTGAAGCTTCCATGGAACCAACAGGATCTCATTCCCAATCCACAAAATTAAGTATCTGTGACAATCTTTTTTTGTTGTTGCCCAAACCAAGAAAATTTATATCCACTGATACCCATTAAGAAAAATATATTCTGTAAACAAGTAAGTCAATTAGTAACTCAATTAGTAATTTACCTTATTTTATTTCTTCTTGCTTTCTGTTTGTCCCTTTCAACAAGTGCATTTTCTGCCTCAGCAGCAATTTTCTGTAACCTATGCTGGTAAACATTTTCTGTGGATCTCATTACTTTGTATTGCTGATATTGTTTGAGCCTCTGACTAGGAGTTCCACTGCCAACACCCTGACAAAATAACCACCAGAAGAATGGCTAACAGAAGCTATTACAAATGTAAAATGAACATAATTTGCACATTTCATATCCAGTAACACTGACCTTGACCTTTGATCTATCAACTGCTAGCTCATAGAGAACTGCCATTCCTCTATGAAATGCAACTATAAGGATGATACCAAATGTGTGCAGAAAGCTTGAGGAAAGTAGACTGGTCATTTAGAACCCAAAATGACAATTTTAGCTTCTATGACCCTGACCTTTGACTAAGACAAACTGATACATATGATGTACATATACCAAACTGCAGCCCTGATGTACAGACTGACAGGAAATGGATCCAAGAAACTTGACTTCTCAAGGGTAAACCGATTCACTGACCTTGACCTTTCACCTCTGCCTTGGCATCAATTGTAAGGTGGCTGTGCCTAAGTGTAGTCTGCCTATAACTTTAGATGAAAAACTGGATAAAATAGTCCAAGAAAACATTATGTATCATGCAGAATGGAAAATCACATTTTCTGTTTCAGTGACTGGGATTCATCAGCATAAAAAAATCAGTAAGTATCTTCCTCTACCCATGGATATTGGTAGGCCAAATAAATTATTAGGTAGGTAGGCCACATAAATTATTAGGTTTGAGTAAAAAATTCCACACCAAACTTAGTTATGTTGTGGAAAAGATGGATGGACAGACAGACATTACCATCACTACAACCCTCCACACCTTTGATCAGAGAAATAAAAATGAACATTTCAATAGATAATATTTCTAGTTTCATCGAATTCACTGCAAAACACCTATATAAATTTACATCATATATTGTTAAATTGATTTTACTCATTTAATAACACAAAGAATTTCAAAATATCCCATAATTTATATAAGCAGCTAGTTCAACTGTACAAGTTACCATTATATTTTTCACATTAGAACTTGTATCAACAATAGCACCAAAGAAACTCTGTATCACATGGTCACTGAACAACTTATCTGCAATGTCCAGTGGTAATTTACCCATGGAAACAGAAGTCAAAACTAGACCCCAAAACTATGATTGATGGTAGTGACTCTCCTCCTTGTGTCCTTGATCTTTGATCTTTCCAGTCTTCAGTTTTTATGAAAACTGTACAAGGGAAACTTTCTCCATTGTTAACTTTTTGCAAGTTACTTCCTTTTAGAGTTTCCAGTTTTACACATTTTCTGATTACCACCTTCTGCAATATTAATTTCATAATTTTGTACCAGGTAGCATAATTTTCAAAAATTAAAACCATACTAAGCTTGAAAAGTTTTCCCAGTATGTTATTACATGCCTCTGAGTGTAGTTGTGGCAAAGTCTGATCCGCTGATGCAAACTGAAGAAATTGCCTGTATGAAAAATCTTAATGAAAATTGCATGATCAACAAAAAGATGACTGTCTTGGCTTTTGCAACAGTTGCTTTAAGTGAAACCAAAAATGTTTGGTTTGATCTTGGGTTTAACGCTAATTTTCAGCATACGATAGGTTATATTTGATGGCCATTATATTACAGGAAAACCCATCAATCCACAGAAAGCTAGCAAGGTCTGTCACATTGGTCAAGCTGAGACCTAAACCCACTTGAACAGAGGTGAGCCACAAGTGATCTGTAAAGGTGAGTACCACTCAGCCACATGGAACAACTGAAACAGAAAAAAAGAAACCACACCTCCTAAGTGGAATTTGCCACAAGCAACTCAAAATAAGTATACAGTAATTTGTGGGCCTAAACTTTGTACACAAATATTACTAAAAATGAATAACAGCATATGTCCAGTACAGAGAGAAAAAAATCTATCACAATGTAATATACTACTTCATAGGTCAGATATTGTCTGTGCTGTGGAGCTGTGTGTTTGATTTCAAAGATGACCATTTTTTCTATGTCCTCCTCTTTCTCTGCTCCAGCGCCTTGTGCAATTTTAGCCTAGAATAGAGCATTTGATTCAATAGTTAGAAATACAAATAAGCATTAACATTTTCTATCCATATTAAGTATACATCACAACCAAAAGAACAAATTCATATCTTACAAAGACCAACAATGACAACTGGAATGACTGTGTATCTAATAATTTGTTAACTAACAATAATTGAGAGAAAATGGTTCATTAAGTAAGTAATCTAAATATGAACATGACAATCATTGTAGGTAAAAGTTTGAAGAAGAAATTAAAGAGAAGTTTCATAGCCCCATCTTCATATTTCTATGTGATAACCTGATTGTACAATGTTGATCATTATACAAAATGCAAACCGAATATGAACATGACGATCATTGTAGGTAAAAGTTTGAAGAAGAAATTAAAGAGAAGTTTCATAGCCCCATCTTCATATTTCTATGTGATAACCTGATTGTACAATGTTGATCATTATACAAAATGCAAACCGAATATGAACATGACAATCATTGTAGGTAAAAGTTTGAAGAAGAAATTAAAGAGAAGTTTCATAGCCCCATCTTCATATTTCTATGTGATAACCTGATTGTACAATGTTGATCATTATACAAAATGCAAACCGAATATGAACATGACGATCATTGTAGGTAAAAGTTTGAAGAAGAAATTAAAGAGAAGTTTCACAGCCCCATCTTCATATTTCTATGTGATAACCTGATTGTACAATGTTGATCATTATACAAAATGCAAACCGAATATGAACATGACAATCATTGTAGGTAAAAGTTTGAAGAAGAAATTAAAGAGAAGTTTCATAGCCCCATCTTCATATTTTTATGTGATAACCTGATTGTACAATGTTGATCATTATACAAAATGCAAACCGAATATGAACATGACAATCATTGTAGGTAAAAGTTTGAAGAAGAAATTAAAGAGAAGTTTCATAGCCCCATCTTCATATTTCTATGTGATAACCTGATTGTACAATGTTGATCATTATACAAAATGCAAACCAATAGTACAGTTATTATAAACCTCTTCTCATGATTAACTGAAGACCCGAATAGACACATAAGCTACAATTTTTGACACATAATTCACCTGGCTACCCAAGTCTACAACACAATTTTTTCCTTATTTTATCATCTGGACTTTGAAAATCATTATCTGCAATAAGTAATTAAGCTAAGCTGATTGGTATATTCTGCATAATATCATGAAAGAATATTATATAATTTGGCTGCCTAAAGTGATGAATTTTGACAAAGCCAGCTGTATTCAAAACACCAGAAATTCAAATCCTGCTTGAGGTTCTTCATCATTAAATTTCATTAGATAACCAATATACAATTTATTTGCTCAGTAACTGATCATGTAGAAATAACACAATAGTCTGAATATACCTCCCCATTTGTTTGTACCCCCCTACCGATTTAAAAGACAAAAAGCACAAATGACATAAAAGATGCACATAACTTACGTCATTTATTGATTTATAATTTCAAACCTGATTATGCCCAGGTGGGATCAAAACCTTTATCATCTGCATGTTTCATTCCAAATGAAAGTTTTCAGTGTAAAAGACAACCTGTTCACCAGTCATTTCCAGTTCCTGGACAAGTCCATTTTCAGCAAAAGGGTATATACACAACTACACATGTATGTACACAGAAGGAAAATACGATGAAATCTACTTCAGATATTTACAACATCGAATCAAGCAAAGGAAAAGAATGACAATTACAAATTTGCCTTTCACATGGCTTTAACAAGTGGTGTAATTTCTACGTACATGCGTACAAAGGATATAACTCTAAACTCTCAACAATATGGTAATTTATGGAATTATCTGGCAGTTACCAAATAAGATGAACTAAGTCACAATGTTGTCTGAGGAAATCAACTTGCCCATAGTGTACGCAACATGGTGCCATGT
The DNA here is from genome assembly GCA_028554795.2 of Sinohyriopsis cumingii. Classification (NCBI taxonomy): domain Eukaryota; kingdom Metazoa; phylum Mollusca; class Bivalvia; order Unionida; family Unionidae; genus Sinohyriopsis; species Sinohyriopsis cumingii. Next base: position 102,981,719 of record CM068840.1, on the reverse strand, counting down.
TAGTGTGGAAAATCCATTAAGAATGAAAGGTGCAGAGGATGCCAGCGTTAGGGCCACTCTGTCACATTCAGTTAGAAATTATAAATCAGTGAATAAATTGACTAAGTTCTGTGCACTTTTTATCACATTAAAGATTAACGTTATTGAAATCAGTAGGGGATACAAACAAACGGGGAGGTGTAGTCAGACTGTAATAAACTGTTAGCCAAGTGCAAACATTGGTGATTTTTTAAAACTCTTTCCTCATACTCTGAAAAACATCTGGACACAGCAAACCATACATTATCCCTATACTGTAATTAACTAACCTTTATTGCTAAATATGCTTCTCTAACTTGTGAAAACTTTTTAGCATCAGACGTTGATGCGCCACCATCAGGATGATATGTTTTTGCTAACTGAAGAAACGATTTCTTCAAATCTTCTTCTGTGCATCCTTCTTTCAAATTTAAAAGTTGGTAGCAGTCCTTCAAATTTTCTTTCAATTTGTATCCAGCATAACTATGCTCATGACGAATGAAATGTGGAGTATCCATTTTTTGTAATAAAATTGGTATATATGATCTGGGCAATATAGTCATGCTGTTCAAATGGAGTCGATGGAGAAGTATCCTGACAGGTAGTTTGTGAGCCATGTCTGCTTTTTAAGTAATGTAAAATGTATTACATTACCCAATTATTGGTTTATTGCAGAGCACTTTGACAGTGACCAAGCCATAGGGCTATCTGGTCATAAAGTTTAGTGACATTGAATTTCTAGTGTCCAAAGTGTGTGCATATTGTATTTGGGCTACAAGTCGGGTGATCGACATTTGCTAAATTCTGTACCTATATAACTTTTACCACTTCTTCATCAAACAATAAGATCTTCACAGAAAATGATTTTATGGGAAGGAATTTGCAAGGTTGCAAATTTCATCATAATCAGTCAAAAAGTAAAATAACTTGCAAGAAAGGTAACTTAATTTCACTGGAGAGAAAAAAAGAAAATATCCTTTTCTTATATTAAAAGTGACAACGAGCTGACAAAACATAAATAACTTTTTTTTCTATGAAAAAACCAAAGCAGTTGGCAATAAAATTTAGCAGCCGAAAGGTCGAGGTCAATAAGTTCTTTCGCACCTCCGTCACAGAAAAATATCCTATGTGTTTTGGAATCAATATTTTGCGTGAAATTGACGAAATTATAGGTTGATTTACAGACATTATTAAATATTATATTTAAAAAAGTAATAAATATAGAAATAAAGTTTGAAACAAAACGCATGAAATCTTTAAATGAGTCGCATACCAGTGCTAACCGAAAGTAGGAGTTACATAGTTGCCTCCCTTAACGAAAGCATTTCCGGTGTCACAAACGACAGAATCATGGCAAGTGCACCGATTCAGAGAGCTGGACTCGTCGTGGACGAATTAACAGGTTAATTTAGACGACAAAGTCTCAGATTTATCTTCTTTTTTTTGTGCTTAACACGTGAAATCAAAATATGTTGGAAGTTCCGTATCTGAAAGTGCGAGAGTATGGAAAGCGACCAATCATCAATCAGTCCTACACACAGGGACTCGTATCGTTGCTTAAAAGTGACCTGTCATACATGTACTGTATAATAACTAAAAGGGAGGACACGTCTCTCCTTGCTCGCGCGACCTATTTAAGAATAAACGCTGATATTTCAAGCTACGCCTTGCGTAGCTTAATAAATTTGGTACCGATATTTAGCTCAGACATTCTACTGGGTATCCCTATCAAAAGTTTGACTTAATATCATACCTTTAAGGAATGCCAAATCATTTTCGCACAGTACCGTTCGACATGGCCCTGATTGCGCCTGCTTAATATGCAGGAACAAAGCGCTGAATGGAATACTGTCCTGTCACTGGCTAAAAGAAAATGACGTCCTGTATTTATTTATAACTTATTTTCAGTTGGTCAGTGAGAAGGTAGTATTCCATTAGGGCGTTGTTTTTGTATATAAAGCGGGCGCGATCAGGGCCATGTCGAGCGGTAGCGTGGGAAAATGATTTGGCATTTCTTAAAAGTATAATATTAAGTCAAACTTTTGATAGGATACACAGTCGAATGCCTGAGCTAAATATCGGTACCAAATTTATTAAGCTACGCAAAGCTTAGCTTGAAATATCAGCGTTTATTCTTAAATAAATTGTGCAAGCAGATAGAGACGTGTCCTCCCTTGTAAGCAACAATACAAGCCCATGTGGTCCTACAGTGTAAGACCTCAACCCTGATATTTATGTCTCAGCGCCCAAAACATAAATATCAGGGCCGAGATCTTACATCGTTGGACTACCAGTCACCCCAAGCCTCTTTTCAAAGTGAACAGAAATCCTAGAATTTAATTGCAAGTACCCCAAAATTGAAAATTCAAAATCCCAGAAACGTTTGCCTAGTCCTACAATGTAAGACTTAGCACATTATTTTTGTTTTAGGACCATTCCTTTTGTGAGAATTTGAATTTATTAGAGAAAAGACATCAGAGTAAGTAAAGTCTGACTAAAACATTATGACTTTACTTTGTAGAAAAGCGTCACTATTGGTTGCCAATTGTGTGATATATTCCTGAAAATTTGACTTTCATTATGATGTTAGTTGACATCAAAGCATGCTACACAGCGCCATTAGTGGGGCCCTGAGTGGCCGAGTGGTCTAAAGCGCTCTCCGTTACGGATCACTGCCATCTCACCTCTGTCTGCGCTGGTTCGAGTCTCAGATTCAGCCAGGGTGGGTATGTGAGAAAGCTTGCCAGTAGCTTCTCGTGGGTCGGTGGTTCTTTCTGGGGTTTTCCCGGGTTCTTCCTCCACCATTAATACTGGCCGCCATGTATAGCCTATCGTGTGCTGAAAAATGGCGTTAAACCCCACATCAACAACAACAACAGCGCCATTAGTTAGGCATTAAGACTCAGACACCAAAACATAAATATCAGCGTCGAGGTCTTACATGTAAGACTAGAGGTTTACCTAGTCCTGCACAGTGACTAAAGAGTTATTGTTCATGCATCTAATTCTATGTATTGGATCTTGTTAGTCTTACAATATCAGATGCCTCCCCAGATATTTGTTTTTGGGGTCGTGACCCAAAAACATAAATATCAGGGTCAACTGTTGCATCATAGAACTAGATCTTGGTGTGAGTACCATATATGCTGCAAAGTATTTGAATACTCATATTTTTTCCCCCATTTATCCATATGTATCCAGTCATCCAGTCATAAGATGATGAGGTGCCCTTGTCATGGTCCCTTTTATTTCTGTTTCTTTTTTCTGTTTTTTTTCTTCTTTTCTTCTTCCTTTTTCCTATGTACATGCTAAGTTTTATTCTCAAATTATATATATCATAGTCTGTACACATTAGGTATAGTGTGTGCAGTTTAGTATTTTCGAAATTACAACATGTTGACAGATCACTTTATGTGGTTATGATAGGTCCAAATAAGCCATGCAATTCTTGCACAGTATTCACTTTACTGATTGGCTGTGATTATTGGAAAATTTTCTTGATCCCACCTTCTGAACTTTTTGTTTTTCCTATTACTATCAACATTTTGGTGACCATTTTTCAAATCAATTCTCAAAATGGATTTGGAAATAAATGCTCATGTCTGTTGGAATATGGCCAATTTACCCCACAGGGGTATATCATATAATGCTTTGAAATATGGCATCAAATCCAAAGTAAATTAAAAATTTTTTTTAGAGAGTATATGTCAGTGGATAGTGTGTGTCAGGGGAGATGGGGTGGGAAGTATTCCTGTTACAAGCATGGTTTAAGTGTTAGCTAAACTTGTCTCTGTTCACAGACTTTGTATGGGAGGGTCCATTTTAGAAATGAGAATTTAATAGAGAAGCTCTTCTCATCTTGAAAAACAAGTGACAATTTTCTGAATACTGGAAGGATTTAATGAAGAAATAAGGTAGAGTTTGCAAATTTGATGCTGAATTTTCTTGCATTTCGTGAATCTTACAACTGCAGGAATTGAAGCTGCCTACTGTAAATCTTTGCAAGTTCGTATTTATTTCCGATATTTTCACCTTGCAGGTGAACCTTATATACCTGCCAGTCGAAGGCCAGATGGAACATGGAGAAAACCTAGACGTGTAAAAGAGGGTTATATACCACAGGAGGAAATGCCCACGTAAGTTAGGAAAGAAATTTGGTCAAATAAAATAATCAAGTTTTAATAGATGTATGTTTGATGTGTATTTCATACAAGGAAAAACAAATATCTACTGGTCTCTAATTCCTTGCACTGGATACCTTAAGATTGTGTTTGTCATAAAGAGAATTATATAAACAAACTTATAAATTCAGTGAAGAAATCTATACAAGCCAAAACTTTCAATAGCAATCACACATGGGAAAAGGCAAAACTGGCTGTTGCACACACAGATGACCAATGACACTGGTATACCTTCTAAAATCTATATTATTATTATTATTATTATTACTTTAACAAGATTGTTTTATGTGCATTGTACAACACAGTTGTAATTACAAGTATATATTGTTCTCTCCTAAATTATTTTCCATGCAGGATTACATTATTTACCATACGTCTTAAGAAAGATTAAAGAAATTCCTGTCCCATAACTTATGGTTAAACTTCTGTTACCAACATGATATATTACAAAATGTATGGACATGCAATAAATTGTGTTGAATTTGCCTCCCCTGCATGTTATGTTAAATTTGATAGACATGAAAGAAATTAACCTTGTACTCTTATTTTTTTTCTTTCTTCATAAATAATTTATGTACAAAAGAAACATATCCGCTATCCAAAATCATATGTTCCTTTGATTTAGTGCACACATCCATAGTGTGTATTATGTTGAGTAAAAACATTAATGTATTGTTCAATGACGTCAAGCTGTTATAAATGAATTGGGCTTGGTTCTTCTCATGTTTCAACATGTTACAAAGCATGTTGCAAAAAAAAAACCTAAGATTTACAAAAATGCCACAGATAGCACTCATTTATAGCAAGAACTGAGGAGACTAACACTTGATTGAAACAAAAATAGGCAGAATGTCAAAATTCTCTTTTAAAACTGAGAACAAAGTATTCAGTGGTTAAAAAAAGGGTTTGAAGTGAGTTTCAGTTTTATTGCAAGGGTGGGTAAGATGGTGTAAATTGAAATTTGGGACTAAAACATTGATTCAGTTTTCTAAGTAGAGGAGTTTTGGTTTACTGGAAAAATAAAATAAGGAAAAATTTGGGATTAAACATGAGGATTTTGGCATTCCATGATTTTGGTTTTTTGAGGGATTTCAGTGTGTGTGGATATATGTACACATAGAATGTCTTGCATTTTGAGACTTTGAGTTGCAAATAAGGACGGAAATATGTACAAGGCTCCATCTGTAGCTCGTTCTGGAACTTTAAGCCCTTCACATGTTTGAACAAGGGGTAAATGAGGAAGAAATCTGTCTTTTATCATACTGAAGTATGAGCTTCGTGCTTTCAAACAGCACATGTTGTCGTCACACTTCACAATCTGAAGCGAGTATTGGCTTGAGTGGACATGGGTGTCACACCAGTTTTAATCTCTACACAATATATCCTGTTCCATGAGCTCTGAATTTAATGGATGCATATACTCTGCAATGCTTGGGTAATTGTCTACAGTCAACTGTGACCATATTTTGTCTAACATTTTTCCGGCAAATTCAAAGTTTTTCTTCTCTAAGCTCAATTTCAATTGTCTTACCTCATTTGTCTGAATGGCTGCCATAGTTGTCATGAGGTAATATTAATCCACTCAATTCCCTGCTCACTGGTGCCGTCTTTCTCTCCACTCTGTTGAAAGCACTTCATCCTGAAGCCTTTGTTGCAACAAAGACAGAGTCAAAATCATAGTTCAAGTAATGGTGGATGGCAACCATGATGACTTTGATACCCGGGGTTTTCATCCGGCCCACCATCAACAGTAAACATGAGAATCAGCTTGACCAATTCATCAATACCAGTCCTGGTTATGGTATCGAATTCTGTCATACACAACTTTTCAAAGTCAAATCCATGGCTGAGTGCCATTGATGCAGAGTGTTTTCCAGATCAGATGGCTATAAATGTTGGGTCAACAGCGTCTCAGTTTCCAAGACCATTGCGATGGATCTCAATGCAGGCATACACCGAGGGTATTAGCTTGTGCCAGGCAGCAACTACCCAGTCATGGTCAGGAAGGCTTACTTTAAAGTCAGCATGCATTAGCAGTGGACTCTGCTTATTGGCAGTGACCCAGACCAATTGGGATGCAACATTTAGTGTCATGACTGATAAAACAAACCTCATCCGGTACAAGCATGGAAAACAGTTCTTCTAAATGTCTTATTGTAGCTGTGCAAAACTGGCCATCAATATGTTTAGTGTGATAATCATTTTGCGATCTAACTAACTTTACTGGGACAGTGGTTTCATGATGCTTACCTTCTGATGACAAACTATGCTTAGGAAGAAGACGAAGGTACAGTCCACTTCGATTTATATTGAAGCCATCTTTTTTTTAATGCTCTGTTAATTGATCTAAGGTTTTGATACTTCTGTAGACTTTGAACTGCCTTTTTTCACGAGAAGCTGAACCATGCATTGCGATATCCAGTATAGTTTGCAAAAGCAATGGTTGTTCCTCTTCGCTTTTTGGTTGACCACATCTGGTCCTGATATTCAGTTTTGTGTGCAGTTCAGAATTATCTTCCAATAAACATTCAGTTTTGATTTTTTCAAATCCCTTGCTTTCTGGGATTTTCTTTGATCATAATCTTCCTCTTTAGTTTCTTTTCCAACTCAGTTTTTCTTTTTTGTTTATTCTTTAACTCTAAGTTCTGCTCATTTGAAAGTAGTTCTTGTTTCTGCCCATTATACAAACCAACGAGGTCAGAATTTATTACATCAATTTGGGACTTCAAATGAAAATGAACAGTGGCATTTTTCGGAGTAGGCAAATGGCTTGTAGAAGGCAATGTTTCAGAAGTAATGATATTCAAGACATCAGTCAGTTGTTCATTGACCTCTAAATTATCCTGAGTAGAAACTTTTTTTGAAACTGTTGGTACTTGTTTTGTCTTAAAGTTAAGAAGTGATCTTTTCTCATAACAGAGATCGCCTTGAGCTCTTGCAACATATGGTTAACTTTTTCAGCCAATTTGAAATCTGTGTAATTCTTGATACTATTCCACTTTATAATAATTCATCTTGGCACATCTTGGTTTTTTGTAGGATATGCTAGCACATAAGCGTTAAATAAAAAGACTGATACAATTTATTTTTATCCATTGCTATGGGCTGCTGAAAAGTCATGAAAATTAAAACTAATGTAACACAGGACACCTTACGTTGTGTGGTTTCAATAGCATAAATGTTGCTAGTGCCACATGCTGGCTCAATCCCCAGAATTCTTATCTCCCCTCATCCGGTCTTGTTTAGACTGCTTTTTTAAAAATGTCTTCAAGCTTCAAAGACTCTTTGCACTAGTAGGACTGTTTATAATCAAGCACTTGAGTGGTGTCAACAAAATGTTTTCGAGAAAAAGAACACAGAAAAGCTAACATTTGATATATTTATTCCCTTTAATGTGCAGTGTCAAAGGGCCCAACCTTGGCGCGACTCAGCCACTTACAGTTGTTGTTTTTTCACATAAACAATACTAAAAGATTAAACGTTCACTGCAGACCGAATACCATCTTTTAACTTGTTAGCCTATTGTTTTACGTTTTCTAAAATCTAAGTTTAATCACCAGTAGGCCTATAGTTTATTGAGTCTACTTTTTGTTTTTAAAGTGTGTTATTACATTATATTAAAAAAGAATTACCCGGTACATAATTTAAAAAACAAGTTTAAAACAGTTAAAGGTTATAACAATTACCCAGTATTTCATCTGTTATAACAATATTAATATAAGTCACCCATGAGAGATTTGTTGTCTATTGCAGATAAAAATGGACTGAGGATGCAGGTCACAAAATCTTTTTTGTTCTGACATTATTTTTGAAAGAAGCGTTCCACACTCATATTTATTGTGACGTCACATTTCTCAAAAAAAACCACAACAACCTCATCACACTTTGTCACAAACTTTTGACCCCCTCCCCCTCACTGTGTGATGTCATGTGAATGACCCCATGTGGTTGGACACTATCAAACATAAGCAAAGGTATTAAAGAATAATGAGTGGTGTGAGACATGTGGTTAGACACTATCAAACATAAGCAATACAGAACCCAAGTATTGAGGACAATAAATATAGTGAAACCATCAACACAATATATTATAATGAATACGACAGAGGGAGCACAAGTTCTTTTGATAACAGAAGTGAATATGATGAACAGATGTATATTACTTCATATTATTAGGACAGATGTTACATATATTAGAAATGTCTGATATCAAAATTCCAAGTCCAAAAATGAGTTTCTCATTTGATAGAAATTTATTCATTATGAGTTGTTTATAAGAATGTTATACATACCAGCAATATTACTAATCAGAGTTCAACAAGTGGCCCAGGTCATTTGGAATAATTATTGGTTACCTTTGTTGATCTATATATCTCTCTACAGGTATGAAAATAAAGGTGTTCAGTGGTTAAAAAGCAAGCCAACCCTTCCACCTGGACTGAATCCAGCTGATGTTAACGCGAATAAAGCAAAGGAGGAGGATAAATCTGGAGTGTCCAAAAATGCTAAGAAAAATGCCAAAAGAAAAGAGAAGAAAAAACAACAGAAGGAACAGGAGGATGAAAATGCTTCAGATAATGTTGCAAACCAATTGGCTGGTACTAAAATTACTCCTGTCCAATCAAATCAGCCAGTCACAGATTCTAGCCAATCAAATGAGGGAGAAAAGCATGATGTGTTGAAGAAACTGAGAAACTTGAAAAAGAAGCTGAAACAAATTGAGGCCTTAGAGGAAAAAATTGTATCAGGGGAAGTAAAACAGCCAGAAAAGGAACAGTTGGAGAAAATACAAAAGAAGCAGTCAATAAAAGAGGAAATAGAGGAACTTGAATTTGAACTTAAATGACAGATTATAGTTTCTGATGATGATAAATCTGTTTCAGTAGGATAGAAGAAGAAAATGGAATGTTAAGAGCGTTTAAATCTAGGGGATATTCTAGTATGTGGTACACATTTGACATCAGAAAAGTTTTCTGGTTATTGGCTTTCATGCTACATTGAAGGCCCAATCAAAATCACCAGTCTACAGCAAGCCATTTGGATTTCAAGTTTTCGAAGTCCTTCCAGTCATATACCACTACCTGACTCCCACTATAGGCTGGGCTCTGGGGTATATAAAAAACCTGGTATTTGTCCATCTGGCACATGGTCATATGAACACAGCTGGAGTAGTTTTTAGCGAACCTGGTCATAAGGCAAAGTGAGCTCATGGTATGGCCCTTCATTCAGTATCTATCAACAAATGTAATTTTCAACTTTTCAAAAACCACGAGAACAATTTCAGGAAAATCAGGCACCAAGCTTTCTGCTTTAAGGGTTTTCAAGTTTATACAAATGATGCCGATCCACCATCAAATATGGCCACCCTTATGAACAGTTGAAAAACCTTTAAACGACTTTTTCTGCAAAACCACTGAGCAGAATCTGAACAAAAAACATCCTCACATGAAATTTTTTCAAATTTATGATGCCAATCTGCCATAAGTATGACAACCATTACTAAAAGAAAGGGGACCCTGAGTGGCAGAGTGGTCTAAAGCGCTCACCGTTACGGATCACTGCCATCTCACCTCAGTGTGGGTTCGAGTCTTGGGCTCGGCCAGTGTGGGTATGTGAGAAAGCTTGCCATCATTAGCTTCTCGTTCATCGATGGTTCTTTTCAGGGTTTTCCCAGGTTCTTCCATTTATACTGGCCACAATGTATAGCCTATCTTTTGCTGAAAAATGGCATTAAACCCTATAACAACAACAACAACTGAAAGAAAGAAAAACTCCAAAACCACTAAATAAAATTTTACCCTACTTTACGGAAAGTATGTCTGCTATTACTGAAAGTAGAAAAACAATTACAGAGTGGCAACTAAAAATATGTATTTCAGTTTTTGGGGACACAAATCATCCTGACACATAGCCTTTAAATAATGTGGGGAAATGCTGATGTGTGATCAGATATGGATAAAATACAGAATCTAGAAAAACCCTGAAACAGTTATTTTAATAACATATGGAATTGAAAGCTTGAAAACATTTAAACAGAAAGCATCCCAAATGACCCAGATTTCTTGACCAACTGCTCCTGTATTTGGCTATTAGGCTAATGTCAGCCAAGTGAGTGATATCAGACCCACTTATGCCTCATGCTAATTTATCACTATGAAACTTTGTACATTATGGTTATCATCAAAGATTTGCAAGTGGACAAATACTAGAATTTACATTTATTTTATGAAGAGTTTTGTAGTTTTTTTTTCTTCTCACTCTTGACCCATCTCTGTCGTTGGGTAGGGATGGTATGCTAGAGAACTGAGGTTCATTTAGATCTACATTCCTCTTGTTTCCTACTGAATTCACACAAATCTGTGTGTGTTCCAGAAATCATATTTTTGGAGAAGTACAACAAAGACTAGAGCCAATTCCATGATGTTTCTTGCCAAATATTTAAATGCATTTCATATTCTCCACTTTAGCAATCCCAGCTAACTTATGTGGTAGAGTGTTAGACACATAATCATGGCTTCAGTGCCCACCAGGGCAGCCCAGTTTGGCTGCCATAGTGTGTCATTGGGGAGGGCACCTTATCTCCCATTTCCTTGGCATGATATTGCCAATAATAGGTTGAAAATGCCTTTTATGGTAAACAGGAGGAATGTCGAGTAATATACCCCCCATTTCCAGGATACCATCCCTATCCCAGCGATAGAAATAGATCTCAAGTGAAAAATAAATGTATACTTCTTTCTTAAATAAATGTAAATACTAGTATTGGTCAGTTACATATCTTGTGATGATGGCCATAGTGTACAAAATATCTTTGTGATAAATTAACACTGGATCCAAAAAACTAACTCTATCCCCCTCCAGACATGCCAACCCCCTTCTGTGACCCAGGGATCATGACCTGAAATCTCATATATATATTCTTGTGACATACTATATGTTAAATGTTTGGTCAATAAAGTCTGCAAAAGTGTTGCTGCATTAGCAGTTTTTTTATGTTGATCCTTTGGAGCTACTCAAAGAAGCAAGAGATATTAATAATAATAATATATAATATTATACCCCTTATGAAGATGGTTACCATACATGCAGTTTGTGTTCCATGTTTGTCAATTTTCCACTGTTGAGGATGAGTCGTAGTTACAGACAGACAGACAGACAGATGAAATGGATAACAAGTGTGAATAAACTTCTCTGCATATATTCCCATATGGATGGTGGAGGACTTCCAACTGTATCGCTTTAAGTCCTTAGCAACTCGCTAACATTTCCTTGTCTCTTGTTATTCCATTATTTCATTTTCGTACACAAGTACGAAAACGCACAATGTCTATATTTTGAAAACAGTTATGATATTGGGTAACATAATATTACTTGTCCATGTTTGGCATCAGTATTTTGCACATGAATTTTTCAGGCTGGTAACCGTACTATTTGTTAACTATTAGTTAAGATGGGTTTTTCCATGGAAGGCATGATGAGTATGGACAAATATTTACTTCATTTATTACATGTTATGCTTGTGGATTCTCCAGTCTACTTCAGGTTAGTAATTATTTTTTCACAAAAGCAACTGATATTTCTCTCATAAATAAACAAATACTTATCACAGATTATAAATTTTGTGTTTCTGTTTGTGATTTGATATTCATGTAAACCATCTGGCACCCCAACCTTGATGAACCGCTTAAAATCCCCATTTGTTTCATGGCAAGACTTGACCTGAAATAATCTCCAAACAAAATTTAGTTTTGGAACTGAGATCTTTATCAAGAACTAACACAACTTGTGCATTTACTTAAGGACATGATGAAAAAAGAAGACAATACAGTATTTCTCAAAGAGTTGTTGACTTTATTTCTTAAGATAACATATATCATCAATACAAACAGTGTATCTGTATTTATTACCTAATATGGAAATACTGCCCAGCCCATCATCTTTCAAATACATAAATACATTGTGTGTTAATCATGTAAAACTCTGATCAAGGGCCACTTACATCCAATTGTGATTTTCCTCTTTACATGATCCATACAACCTTAAAAAAAGCCTCAAATTCAATGGGTTGCCTTGAAACCTGATTTAAATGTTTACAAGAAGCGTTTGTTCTCTGAATTTCCTGATAACTTGCTTGAATTATCTGAAAGCATGCAAAAGAACACCAAAAGTTCAAAACGAATAATGTATGCAATTTTATATTCAGAATTGACATGCCTGTAAAAAATAAAACAAGAAAAAGAATATCAAAATAAATGGGATATATTTGGGTGGATCAAAAGACGAGTGCTTTAGTGGTACAGTTACCAATATGCATTTTTCTACTGCTTTTGTACCAATGCAGTGATAAGCAAAGTAACATAAAGAGAAAGTTTAATCTCCTTGAAAAGAACTCTCCAGGGTATACAAATCATCTCTCTCTCTCTCTCTCTCTCTTTTTCTTTCATTTTATACCAAGTTGGTTTTACCTTACTTTACCAACAACCACCTTAAGACATATACCAAGTTGGTTTTACCTTCCTTTACCAACAACCACCTTAAGACATATACCAAGTTGGTTTTACCTTCCTTTACCAACAACCACCTTAAGACATATACCAAGTTGGTTTTACCTTACTTTACCAACAACCACCTTGAGACATATACCAAGTTGGTTTTACCTTCCTTTACCAACAACCACCTTAAGACATATACCAAGTTGGTTTTACCTTACTTTACCAACAACCACCTTAAGACATATACCAAGTTGGTTAATCATGAGGTTGTACCATATCCAAGATAGCTTTAACATGTGGATCTTTAAATACATTTTTATAACGTGATGTAATCCATAAACGGGATATTAAAATTTCTGTGTTAAATTCTGATATCTGTGGCAAATAAATATTTAATGCCATTGAAATGGTGCACTGGTATTATTCAAACGCATGATTGTTTTTAAATCTGTATAAATCTAATGAGATTCTGGGCTAGCCTTTCAACTGCCATCAGTCTGAAAATGTCGATGACAAGAATTTGCACAAGAGTATTCAACAAATACCTGATTATTTTCACAAATTTAAAATTCAGTAATTTTGTCTCGAAAGGGGAGAGGGATATCTTGGCACACATTTTATTTGTTGCAATTACAGATTAGCAAGATCTTTTATTCAAGTGAAAATAAAACCGACTCGTACAAATTTATGTACCAGTATCCAAGATTCTGCACCCCATGGAAGAAACATTTAAGATGCTATTTCAAGTAACTGAGTTTACCACATATTGTAAGAATAAAGAATACTGAAGCATTCTCAACCAAAATTAAGGGCTGTTTTGTCACAATGATTTTTAACTTTCATGAAGTGATACAAATTTTGGCTGCATCCATTTCAACAGGTAACTAATTTTGACAACTTGTTTTTGTGGTCTCACTCTGAGACCACTAAATTCCTTAAATTTCTCAAGAACTAATTGACCCACTGTACAGTATCTTAATTACTTCTGTACATGATGACTAGCAATCACCTGACTGCAAGTATTTCATACCTGATTAATACCAGTTCCACATCCATCCTCACTCTCTCTTTCCCCCCTCTCTCTCTCTTTCCTCTCTCTCTTTGGCATGTTTACTTTTATTATTTCACCATAGTTTCTATAGTATACATTACCAAAATATAAGGTACAGTTTAAGGTACCGATTTTTATGCAAAGATGCTGCTTGCCCAAGTTCTATTCATTTATAAGGTTCTTCAGCTCTATCACTTAAGTGCTTAAATGCCTTACTACAGTGGTTCCCAAGCTGTGGGCAGCAAACCCCTGGGGTTATTCCAAATGGGTCTGTGACTGACTGACTATACGATGTCTCGCACATATTCTACTAATTTTCAACTGTAAGTATTTATAGTTGTGATGAATAAAATTTGAATTCATTTACAACAGTTACTGAGTTCATAAAAGGATTTTTGTCATTATGTATTTTTTTCAATTAACGGAACCAAAAATTAGAAATATTAGAATGTGGGGGTCTGTGACATTTTTTGAAGTTAAGAATAGGTCCTCATATTTTAAAAGGTTGGGAAGCATAGTGTGGCTATTATGTTGTGAAATCCACTAGTTTGATGTGATAAACTCTTGTAAGGTAAAATAAAGAACTGGTTTTTATCATCACTCACAATAAAAGACAAGATGGTCTTAATGGACAAGAAGGCATGTATGAAGGTTGGTGACTTTTCTTTACCCAATTCATACAAACTACTGTGGAAAAAAAAAGGGGGGAGAACAGGTACTTTGGGCCTAAGTGATGCTACAAATTGCTGCAAGTATACTTAGTTAACATTTGTTTGAAAAACTGCTGCTGACAGATCAGCTGTCACTGTTGGTATAGCAAACTATGGACAGGTGGCTAATATTACAGATTGGACTTTAGGAAACTACTGATAGACATGTCAGGGTTAATATATCTACTTAATCTCTTTCTCTCATATACATATATATGCACTCAACAACACCAAACCATCAGAAGATGTAACATAACCTTGTGGATTATCTAAATTAAAAATTTCTTGCTCCATCTTTTCTTTCAAAATTTAAAAAAAAAATATTTTTCTAATTATACTGTAATAGGTTGACCTTTGTGCTCCCTCTTTTCTTGGGATGAAAAATTTTGCTCTACCAGGAAATAAGTTTAGCAAAAAGCTGTTTAGCAAAAAGCCATTTGGCATAAAACCATTGCAATGAATGAACAATAAAACTATCCGAACTGTTGGCCACTGTATTACAACTCTAAGGCAAATCAACGAGACACAGAACTCGTCTCCGCTAGTAATCCTCATACTAACATAAAAATTCAAAACAGATGAAAAAAACATTAGTAGAATAATGTCCCACAGGCACTGACATTTTACTTGTACCATCTACTTTATTTTCCCATTACATTGCACACAATCATGTCAGTAATATTTCAGCTTGAGACAGCAAAAAAGCCAGCAAATTCCAAAATCGTGCTGCAAATTGACATGAACAGGTGCATATTTCATAGAAGTTTTATAAGTAATAAAAAAATTTCATCTAAACTGACCGTGATTACATCTTTCACAGCATTCTGTAGCTGTTGTAAAGAAGTATAATTAAGGAATATATTTCTCTGTATCTCAAAACTTCATAAGCAAAACAGTGCTGTCGTTGCTAACAAATACTTGTACGCTAGGTTCCAAAATAATTACCCACAAGTTTTATTATTTACAAATTATGTGACAGTAAATTCCCTACAATGAAAGTAAAGACCATGTCCGCAGTTTCACCAAAGACAGAAGTTGGTAATTATACTTCACTAATGATTTTTTAATACTAATTTAAATATTATTGCAAGTTCAAAAACTTCAAATTTTGTATGAAGGCACTTGAAATCAAACGTATTCCATTTCAGACTTTTCTGCCAGAGCTGTCCCAACGAATGCTACTTAAAATTGCATATCTTTGGAGATATGACCTCACTGGGGATGAAGGGGCATGCTCCTGGGATCAGGGACTCCTGGAGATTCCAGATTTTGTTGAAGCTGTATAAGCCAGCGTTTCGTGGAGTTGTCATCCTTGAGACACTGAGCAAATGTGGAGTCTTTCAATTGGTCTGGTAAACACTGTCTGAGAGCCTCTCTGGCTCTGCAAAGATGAAGAAAAATATAATAAAGAAAAATGGTATAATACTGTAGAATCAAAAAATTTCATGGGGTACCAATTTTTTAAAAATTTCTTTACTGCCCCAAACCATGAATTTAAAGATCAAAAAAAACAAAAACATTAGTCACATACAATCAAGCAGTTCCTCCCACCCATTTTCTTGTTTCATTCATGGGGATCAAAAATGCCATTTGATAAATCGACATAATTTCTGTAATCTGGTAATATATTAGCTTTTACATGCGTTCATTTTTATTTTAATGAGTCTTTAAAAAAATAATTTGGTAATAGTGCACAATACAAAACAGTAAACATGTTTGATTTACTAATAATGCTGAGAACAATTTTAAACCACATTTGCATCTCTGAAACATAATTTTTAACAGAACCTTTGATTAGTAACATTTATTTTAGTAACATTTATTTTAAACAAACACCTTTTCAACTTTGTAAGCCAAGTGCTACAGCTTCTTTGATCTAGCTGATTTCTACAACAGCATCCTACATGCATTTCTAGGCAATGTGTCCTGTTCCATTCTCAATATTTAATCACAATCATATATATAACAATATGAAACTGTATCAAGACAATCATAGGAATTTTTTTACTCAAACTGGGACACGTTCAACAATAACCTGTCTTACAAACTGAATTCTGTCAAACAAAGCAGTAAAAGACATACAAGAA
This sequence comes from Sinohyriopsis cumingii, assembly GCA_028554795.2. NCBI lineage: Eukaryota > Metazoa > Mollusca > Bivalvia > Unionida > Unionidae > Sinohyriopsis > Sinohyriopsis cumingii. Next base: position 102,965,180 of record CM068840.1, on the reverse strand, counting down.
ATAAAAGAATCGCAAGTGGAGCGAAGTATGGCATGCATATTATAATAGCTGTCAGATGTTCAGTAAGCCTAATGGGTATATAGGGGGAATGATTAAGTTTTTTATCAATTCCATTAAACGGCATCATCTTTGTTATGTAAACTGTTTACACATTGAGAAATTATTATTAATGAAGTGATACTGTACATGACTGACTGAGCATATCACCACTATGGAGGCCACATTTTTTATCTGATTATGATCACACTTAGAATGCTTATATCACCAAGATAAAGACATGTTCAATAACGAGGGAGAGATATATTAATGAGATGACATTGCTTCTGACTGCCTGCATTTGTTATGACACTGTAATCCGCACTTCTGATTTGATTTTAATCAAATGTGAAATATGGGGATGTGTCATCAAGGACTGATTTGACAATGAGCAATATACATGCATATTAATGAGGTAATCTTGCATATGATCAACCATATTACCACTGGTGGTCAAGTTTCTGATCCGAGTTTAAACAAAAGTGGAATATATGCACCAAAAGGCTGAACTAGTTCATTAATGAGATACCCACATATTACTGAGGTGATCTTGCATTTCATCATGAGCTTCTTACCACACTGGAAGTAATATTTCTGATCCAACTTTCATCAGTTTTGAAATATGGGCTTATATCAAACTTTTAGTCAAGTTCAGTAATGAGTGAGATCCATTTATATTAATGAGGAAACCTTGTATCTGATTGACTGACCACTGGATGCCAGATTTCTGGTCCAATTTTGATCCAACTTCGAACACATTCTTATATCATCACGAACGTGGGTGAGTTAGATACTGAGTGAGATCCAAGCAGTGTGTGTGTGTGTGATTTGGATTTTTAATGTAGCTTTAAAAAATTCTGTCATATCGCTACAGCATCTGCAGGGTGGCAATTTATAGTGATGTCTAGCACTGGGGCAACATGACACATATACAGCATAATGTCCCACCCAGTCACATTATCCTGACACCAGGCCGACCAGTACTAATACTAACCTCTTAATGCTGAGTGCCTAGAGAGGCAGTTGTTAGTACCATTTTTATAAGTCTTTGGTATGACTCAGCTGGGATAGAACCCACAACCTCCTGCATCTGAGGCGGATGCTCTAACCCCTAGGCCACTGGAGCAGTTACATAGAAATGAGGCAAGTTTGCATATGATTGGCTGCGGCTGTTACCACTCTGGAGGCCATATTTTATATCCAATTTTTATCAAACTTTAATATGTTTATATCATCAAGATCTTAGGCATGTTTAATAATGACCACAGTCCATGCATATTAATGAGGTCATCTTGTATGTTTGAGCAAACTTGCTAAACAGGTTTAAATCACCCAAATCTTGGATGAGTACAATATAAGCAAGATCTACTCTTATTGAAGTTATTTTGCATCTGATTCGCTAAGCTTGTCAACACTTTATCGACTCTATCTCTTGATTACACTTTTATAAAATTTGGTCAAGTCTGATTATACCTTCCTATTTGTTTGTACCCCCTGCCATTTAAAAAAAAAAAAAAAGTAAAAATGAGATAAAATATGCATAGAACTTAGTTCATTCACTGTTTTATAATTTCAATCCCAATTATGACTGGGGGGGGGGGGACTAACACTGCCTTCGTCAGAGCATTTCGCACCAAACAGAAGTTTTCAGTGTGAAAGACAACCCTGCTCACCAGTCATTTCCAGTTCCTGGACAAGTCTATTTTCAGCAAAGGGGTGGATGCACAACTACACATATATGTACATAGGAGGAAAGTACTATGACATCTGCTTCCAATATTTACAACACTGAATCAAGAAAAGGAAAAGAATGACAACTACAAATTTGCCTTTCATGTGGACTTAACAAGTGGAGTAATTTCTGTCATGTGTACAAAGGGACATAACTCTCACCCTTATGGTAATTGACAGAATTTTCCAGCAGTTACTGAATAAGATGAATTATGTCACTCTGTTGTCCGAGGAAAATAGATTCACCCATAGTATATGCAATATGGCACTGCATTCGTATGGAAATTCTGTTGAGCTTGAAACAATCATGTAATACCAATGTTAGGGTTACTCATGTCTTAGGTTTGAAATGATGAATGAATGAATGAAATTACTAAATTCTGTGCCTTTTTTTATCACCTTAAAGATTTTTGTTCTTGAAATTGTTGGGGGATACAAACAAATGGGGATTTATGCAAAAACTATAAATATGTGGTGTTATCATTGCCCTGTAGATGGAATGTATAGTGTTATCACTGCACTGTGGAAGGTTTATATAATGTTATCATTGCCCTGTAGATGGGATATATAGTGTTACCACAGCACTGTGAAAGGCTTATATAGTGTTATCCCTGCCCTGTAGAAGGCATATATAGTGTTATCATTGCACTGTGGAAGGTTTATATAATGTTATCATTGCCCTGTAGACGGGATATATAGTGTTATCATTGCACTGTGGAAGGTTTATATAGAGTCATCATTGCAATCAGTGCTATTATTGTCCTCAGGAAGGTCTATATAATATTATCATTGTCCTGTTGATGGGATGTATAGTGTTATCATTGCACTGTGGAAGGTTTATATAGTGTTATCATTGCTATCAGTGTTATCATTGCACTGTGGAAGGTTTATATAGTGTTATCATTGCAATCAGTGTTATCACTGTCCTCAGTAAGGTTTATGTAGTGTTATCATTGCAAGCAGTGTTATCATTGTCCTCAGGAAGGTTTATATAGTGTTATCATTGCAATCAGTGCTATCATTGTCCTCAGGAAGGTTTATATAGTGTTATCATTTGCCATATGGACATGTTTATACTGTGAAAAGGTTATATAGTGTTATCAATGTCCTCTGGAAAGGTTATATAGTGTTATCATTGCCCTGTGGAAGGGTTATATATAATGTTATCATTGCCCTATAGAAGAGTTATATAGTTTATCATTGCATTATGCCCTTAGTGTTATCATTGTCCGTCTGGTCAAACTGACCTCACATTGAGGAGTTTTAATGTTCAAGAACACATTTCTTTCTGTAATGATAACTGCTGGTGTGTCTTCCCATTTCGAAGAATGTTCCTGTACTCGTTCTCTGGTTATTATGCATGCCCAATTCTGATTGCAAGATGTTGGAAATGTATTTGTTCGTTTGTCATACTGCTTCTTAGAAATTAGATAAGAGAATATTGTTATTATTATGTTAATATAATTTACAATCCACAAAAAAAAAATTATCTTTAAAATACTGTATCTGGAGAAGTTAACCCTTACCTGGGATTGTCAGAGAGTCGAAGATAACATCTAACAACATGTTTCAGAAGTCTTGCTGATGGTTCTCTGGACAAGTGTAGTACCATCTTGCCCTGGAACAAGAGTTAAACATTTTATGTTTAAATTTTATTCTGGCAATTTCGCATGAATTACAAGATTCCTATTACGTAACTGGAATCTGCAAAATACACAAAAGTTTACAGGCATCAGTTTGAATTGTAGTGGTCAGGTTTTTGGTTATCATTTAATGTTATGATCACTTGAATCTGAAGTTCTTTTTTCTTCTGATTTTATGAAAATAATGAGAAACACTAGTTACTAGAAAATAACTAGTAGTAATGTCCCTTTGATTTTTTTATAATTGGTCATACACTTTTTAGAGTCACTGATATCTGGAAAAACATGGAAACATCTTCCAATGCATACTCTTAAATGTTTGAATTTGATTCTGGCAATTTTGCATGAAATCATGAAAGCTGGTTTCACAGAGTTCCATGTAGCTGCTTATTATTATGATAAAACACTATGTAATTCTTTCAAAGAAGAATGATAAGTGGAACAATTTAAAGATTACAATAAATTTACATGCAGAGTCTAATAATACAAGAAAAACACAATAGGACTGACATCCAGGCATGTTTTCTGCAGTCTAGCTATCTAGCTTTTTATAAAGAATTAAATGTACACCAAGCAGTTTTGGACACGGCACATAGAGGATTCCTGAAAAGCTGAACAAATAATCCTTGCAAATCAAGAGCAGCTCCAGCACAATTTTCAAAGGACCCAAGAAAGGCACTATCAGAGCAAGTGGAACCTTTCTTGACAGAGTATCAAGCAGACCAACCAATGCTTCCCATTGCTCATAAAGATTTGAATGCAATTGCATGCAGCCTCTGTAAACAATACTGCAAGCCAGAAAAAGTGGAAGCTATCAAGTCAGCAAAGGATGTGTTGGCATTTGTAGTGACTGATTCCAGAAATAATTATTGTGAACAAAGCAGAAGCAGAGGCTAAGCTTGAAAGACTACTCACTGTGATTGTCAAGAAGATATGACATCACAAAGTGTGATTCTGTCCTCAGAAAATTCTTAATTTGTTGATCAAGCTGTCATCAGTGGGTCCCTGAGCTCATTTTCCAGGAAAACTGACAGACTTGATAAATTTCATTATGACAGACTTGCATGTCAGGAAGAATATATTCATCTGTGACCAGTTGTTAAAACATTTTTTCTTTTGCCTCATGGACAGGCTACTGTTGAAAGGGTTTTTCCATCAATAAAAAGTGTGAAGATGTAAATATGAAAGAAAGGACTCTGATTGCAAGGAGAGTAACTGTTGAGAAAGAAATGCTGGTGGAATACACCAAAAATGCTTATAAATGCAGGCAATGCGTATAGTAGGTACAGCATGTACTTAGACAAGCAGAGAAAACACCTTGAGCAAGAGAGAAGCGGACAGAAAAGAAAAGCACTGGATGTGGAACTAGCAGGGTTAAAGAGAAGAAAGGCATGTACAGAAAAATACATTCAGGCCATGAAAGCTGCTGCTGCTGATTATGCCTTGAAAGCAGAGACACACAGGAAAATTTCCTCCATCACAACATCAAATAGTGTGAAGGACAAAATCATTGAACATTGAGCGATTGAAAAACGGGTTGATGACAAGCTACAAGAACTAAAAAAAGTCATTTTAAAATATTGTGGACTTTGTAAATAGTGTAGACATTGTACAATAAACATTGTTCAGTGACTGTACAGGTGTAGGATGTGTAGTATAATGGGAATGATATCAGTGATCATACTCTTGACTGTCCTTTTTAAAAATAAATTTGCAAGAAATATTTCTGATATGAAGTATAGTAAGTATTAACTTATTTATTTTTCATTTCTGTATCCTTTCAAATTATTGTAATAATGCACCTTGAAAACCATGATTTTGAACCTTGTAAAACCTTGAAAAACCCTTGAAATTTCTAAAAGAAATATGCTACTAACCCTGCATGTCTCAGTCATATAGCATGATGTCCCAGCCAGTCACATTACCCGACACCAGGTCAACCAGTCCTAACACTAACCTCTTAATGCTGAGCGCCTAGTGAGGCAGCTGTTAGTACCATTTTTGTAAGTCCTTAATGGCAACCATTGCCTACAACTATTCAATTCACAAACTGGCCAACAGTAGCAAAGCTTTGAATGATTTAGTACAAGACTATGACACCATCTACTATGGGTTCAAGAATGTAGAGTAGGTACAATGCACTCTTCTGTATGTCATAAGAGGCAACTAATGATGGTAACCTGTTGTCTGATGCATCCTGTGATGGTTTTCAGCTGAAAAGGTTGTCATAGTGTCCTGTATTCATTTCTGCAACATCTACTTTTCTGCTGGAACGGTTGTCTTCCTGGGGATTTTGGCAAGGTGTTAACTTGGTCAGTTTTGCTAATTACTGTTCTCCACAATATAGCCAGAATTGTGCTGGTGTGCCATTAAAACTGTATATACACACATACCTCACAATGGGTAACAATTACATAGAAAAGGATATGAAAAAGATTACTTCAGTATCACATAAAAGTCCATCTGACAGAGATTAAGTCAGTCTTGAGAGGTGCAGGTCTTTTGTTCCTACCTCCAGAGTGGGTAATTGGGGGTATGGGGAGAGAGAAAACAATGCTGAATGACAGCTGATAGTGCAAAACAAGTATTTAACCATCTTGTTTGTCTTCCACGTGCTGAGATGTACAGTTACCTGGGCATTCTTACATCACTGTTTGAAATCTGCTCATTTTTTTTTCCAAGTCAGAAGATCAGATCTATGATCTTCACTAATGTCATCCTAAGCCGACAATCTTTCCAACTGCCCCCAATTTCCATACCTAACTGTTTCACTTTTCAACCCATCTTCTGGATACATTTCACATTCTAAAAATTTCCTTCATAAGTTACTGGTACATCAATTTGCCAAGCCCATTTCAAGGCAATTTCTGTACAAGCCACATCAGTTCTCAATCATGTAAGTGTTTGCATGCAAAAGCTAAGGGCATCTTTGCATGACACAGTTCTTAACAAGAGAACAATTTTCTTGTATTCTTTTTTCTTGCTCTAATAGGACCATTCCCGTGGCCTAATTGGTAAGAGCATTACCTCAAATGCAGGAGCTCACAGGATTGAACCCTGGCTAAGTCATACCAAATACTTATAAAAACGGTAGTAGCAGCTGCCTCACTTGGCACTCAGCATTAGAGGTAAGTGTTAGGACTGGTCAGCCTGGTGTCTGGATTATGTGACTGGGTGGGACATGATGCTGAATGTTTGTGGCACGATGCTCCAGTGCTAGACATTACTATAAACTGCCACACTGCAGACATCATAGCAATTTGACTGAACTTTTTTTTAAGTTGCATTAAAAATCCAAATCTAACACACACTCTTGCCCTAACAAGAAGAACATTGTACATAACATCATAACATGAAAATCTCAAACTGTATACTTGGCATCAGGGCAAAAATTCCCAAACAGGTTGCCCAAAGACTGCCTATGTTTATTTAAAACTACTGGGGGGTAGATCAATTGAGATCATGGACAAAAGTACCCCAAAAAACTGATTAAAAAAATAATTACTTTTGAATAAAATAGAAATTCATGAACTGGGTAATTTCCACCCTGTATTGGGTCTCAAAAGTTTTGTCACTCTCAGTTAGTTTTGCAAGAAGCCCAAGACAGCGTCTCTGCAGAAGACAACTCAACTCAACAGATCCTATTCAGAGAAATGAAACTTTACTTTAAAATACACTATCCAAGAATCTGTGTAGTAAGGCATTGATATTCGTTTCTAACATCAGAGTATTTCAAAAAATTAAATTAACAGCTCTATGTAAATTGAATTTACAAAATCTTTCAACACATTTTTTAAAAGTAAACAAGCTTGCAATTCCAGGTAGCAAGCTATGGGATTTACACAAAATAGACCTTAACACATATCTCACATATACCGAAAGAAATGTTATATTCCACATACCAAGATCATAGCCACATGGGAGAACCTTTCGTATGTTTGACAGATATAGGCTAGCCCCGTCTCATCCAACAAGATTTTCTGGAGAATAAAAGTGGCAACCTGGAAAACAGAAAATTCATATTAACAGTTTGTGCCCACATTACATGTTTTTAAATCACATCCAACCATCACTGATGTAATGTGTAATAAGTTCTTCATTAATTGTGATCTTATGAAATGTATATAGAACTTGTCACAAAACAGACCATTCTAAACGGGTGTAGAAAAATTAGTTGCCCAGCAGCCTGGGTCAACAACATTTTAGCTTCTGGCAACCAAGTGTATCACAGTCACAACCTGGTCATTCAACTAGATTTTCACTGCTATGGTTTATAACAAATCTAATAATTATGATTAAAAAAACAAGGGTTGTAGATGCAACCTACAGGTCTGCTAGCTCTTGTTCAAACCTGGTGTTAATAATCACAAAAGATTTGATACCTACATGTCCGCGTCAATCATGCCTAGTAATCCTGTGATGACCAAGTGATTCAGGGATGGGTAATGGTAGATGTCAAGCTCACTGTAATAAGCACATTTATTTTCTGGTGCTGATTAGGGTAATGCAAAGCAACTGCCCAAAGATAAGGAACCAGGAAGAAATCTTTACTCAAATAATTACTACATCATAAGTATTGTGTTTTATTGGAGGACCAAGTATATGCCCATTTGTTAATGTGATGCCATCATTAATGCCTGCTGGCAAAATCAAATAATTGTAGAACAATGTATAGATCAGAACTTGCAGCCTATTGACATAAACAAATAAATTTTAATTGAAGTTGGTACCTAGGGCTTCTATTAACATATGCTTTTATTTTGTATCTCCATGTCAACATAAGCATGACAATTTTGGTAGGAGCTAAAGACTATAGGCCTGGGACTTTACTACTTTTTTATGTATATATGGTGGCGCTCACCAGATAATATGTACTTTTGAGAGAGTTACGTATGTAAGGTGAAGTAGTTCGCATTTAAAACATGCACAGTGGAGAGAATGTTGGCATATCTCTATGCTACATTAATGTAATGTGGATGATATTTCTTTTGGATATTGTACTTTTGGAAATTTTACATGATTTAAGTACACTGATAACTAAAATGACTGCTCCCTTGTGTTAAAAAATCAGTCTGAATTAGTCTAAAGTGCATATACATAGCAGCTATTAAAATAGGGAAAATGAATTTTGCCAGACTAGACAATACCAGCTTCTGAAAGTACAATGAATGAATTACCAAATATATCAAATGTAAAAAAAGTTATCGGCTCTTTTTTATACAATTGACCTCTGAAGTTCAGGAAGTGAAAATGACCAAGTAGAGCTAGCACTTTTTTGAAAGGTGCACATTTGAAGGCCAAGCTGTATACTCTATAACCCATAGTACACCCATCAAACATACACCAAAATAAAGGGAATTAAAGGTTCTTTGCATTATACCTAAGATATACAAAGTCTTTTTTAAACAGCCAGTAAAACCAGTGAGGAGAGCCGGGGAAATTCTTTTTCTTTAAAATCCTAACCCTATGCAAAATGTGAAACTGTATAGCGCCACCTATATACTTTTTCAATATTCTAGATTACTACAATTTAAGGGGCAACTGCAGCAATATACTGGACAACACTGAATTTTCAAAATGTATCTACCCCATTGAGGTTTACACAACATGGAAAAATCATTTCTCACTCTAGGCATAACAGGAAGTTGTGAATGACCATTAGAGAGGCTTGATAAATTTTATCCATAATGCCAAAATGGTATATTATAGACTTTTTAATACTAATAATAATAATAATAACAATAGCAGCAGCAGTAGTAACTATTTTGTAGTTGTAGCTGCTGTCATTTCTGTTTTTATTCAAGTTATGTTTATGAAGTACAGTTTATTACTAGATATTATTTGGTCTCAAATTTGTTTTTCCACAAAGGTAACTTGATACATGATCTTGAAACACCCTTAGTATAAGCAATATAGCAATTCATCTGCCTGTTTTGAAATTTGTACCTTTCTTAATGTGTTTCTCATTTAAAATGCACTTTGAAAGATATCATTAGTATTGTGTTTTGTCATTTTTGAGATGAAATGTGCCACTAATTAAACACATTAATTTATCAGCATTTCATTTACCTGGGGTAGTAACTGTTTAAGACCCTAATCATATAATTACTGGCAGTCAGTCTGTGGCATGTTCAAATTGCAAAAACAATGCAGTGGTCCCCTTCTTATACGGCCACCCCTTCTGCACCAGGAAAGTGGCCTTATAAGATGGGTTACCTTTCCAGAGGGGGAATACATTTTTTGTGAGAAGTATATGTAATGTATGTAGTAAGAAAGCTACATACTTCAAAGCATTTATCTTCATTTAAAAGTAACAAATATTAAACGGTTCTTCTTGTTATAATAATAATAGACTAATTTCAAATGAATATACATGAATCGTTTTTATTCTTGGCGTAAGCATGATATGTGAGCAGGTATTGTTGTCATGCATATTCCAAAACCATTCAATAACATCATTTAAATTTTGGTACATACATAATTCTCTTTCCATTGCTCCATTTTCCCACTGCTGCTGAATAACCTCCTTACTGGTTATGATGTTGTTTATTTGAGTCTTTTCAACATAAAATTGTTCAGCAACTCCCACCTTACCTGATGTCGTTGAGTAGAATAACCTACTTTCTTCTAAAATAATACATCTCCATTTACATGATGATATGTTAATGTTTGGCAATGATTTATTCGGATGTTGCTAACTGTATGCAATTTAATTATGCAGATGAAACTTTTGTAGAGTGGACAAAATGCCTTCTTCATAAAGGAAGCGATAAATGTGTTGTCACGTGATTTTTCGGTCTTTGCCTGGTACCCTGTTTTATTCCATTTCTCTGTGTGTAAGTTAATGCACAAAATCTATTTTTAGCCTATGCTGACCTGTTATGTTCTTGACGATTACATCCAGTTGTAATCTTCAAAGAGAAGAACTCAACAGATGTGTGAAGCCCAAAACTCTATTATAACATTGTTACCCCATTTCCTGTAAACGTCAGATTTTATTGACAATAATATAATATTAATCTTAGGGTTATATGTACTTTAGTCAATGCTTCTTTCAGTAATGGAAACTTGACAATGGGAGACATGTATCAGTGATAGAGATAATCTGATTACTTAACTTACTTCACAATATGAATTAATTATTGGTTCTGGATACATCTGAAATAAAAAGTGGCCACTTGTGAGGGAAACATTTTACATTTTTGTACTAATATGCTAGCCATTGGTTATGTTAGAGGGGTGGCCATTCTTGAGGGGTACTTTTGAACACAAACTCGTCGGTGCCAAGGAATTCTGGCTGTAAGAAGCAGGTGGCTGCTGGTCAGGGGTGCGATTCACGAGGGGGACTACTGTACTATAGCTTCCTAAAATATATGACAAATTAGTGCATTTTCAAATATTTCAACCCCACATCCAGCAATACAGTAACATGGCAACATGAATATTGCCTTCCACTACCTCAGGGTGAAGTCTTTCACCCAAAAGTGACTTTTGCTCCCCTGGTCAGTCCAAAATGATTCCAACATAACCCAAGTTTCTGGCATCTAAAAGGTCAGAGATTTCATATTAGCCAATCAGCAAATCATAAAGGTCAGTGATTTCATGTTAGCCAGTTAGAAACAGTTTTTATTCGAGTCAGATTTTAAATATCTGGAATATTTTGTGATCTTGGCATCAAGGATTGTACATCTACTCTAAATCACAAAATTTTTTAAAGTTATTAAAACCAACCATCATACCATGAATTTCTGAGACAAAATGAAAAACTGAATACAATTAGAAATGACAACAACAATAACTTGAAAATTTTAAAAATTATTTCACAAATGGCTTTCTTAGAAATTTTGATCCTGGTAAAAGATTTGAAGTAATCTTTTACAATCATGCTTTCTTTGAAATTTTGATGCATACATACTTGTAAATGATTTTACCAATTACAATGGACTTACTGTTTTTGAAAGTTCACTTCCTGACTCCATAATGCGCAGACAAAGAGGAATAATCTCGGTCGTCAACAGGAAGTTGATCACTTCTTGTTCATCAGTCTATTGAGAAGACAAACAAATTTAATATGGATAACAAATAAAACCTATTTAATCCTATTCCCTGACCTATGGCTCACCAATCACTTAGGATCAGAATATTTATAACAGTTTTTCAAGAGAATTTCGATCAAACTTGACATCAGGCTATGTGTGATAAGGTACAAAGTAAAGATTGACAATAACACCTATAACTTTCCTTTATTTATCACATGTGAAAGAAAACGTTTTAATAACTCAAAATATCGATGATGAGCAGTGAAAACAATAAGGGGCCTAATTTTTAGAGAAAATATGTTAGCAACTTAATTTTTTTTTGATAATTAAGAAGAAATGAGTAAATATCAAAAGCAATTTATACATGTAATTATTAAACTAATTTAGCACAAACTGAAACATGAGATTATGCATGCAATGAAATGTACTGTCTTGTGACAAGCCATTTCTACGGATTTAGTGCAAGCTCTAGTTCTTACATTTAAGCTCCAAAAACTAAAAAGAGAAAATACTGTGCTATATTAAGTAAAAACAATGTTATCTGCCAACTGCAAAGACTCATCAATATGGGCCATTGGTCTGTAGTAACATGAAAGGAAAACACGATGACTTTATTTAAGAATGAACTGCATTATAACTTCATAACTTTGTCCAAATGACAGCGCTAGTTCTTCTAGGCCATACAAAAATGTAGGTACATGAAACAAATATTTTCCAAGTATATCAACAGAGTTACCTTGACAAGGGCACCAATGACCCCTAAACTAGTTAATCTCAGGTACTCAAATGGCCGTGTCTTGCTGACTGTGTGCAGGAATGGGTAGAGGAACAAGGGAATGTGGGCTGTAACATAACGAAGATGAAAGTTGGGAAAGGTCATAAAAAGCTAAGTAGGTTACTGGTAAGTGTACAGCTAAGTGGATATACATCCAGTATTTCCGTAAGTTAACTGACTTGGTTGGATACAGTACATAGCAAATAGCATCTTCGCTAGCCAAAGTTCTAATGAGATAACCCTATCTACACCTTGGTGGATCATACAGATATTTCAGAGCTTTGTCCAAATGATATCTATTTGGATTTCACAGGTTGTCTTCCTTAGCATGCAATGCCAACTAACCAACAGCATGCAACAGTGGTGCAATGTACGCTTGACCAAAATGGTAGAGGCAACTGACTTCAAAAGGATGCTTTGTAAGTTAACATCAAAAGTATGATTATATACTAGAGAGAAGCCATTACATGTATTTGACAGAATGGATGTATTTGTACAAATACGGACTGCCAATCTAAAATTGCTTATTTAGGAGTCCATTCCAGTTGTGTGCTCCACTTGTCTCAATCTTGTAGAAACAGTGTTCAAATTTGAACAGCTTGATTTTGTTGGATGCAGTGGCTTGTTGCCACATTCAATGAAATTCACAGACCTGAAGCATCAAAATATCTGTTGTTGTTGTTGTTGTTGGGTTTAACGCCATTTTTCAGCACACGATAGGCTATGTATGGCAGCCAGTATTAATGGTGGAGGAAGAACCCAGGAAAACCCTGGGAAGAACCACCGACCCACGAGAAGCTACTGGCAAGCTTTCTCACATACCCACACTGGCCGAATCCTGGACTCGAACCCACGCAGACAGAGGTGAGATGGCAGTGATCCGTAACGAAGAGCGCTTTAGACCACTCGGCCACTCGGGGCCCCTCAAAATATCTGAACAATCTGCCAAAGTGTAGATATGCTTAACTACCAGAACATTAGCTAGCGAAGATGAGCAAAACGGCACTTTGTATTTTCCGACCATTGCATTATAGCAGGGTTTCACTGTAACTTGTGTAATTCAGTGATGTGTTATCACATATCTGTAACATCAAATGTACTTCCCACATTGGTCAAGCATTATGCAAGTGACTGCATCAAAACATGAGCTTTTCATGTTCACTGCTATATAATCATTGCAACTGTATTTATTCTTTTTGTAGGTTTGTTATCTAAGAATTTTTGGAACAAATTATTGTAATACTTATCCTTGATGAATTACTGTGTACTTGTTGAAAAAAATGACTACTTCCACTTTTACGTAGTTAAGGGTTAAATTCCCACTTTGTTCATTACACCATATAATTTGGACATGTGACTTAAATGAACACATCAGAAAGCAAAAGATTAAGTAAACTATGTTTCTTCATGAATAATTAACCAATCACTTTACATTAGGAATATTATCCTAATATCTCGTGAATCCAGCCCTACTAAAAGGGAAAAATCGTCTTATCCAGTCTATTTCAAATAGACAGAGGGCAGAACTCTTGCCCATTACCTCTCCTTGGAAAAAAACAGATGTTGCAGGAATTTAAGCTGATCAAGATGCTAACGAAGACGCTCACTGGATTGTTGGGAGTGGTTTTATGTATTCTCAGAGAACATAATTTAGCTAAAAATTCCATTTCTCCTTCAAATATGCTCCCCAATCATATTACGTTAGGAGAATAAGTATTAGAAGGAGGGGATGATGAGCATCCAACCTCTACCTCATGTATCTTTCTGGAACAGAAGAGCTGCATTCCCCATGTGAACAATAACCCATTCTCCTAATTACAAAAGCAACACTGCCTGGGGTAACTTGACCTGTGTGACTTATCTACATTTAAGATGATGATGTTAAAATCTTGCATACAAAAATTTCTGGCAAATCTATCGAAGCTAACAGACTGTTGATTTTTTTAATTGGGTCTCATGGTCATCTGTGCTGCTGACACCAGCCCAACCTGATCCAAGGTTTTCTCTATGATGCTAAATCTCTGAGATAGAAACAGCTTCCACTATATCTCAAACTGAAACATTAAACACAAGACTGACAGATGTCCCGAATCTCATAAGCTGTAATCTTCATAAGGCGGCTCTGGCCTTGTGAGACCTCAGTATGCAAAGCATATAACCCACTTCAGCAATGAAGCAAGGTCTTGTGGGGTGATATCCTGTTTCTCAGCTTTCAACGGGAGGAAGAGGCATTTGCGCATACCAAAACTCATCTCTGTGCATGTCAAGTAGTACTTGAGAATGCAAATAGAATCTTGACTAGTTGCTACTCTCGATTGGTCTATGGAAGAGAGGGAGCAAATGACGACCTCTTTGGTTACCGACAGACGTGTTTTTGGTTCAGTGGCCTAAGTGTGTCAAAGAGGACCATACAACTATTCAATCTTAACTGAAGATAGTTCGGGTTGACAGAAAGGGCATGTAGCTCACGTGCAGAGGCTAAAGCTATCAGGAAAAATGTGTTGTATGATAGAAACTTTAGCAAAGTGTGGGCTAGTGGCTCAAATTAATCAACTTCAGCCATGTTAAAACCCAGGACAGCTTCCATTTTGTAAACAAGGTGAGGGTTTTTTGTCAACTGAAGTCAAAATTAGCTAATAGATCAGAAAGGTCTTTATCATGCCCAATATCATAACTGTCATGATGCCAGAATGTGTCCGATATCACAGAACAGAGGCCTTTGATAATGATGGTGGCCAGCTGTTTCTCCTCAAAGAGCCAAAGATGTGTGTAATTTGGAATTTTAACGTAGCTTTAAAACAACATCGCTAAGATGTCTGCAGTGTGACAGTTTATAGTGATATCTAGCACTGGGTCATCATGCCGCAGACATATTGCATGATGTCCCACCCAGTCACATTATCCTGAGAACAGGCTGACCAGTCCTAACACTAACCTCTTAATGCTGAGCGCCAAGCAAGGCAGCTGTTAGTACCATTTTTATAAGTATTTGATACAGCTCGGCCAGGGATCGAACCCACAACCTCCCGCTCAAAGAGCCAAAGGAAAAAAGTTGTCCAGTTGAGATACTGAAGCACTCAAAGGAACAACTGTATTGATCTACCAACAGTCACTGGAAATATGCCACTTCTCCTCAAAAGCCTTCAGAATGGGGGCCTTCTTATTCTTGAAATTCTCTTCGCTATCAAAGGTTTAAATTAATCTCTCCCAAGACAGTCTGGATAAGAACCAAGCAAGCAGAAGAAGATGGTCCAGGCAGGGATGGAATACCAGTGACCATGGGTGCTTGAGAAGGTTCAAGTTGACCAGGATCTTCCTGGGCAGATCTATCACTAGATCAAGTAGAGGGGCTTTCAGAATCATCTTGCAATTCTGACCCTGTCACTTCTGGATTATTTTTGGTATCAGGACTGTGGGAGGGTAGTCAAAGGCACACAACCCCTGCCAACTGATTGACAATGCATCCACAGTCCAAGCTTCTGGGTCTGGAATGGGAGTGACGAAAAAGGTCGATCATTGGACATCCTCAAAGTGTACAGATCCGAGTGAAGACCAACTGATTGAGATAACATTCCGTGTAAAGGACCTGACCTCTCCTGTTGGTCAAAACATTGAGTCTGCCAGGAATGTGTCTGATTTGTTATGTTTATATGGTGATTGTCATTCCAATGTCAATACTGCCATTTCTAAACAAACGGTCAGGTGATTTGGTGCCCCATTTGAAGAGAACTGGACACCACAGCAGAGTTGTCAGACATAATGAGAACTGTTTTCCCCAAGAATCTATCATCCCAGTTGTGAAAAGCTTTAATGACAGCCTCATTTCATGGATGTTGATGTGCAGAGGCTATTGCCCTGGCTCCCACATGCCACTGACAGTAGTAACGTCTGGAAACTGGTGGGCACCCCAACTGAATGTGCTTTCATCAGTGCATACATGATTTCCACTTGGGACTTCTCCCATCAGGATTCCCATGGTCATCCAAACTGGGCTGCTCCACTGACATAGGAATGAATCTCATGTGGAATCAGGTCCTCTGCAGCACTGAATAATGAGGAGTTGCAAGAGCTCTCTCACTAAAATCCAAGTCCTGTTGGAAATGGACTCGATTAGTTCAACAACTCTGGCTACATAAACACAACGAAGCTGCACCAGATTCTGGTTGGTTAGGAACTCCATATCCATCATTCCTGCCTTGGAACAGGGAGACAACACAATCCATAATCAAGGTAAAAGCACACGAGCTGATGATGAGGCCCAAATGAAGAATGGTGAATTGATAAATGGTGTTGCAGTAAGCAAAATTGAAAAACTTATAGGGGATGAATATGGAGATGCAAGTATGTGTAGGTCAGGTTGAGATGGAATGGCATATTCATCCTTCCTGAAGGAGAGGCGAGCTGAACTCGCTATCTCCATCTTGAACTTTGGATGAGCAATGAATCAGTAGAGGCAACTCGAGTCAATGATGGGCCGCTGCTTGCCATTTGCTTTCCAAATTAGAAACAGCCATAAAAACAACCCCTTTGATTGTGGCTTTTGCACAATCTCCTGTTCTGACATGAGGGACAGTATCTCTGGTTGAGTGAAGTCATCCTTCTCCCAATCTGCTTTAACTTCTGTGAAGAGGGAAGAGGAGGAGAGGGGAGGGGGTTGGACAAACAAAAACTAAAGCCTCTCCAAAATTACCTGGATCACCAACCTACTTTGTGGGATAAGGGTGATCCAGTGAGCCCAAACACACGGGATCCAGCCACCCACAGTTAAGCTGCCTGCAGGTGGTGGTGAGGATACATCAATGCTTATGGTGTGGATGCTTGAAAGGAGACAAAGTCTATTTCTATCCACCTTTGTACAATCGCCTCCTATGTTGGTTTGGCTGTGGTCTCCTGGCATTGGCTTGGGATCAGTATTTGTGTATAAGGAAATCCCCTTTCTCGGAGCTGCTGTTTATCCCTTTGCACTGGTGGGGCTGTGTGAGAGAAGCAGCGAGATGAAGGGACAGTTCCTGAGCCGTCTGCCTCTAAACTTCTTTGATTCATCCTCCAAAAAGCTAAGAAGACCCAAACAAGGTTGCCTGTAAAGTAAAAGTATGGTGCAGTTTAAGCAAAGTTGACCAGACATGCACTGGATCTGATTAGGTCTAACATGGGTGAAGCTGTCAAGGCAGTGGCCATAGTATGGCGAGCTGCTCGGTTAAGGACTTGTGCAGTCCTGGCCATCGCATCCCAACCATGGCTATTGTTGAATTGTTTTGGCAAGCCATAAGATTACCAGTGAGACCAAAATTAATATAGAGGATGTTCCAAACTTAGATGTGTCCTGGCACACTTTCTTATCCACTTTGAAGTACAATGGAGTCAACATATTGATGGCTACCAAGTTCTTGTCAAGAGCCAGAAGGTCCATACCCATGTCTGATACCAGCGAAAGGAGAAAGTCACTGGAACCTGGCTTTTCAAGAAGAATGTCTTAGAGGTGCCTGGGTCACCAAACCAAACTGAAAGCCGGTTATTAATCTCTTTAATCTTTGTTGATTGGTGACGAGGCCAGAAAACAGTGCATCTTCCTCCTCCCTAAAAGCAACTGATGCCTTGACCTTGTAATCCTGGGTAGTGGTAGGGGGTGGAGGGCATTCCGAAATGGCCAACACCTGATAGATTTTCTTGATGGCGCCTTGAAAGCTGAATTCAATCCACTCCATAAATGGATATGAATAAGATGGGTTTGCCAGCATCCCACTGTGCACTGGGACCTTGTCCTGGTCAGCTTGTAGCTCTACACAAGTCCTGCAGGGTGGAATCAACCAGTCATGTTTGGCAATGTCACTATCTCTCCCTTAAGGGTAGGCAGTGAGTAATAGAAAGTCTGACATAGTCGGCACTTTGGGCTGGTGTAAATGTTGTGTGGTGGGTTCTGGTGCTGGTGGTATATAAGATGGTCAGGCTATTACCAGTACTGGCCACTCTGAGGGCCCAGCTGAACGGACAGATTTCTCATTGAAATCTCCAATATAGTAATGATAGGATGTCGATGGCATGGCTAGACAGATGAATTTATCACTAAGATACCAGGTGAACTATTTGGTTGGACCATTTCAACAAAAGGTCCCTATGGTGGACTGCCAGTGTCAGCTAGTGATGCTGGGATGGCCAGTAACAGTGTGGCAGTATTAAGAGTTGGATCCAACAGATAAGCATTAACCCCATGTTCCCTGACTTACAGGCCTGAAAACCATGCTCGGACATGCAGACGGGCTTACAATTTTTGGGCTGCCTAAAACTGGCGAATACTCCCCTAAGCGCTGGTAACACCAACAATTAACCAAAGGTTGTATTCCTTGATTTATTCAATCTTTCTTTCCCTTCAATGCTGAATGGACTATTGCTTTATGCGTGCATTTCATGCATTTAGTAAACATTTCTCCTGAAACAACACAAGAGAAAAGAAACCATAGATTAGCAAATCAGTATGTGACTAACTAGCTAAAACAGTAACCCAGACTTCCTCTGACCATGTATCACAGACGCTGCATATCACTGACAGTGTATACATAGTATAAGCAAAGCAAGAGTCATGATAGACTTCCATGTTCTGAAGTTGCTTATATGGCATTTAAATGACATTTTTCTGAAGCAATACAAAAACAAAGTATTAAAGAAACTAGTAATGTATTTTAAATTACTAAGTTGCTAAAACAGAGTCATAACTCACAGAGCAATGAAAGTCATATCAGAAACCTATGGCCTTGTTATGAACCTACGCACAATGCTTAGTTAATAATTAAACCATAATTCTATCAAAACAGGTTGAAATATGAATAAACTATGTATAAATATCAAGAAACACTTAAGAATTTCGCTAATAAGAGCTCCATAACAGACGGAGTAAATGAACAAAGATCAAGTCCCAAAAAGTGACAAAATCACTCAAAATTGGCAGGAATTATAAAATAATGCATACAACCTGCAGTAACTCAATAAATGTGCACAATAAATTCAAATGGAACGTTGGATGGACCTATAGGAACAAAACAAAAATGGCTGGATTGTCGGAGGATGAACTGTATGACATACTCTGTACAGCAGCAAAGCCTAAGAGAGATAATAGGCAAAAGTTACTGCCCTTTGTATATCTGAAATAGGATAAGACAATATGTGTATTTAGAAGGGCTGGATTCACAAAGTAGCAGGCTAATATTACCAAAGGAATGTGATTGGGGAATGTATTCGAAGGAGAAACCATATATTATAGTAATTAATTCTAACTACCAGAAGTATCTAGATTACATAATTATAAATAGGTAACATTATTTAATCAAAAGCCATTAGATCAAACAATCTAATGACAAAGTCCAAATGACAGTGAAACAAAAATGATCAAGAACAGTTAGCCAACAATAAACTAAAATCTTGTATTTGCTACAGAATTTTTCCTTCTTAAAATCACCATTTTGTCCCAGTAAAATAAAACACCTCAACTGAGAAAAGAAAAACAAATACTCAATCTCAAATTTCAATTTTACACTAACAAAAACCCACAATAAAACTGAAACTCCATTAAATCTTGGAAATGTATTTATCCAAAAAAATGATATTTATGGTCCTGTGGCCAGGCTGAACAAGATTATTTATAACTCTGATTAATGAGTAAGTTAATGGCTTGAAAAGGTAAAAAAAGAAATACCCAGTAAAGATTAGGGCCTACAGTAGGCTAATCGGAAGTCTTTGTACTAAAAGAAGGGCCCGCTTTTAAGTTAAATTATTCCTAAGATTCATTTTAGAAAAACCTTGTAAAGTAGATTATGTTTATCTGCTTATCAACCAAATATGATTGATGCCATTCAATTGTATAAATGATCAATATAATTGTTTTAAGAATTAATTTTTTTTTTTAAACGTTTAAATTGAACCTGGGCTTTAGTAGAAATGCCTGCAGCCACACTTATGACAGTTCGCTGACATAAACTGACAAAATTGTGAAATATGAAATACAAGTCAAAATGACCTTCATTTGTGATAAAGTTTCAGTGCTCATCAAAACGCATCCTTCCACCAAGATTCATGATTCCAGGCATAATAATATGTGTAATGGATAAAAAAAACAACAAACTATGTTGTCATGAGCTAAACAAAAAATTAACCTAAGCCAGTATATTTTAAATGAAGGACATAGTGACCTTCTGTTTTTTGTAAGGGAGTGGTACAAAAAGAGCTTCATACAATCATCTAGTTTGATGATTTTAATTGCTACAATTTTTAGGAAGATGAACTCTATCAAATGAAACTAAACTTATTATCCCTATAGATGAAAATGATAAAAGTATAAAATAAAAGAAAAATGTAGAAAAGTTAAATCCCATAGGTGTATGATCAATTTTATTACACAGGTTGCATTATTTTGAAGGTTAAAGATTTTTCATGCCGGTACACCATCAAACTGCTTCTTGATCAAAGTAACAAAAGTAAACATAAATCCATCAAAGTATATGATGCTGTATTGGGTGAAAAGTAAACAAAAATCCATCAAAGCATCTGATGCTGTATTGGGTGAAAAGTAATCACAAGTCCATCAAAGCATCTGATTGGCTGAAAAGTGAACACAAGTCCAGAAAAGCATCTGATTGGCTGAAAAGAATTTCCAGGAATATATGGCTTTTTATTTTTAACTGCTGAGTACTGAAACTATCTGATATTCTTTAGCAATAAAAAGGTATTTAAGATGGCTGTAAGACTGATAGTAATTTCATTTAGAACCAACTAGTCATGGTCTATGACCATCCATTCATGAATAGTAACAATTACAATACCTTTAAGAGGAATAATGCAGCAGCCATACTGGATATAAGATTGGCACCATTTTCATCTAGCGTGAATTAGATATTACAAGAACTCACTTGGTGAATACTTTATGTCAATATGACCAGCCATTCCTCAAGAGTAAAGATAAGATTTTTATGATGGCCAACATCATGGCCATACATTTCATCAGACTGGCATCGTTCAATTTATGACAATCAAGTCTTCTGGTGAAAATCCCATGTCAATATGACTTTCTACGGAGGAAGAATAGTAATAACCAAATTGTAAAGGTGGCAGCCATAGTGACATTACTAAATCTCATATCAGCATGACTGTCATTCAGGACAAACCAACAATCATAAGTCTTTTGGTGAAAACCCCATGTCAAATTTGACTACTCGGCCATGAAAAGCAGTGATAAGATTTTCAACCTAGCCACTAACATGGTGTTCATAACGGAATTCAGATCAGCACCAATTTTGTCTAGGACCAATCAGACTTCATCAAAAGCCTTCATCAATATGACATGCCAATGCAATGGCAGCCATACTGGGCATCAGATTGGCGTCATCTTCATTTAGGACCTAACCCCATACTGATATGACCAATTTTTCAGGAGGAGTAGAAATACGCCTCTCCCTCAATGACTTGTGCAACATGGTAATCAAAAACAAAGACCACAGCTTGAAGGCATAAGAAGTGACTGCTCGTTGAATAATCATGTAGGGAATAATTATCAATATAAACCTTTTTCTAATGAAGTGCTTCATGTTTCTATAAAAATTACCTCTGCAATATTGTTTAACACATTACTCCAAGTGGCTTTAACACACATTACATGTGCAACAGCAAATACATCATGTATTACATCACTGCCTTTCTTTGTGTAATTGTGAATTCATGGTGTTAACATAAATTCAGAATAAAACAAGTACTTTTAGTCAGCCGTTAAAAATTGTAGCCATGAATAACTCGCAATGTGTTATGACAGCTCGCTAGCCAAAGAAATGCCAACAACGAGAGGAGGAGGATGACGACAACTGTCGGCATCAAATATATGATAGGTTCAAGTACACAAAAAACTGACATTACATACATTACATATTTGTCTTATTTTAATAATAATACATACTTTGATTTTTTCATTCCTCTTCTTAACATAATAATTGCAGTTTAAAAAAAAAAAAAAAAAACATTTTACCTAACCTATAAATCAGCCACTGCAAGCTTGCGCTTATGTCAAAGACACTGTGAACACAAAAAAAAGAAAAGAATGAACATAGAACAAAGCACATGGAAACACACAGCACATGATACCCACGTCTGAACAGGGCTGCGTGCTTGCTGTTGATGCAATCTACTTTTCTAATCCAAACTGATCCTAATATTGACAAGTTACTTCAGTACAGATGTGCAGTTGACAATACGCTGAAAGGGGTGGGTATGAAGGCTCCGAATATGATTCTATGCATGCCTCTCACCCACGCATGATGCGCATTGAAGACATCAAACTGATTGCCAGTAAATAATTATTTTAAAGTATATAGAAAATCACCATTTTTTTTTTTAAAATATCACCATATGATAGCCTACTTATTATTTTCTGAGTTTGCAAATGGCATTTTTCCACCCACAAATTGCGAGCTTGTGGGATTTTCAAGGGTTGCTTTTAGTTAAAAATAAATTTATTTAGAGAAGCAAAAACACCAAAACCCAATTATTATTTTCCTTTTAGTTCAGGAGATTTCATTGCAAATATAGCAAAATTTCTGCTCATCTTTGTGTGCTGATTCTGGAATTTTAAGTTAACTATAACCTTTGGAACTTGCTTCTCCTTACTGAAACGTATCTGTGCAACTAAGCATTACACTGACATAGCACACCTTTTGCTTGGTTCCATTGCTATTATTGATCCTATTTGATAATGAACATGATAAATCACTGATTAATGTAAGATACTTTAATTATATTACATGTTCAAATAGTCAAAAAAACAGTTATCTTAATAAAAGAGACTGATCACTGGCTCTTTTGCAGATAGCATAGCATGCCTTTTGCTGATTTGTTGTTGTTGTTGTTGTTTTTAATGCCATTTTTCAGCACACGATAGGCTATGTATGGCGGCCAGTATTAATGGTGGAGGAAGAACCCGGGAAGAACCACCAACCCACGAGAAGCTATTGGCAAGCTTTCTCACATACCCACATTGCTGATTTGATACAAAAAATTAATTAGTGTGAGAATATAATACGGTCAACTTTTACTTAATTGTAACAATGCAACCAATACTTGAGATCAAAATATAGTTGGTACGCAAGTTCTCATGGAAACACTCACAGGCATAGCTGTGATGGTCAATTAACACTTTTCATGTTTGAATATAAGAAGGAATGTCACAGTTATGAAGATTTCACTTAAGCAAAGTTAAAAGCTAAAACAAGACAAGAATTTCACCTTACAAGGATTATTTAATTGGTATTTTTTTCTTAAATTATTGCCACCAGAAGAAATTACTGACATTTTAACTGATCAATATTTTTCTTGTCTAGTGTTATTTACAGTGTACTGAAACTGTTTTTGTTGTCTAGTGTTATTTACAATGTATTTTGAAAAAATATATTCCCTACCAATGTAATAAAATATGCAATTTTTTAAATAAAAAATAGCAAATTTGGACTGATTTTTTCCCCCACTGAACACAGGCATCTTCACTAGCCAAGGTTCTGAAGAATAGAAATATCTGGTCAATCCACCAAGGTGTAGATAAGGTTAACATATCTTAGCTAGCGAAGATGACACATATGGGCCAAGTCTTAGTGTTTTATAGAAGATAAAAAATGGGATCTATACCTCACCCTGCATTATTATAAGTTCTCAAGTTAATAGGGAATGAATCACTGAAGAAGTCAAAATGGCCACTGTGACATTAGATACAATAGGCCGATTCAATACAATATGTAAAATCTGTATATGGGATCTTCAATTCAAAAACTGGTGACTGCAGGGCAGCTTGGGCTCTTTTATCTGCTCTCTTATCAGCAATATTACTATACAGCCAACAGTACAAGATACCTTTCCCAATTTTTCTTACCAAATCATGTTTCTGTAAGACTTGGGATTGTAACCGATTTTTAAATTTAAGATTTTTGCAAATGTTTCAAATGAAATGGGAATCCAAGATGATGTTATAAAGATCTGAGATTCACTAAATTTCAGCAATAATGATGGTGGCTGTATCTGGTAAGTGAACGGAAGTGGCATTCTAGCATTTTGCAATGAAGCTGTAACCTTGTCTCCATCTTTCAAATTACCTTGAAGAAAAGCTGTTCTGGTTTCAGGATGGGAGGCCACACACTGCAGCAGAGCCAAGGCATTGCAAACTCTGTTGGACTGGTGAGCCTACAAAACACATTTGATATCATCACTCGAGTGCAATGCATGAGGTAATTAAGACACACATGTACATGTAGTCTTTTCTATGACACTACAAATGGTTATGTGTCCTGGTTTAATCAAACTTTTGCTCTGATAAAAATGTTGAATACTTTATAATCTAACATGGCTTGCAAAGCTTTAAAACTTACACTGGCTGAAAGCCTTAATGTAAGCACTGTAATGGAATACATGTGTGGTCATTGTTGAATGGATGATAGAGAATGAACAATACAATTTCAGGTATTTTCTATAGTGATTACATCTTTATTGCCAACTAAGTAAAGCACAAAGTTAAACCATTTGACTTTTGCAATCTGATTTTTAATCTGATTTATTATCATTCTTGTTCTTACTTTTAGAAAAATATTCTTTTTAACTTATGTGTTTAATTATAAGTCACTTTTAAATGCTTTTTTACAAATGGAAAGATATCAAATTCTGTATTTTGGCAAATAAAACAATCTGTACTATATATAATTCACTTATAAGTCAAGTCCAACTGCAAACAACACAGACACTGATCTGCCATTGCATAATGCACCAGCAGATTAGAGTCAATGTTCTTTATTCTACTATTTATTTTTTAAATTACCCTAGAGTCTACATCACTGCCAAACAATTAAATGCAAAGTTCTTCAGTAAAAACCAAATTCTGCACAAATCCATTTCTCCAATAACACTTGCCCAATCACATTAATGTTAGGTAAAAAAATTCCTTGCATCTATATTCCATAATGAGAAAAGGGAAGAAACTCTTCCCACTTTCTTCCACTAACCTCCCCCTACCACTACTAGGTGGCTTCAGTTGTGTTGCTTGAGCAACACCTCAATAAGTATTGACCATTTGGGAGGGGGTTTGAGATTGCTTAATAGTAATGTGATAAGTATTCTCAGAGATACATAATTTACCAAAATTTACTTTCCTCTTTAAATACACTCCCCAATCACACTAACATTATGAGAACAAGTAGTAGGTGGCAATACTGAGCATCCTATCCTTACCATCTGAGCATCCTACCTTTACCATGGCACCCCTGGTGTGAATAAGAATTCTTCCAGTATGAGTGTAAACTGCACTACTAATAAAAGAATAGCACCACCACTGATGGTCACCTAAACTGATAGCCAGTACCCAAATAAGAGAAAGAGAACACCAATGAGCAAAGGTCAATCCTTAACTGAAGAAAATGAAGGAGTCTGATGGAAACTAGTACTCTGTGGGCAGTCAGGGTGATGAATGAACAGTAGTTGATTCGAGGCTTGGGAGGAAAGAAACCTTGTTTCTTAACCCCTTTATCAAACTTCTTCCTATCTTGAGGAGCCTGGTTGTCTCCTGAAATTAGATTGTGGACAAAACCGTTGCTGTTGCTGGACAGACTACTTGGCTTCTTGAATCTTTAACGATGATCAACCCTCTTTCAGGTTGAGACTGACTGGGCCTGAATGTCTGGACAGCAGGCATTGTCAGTTAGTGGGACAGTACTGGACAGTAGGCATTGTCAGTTAATGGGGCAGTACTGGACAGTAGGTGTTGTCAGTTAGTGGGGCATTACTAGTACTGCTTGCCTCCTGACTTTCTGTATCTTACTGCTAAATAATAGGCCAAGCCAAATGGCATAGCAAAGCATAGTGTGACTCGAGTGATGAGTGGCATCTTGCCTCACCAGATCTAAACTGGCAGAAACCATCAGTAATCACCTTCAAATGGTGGGCATCTGTTGAAAACCTTGGCGATCTGCCACAGTCTCAAGCACGGTTGCTGTCCACTTTTTTGACAAGTCAGAAAATGGATAGTAATACCATGTCCAACATGAATGATGTTGTGACTATGTTCCAATTAAGCTTAAGGTGGTTTGAATTTTTTTTTAACCATCTTGTAAAAAAGTGGGGTAGATATATTTACCACCACAATGTGCTTATTTAACATCAGAAGCTACAACATCCAAATGGGTCATGTACCAGAGTACCTAAAGGTATGCCAGAAGTTGACTTCTGAAAAGAGCACTTTGCTTCCCTCAGATCAAAGATTTTATTCTTTCCAAGCAGTGATCAGACATTTTATTTATTTTTGCCAACTGAGGCAGCAGATGGAAGGAGGAAGTTCAGCCTCATCCTCCAAGTATACCAATGCCTTTTATAAGCCTGTAGCTTTCCTCCACAGATGCCTTAAGACTAAACTCCATCCATTTTTATTGTCCAAACTGAGTAAGTTAAGGCATCAGAGGGATTTTCAAACTGACTTTGCGAGTTATTACCATTATGATAACCATCCATGTTCACATGAAACATCCCAAGTGGCACAGATGAGGCACTGCCATCATCTTTAACAGAAAGATATCCCAAGGGATAAGCCATAAATGAAAGGATCACTGGTAGAAAATGAAGATCAAGTTTCAGTGGTATTGATGGCTGGTGCTGGTTGGTTGGCTTGACAGCTGGCTAGCATACCTTTATGCCCACTTTATTAAACAGGGGGTTGGTCATAATGGCTTTTGCAACATTTTTTATCGAAGGATGGTAGCTTATTGACAAGGATGTGCACTCAGAAATCAGCTGAGTTCTGTAGATTTCCTTTATGGACACTTTAAAGATGTATTCCACACACTGCATTGTGGGATTGGGGTATGATCACTTATTGTAGGGTTGTCCTCATCAGATATTCTATCAACATGAGAATGAAACATCCCTGAAGCCAGGAAAGAGCCATCTCATCTGAGCATAAGCCATAAAGATTTGTGCCACCCATTGCATTGGTGGCCAGACAAATGCCAGAATTTGTCTTACCAGTATTAAATGCTGGTAATTATATTGGCCAGTCAGTTCGGTTATCAACAGGATGGATGGGCCAGCTACAACTTGGATAGCTGGTTCTTTAACTGCCTCATTGGTCCATGCTACAAAATGGGTGGATCAGCTAAACTGATCCCTGTACAGCTCTGTACAACTATGTGACCATATAGTATATGGCACATCTTGCAGAAGTAATGGATCCCATTCACTGTATGTCAAGTACAGCCAACCAGCCAACTAGATGGCATCCAAAATGGTTTAACATGGACTGGACTGGTGGTCTTATGGCTCATCTACATCTAGAAAATAACCCATGTGCCAAAACATACGAGCCTTAGGTCCAAGCTCTGATGGGGAAGATTAATATTTTTTCATCTTTCCATGACTGCAGGATTCGAGAGGAAGAAGGGTATCCTACTAATGATAATGTGATATGGGAATGTATTCACAGATCTATACATAAAAGAGGTGCCAGCATTATGTCAAAAACTTATCCAACAAGACATTTATTAAGACCATGACAGTTCAATACACAATTTCTTCATACAACTGTCTGTTTTGAGATTCTGAGTTAGAAAAATAAGTGTTTCCCACAATGTGGTATCTCAGCTGTAAACGGCATCATGACCAAGCATACAGAGACAAGACTTGGACAAAATATAAAGCAATATCCTAACACAAATATAGCTGAATGCAGTGAGATCCAGCTAGACAGAAAGACTGGACCATTCCAACTTTCCACATAAAGTGCTCTCCCGTTAGCAACCTTCTAGCCCCCCTCTCATTCTGCCTTCCATATGCCTTCTCACTACATCATCTTCTAAATATCTGTGTTGTTTTCTGTTGTTTTTTTTCAAAATTATGCTTCTGTTTATTTAAATAAAGGACAAGTTTATAAATGTGCTTTTGTCTGTTTCTACTGCCAAAAAGTCCCAATGCTAATTTTCATCAAGTCTTTATCACAAAATGGCACTTGTTACAAAATGTACACCATCCTTAAATAAATTATCCCTGTTGCCAAAAATACCCCTCTCTATAAACAATTCCTTGCTAAAACTCTGTTAATATATGTTCCACTAATGTTATATGTTCCAATGTCATTGTCATTTACTGGAAAGACAAAACTGTACAAACTGCCCACATGGATTTTACATTACCTGCCCCAAACAAAATGTCAAAAAAGATGAACTCACTGTGAGGTGTGGGGGATTGATCGCAGGGTAGATGTTAACGATTTCCTGTAACAGAGCTGCCACTGTTCCAAAGGAATGCCATAGCATTGGAGCCAGATCTGGTACCACCTCTCTTTTCTTACTGCAAAGACATAAAAGGATAGCCATCAGAAGAATGACAGAGAACTGGAAACCCACCCCATCCCACCAAACTATTAAAATATAAAATTAACATAATTTGGAACAGCATGCCCAGTGACCTTGGCTTCGGAGCAACTGATCACAAATTTAATTGGGAGCTGATTTCTTTATGAAACTATGATGCAGATAAAAACTGCGAAAGAAAATACAAGGAAAGCAGCCTTAACATGTGGAAGCAGACAATTTTAGCTCATCTGAATCCAGTTAACTTACCAAGCAAACATAAAAACAAGAGTCACTCGAGGGGGCTAATATTTTACTGTCTCAATTTTTTTTCAGGAATCTAAGGTAAGACTGTTTCTTCTTTCTAACTTCTGAGTACTGAAACTATCTCTGATATGTTTGACTGATACAACTGTCAAATCAGCTACCAGTAAATAAGACTTTTGGTGAAAACCCCATGCCAATATGATCATCCATTCATTCTGACTGCCATACTGGATATCTACAGGACAACACTAGGACCAATTAGATATCATAAGAAATCCCTATGCTGATATTACCAACTATTCTGTTGGAGTATCAATAACAAGAATTTCAAGACAGCTGCCATAATGGCCATATTGGATGTCAGGTTGGCATCATTGGTTTTCAGGACCAACTAGACACCAAAAGCCTTCTCATGGAAATCCCCATTATTATAATTTAGCAACAAATTGTTCTAAAATGGAAGATCCATTAAGACATAGTTTTTTTCTCTCCAAAAAATGCTAATTGTGACCTTGGTGAAGTAGAGAGGGCTCTTTAAGCTTGTTTATCAATAAATTATTCATTCTTGCTTTAATATCTTTAGGCAGAATCTGTTTTACTGTTTTGTTCTGCATTTGATTTGAGCTGGAATTATTTCTTTAAATTATTTATTTCTTTAAATTATTATTCTCAGGAATTACAAAGTACTCAATAATATTCTTGAGCAGAGACATTAACTTGGAATTATAGTGAATTCAAACAAGGACTTCAGCATTTGAAAAACTACTTTAGTCTATTCAGAACTTTATTCATTAGGACTTGCTTAATATGTTCTAGGACTATTTGAGATTTAATTCGCATTACTGTAAGTTTTTGGGAAATTGTTCAAGTGTTATAAAAAAAACGATTGGTAGTTTGAACAGAAACAAGTTCATCATGGGAGTATAATAAATACACTAAAGCAGCAGCAAATCTGGAAGCAAAAATGACACATTTTATGATGTATTTGGTAATTAGCTATATCAATGTTATATTTTTTTTTCACAACTTGTTGTATCTCCTTTTAATGTTTCTATATTAAATTTCACAAATATCTGACTCTACATATATCCTATTTGTTCATTTATGTAAGGGAAAAATATAAAATACAAATTTTTTATCATCACAGAAGAAAATAATAAATCATATGGAAATGATGTAAAAACAACATAACCATAACAATAATCTAATTCTTATAATTATTTCAAAGCATATATTAATGTATGCAGTTTCCTGTTGGAGCATTTGATTCTGAGAAGAAAAAAACAACCATGCAAACTAATTTGTTTGAATAGCATTTAACGTGTTTCAGTATATGGTATATTGATTTGCAGCTAGTTACTGTGGCTGCATGGATAAAGTATGACTCAGATACACACACTTTCCTCCATGAAGCTATGATGTCTAGTATGCTACATATTCTCATACCACTTATGACCTTTTCCAGATTTCAGTTTGTGTACATGTAGATTTATAATCATTCTAGTTTTAATATTTTATTTCTAAAGATTGCCTACAAATGAAAACATATCAAGCATCAGAAAAATTAAAATTCGGTTAGCATTAATAAGCACATTAAGCATTATTTTTTTAACTAAAATTGGTACAAAAAATTCTTCAAAACATAATCAGAATTAAGAAAAACTTTCACAGCAGGAGGGGCCCAGAGTGGCCGAGTGGTCTAAAGCGATCACCGTTATGGATCACTGCCATCTCACCTCTGTGTGCGTGAGTTCGAGTCTCTGATTTGGCTAATGTGGGTATGTGAGAAAGCTTGCCAGTAGCTTCTCATGGGTCGGTGGTTCTTTCCGGTTTTTTTAACAGGTTCTTCCTCCACTATTAATACTGGCCGCCATGCATAGCCTATTGTGTGCTGAAAAATGGCGTTAAACCCTACAACACAACAGCAGGAACATCTTTTTGGCTTGGTGTCTATGATGAGGCCACTGACCGAAGAAAGCTAGATACTGTATACAGGGAATATACAAACAAAGCATGCACAAAACAATCTTTTTAACATTAAATGCAACTGATTACAATAACTTGTGCAGTAGTGATTTGGATTGCACATGTTATGAAGAGAGGAGAGTTGTCATCTGAAATTTTAAAAAATCTCTCAATCTCTCTCTCTCTCTCTCTCTCTCTCTCTCTCTCTTTTCTTCATTATTTCCTTGAACCTTAAAGCAATAAAGTTCTATTTTTCTTGCAAGTGTCTGAATCACAGTCATATACAATATTACACAAAAATGAATCAGAATGAAAACAATCTTATGGATATCATTTATCACATTTTGTATGTAGTACTATGAACCAGTCTATAAAAAAAGTTTGGTCTCTACATTTATCTTGAATGGGTTTAAGTGGTTTTTGCTGCATCATGCAGAATCCTCTACTTAATACAAACAAACAAACAAAAAACTGGTAGTAAATCTATTTCTAGTGGGGAGAAATAATATAACACTAGCTCCTGATACAGAAATACATGCCACAATCAAAGATTAATCATCAAGCTAATTTGGATATTGTCATATTTTATCATCAAGGTCAAAGTGCTCACAAAATTCTTCCATTTCTAAAGGACCATGGATTTGGTATCACACAGGCAGCTGTAAAATACCATGTCAAGCAGGCAGCTGTAAAATACCATGTCAAGCAGTTCAATACTGACAATTACCACTTTTTAAACACATACATACGATTCAGCATACAGCTGATGACAATCAAATCATTAAAGATGAACTGAGTACTGATGCTACCAGTTCCAGTACAGATGTCAAAAGGTTTCTGACTGTATTTGCCACATATTTAAGCTATGCCAGTGAGACAAGCCATACGTGATGCTGGGCATGTGATTGCACAACCAAGATAATGCCAACAAATTAAAGACATGAGTAAGTTCCAACATAATGAATTCTGTAAGTCTCCTTGCAACAAATGACACATTAAATGAAAATCTCATACTATTTTGATTAGTTCACAAGATCTTCTTTCTATCACTGATTTTTTTCTTTATGATAATCAAACAAATTAAATAGTTTGCGGGTTATACAGTATGATTCAACAAAATGATGATTAAAAAAAAAACTGTTCACTGTTCACTTAACCAGAGTACATTGACAATTGTCAACATCATGGCAAAGAAAACAAAACTGCAGAAGAGCTGTTGTTGTGCTTTAGGCTATTAGCTCACACATGAAATTAACAAGTCAGTGGCAAAGGGAACAACAAATCATATTGGTGGCTTCTGTTGTGCTAGGTTATTAGCTTGCATATGAACAGCTATCTTCAAAAAGTAACCTATATGTATCTAGTATTAATTTTTTGGACAAGCCTGGTAGATACCCATTTTTTTAAATACATAAACCATGCTCTTTGAAAAGGTCAGAGGCCTCAGCTGGAACATCATCAAACAGGCTTCCATTAGTTGCCTCTCACAGTGTGCAGGGGTTCTTATGGTTTGACATCATTCGTACATCAAGGCACTACATGTGCAAAATGCTTTGTTAATTCGGGTACCATTCTGTTTTAATAAAGTAAAAGTTGTCTCAAATTTTGTATACTTTTAGAAACAGTAGCCATATTTGATAGATAAACATCACTAGTATATATACAAAAATCCACTTCACCTGGATGCTATCAAATTTTAATAAATTCTGTATATCACTTTT
Source organism: Sinohyriopsis cumingii (assembly GCA_028554795.2). NCBI lineage: Eukaryota > Metazoa > Mollusca > Bivalvia > Unionida > Unionidae > Sinohyriopsis > Sinohyriopsis cumingii. The sequence continues at coordinate 102,932,660 of CM068840.1, read as the reverse complement.
TGAATAGTCAATTAAAGAATTTTAAATATTTAGTAAAGGTTGCCAAATGTGATAGCAAATTGGCATCTTTTGCATTATATTTGATGGCGGTTTTTATGTATACATGTTTGAACACAGGTCCCTCATATTATAACTCGTGATCCCTGATGAAGATTGGTGGAAGTTGCAGATCCCATTATTTTGTTGTTGAAATGGCCAAAAATAAATTCATTTCTTTTACTGAAGATTTAAAATTCCTATCAAAATTGGTCAATGAAAAATAATCGTTTTATTACTGTAATGGCCATTAGTGCATATTAACTTTAAATCAAGACCATATCTGCAAAATTTAGCAAGAATTCACATATTTTGTAAGGCTGTTACGTGTAAATATGTTCTCAAGAAATAACAATATATAACAAAATATGAATCAGTGAAAATTATGGGAAATATCTACAAGTGGCAACAGTGTATGTCTTGAAATGTGAAATTCATGTATTCACATAATTTTTTCAATCGGTATGATAGTAATCACTGCAGTGCTTGCAAGTACTCCAATTGAGAACCAAATTTTTTACATGCTAAGTCCACAACTAAGCCAGATTCACTTTGACATCTTTGACAACTTAATAGTCCTTTAACAGGATAAAAAAAAGGCCAATTAACCAATTTTGATTACCTATAGTTGATTACAATACACAAAAGGTGCTGAGAGCACAGTAACATCTATGGACAAATTCTTGTCAAAATCACACACTGCAGACAAGTTGTTGGTTTTGCCATATAATTTGCAGTCATACATTTAAAAATTGGTGCAAATTCTGATAAAAAAACACATTTTTGTCTATCTTCTTTCTTTCTTGATTTAAAAAAAAAAATCCAGATGAAGTGTTTCAGAAATGTACTGATAAACAAATTTGTGAGTTCTGCATGTCAGCTAGAGCTACATTAGAGCCACCAATCAATTATTTATTTAATTAACTTCTTTCAATCTAATATCCTTCAATATGAAAGTTCATTAAATGAATACTTCTGTAGGACAATAGAGATTATAATACTCGTGTATCAAAGAAAAATGCAAGTGTGCCACCCCCTTCCCACAACTGTTAACTTAAATATGCCTCTATTGAGCCTTTATCAGTTGCATGGAGGTCGATGCACAAGGGCTATTAGCAGCAGGGAAGTTCTACAGACCAGACGTTCCAGACCAAATAAACCTTCCTACGAGAACTTTCTCCGTAGAAGCCTCAGATTTCAAAAATAAACCTTCCTACGAAAATTAATTTGCGTAAATTCCCCGCCGAGTGCAATTTTTGTGTGCATTTGGGCAAGTTGCAAAGGAAGATTTTCTGGGGGGGGGTCCGGGGATATTTTTTTTGTGTTAATTTGATTTTGCATCTTTGGGCTGCTTTTTCATGAATAAATTTGATCGAGACCGATTCGATATCTACTGCGCGGATCATGAAGATTAATCGTGATAAAACTGTGCGGTGTTGCCTGAGCGCGGCTGAATAAATTTTTAAATTTGTTTATGTCCATGTCACCGTTACACCAAGTCTGATGAATATTTCTCAGCGTGTGCGTGTCTACGCCGTTGAATACCGATAAAATATTACAATTGTCCCTGATCACCTTTGGAATCTGCGTGTATCGCTGTGTCACGTAAATCACATCGGTGTTCTTGTGTCTGCCACGCGAGAATATCCTAGCCGGGTTGGTTTGCTTGTCCAGCATGACATCATCGAAAACAACAAGATTATTAACATCGCCATCTAAATTTTCCACGGTTGGAGCTTCATTAATGTCTGTGATAAATTCGATTGTGCCTTCATCGGTATTGTCGCTAAAATCCTTTAGTACTTGATAACATCGCTGATCGTCAACGGACGGTGCAACCAAATACAATTTGTCCCATTTCAGCCATCGCATTATCAAATTTAGCAACAACTGCGTCTTTCCAGAACCAGACGGGCCAATGATTATCATCCTTATCGAATTTGGTAATGCCTCGTGATGTTTTATTTGCTCGCGTCGCTTCGTGGCGGAAAAATCAATTACATTCATGTTACTAAAATACATGGATTTATATTGTGTTAAGTGTCGCACTCACACAGCTAAGTTAAATCCAACCGAAATCGTTACACGCAATAACAGAAACGCAATTGCAGGAGAATGCAAAGTTTGCAAGACACGCAAGTTTAGATTTGTAAAAAAAAAAGTAGAACCGGAGGAGACATTGCCGCCTCCATGAAAAATCTACCTGGACTGCCCTGGGCGAAATATCCCGGAGAGAAGCATCTACCAGGGTACAATTACTGCGGACCCGGAACAAGACTCGATATAAGACTCGACGATAATAACCAACCAAAGCAAGGTGAAGATCCAGTAAACGCCATCGATAGCGCTTATTACTACCACGATCTCGCGTATCGCAGCGGGGATTTACAACAAAGGCATCTCGCTGATATCAAGCTAATTCATGCACTAACCGCGATTCCTAACAAAAGTTTCAAAGAAAAATTGGCAACTTGGTTGATAAAAGGCGCAATGAAAGGTAAATTAGTACTCGGCGCTGGTAAATAATAATGGAGCAGATATATTATTCTCCGCGAGGATTCTGGCGAGGAAAATCAGCAATTGCCAAACTCGCCAAAGCCGCCAAAGTAAAACAATCCACCGCTGAATCGTGGTTATCGAAACAGGCAATCTGGCAAATATATCTTCCCCCACCTAAGAAAATACCATATGCAAGTTTCACCGTCAGTGTCCCTAATGAAGTCCATCAGGCTGATTTAATGTTTCTTCCTTACGATACCGTTGACGGTGTCACATATAAATATGTTCTGACAGTCGTTGATATCGCTAGCAGGTATAAAGAAGCTGAGCCATTATCGAATAAAACAGCAACGGAGATCGCTAAGGCGTTTAGCGAAATTTATTCACGATCCCCGTTGACATGGCCAAATCTTCTTCAGGTTGATCCAGGTCGAGAATTTCTTGGCGCGGTTACTTCATTAATGAATAAAAATAATGTTAAAATCCGTCGCGGTATTGTAGGTGTTCATCACAATCAAGCTATCGTCGAAAGATTCAATAAAACGCTTGCAGAACGATTATTCGGATACCAGTACGCGCGTGAATTTATTCAGAATAATCGATCTCACGATTGGGTATCAAGATTGCCTAAGGTAATTAACGCGCTAAATAACGAAGTAACTCGAACAATAGCAATGAAACCCGCAATTGCAATTACAAAATCGAATATACCCCTAAAGCGAGATTCCACAATTCAGCCTGTACTAGGTAGCGTCACAGTCAGGTATTTATATAAAGAAGGCGAGGCTGAAGGAGGCAGAAAAAGAGCAACCGACCCAACCTGGAGCGTTACAACTCACAAAATATCCGCCGTAACAAGATCGTCAGGAAGACCAGCTATTTATATCCTAGATTCGTTAGCGCCACAATGTGGATTTACCAAAGAAGAATTACAAATAGTACCAGAAGATACTCAACTACCGCCAGCGTCATTGATGTGATTTACTCGAATTCTACCTAACTGAGATAATTTTCTTACTCTTGACACGGCTAAAAATACTAAATTTGACCAGGAAATTCTATCATCGACGATCCAGACCTGGCCACAGACGGTCAATCCCTGCGACGAGTGTATCGTTGTTGCGTATCCTAGTTTCCATGGCGATTTTTCTGCGTTTATTGGTTGTAATCGAATTAATTTCTTAAATTCGGTCAGCAAAATATCATTGGATCTATAATCGGCATCGATTTCCTCATAATAGTCAACGAAGTTCCTGAGCCATTCATGAGGAGATTCTCCATCAATCGGATCAGGCTGACCGTGATCTCCGCACATTATCACGGCGGTATTTTTCCCTTCCAGCCAAGTCAATATCGATTTTAACGTGACTAAATTTACTGTGTAAATTTCATCAAATATAATGATCTTGTTGATGTATTTGTTTCCCATGCGAGTCGAATCCCACAATCCACCACTGTATTTGAAATAACTATGATACGTGCAAGAATCAACCCCGCGTTGCTTTATTTCTCGCGCTAATCTGTGAGTCGGAGTCAACACGATCATATCGGAGTTTGCAAATAAATTTATCGCTCGCGTTGTTTTACCGCTACCACCAGGACCGTTCATGTAAACGAATTTTTTACGTGAAATTGGGTCAAATGCAGATGCAGCTACCGAAAAATCTTCAAATTTATCTCGATGAAATTTATCGCAATCTTCGACATCGGCGTCTTCACAATAATCTAGGATATCTTCGTTTTTTATCCTCCAAGTTCCCCAGGAGCTACCATCGGTGATTAAATTCTCCAGCCTGTATTGGTATTTTTTATCGATATAAAACGAGTCCGTCGCGACCCTTACCGCGATATCAGAAAATTTATTTATCATCGACAGTAAATTTATACTCACATAAGCGAGCATCGACGATCTCAAATGTGTATATTGCGCTGATTCTCTGTCAAGGTAACTAATCACGGTACCTAACTTTGTTCCGTCAATGATAATATTCTCTCTGTTGCAGAATATTCCTCGCGATACCGTATCGGCGATTATAAAATCCATCTCGGCATCGTTGATAAACAACCTAGCGTGTCGATGTTTATGATCAACGGATCCACCCTGAGTAAATTTGCCAATTATTCTTCTTCCGATATCTTTCGCGTTGTCACAATCCGTCGGCAGCCACACCTCGGTCTGCTTTCTATACGATATAATCGCCTCGCTTACTGTCAACGACACTAACATCGACGAATCTAGCATATACCTCAACAACACCGTAGGAACCCAACGACGCTGGGATAAATGCCGACCAAACCAAATATAACAGATTTTATGTAAATTTTCAGCAAACTCGAACGAAGTAACACAAGCGAATCCGGTCATAGTAAAATCAGGCAACGGCCCGTTAATCGCTACTCTCGTCATCTCGCTGGTAGGATGGCCAAATTTAGCAAAATAATCTGCACAATCGCCATATCCGAGGAAACTTCCAGGATAACACGCGCTCATGTCAACGGAGATCATATCTTCGAAATTATACTTGGTATTCCACAATCCTCCATGGCCGTACTCGATGCAGCTGAGTTGAATATCAGCGAGATATTCGTTTCTCGTAGGTTTCCACGAGTTTCTCTCTCTGGCAGCGTGAGCAGCAACAGACGGAACTGTAAAGCAATTTGTTAGTAATTGATCGGGATTCGACGAATATTTCACTGCGAGATTTTTCATTGATTCGTGTAATATCTCATCACGGTAAATATCACCGCATGGCAAAATAAATTGATCGTATTTTTCTTCGCTCGAGAACAACCAAATTGATATTGGATCAGACGCGGCTAATTTTTTGATAAATCTGAACATGGCATCGGAATTGTCCTTCGCAGAAAATTCCGCAGATTTATTATCTGTGGGATAAAATTTAACAACACGATCCCGCGGAAATATCATTACCGACTGCGACCACGCATGTGAATTGTGATCGACAATCTCGATTGGTGCTCCTCGAGATTTATACGGCGACGAATATAATATTTCTCCCGATAGCGTTTTCACGGTAATTGGAAACTTAAGTTTCTTACTCAACGCAGCTACATCGTCCACCGATGCACCATCAGCGACAGTCTTCGCCCATGCGTTAATTTTATCCAACCTTAACTGGGTCAGACCAGATCCGCGTCGAACGTTTTTCATGTGCTCGATGACGCGCTCAGCCACGCAGTTTATCTTCAGCGATTCTTTCATCGCGGGTAGATTTTTCGCGTCTGGGTTGTTATTCAGCCGATAAATTCCATAAACAACTGCACTAGATGGATATGCCCTAGCGTAATAGGGGCCATCGATCCCCAGTAACAATCCATGCTTAGAGTTTTTATCGAGGGTAACATTTTTCTTACCGCCACGCACTGGATCTCGTTTATCACGAATAATCCAAGTATCGTCGGGCATTTGTGCGATAAATTTTATTCCAAAGATAAATCGCTCTTCGGAGTGTTCAGTTTTTATGTGTTCGATTATTTTCTTGGCTCGTTCCAGATTCATCGTAGCATCGATGGAATTCGTTTTCCAAGTCGACCAAGTGTGAATCGCTCCATCATCGAAGAATTCTTTCTTGGCTCGGTCAACTTCAGGTATAATATATTCTGCCTCATCAAGATCAAATGCATCCATGATTATATTTTAGACAAATGTTTAAATTATAATAATGCATTGCAAATGGATACCAATCGGCTCAACAAAATTCTGCGACAAATCCTGCAGAGGCGATTATTGCGGTGCTCATATATATGCGATTCGACGTGGCAGTAAAGGACCACAACGTTGCTTAGTTTGTCAAGTTGGCACGCGAGGAAAAACTCGATTGTGTTTAGCCTGCGGAGGAAAAAATTATCGAGAATTGCGTCGGTATTATGAAAAAAGATCCTCGTCGGTTATAACATGTGAAGAAGATTATATTAATCGATTCAAGGCAAATAACAATTTAGACATATAATTATTATATAATGAACTTGAAATCAACGATTCCTCCAACAACAATGACATGCGAGTTTAAATCTCATCCTACGATCATGGGATACGAGTCATCATCGGATGGTATCGTTAGAAATATTAGAACAAAGAATCGTGTTGGTCATGTTTGTAATTCGGGTTATCTGTTATTTACCATTAGCAAAGGCAAAAAACAAAGATGCGAAGGTTATTTTTGTCATAAGTTTGTATTTGAATGTTTTCACGGACCAGTAGAAATCGGTCTTGTTATTGACCACATCGATGGAAATAAACTTAACAACAAGATATCCAATCTCCGAGCGGTCACTCCGAGTCAAAATTCAAGATTTGGTAATACCAGTGGCGTACGGCGACCATCTAAGGCAGTTAAATCGGTAAATCGAGAAACAGGCGAGGAACTTGCATTTACATCGATAAACGCCGCTGCAAAATATTTTAGTATTAATCCAGCATCGGTGCAACGTGCAACAGAAAAAATAATCAACGCGACATTCTCATATCTATTTGGCGAGTGGATCGAATTTTACTATATTCCGATAATATCTGATTAAAAATCTCAATATTTTCTAAAAATTAATTAAATATTACAAATTTGTATAATGGACGAGGAAAATATAAACAACATCATCGAAGCCATCGAGGATCTGAAAAACAAAAACATAAATTTATCCTCATATTTGGACGCGGGTAAAATCCGGTCCGAATTTGAGACGATTGTTCAAGGGAAGCTCCCATACAGATACACGCTACCGTCAGAATACAAGTTTATAAAGAAAATCCAGATTGCCATGTACCAATCACTTGCGACTGTCAGCGATGATCAAATCGAGGATTTTGTTAAATTATCGACGCTGGTAGAAAAAGTTAGATCGAGATTGTCCGACGAGTATGAGTCAAGAAAAATTACAAGCTCGCGTGTCAGGTAGTTGAAAAAGCTGGTCGATGAAAGTAGAGTCAAAGATTCTGAAGATTCTTAAGATTCTTGCCACAAAAAAAAAACAAAATTTCCTGATTTTTATTATTTTTTTTTATTATTTTACTGAAATTATGCAATATTCTTAATTTTGACAGGTATTTACCCCAGCAGATTCACGAAATTATATAAATTGCACAATTTGACGGGTATTTACCCCAGCAGATTCACCAAATTATATAAATTACTCGATTTGACGGGTATTTACCCCATAAAAAACATAAAATTACGCAAATTTGTTAATTTTTCTGATTTTTATTAATTTTTTTTATTATTTACCGAAATAATTTATTTATTGAAATTGTGCAATTTTCTTAATTTTGACGGGTATTTACCCCATCAAAAACATAAAATTATATAAATTACTCAATTTGACGGGTATTTACCCCAACGGATTTACGAAATTATATAAATTACTCAATTTGACGGGTATTTACCCCATCAAAATTAAGAAATTTACTAATTTTGAAAAATTTCCTGGTTTTTATTTATTTTTTTGGCCATTTTTCTTTGGCGGAAAGATCAAAAATCTTCGATTTTCACGATCTCACCAACAAATTGATACTCAGTGTTTCTCCGCGTATATCAAGCAAATGTCCATTTTGATCTGTTAGTTTGAAATTTATCCTCGACAATAATCGATTGTGACATCGCAGGTAAAACGGATTTACTGGCTCTTTTATTATCAAAAAACCCGGAGATGCGCTAGGTGAAAACGAATATAAGATAAATCCCTGCTGTGCCTGCTCTGACACAGACGAATCCACGTTGTAGCTACCTTCGACGACATCCGCGTGAAGATAAATCGCGATAACCTCCGTTATGTTAACGATACCCGGCGAGATATGCCGCCCTTGCCCGGCAGGATCATTATTATGTTTGAGAATCGATTCCGATTGTATTTTTTTTGTCCACGCGGCATGTAATTTCGAAAATAAATCATCGATGGTATCAGTGACGGATTTTCTCATTTCATCAACATCATAATCGGGAAATTTGAAATTTGGTAGCGTTTCCTCGGTTAATCCAAATACTCTCATGAATTTTTGTTTTTCTCCTGAATTTCTTATCAACTCGAATTTGCTAATAGGAAGAACATAATCGGCAATTGATATATCGTCGATTATCGCCCGAATGAACATACCGTGATAATATTCAACATCATTCGCGAGTTGATTTAAAATCTTCACGCGTTCGATAATTTCGCTACATGAACCTGATTTATTTAAGATGCATTCATGAAAGGATTCCCGCAATAAATTTAATTGTAATTTATGTTCTTGAATAAATTCGTCGAGGGTTCTTCTTACCAAGATACCGTCTATGGGGGCTATTATCCTGTTAATATTGGTAGCGTCGAAGATTTTCACACCGGGGGGAATTTTAGGAAGAGGCAACCACGAGAGAATTCTTTCGTCCCTTAAAGTAAAAGCGAACATTACCAGGTTAAATTTGTGGTTATTTATGAGGTTGATGGCGCTGTGGATCAGAGGCTTGTGTTTGTTATCTTCCCTCCATCCCTCATCAGTAGTAAAATCTGATTTTTTTGGCTCCGGTAGTTCTGGAGGAGCTTCTTCGTGCCAACCTGGAATAATAAAATCTGGTTTTTCTGGTTTTGCCAGAGGTGCGATTTCGGGCCAACCTAGAACTGTCCTAATCGATGACTGGTAAATATCAACGATATATGGCGATTTTACTTCGATTATCGACGACAACGTTGGATCGTGCGAGGATATTTTTATTCCTGGAGTAGCATCGCCGGTTATATTTGATATTCTACTGGTAAATTCCTTACCTAGTTGCTCAATTTCGTAACTGCCTGTTGGTATGCCAACGACGATCCAATCGGGAGTTCCATCAGGACGGTTTTTATTGGCAAAAACAAGCGAATTATTCGATGATAATCTACCAAATGATTTCGACCTAACATTGGGCCAGCTGTTATAGACGCGTAATTGTGACAGCGCAATTTCCTTAACGCTAATTGGTATTGGAAAATCGATACTAAATTCTGGCCTGGTTGAGCTTGCCGATATCAGCGTTGTTATCGGCGGTGTCGTGTTTGTCACGATTTGAGTTAGTTCGGACATTATTGATATTCATTTGTTCAATCTCGGAGTAGATATTTACCATCACAGAAAATTCTAGATCGGATATAACGCCATCGTTGAGACTCTCAGAAAGCAACGATGATAATTTCGAATACGCCTCGTTGACCTGGGATAGTTTACTCGTGTATAGAGACAATTTTTCATTCGTGCACGAGGATATTTTTTTCGCGATGATATTGAGAACACCAGCGATTGTCGTTGTCGACGAGATTATTATCGTTGCTGCGATCGGCGCGATTGTTGTTACCGCGGATAAGATTATTCCCGCACCGGCGATTATTGCACTTACCGCGTACACGGAGACATCGATGGCAATTAATCTGCGCTGGTATTTCTTTATTTTTACCTGATACTCGTCGAGAAGTTTTTTTAGTGAATCCTGCCATAAACGCGCCTGATTGTAACGGTAATCCGATGCGGTCATTTATTAGTTAATTTATCTCAACAATTATCCAGTCGGTTTACCCTCAACAACTACAGTTGATTCGGATTGATCATTTTCATATATTGTCGATAAAAATTCGAAAATTGCAAGACAATGCACTGATTCTGTGAGTAGTAAAGGGGGATACATTAGCGACAATGGGAATTAGCATTACAGAGACCCCTGGGTCAGATTAGCGACAATGGAAATTTAACATGGCGAAAAATCGTGGGTCAGATTAGCGACAAGGGAAATTAACATGGAACTATAGTGTGGGTCTGTCTAGCGACAAGGGGAAATTAACATGGGGAATAGAGTTTGGGCTTGTCTAGGGACAAGGGGAATGGAACAGGGGACTATAGTGTGGGTCTGTCTAGGGACAATGGGAATTTAACATGGGGAATAGATCGTGGGACAGTCTAGGGACAATGGGAAATTTAACATTACGGAAACCCCTGGGGGATATAGCCTCAAGGGAATTTAACATATGGAAATTGAACATGGTGGATCTGTATAGCGTCAAGGGGAATTGAACATGGTGGGACTATCTAGGGACAATGATGGTAGAGGGTCAAACACAACAGAGACAGAAACATACATACACTAGTACAAGCGTGGGATTTATATATAAAGCATTACCAAGACCTGAAATCTTGCTGGGGTGTTCAAAAATTTGCATAATTGTAATGATGCTATAAAAAGCTATAATCAAGGAAATTCTCAACGACAAAATGGATGTGACTAAAAGTAACGCTAAAATGACGAAATTGTCCCAGAATTTAAAGGAAAATAAACATATCCCCGAAAATGAAGTTACAATGGTTTAGACTAAAATGGATAAAATTAGTAACTACTTACAATATCAACTTCTGTGACGATCGTGAATAAATACCTATGTATCTATAATCAGCTGAAATTCCTATGAAATCCCACTATCTATTTATAGCTCCAACTTGTGGGTTTTTTCCTTTGGAAAATCCCACTATCTTTTTATAGCCTCAGCTTGAGTGACGTTCCTGTTTATGAATTCTAGTATATATGTATAGCTACAAAATGTGGAAATCCCCAAGTCGATATTTATAGTCTCAAAATTTCCACCGTCAGTGACGTCACTGTACTAAACACTAGGGGATAAATGTCAACAGTGTTGCAAGTGGCTGACCTGAATACACGCTACTGCAGGTAGGTAGGTAGAGTGTATCTGATAGGGATAAAGTGAGTTTTTATAGGGACAAACAGAGACCAATACACACACACACACACACACACAACGTACGCGCGCAGACATACGCGCACACACACACACACACACACACACAGAGGGAAGAGGAAAAAACAAACCCCAAATATACTATCAATAGAGAGGGGAGATAACACAAACCCCAAATAAACTATCAACACAAACGAACGCGAACGCATACAAACCCCAAATACACTATTCACACAACGTCGCTAACGCATATAAACCCCAAATATGCTATCCACACTCGGGAGGAAGAAGAAAAAACAACCAAATATACGATCTACACAACGTACGCGAACACACACACACACACAGACACACACACACACACAGACACACACACACACACACACACACACTCTCTCACACACAGAGGGAAGAGGAAAAAACAAACCCCAAATATACTATCAACACAGAAGGGAGATAATACAAACCCCAAATAAACTATCCACACAAACGTACGCGAACGCATACAAACCCCAAATATACTATCAACACAGAAGGGAGATAATACAAACCCCAAATAAACTATCCACACAAACGTACGCGAACGCATACAAACCCCAAATATGCTATCCACACTCGGGAGGAAGAAGAAAAAAACAACCAAATATACGATCTACACAACGTACGCGAACAAACACACACACACACACAGAGGGAAGAGTCAAAAACAAACCCCAAATATACTATCAACACAGAAGGGAGATAATACAAACCCCAAATAAACTATCAACACAAACGTACGCGAACGCATACAAACCCCAAATATACTATTCATACAACGTCGCTAACGCATATAAACCCCAAATATGCTATCCACACTCGGGAGGAAGAAGAAAAAACAACCAAATATACGATCTACACAACGTACGCGAACACACACACACTCACACAGAGGGAAGAGGAAAAAACAAACCCCAAATATACTATCAACACAGAAGGGAGATAATACAAACCCCAAATAAACTATCCACACAAACGTACGCGAACGCATACAAACCACAAATATACTATCAACACAGAGTGAAGAAGAAAAAGTTTTTTGAAAGCACCTAAGCCCTCACCTGCAATGACCAACTCTGCCAAACACCTACACCCCACCCCCACTCCCAAGACTACAAAACCCATTTAACCCGTTATTTTATGGCATCAGTGTGTGATTTAGGAAACATCAAGACACAAAATGATGGATGAATAGACTGACTATTGTTTACCGACTTGTATGCCTAAAGAGCGTGCGTGGAGGAAAACATCCTTCCATTTCAATTCTAACTAAAACATGATCCAGAGGGATAGAGAGAGGTGAAAGAGCACAATTTCATAAAGTGTGAGTAAAAACAAAACACGCCATCCTTATTATACAATGTCAAGACCAAGAGACACTTACGTTTTCTTTCTGGTCTATTCTCTTTTAGAAGGTAGTATGAAATTTCACATCAGGGCCAAGGCATCGGCTCACATTGTCAATTTTTCCATTTCCATGTCTTTACTGGCACAAGTTCTTCATCATCTTCAATTTCTTCTTCTTCTGAATCCCTCTTCTCTGTTTCGTCTTGTTTTTGTTTCTTCTCTTTTCTCGTAGGGCACTCTGAATTCCAGCGTCCTTTCTCTTGACAACGATATTAGGTATCTTGACTTTTGTCTCTCTTTCTTAGACGAAGCAGGTATTCTGGAGACAAATACCCATTTACCTTTGCAGATATAGCAAACTTCATTAGCACTTACACACTTTCGTATGACTCTCATCAAATCAACGATCAAAAGAGTAAGTTTTGTTGCCACTTTCGCATGTGAATTATGCTTTCGTATGACTTTTAGCAAATATTTGACCAGCAGGTCGATCTGTGCTGACTCTTCCATCTTCTTGATCGTTTGAGAGCGGAATGAATACTCTGACGCTAAGACACTCTCCTTATATACAGGGACCTGCTGCGTATGAAACCTAGTCAAATGTAATTTTGCAATAAGATGAAACGATTTCATTGAGGAAGTAAAAAGCAATGATGTACCGTATCGCCTCACACAAAACCTGAAGTGTTAGTTCAAATCCGTGTCAGCGATTTCGAAGACGACATAACTGAGCTTTAATCAATGCTCTCCAATTATGCCACAAAACCACGAGTCCTGATTCACGCCAAAAGAAATTTCGTTCGGTCCATAAAAAATAGTATCATATCTGAGAAACGCAAAAATAAACTTCCAGAAAACTGAGAAAGACGGCTTACACCTACAACGTAAATGTATGAGTTCAAGTAGTGCGTAAAACTTAGTCAAATTAAATTTTTATAGTCAAGACGAAACGATCTCTTTTCGAACAAGAAAGCAGACACCAAGCGACAATGGCGATCCGTGTCACACAACACTTTTCAAAATGTATATTATCAGAGGTTTGTTCTAGCGATCTGCACGGTTAAATTAAATGTTGATGTATTTTGCAATAAGACGGACACAATTTCCATGGGATCGCCCATGGTACGAATGTTCGTGCATTAGTTTAATTTTTAAAAATATTTTTTTATATAAATCGCCTATAGGATAGACCCAGTAAAGCATGGCCATTCTCGTCACTGTCTGAATAGCTACTCAAGTCAATTCGAAGCGAACGCGGTAAGAAAATAAGTATAGCCAATGAAATGGCTTACAACGGGTGATGCATTGTTTTGTTCTAGGACTGTGTGGCATAATAATCCCTATGTTCTTGCGTTGTTACCATTACAGTGCAGACAGACTGAAATGTGAACTTACAAGCCCTCTTTGTGTGTGTTGTACCATTTCCTCTTACCACATCAAAATACTGAGCGTCACAGTATTGGTTCGCGTTTTCAAACTGACCATTTTTTTTTATATCTCTCTTAAACATTTCGACATAAACACTCACACTCACATCGGTAGAGTCAGAACAGACGTGTTACAGTATTGAGGGGCATGTTATCTTTTCGTTTTCAAACTAATAAATTTGGGGCTTGTATGAAGTAAAGAACCGAAAGTACAGTGAAACTCAAGGATGATGCCCCAAACTGTCTGTCTATTGATGCGTGTATTTACTTAAGAAGAAATATGACCTCTAAAACACAAAGAGATACGGCAAGCATGATTAGATCAAACACAACGATGTTTTCCTTCACGCCCGTGTAATTTAGAGTTTCAATCGTCTTTGAAGACAAACTTGGTCTCCTTTTGTAGGGCTTGAAATAATAAAAGAAACTGAAAAATCTTAAGCACTTTGCTATAGATAATTTCATCAACAGACTAAACAACATAAATACCGTTACAACAATAGAAAGCCTTAAATCTTCTATCAAAAAGAAATGCATGAAAAAAATTAAAGATTAACGATAACTAACCAATGAAACCGAATTTAACAAAGGCAATGACATGTGAAGAAATGCCTCTCACTTTGGAAAGGTAGACGAATGTACTCTGTCATGCACCATCAACTTGAAAAAAATTATAAACAGAGAGAAACCTGAATTCAAAATTCAGTTGTTTCTTTTTCTTCAAAATTGTTTCGTTTCTTTTTTCTTTTTTTTTTTTTGGAACAAATCTAAGCACTAATATAGAGTGGAAAAGGGAAAATGCACATACAAGCTTTGATATTTCTGAAAAAATGAGGGGATATTCCTAACGTTCATAACCACCTATATATGCTTGGACTTGTCTGTGACTTATCCAAAACAAGATGTACATATTTCTGGTCAAGCTGCAAGTGTGTGCGTGTTTTTGAAAATGGTAAAAATGGGATATACAATTTTCTCGTGACACTTATAAAGTGAAGAGTCTGTGCAAGTGTCAAAAGCCAAAGTCATATAAGTTTTGTATTTTGTACGGCTTGTAAAGATTTCCACTTTAGAAAATGTGAAGTATCACAAGTTATTATCACAAACAGAAGTGGAACATAGGGGCTTGCAAGAAAGAAAATAACCCAGACAGTTGGTGTCATCAAGAGTGCTAGAGACGGTACCCGAACTTGCTTGCTTGCTTACTTGAATTAAAGTGATTTTCGCTCTAATGGAGCATGTATCACTGGTTTAATAACGCACCGCGTGATTTTTAATTACTCCTGGGGAAGGAAAGAGAGCCTCATCCCCCCAGGCTTTTATGTACTCACAGACTATTTTTAAATTTAGCCAATCAGGTGTAGGACTAACTAGTCCTTAACAACCTGACTGAAAGGCTTTAAACATGAATGCTAATTCCGATTGTCGCTAATGTATCCCCCTTTACTACTTCTGTGGTGGTTCTATCTGGTGGTTCTAGAACGAATTCTGTGTTGCTATTTTCTTTTAGAAAAATAATAAGAAATCCAGGGTAAAATTCATGGATTATTTTATTATCTTGTCTTAGTTGTACTTTAAATTTTAATCTAGCGATAAAATATATTCGATAAATGCCAGTAATTGGCGCGGTGAAGCCAAATGTGTCATTATCGGGTGCCCATAGATAATTACGCACATTTACCACAAATGGTACATAGCAGGAAAGATTTTTTGTTTCCATCTCCTCTGGTATCGAAATACGCGCTAATCTTCCAAGATTCATTGACGATATTTTTGTGTTAATATCGCTAATTTTTGTAGTTGCGTCGAGAAGTTTCGTGTTTAAATCTCGAATTTCTCCGCCGTACACTGATGTATCGAATTTTTGACGAGCTAATTCACGTACAACGTTAATTTCCTCGTTGATTTTAGTAATATCCTCGTTGATTTTTTTCGTTTTCTCGCTGAGATCATCGTATGATGTTTTATCGCTTTTCTGACTCATTACGATATTTATTTCGGTAATATCGGCGAGAATATTAGTAATATCCTCGCTGATTTTTCTTACTCTCTCGCTAAGATCGTCATGCGATGCTTGATCGGCTTTTATCTTTGCTAGTTCGTTTGCGGCGGAGGAAGTATCGCTGGATGTTTTTATGTCCTCGTCAAATTTTTTGCTAAATATAGCTAAGGCATCGTCGAGTTTTTTAAGATCGTTATTTAGCCTGTTAAGTCTTTTTGTCACTCTGTCCTGAAGATCGTCGTATAATGTTTTATCGGCCTTTAGAAGCAACGTTGCTGATAGCTCGTTGTCCTTTTTTTCCACATCCGCGATATTAGCCTTCAGGGGTAACTTCGCTATAATATCGGCGATATCAGCGATGGATTTTGATACTGAATCTGACAGGCTAGTAAATTGATTAATGCGATCGTTATATTCGTCTCGCTTGATTATATCAGTTATTTTCACGTTGCTTGTTTGTAATCTTCCTTCGCGGCTCTGAAAAACAGCAACTTCACCAGGATCCACTTCTGACAGCGATAGAAGATTGTTAATATCATCCCTGGTTGCGAATTTTGATAGATCGACGTCAGTCACTTCTGCTTCCTTCTTCCTGTAGATAAATCTACCGTAAATATCAACCATGATATTTATCTATGGCATATTCAAATACGATTCTATGATACGGACCGGATGATTTTGAAATTGCGTCGAGGACGTTAATTGATTCTGGGCCGCATATCGGTGGATCCATTAACGTCTGCGTCGGAAGTGTCGAATACCAAATTGGAATATTTAACTTTGACACGTAATCGATAAATTCTTTTGGTGGCGCTAGTCCGTATGAGTCAAAGTAAACAACTTCGCGTGGATTAATCGCGTAGGCGACCCAGTGTGTACCAGGGCCGGTCTTTGAATCGAGATTTATTATTCCTGTCTCGGTAGGGTTTTGGTTTTTCTGGTAGTTGATCCCGCATAAATACGCCTCTGAAAAATTTTATTTTTTTATTCTTTGCTTCGTTGAATAAATCTAAATTTGAGGCTGGTAGGCTAATTTCAGACCGGATCCGTACGGGGGTCGTCTTAGATAAAGGCCGGATCCGTACATGGGAGGTCGTCTTAGATAGAGGCCGCTTCCCTTTTTTTTACCGTATCGCCCTCCCATTACTTTATGCGCTAATTTAGAACCTACGGCTCCAACCGCACCTAACCCTAGTGCTTTTGCACCCGCTATTAACGCGGTGATAGCGGCTAGGAAAGGGAAAATTCCGCCCGTTTTGACCATATCTCTGATGGCACCTATACTAAGATTCACATGAACGCCGGAATTCGCTGATTTTGCTTTGGTGAATCGTTCACGTTGATTTTTAGTTAGCGACAGTTTGTTAGGACCGCCCTGAATTTGATCATTTTTCAGGGTTAATTTCGTACCGCATCGCTTTGCTGTTGCTGTTTGGAGTTTTTTCATCTGACCCGGGGTCAGAGTTACGCTGACGTGTTCGTATGGCATATTAATAATCGTTTAATCTAAATTTAGAAAATCTTAAAAATCTTCGATTTTAAAGTTACATTTTCTCAACAGGAGCGTCTATAATTCTCATTCTGCCACTAATTCCCTCCAAGATCATTGTTCTATCGCTGAGAATCACCGCAACTGCTTTATATAAATTATTTCCTGTGCGAATTCTAGCCTTGAAATGGATATCAACGACGGATTGTTTTACCAAATCGAGATGTTCCAGGGAAAAGTAATAGATAGGATAGCGAGTATTAAAATCCAGCTGCGATATTTGCAATCCGGTATCGATATTTTGATCACGACCCATGAAACACAACAAGCAATGATACGCGCGAGCTGTCGAATAATTTTCAAAATTAATTGATATTTCCTCTGATGGTTCTTGTTGGCCATTTACTCTCAGTGATATGTTTGTTGCGTGGATACTATCAAATATCATGTGGCTGTACATTTGATGATATCTTCGCGTGTGCAAAAAAGCAATAAAGATATGCCTAGGTGCAGAGGTACCTTGCTGCGATGCAATACGCCAGGTAAAATCACCATCAATATCGGTATTTGTGGAATCTGTTGTTGTCAGCCATGACATGACAGATTTACCGCCTTGGTTCATAAATGACAATAATTTTTCTTCCTCGATTATTGACGGGGTTATTGCTGGCATCCACAAAGTAAATTTGAGTAATTTTACCTGGCCGCCATTATTCGCGGCATCATTGGCATGTGGCAAATTAGTAGCGGGATCAATAGTACCTTGTCGCCAGATAGCATCATCGCTATTTCCTTTTCTGACAAATGTTACGGTGTGTTTTGCTCCGTAGATGGTTTTCCTGAAATGTCTGCAAAATCCAAATATGTGGGATAGCGGAATAGCACAAGAGAATCTTCTGCGACCTCCTTGCAGCATAAATTTTCGCGTGGTAAATCCGAGATTATGATCCTGATTAGCACTAATAATCATATCTTCGATATTTGCAAAGGGGGCGGGATTAGCGGCACGATCATTGGGCTGTCTGACGATAAACGGCCTATTATCGGGATGATCCGAATTATCTTTGGCAAACATCATACTAGGGCCAGCTGATCTAGTAAAATCATCTGAGTATCTGGCTAGGCCTATTATCGTCGTTGCCAAATCAACATCATTAGTAATTGACTCAATCTCTCTTCCGTCGATCATGTAAGTAGCGTTCTTGAATAATGCCATAATGCCGTTGTTAACAAATCCGACTCTAAAATCTGCTCCATAGGCTGTATTATCCGTTTTAATAACTTCCCCAACAACTTCGATATATGCCTCAGATGGAAGAAAATATCTTGTTGTATCGTGAACCTGAATTTCCAAGCGATTAGATGTATTTGGTTCAACTGCATCGTACGAGAAATACTGGAAATCTCGCACGGATGTGTCTCTGCCTACAGGCTCGTCCATGTCGAACACTTCATTTGACACTTGTGCGAACATTTATTAATAAGAATTTCATCTAAAACGAAGACCACTGCCTGAAATGAAGCTTGTATTTGCGACTTCCTGTGCTAGATTTGCGTTAGCAACTTCCTGTGCTAGGTCATTTATTTTTTTATTTGCCGCGTCGTTTATGGCCTTACTGATCTCGGGTGGCATTTCGGTGGTGCTAGGTAATTTGACGGGTTGTTTTTTACGCGTTAAATTTAATATTTTACTTTTGACAACATCGTAGCCTTTAGTGGCCAAATTACCGATACCAGAAATGACAGTCTCGCCGATCTTTCCTATTGCTTTTGACGCGAACTGCTTAGCTGCGGGTCCGATTTTAGGGACTACTCGCGTGACGAAACTTTTAACGATGTCACCGAGTCCATTGCCGTGAATATATTTATATACAGGCAATCGAGAGTTAACTATGCGGACCTGTCTGGGTCTGCGCTGATGTTTGTAAACAATCATGTTATTTCAATTGTGTTGTTTTAATCGATGAGTTCGTCAACGAGTTCTTTGTAAATATAGGAGTCGATGACACCACCGCGGAATAATCGCTGACAAATATCTGAAGCCTCGTTGATTATTTCATGAGAGTTATTTCCGGCTCGTTTTCCTCCGATTAATACTTCGAGGCGAGACACGTCGTTGACAACGCTGTCAGGGCAAATGGTATATCCGCTTCCTGTCTTTGGGCTTAGTGATTTTTTTCTTTCTTCTCTTTCCTTATATTCTTCAACCTCCTTTAAAAAATTAAGATATCCGTGATCAAATTCATTTATGTGCTTTCTTAAACTAGCAAAATAAACCATCGCCGGCCATATTGCCGGTGAGAACTTATTAAATTTCTTTTTCAGATACACTGATCTATTTATCGGAGAAGGATCCGCAGCAACTATCAATCTAGCATAATCGTCTTTGAGAAAATCAATACTATCTTCTTTAAAATAATAATCGGCAGTTACATGAGTTTCAGGTGTTTTGTGTAAAGATGCAATTTCTTCCTTAGTAAATTTTCGATCTTGGGGGGGGTATTCTTCAGTTACCATTTGAACTTTTTCGTCACTTGGTTGATCTATTGGTTCCTGAGGTTGACTTCTTATTTTTGGTCTGGCCCCTAATTCTTGTGGTTGAATATCTTCTTTTAATTTTGCTTTTCCCTTCCGTGAAGATTTAGCTTTTTCTTCCCTCTCTTGTCGTCTCTTTTCTTTCGCTTGTTGCTTTTCTTCTTTTGCTTGTTGCTTTTCTTCTTTTGCTTGTTGCACATTATAGTTATATGTTTCCTTTGCGGCTGTTAAAAATCTTCTGTAATATGGATCCGTTTCTCTCGACTGTGGTTTTCCCGTGTAAACTTTATATAACATACTATACCAATCTTTACGGTTTTTGTATCTTCCTTTTCCTTTATCAGTCAGATATTCTCCTCGACCATCAAAATAATTTTCCGCAAATTGACCAAATTGATCTATATTACTATACAGCGTAGAGAGCGGTTGTGATATTATTTCCCATCCCGCCTCGGTGAAATTTTCTCTTAAATTCTCGATATTAAACTTCCCTTTTCCTACTCTAGGTTTTCCTACTCCAGGTTTTCCTTTACTTATTTTAAAACCAATTGCAGGTTGTTGCCCGCGTTGTTGTGCTAGTATTGCTAATCGCTCCGGTAATACTCGTGATTGTTCCTCAATACCTTTCAACATGGGAAAAATTCCACTTTTCATGATATCCTTGTCTCTTTTCTCACCATATACGACTCGCTCGGTTGTTTCGGTAACTGGTTTTAACCATTTTGACGATACCTCGGCAATTCCGAATTCTGTGTCTTCGTGTGCTCGGACATTTTTCTTATATAATTGTTTTGCCAGGATAAGTTTCTTTAGTGACGCTAATTTTTCTCGCGCTAATCTGGCAGAATGAGGCTCTCCAACTGTGCTAGTTTTCGGACTCATATTATTTTCAAGTATATTATTTTAATGCGACGTAAAATTGGCCAAAGCAGCCCAAAGATGCAAAATTAAATTAACACAAAAAAATATCCCCGGACCCCCCCCCCCAGAAAATCTTCCTTTGCAACTTGCCCAAATGCACACAAAAATTGCACTCGGCGGGGAATTTACGCAAATTAATTTTCGTAGGAAGGTTTATTTTTGAAATCTGAGGCTTCTACGGAGAAAGTTCTCGTAGGAAGGTTTATTTGGTCTGGAACGTCTGGTCTGTAGAACTTCCCTGCTGCTGGCTATTCTACATATCCTGGAGATTTGATGGTGGATATGGCATCATTTGTACAAATATGAAAGTTCTTCATTCTGTTCAGAGGTTTTTAAGATGCTGTTTAAAGGTTTTTCTATTTTAAGTAATGTCAGCCATATCTGACAGTGGATCTGACTACTTGGCACAAATTTTGAAAGCCCCTTTTGGCAATGAGAACTTTTTGCCAAATCTCGTCAAATTCTGCTGAGTGATTGTCAAGACGTCAGTTTATTAAATTATAAAATTAACCCTTTACCTTATGCATGCATCTTTGGACACCTCTACTCCATTCGCATGGGAGCGCCTTTTGACGCCGGTTTTTCATAGCGCCACCTTCGGGGAAAACCCCCTATTAGATACTACATTCATTTCTGTGAATGACAATTACATCAGATCACGTGGTCACTGTTTATACACTGGTCAATATCTGCTATTTAAAGTAACTGGGTTGTAATCTACACTCTCCAAAATGGCGGTCACGGATTTCATTCAGCATGTACTAAGTTTTCATGATTAGAATCACAACTATGAAAGATCAATAACCTAGGTAAAGGCTTGATACTAATGCAGGCAGCAATTAGTTTTTATAAATTATCAAATTCAGATGACTAAGTGATGTAGACACAGACGAAAAACTTGTAAATTTTGAGTATGAGAAATGGCAGCTACGGTTGGTCACGCGGCCTCACTGATATGATGGTGAACGAGTTCTCTCAAGATTATAAAGCACATAAAAAATTCTTCCATAAAAAAAAAAATTTACACAGCTATAACAATCGGACTTTACTCTTAAATTTTTCCACACATAATAGATGTGTACCAAAAATGTAAAAATGGTTAAAATTGCTGTTAAACGTAACATACACTACATTGCTTAACAGTTAACAGGGATGCCTATGCGTATGGAGTCAAACAGGTAACAGGTGTTCTATTTATAGTGCGCTGCACTTTGTAACTATGCTCTTTGAGGTAAAGGGTTAAAAGCGATTCATGCCAGCATGCTTTCAGTCAAATCTGGTCAAATTCTGTTCAGTGGATTTGGAGAGTAAGCAATTTAAATGTTTTCTATTTCAAGCAATGGCAGCAATAACTGCTTGAGCTCACCATTTTTCAAATTTTAAAACCTTCATGAAGGACGTTCTCCGCCAAATTGGAATAAAACTCGACACAATGGCAATGGCTGACAGACATATTGATGAAAAAGATGCTCAGGACGATACCATAATATAGCTTGGTTAAGTGAGCTAAAGATTTGGTTTATATAATCCCATTTCACAATAGATCATAGCCAATGAGCCCAATGTCCATCAGTTACTACTTGTGCCATCATATTATTACTGCACACAAAGTCTGGTTTAAAAATACTTTAAAATATCAAATGAAACTGTAAAATCTTATCTTTTAGCCCCTCCCAGTGACACCAGGAAAGGAGTCATGGTTACCATATCAACAAAATAACTACCAAGGTTTGTTAAAATCTACCCACAGTTTAAGAGATATGGTAGCAGAGACAGACGAATGGTACTGACAACTAATATCCCCACGCTGAAGTGTGGATTTTTCCATATTCTGATCTGCACAACCAGGCAAGTACAAAATAGTCACCTGAGTTCCTGCAGTGCATTTTCACGAGTATCTGGACTAGTCAACTCCACTATCCACTGGTAAATTTTATCTCTGTCAATCTGAGGCATCACTGGGGGAGGAGGTCCACCTTGCATAGGTCCCCCAGAGGTGTTGGGCTGCTGAGGATTCATCATGCGAGGTGGCTGTAATGAGCAATATATTGCAGACTGAATTCAGAATAAAAAAAGAGTGAAATTATGTCTAAAATCCTACCACCAGCAAACAGGCAGCATGTTATGCAGAAAAGAACAATTATCTTTTTGAAACTTTTTCTAAAAACCAAATTACAAACAGAAGGACAAGCTCTAGATTTAAAAATATCATGCTGATAAAAAAAAAACAGCACAAAAATATCTAAAACTGGTGACTGCTTCTGATGGGACGACTACACCTAAGAGCAGGGGAAAGAAACCTGGTCAAAGAAAAAGGACAGTGAACGAATGAACACGAATGGACAAAACATCAAACACAGACACAAATACAGACAGGTGCACTAAGACCAATGATGAATTAAGGCCTAAAAAATAGGTACATTATTTAACTTATATTGTTTTCAGCTTTTACTTCTACTCCTTCATATTTTATCCCTTTCTGTGTTGTATGTACAATTCTTAAATATTCATTTGTGGGGGTAGATGGTTTGGTTTTAATTAAATTCTGACATGCTGAACAATAAAATATAAAACTTATTATTTTAAAGACTGTATTTTCATTCACTCACAAGAAAATGAGCAGTGTGGTTAAAAAATAAGAACAGCTTATCAGCACTATTGCAAGCAATCAAAATATACCAACATATACCGTGCAACTAGTAGTCGCTACTTGATTGACCAAGATATCCTACTTACAAATTTCAATGTTTTTAATGAACATATAATATATACAGTGTAATATAATTTTAGTAGTAATACATTTGTTGTATATAAGAGTTATTGCCCTTGAATAATCATCACCCACACACACACACAGCAAAGTATAAATACTGTACTACAAAACAAAAGAAAAAAATAAAATAACCAACATCAGTATAAAATCAATTGAAATTAATGGAAATAAAGGTATAATAAGTTATAGAAGTAGAATTTGTGTTTAAACCTTTGTTCCAGTATTATATATTTTTGTTCCAGTACTTTTGTTGGTTCCAGCATGTTTTAATTTGTTCTGGTAAACAGTGTGACCCACAAGACAATACAAACTTCTGTGTTAAATAGGATACCTGGCATTCTTCTCAGCTAACATTTAGTTTTGCTTAACGTTTATTTACAACCCAAAATAATGAAATACAGCAAAACCTTCATTTTTTTGGAAGGCTGGGACAGTAATTTGAATTAGTCCTACAATGTAAAACCTCGGTCTTGATATTTATGTTTTGGCCGTTGAGGTCTTACTGCCTAAATGATGGCACTGTGTAGTATGTTTTCATGTTGACTGACATCTTAACGAAAGTCAAATTTTCAGGAATATCTCACACACTTGACAGCCCATATCAGCGCTTTTCTACAAAATTAAAGTTATAATGTATTAGTAAGACTTTACTTACTCTGATGTCTTTTTCCTAAGAAATTCAAGTTCTTACACAAGCAAATGGACCTGTTTTCAAGTTCTTTTGGCCAACATTTCAGTTGGCTGGAAAGCAATGGAAGCCAGGAATGCCAAAATCAAGTTAAGTATTATTCTTTGACAAAATGAATAAAAATATATTATGCCTACTGGAACTATAAGCAACATTTTGTTTTATTCAAGAAATATATTCCCCCACAAGAACCTACTTGAACATATGTCGGCATACCTCAACTACTGTCACATTTCAACAAATTCAAATGTATGTCAGTTGAACATGAAAATGCATCCATTTGCTAGTGTCAGATTATGATTCCACCAGGATAAAAACAGCACAGTAAGTATATTCAAAGATCTTGGAAACGCTTAATTACGCGTATTTGGACACCAATTTTTGATCTGGGACGCAGAAAATCACTGAGGCGGGAGTTCTCCGTACGCATGTAATAGGTGTGCAGCAAAATTCAAAGACTTGCCAGTCCTGCTTCAGCCACCTGCTTCCTGGGAAAATGTGTTGATCAATTAGCTGTGCTGATATTTACAATGACAGAATTCAGTGACCAAAAGACCCCTTGATATATACGTGTTGCCACTGCATAAGAGTACATAAAAAAGGACATGATGCAATAGCTGGGCGGCAAGTTCAAAGGCTTTGACTGGCAGCTGGGTGGGAATATGTTGATATTTACAGTGACTGAATTCAGAGGCAGAAAGACCCAGACATGTACATGTGGTCATTTATAAAAGTACACCAAATAAACAACTTTAGCTTTCGTTATTGTGCTCATTTCCAGTGTAGTGGAATAAGCAGTACACGTGACCTCAGAATCAAGACATGTTGAGACGTAGACAAAATGCCATTCATAAGTTGGCTGACAAGTCGCCTAAAAATGTAAGCTTCGCCTTCTTCTGTTAGGAAAGCGAAAATGACTTCACCCTGTGATTATTTAATCGGTACATTGACTGACCATACCATATTTTTTTTTAATGCCCCTTGCCTTAGCCCAGTTAGTTCTAGTGTTGTAGCGAAATGTATTCATCAAGGCATCAGTAGCTAGGCCTAGTTTTTATATCAATTACGTTGACAAACTCTTGCCCATTCTCAAGCATTATGTTTTGATAGCTGATTGACCATTAACCCTTTTCCGAGTAAGGTAGCAACTATCAATTTCCTGCATGCTACCCTTTGATGATAAAACATACAAACTTGTGTTTTAAGATCAGAATTGGTGATCTGGATATATATTAACTGCCTCTTATACACTATTTCGTCATAAAATTAGTTTGAAACTGTAAGTGAACCAGTAGGCCTAATGGGAAATAATGGCGGACTTCGCTAAGTCTGGGATGTACCAGTTTCTTAGATTGTCTGTTTGCTTAAATCATCGGGCAAATATGCTCAGAAAAAAATATACAAATCATTGAAACCAAAGCCTAGTTATTATTTTATTAAAGATTTAACTTTAAAATGCAAATTATGTATGTCAGAAATGTATGGGACAATGCTATGTTGTGTAATCTGCGAGATGCGCTTTACGGTCTAAGCTGTTTTCTGACTTGACATGGGAAAAAACAGCAAAGCAGATACTATTTATTTGCCTAAAATTACTACAAGTATGTATAGAAATAAATAAACCATAAATTTGTGATCCTGTCAGTGGACTGTTGTAATAAAGCTATATTATAGTGAGCGATTACATTACGAAAACCTCTTCATCTAAAAACAGATGCACTCACGTCTGTGTTGGTTCTGTAGGAAAGAAGGGACTGCAACGTTTGATGGTAGGACTCCCATTTTCACCAAAATGGGAGTCCTAGACTCCTAGTTTTAAAATCCTAGCGAGACCTCTGATATTAATTACACATTAATTTGTGGAAGAGTGTCAATGGTCTGCCAAGTGTGTGAAATATTCCTGAAACTTTGACTACTCGTTCCGATGTCAACTGATATCGGAACACGCTATACAAGGTCGTTATTTGGGCAGTAAGACATAGCAGTAAACATGTGATACGTCTTATATTCTAGGACTATAATTAGTCCTACAATGTAAGACATTGCATGGAAGGTCACTTACAGTTCCAATAGGCATAATATATTTTTATTTGTTTCTTTAAAGAATAATATTTAAACTTAACCAGATTTCGTCATTCCCGTCTTTCATCACTTTCCAGCCCAAAAAAATGTTGGCCAACAAAACTTAAAAACAGGTCCATCTCTTTTGTGAGAATCTGAATTTATTAGATAAAAGACATCAGAGTAAGTCAAGTCTGACTAAAACATTATGACTTTACTTTGTAGAAAAGCATCGTTATTTTAGTTGGCAGTTGTGAGTTATTCCTGAAAATTTGACTTTCGTTACGATATTGGTCCATCAAAACATGCTACACAGCGCCGTTAGTTAGGCTGTAAGACCCTGGCGTCCAAAATTTAAATATCAGTGTCGAGGTCTTATATAAAGAACTGGGACTACAATTAGACAAGTTGTTCTCCGCACTTTTATCTGAGTGGGTGGTAGCCACCAGTCATGTCAGAAATGAAAAAGGTGGAGAACAAACGTGTTGGTCAAGGATTTTAATGCTAGTATATTACAGAAAAGGTTTTTTTTTTGAGTTGTCACACAGTTTCGTCGTATTTTATATAAAAAAAACGTCAGACTCGTGTGTGCCACCAACACAAAATTGGTTCAAACCAAGTATACAATATCTAGTCTACATACAACATTGTGCATCCTGGGTTCTACTTCCTGTACAATTTTGTTGATTTTTAATACAATTACCTGCTGAATGTTCATATTGTTCATTTTATATCTGATAATTTCGTGACAGACCGTTGCTTCAAATCATTCTGGTTGTTTTCCTTTCCTGCCGGCGAAGAGAGTTGTGTTAAATTACAATAGCACTCATGAATTACATCCGAAGGATATACCATTCTGAGTGCTTCTTAGGAATGCCTTTATCTTGATCTACATGGCTAAAATGCATACGTATCTCTTGTCTCATAAGTATTAAGTGGTCCATGTTTTGCGAGTGAAACATAATTCTGAGAAATTTTGAAGAAAGCGCAAATAATTTGTTATAAGTCATATAAGTAAGAACATCTCAACAGCGATTACAGTTAAATCAACAGAGAAAGATATAGTTTTTCATTGATTTGAGATTTATCTGGGAATTAGTACCACACATTGATCCATCCTGCGCAATAACAGTATCTCCCTAATTAAATATATGTACACTCATTTTTCTCAATTTACTGGAGTTATAACTTTGATTTTATCGCATGAAATTTAAAAAAAAAAGTACGCATAATTTTTCTCATGAGATTGAAGCATTAGTGTACTAATGAGTGGTGGGGTTGAGCGGACGGGGCGGTTGCCCGGGGCACCAGAGGTCTCTGGGCGCCTAAACCCCTTTTTGTCTTCATCCCTTTTTATCTTCATCGTCGCCTGGGTAGTTCATTTGTTTTCTTGTTTTTGGGCGACTGGGCAATACATGCATCTCGCCGTAAGTCGCTCGCGGCGAGATACCCGTGCACGATGTGCATGGATACTTTACCCCTGGTCGTGAACATTTTTTGCTGTATTTATTTTATCTCGTTTGCCCGGCAACTTCAATCCCTCTAGCCCCACCCACATCACACAAACACGAACTAGAAAATGCATACAGACGTATAATTAAGAGTGGTTACTTTGTATCTTTACATACATGGTAAAATGTTGTTGTTGTAGGGTTTAACGCCATTTTTCAGCACATGATAGGCTATACATGGCGGCCAGTATTAATGGTGGAGGAAGAACCCGGGAAAACACCGGAAAGAACCACCAACCCACGAGAAGCTACTGGCAAGCTTTCTCACATACCCACGTTGGCTGAATCCCAGACTCGAACCCACGCAGACAGAGGTGAGATGGTAGTGATCCGTAACGGACAGCACTTTAGACCACTCGGGGCCCCTACATGGTAAAACTGAAACGCGTCAGAGCCTGCAGTGAGTACTAATTGACTTTCACCATGTCCAGATTCAGATGTAACAAAATAAAAAATATGAGCTCCCCTTCACAATGCTTGCTTGCTATGAGTTAGTGGCTGTCGTGAAGCCTGCAAACCTTGATTTTTAATTGTATTTATTTAAATGATTAGATAAAGAGGACTTTACTTGTTCGAATCAAGCACTAAAATGTCCGCCATTTTCTTACTGTTAATTTCAGTTGGTTTGTCTCGGTGCTCTTTTAGGACTGTTACGAATCAATGCTCTTAAAATAAATAACAGAAAAGAGTGTACGACAACAAACATTTGAAAATTAATAACTAATAATTGATTTCCCTAGAATACAAAGTGAAAATGAGATAAAAGAACTTCAGTATTGCGAATTACATGCCCCCCCCCCCAAAAAAATCAAAGAATTACAGACACAAGAACTAATAATTTCAGTTCCTAAATAAAACTCAATACAAGTCTAGAATAAATCCAAAAACTGACGACGATGATGTGTATGTTATAGCTCTTAGTATGTTGATGTGCCAACAGTCTTTTGTTGAATCACAGAAATATAATTCCAGGTTTGAATACAGTATAAATTCCAGTGAATGTCTCTATCCAAGAATTTCATCAGAGATTCTTTTATATTTCCAGAGAAAATAATCACTTGAATTCAATAATTTGAAGAAATGATGTTCATCCCAACTGGACATAACATAATAGAACTTGAATGTGCTAGATGTTAAAAGCACGAATGATAAAATTTTCCTAGTTTACAATAAGCATTTTCTAAAGAGAAAAAACAAACAACAACAAAAAAAACATTACCTAATGGAAACTAACCTTCTTGAATGATCCTAATGTTTACAAAACAATAACCTGGATTATGTATAATTCACTTAGGAAATTCCAAAATCTAGGCCCAAATAAACATATTTACACCTATTAATAATAATACTGATTTTAAACCCATACATATAGAGAATAATTTAGCTATGTATTTTCTCTGGTTCTTCCTCCACCATTAATACTGGCCGCCATGTATAGCCTATCATGTGCTGCAAAATGGCGTTAAACCCCACAACAACAACAACAAAAGCTATGTATTAGTTGTTTACAATGAATAAAATAAAATAAAAATCAATTAGGTCAAGCAGAAATGAACTCAGTTTTTGGACAAGGTCAAATCCAACATACAATGTTACATTACAATCGCAAGTAGTGAAATAAAATAAAATAAAACTAACAAACAAAGCAAATTAAATATACATAAAAGGGCTAATAAAAAGTCCACATGTCATTTTATTCACAAATAGTAACAGCTGATGGTGACTGATGACGCTGTGGAGAAATGACGAAAGAAAATACCAGTTACATAAAATATTATCTTTAATTGCAACTATGTATGTACATTAGTGGTTTAATGGAAGCAAGGAAGAATAAGATTAATGGACGGTCTTGAATACACGTTAGTAGTGAGTAGGGATAGTATAGGGTCTATGGGACTTATCATTAAAAACACCCCTGGGACAATATAGGGTCTATGTAAATTTAACATGGACAAAAATCGTGAAACAATATAGGGTCTATGGGAATTAACATGGCCAAAAACCCCTGGGACTGTATAGGGTCTATGTAAATTTAACATGGCCAAAAACCCCTGGGACTGTATAGGGTCTATGTAAAATTGAAACAGGGAGGGTCTCTATTTTTAAAAAAAAAACAAAATAAAAAAGGGGTAGGCAATGAAAAGGCTATCTCTTTTCGAGAAATATGGGGGCCCTGAAAAGGGCCTTTGGGTTTTTTTCTTCTTCTTTTAACTTCTTAACTTTTTCCACCATCCTCTTATTTTGTCCATCATTCCTTTCTTCTTTTTCTTTTCTGTTTCCGGCATCCAGTCCGGGTGACCCATGGCTC
The DNA here is from genome assembly GCA_028554795.2 of Sinohyriopsis cumingii. Classification (NCBI taxonomy): domain Eukaryota; kingdom Metazoa; phylum Mollusca; class Bivalvia; order Unionida; family Unionidae; genus Sinohyriopsis; species Sinohyriopsis cumingii. Next base: position 102,902,318 of record CM068840.1, on the reverse strand, counting down.
GGAACTTCGCCTGTATTTTCATCCAGTTGTTATTCAGTTGGTCGAATTCTAATTTCTTCTTCTTATTCTGTTCTTCCTTTCTTTCTTTAGTCCACCTTTCCTTTATGTTCTCTACTTCTTGGGTCAGCACTCTTTTCATAAGTTCCTCGGCTTTTATAAGTTGGTCAACACCCCATTTCACAAAAGACCACTCACTCCAAGCTAAGATATCTTGTAGGAAGCATCTTACTAATGTTGTATTATCTAGAGCTTCCTTCAAGCTACCTACTCTTACATAGGGAGGGTTAATTAATCCTCTTATTTTCTTCACTTCTTCTTGTAACATACCGTCAAGGAGATTCATAGCTAGTTTCAGACTCCTCACTTGTCTGGTCACAAAATCCCTTGTAACTGGACATTTCCATTCCTTTTCTACTCTTTCTACAACATATACTCCATCTACTATCCAGTAATAACAGTGTCTCAAGTTGTTGAACAGGTCAGATACAGCTACCATTTTCTTTCCGTTATTCCGTAGAATGGTGCGAACGACCAACACTGTGGGTTCTTATAGTGAAAGCGCGGACGTGATGGAAAACATCCCCTAAAAACATAAAATGGATCTTACCTAGATCATGACCGAACAACGCGCGGACGTGAAGGAAAACATCCCCTACTTTTTCATTTCATATAATAAAACCCTAACTATACTCTTCACATACGCTAAGAAACAATAAATAAACCCATAATCTACTATTCGCACAAACATACCTTTACTCTTACAAACACAAACACACAAACACATACCCTCACATTTTTTAAAAAAAGAGTTAGTGTTTATATTCACACTACTCTACCTACACACATTGGCAAATCGATAGTTATTTCTTTTCTAGAGTATTGGGTAGCCCTTAAAAGGGCTGTTGGTTTTTTTTGAACTCCAGATGCACCTATCTAATGGTTGCACCTTCCTGGCCTGGCGCCACACACGCATCTTTGACTCCAGTCTCTTTTTACTTTTTGTCTTGAGAGTGCAGAGGCGGGATGATTCGCTTCAGCACCCCAATCCTCTGTCTCGGGAATATTGTATGACATCCTCTCTCCTATTTTCTTTTCCTCTTCTTCCCTCTCTCTTCTCTCCTCCTCTTCCTTCTTTATTCTTGCTTCTTCTACGATAGCCTCCGCTGATAGTTCGTTTACTATGCGCCTGACATATTCCAGGTGCATCTGGAATTCTAGCAGCTTCACAATTCTGGTGTTCATTCTTCTGGTGGTGGTGGTGTTGATCATTCAACAAGGGTAGCTGGACTGCCGAACGAGTTTCAATTTATACTGAAAGCGCGGACGTGAAGGAAAACATCCCCTAAAAACATAAAATTCATCTTACCTAGATCATGACCAAAAAACAACAACAACGCGCGGACCTAAAAGAAACACTCTCTCACTTTTTTATGCTACCCATCACTATTGTAAAATTTTTTATAAATCACTTCAATTGACTATCCACAGTAGTGAATGGGGGCACCCTACGGACAATGGGAATTACCATTAAAAACACCCTTGGGGCACTCTACGGACAAGGGAAATTTAACATGGAGAAAAATCGTGGGGCACTGTACGGACAAGGGGATTTAACATGGGAATAAATCGTGGGTCACTCTACGGACAAGGGGAATTTAACATGGCGATAAATCGTGGGTCACTCTACGGACAAGGGGAATTTAACATGGGATTTTTTTTTTTTTTTTTTTAAATTTTTTTAAAAAAGGGGTAGGCAATTCAAAGACTATCTCTTTTCGAGATATATGGCTGGCCCTGAAAAGGGCCTTTGGGTTTTCTTCTTCTTCTAATTTCTTCTTTTCCTCCACCAAGTTCTTATTTTATCTCCTACACTCTTCTTCTCTTTCTTTTTTTTCTTCTCCTCCTCTTCTTTCTTCTCTTCCTCCTCTTCTTTCTTCTTCTTCTCATTTTCTTCTTCTTTTTCAATTTTTTCATTCCATGCTCTCATCCTTGTCCTTTCCTCTTCATCCTCCTTCTCCTCCTTTATTTCCTTCATCACACCACTTATCATATCCTTTGCTTTTCTTAAATTATTAATTTCCATTTTTACTCTATGCGGACTATAAGAATAGTGATCTTCAACTAGTCGTACGAGCATTTGTACTATCATTCCCAAATTGTCAAGGACGTCTTGCAATGATTGAAATTTATCCAGGTGGTTTGAAGCCATCTTCTGTGAAGAATGGTTTGAACGACGAATACTATGGGTTCTTATACTTAAAGCGCGTACGTGAAGGAAAACATCCCCCTAAAACATAAAATGGATCTTACCTAGATCATGACCAAACATCGCGCGTACGTGAAGGAAAACATCCCCCTACTTTCTCATTTCATATAATATAACCCTAACTATACTCTCCACATTTTGCTAAGAAACCCATAATCTACTATTCACACAAACATACCTGAGCTCTTACAAACACACAAATACATACACTTCCACTATTAATAAAGAGTTAGTGTTTATTTTCACACTACTCTACCTACACACATTGGCAAATTGATCGTTATTTCTTTTCTAGAGTATTGGGTAGCCCTGAAAAGGGCTGTTTTGTTTGGAACTTCATGGACACCTGGTTAATGGTGGCACCTTCCAGGCCTGGCGCCACATACACATCTTATCCCCCAGTTACTTTTTACCTTTTGGGGGGAGAGAGCAGAGGCAGGATATGTCGCTTCAGAATCCCAATTTTCACTCTCTGGGATTCTGAAATTTTTTCTTCTCTCCTTTTCCTCCTCCTCTTCTTTATATCTTCTTTCCTCCTCTTCTTTTTTTCTTCTTTCCTCCTCTCTTATCCTTCCCTCCTCGACAATGGCTTCAGCGGCCAGTTCATTTAATATGCGCCTGGCATATTCCAGATGCACATGAAGTTCCAACAGTTTCTCCAGTCTCGTGTTCATTTTTGTTGTTGATCAATCAACAAGGGTAGCTGGACTGCCGAACGAGTTTCAATTTATACTGAAAGCGCGGACGTGAAGGAAAACATCCCCCTAAAAACATAAAATTCATCTTACCTAGATCATGAACCAAAAAAAAAAAAAAAAAAAAAATAACAACGCGCTGACCTAAAAGAAACACTCACTCACTTTTTATGCTACCCATCACTATTTTAAAATTTTTTATAAATCACTTCAATAGACTATCCACATACACAAAGCAATCCAATCTAACCCCAAATATACACCTCAAACAGCCCAAAAAAAACAAACATCATTTTAATCTACTATCCACACCAACCTATTTTTTTCACTTACAAACACAATCACACAAACACATACCCTCACATTTTTTTTTAAGAAAGAGTTAGTGTTTATTTTCACACTACTCTACCTACACACACTGGCAAATGGATCGTTATTTCTTTTCTAGAGTATTGGGTAGCCCTGAAAAGGGCTGTTTTTTGTTTTGCTATGGCATTCTTTTTTAGTTTCTAAGAATGCGATGTCCTCTGAGGATAGACTTTCTGGCGATAGGTCTGCTTCTTCGGAAAGAGAAGAAGAATTCTTTGGTGTCGATACGACAATCGACAAAGCCTCTGTCAGCTTCAGGTTGCTGCTGCTGTTGCTGTTGTTGCTGCTGTTGCTGCTGTCTCTGAAGTCTGTACTTCTCTGTCCATTCTTCTTTCTCCCTGTTCATTTCTTCTCTGAAGAGCTCTTCTATCAGGTCTTCAGTGATTTTTAACATTCTCACATTCTCTATTTCTTCTGGTTTCGGTATCAGACTGTGTCTGACCCTATGCAGATTCACGTAGGCTTCGTTGAGCTTAGCTAGTTTGGAGCACATCTTCTTAGGAGGATGAGTCGACAATGGATGGCTAGACTGGGAACAACCCGGTTCTTAAAGTTAAAGCGCGGACGTGAAGGAAAACATCCCCCACACGGTTTTCGAGCCGCAACGTTCATGAGAGGGATAGTAAGAAATGAAAGAGCATCAATCCAACATTCTTATAGCTAAACAAACCACAAAGGCATTTTTTTCTAAACACAACATTTTTTATTCAAAAATCACTTAACACTAAACAACAGCATTTTTAACAATAATCCAACACTTTAACATCAAACAATTTTTTTCAAATCACAAACATTTTTCTCAATGCACAATCTACTTTAAACAGGGTTGACAACGTTGTGAATGAAATTGTGATTTCCACTGTTGGAAATCATTAGGCCATTGATGGACACTACGTTTCCTAGCTTGAGACAAAAGATAAGCATAATGGTCACAAAACCATCGATCTACTTTCACATCGTTTCTAGCAGAAGAACGAGGATCGAAATGAGTCACTAAATGTTCTAAGGAATAGCCCAGGCTGCGATGATGCAGAAAATACACACAGTATTGTCCACACACCAAGGAATCTGTGCCTTGTAATTTCACGTTATTGAATCGGGTGGTTTGAGCATTTCTTCTCATAAAGTCGATGATATCGTCTTCCAAAGGGGGCAATCCGTACGAATCGAAATATTCCACACATCCTTCTTGAGGAAAGTAAACGGCTACCCAGTGGGTTCCTGGGAGATGACTGTCGTCCGTGTTGATCACGTAAGCTTGATGGTCTTTAGGTTTGCGATGAGGGAGTTCATCTTTAGCACAGACGACAGGATTCCAAGAAGACGTATACGAACTGTGGTTCAAAAGGTAATAAAGTTCCCAGGTATCCATTGTTTTGTGTTTTTTTCTTCTTCTTCACAGGTAATAATAAGTCATCAATTCGATCCTGACTTTTTGCTTGAAAATGTCTGACGAATAAACGGTTATTCGTTCTGTTTCCTCACTCTGATTCAGGAGAGCTTCGATACGATGGATCTCTTGAGTGGTTAATGGTGGACAAGAATGTTCACGCAAGTCTTTATACCACTGGTGCAACACGTCTTTGTTCGAGATGAGACTCCAAGCTTCGTCCAGATACTCGTCCAGTTTTTCTTCTTGACTCAACATCAGGCATTTATCGTGTTGAATTTGACTGGGATGATCGTTTTGACATCCATAGCAATTTTTCTTGATCAATTCCGTCATTTTGTCGACCAAGTGTTTGGCAAAACAGGAGACTAAATGGGCTTCTTGTTCTGGCCATCTCGACTTCATCATGATCACTTCTTCTTCTTTTTCCAGGGTCTCCTCACATTCCATGTCCAAAGTTTCTCCACTAGGTAAAGAGGGATAACAGTCTTCCATGGTTTCTAGTAATCTAGAATGACTTCTCTCAAACTGTTGATTTCTATGGTATTGTCGAATTCTGCATACAGGACGACGTTCACCGTCTCTGTTAGATTTGTAGTAAACTGAATTTCCACACGAATCTGGCCAGATTTTATAGGGTGGAAATGTCCCTCGTCGCTGCCTTGGTCTGGAGTGAAATCAAACGCCCACAAAGCCTAGCCTTCTGGATAATCGTCGTACGAAATACCATGACTGGTGTTGGTCCCTAACTGTCCGGTGGCTTCGTACAGGGACAAGTACGATCTCAAGTAATTCTTGTCACTAAACTTCGGCTCAAAAGGTCGGGTACACAAGGCCTTGCCATCGCGACTGACTTCGATCTTGGACACATTGTAATGATGAAAGTTGAAAGGATTTTCGTGGTAGGTTCCGTTGAAGGCTGAATTCTTGACGATACCAACAATCAAACGTTTGGGTAACTGTCCTTGGAATAGATGATCTTGGATCATGGATTGCTGTCCAGCAGGAATGGTGAAGGTTTTCACTTCCACGCGTCGGATTGGATACTTGGCGGTTGTTCTGCTCAATGTTTGACTGATGTCGTTACCTACTTTAGGTAACACTTCTACGCGACGCACGTAGAGTCTGGCTTCTTCGATTTTGGTTTTGTAAGTGGCATCATGAGCAGCCATCAAATGGAAAGCGACACTGCTACGATTCAGTCTCAAGCGGATATCCACCCCGTTCAGCAAATACTTTTCTTGCAACCACATGTCCAAATGCAAGCGATCCATCAGTTCTAAACTACGACTTAGACGAATTTTCTTTCGTCGTTCTACAAATCCCGATAAATTTTGAGCATCCCCAGCAACTGTAATGCTGTTGAACCTATTCGCTTGGTCAGGTTTCCATACCACGCAAGCATCCAGATGAGTGTTCTTGGCTTCTTTTCCATACGTCAAGAGATTTTCCAGGTAGGCTCGATAAGGGTAAGTATCCATGCTGCTGCTGACCAGTTTGTTATTCAAGTACAAGTCCACTTCACTGAACAAGGAATGCATGAAATTATTGACGGGAGCTACTACATCATCATCGCCTAGGTCAGTGTTGGGTGGTTCCAACACTTTCACTTTCAAATACAGGTAACTGCTATTCAGATCGATGTAATCTTCGGGCTGTCCTTTGATTTCAAACTCGATGGGAGCGGAATCGGCCAATGAGGAGATGGGATGAAATTCCACCCATTGGGATTCTTGCATGGTCATCATGGTGGGGGGCATGGCAAACAGATCCAGTTCCGTCTTGGAACAGGCGCAAGACTCTCGGTGCATCATTTTTTGTTGTTGCTGTGTTTCAATAATCGAAAACGTCTAAGTCTCGAACGGTTCTTCTTTTCTTGGCCTTTCTTGCTTGAAGTCTGGTGAAAGGGTGTTTTCTTCTTCGTCGTCTCTTTCTGCCTTGTCCTTGCTGAATGCTTGACTCGGTAGCGTGCAGGGCATTTATAGGTGTGTCTCGTCGGCCCAAAATGTCTTTGCCCGTTTGCAGCAAGACATTTTTACCTGCCCTCATGAAGGCTTCTTTAGGGTTTTGTTTGTCGATGATGACATTTTGGAGAAATTCTTTGCCTTGTGTCAGTGCCGCATCTTTCAAGGCGTGCAATCCGCGTGTCACCATCGGTTTCAACACCGGGGCCACCGAACGAAAGGCCGATTTTAACATGTCTCCTAAACCGTGTCCTCGCTGTCGAGCCACCCCTTGGTACACTGGATACATGACTTACGAGTCGTGAGAGAACCGTTGTCGAAAATGGAGTTTCACCGTGACTTTTCCTTTGGTGAATGGAATATTTTGTCCCAAATCTCCTTTTATAGTAATGTTGACCGTGTCCAAATACGACTTGCTGACCGGCAAATAGTGAGGATGGACAAATTCGCGGTGAACGTGATAAGTGTTTCCACCTTCCTCGTCAGCGTTTGTGGCAGAATCCACTTTGAAAGGAATGACACGCAGTAACGGCACGGAGGTGTGTCCCACCACGTTGTATTCCACCACATCGGAATACACAAAGATCAAATTCAGTCCTTGGTTCAGTTCTACCGGGGTACGAAAATACTGGCCAAAAGTCACGTTGTCGTAAATGATGGGTAATTCGGGTGGTATTTTTTGTTCTAATTTCTTCCTCATCTCCATGTCACCGCCCAACATGTCAAACAATTCAGGACAAAATTCAATGGAGACGATTTTACTTCGCTCAAATTTCATCAAGAAGCGACGAGTTACTTTGTGGTACTCCATGGTGACACTTTTGTTCTTGACATTGTCCTTCTTAAAAACTTCTCCAAACGCACCATTAAACTTGGAGGCTATGGCGCTGACCAAATGATGACCACTGAAATAATAGCCTGGGAGAATGGACAAGTTGTAGGTCCACGTTTTAGTTTTCTCATCATAGGTTCTATTGGTATATGTGCCAATCTTATCCAACTCCTCTTGCAATTGTTTGTCATGAACTTCCACCTTAAAAGTATTTTGATTGGGAATGACATTGTGGACTTGGGTCGGGTGAATCATTTCCACTAAAGCCACTTCCCAATGGGCTTCGTGATCTAACTGGATGGCTTGAGGTAATTTGGCCGTGTAACAGCACAACGTGTTGTTGGGAAACACCTCCATGGAACTGTCACTGGGTAAGGTTAAGTAAAATTGGTTTTGGTGACTCATAATTCTAGAGTTCTGTGGCTGTCCGAGGGGTTAGTGGATGTCAGAGGCGTGTCTCCGCCCAAAATGGGGTTCTGGTTGTGGTTGTTGTTGTTGTTGGAGTGGTGACTGGCACTGGCACTGGACACAACGTTCCCGTTCGAGGAGAATTTCAGGGAGGGATTGGGAAGTAGGTAACCGATGCAACTGCTCAATAAAATGGTCCACAAGTGTTTGTCTCCTTGTTGCAAACTCAAATTGGCAATGGCTGCCCCGATGACACAATACACCACGAAGATTTGGCAGAAAAAGACGATTTGCGTTTTAGGCACACGTTCTCCGCACCACACCCACAAGGGTTGTTTTCGTAAATCTTGCACAGAAGAACTAGGGGAAGAAGGACTGGTCGACGTAGCTGCGTCTGATGTGTGAAAGGGCATGATGGTCACTTCTTCTTTTTATAGTCGATGACTTGCGAAGCGTCGATCCAAGAATCGAAACTGGGTGGATATCCTTTCCAACGTACTTTGACTTCTTTGACACGTCGTTTGCCCACTTTACGGGTTCTGCGTTCGAGAATGCTTTCGATGTCGTACACGTCGTCTTCTTTTTTGGTGACACGTTGTAACTCGGGCAAATAAAACGTTCCTTTGAGTACTTCTCCGTTCATGTCTTCCAATTTATAGACGGCAGGATGACGGCCATGTACTCGTCCAGTGACGCGAAACAGTTCGGTCGTCCAGTTAGGTAAGTAACCTTTGTCGAAAGTGCGTTTGGTTTTGCCAATGCGCACCCAATCTCCTACGGTCAACTCTCCACTTTTCTTGGGGACAGCCCTCGTCGGGGACGTACCGAACAGGCGCTCGAACACCAGCACTTCGTTGTCGGGAGTCACGTCTTGCGGGGCACGTCCGATGCTTCGATGGTAAGATTGGTTGTACGCTTGCACCAGGTGCGGTAAGATGTCGATGTACTTCAGAGTGTGGTGATGCGTAAAATATTTCCACATGCGTTCTTTCAAAGTGCGTTGAAAACGTTCCACGATGCTGGCTTTGGTTTCGGGATTCTCGGTGGTAAAAAAATGAATGTCACGTTTCTTTAATTCTTTTTGGAAAGCTTGGTTCAGAAATTCGGTGCCTTTGTCCGTTTGCCATCGAAGAGGGCGACGGCCACTTTGTTTCAACACCCGTTGCAGGGCTCGCACTAACTCGCTGCTGGATTTGGAAGTCAAGGGTACGACCCAGGCAAATTTGGAAAAGACGTCGATGACACAAAACAAATATTTGTAACCACGATTGTAGCTGGCCAAATGAGAGACATCGGCTAAATCGGCTTGCCATTGATGATCGATGCCTTCCACTCGGGTGCGACTTCTGGCAAACTTGCGTCGAATGGGTTTGTGTAAAGTGTAGGTAGCTTGTTCTTGTAACCATCGTTGCACTTGAGGTAAACGGAGACTTTTCAGTCGCGTTTTGGTAGCACGATACAATTTTTGAACTCCTGCGTAACCTGCAGGATGCGAGGGATCGTAGTAAATGCTGGCTAAGACTTTTTCCATTTTTTTATTTTTTGTGTGTTGGTGTGTTAATAAGTCACCCACTCTTCGGTGATGCTACTTTGGGTGGGTCGAAAGGGTGGTTTGGAAACAGATTTACGTGTCCGATGGGCTACGGGAGTAGAAGTCGAAGGTAGTGGTGGAGGTGGAGGTGGCAATGGAATGGCTTTGGTTTTCTTTTCTTTTTTCGCTTCTGGTTTCCCTTCTTTCTTTTTCACTTCTGTCGAAGGAGGCGTGGACATCATCTTTTTAACCCAAGCTTTCATTTCTTCTCGTTGGGGTGTGGGGGACGGGGTCAATAAGGATGCTGCAATCTTACTCGAAATGGGAGCTGCTGACGGTGTTTGAAACACTTCGCGCGTCTCTTCTTCCTCAGGTCTTTGTGGGGTAGCATCTCTGGTGACGGTTGGGGATGACAGTAGTGGTGGTAATGATGATGATGGTGCTGGACTTTTCATCAAGGTCTTAAAATCTTTCAGAGTGGGTAAAGCTGTTTCGTCTAAAGCTTTCTGGTGAAAGAGTTGCAGTCGTTGCAACAGTTGACCGTACTTTTGAGATTTTTCTGTTTCGGACAAATCTTGGCGATCCAGCAAGGATTGCAATTCGTGCTGTAACTGGGACATCTCGCTCAAATTGGGATTGGGAGGTAAATGCGGGGTGCGTTGTTCTTGCCAGCGATGGTATTCCATCCATCGTTTGTAAGGCACTAAAGCTAGTTTTCGTCCTTCCATGGGGTTGTCAGGGGTGAATTCTGAGATCTTGGGACTTCCGAAGGCCTTTTTATCTTGCTCCCACCAGTCCTCCCAACATGGTTCCCAAGACTCCTTTCAGTATGGGGCCTAACAAGAGAGGTAAAATGCCTCCACGTTGGACCAACATCTTCTTTTTTTGACGAATGGGAATTTTCTTTTGAACCATTTTCCGAAGAACGTGACGATGTTTGCCTAAGCATTGTTTCTGGTGTTTGGACAAAGGGATCGTACCTTTCAAAACGTTCAAACAACATTCGCACACGGTATCGATGACCTCTTTGGAGGCCGTTTGAATGAGTTTTTTTCGTAGGGGTGGAGAAGCTTTGGACAGGACAGATAACAGATCCCCATGTTTGGCTAAACGTGGTGGTAGTCCTTTTCTTTTCTTTCCTTGGGGTTTTCTGGAGGGTGACATCTTTGAGTCTTTAGGAGCACCTAAAAACACTGATACCCTACTCGGTCACAGGCCTTTTTTATACTGGAACGCGTCGCCACTGATTGTCTTTACGTTTTATCAGTTTGAGGACAGGCATGACACGTCGTGCAGGGGTACGTAACGGACTAAATCGAGCCAGTTCTTGTTTGGACAAATCCAGTAAACTTTGTAACATGCCCGATCTTTCTTGGACTTTGATTTTGGGAGAAGGTACTTTGTGAACAGCAGCCACTGCCGCTAAATTGGAAGGTCCTGCCACTGGGGAAGTTCTTTTGGGGGTCATCAACGGAGAAGTTCTTGGTGTAATCAACGTCTCCAAGTACTCTTCAGTTCCTGGTGACATCAACGGAGAAGTGGACAAACGTGAGGCTGCCGGAGACGATGTGGCAGGTCGTGGCTTGCGAGTGTAAGGTTGCGTCCTGGCCGAAGTGCCTCTCTTGCGACTAGTTTTCTTCTTCTGTGGACTTTTCTTTTTCTGAGGACTTTTTCTCTGTTTCTTTTTCTGGGGGCTTCTTTTCTTTTTCCGGGGTGATGGTGGTGGTGTCTGGTAAGAGGAGGGTCCTGCCACTGGAGAAGTTATTCTTCTTGGGGACCTGGTCTTTTTCTTTTTCTTCTTGGGGCTTCGTTGGACTTTTGTCTTGGGGATAACTTTGGGGGCATTAGGATCCCATCTTAAGAGTGAGCGAATGATGACCCCTCCTAGAGTACATCTCCCTCCAGGTTTCAAAATGATTTGTTTTTTGGTTTGAGTGTCGATGCGGGGATCGGCCAGTTGGACCAAAGCGACTTTGTTTCGATCGAAAAAGCGTTGGGTTTGATGAGGAATCTGAATGATTCCTTGGAGTAATTGACGTGCCGTCACCGTGAACCATCGTAAGACTTCTTTGAGACTAGCTTCTAAGACACGAGCTCGTGTTTGTGGATCTTTTTCTCGGCTGATGCCATACAAGGCACGAATCAATTTGACGGGAAGATGCGACTGAAGAGACGTCATGTTCACACTGTGTGAGACAGACGAAAAAGGGTCTGAGGTTTTTATAGATTTTTTTCATGGGGAGTGAAATGAAGTCGAGGACGGAGACGTGTACAGGACAGGCCCTTCGTCTTGGCACCAGTGGTGAAACAAGTGGGTACGAAATCGCAAATCCTCGGGGGTCGTAGGTTTCAAATCGACGAGTAAATAGGCGTGTGGCGTTTGAGTGGCATCGTCGTACGCCTGAGTCAGCCAAGGCGTTCCTAACTGTTTGGCTAAGACTTGCACTTGCGATTTATCTCGAGGGCTTTTAAACAAGACCACGTAATGCGCATTGAGACTGATGGTGCGATGGGCTTTACTTTGTTGAAACAAATTTTGGGTGATGTAAACGACACTGGCATTACGGTGATGCCCTTTGCGCGTAAACCACAATTTAATTTCTTCTTCGTCTTCTCCTAACATGTCGTCGAAAATGGCCAAATGGGTTAGACGGGAGTCAGAGACGATGCCATCGTCTTCTTTAGGAATGCCTTCCACAAACACGATGGAATCGCCTTGACTTTCTCGCAAGAGGTTGTACGCCGATTGCCACTCTTTGTAACACCACACGATCCGTTGAGGGGGTCGATCGATCAAATGATGTTTATGTTCGATCAAACGTTTGACGAATTCGGTTTTGCCAGAACCGCTAGGTCCAGCAATGAGCATGTTAAAGGGATGGCGAAGATACAAAGCCTCCCAACTGGCACGATCTAAGTGTTCGTCGATGACTTTGACAGTAGAGGAAGAGGGAGCAGAGACAGCAGAGGTAGCCATGGTGTGAGAAATGTCACTTGTGACACGAAAAAACAAACAAGACAAGAGTTTATATACTTTTTCAGAACACGTTTATTGAATGTTTCAAATATGAACACGAAAGACAAAAATACATACAACCCAAATAGTGATGTACAGGAATATAAAACACAGCAAAACAATCAAAGTGGAATATAAACAAGTGTCTGTACAACATGTTTTGGGTAACCAAGATGTCCTAGGGACAGTGTGTAATGTTCTTACAGTCTCTACATGAGGTATTGTCACACAAGTGTCCTCCCGGAATGACCTTTCAGGCATGTCCATGACAGTCCTGTCCTGAAGCGAGTGGTTGTTCTCGGTGACGGGTTCTTCTGGCACCGTCACTAACACAGGTTGAAAAGTAACTTTTTTCCTTGAACAACTCTTGTGCATACTGGGCCACTTCTTGGGTCCAAGCCTCAAAACCCCCCTTTTTCCAATCACGAACATCTGTCCAATGGGGATGTAAGTCACAAGCTACACACACATCGTCATACACGTCTTGGGTAGCTAAAAGTTGACGAATCTTTTTTTCCTGTTGAGGTCGAGAAGTATCCAGATGAAAACGCAAGGCTTTGAGCAAAAGGAGTTTTTCGTGACCATTTAAGGCCATGGAGGTGGTAAGTACTGATCGTAAAGAGTCCACAAAGAATCGGCTGGTAAACGAAATCCCAAAAAACAAGTCACTAAGACACACACCACTTGTCGTCCCAAATTGAATGGATACAGTTCTTGTAATAATCGATGGTAATGATCCACGGTTTGAATATGGTCATTGAGTTCCTTCCACGGAATCTGTTGGATGACATACGACATAAGTCGTGGCATAGCTGCCTGTTTTTATAGTCTCTTTGTTTCGAAAAGAATACACGTACTTTCTAGCCAGTGATGTTCGTTTTCCAGTGGGGAATGTAAATCTTGCATACTGTAACCGAAACGTCAGAGTTCGATTAGAAGTTTCCTCTTCCGCTAAGTAGATTCCACGTAAAATATGTTGGTAATCCTTTACCTCGTCTTCCTCAATGGGTTGCTCTAGGTGAATCTCGAAGTAACCAAAATGATCAACACGTGAATCATCGGGGGCCTGGAAGTATTGAACAAGGTCTGACCACTGAAACAATTTCTGACGAATCAGTTCTCTTATACCCTTCAGGTACCAGTGGTTAAAGATCTGGTGACGTAACGGATGCAATTGTTCTTTACGTTTCACTTGTATTTTGACCAGCTCTCGGTAAATGCGTTCTCTCAACTCCACAGGCAAAGCACGAATGTTCTCTTGTAAAGTATCCATGAATAGGTCATACTAAATCCTCTTTGGTCTGACACAAGAAATGTACTCTTTGCACAAACATGGTTTCACTTCAGTGTCGAATTTAAATCGTTGAGTCACTAATCTACACATTACAATTCGTTCAGAAGTTTCCTCTTTCACCAAGTTGACATTGTGTTTAAGATGTTGGTAATTCGTTAACTCTTCCTCTGGAATTCGATGCAGTACGTTTACAATGATGTAACTACAATCGTCCATACCAAACCAATCCTTTTTAAAACTAGAGGATCGTTGATCAATGTCTGTCCAATGGAACACTTTCAATTGAATCAGTCCTTGTATAGCCTTCAGGTACCAGTGGTTCAAACACCGGTGACGTAACGGATGCAATTGTTCTTTACGTTTCACTTGTATTTTGACCAGCTCTCGGTAAATGCGTTCTCTCAACTCCACAGGCAAAGCACGAATGTTCTCTTGTAAAGTATCCATGAACAGATGATTATGGTAAAAAGTTACTTCAATGTCTCGGTCCCACTAAAGGTAAGTAATGACAATTCGGTGACCATCGAGCATGTTCTACGTAGGCCGAATCTTGCGGTTCCCAGTGGTGAAGTGACACACCGCAACTGAAGCACTTGACTTTATCTCCTTCGCCCAAGTAGAAAAATCCGGCTCTGGCTAATTCTTCGGGGGTCGGTCCTCCCAGATACTTAGGCCATTTTCCTTTGAACGATTGAAGACGATTTTCAAAGTCGCAGTATTCCGACGAACGCACAGGAAACGAATATTCGTTTTTCACAGGTTCGTTTCGATGAGGGTTGAGTGAAATGGGCAGGAGTTTGCTCAGGGCTGGATGACATCCGTAGGGAGGTAAACGTGAAGGTCGACATTCCCCTTTAAAACGAAACCCAGTAAAATATCCAAGAGGACGAGCAGCATCGCTTTCGCATCCCACAGGTTTGACACGCACAGCATCACTTTCCATGATAGGGGTAGGGGCACTGAAGTTCCCATGATGCTTTACGGCATCACTCAGGTCACAAGGTACAGCATCGTATCCATCGCAAGGCTCACAATCGCATTCCACTTCCGAAGCCTCACACTTGAATTGTGCCCTTCTAAACAACTTGTTCTGTGTTTCTCTGAAAGTATTCATCTTGTTCGCTCGGTCTTGGTAGTCACAATGAACTATCGATCTTGACCATAGCCCCTTTTTATACTAGTCGCAATGCAGTCTCCAGCTTGTACATCTTTCCTTTTTTACGTTTTTTATGTCCTGTTCTGGGAGGTACCGTCTCTAAGGTACCGTCAACATTGTACCGTAGTGTGATGGGTGGAAAGGCCATAGAAAGGTAAGGGCAGTGCGGAGACCATCGAGTATGTTCCAGAATAGCTGAATCTTTATAGATACATAGATCCATTCGTAACTTCAGTCCGCAAGCGAAACACTGTACCTCGTATCCCAATCCTGACTCAGGTCCCAAGTAGACAAATCCTGTTCTAGCTAAAACATGCGAAGAAGGTAATCCTTCCCTATCCGTAGGCCATTTCTGAAACGTGTCCAATCGACGGGCACAATCACAATAGTCAGGTAAGAAGACTGGAAAATGGTAGGGTTTGAACTTGGAGTTCTCATCGGGTTTCTCACTCGATTCTTGCTGTGGCGCAGTCATCTTTCTGGTGGGGTAACTATCCTCTTACAACCAATGTTTTATACCAACGTGTCCATACGGTAAGGTGAAATGATTGGGAAGTCGAACTCGCTTCTGGTACACGATTTGATAGACTTTTTCCAGGGGTCGACTGACGATGTGGTGAGTGGGTAAACGTACAATCTTGTTCGGTTGGTGAGTGGTCACTTTAAAGTTTCCATCCTCTCCCGATTGCAAGGCTTCTTTCAATACCCCAAAGTTGACCACTCGACTGGTACGATAATTCAGAGTCAGTCCTTTCACTTTGCACGTCGTGTGCACTTCTCCTTGTTTGTCCCGGTATTCGTAGCCGTAATATTTGGGACCGCCACTGACGAAACTTAGAATCTTGTCGTCGGGATGCTCGTCTGTCCAGGCTCCTAAACGGTCTCCTTCGATGTCAGGGTGATGTTGAATCGGGTGATGGATGTAAATGCAACTGTCCGTGTCAAAGTACAGGACGCGTTCTTCTAACAGTTCTAAAGCTTCGTACAATTTTAAGCGAGCATGGGCTGTCACGTAAGCCGCAATGATGACATTTCCAAAAGGGTCGTCTTGTACAAAGTCCAGATCTTCTTCGTAATTGACCAAGATCAAATTCTCTCGAACGACGTCCACGTGTTTCATGTATTTGGTTTTGTCGTGAATCATCTGGAAGTAGCGGGAAGGTTCTGTCAAATATTCCGTCTTGGGTAAACACGGTCGTTGTGCCATTTTACCCCACAAGCAATTTAACATCACTTTGGCAAACGATCGCCTGCCTTCGTTTTTCTCGATGTGGTCTAAAGTGATGCCTTCTTGTTCGTAGTATTTCTCTTTGAATTGTATTTGGTCTTCGGGAGTGTGACACCAGGAAGGATAGCCGCTGGCTTCTTGCTTCAGTTTCAAGAAGGCATCCACGTAGTCTGCGAAAATGCCTTTCTGCGTGGGGTCACCCTTGCAGTACTGTTGTGTCTTGGGAAAGTGGCAAATTTCGTACACTTCTAACAGTTCGTATCCCATGTCCAGAGCTTTGAACAATTCTACGCTGACCCAAGTTCCCGTCAAGGCACGTTCTTCCTGGCTGTGATGGCAAGGTTGGTCTTGGTTGCACGTTTCGGCACAAGTACGGCACAAGGGAAACATCAGTTTGCCTTGACAATGGTGAGGTAAGACGGGATGGTATAGGTTCGTGGGAGGCAAAACTTTGCACTTGATCAAGCCTTCGTATTGTCGAATGTTTTTCAGGTCGATGTGCTCCGTCAGCAATCGCGGGTGCCCTACAGGAAAGCGACAATATTTGCACACGTAGGGATACAGCGAACACACATCCAAGTATTTGATTTCTTCTCCTTTCTCTTTGTCGGCTTGGTACAGCAAACAGGTGGCATTGGTCCTTCCTCCGTACAAACTATCCCTCGGGTTCAGCGGGTCCATGAACTGGTAACTTTCCACGAGGCGTTTAAACTCGGGATCGGTTTTCATACGGTGATCGTACTCGTGTTCCCACATTTCCACCACTTGGTATCCTTGCTGTTCTAACTTTAGGCGTCGCTGACAAGTGTCCTGGTACAAGTCTTCCATGGTTCGTTGTAAAAACTGATTTTTAGTGCCACGGTCAGGGTAACAGACGGGACATCCGTGAAATAAGCAACCGTTAAACTCGTACACGATCTTGGGGTTTTCTAAGTCCCAACCATCGACCGAATACGTTCCGATGGTCTTTTCGCCCCCTCCGTTGCGGGCATGCTGAATCCACTTGTCTTCCTTGTCGCACAAGTAATGTAACCAACGTAGGGCTTTGACCGAGTATTGACGTTTGACAAAGTGGGTCGTTTGAGGGCTGATGACAGCCACGGTGTTTTCAGGCATGAATCGTTGTCGATACACTAGGGAACACGCTTTGGCAATGGTGCAAGCTTCTTTCAAAGGATCCACCCCTCCGTGTTCCATAAACAGTTCTCGAAATTTTCCACAGCAACGCCGTAAAATGTCCACGTCGGAACGACAATACTTTAGCATTTCTTCCTGAAAGTCGAAAGGGTCCGAGGCGTGAGCCTGGTACCAAGCGTAGAAAGCTTCTCGTTGTTCGGTACGCATGTTGTCGGGGTCGTAATAGTGAGCCTCAGGCAAATGGGGTAGAACGGCGTGTTGATTGGCTTCCGTATTGAAAAAGTGTGGAAAGTACCCTTTAGCCATTTCTGTCATTCCAAACGTTTTAGGCATTCGACTCAAAGGCATGGCCAAGTAACTCATCGAATCTTTAAACTGCACTTGTCCCACTTGCATGAAAATGATTTTGGCTCCGTTCAAAGTCACTTTAGGACGCTCGGTGCCTTGTTCCGTATAGTACCTCAAAAGAAACTGTCCATCGTATCCGGAGAAATTGTGAGCCATCACCGTGGCATGACGATGACAATCTCCGTAACGTTCGATGTCCTCTTGGCTCCACGTCTTGTCGACGGGGTCTAAGACCCATTGGGCAAAATCGGCTAACGTGTTTGGTCCCCGAAAGATTTTTTCACGCCCTCCGGGAATCTTGCTGCAGTGATGGCAATGAGTGAAGATAGGTTCTTGAATGCACTTCTCGCACGCTCGATGAGCCACGCAGAAATTAGGAATGTGAATGCCGGTTTCTTGCATGCATTCGAAATCGAAAAAGATGAAATTGCCTTTCTTCTTGTGACCGTCCTCTTTCTCTGGTGGGGGCTGGTATTTTTGCACGTAACATTGGTGTTCCAAGTCCACGATGTGGTGACAAATGTGACATTTTTTCTTTCCTGAACATACGTGTGCCTTGACACTATTGGTACGTATGACTTGTTCACACGTAGAGCATAATCTCAGCAGTTGACAAGCGCATTTCTTCTGTGAACCTTGCGTTTTCAAATGTTGTTGGTAACAGGTAGGGCTGACAAACGTGCGCAGACAAGTTGAACAAGGCACTGGTTCTTCGCTCAGACAGGGTGAAGAGGCCAAACATCCTGAGCATTTCGATCCACAATGCTTGTGTTGCTCTCGATTGTTATAACCATGGTCACATTTCTCACAGTAATAACTGTATTTCAGGAATCCGGTGATACTGGTAATGGTATCGAAATGTTCATCGTGATGATAAAGGTGAATGTATTTTCCGTCCTTAAAGTCTTGGCCTCGAAACAACAGAGGTCCGCGCACTTCTTGAGGGTGCACTTTCAAGGTGTATCGTGGAGCTAGGGCATCTTGCAATTTTTGCATCTCAGGAATGTCACAGGGTGTGTCTTTGGACAGTCCGGCTTGTTGTAACAGGAGTTCTGCTTCATTTCGTTGTTTGGCTCGGTCGGAACGTTGAATAGTGTCCCAGGTTCTTTTCCATTCTACCGTGTCGTTCTTGTTGGCATAGGTTCGTCCCACCACGATGGCACGGGCTAAACACATCTGGTCATGAGGGTTCTTAATTCGGACGAGACTTGTTTTGGTGTTGCGAAGGTCGTCCACCAATAACATCTTTTTGCGTCCAGTCCCTTGAGGAGGAGAGACGTGGGTCATGTCCAGTGTGGCTTTACCATCGGTGATGTCAAACTGATCATTAGATTGTTGTACGTGTTGAATCTTGTCCATGACTTTGGAAGCAGTTAATTCTGCAGGGGTGCTAAACTCGATCCAAACAGGGGATTTCAAACCGTCGTGTTGTATGGAAAGTCTCAAGCGATCGTCTTCTTTGGGTTGACATTGTCGCTTGAGTGCAGTGAGCAAAGAATCCCACACCTCAGTGATGAACACTTCTGCTTTCTCTAACGGTACTTCACCCTTGAAATCTTTAAACTTCACCGTGTATTTGTAAGCCGTGGTTCTAAATTTTCTAGAGGAGCGCTTTTCCGTCTCTCGAATGGAATAGTACTTTTCAGGGTTGACTAAGGGTGGTGAACTTGGTTTAGAGGGTTCGGATTCTGGTTCACTCATGTCCTCTTCAAAATCACTGGCATGAATTTGTGCCAAGATTTCAGCCCTGGTACGAGGCGATAGATCACGTTTCTGCCTCTTACTTTCTTCTTCTTTCTTCTCGAATGAATGGGATCGTTTCATCTTGAAAGCAAAAAGTCAAATGACTCAAGTTCAAACACCATAAACTACTTTATAGTCATAGCAGACCAGCGTATATAAAAGGGTGTGTGTCTTGTCCTTTCACTATTCATTTCACTCTCAAACCGAGCACAACGATGGAAGAGACTGACCAGATGGAACGTTTCGTCAGAGCTTTGCGAGGGGTCATTAGAAAATTCTCTTCAGACCAGCCTACGGACTACTCTCCTTCCTTTAGAGATAAAAGTCAAGATACTTGCTATATCTGTCAGAAGAAAGGGCATTGGTCTTCAGAGTGTCCAGACCGTCAAAAAAGAAAAAAAACAGGGGATAAAAAAGACAAAAGTCAAGATACCTGTTATTATTGTCAAGAAAAAGGACATTGGTCTCCAGATTGCCCAAAAAAGAAACAAGAGGAGTCAGAAGAAAAGAGGAATTCTTCAGAAGAAGAGAGGGATTCTTCAGAGGAAGAGAGGGATTCTTCTGAGGAAGAAAGAAGACAGGTGAAGAAAAAGAAACAGGAGAAAAAAAGAAGAAGGGAAGAAAGCGAGGAGGAAGAAGAGGAAAAGAGTGTGACGGTGAAGAAATTCAAAAAACAGAGAGACTAAAAAAGGAGAAAAGAAGAAATTAATGAACTTTTTATTAAAGTGTTGTGTTATAAATTGTGAATTGGATTGTAAAAAAATGGAGAAAAGAATAAATGAATGATATAAGGTAAGTGTCTTTGAGTTGTGATTTTAAAATAAGAAGCTACACTCACGCACTCATACACAGACACGTACTAAAAGGGTAACATGGGTGAGTTTTTTTTTTTTTGAGTTATTGGCAAATTGAAATTGTATTTCTTTTCGAGAAATGTGGGTGGCCCTGAAAAGGGCCTTTTTTCTTCATGGTGTAGGGGTGAGTTTAAGCAATCAATTTTAACTGCCTTAAGCCTTTGCCACGGCCAAGGCCTACTTCTGGACTGCGTAATGTTGATGATGATAATGATTGGGTTGAAATCACTAAGGGTGGTACGGTAGGCTTAGTCACAGGGTTGACATGTTTGGCTCGGGAAGGTCGTATTCTCTTCGGTCGTGATAAAGAAGTCTGATACATTTGTTTCAGACTTCTTAACTCCGCTAAAATGTCCAACAGTACCGTGACCGTTTGATTTTCACCCTCTTGTTTCTTTGCTGCTACTTCTTCTTGCTGTTGTTGCTGTTGTTTTTTTCTTACCTCTTCTTCTTGTTGCTGTTGCTGTAGGAGAAAAGCCTGTTCCGCTTCCTTTTGTCGTTGTATAAATTTCTCCAATTCTTCTTTCTGTCTCTGTCTAAAATTCTCCACTTGCGGTAATGAAGAAAGTAACGAAGGTTCCGGAACAAATTCTTGCGAGGAGAGAAAATCCACAAAATCCCAATTCACCTCTTCTGAAAGTAAGTCCGGGTTCCCTTGGGCAGTCTCCCCTGCTGGTGCACCCCACTGGATCGTTTTCTGAGTTTCCGTCATGTTGAATCACTGTCGCATAGATTGACTGCACACAAGCGCTAGCGAATCTATATTGACTACGTGACGTCACAGACTGCTCTCTTCGGATTGGATGCGAGCTGACTGAATTCTGTAACGCGTGTTCGGATTGGTAAATGAACTCAATCCGTTTCAATCCTTCCTCCGCCTATAAATAAGTGCCGTTCACTGCATTGATTCACCTGTTCTCGTCGCTTCAAGATGTGGACTACAGTTGAGTCATCCACCCTTATGTCTTCCATGATGTTTCGGACAGACTTGCTCATGTATGTCCGATCCAAGTGGACCGTTGTCCACAGGACAAACACCAGCCTGTGGATACGTAGGATCTACGTTGAAAGACAAGGATGCCTGAAAAGAGTGCTGATGTACGGACCAACAGTAAGACGCAGCCTAAGGACAAGAAGAAGACCAATGCGGTGCCATTTATGTTAATGAATACATTAAAATAAAACCCAAAGGCCCTTTTCAGGGCCAGCCATATTTCTCGAAAAGAGATAGCCTTTTGAATTGCCTACCCCCTTTTTTTAAAAAATTTAAAGAAAAAAATCCCATGTTAAATTCCCCTTGTCCGTAGAGTGACCCACGATTTATTGCCATGTTAAATTCCCCTTGTCCGTAGAGTGACCCACGATTTATTGCCATGTTAAATCCCCTTGTCCGTAGAGTGACCCACGATTTATTGCCATGTTAAATCCCCTTGTCCGTAAAGTGCCCCACGATTTATTGCCATGTTAAATCCCCTTGTCCGTAAAGTGCCCCACGATTTTTCGCCATGTTAAATTTCCATTGTCCGTAGAGTGCCCCAGGGGTGTTTTTAATGGTAATTCCCATTGTCCGTAGGGTGCCCCCATTCACTACTATCCACATAAGCAAAGCAATCCAATCTAACCCCAAATATACACCTCAAACACCAAAAAAGACATAATTTTAATCTACTATCCACACCAACCTACTTTATCACTTACAATCACACAAACACACAATCCTATACACTAACACATACCCTCACATTTTTTTGAAAAAGAGTTAATGTTTATTTTCACACTACTCTACCTACACACATTGGCAAATCGATGGTTATTTCTTTTCTAGAGTATTGGGTAGCCCTGAAAAGGGCTGTTTTTTTTTTTGTTTTGCTATGGCATTCTTTTTTTAGTTTCTAAGAATGCGATGTCCTCTGAGGATAGACTTTCTGGCGATAGGTCTGCTTCTTCGGAAAGAGAAGAAGAACTCTTTGGTGTCGATACGACAATCGACAAAGCCTCTGTCAGTTTCAGGTTGTTGCTGCTGTTGTTGTTGTTGCTGCTGTTGCTGCTGTCTCTGAAGTCTGTACTTCTCTGTCCATTCTTCTTTTTCCCTGTTCATTTCTTCTCTGAAGAGTTCTTCTATCAGGTCTTCAGTGATTTTTAACATTCTCACATTCTCGATTTTTTCTGGCTTCGGTATCAGACTGTGTCTGACCCTATGCAAATTCACGTAGGCTTCGTTGAGCTTAGCTAGTTTGGAGCACATCTTCGTAGGAGGATGAGTCAACAATGGATGGTTAGACTGGAAACAACCCCGGTTCTTAAAGTCAAAGCGCGGACGTGAAGGAAAACATCCCCCACACGGTTTTCGAGCCGCAACGTTCAGTGAGTGTCATGCGAGGGATAGTAAGAAATGAAAGAGCATCAATCCAACATTCTTATAGCTAAACAAACCACAAAGGCATTTTTTTCAAAACACAACATTTTTTATTCAAAAATCACTTAACACTAAACAACAATTCTAACATTTTTAACAATAATCCAACACTATAACATCAAACAATCTTTTCAAATCACAAACATTTTTTTCTCAATTGACAATCTACTTTAAACAGGGCTGACAACGTTGTGAATGAAATTGTGATTTCCACTGTTGGAAATCATTAGGCCATTGATGGACACTACGTTTCCTAGCTTGAGACAAAAGATAAGCATAATGGTCACAAAACCATCGATCTACTTTCACATCGTTTCTAGCAGAAGAACGAGGATTGAAATGAGTCACTAAATGTTCTAAGGAATAGCCCAGGCTGCGATGATGCAGAAAATACACACAGTACTGTCCACACACCAAGGAATCTGTGCCTTGTAATTTCACGTTATTGAATCGGGTAGTCTGAGCATTTCTTCTCATAAAGTCGATGATATCGTCTTCCAAAGGGGGCAATCCGTACGAATCGAAATATTCCACACATCCTTCTTGAGGAAAGTAAACGGCTACCCAGTGGGTTCCTGGGAGATGACTGTCGTCCGTGTTGATCACGTAAGCTTGATGGTCTTTAGGTTTACGATGAGGGAGTTCATCTTTAGCACAGACGACAGGATTCCAAGAAGCCGTATACGAACTGTGGTTCAAAAGGTAATAAAGTTCCCAGGTATCCATTGATTTGTTTTCTTCTTCTTCACAGGTAATAATAAGTCGTCAATTCGATCCTGACTTTTTGCTTGAAAATGTCTGACGAATAAACGGTTATTCGTTCTGTTTCCTCACTCTGATTCAGGAGAGCTTCGATACGATGGATTTCTTGAGTGGTTAATGGTGGACAAGAATGTTCACGCAAGTCTTTATACCACTGGTGCAACACGTCTTTGTTCGAGATGAGACTCCAAGCTTCGTCCAGATACTCGTCCAATTTTTCTTTTTGACTCAACATCAGGCATTTATCGTGTTGAATTTGACTGGGATGATCGTTTTGACATCCATAGCAATTTTTCTTGATCAATTCCGTCATTTTGTCGACCAAGTGTTTGGCAAAACAGGAGACTAAATGGGCTTCTTGTTCTGGCCATCTCGACTTCATCATGATCACTTCTTCTTCTTCCACGGTCTCCTCACATTTCATCTCCAAAGTTTCTCCACTAGGTAAAGAGGGGTAACAGTCTTCCATGAGTTCTAGTAATCTAGAATGACTTCTCTCAAACTGTTGATTTCTATGGTGTTATCGAATTCTGCATACAGGATGACGTTCACCGTTACATCAGGGTCTCGTTTTGCAAACTGAAGTTCCACACGAATTTGACCAGATTTTATAGGGTGGAAATGTCCCTCGTCGCTGCCTTGGTCTGGAGTGAAATCGAAAGCCCACAAAGCGTAGCCTCCTGCGTAATCGTCGTACGTAATACCGTGACTGGTGTTGGTTCCTTACTGTCCAGTGGCTTCGTACAGGGACAAGTACGATCTCAAGTAATTCTTCTTCTCAAAGTCAGGTTCAAAAGGTCGGGTACACAAGGTCTTGCCATCGCGACTGACTTCGATCTTGGACACGCCAAAGTGTTGAAAGTGGAAAGGATTTTTACCCAAAGCTCCGTTGAAGGCTTCATTCTCGACGATACCAACGATCAAACGTTTAGGTAGCTGTCCTTGGAACAGATGATCTTCGATCATGGATCGCTGTCCCTTGGGAATGGTGAACGTTTTCACTTCCACGCGTCGTATGGGATACTTGGCGGTCGTTCTGCTCAATGTTTGACTGATGTCGTTACCCACTTTAGGTAACACTTCCACGCGTCGTACGTAGAGCCTGGCTTCCTCGATGACAGTTTTGCAAGCGTCAGTACCTATCAACTGGAAAGCGGCACTGCTACGATTCAGTCTCAGGCGGACATCCACCCCGTTCAGCAAATATTTCTCTTGCAACCACATGTCCAAATGCAAACGATCCATCAGTTCTAAACTTTTGTTGAGTCCGATGATTCTGTTTCTTCGTTCTGTAAATCCCTCATTCCATGATTTATTTTTATCCTTTGTATCAATTTCGAATTCTTCAAACTGGCCTGCATCGTCAGCTTCCCATACCACACAGGCATTAAGATGGGTGTTCTTGGCGTCTATTCCGTACGTCAAGAGATTTTCCAGGTAGGCACGATAAGGGTAAGTATCCATGCTGCTGCTGACCAGTTTGTTGTTCAAGTACAAGTCCACTCCGCTAAACAAGCAATGCATGAAATTGTTGACGGGAGCTATTACCTCAGTGCCTTCTATGGGCGTATTGTCCTCATCGATAACTTTGACTTTCAGGTACAAGTAACTGCTATTCAGATCGATGTAATCTTCGGGCTGTCCTTTGATTTCAAACTCAATGGGAGCTGAGGCTGTCAATGAGGAAACGGGGTGAAATTCCACCCACTGGGATTCTTGCATCGTCATCATGGTGGGAGGCATGGCAAACAGATCCAGTTCCGTCTTGGAACAGGCGCAAGACTCTCGGTGCATCATTTTTTCTGTGTCTCAATAATCGAAAACGTCTAAGTCTCGAACGGTTCTTCTTTTCTTGGCCTTTCTCGCTTGAAGTCTGGTGAAAGGGTGTTTTCTGCGTCGTCTCTTTCTGCCTTGTCCTTGCTGAATGCCTGACTCGGTAGCGTGCAGGGCATTTATAGGTGTGTCTCGTCGGCCTAAAATGTCTTTGCCCGTTTGTAGCAAGACATTTTTGCCTGCCCTCATGAAGGCTTCTTTAGGGTTTTGTTTGTCGATGATGACATTTTGGAGAAATTCTTTGCCTTGTGTCAGTGCCGCATCTTTCAAGGCGTGCAATCCGCGTGTCACCATCGGTTTCAACACCGGGGCCACCGAACGAAAGGCCGATTTTAACATGTCTCCTAAACCGTGTCCTCGCTGTCGTGCAACCCCTTGGTACACTGGATACATGACTTACTTACGAGTCGTGAGAGAACCGTTTCCGAAAATGGAGTTTCACCGTGACTTTTCCTTTGGTGAATGGAATATTTTGTCCCAGATCTCCTTTTATAGCAATGTTGACCGTGTCCAAATACGACTTGCTGACGGGCAAATAATGAGGATGTACAAATTCGCGGTGGACGTGGTAAGTGTTTCCACCTTCCCGGTCACTGGTCGTGGTACTATCCACTTTGAAAGGAATGACACGCAGTAATGGCACAGAGGTGTGTCCCACTACGTTGTATTCCACCACATCGGAGTACACAAACATCAAATTCAGTCCTTGGTTCAGTTCTACCGGTTTTCCAAAAGCTCTGTAAAAATCCATATTATTGTTGATCTTGGGGCTCCAATTGTTTGCGACCATTGTTGGATGTCCACCCAAAATTTCAAACAAACTACCATTGAACCTGAAGGACAACAGTTGAGTATCCTGAAATTTCATCAGTAAGCGACGAGCCACTTTATGATACTCCAGGGTGACACTTTTTTTGACTCTGTTCAGGGCTTTGCCAAAGGCGAACTCGAACCTGTCCGCAATAGTGTCCACCAAATGTTGGCCACTAAAATAAAACCCTGCCGGAATTTTGAAGGTGTAGATTTTGAAGGCTGGATTGCTGGCTGGTTTTGTGTCCCCTGAAAACTCGATGTCAGTCATGGCTTCTTGTAATTGTTGGTTCAGGATTTCGACCTCAAAAGTGTTTTGCTTTTCAGTGATGTTTTTGTTTGTGTAGGGTAAATCATTTCTACTAAAGCCACTTCCCAATGAGCTTCGTAATCTAAGGGGATGGCTTGGGGTAATTTGGCCGTGTAACAGCACAACGTGTTGTTGGGAAACACCTCCATGGAACTGTCACTGGGTAAGGTTAAGTAAAATTCGTTTTGGTGACTCATAATTCCAGAGTTCTGTGGCTCTCCGAGGGGATATTACTGGACGTCAGAGGCGTGTCTCCGCCCAAAATGGGGTTCTGGTTGTGGTTGGAGTGGTGACTGGCACTGGCACTGGACACAAGGTTCCCGTTCGAGGAGAATTTCAGGGAGGGATTGGGAAGCAGGTAACCGATGCAACTGCTCAATAAAATGGTCCACAATTGTTTGTCTCCTTGTTGCAAACTCAAATTGGCGATGGCTGCCCCGATGACACAATACACCACGAAGATTTGGCAGAAAAAGACGATTTGCGTTTTAGGCACACGTTCTCCACACCACACCCACAAGGGTTGTTTTTGTAAATCTTGCACAGAAGAACTGGGTGAAGAAGGAGTGGTCGACGTAGTTGCGTCTGCTGTGTGAAAGGGCATGATGGTCACTTCTTCTTTTTATAGTCGATGACTTGCGAAGCGTCGATCCAAGAATCGAAACTGGGTGGATATCCTTTCCAACGTACTTTGACTTCTTTGACACGTCGTTTGCCCACTTTACGGGTTCTGCGTTCGAGAATGCTTTCGATGTCGTACACGTCGTCTTCTTTTTTGGTGACACGTTGTAACTCGGGCAAATAAAACGTTCCTTTGAGTACTTCTCCGTTCATGTCTTCCAATTTATAGACGGCAGGATGACGGCCATGTACTCGTCCAGTGACGCGAAACAGTTCGGTCGTCCAGTTAGGTAAGTAACCTTTGTCGAAAGTGCGTTTGGTTTTGCCAATGCGCACCCAATCTCCTACGGCCAACTCTCCACTTTTCTTGGGGACAGCCCTCGTCGGGGATGTACCGAACAGGCGCTCAAACACCAGCACTTCGTTGTCGGGAGTCACGTCTTGCGGGGCACGTCCGATGCTTCGATGGTAAGATTGGTTGTACGCTTGCACCAGGTGCGGTAAGATGTCGATGTACTTCAGAGTGTGGTGATGCGTAAAATATTTCCACATGCGTTCTTTCAAAGTGCGTTGAAAACGTTCCACGATGCTGGCTTTGGTTTCGGGATTCTCGGTGGTAAAAAAATGAATGTCACGTTTCTTTAATTCTTTTTGGAAAGCTTGGTTCAGAAATTCGGTGCCTTTGTCCGTTTGCCATCGAAGAGGGTGACGACCGCTTTGTTTCAACACCCGTTGCAGGGCTCGCACTAACTCGTTGCTCGATTTGGAAGTCAAGGGCACGACCCAGGCAAATTTGGAAAAGACGTCGATGACACAAAACAAATATTTGTAACCACGATTGTAGCTGGCCAAATGAGAGACATCGGCTAAATCGGCTTGCCATTGATGATCGATGCCTTCCACTCGGGTGCGACTTCTGGCAAACTTGCGTCGAATGGGTTTGTGTAAAGTGTAGGTAGCTTGTTCTTGTAACCATCGTTGCACTTGAGGTAAACGGAGACTTTTCAGTCGCGTTTTGGCAGCACGATACAATTTTTGAACTCCTGCGTAACCTGCAGGATGCGAGGGATCGTAGTAAATGCTGGCTAAGACTTTTTCCATTTTTTATTTTGTGTTGGTGTGTTAATAAGTCACCCACTCTTCGGTGATGCTGCTTTGGGTGGGTCCAAAGGGTGGTTTGGAAACGGATTTACGTGTCCGATGGGCTACGGGAGTAGAAGTCGAAGGTAGTGGTGGAGGTGGAGGTGGCAATGGAATGGCTTTGGTTTTCTTTTCTTTTTTCGCTTCTGGTTTCCCTTCTTTCTTTTTCACTTCTGTCGAAGGAGGAGTGGACATCATCTTTTTAACCCAACCTTTCATTTCTTCTCGTTGGGGTGTGGGGGACGGGGTCAACAAGGATGCTGCAATCTTATTCGAAATGGGAGCTGCTGACGGTGTTTGAAACACTTCTCGCATCTCTTCTTCCTCAGGTCTTTGTGGGGTAGCATCTCTGGTGACCCTTGGGGATGGTAGTGGTGGTGGTGGTGGTGGTAATGATGATGATGGTGCTGGACTTTTCATCAAGGTCTTAAAATCTTTCAGAGTGGGTAGAGCTGTTTCGTCTAAAGCTTTCTGGTGAAAGAGTTGCAGTCTTTGCAAGAGTTGACCGTACTTTTGCGATTTGTCTGTTTCGGACAAATCTTGGCGATCCATCAAGGATTGCAATTCGTGTTGTAACTGGGACATCTCGCTCAAATGGGGATTGGGAGGTAAATGCGGGGTGCGTTGTTCTTGCCACCGATGGTATTCCATCCATCGTTTGTAAGGCACTAAAGCTAGTTTTCGTCCTTCCATGGGGTTGTCAGGGGTGAATTCTGAGATCTTGGGACTTCCGAGGGCCTTTTTATCTTGCTCCCACCAGTCCTCCCAACATGGTTCCCAAGACTCCTTTCAGTATGGGGCCTAACAAGAGAGGTAAAATGCCTCCACGTTGGACCAACATCTTCTTTTTTTGACGAATGCGAATTTTCTTTTGAACCATTTTCCGAAGAACGTGACGATGTTTGCCTAAGCATTGTTTCTGGTGTTTGGACAAAGGGATCGTGCCTTTCAAAACGTTCAAACAACATTCGCACACGGTATCGATGACCTCTTTGGAGGCCGTTTGAATGAGTTTTTTTCGTAGGGGTGGAGAAGCTTTGGACAGGACATATAACATGTCCCCATGTTTGGCTAAACGTGGTGGTAGTCCTTTCCTTTTCTTTCCTTGGGGTTTTCTGGAGGGTGACATCTTTGCTTGTGGGTTCCGGGACATTCACCAAACAGACACTAACGTCGATGACTTAACACACACCCTTTTATCTTTTTTTTTTGGGACTATCGCCTTGTCATAAAGGTGACAAAGTTTTTCCCAAAATCGCCAAGGAATCCTCCCCTTTGTTGACGCTTCTTTTTCTTGGAACGACTGTGTCTTTTCTTAGGGTAATGTCGATGCTTGGCTAAGCGCTTTGTCGGATGACGCGTCTGCCTTTGTCTCTTTCTTTTGTGGCTTCTTGGAGGTGACATCTTTTACAAGTTCACTGATACCCCGACTTGGTCACAGGTCTTTTTATACTGGAACGCGTCGCCACTGATTGTCTTTACGTCGTATCAGTTTGAGGACAGGCATGACACGTCGTGCAGGGGTACGCAACGGACTAAATCGAGCCAGTTCTTGCTTGGACAAATCCAGTAAACTTTGTAACATACCCGATCTTTCATGGACTTTGATTTTGGGAGAAGGTACTTTGTGAGCAGCAGCCACTGCCGCTAAATTGGAGGGTCCTGCCACTGGGGAAGTTCTTTTGGGGGTCATCAACGGAGAAGTTCTTGGTGTGATCAACGTCTCCAAGTACTCTTCAGTTCTGGGTGTCATTAACGGAGAAGTGGACAAACGTGAGGCTGCCGGAGACGCAGTCACCGCTGTGGCAGGTCGTGGTTTGCGAGTGTAAGGTTGCGTCCTGGCCGAAGTGCCTCTCTTGCGACTAGTTTTCTTCTGTGGACTTTTCTTTTTCTGAGGACTTTTTCTCTGTTTCTTTTTCTGGGGGCTTCTTTTCTTTTTCCGGGGTGGTGTCTGGTAAGAGGAGGGTCCTGCCACTGGAGAAGTTATTCTTCTTGGGGACCTGGTCTTTTTCTTTTTCTTCTTGGGGCTTCGTTGGACTTTTGTCTTGGGGATAACTTTGGGGGCATTAGGATCCCATCTTAAGAGTGAGCGAATGATGACCCCTCCTAGAGTACCGCTCCCTCCAGGTTTCAAAATGATTTGTTTTTTGGTTTGAGTGTCGATGCGGGGATCGGCCAGTTGGACCAAAGCGACTTTGTTTCGATCGAAAAAGCGTTGGGTTTGATGAGGAATCTGAATGATTCCTTGGAGTATTTGACGTGCCGTCACCGTGAACCATCGTAAGACTTCTTTGAGACTAGCTTCTAAGACACGAGCTCGTGTTTGTGGATTTTTTTCTCGACTGATGCCATACAAGGCACGAATCAATTTGACGGGAAGATGCGACTGAAGGGACGTCATGTTCACACTGTGTGAGACAGATGAAAAAGGGTCTGAGGTTTTTATAGATTTTTTTATGGGGAGTGAAAGAAGTCGAGGACGGAGACGTGTACAGGACAGGCCCTCCGTCTTGGCACCAGTGGTGAAACAAGTGGGTACGAAATCGCAAATCCTCGGGGGTCGTAGGTTTCAAATCGACGAGTAAATAGGCGTGTGGCGTTTGAGTGGCATCGTCGTACGCCTGAGTCAGCCAAGGCGTTCCTAACTGTTTGGCTAAGACTTGCACTTGCGATTTATCTCGAGGGCTTTTAAACAAGACCACGTAATGAGCATTGAGACTGATGGTGCGATGGGCTTTACTTTGTTGAAACAAATTTTGGGTGATGTAAACGACACTGGCATTACGGTGATGCCCTTTGCGCGTGAACCACAATTTAATTTCTTCTTCGTCTTCTCCTAACATGTCGTCGAAAATGACCAAATGGGTTTGACGGGAGTCAGAGACGATGCCGTCGTCTTCTTTAGGAATGCCTTCCACAAACACGATGGAATCACCTTGACTTTCTCGCAAGAGGCTGTACGCCGATTGCCACTCTTTGTAACACCACACGATCCGTTGAGGGGGCCGATCGATCAAATGATGTTTATGTTCGATCAAACGTTTGACGAATTCGGTTTTGCCTGAACCGCTAGGTCCAGCAATGAGCATGTTAAAGGGATGGCGAAGATACAAAGCCTCCCAACTGGCACGATCTAAGTGTTCGTCGATGACTTTGACAGTGGAGGAAGAGGGAGCAGAGACAGCAGAGGTAGCCATGGTGTGAGAAATGTCACTTGTGACACGAAAACAAACAAGACAAGAGTTTATATACTTTTTCAGAACACGTTTATTGAATGTTTTTTATGAAACATGAATACGAAAGACAAAAATACATAAAAGCCAAAGGCTTAAGTACAAGGATAAAAGGCACATGATAACGATGAACGTGGAATAAAAACAAGTGTCTGTACAACATGTTTTGGGTAATGTTCTAACCAGTTCTATAGTAGGGGGTAAGGTCACACAAGTGTCCTCCCGAAAGGGTCTTTCAGGCCTGTCCACGACAGTCCTGTCCTGGGTGACGGGTTCTTCTGGCACCGTCACTAACACGGGTTGAAAAGTAACTTTTTTCCTTGAACAACTCTCGTGCATACTGGGCCACTTCTTGGGTCCAAGCCTCAAAACCCCATTCTTTCCAGGCACGGACATCTGTCCAATGGGGATGTAAGTCACAAGCTACACGCACATCGTCATACACGTCTTGGGTAGCTAAAAGTTGACGAATCTTTTTTTCCTGTTGAGGTCGAGAAGTATCCAGATGAAAACGCAAGGCTTTGAGCAAAAGGAGTTTTTCGTGACCATTTAAGGCCATGGAGGTATGGTAAGTACTGATCGTAAAGAGTCCACAAAGAATCGGCTGGTAAACGAAATCCCAGAAAACAAGTCACTAAGACACACACCACTTGTCGACCCAAATTGAATGGATACAGTTCTTGTAATAATTGATGGTAATGATCCACGGTTTGAATATGGTCATTGAGTTCCTTCCACGGAATCTGTTGGATGACATGTGACATAAACCGTGGCATGGCAGCCTGTTTTTATATTCTCTTTTTTTTGGATGCAATACACGTACTTTCTAGCCAGAGATCTTCGTTCTCCAGTAGGGAATCTAAATCTTGCATACTGTAACCGAAACGTCAGAGTTCGTTTAGAAGTTTCCTCTTCCGCTAAGTAGATTCCACGTAAAAAATGTTGGTAATCCTTTACCTTGTCTTCCTCAATGTATTGCTATAGGTGAATCTCGAAGTAACCATAATTATGAACATGTCGATCATTAGCGACCTCAAAGTGTTGAACAATGTCTGACCATTGAAAGAATTTCTGACGAATCAGTTCTCTTATACCATTCAGGTACCAGTGGTTAAAGATCTGGTGACGTAACGGATGCAATTTTTCTTTACGTTTCACTTGTATTTTGACCAGCTCTCGGTAAATCCTTTCTCTCAACTCCACAGGCAAAGCACGAATGTTCTCTTGTAAAGTATCCATAAGTATATACACTGTTTTTGGAATCGTTGGGTGGTGTCCAATAGCCTCGTTTACCTTTGTGCCTAATGTAATATCCACTCATAATCAGTCTTCTTGTACTTTGGAACAGAGCATAATTTAAAAACGGACGAATCACTTTGAGTTTGCGTTTCACTTGTATTTTGATCAGTTCTCGGTAAATGCGTTCTCTCAACTCCACAGGCAAAGCACGAATGTTCTCTAGCAAAGTATCCATGAATAGGTCATACTAAATCCTCTTTGGTCTGACACAAGAAATGTACTGTTTGCACAAACATGGTTTCACTTCAGTGTCGAATTTAAATCATTGAGTCACTAATCTACACATTACAATTCGTTCAGAAGTTTCCTCTTTCACCAAGTTGACATTGTGTTCAAGATGTTGGTAATTCGTTAACTCTTCCTCTGGAATTCGATGCAGTACGTTTACAATGATGTAGGTAGAATCGTCCATACCAAACCAATCCTTTTTAAAACTAGAGGATCGTTCATCAATGTCTGTCCGATGGAACACTTTCAATTGAATCAATCCTTGTATAGCCTTCAGGTACCAGTGGTTCAAACACCGGTGACGTAACGGATGCAATTGTTCTTTACGTTTCACTTGTATTTTGACCAGCTCTCGATAAATGCGTTCTCTCAACTCCACAGGCAAAGCACGAATGTTCTCTTGTAAAGTATCCATGAACAGATTATTATGGTAAGAAGTTACTTCAATGTCTCGGTCCCACTAAAGGTAAGTAATGACAATTCGGTGACCATCGAGCATGTTCTACGTAGGCCGAATCTTGCGGTTCCCAGTGGTGAAGTGACACACCGCAACTGAAGCACTTGACTTTATCTCCTTCGCCCAAGTAGAAAAATCCGGCTCTGGCTAATTCTTCAGGGGTCGGTCCTCCCAGCAGCAGGGAAGTTGTACAGACCTTCCGTTCCAGACCAAATAAACCTTCCTACGAGAACATTCTCCGTAGAAGCCTCAGAAAGCAGAAATAACGCCTTCTACGGAAGCTAATTTTCGTGCATTTCAGACCAAGTGCATCAGGTGGTCGCGCCGGTGTGTTAGTAAAATATAGCGTCCAGGACAGGAAAAAGAATTCTTCGGGATAAGATTTTTGTGTTATTTTTTTTGTTGCAACGTTGGGCTGCTTTCTCATGAATAAATTTGATCGAGACCGATTCGATACCGACTGCGTGGATCGTGAAGATTTATCGTAATAAAACCGTGCGGTGTTGACTGAGCGCGGCTAAAGAAATTTTTAAATTTATTTATGTCCATGTCGCCGTTACACCAGGTCTGATGAATATTTCTCAGCGTGTGCGTGTCTACGCCATTGAACACCGACAAGATATTGCAATTATCTCTAATCACCTTGGGAATCTGCGTATATCTCTGTGTCACGTAAATCACATCGGTGTTCTTGTGTCTGCCACGCGAGAATATCCTAGCCGGGTTGGTCTGCTTGTCCAGCATAACATCGTCGAATACAACAAGATTATTAACATCGCCGTCCAAATTTTCCACGGATGGAGCTTCATTGATATCTGTGATGAATTCGATTGTGCCTTCGTCGGTATTATCGCTAAATTCTTTTAACACCTGATAACATCGTTGATCGTCCACGGATGGTGCAACCAGATACAATTTGTCCCATTTTAGCCATCGCATAATCAAATTTAGCAACAATTGCGTCTTACCAGATCCGGATGGGCCAATGATTATCATTCTTATCGAATTCGGTAATACCGCATTATGTTTTTTCTGCTCGCGTCGTTTCGTGGCCGAAAAATCAATTACATTCATGTTACTAAAATATATGGATCTATATTGTGTTAAGTGCCGCACGCACACAGCTACGATAAATCCGACTGAAATCGTTACATGCAATAACAGGAACGCAATTGCAGGAGAATGCAAAGTTTGCAAGACACGCAAGTTCAGATTTGTAAAAAAAAAATTAGAACCGGAGGAGACATTGCCGCCTCCATGAAAAATCTACCCGGAACTCCCTGGGCAAAATATCCCGGAGAAAAGCATCTGCCAGGATACAATTACTGCGGACCCGGAACAAGACTCGATATCAGACTCGACGATAATAACCAACCAAAGCAAGGTGAAGATCCGGTAAACGCCATCGATAACGCTTGTTACTACCACGATCTCGCGTATCGCAGCGGGGATTTACAACAAAGGCATCTCGCTGATATCAAGCTAATTCACGCACTAAACGCGATTCCTGACAAAAGTTTCAAAGAAAAATTGGCAACTTGGTTGATAAAAGGCGCAATGAAAGGTAAATTAGTACTCGGCGCTGGTAAATAATAATGGAGCAGATATATTATTCTCCGCGAGGATTCTGGCGAGGAAAATCAGCAATTGCCAAACTCGCTAAAGCCGCTAAAGTAAAACAATCCACCGCTGAATCGTGGTTATCGAAACAGGCAATTTGGCAAATATATCTTCCTCCGCCTAAGAAAATACCATATGCAAGTTTCACCGTCAGTGTTCCTAATGAGGTCCATCAGGCTGATCTTATGTTTCTTCCTTACGATACCGTTGACGGTGTCACATACAAATATGTTCTGACAGTCGTTGATATCGCCAGCAGGTATAAAGAAGCCGAGCCATTATCGAATAAAACAGCAACGGAGATCGCTAAGGCGTTTAGCGAAATTTATTCACGATCCCCGTTGACATGGCCAAATCTTCTTCAGGTTGATCCAGGTCGAGAATTTCTTGGCGCGGTTACTTCATTAATGAATAAAAATAATGTTAAAATCCGTCGCGGTATTGTAGGTGTTCATCACAATCAAGCTATCGTCGAAAGATTCAACAAAACGCTCGCAGAACGATTATTTGGATACCAATACGCGCGTGAATTTATTCAAGATAATCGATCTCACGATTGGGTATCAAGATTGCCTCATGTAATCAACGCGTTAAATAACGAAGTAACTCGAACAATAGCAATGAAACCTGCAATTGCAATTACAAAATCGAATATACCTTTGAAGCGAGATTCCACAATTCAACCTGTACTAAGTAGTGTCACGGTCAGATATTTGTATAAAGAAGGTGAGGCCGAGGGAGGCAGAAAAAGAGCAACCGACCCAACCTGGAGCGTTACAACTCACAAAATATCAGCCGTAACAAGATCGTCAGGAAGACCAGCGATTTATATTCTAGATTCGTTAGCGCCACAACGCGGATTTACCAAAGAAGAATTACAAATAGTACCCGAAGATACTCAACTACCGCCAGCATCACTGATGTAATTTACTCGAATTCGTCCTAGTTGGGATAATTTTCTTACTCTCGACACGGCTAAATATACCAAATTTGACCAAGATATTCTGTCATCGACGATCCAAACTTGACCATCTACGGTCAATCCCTGCGACGAGTGTATCGTTGTTGCGTATCCTAGTTTCCATGGCGATTTTTCTGTATTTATCGCGTCATTAACAAGATTAATATCAACAAAGATAATATCATTTAGGACCAAAATCTTTTCCTCTCCGCATGGCAAAATAATATTAATATTTTGTCGCCTAGTATTAGCTGGCCTATAGCATAACGGTACCTGCAGTGTTGGAAATTTCTCGCAATGCAGTTTGAATAATATTTCCTGAATAATATCACGAACAATTTTCCTACTAGCGACGATCAAATGATCGGGACGCCACAAATTTAGAAAATCGCTCATCGGAGTCTCGTCGATTATTTTCCTCATGACGTCACACTGAATCTTATTCGGCTGTAATCGAATCAATTTTTTGAATTCGGTCAGTAAAATATCCGTCGATCTATAATCGGCGTCGATTTCTTCATAATAATCAACGAAGTTTCTGAGCCATTCGTGAGGCGATTCACCATCGATAGGATCAGGTTGGCCGTGATCACCGCACATTATCACGGCGGTATTTTTCCCTTCCAGCCAAGCCAAGATCGATTTTAATATATCCAAATTCACTGTGCAAATCTCATCAAATATTATAATCTTATTGATATATTTATTTCCCATGCGAGCCGAATCCCATGATCCACCGCTGTACTTGAAATAACTGTGATATGTGCAAGAACCAACTCCGCGCTGCTTTATTTCTCGCGCTAATCTGTGAGTCGGAGTCAACACAATCATGTCAGAATTTGCAAATAAGTTTATTGCTCGCGTTGTTTTACCGCTACCGCCAGGTCCATTTAGGTAAACGAATTTACTGCGTGAAATTGGGTCAAATGCAGATGCGGCTTTGGAAAAATCTTCAAATTTATCTCGATGAAATTTATCACAATCTTCAACATCGGCATCTTCGGAATAATCTAGAATATCTTCGTTTTTTATCCTCCAGGTTCCCCATGAACTACCATCGGTGATTAAATTTTCCAGCCTGCACTAGTATTTTTTATCGATATAAAATGAATCCGTCGCGACTCTTACCGCGATATCAGAAAATTTATTTATCATCGAGAGTAAATTTATACTTACATAAGCGAGCATCGACGACCGCAAATGTGTATATTGCGCTGATTCTCCGTCAAGGTAGCTAATCACGGTACCTAACTTCGCTCCGTCAATGATAATATTCTCTCTGTTGCAAAATATTCCTCGTGATACCGTATCGGCGATTATAAAATCCATCTCCGCGTCGTTGATAAACAACCTAGCGTGTCGATGTTTATGATCAACGGATCCACCTTGAGTAAATTTACCAATTATTTTTCTTCCTATATCTTTTGCGTTGTCACAGTCCGTCGGCAACCACACATTAGTTTGTTTTCTGTAGGATATAATCGCCTCGCTCACTGTCAACGATACTAACATCGACGAATCTAGCATATATCTCAACAACACCGTAGGAACCCAACGGCGCTGAGAGAAATGCCTACCAAACCAAATATAGCAAATTTTATGCAAATTTTCAGCAAACTCGAATGACGTAACACAAGCGAATCCGGTTATGGCAAAATCAGGTAACGGCCCGTTAATCGCTACTCTTGTCATCTCGCTGGTAGGATGGCCGAATTTAGCAAAATAATCTGCACAATCGCCATATCCGAGGCAACTTCCAGGATAACACGCGCTCATGTCAACGGAGATCATATCTTCGAAATTGTATTTGGTATTCCACAATCCGCCATGGCCGTATTCGATACAGTTAAGTTGAATATCAGCGAGGAATTCGTTCCTTGTAGGTTTCCACGAGTTTTTCTCTCTAGCGGCGTGAGCGGCCACAGACGGAATTGTAAAGCAATTTGTCAGTAATTGATCGGGATTCGACGAATATTTCACCGCGAGATTTTTCATCGACTCGTGTAATATTTCATCCCGGTAAATATCGCCGCATGGCAGAATAAATTGATCGTATCTTTCTTCGCTCGAGAATAACCATATCGATATTGGATCAGATGCGCTTAATTTTTTGATAAATCTAAACATAGCATCGGAATTATCTTTCGCGGCATCTACCGTGGAAAATTCCACGGGATAAAATTTAACCACACGATCTCGTGGAAATATCATCACCTATTGCGACCACGCATGTGAATTGTGATCGACAATCTCGATTGGCGCTCCTCGAGATCTATACGGTGATGAGTATAATATTTCTCCCGATAGCGTTTTCACCGTGATAGGAAATTTAAGTTTTTTACTCAACGCAGCTACATCGTCCACAGATGCACCATCAGCGACAGTCTTCGCCCATGCGTTAATTTTATTCAGCCTCAACTGGGTCAAACCAGATCCACGTCGAGCGTTTTTCATATGTTCGATTACGCGCTCGGC
The DNA here is from genome assembly GCA_028554795.2 of Sinohyriopsis cumingii. Lineage (NCBI taxonomy): Eukaryota > Metazoa > Mollusca > Bivalvia > Unionida > Unionidae > Sinohyriopsis > Sinohyriopsis cumingii. The sequence goes on along the minus strand of CM068840.1, from coordinate 102,863,922 downwards.
CACGCAGTTTATCATTGGCGATTCTTTCATCGCAGGTAGATTTTTCACATCCGGGTTGTTATTTAGCCGATAAATACCGTAAACAACTGCACTAGATGGATATGCCCTAGCGTAATAGGGACCGTCGATCCCCAGTAACAATCCATGCTTAGAGTTTTTATCGAGAATAACATTTTTCTTACCGCCACGCACTGGATCTCGTTTATCACGAATAATCCAAGTATCGTCGGGCATTTGTGCGATAAATTTTATTCCAAAGATAAATCGCTCTTCCTTATGCTCGGTTTTTATGTGCTCGATTATTTTCTTGGCTCGCTCCAGATTCATCGTGGCATCGACAGAATTCGTTTTCCAAGTCGACCAAGTGTGAATCGCTCCATCATCGAAGAATTCTTTCTTGGCTCGGTCAACCTCAGGTATAATATATTCTGCCTCATCAAGATCAAATGCATCCATGATTATATTTTAGACAAATGTTTAAATTATAATAATGCATTGCAAATGGATACTAATCGGTTCAACAAATTTCTGTGATAAATCCTGCAGAGGCGATTATTGCGGCGCTCATATACACGCGATTCGGCGTGGTAGTAAAGGACCACAACGTTGCTTAGTTTGTCAAGTTGGCACACGAAGAAAAACTCGATTGTGTTTAGCCTGCGGAGGAAAAAATTATCGAGAATTGCGTCGGTATTATGAAAAAAGATCCTCGTCGGTTATAACATGTGAAGAAGATTATATTAATCGATTCAAGGCAAATAACGATTTAGACATATAATTATTATATATGAATCCAAAATCAGCATCTCCAGAAACAACAATGACATGCGAGTTTAAATCTCATCCTACTATCATGGGATACGAGGCATCATCGGATGGTATCGTCAGGCATATTAAAACAAAGAATCGTGTTGGTAAAGTTGATAGATTTGGATATCTCAGATTTACCATCAACAAAAACAAAAAACGAAGATGTACAAGCTATTGTAATCACAGATTTGTATTCGAGGTTTTCAACGGACCAATAGAAATCGGTCTCGTTATCGATCATATCGATGGAAATAAAGCTAATAATAAATTATTTAATCTTCGAGCGGTAACTCAGAGTGAAAATTGCAGATCCGGCAATACCGGCGGACCGCGAATAGCTAAGGCGGTTAAATCAATAAATAAAGAAACAAGCGAGGAACTTGCATTTACATCGATGAGGGCCGCTGCAAGATACTTCGGTATTAATATAGTCTCGGTGTGGCGAGTGGCAGAAAAAATTCAAAATGCAACATTCTCATATCTATTTGGCGAGTGGATTGAGTTTTACTATATTCCGATAATTTCAGATTCAGAAAGTGAAATCGAAGATTTCTAAAAATTAATTGAATATTACAAAAATTATATAATGAACGAGGATAATATAAACAACATCATCGAAGCCATCGAGGATCTGAAAAACAAAAACATAAATTTATCCTCAGATTTGGACACAGGTAAAATCCGGTCCGAATTTGAGACGATTGTTCAAGATAAGCTCGAATACAGATACACGCTACCGTCAGAATATAAGTTTGTAAAGAAAATCCAGATTGCGATGTATCAATCACTTGCGACTGTCAGCGATGATCAAATCGAGGATTTTGTTAAATTATCGACACTGGTAGAAAAAGTTAGATCGAGATTATCCGACGAGTATGAGTCGAGAAAAATTACCAGCTCGCGTGTCAGGCAGCTAAAAAAGCTGGTCGATGAAAGCAGAATCAAGGAATCCTCGATTTCTGATTTTAGAGTCAAAGACTCTAGAGTCAAGGAATCCTCGATTTCTGATTCTAGAATTGGAATTGGAATCGAAGATTCTAAAGATTCTAAAGAATCTGAAGATTCTGAAGATTTCAGATATTATCAGAATTGGAATCGAAGATTTTGAAGATTCTGAAGATTTTATCATAAAAAAAACAAAAATTTCTGATTTTATAATTTTTTTTTATTATTTTACTGAAATTGTGCAATATTCTTAATTTTGACAGGTATTTACCCCAGCAGATTCACGAAATTATATAAATTGCACAATTTGACGGGTATTTACCCCAGCAGATTCACGAAATTATATAAATTACTCGATTTGACGGGTATTTACCCCATAAAAAACATAAAATTACGCAAATTTCTTAATTTTTCTGATTTTTATTAATTTTTTTTATTATTTACCGAAATAATTTATTTATTGAAATTGTGCAATTTTCTTAATTTTGACGGGTATTTACCCCATCAAAAACAGAAAATTATATAAATTACTCAATTTGACGGGTATTTACCCCAACGGATTTACGAAATTATATAAATTACTCAATTTGACGGGTATTTACCCCATCAAAATTAAGAAATTTACTAATTTTGAAAAATTTCCTGGTTTTTATTTTTTTTTTTTGGCCATTTTTCTTTGGCGGACAGATTTACGATCTCACCAACAAATTGATACTCAGTGTTTCTCCGCGTATATCAAGCAAATGTCCATTTTGATCTGTTAGTTTGAAATTTATCCTCGACAATAATCGATTGTGGCATCGCAGGTAAAACGGATTTACTGGCTCTTTTATTATCAAAAAACCCGGAGATGCGCTAGGTGAAAACGAATATAAGATAAATCCCTGCTGTGCCTGCTCTGACACAGACGAATCCACGTTGTAGCTACCTTCAACGACATCCGCGTGAAGATAAATCGCGATAACTTCCGTTATATTGACGATACCCGGCGAGATATGCCGCCCTTGCCCGGCAGGATCATTATTATGTTTGAGAATCGATTCTGATTGTATTTTTTTAGTCCACGCGGCATGTAATTTCGGAAATAAATCATCGATGGTATCAGTGACGGATTTTCTCATTTCATCAACATCATAATCGGGAAATTTGAAATTTGGTAGCGTTTCTTCGGTTAATCCGAATACTGTCATGAATTTTTGTTTTTTTCCTGAATTTCTGATCAACTCGAATTTGCTAATAGGAAGAACATAATCGGCAATTGATATATCGTCGATTATCGCCCGAATGAACATACCATGATAATATTCAACATCATTCGCGAGTTGATTTAAAATCTTCAAGCGTCCGATAATTTCGCTACATGAACCTGATTTATTTAAGATGCATTCATGAAAGGATTCCCGCAATAAATTTAATTGTAATTTATGTTCTTGAATAAATTCGTCGAGGGTTTTTCTTACCAAGATACCGTCTATGGGGAATATTGTCCTGTTAATGTTGGTAGCGTCGAAGATTTTCACACCGGGGGGAATTTTAGGAAGAGGCAACCACGAGAGAATTTTGTTGTCCCTGAAAGTAAAAGCGAACATTACCAAGTTAAATTTGTGGTTATTCATGAGATTGATGGCGCTGTGGATCAGAGGCTTGTGTTTGATATCTCCGTACCATCCTTCGTCGGTGGTAAAATCTGATTTTTTTGGCTCCGATAGCTCTGGAGGAGCTTCTTCGTGCCAACCTGGAATAATAAAATCTGGTTTTTCTGGTTTTGCCAGAGGTGCGATTTCGGGCCAACCTAGAACTGTCCTAATCGATGACTGGTAAATATCAACGATATATGGCGATTTTACTTCGATTATCGACGACAACGTTGGATCGTGCGAGGATATTTTTATTCCTGGAGTAGCATCGCCGGTTATATTTGATATTCTACTGGTAAGTTCCTTATCTAGTTGCTCAATTTCGTAACTGCCTGTTGGTATGCCAACGACGATCCAATCGGGAGTTCCATCGGGGCGGTTTTTATTGGCAAAAACAAGCGAATTATTCGATGATAATCTACCAAATGATTTCGACCTAACATTGGGCCAGCTATTATAGACGCGTAACTGTGACAGCGCAATTTCTTTAACGCTAATTGGTATTGGAAAATCGATACTAAATTCTGGCCTGGTTGAGCTTGCCGATATCAGCGTTGTTATCGGCGGTGTCGTGTTTGTCACGATTTGAGTTAGTTCGGACATTATTGATATTCATTTGTTCAATCTCGGAGTAGATATTTATCATTGCTGAAAATTCTAGATCGGATATAACGCCATCGTTGAGACTCTCAGAAAGCAACGATGATAATTTCGAATACGCCTCGTTGACCTGGGATAATTTACTCGTGTATAGAGACAATTTCTCATTCGTGCACGAGGATATTTTTTTTGCGATGATATTGAGAACACCAGCGATTGTTGTTGTCGACGAGATTATTATCGTTGCTGCGATCGGCGCGATTGTTGTTACCGCGGATAAGATTATTCCCGCACCGGCGATTATTGCACTTACCGCGTACACGGCGACATCGATGGCAACTAATCTGCGTTGATATTTTTTTATTTTTACCTGATATTCGTCGAGAACTTTTTTTAGCGAATCCTGCCATGAACGCGCCTGATTGTAACGGTAATCCGATGCGGTCATTTATTAGTTAGTTATCTCAACAATTATCCAGTCGGTTTGACATTACCTATCTCAACAATTGTAGTTGGTACGGATTTATCATTTGCAAATGGTTTGGGTTGACCAACTGTGGTCCATACCGATAAATATTCGAAAATTACAAAATAGGGGATTGGTCCTGTGGTGGTTCTATCTGGTGGTTCTAGTTCGAATAATGTATCGCTATCTTCACTTAGTGAAATAATAAAAAATCCAGGATTAAATTCATGGATTTTACGATTCTGTCTTGGTTGTGCCTTAAATTTTATCTCCGAGATAATATATACTCGATATATGCCAGTAATTGGCGCGATGAAAAGAAATCCATTACTCAAGGGTGTCCAAGTAAAATTATATGTCCTTAACACAAATGGTACATTGCAAGGAAGATTTTTTGTTTCTACTTCCGCTGGTATCGAAATACGCGCTAATCTTCCAAGATTCATTGACGATATTTTTGTGTTAATATCGCTAATTTTTGTAGTTGCGTCAAGAAGTTTCGTGTTAAAATCTCGAATTTCTCCGTCGTACACCGATGTATCGACTTTTTGAAGCGCCAATCCATGCACTATGTTAAGATCCCTGTCAATGTTGTCAATATTCTCGTTGATTCTTTTTATTTCCTTGTTGATATCATCGTGCGATGTTTTATCGCTTTTCTGACTCATTACGATATTTATTTCGGTAATATCGGCGAGAATATTAGTAATATCCTCGTTGATTTTTCTTACTCTCTCGTTGAGATCATCGTGCGATGCTTGATCGGCTTTTTTCTTTGCTAGTTCGTTTGCGGCGGAGGAAGTATCGCCGGATGTTTTTATATCATCCTCAAATTTTTTGCTAAATTTAGCTAAGGCATCGTCGAGTTTTTTAAGATCGTTATTTAGCCTGTTAAGTCTTTTTGTCACTCTGTCCTGAAGATCGTCGTATAATGTTTTATCGGCCTTCAGAAGCAACGTTGCTGATAACTCGTTGTCCTTTTTTTCCACATCCGCGATATTAGCCTTCAGGGGTAACTTCGCTATAATATCGGCGATATCAGCGATGGATTTTGATACCGAATCTGACAGGCTAGTAAATTGATTAATGCGATCGTTATATTCGTCTCGCTTGATTATATCAGTTATTTTCACGTTGCTTGTTTGTAATCTTCCTTCGCGGCTCTGAAAAACAGCAACTTCGCCAGGATCTACTTCTGACAGCGATAGAAGATTATTAATATCATCCCTGGTTGCGAACTTTGATAGATCGACGTCAGTCACTTCTGCTTCCTTCTTCCTGTAGATAAATCTACCGTAAATATCAACCATGATATTTATCTATGGCATATTCAAATACGATTTTATGATACGGACCGGATGATTTTGAAATTGCATCAAGGACATTAATTGATTCAGGACCGCATATCGGTGGATCCATTAACGTCTGCGTCGGAAGTGTCGAATACCAAATTGGAATATTTAACTTTGACACCTAATTGACGAATTCTTTTGGTGGAGCTAATCCGTACGAGTCAAAATAAACAACTTCGCGAGGATTAATCGCGTAGGCGACCCAGTGTGTGCCAGGGCCGGTATTTGAATCGAGATTTATTATTCCTGTCTCGGTGGGGTTTGGTTTTTCTGGTAGTTGATCCCGCATAAATACGCCTCTGAAAAATTTTATTTTTTTATTCTTTGCTTCGTTGAATAAATCTAAATTTGAGGCTGGTAGGCTAATTTCAGACCGGATCCGTACGGGGGTCGTCTTAGATAAAGGCCGGATCCGTACATGGGAGGTCGTCTTAGATAGAGGCTGCTTCCCTTTTTTTTACCGTATCGCCCTCCCATTACTTTATGCGCTAATTTAGCACCTGCGGCTCCAACCGCACCTAACCCTAACGCTTTTGCACCTGCTATTAACGCGGGAATAGCGGCTAGCAGAGGGAAAATTCCGCCCGTTTTGACCATGTCTCTGATGGCACCTATACTAAGATTCACATGAACGCCGGAATTCGCTGATTTTGCTTTGGTGAATCGTTCACGTTGATTTTTAGTTAGCGACAGTTTGTTAGGACCGCCCTGAATTTGATCATTTTTCAGGGTTAATTTCGTACCGCATCGCTTTGCTGTTGCTGTTTGGAGTTTTTTCGTCTGACCCGGGGTCAGAGTTACGCTGACGTGTTCGTATGGCATATTAATAATCGTTTAATCTAAATTTAGAAAATCTTAAAAATCTTCGATTTTAAAGTTACATTTTCTCGACAGGAGCGTCGATGATTCTCATTCTACCGCTGATTCCTTCCAAGACCATTGTTCTATCGCTGAGAATCACCGCAATTGCTTTATATAAATTATTTCCCGTGCGAATTCTGGCCTTGAAATGGATATCAACGACAGATTGTTTTACCAAATCGAGATGTTCCAGGGAAAAGTAATAGATAGGATAGCGAGTATTAAAATCCAGCTGCGATATTTGCAATCCGGTATCGATATTTTGATCGCGACCCATGAAACTTAGCAAGCGATGATACGCGCGAGCTGTCGAATAATTTTCAGAATTAATTGATATTTCCTCTGATGGTTCTTGTTGGCCATTTACTCTTAGTGATACGTTTGTTGCGTGGATACTATCAAATATCATGTGGCTGTACAATTGATGATACCTTCTTGTGTGCAAAAAAGCGATAAAGATATGCCTAGGTGCAGAGGTACCTTGCTGCGATGCAATACGCCAGGTAAAATCACCATCAATATCGGTATTTATGGAATCTGTTGTTGTTGTCAGCCATGACATGACAGATTTACCGCCTTGGTTCATGAACGATAATAATTTTTCTTCCTCGATTATTGATGGAGTTATCGCTGGCATCCACAAGGTAAATTTAAGTATTTTTACCTGGCCGGCATTTGCGAGATCGGCATTGGCATCTATCACGTTAGTATTGTAATTGATAGCACCTTCTCGCCAGATAGCATCATCGCTATTTCCTTTTCTGACAAATGTTACGGTGTGTTTTGCTCCGTAGATAATTTTCCTGAAATGCCTGCAAAATCCGAATATATGGGATAACGGAATAGCACAAGAGAATCTTCTGCGACCTCCTTCTAGCATAAGTTTTCGCGTGGCAAATCCAATATTATGATCAGGATTAGTATTAATAATCATATCTTCGACATCTGGATTGTTAACAGCAGGATTGGCACGATTCTTAGGTTGTCTGATCTCGAATTGTCTGCTATCGGGGCGATCAGAATTATCTTTGGCAAACATCATACTAGGGCCAGCTGATCTAGTAAAATCATCCGAGTATCTAGCTAGGCCTATTATCGTTGTTGCTAAGTCAACATCATTAGTTATTGACTCAATCTCTCTTCCGTCGATCATGTAAGTGGCACTCTTGAATAATGCCATAACGCCGTTGTTAACAAATCCGACTCTAAAATTTGCTCCATAGACTGTATTATCTGCTTTAATAACTTCCCCAACAACTTCGATATATGCCTCAGATGGAAGAAAATATCTTGTTGTATCGTGAACTTGAATTTCCAAGCGATTAGATGTGTTTGGTTCAACTGCGTCGTATGAAAAATACTGGAAATCACGCACGGATGTGTCTCTACCTACAGGCTCGTCCATGTCGAACACTTCATTTGACACTTGTGCGAACATTTATTAATAAGAATTTCATCTAAAACGAAGACCACTGCCTGAAATGAAGCTTGTATTTGCGACTTCCTGTGCTAGATTTGCGTTAGCAACTTCCTGTGCTAGGTCATTTATTTTTTTATTTGCCGCGTCGTTTATGGCCTTACTGATTTCGGGGGGCATTTCACTGGTGGTAGGTAATTTGACGGGTTGTTTTTTACGCGTTAAATTTGATGTTCTACCTCTGACAAAATCGAAGCCTTTAGTGGCCAAATTGCCGATACCAGAAATGACAGTCTCGCCAATCTTTCCTATTGCTTTTGATGCGATTTGCTTAGCTGCGGGTCCTATTTTAGGGACTACCCGCGTGACGAAACTTTTGACGATGTCGCCAAGTCCATTGCCGTGAATATATTTATATACAGGCAATCGAGAGTTAACTATGCGGACCTGTCTAGGTCTGCGCTGATGTTTGTGAACAATCATGTTATTTCAATTGTGTTGTTTTAATCGATGAGTTCGTCAATGAGCTCTTTGTAAATGTAGGAGTCGATGACACCGCCGCGAAATAATCGCTGGCAAATATCTGAGGCCTCGTTGATTATTTCACGAGAATTATTTCCGGCTCGTTTTCCTCCGATTAATACTTCGAGGCGAGACACATCGTTGACAACGCTGTCAGGGCAAACTGTATATCCGGTTCCTGTCTTTGGTTTTTCTTCTTCCGATTCTTTTATTTTTTCTAGAAATTTTTTGTAACCAGGATAATTAAGATCAACGTATCCTCTCCTTGAAGCAAAATATACAGCGGGAATCCATTCATCTTCGGTATATTCATCGACAAATCTTGGAGATAAATATTTTCCTCTCTCATCGAAACCAAATTTAGCTATCTCAATTCGATTTCTCTCATCTTCCAATTCCTTGAGTCCCCTTTCAGTAAAATAATCTTCGGGCGCAGTTCCTGTAATTCTGGCTTTCGGTTCTACGGAAAGGGATGCAGTAGGTTCATCGATGGGTTTTATTGCCCCTAATTCCTGTGGTCGTGGTTTTTCTTCCGATTTTCTCCCCAATTCATATTGTTTGGCATCTGCATAATTTATGAACTCGGCATATCTCGGGACTCTGATATTATCTGCTCTAGGTAGTTGATATTTGATTCGATATATTGCATTGCGCCAATCTTTTCGTGCGGTAAATCTTTTCCTTCCCGCTTTCGTTAAAAAATATTTTGTGTCTCTTCTGTTGAAAGAATCTTCCGCAAATTCTCCAAGTTCCTTATTATTCCTAATTGCATTTATCTCCGCAGTCATCGAATTCCAAGTTCCCGAGGTAAAATATTTTTCTAAATCTTCGTGTTGGCCCCTTAACGCTTTCAGTATTTCTCCTTCTTCTTTTTCTTCTTCTTCTTTCTCTTGTGCTTGTGCTTGTTCTTGTTGCTCTTGTATTTGTTGCTCTTGTTCTTGTTGTTCTTGTTCTTTTTTCTTCCTTGATTTCCGTAATTCTTTTCGAAGTTTTTCCCGCCCTCGATGTAATTGTTCTTGCAATGTTCGTTCTTGTTCTTGTCCTTGGTGAATTTGCTCAAGCTGACCCGGCACTACTCGAGTGTGTTCCTCAATATCTTTCACCATGGGAACAATTCCGCGCTTCCTGAGTTCCTTATCGTCTTTTTTCTCACCATATGCGACTCTCTCGACGGTTTCGGTGACTGGCTTTAGCCATTTCGACGATATCTCGGTAATTCCATATTGCGTGTCTTCGTGCTCACGAACTTTTTCCTTAAATAATTGTTTTGCTGGAATAAGTTTCTTTAGTGACGCTAATTCTTCTCGCGCTAATCTAGCAGAATGAGGCTCTCCAACTGTGCTAGTTTTCTGACTCATATTATTTTCAAGTATATTATTTTAATGCGACGTAAAATTGGCCAAAGCAGCCCAACGTTGCAACAAAAAAAATAACACAAAAATCTTATCCCGAAGAATTCTTTTTCCTGTCCTGGACGCTATATTTTACTAACACACCGGCGCGACCACCTGATGCACTTGGTCTGAAATGCACGAAAATATGCTTCCGTAGAAGGCGTTATTTCTGCTTTCTGAGGCTTCTACGGAGAATGTTCTCGTAGGAAGGTTTATTTGGTCTGGAACGGAAGGTCTGTACAACTTCCCTGCTGCTTCCTCCCAGATACTTTGGCCATTTTCCTTTGAACGATTGAAGACGATTTTCAAAGTCGCAGTATTCCGACAAACGCACAGGAAACGAATATTCGTCTTTCACAGGTTCTTTTCGATGAGGGTTGAGTGACATGGGTAGGAGTTTGCTCAGGGCTGGATGACATCCGTAAGGGGGTAGACGTGAAGGTGAACATTCCCCTTTAAAACGAAACCCAGTAAAATGTCCAAGAGGACGAGCAGCATCGCTTTCGCATCCCACAGGTTTGACACGCACAGCATCACTTTCCATGATAGGGGTAGGGGCACTAAAGTTCCCATGATGCTTTACGGCATCGCTCAGGTCACAAGGTACAGCATCGTATCCATCGCAAGGCTCACAATCGCACTCGTCTGCAAACTCCGTTACGCAATTACAATGGTAACCACATGGACAATCGCAGTTTCCTTCCGGACATTTTCCGTCGCAATGTCTGGGTCTTATCCATCCAATATTAGTCACACTAGAGGAAGATACAACTTTTTTACAATCCCCAAACTGGAACGATGTCTCTTTCAAAGTATTCATCTTGTTCGCTCGGTCTTGGTAGTCGCAATGAACTATCGATCTTGCCTAGGGTTCCTTTTTTATATACAGACCAATACCGACGTGACCGTACGGTAAGGTGAAATGATTGGGAAGTCGAACTCGCTTCTGGTATACAATTTGATAGACTTTTTCCAAGGGTCGACTGACGATGTGGTGAGTGGGTAAACGTACAATTTTGTTCGGTTGGTAGGTGGTCACTTTAAAGTTTCCATCCTCTCCCGATTGCAAGGCTTCTTTCAATACCCCAAAGTTGACCACTCGACTGGTACGATAATTCAGAGTCAGTCCTTTCACTTTGCACGTCGTGTGCACTTCTCCTTGTTTGTCCCGGTATTCGTAGCCGTAATTTTTGGGACCGCCACTGACGAAACTTAGAATCTTGTCGTCGGGATGCTCGTCTGTCCAGGCTCCTAAACGGTCTCCTTCGATGTCAGGGTGATGTTGAATCGGGTGATGGATGTAAATGCAACTGTCCGTGTCAAAGTACAGGACGCGTTCTTCTAACAGTTCTAAAGCTTCGTACAATTTTAAGCGAACATGGGCTGTCACGTAAGCCGCAATGATGACATTTCCAAAAGGGTCGTCTTGTACAAAGTCCAGATCTTCTTCGTAGTTGACCAAGATCAAATTCTCTCGAACGACGTCCACGTGTTTCATGTATTTGGTTTTGTCGTGAATCATCTGGAAGTAGCGGGAAGGTTCTGTCAAATATTCCGTCTTGGGTAAACACGGTCGTTGTGCCATTTTACCCCACAAGCAATTTAACATCACTTTGGCAAACGATCGCCTGCCTTCGTTTTTCTCGATGTGGTCTAAAGTGATGCCTTCTTGTTCGTAGTATTTCTCTTTGAATTGTATTTGGTCTTCGGGAGTGTGACACCAGGAAGGATAGCCGCTGGCTTCTTGTTTCAGTTTCAAAAAGGCATCCACGTAGTCGGCGAAAATGCCTTTCTGAGTAGGGTCACCCTTGTGGTATTGTTGTGTCTTGGGAAAGTGGCAAATTTCGTACACTTCTAACAGTTGGTATCCCATGTCCAGAGCTTTGAACAATTCTACGCTGACCCAGGTTCTCGTCAAGGCACGTTCTTCCTGGCTGTGCTGACAAGGCTGATCTTGGTTGCACGTTTCGGCACAAGTACGGCACAAGGGAAACATCAATTTGCCTTGACAATGGTGAGGTAAGACGGGATGGTATAGGTTCGTGGGAGGCAAAACTTTACACTTGATCAAGCCTTCGTATTGTCGAATGTTTTTCAGGTCGATGTGTTCCGTTAACAATTGCGGGTGCCCTACAGGAAAGCGACAATATTTGCACACGTAGGGATACAGCGAACACACGTTGAAGTATTTGATTTCTTCTCCTTTCTCTTCGTCGGCTTGGTACAGCAAACAGGTGGCATTGGTCCTTCCTCCGTACAAACTATCCCTCGGGTTCAGGGGGTCCATGAACTGGTAACTTTCCACGAGGCGTTTAAACTCGGGATCGGTTTTCATACGGTGATCGTACTCGTGTTCCCACATTTCCACCACTTGGTATCCTTCCTGTCCAACTTTAGGCGTCGCTGACAAGTGTCCTGGTACAAGTCTTCCATGGTTCGTTGCAAAAACTGATTTTTAGTGCCACGGTCAGGGTAACAAATGGGACATCCGTGAAATAAGCAACCGTTAAACTCGTACACGATCTTGGGGTTTTCTAAGTCCCAACCATCGACCGAATACGTTCCGATGGTCTTTTCGCCTCCTCCGTTGCGAGCATGCTGAATCCACTTGTCTTCCTTGTCGCACAAGTAATGTAACCAACGTAGGGCTTTGACCGAGTATTGACGTTTGACATAGTGGGTCGTTTGAGGACTGATGACAGCCACGGTGTTTTCAGGCATGAATCGTTGTCGATACACTAAGGAACACGCTTTGGCAATGGTGCAAGCTTCTTTCAAAGGATCGACCCCTCCGTGTTCCATGAACAGTTCTCGAAATTTTCCACAGCAACGTCGTAAAATGTCCACGTCGGAACGACAATACTTTAGCATTTCTTCCTGAAAGTCGAAAGGGTCCGAGGCGTGAGCCTGGTACCAAGCGTAGAAAGCTTCTCGTTGTTCGGTACGCATGTTGTCGGGGTCGTAATAGTGAGCCTTAGGTAAATGGGGTAGAACGGCGTGTTGATTTGCTTCCGTATTGAAAAAGTGTGGAAAGTACCCTTTAGCCATTTCTGTCATTCCAAACGTTTTAGGCATTCGACTCAAAGGCATGGCCAAATAGCTCATCGAATCTTTAAACTGTACTTGTCCCACTTGCATGAAAATGATTTTGGCTCCGTTCAAAGTGACTTTAGGACGCTCGGTGCCTTGTTCCGTATAGTACCTCAAAAGAAACTGTCCATCTTATCCGGAGAAATTGTGAGCCATCACCGTGGCATGACGATGACAATCTCCGTAACGTTCGATGTCCTCTTGGCTCCACGTCTTGTCGACGGGGTCTAAGACCCATTTGGCAAAATCGGCTAACGTGTTCGGTACCCGAAAGATTTTTTCACGCCCTCCAGGAATCTTGCTGCAGTGAGGGCAATGACTGAAGATAGGTTCTTGAATGCACTTCTCGCACGCTCGATGAGCCACGCAGAAATTAGGAATGTGAATGCCGGTCTCTTGCATGCATTCGAAATCGAAAAAGATGAAATTGCCTTTCTTCTTGTGACCGTCCTCTTTCTCTGGTGGGGGTTGGTATTTTTGCACGTAACATTGGTGTTCCAAGTCCACGATGTGGTGACAAATGTGACATTTTTTCTTTCCTCGACATACGTGTGCCTTGGCAGCATTGGTACATATGACTTGTTCACACGTAGGGCACAATCTCAGGAGCTGACAAGCACATTTCTTCTGTGAACCTTGCGTTTTCAGATGTTGTTGGTAACAGGTAGGGCTGACAAACGTGCGCAGACAAGTTGAACAAGGCACTGGTTCTTCGCTCAGACAGGGTGAAGAGGCCAAACATCCTGAGCATTTCAATCCACAATGCTTGTGTTGCTCTCGATTATTATAACCATGGTCACATTTCTCACAGTAATAACCGTATCCCAGGAATCCGGTGATACTGGTAATGGTATCGAAATGGTCATCGTGATGATAAACATGAATGTATTTTCCGTCCTTAAAGTCTTGCCCTCGAAACAACAAAGACCCGCGCACTTCTTGAGGGTGCACTTTCAAGGTGTATCGTGGAGCTAGGGCATCTTGCAATTTTTGCATGTCAGGAATGCCACAGGGTGTGTCTGTGGACATGCCAGCTTGTCGTAACAGGAGTTCTGCTTCACTTCGTTGTTTGGCTCGGTCCGATTGTCGAATGTTCTCCCAGTCTCTTTTCCATTCTACCGTGTCGTTCTTGTTGGCATAGGTTCGTCCCACCACGATGGCACGGGCTAAACACATCTGGTCATGAGGATTGTGAATTTGGACAAGGCTACGCTTAATGCTGCGAAGGTCGTTCACCAATAACATCTTTTTGCGTCCGGTCCCTTGAGGAGGAGAGACGTGGGTCATGTCCAATGTGGCTTTTCCATCGGTGATGTCAAACTGGGCATTAGATTGTTGCACGTGTTGAATCTTGTCCATGACTTTGGAAGCGGTCAATTCTGCAGGGGTGCTAAACTCGATCCAAACAGGGGATTTCAAACCGTCGTGTTGTATGGAAAGTCTCAAGCGGTCGTCTTCTTTGGGTTGACATTGTCGCTTGAGTGCAGTGAGCAGAGAATCCCACACTCCGGTGATGAACCCTTCTGCTTTCTCTAACGGTACTTCGGACTTGAAATCTTTAAACTTCACCGTGTATTTGTAAGCCGTGGTTCTAAATTTTCTAGAGGAGCGCTTTTCCGTCTCTCGAATGGAATAGTACTTTTCAGGGTTGACTAAGGGTGGTGAACTTGGTTTAGAGGTTTCAAATTCTGGTTCACTCATGTCCTCTTCAAAATCACTGGCATGAATTTGTGCCAAGATTTCAGCCCTGGTTCGAGGCGATAGATCACGTTTCTGCCTCTTACTTTCTTCTTCTTCTTTCTTCTCGAATGAATGGGATCGTTTCATCTTGAAAGCAAAAAGTCAAATGACTCAAGTTCAAACACCATGAGCTACTTTATAGTTATAGCAGACCAGCGTATATAAAAGGGTGTGTGTCTTATCCTTTCACTATTCATTTCACTCTCAAGCCGAGCACAACGATGGAAGAGACTAATCAGATGGAACGTTTCGTCAGAGCTTTGCGAGGGGTCATTAGAAAATTCTCTTCAGACCAGCCTACGGACTAGTCTCCTTCCTTTCGAGATAAAAGTCAAGATACTTGCTATATCTGTCAGAAGAAAGGGCATTGGTCTTCAGAGTGTCCAGACCGTCAAAAAAGAACAAAAACAGGGACTAAAAAAGACAAAAGTCAAGATACCTGTTATTATTGTAAAGAAAAAGGACATTGGTCTCCAGATTGCCCAAAAAAGAAACAAGAGGAGTCAGAAGAAAAGAAGGATTCTTCAGAAGAAGAGAGGGATTCTTCGGTAGAAGAGAGGGATTCTTCAGAGGAAGAAGAGGAAGAAAAAAGACAATTCTATTTACAAGAGGCAAAGAAACAGGAGAAGAAGAAAAGAAGAAGGGACGAAAATGAGGAAAAGACGGTGAAGAAATTCAAAAAACAGAGAGACTAAACAAGGAGAAAGAAGAAGTCAATGAACTTTTTATTAAAGTGTTGTGTTGTGAATTGTGAATTGGATTGTAAAAAATGGATAAAAGAATAAATTAATGATATAAGGTAAGAGTCTTTTAGTTCTGATTTTAAAATAAGAACGTACACTCACGCACTCATACACAGACACGTACTATAAGGGTAAAATGGGTGGGTTTTTTTTTGAGTTATTGGCAAATTGAAATTGTATTTCTTTTCGAGAAATGTGGGTGGCCCTGAAAAGGGCCTTTTTCTCTTTATGATGTAGGGGTGAGTTTAAGCAATCAACTTTAACTGCCTTATGCCTTTGCCACGGCCAAGGCCTACTTCTGGACTGCGTAATGTTGATGATGATAATGATTGGGTTGAAATCACTAAGGGTGGTACGGTAGGCTTAGTCACAGGGTTGACGTGTTTAGCTCGGGAAGGTCGTATTCTCTTCGGTCGTGATAAAGAAGTCTGATACATTTGTTTCAGACTTCTGAACTCCGCTAAAATGTCCAACAGTACCGTGACCGTTTGATTTTCACCCTCTTGTTTCTTTGCTGCTACTTCTTCTTGCTGTTGTTGCTGTTGTTTTTTTCTTACCTCTTCTTCTTGTTGCTGTTGCTGTAGGAGAAAAGCCTGTTCCGCTTCCTTTTGTCGTTGTATAAATTTCTCCAATTCTTCTTTCTGTCTCTGTCTAAAATTCTCCACTTGCGGTAATGAAGAAAGTAACGAAGGTTCCGGAACAAATTCTTGCGAGGAGAGAAAATCCACAAAATCCCAATTCACCTCTTCTGAAAGTAAGTCCGGGTTCCCTTGGGCAGTCTCCCCTGCTGGTGCACCCCACTGGATCGTTTTCTGAGTTTCCGTCATGTTGAATCACTGTCGCATAGATTGACTGCACACAAGCGCTAGCGAATCTATATAGACTACGTGACGTCACAGACTGCTCTCTTCGGATTGGATGCGGACTGACTGAATTCTTTAACGCGTGTTCGGATTGGTGAATGAACTCAATCCGTTTCAATCCTACCTCTGCCTATAAATAAGCGCAGTTCAGTGCATTGATTCACCTGTTCTCGTCGCTTCAAGATGTGGACCACAGTTGAGTCATCCACCCTTGTGTCTTCCATGATGTTTAGGACAGACATGCTCATGTATGTCCGATCGAAGTGGACCGTTGTCCACAGGACAAACACCAGCCTGTGGATACGTAGGATCTACGTTGAAAGACAAGGATGCCTGAAAAGAGTGCTAATTTACGGGCCAACAGTAAGACGCAGCCTAAGGACAAGAAGAAGACCAATGCGGTGCCCTTTATGTTAATGAATACATTAACATAAACCCAAAGGCCCTTTTCAGGGCCCCCATATTTATCGAAAAGAGATAGCCTTTCCATTGCCTACCCCTTTTTTATTTTGTTTTTTATTTTGTTTTTTTTTTAAAAAATAGAGACCCTCCCTGTTTCAATTTTACATAGACCCCATACAGTCCCAGGGGTTTTTGGCCATGTTAAATTTACATAGACCCTATACAGTCCCAGGGGTTTTTGGCCATGTTAATTCCCATAGACCCTATATTGTCCCACGATTTTTGTCCATGTTAAATTTACATAGACCTTATATTGTCCCAGTGGTGTTTTTAATGATAAGTCCCATAGACCCTATACTATCCCTATTCACTACTCACGTTTGATGAGGACAGACTCTATTATATATATATATATATATATATATATATATATATATATATATATATATATATATATATATATATATATATATATATATATATATATATATATATATATATATATATATATATATATATATATATGTGTGTGTGTGTGTGCGTGTGTGTGTGTGTGTATAGTACATACTAGAAGGTCATAGGTCAGCAAGCATATAAGATGCTTCCTTCCTAAAAAAAAATCTATTGATGTGTGTACATGTCGGAGACGTTATTAAAGCATATTTTTTTGTGATGATTTTGTACGCTGATAGCGACGGAAAACAAACAAGGAATTAAGTTTCGATATTTTCTATTTCGAAAATGTATAGATAACACGTCAACATTAAATAGACGAAAAAATCTGAAACAAAACAAATTATGAGCTGGATGAAAAAACGTTACGATTCGGATGTAAGTTGTTGTTGTTGTTGGGTTTAACGCCATTTTTCAGCACATGGCGACCAGTATTTAATGGCGGAGGAAGAACCCAGGAAAACCCCGGAAAGAACCACCGACCCACGAGAAACTACTGGCAAGCTTTCTCACATACCCACATTTGCCGAATCCGAGACTCGAACCCACGCAGTCAGAGGTGACATGGCAGTGATCCGTAACGGAGAGCGCTTTATACCACTCGGCCACCCTGGATGAAAGTGAAATGTAAGAGAAATATCACAAGATGCAAGATATATTTCACTGGTCAACAGTGAAATCATTACTGACTTGAAAAGGCCCTAATCTGTAGTATTTTGGTGTGCCGAACACGAATATAACCGTG
Source organism: Sinohyriopsis cumingii (assembly GCA_028554795.2). Taxonomy (NCBI): domain Eukaryota; kingdom Metazoa; phylum Mollusca; class Bivalvia; order Unionida; family Unionidae; genus Sinohyriopsis; species Sinohyriopsis cumingii. The sequence continues at coordinate 102,845,882 of CM068840.1, read as the reverse complement.
AAAAATTTGTATTGGCTCTCGTTTTGAAGATATTCATATACCTCATTTTCTATGTTTCACTGTGTAAATTTCTCCAGTAGGACTGCAGCAACATCCGGAATAATGATGTAACATTGCATAATACCATCATGCTCACATCATCCACAGTTGATTGCATCATTTTCTGATGCAATGCAATACTAATGCCATGCGGCTGCTGAAGTAAGTTGACGTCAGCAGTGTACTATACATGTGTAGGCCTATTATACTAATGCCAGGCGGCTGCTGAAGCTGACGTAAGCAGTGTACTATATAAAGCCCAATCAGATAGGTTCAGCATTTAAAATATTTTAGACGTTGTGCGAGACAGTTCAAGCTACTGTTACATAAAACTTATTATTTTATCCATTTACGTACAATAAAGAACAGTAATGCCTCGAAAGTGTGTTAATACCGCGGACAATTTTTGCTATATTTGTGGGGAAGTGACATTTGCCAACCAGAAGAAAAGTATCAATTCTCAAGTGAAGAAGGCATATCATCTTTACTTCGGATGCAAGGTTGGTGACCAAGACAAGCCTTGGGCTCCGCATATATGCTGTGCTACATGTACAACACAGCTTTCACAGTGGTTGAATTGCAAAAGGTCATCAATGCCGTTTGCAGTCCCAATGGTGTGGAGAGAGCCAAGCAACCACCTAAATGACTGTTACTTCTGCTTGGTTCCTCCTCTTTCCGGCGGAATAACGAAGCGAAAGAAGTCGAGAATAGTCTACCCAAACATTCCGTCTGCATTGAGACCAGTTCCACATGGTGAGGGACTTCCTGTTCCAGAACCTCCAGCAGAATATTCTCTTGATTCATCTGACGAAGACAAAGGTGAGTCGACCTGTTCTTCTCCTGGTCCATCAGCATGCAGTGATCCAGATTTTCACTGTGGTGCATCATCAACCCCACACAGAATAACACAGGAAGAACTAAATGACCTGATTCGTGATTTGGACTTATCAAAGAACAAGGCAGAATTGCTAGGATCAAGACTCCAACAATGGAATCTTCTAGAAGAAGATGTCACAATTACTGCATATCGAAAGCGCCACCAGCAATTGGAGCCTTTCTTCAGAAAGGAAAGTAATCTGATATTCTGTTCCGATATTGAGGGCCTCATGAATGCTTTAAAAATCACTCATGACCCACAAGAATGGAGACTATTTGTGGACTCTTCGAAACTGAGTCTCAAGGCTGTGCTTTTGCACAATGGAAACATTCTTCCATCTATTCCAGTAGCGTATGCTGTCCACATGAAAGAGACATACGATAACTTAAGGCAGCTACTGAATTCCATTGAGTATAACAAGTACAGCTGGCACCTCTGTGGTGATTTGAAGGTAGTTGCCCTTTTAATGGGACTGCAGCAAGGATATACAAAATACATGTGTTTCTTATGCGAGTGGGATAGCCGAGCAAGGGAAATGCACTACATGAGGAAGGAATGGACTCACAGGCAGAATGTAGCCATTGGAGAGAAGAATATCCAACACCCAGCTCTGGTTGAGGCTCAGAAAATCTTGCTACCACCCCTTCACATCAAACTAGGTTTGATGAAGAACTTCGTGAAAGCCATTGACCGGACTTTGCCAGCATTCCGATACCTGCATGAAAAATTCCCTCGACTCAGCGAAGCAAAGATTAAAGAGGGAGTTTTTGTGGGTCCTCAGATTCGAGAGCTTTTCAAAGATGACCGGTTCAACAACTTGCTGGAAGGTGACGCGAAACAAGCATGGAATGCTTTTCGCCTAGTTTCTACAAACTTCCTCGGAAATGTTAGGGCAGAAATCTATAAGGAACTAGTAGAAGACATGTTGATGAAGTATAAGAAACTTGGCTGCAATATGTCTCTAAAGATTCACTTCCTTCATTCCCATTTGGATTTCTTTCCTAGCAACTGTGGTATTGTTAGTGATGAACACGGCGAACGTTTTCATCAAGATATCGCAACAATGGAACAAAGATACCAGGGAAAATGGCCCACTACAATGCTGGCTGACTACTGCTGGACACTCCTCAGAGATGCTCCCGAACAGCTGTACAAGAGACAGGCGAAGAAATCTAAGATGTAGTCAATGACTTGATTTTTTATAGGTAGGCTATTACAGTTGACCTTTTACTATTGGAATGCATTTCGTTATGTAAACATTAATTTCTTGCAGATTACAAAAAAACTAGAGCCAATTTTGCAATTTGACTGTCATATTCGTGTTCAGCACATAAAAATTGATAAGAATTGACTAATTTTATTTCAGTAACATGACTTTTGTAAAAATTTGTTGTCCAGTGTTTTATCAGGATTCTCTCTCTCTCTCTCTCTCTCTCTCTCTCAGGAGCATATATTTTATAATTTTATATATTCATGTTTTAATTAGGCAGAAGTAGGTATTTTATTATTGTATGTAGTTTATTAATGAATGAAATAAAGTCATCCATTTAGGATTACCTGTTCGAGTTTTGTTCACTGAGCGATGAAGCTACCCTGATTACTGTTCATGCTGGGTTGTTGTATTGTATGACAAGTCGTAAGTAACTTTCTGATTGGTTAGTTTGCTAATTGTCTGTATAAACAACATAGTATCAACATCATATTAGTGGTGGTCATTCCATTTGAGTTTCTAAAGGGTGCTGACCATAGTATTGTATTAAGAAAAGAGCCTGATGATTCTTTTGCTTGAAGGAAAATGCGACTTGATCTTTGCCCCATATCATAAGGTAAATAGAATTATAATATTGTTAACGTAACAGTTTATTTTATATGTACTCTGTATATCTCTCTGGAATGTATGTTTATGTATTTTAGTACATTTTAATAGGTTATCCACCTGCATATTCTTTTGAGGATATCGTTCTGTCTGTCTGCTCTCTACTTTTGCTCTAAACACTGATAGTAGGGTTTTTCTTTTTTGTTGGTTTTTTTTGATCCAATATCTCTCTAGAAGGATAATTAATAAATATGTTATTGTAAGTTATTCGTATTGAATGTACTGTAAACAGAATCAAAGTAAACATGCATAACAATAATGCACTGATGACGGTATTATTTATTGTTGTAGTAAATGTACTTTTATTGTATTTGTAGGGTGTAACAAAGCAGGAGAAATGTATCAAATCTCCACTTATCAACCTCGATGCACAATAAAACCAAATAATAACAAATACTGGACTTGTATCGTCTATTCAGTGAGTAGAAGTCGATCGCTGTAACATATATATAATATGTGTGTGTGTGAGCAGTGAATGGGGCCACCCTTGCCTCAATGGGAATTAGCATTACAGGACCCCTTGGGCAACTCCAGCCTCAATGGAAATTTAACATGGGGAAAAATCGTGGGCCACTCTAGCCTCAAGGGGAATTTAACATGGGAAATAGTCTTGGGCCACTCTAGCCTCAAGGGGAATTGAACATGGGGAAATAGTCATGGGCCACTCTAGCCTCAAGGGGAATTGAACATGGGGAAAAAGTCTTGGGCCACTCTAGCCTCAAGGGGAATTGAACATGGGGGAAAAAAGTCTTGGGTCACTCTATTTTTAGTTTTAAAAAAATAAAATAAATAAAATAAAATAAAATAAAAATAAAAAAGGGGTAGGCAATTGAAAGTCTATCTCTCTTCGAGAGATGTGGGTGGCCCTGAAAAGGGCCTTTGGGTTTATGTTAATGTATCCATTAACATAAGGGGCACCGCATTGGTCTTCTTCTTGTCCTTAGGCTGCGCCTCACTGTAGGACCGTAAATCAGGACTCTTTTGAGGCATCCTTGTCTTTCTACGTAGATCCTACGTATCCACAGACTGGTGTCTGTCCTTTTGACAACTGTCCACTTGGACCGGACATACATGGGTATGTCCGTCCGGAACATCATTGAAGACACAAGCGTAGAAGATTGTACATCGGTCCACATCTTGAGGCGCCGAGGACAGGTGAATCAATGCAGTGAACTGCGCTTATTTATAGGTAGAGGAAGGATTGAAACGGATTGAGTTCATTGACCAATCCAAACACGCGTTACAAAATTCAGTCAGCCCACGTCCAATCGGAAGAGAGCAGTCTGTCACGTCACGTGGTCTATATAGATTCGCTAGCGCCTGTGTGTAGTCAATCCATGCGACAGTTTTTCAACATGACGGAAACTCAGAAAACGATCAAATGGGGTGCACCAGCCGTTGAGACTACACAAGGGAACCCGGACTTACTTTCAGAAGAGGTGAATTGGGATTTTGTGGATTTTCTTACCTCGCAAGAATTTGTTCCGGAACCTTCGTCACCTTCATTACTGCAAGTGGAGAATTTTAGACAGAGACAGAAAGAAGAATTGGAGAAATTTATACAGCGGCAAAAGGAAGCGGAACAAGCTTTTCTTTTACAGCAACAAGAAGAAGAAGAGGTAAGAAAAAAAACAAGAAGAAGAAGAAGAAGCAGCAAAGAAACAAGAAGGTGAAAGTCAAACCGTCACGGTACTGTTGGACATTTTAGCGGAGTTAAGAAGTCTGAAACAAATGTATCAGACTTCTTTATCACGACCGAAGAGAATACGACCTTCCCGAGCTAAACACGCCAACCCTGTGACTAAGCCTACCGTACCACCCTTAGTGATTTCAACCAAATCATCATCATCAGAAGTACGCCTCGGCCTTGGCAAAGGCTTAAGACAGTTAAAGTTGATTGCTTAAACTCACCCCTACACCAAAAAAGGACTTTTTCAGGGCCACCCACTTCTCTCGAAAAGAGATAAACTTTCAATTGCCAATAATTCAAACAAAAAAAAAACATTTTACCCCTATAGTACGTGTATTTGAGTGCGTGAGTGTAGCTTCTTATTTTAAAATCAAAACTCAAAGACACTTACCTTTTTATACCTAATTTATTCTTTTATCAATAGTTACAATCCAATTCACAATTCACAACAGAGCACTTTAAAAAGTACATTCACTTCTTCTGTTTCTTTGTTTACTCTCTCTGTTTTTTCAATTTCTTCACCGTCACAGTCTTTTCCTCCTCTTCCTCCTCACTTTCTTCCCTTCTTCTTTTCTTCTCCTCTTTCTTTTTCTTCACCTGTCTGCTTTCTTCCTCTTCGTCTTCTTTCTCTAACCAATCCCTCTCTTCTTCTGACTCCTCTTGTTTCTTTTTTGGGCAATCTGGAGACCAATGTCCTTTTTCTTGACAATAATAACAGGTATCTTGACTTTTGTCTCTTTTAACCCATGTTTTTCTTTTTTGACGGTCTGGACACTCTGAAGACCAATGCCCTTTCTTCTGACAGATATAGCAAGTATCTTGACTTTTATCTCGAAAGGAAGGAGACTAGTCCGTCGGCTGGTCTGAAGAGAATTTTCTAATGACCCCTCGCAAAGCTCTGATGAAACGTTCGATTTGGCTAGTCTCTTCTATCGTTGTGCTCGGTTAGAGAGAGAAATGAATAGTGAAAGGACAAGACACACACCCTTTTATATACGCTGGTTTGCCATGACTATAAATTAGTCCATGCTGTTTAAACTGGAGTCATTTGACGTTTTTCACTCAAGATGAAACGATCCAATTCATTTGAGAAGAAAGAAGAAGAAAGTAAGAGGCAGAAACGTGATCTATCGCCTCGAACCAGGGCTGAAGTCTTGGCACAAATTCATGCCAGTGATTTTGAAGAGGACATGAGTGAACCAGAATCCGAACCCTCTAAACAAAGTTCACCACCCTCAGTCAACCCTGAAAAGTACTATTCCATTCGAGAGACGGAAAAGCGCTCCTCTAGAAAATTTAGAACCACGGCTTACAAATACACGGTGAAGTTTAAAGATTTCAAGGGTGAAGTACCGTTAGAGAAAGCAGAAGTGTTTATCACTGGGGTGTGGGATTCTTTGCTCACCACACTCAAGCGACAATGTCAACCCAAAGAAGACGATCGATTGAGACTCTCCATACAACACGACGGTTTGAAATGCCCTGTTTGGATCGAGTTTAGCAGACCCGCAGAACTAACCGCTTCCAAAGTCATGGACAAGATTCAACACGTGCAACAATCTAATGACCAGTTTGACATCACCGATGGAAAAGCCACACTGGACATGACCCACGTCTCTCCTCCTCAAGGGATCGGACAACGTAATAAGGTGTTACTGGTGAACGACCTTCGCAGCACCAAAAAGAGTCTCGTCCAAATTCACAATTCTCAAGACCAGATGTGTTTAGCCCGAGCCATCGTGGTGGGACGAACCTATGCCAACAAGAACGACACGACAGAATGGAAAAGAGCCTGGGAGAACATTCGACAATCGGACCGAGCCAAACAACGAAAAGAAGCAGAACTCCTGTTACGACAAGCTGGCCTGTCCAAAGAACACCCTGCGGCATTCCTGAGATGCAAACATTGCAAGATGCCCTAGCTCCATTCTACACCTTGAAAGTGCACCCTCAAGAAGTGCGTGGGCCTCTGTTGTTTCGAGGCCAAGACTTTAAGGACGGAAAATACATTCATGCCTATTATCACGATGACCATTTCGATACCATTACCAGTATCACTGCATTCCTGGGATACGGTTATTACTGTGAGAAATGTGACCATGGTTATAATAATCGAGAGCAACACAAACATTGTGGATCGAAATGCTCAGGATGTTTGGCCTCTCCACCCTGTCTGAGCGAAGGACCAGTGCATTGTTCAACTTGTCTGCCCACGTTTGTCAGCCCTACCTGTTACCAACAACATTTGAAGACGCAAGGTTCACAGCAGAAATGTGCTTGTCAACTCCTGAGATTGTGCCCTACGTGTGGACAAGGCATACGTACCAATATTACCAAGGCACATGTATGTTCAGGAAAAAAAAATGTCACATTTGTCACCACATCGTGGACTTGGAACACCAATGCTACGTGCAAAAATACCAACCCCCCACCAGAGAAAGAGGACGGTCACAAGAAGAAAGGCAATTTCATCTTTTTCGATTTCGAATGCATGCGAGAGACCGGTAATCACATTCCTAATTTCTGCGTGGCTCATCGAGCGTGCGAGAAGTGCATTCAAGAACCTATCTTCACTCATTGCCATCACTGCAGCAAGATTCCCGGAGGGCGTGAAAAAATCTTTCGGGGACCGAACACGTTAGCCGATTTTGCCAAATGGGTCTTAGACCCCATCGACAAGACGTGGAGCCAAGAGGACATCGAACGTTACGGAGATTGTCATCGCCATGCCACAGTGATGGCTCACAATTTCTCCGGATACGATGGACAGTTTCTTTTGAGATACTATACGGAACAAGGCACCGAGCGTCCTAAAGTCACTTTGAACGGAGCCAAAATCATTTTCATGCAAGTGGGACAAGTGCAGTTTAAAGATTCGATGAACTATTTGGCCATGCCTTTGAGTCGAATGCCTAAAACGTTTGGAATGACAGAAATGGCTAAAGGGTACTTTCCACACTTTTTCAATACGGAAGCCAATAAACACGCCGTTCTACCCCATTTACCTGAGGCTCACTATTACGACCCCGACAACATGCGAATCGAACAACAAGAAGCTTTCTACGCTTGGTACCATGCTCACGCCTCGGACCCTTTCGACTTTCAGGAAGAAATGCTAAAGTATTGTCGTTCCGACGTGGACATTTTACGACGTTGCTGTGGAAAATTTCGAGAACTGTTCATGGAACACGGAGGGGTCGATCCTTTGAAAGAAGCTTGCACAATTGCCAAAGCATGTTCCTTAGTGTACCGGCAACGATTCACGCCTGAAAACACCGTGGCTGTCATCAGTCCTCAAACGACCCACTTTGTCAAACGTCAATACTCGGTCAAAGCCCTGCGCTGGTTACATTACTTGTGCGACAAGGAAGACAAATGGATTCAGCATGCTCGCAACGGAGGAGGCGAAAAGACCATCGGAACGCATTCGGTCGATGGTTGGGACTTAGAAAACCCCAAGATCGTGTACGAGTTTAACGGTTGCTTATTTCACGGATGTCCCGTCTGTTACCCTGACCGCGACACTAAAAATCAGTTTTTACAACGAACCATGGAAGACTTGTGCCAGGACACTTGTCAGCGACGCTTGAAGTTAGAACAGGAAGGATACCAAGTGGTGGAAATGTGGGAACACGAGTACGATCACCGTATGAAAACCGATCCCGAGTTTAAACGCCTCGTGGAAAGTTACCAGTTCATGGACCCCCTGAACCCGAGGGATAGTTTGTACGGAGGAAGAACCAATGCCACCTGTTTGCTGTACCAAGCCGACGAAGAGAAAGGAGAAGAAATCAAATACTTCAACGTGTGTTCGCTGTATCTCTACGTGTGCAAATATTGTCGCTTTCCTACAGGACACCCACAATTGTTCACGGAACACATCGACCTGAAAAACATTCGACAATACGAAGGCTTGATCAAGTGTAAAGTTTTGCCTCCCACGGACTTGTACCATCCCGTCTTACCTCACCATTGCCAAGGCAAACTAATGTTTCCTTTGTGCCGTACTTGTGCTGAAACGTGCAACCAAGATCAGCCTTGTCAGCACACCCAGGAAGAACGGGCTTTGACGGGAACCTGGGTCAGCGTAGAATTGTTCAAAGCTCTGGACATGGGATACCAACTGTTAGAAGTGTACGAAATTTGTCACTTTCCCAGGACAGAACAATACCACAAGGGTGACCCCAGTCAGAAAGGCATTTTCGCCGACTACGTGGATGCCTTTTTGAAACTGAAACAAGAAGCCAGCGGCTATCCTTCCTGGTGTCACACTCCCGAAGACCAAATAAAATTCAAAGAGAAATACTATGAACAAGAAGGCATCTCTTTAGACCACATCGAGAAAAACGAAGGCAGGCGATCGTTTGCCAAAGTGATGTTAAATTGCTTGTGGGGAAAAATGGCACAACGTCCGTGTTTACCCAAGACGGAATATTTGACCGAACCTTCCCGCTACTTTCAGATGATTCACGACAAAACCAAATTCATGAAACACGTGGACGTCGTTCGCGAGGATTTGATCTTGGTCAATTACGAAGAAGATCTGGACTTTGTACAAGACGACCCTTTTGGAAATGTCATCATTGCGGCTTACGTGACAGCCCATGCTCGCTTAAAATTGTACGAAGCTTTAGAACTGTTAGGGGATCGCGTCCTGTACTTTGACACGGACAGTTGCATTTACATCCATCACCCGAGTCAACAGCACCCTGACATCGAAGGAGACCGTTTAGGAGCCTGGACAGACGAGCATCCCGACGACAAGATTCTAAGTTTCGTCAGTGGCGGTCCCAAAAATTACGGCTACGAATACCGGGACCCACAAGAAGTGCACACGACGTGCAAAGTGAAAGGACTGACTCTGAATTATCGTACCAGTCGTGTGGTCAACTTTGGGGTATTGAAAGAAGCCTTGCAATCTGGAGAGGATGAACACTTTAAAGTGACCACCTATCAACGGAACAAGATTGTACGTTTAACCACTCACCACATCGTCAGTCGACCCTTGGAAAAAGTCTATCAAATCGTGTAGCAGAAGCGAGTGCGACTTCCCATTCATTTCACTTTACCTTATGGACACGTCGGTATTGGTCTGTATATAAAAAGGAACTCTAGGCAAGATCGATAGTTCATTGTGACTACGAAGACCGAGCGAACAAGATGAATACTTTGAAAGAGACATCGTTCCAGTTTGGGGATTGTAAAAAAGTTGTATCTTCCTCTAGTGTGACTAATATTGGATGGATAAGACCCTAGCATTGCGACGGAAAATGTCCGGAAGGAAACTGCGATTGTCCATGTGGTTACCATTTTAATTGCGTAACGGAGTTTGCAGACGAGTGCGATTGTGAGCCTTGCGATGGGAACGATGCTGTACGCTGTGACCTTAGCGATGCCGTAAAGCATCATGGGAACTTTGTTCTCACTACCCCTATCATGGAAAGTGATGCTGTGCGTGCCAAACCTAAGGGATGCGAAAGCGATGCCGCTCGTCCTCTTGGACATTTTACTGGGTTTCGTTTTAAAGGGGGATGTTCACCTTCACGTCTACCTCCCTACGGATGTCATCCAGCCCTGAGCAAACTCCTGTCCATGTCACCCACCCCTCATCGAAACGAACCTGTGAAAGACGAATATTCGTTCCCTGCGCGTTTGTCGGAATACTGCGACTTTGAAAATCGTCTTCAATCGTTCAAAGGAAGATGTCCTAAGTATCTGGGAGGCCCGACCCCCGAAGAATTAGCCAGAGCCGGATTGTTCTACTTGGGCGAAGGAGATAAAGTGAAGTGCTTCAGTTGCGGTGTGTCCCTTGACCACTGGGAACCGCAAGATTCGGCCTACGTAGAACATGCTCGATGGTCACCGAATTGTCATTACTTACCCTTAGTGGGACCGAGACATTAAAGTAACTTACCATGTCGTTGACGAGGAAGAAACCAGTTTGGCTAGGAGTCAAATGTTGGACATCACCGAGACCAGTATTTAAACTTCATTTCAAAAACGATATTGAATCATTACCTAAAGAACTACAAGAGAAGATTTACAAGGAAGTTTGGCAGGGACTTGCCAGAGTGAAATCTCAATGGGTCACTGTAGAACTTTTGTGCCGAGAAATTCACAAGAGGAAAGTGAAAAAAGTCAACCAGTGTGTTAGATTTCTCTGGGTCAAGGGTGCATTCATCCTATTATATCGCTTTAGACCGTTTACATCAAAAGAGTTCAGTGACATTCTTGGACGTTACCCTGAATGGCAGTGGTCAGAAATTACTCACTATGTGGATTACGTCTGCTCTAGGAGAAGATTGTGAATTGTATGGACTGACCTATTCATGGATACTTTACAAGAGAACATTCGTGCTTTGCCTGTGGAGTGGAGAGAACGCATTTACCGAGAGCTGGTCAAAATACAAGTCAAACGTAAAGAACAATTGCATCCGTTACGTCACCAGATGTTTAACCACTGGTACCTGAATTGTATAAGAGAACTGATTCGTCAGAAATTGTTTCAGTGGTCAGATCTAGTTCAATACTTCCAGGCCCCCGATGATCCACGTGTTGATCATTTTGGTTACTTCGAGATTCACCTAGTGCAACGCATTGAGGAAGACAAGTTAAAGGATTACCAACATATTTTACGTGGAATCTACTTACCGGAAGAGGAAACTCCTAAACAAACTTTGACGTTTCGGTTACAGTATGCAAGATTTAGATTCCCTACTGGAGAACGAAGATGTCTGGCTAGAAAATACGTGTATTGCATCCTAAAAAAGAGAATATAAAAACAGGCTGTCATGCCACGACTTATGTCACATGTAATTGAACAGATTCCGTGGAAGGAACTCAATAACCATATTCAAACCGTGGATCATTACCATCGATTATTACAAGAACTGTATCCATTCAATTTGGGTCGACAAGTGGTGTGTGTCTTAGTGACTTGTTTTCTGGGATTTCGTTTACCAGCCGATTCCTTGTGGACTCTTTACGAACAGTGTTTACCACCCCATTCAACATGAAAGTGGTGCCTTTAAATGTTCACGAGAGACTCCTTTTGTTCAAAGCCTTGCGTTTTCATCTGGATACTTCTCGACCTCTACGAGAAAAAAAGATTCGTCAACTGTTAGATACCCAAGACGTGTATGACGATGTGTGTGTAGCTTGTGACTTATACCCCCATTGGACAGATGTCCGTGCCTGGAAAAAATGGGATTTTGAGGCTTGGACCCAAGAAGTGGCCCAGTATGCTCGAGAGTTGTGATCCTTCCTTTCAACGTCCAAAGAAAAAAGTTACTTTTCAACCTGTGTTAGTGACAGTACCAGAAGAACCCGTCACCCAGGACAGAACTGTTGTGGACAGGCCTGAAAGACCCTTTCGGGAGGACACTTGTGTGACCTTACCCCCTATAGAACTGGTCAGAACATTACCCAAAACATGTTGTACAGACACTTGTTTTTATTCCACGTTGATGGTTATCATGTGCCTTTTATCGTTGTACTTAAGCCTTTGGCTTTTATGTATTTTTGTCTTTCGTATTCATGTTTAAAACATTCAATAAACGTGTCCTGAAAAAAGTATATAAACTCTCGTCTTGTTTGTTTTCGTGTCACAAGTGACATTTCTCACACTATGGCTACCTCTGCTGTCTCTGCTCCCTCTTCCTCCACTGTCAAAGTCATCGACGAACACTTAGATCGTGCCAGTTGGGAGGCTTTGTATCTTCGCCATCCCTTTAACATGCTCATTGCTGGACCTAGCGGTTCAGGCAAAACCGAATTCGTCAAACGTTGGATCGAACATAAACATCATTTGATCGATCGGCCACCTCAGCGGATCGTGTGGTGTTACAAAGAGTGGCAATCGGCGTACAGCCTCTTGCGAGAAAGTCAAGGCAATTCCATCGTGTTTGTAGAAGGCATTCCTAAAGAAGACGACGGCATCGTCTCTGACTCCCGTCAAACCCATTTGGTCATTTTCGACGACATGTTAGGAGAAGACGAAGAAGAAATTAAACTGTGGTTCACGCGCAAAGGGCATCACCGTAATGCCAGTGTCATTTACATCACCCAAAATTTGTTTCAACAAAGTAAAGCCCATCGCACCATCAGTCTCAATGCACATTACGTGGTCTTGTTTAAAAGCCCTCGAGATAAATCGCAAGTGCAAGTCTTAGCCAAACAGTTAGGAACGCCTTGGCTGACTCAGGCGTACGACGATGCCACTCAAACTCCACACGCCTATTTACTCGTCGATTTGAAACCTACGACCCCCGATGATTTGCGATTTCGTACCCACTTGTTTCACCACTGGTGCCAAGACGGAGGGCCTGTCCTGTACACGTCTCCGTCCTCGACTTAACTTCACTCCACAAAAAAATCTATAAAAACCTCAGACCCTTTTCGTCTGTCTCACACAGTTTGAACCTGACGTCCCTTCAGTCGCATCTTCCCGTCAAATTGATTCGTGCCTTGTATGGCATCAGTCGAGAAAAAAATCCACAAACACGAGCTCGTGTCTTAGAAGCTAGTCTCAAAGAAGTCTTACGATGGTTCACGGTGACGGCACGTCAATTACTCCAAGGGATCATTCAGATTCCTCATCAAACCAAACGCTTTTTTTTTGATCGAAACAAAGTCGCTTTGACCCAACTGGCCGATCCCTGCATCGACACTCAAACCAAAAAACAAATCATTTTGAAACCTGGAGGGAGCGATACTCTAGGAGGGGTCATCATTCGTTCTCTCTAAAGATGGGATCCTAATCCCCCAAACTTCTCCCCAAGAAAAAAGTCAAACGAAGCTCCAAGAAGAAGAAAAAGACTAGGTCCCCAAGGAGAACTTCTCCAGTGGCGGGACCCTCCTCTTACCAGACACCACCCCGGAAAAAGAAAAGAAGCCCCCAGAAAAAGAAACAGAGAAAAAGTCCCCAGAAAAAGAAAAGCCCACAGAATAAAACTAGTCCCAAGAGAGGCACTTCGGCCAGAACGCAACCTTACACTCGCAAACCACGACCTGCCACGGCGGTGACCGCGTCTCCGGCAGCCTCAAGTTCATCCACTTCTCCGTTGATGACACCAAGAACTGAAGAGTACTTGGAGACGTTGATCACACCAAGAACTTCTCCGTTGATGACCCCAAGAACTTCCCCAGTGGCAGGACCCTCCAATTTAGTGGCAGTGGGTGCTGCTCACAAAGTACCTTCTCCCAAAATCAAAGTCCAAGAAAGATCGGGCATGTTACAAAGTTTACTGGATTTGTCCAAGCAAGAACTGGCTCGATTTAGTCCGTTACGTACCCCTGCACGACGTGTCATGCCTGTCCTGAAGTTGATACGACGTAAAGACAATCAGTGGCGACGCGTTCCAGTATAAAAAAAGGTGTGTGACCAAGTAGGGTATCAGTGTTTTGGTGCTCCTGAAGATGTCACCCTCCAGAAAACATCCCTCTTCTAAACAACCCCAAGGAAAGAAAAGGAAAGGACTGCCTCCTCGTTTAGTCAAACATGGGGACATGTTATCTGTCCTGTCCAAAGCTTCTCCACCCCTACGAAAAAAACTCATTCAATCAGCCTCCAAAGAGGTCATCGATACCGTGTGCGAATGTTGTTTGAACGTCTTGAAAGGCACGATCCCTTTGTCCAAACACCAGAAACAATGCTTAGGCAAACATCGTCACGTTCTTCGCCAAATGGTTCAAAAGAAAATTTCCCATTCGTCAAAAGAAGATGTTGGTCCAACGTGGAGGCATTTTGCCCCTTTTGTTAGGCCCCTTACTGAAAGGAGTCTTGGGAACCATGTTGGGAGGACTGGTGGGAGCAAGATAAAAAGGCCCTCGGAAGTCCCAAGATCTCAGAATCGACCCCTGACAACCCCATGGAAGGACGAAAACTAGCTTTAGTGCCTTACAAACGATGGATGGAATACCATCGGTGGCAAGAACAACGCACCCCGCATTTACCTCCCAATCCCAATTTGAGCGAGATGTCCCAGTTACAACACGAATTGCAGTCCTTGATGGATCGCCAAGATTTGTCCGAAACAGAAAAATCGCAAAAGTACGGTCAACTCTTGCAACGACTGCAACTCTTTCACCAGAAAGCTTTAGACGAAACAGCTCTACCCACTCTGAAAGATTTTAAGACCTTGATGAAAAGTCCAGCACCATCATCACTACCACCACCACCACTACCACTACTACCATCCCCAGGGGTCACCAGAGATGCTACCCTACGAAGACCTGAGGAAGAAGAGATGCGAGAAGTGTTTCAAACACCGTCAGCAGCTCCCATTTCAAGTAAGATTGCATCATCCTTGTTGACCCCGTCCCCCACACCCCAACGAGAAGAAATGAAAGCTTGGGTTAAAAAGATGATGTCCACTCCTCCTTCGACAGAAGTGAAAAAGAAAGAAGGGAAACCAGAAGTGAAAAAAGAAAAGACCAAAGCCATTCCATTGCCACCTCCACCACCACTACCTTCGACTTCTACCCCCGTAGCCCATCGGACACGTAAATCCGTTTCTAAACCATCCTTTCGACCCACCCAAAGTAGCATCAGCGAAGAGTGGGTGACTTATTAACACACAAACAAACACAAAAATGGAAAAAGTCTTAGCCAGCATTTACTACGATCCCTCCCATCCTGCAGGTTACGCAGGAGTTCAAAAATTGTATCGTGCTGCCAAAACTCGACTGAAAAGTCTCCGTTTTCCTCAAGTGCAACGATGGTTACAAGAACAAGCTACCTACACTTTACACAAACCCATTGGACGCAAGTTTGCCAGAAGTCGCACCCGAGTGGAAGGTATCAATCATCAATGGCAAGCCGATTTAGCCGATGTCTCTCATTTGGCCAGCTACAATCGCGGCTACAAATATTTGTTTTGTGTCATCGACGTCTTTTCCAAATTTGCCTGGGTCGTGCCCTTGACTTCCAAATCGAGCAGCGAGTTAGTACGAGCCCTGCAACGGGTGGTGAAACAAAGCGGTCGTCACCCTCTTCGATGGCCAACGGACAAAGGTACCGAATTACTGAACCAAGCTTTCCAAAAAGTAGTAAAGAAACGTGACATTCCTGCCGTCTATAAATTGGAAGACATGAACGGAGAAGTGCTCAAAGGAACGTTTTATTTGCCCGAGTTACAACGTGTCACCAAAAAAGAAGACGACGTGTACGACATCGAAAGCATTCTCGAACGCAGAACCCGTAAAGTGGGCAAACGACGTGTCAAAGAAGTCAAAGTACGTTGGAAAGGATATCCACCCAGTTTTGATTCTTGGATCGACGCTTCGCAAGTCATCGACTGTAAAAAGAAGTGACCATCATGCCCTTTCACACAGACGCAGCTACGTCGACCACTCCTTCACCTAGTTCTTCTCTACAAGATTTACAAAACCAACCTTTGTGGGTGTGGTCCGGAGAACGTGTGCCTAAAACGCAAATCGTCTTTTTCTGCCAAATCTTCGTGGTGTATTGTGTCATCGGGGCAGCCATCGCCAATTTGAGTTTGCAACAAGGAGACAAACAATTGTGGACCATTTTATTGAGCAGCTGCATCGGTTACCTGCTTCCCAATCCCTCCCTGAAATTCTCCTCGAACGGGAACCTTGTGTCCAGTGTCAGTGCCGGTCACCACTCCAATAACAACAACAACAACCCCATTTTGGGAGGAGACACACCTCTGTCGTCCAGTAACCCCTCGGACAGCCACAGAACTCTGGAATTATGAGTCACCAAAGCCAATTTTGCTTAACCTTACCCAGTGACAGTTCCATGGAGGTGTTTCCCAAGAACACTTTGTGCTGTTACACGGCCAAATTACCTCAGGCCATCCCATTAGATCACCTAGCCCATTGGGAAGTGGCTTTAGTGGAAATCATTCACCCGACCCAAGTCCTCAATGTCCTTCCCAATCAAAACTTTTTTGATGTGGAAGTTAATGACGAGCAAATGCAACAGAACATGGATACCGATGGCAAATATGACAAGAAAACCCCTGGCACAAAAAATCAAAAGTACACCACCTATCACTTGTTCATTCCCCCGGCTATTATTTTAGTGGTCAACATTTGGTGAGCACCATAGCCTCCAGGTTTAATGTCGTGTTTCTGAAAGCTTTGGAAAGTGTCAAAAAAAAGTGTCACTATGGAATACCACAAAGCAGCTCGTCGCTTCTTGATGAAATTTGACGGGAGTAAAATCGTGTCCATTTTATTTTGTCCTGAATTGTTTGACATGTTGGGCGCAGACATGAACATGAGAATGGCCATGCTCAAGAAAAACGAATTACCAATCGTTTACGACAACGAGACTTTTAGCAAGTTATTTCGTGCCCCGGTAGAACTGAACCAAGGACTGAATTTAATGTTTGTGTACTCCGATGTGGTGGAGTACAACGTGGTGGGACACCTCCGTACCGTTACTGCGTGTCATTCCTTTCAAAGTGGATTCTGCCACGAACACTTACGAGGAAGGTGGAAACACTTACCACGTTCACCGCGAATTTGTACATCCTCACTATTTGCCTGTCAGTAAGTCTTATTTGGACACGGTCAACATTGCTATAAAAGGAGATCTGGGACAAAATATTCCATTCACCAAAGGGAAAGTCACGGTGAAGCTCCATTTTCGAAAACGGTTCTCTCACGACTCGTAAGTCATGTATCCAGTGTACCGAGGGGTTGCTCGACAGCGAGGACACGGTTTAGGAGATATGCTGAAATCGGCCTTTCGTTCGGTGGCCCCAGTCTTGAAACCGATGGTGACACGAGGATTGCACGCCTTGAAAGATGCCGCACTGACGCAAGGCAAAGAATTTCTCCAAAATGTCATCATCGACAAACAAAACCCTAAAGAAGCCTTCATGAGGGCAGGCAAAAATGTCTTGCTGCAAACGGGCAAAGACCTTTTGGGCCGACGAGAAACACCTATAAATGCCCTGCACGCTACCGTGTCAGGCATTCAGCAAGGACAAGGCAGAAAGAGACGAGAAGAAAACACCCTTTCACCAGACTTCACACTTCTAAAGCTAGAAAGACAAAGAAAAGAAGAACCGTTCGAGACTTAGACGTTTTCGATTATTGAGAAAGAACAAACTGATGCACCGAGAATCTTGCGCTTGTTCCAAGTCGGAACTGGATCTGTTTGCCATGCCCCCCACCATGATGACCATGCAAGAATCCCAGTGGGTGGAATTTCATCCCGTCTCCTCTTTGACAGCCTCAGCTCCCATCGAGTTTGAAATCAAAGGTCAGCCCGAAGATTACATCGATCTGAATAGCAGTTACTTGTACCTGAAAGTCAAAGTTGTCGATGAGGATAATACGCCCCTAGATGGTGATGAGGTAATAGCTCCCGTCAACAATTTCATGCATTCCTTGTTCAGTGGAGTGGACTTGTACTTGAATAACAAACTAGTCAGTAGCAGCATGGATACTTACCCTTATCGAGCGTACCTGGAAAATCTCTTGACGTACGGAATAGACGCCAAGAACACTCATCTCAATGCCTGTGTGGTATGGGAAGCTGACGATGCAGGCCAGTTTGAAGAATTCTAAATTAATACAAAGAATCCACACAATTCGGGATTTGTAGAACGAAGAGACAAAATCAAAGACGGACAGAGTTTAGAACTGATGGATCGTTTGCATTTGGACATGTGGTTGCAAGAGAAATATTTGCTGAACGGGGTGAATGGTCGCCTGAGACTGAATCGTAGTAGATTCGCTTTCCATTTGATAGGTATTAGTGCTTGCAAAACTGTCATCGAGGAAGCCAGGCTCTACGTACGACGCGTGGAAGTGTTACCTAAAGTGGGTAACGACATCAGTCAGACGTTGAGCAGAACGACCGCCAAGTATCCCATACGACGCGTGGAAGTGAAAACCTTCACCATTCCTACGGGGCTGCGATCCATGATCGAAAATCTGTTCCAAGGACAGTTACCCAAACGTTTGATCCTTGGTATCGTCGAGAATGCAGCCTTCAAGGGAGCTTTGGCTAAAAATCCTTTCCACTTTAAACACTTTGACGTGTCCAAGATCGAAGTCAGTCGCGATGGCAAGACCTTGTGTACCCGACCTTTCGAACCTGACTTTGACAAGAAGAATTACTTGAGGTCATACTTGTCCCTGTACGAAGCCACCTGTCAGTTAGGAACCAACACCAGTCACGGCATTATGTACGAGGATTACGCAGGAGGCTACGCTTTATGGGCTTTCGATTTCACTCCAGACCAAGGCAGCGACGAGGGACATTTCCACCCTATAAAATCTGGCCAGATTCGTGTGGAAATTCAGTTTACTACAAATCTAACAGAGACGGTGAACGTCCTCCTGTATGCCGAATTCGATAATACCATAGAAATCAACAGTTTGAGAGAAGTCATTCTAGACTATTAGAAGCCATGGAAGACTGTTATCCCTCTTTATCTAGTGGAGAAACTTTGGAGATGAAATGTGAGGAGACCGTGGAAGGAGAATCCCAAGACAAAGACGAAGAAGTTATGATGAAGTCAAGATGGCCAGAACAAGAAGCGCATTTAGTCTCCTGTTTTGCCAAACACTTGGTCGAAAAAATGACGGAATTGATCACGAAAGATTGCTATGGATGTCAAAACGATCATCCCAGTCAAATTCAACACGATACATGCCTGATGCTGAGTCAAGAAGAAAAACTGGACGAGTATCTGGACGAAGCTTGGAGTCTCATCTCGGACGAAGTCGTGTTGCATCAGTGGTATAAAGACTTGCGTGAACATTCTTGTCCACCATTAACCACTCAAGAGATCCATCGTATCGAAGCTCTCCTGAATCAGAGTGAGGAGACGAAGCGAAGAAACGGTTATTTGTCAGACATTTTGAAGCAAAAAGTCAGGATCGAATTGATGACTTATTATTACCTGTGAAGAAGAAAAAACCACACAAAACATGGATACCTGGGAACTTTATTACCTTTTGAACCACAGCTCGTACACGGCTTCTTGGAATCCTGTCGTCTGTGCTAAAGATGAACTCCCTCATCGCAAACCTCAAGACCATCATGCTTATGTGATCAACACGGACGACAGTCATCTCCCAGGAACCCACTGGGTAGCCGTTTACTTTCCTCAAGAAGGATGTGTGGAATATTTCGATTCGTACGGATTGCCCCCTTTGGAAGACGATATCATTGACTTTAAGAGAAGAAATGCTCAGACCACCCGATTCAATAATGTAAAATTACAAGGCACAGATTCCTTGGTGTGTGGACAATATCGTGTGTATTTTCTGCATCATCGCAGCCTGGGCTATTCCTTAGAACATTTAGTGACTCATTTTGATCCTCGTTCTTCTTCAAGAAACGATGTGAAAGGAGATCGATGGTTTTGTGACCATTATGCTTATCTTTTGTCTCAAGCTAGGAAACGTAGTGTCCATCAATGGCCTAATGACTTCCAACAGTGGAAATCACAATTTCATTCACAACGTTGTCAGCCCTGTCCAAAATAATGTGTAAATTGAAGAAAAAAATGTTTGTGATTTGAAAAAAATGTTTGATGTTATATTGTTGGATTATTGTTAAAAATGTTAGAGTTGTTGGTTAGTGTTAAGTGATTTTGAATAAAAAATGTTGTGTTTTGAAAAAATGCCTTTGTCTTTTGTTTGGCTATAAGAATGTTGATTCATGCTCTTTGACTTCTCTCTATCCCTCTCATGACACTCATTGAACGTTCCGGCTCGAAAACCGTGGAGGGATGTTTTCCTTCACGTCCGCGCTTTGACTTTAAGAACCGGGGTAGATTCCAGTCTAACCATCCATTGTCGACTCATCCTCCTACGAAGATGTGCTCCAAACTAGCTAAGCTAAACGAAGCCTACGTGAATTTGCATAGGGTCAGACACAGTCTGATACCGAAGCCAGAAGAGATAGAGAATGTGAGAATGTTAAAAGTCACTGAAGACCTGATAGAAGAGCTCTTCAGAGAAGAAGTGAAGAGGGAGAAAGAAGAATGGACAGAGAAGTACAGACTTCAGAGACAGCAGCAACAGCAACAACAACAGCAGCAGCAGCAGCAGCAGCGGCAACCTGAACCTGACACAGGCTTTGTCGATTGTCGTATCGACACGAAAGAGTTCTTCTTCTCTTTCCGAAGAAGCAGACCTATCGTCAGAAAGTCTATCCTCAGAGGACGTCGCATTCTTAGAAACTAAAAGATTGCCATAGCAAACAAAAAAACCCAACCCTTTTCAGGGCTACCCAATACTCTAGAAAAGAAATAACAATCGATTTGCCAATGTGTGTATGTAGAGTAGTGTGAATATAAACACTAGCTATTTTTTATAGTGTGAGTGTATGTGTTTGTGTATATGATTGTGTGTTTGTAAGTGCTCACGTACGTTTGTGTGGATAGTAGATTAAGATCATGTTTTTTGCTGTTTGAGGTGTGGGGAGAGTAGATTTGGAGTTTGATTGGATTATCACTGGACAACAAATTTTTACAAAAGTCATGTTACTGAAATAAAATTAGTCAATTCTTATCAATTTTTATGTGCTGAACACGAATATGACAGTCAAATTGCAAAATTGGCTCTAGTTTTTTTGTAATCTGCAAGAAATTAATGTTTACATAACGAAATGCATTCCAATAGTAAAAGGTCAACTGTAATAGCCTACCTATAAAAAATCAAGTCATTGACTACATCTTAGATTTCTTCGCCTGTCTCTTGTACAGCTGTTCGGGAGCATCTCTGAAGAGTGTCCAGCAGTAGTCAGCCAGCATTGTAGTGGACCATTTTCCCTGGTATCTTTGTTCCATTGTTGCGATATCTTGATGAAAACGTTCGCCGTGTTCATCACTAACAATACCACAGTTGCTAGGAAAGAAATCCAAATGGGAATGAAGGAAGTGAATCTTTAGAGACATATTGCAGCCAAGTTTCTTATACTTCATCAACATGTCTTCTACTAGTTCCTTATAGTTTTCTGCCCTAACATTTCCGAGGAAGTTTGTAGAAACTAGGCGAAAAGCATTCCATGCTTGTTTCGCGTCACCTTCCAGCAAGTTGTTGAACCGGTCATCTTTGAAAAGCTCTCGAATCTGAGGACCCACAAAAACTCCCTCTTTAATCTTTGCTTCACTGAGTCGAGGGAATTTTTCATGCAGGTATCGGAATGCTGGCAAAGTCCGGTCAATGGCTTTCACGAAGTTCTTCATCAAACCTAGTTTGATGTGAAGGGGTGGTAGCAAGATTTTCTGAGCCTCAACCAGAGCTGGGTGATGGATATTCTTCTCTCCAATGGCTACATTCTGCCTGTGAGTCCATTCCTTCCTCATGTAGTGCATTTCCCTTGCTCGGCTATCCCACTCGCATAAGAAACACATGTATTTTGTATATCCTTGCTGCAGTCCCATTAAAAGGGCAACTACCTTCAAATCACCACAGAGGTGCCAGCTGTACTTGTTATACTCAATGGAATTCAGTAGCTGCCTTAAGTTATCGTATGTCTCTTTCATGTGGACAGCATACGCTACTGGAATAGATGGAAGAATGTTTCCATTGTGCAAAAGCACAGCCTTGAGACTCAGTTTCGAAGAGTCCACAAATAGTCTCCATTCTTGTGGGTCATGAGTGATTTTTAAAGCATTCATGAGGCCCTCAATATCGGAACAGAATATCAGATTACTTTCCTTTCTGAAGAAAGGCTCCAATTGCTGGTGGCGCTTTCGATATGCAGTAATTGTGACATCTTCTTCTAGAAGATTCCATTGTTGGAGTCTTGATCCTAGCAATTCTGCCTTGTTCTTTGATAAGTCCAAATCACGAATCAGGTCATTTAGTTCTTCCTGTGTTATTCTGTGTGGGGTTGATGATGCACCACAGTGAAAATCTGGATCACTGCATGCTGATAGACCAGGAGAAGAACAGGTCGACTCACCTTTGTCTTCGTCAGATGAATCAAGAGAATATTCTGCTGGAGGTTCTGGAATAGGAAGTCCCTCACCATGTGGAACTGGTCTCAATGCAGACGGAATGTTTGGGTAGACTATTCCCGACTTCTTTCGCTTCGTTATTCCGCCGGAAAGAGGAGGAACCAAGCAGAAGTAACAGTCATTTAGGTGGTTGCTTGGCTCTCTCCACACCATTGGGACTGCAAACGGCATTGATGACCTTTTGCAATTCAACCACTGTGAAAGCTGTGTTGTACATGTAGCACAGCATATATGCGGAGCCCAAGGCTTGTCTTGGTCACCAACCTTGCATCCGAAGTAAAGATGATATGCCTTCTTCACTTGAGAATTGATACTTTTCTTCTGGTTGGCAAATGTCACTTCCCCACAAATATAGCAAAAATTGTCCGCGGTATTAACACACTTTCGAGGCATTACTGTTCTTTATTGTACGTAAATGGATAAAATAATAAGTTTTATGTAACAGTAGCTTGAACTGTCTCGCACAACGTCTAAAATATTTTAAATGCTGAACCTATCTGATTGGGCTTTATATAGTACACTGCTTACGTCAGCTTCAGCAGCCGCCTGGCATTAGTATAATAGGCCTACACATGTATAGTACACTGCTGACGTCAACTTACTTCAGCAGCCGCATTGCATTAGTATTGCATTGCATCAGAAAATGATGCAATCAACTGTGGATGATGTGAGCATGATGGTATTATGCAATGTTACATCATTATTCCGGATGTTGCTGCAGTCCTACTGGAGAAATTTACACAGTGAAACATAGAAAATGAGGTATATGAATATCTTCAAAACGAGAGCCAATACAAATTTTTCACGGTTATATTCGTGTTCGGCACACCAAAATACTACAGATTAGGGCCTTTTCAAGTCAGTAATGATTTCACTGTTGACCAGTGTTACTTTGCGTATGTGAATAGTATATTGAAGTGATTAATGAAAATTTTTTAGAATAGTGATGGGCAGTATAAAAAAGTGAGTAAGTGTTTCTTTTAGGTCCGCGCGTTGTTTGGTTATGATCTAGGTAAGATCAATTTTGTTTTTAAGGGATGTTTTCCTTCACGTCCGCGCTTTCAGTATAAATTAAAAATCACTCGGCAGTCTAACTACCCTGTTCATTCGTTAACAAGACAATGAATACCAGAATTGTAAAGCTTCTAGAACTCCAGATGCACCTGGAATATGCCAGGCGCATACTAAATGAACTGGCCGCGGAGGCCATTGTCGAAGAGGGAAGGATGAAAGAGGAGGAGGAAAGAAGAAATAAAGAAGAGGAGGAAAAGGAGAGATGAAATTTCAGAATCCCAGAGACAGAAAATTATGATTCTGAAGCCACTTATCCCACCTCTGCACTCCCAAGAAAAAAGGTAAAAGGAGACTGGGGAAGAAGATGTGTGTGTGGTGCCAGGCCTGGAAGGTGCCATCATTAACCAGGTGTCACTGGAGTTCAAAAAACAAACAGCCCTTTTCAGGGCTACCCAATACTCTAGAAAAGAAATAGTAATCGATTTGCCAATGTGTGTATGTAGAGTAGTGTGAATATAAACACTGACTCTTTTTATTTGTGTGAGTGTGTGTTTTTTATGTGTGTGTGTGTGTATGTGTGTGTGTGTGTTTGTAAGCGGTCACGTACGTTTGTGTGGATAGTAGATTATTGGGTTATGTAAGAGCTTAAGTTGGTTAGTGTGAATAGTAGATTAGGGTTTTATTTGAATGCTTTGCGTGTGTGGATAGTAGATTAGGGGTTTGTTTATTGCTGGTTCACGTATGTGGATAGTAGATCATATGAAATGAGAAAAAAGTAGGGATGTTTTCCTTCACGTCCGCGCGTTGTTTGGTTATGATCTAGGTAAGATCAATTTTGTTTTAGGGGATGTTTTCCATCACGTCCGCGCTTTCACTATAAGAACCCACAAAGTTTGATGTTGGAACCATTCTAAGGAATAACTGAGACAAAATGACTCAAGTATCAGTTTTATTTAATCTATTGAGAGACATCTATTTTTGGATAATGGATGTAGAATATGTTGTAGGAAGAATAGAAGAGGAATGGAGGCATGGAGATATGAAAGACTTGGTAACCAGTCAAGTTCAAGGCCTAAAGACAGCAAGAGATATCATAGCAGGGATGATAGAAGAAGAAGTCAATAAGTCAAGTGGCTTCATTAACCCACCTTACTTCAGAGTGGGAAGTTTGAAGGAAGCACTGGATCATGTCATCCAAGTCCGGTGCTTCCTAGAAAAGATATTGTACTGGACAGAGTGGAGGAATGTAAAATAGGGGTTGGACAAGATGAAGAAAGGGGAAGATCTGATGAGAAAAGTAATGGAGGAAGAAGTAGAGAAGATTAAAGAGAGATGGAGGGAAGAAAGAAAATATGAGGAAAACAAAAAGAAAAAGTAAAAGTTTCAGAGGCTTAGCAACAATTGGATGAAGATACAGACGAAGTTTAGAGAGTTGGGCCATCCTGACTGGTTACCGGAGTCAGATATAAAGAAGAAGAAAGGATTATTAGAAAAGATAAGGGGATGGATGAAGAAGTGGAGGAAATAAAAGAAGAAGAAGAAACCCAAAGGCCCTTTTCAGGGCCACCCACATCTCTCGAAAAGAGATAGACTTTCAATTGCCTACCCATTTTTTATTTTTTTTATTTTTTTTTAAAACAAAACATAGAGACCCTCCCTGTTTCAATTTTACATAGACCCTATACAGTCCCAGGGGTTTTTATCCATGTTAAATTTACAAAGACCCTATACAGACCCAGGGGGTGTTATTGTTAAATTTACATAGACCCTATGCAGTCGCAAGAAGGTCTGTAATGCTAATTCACCTAGACCCTATATCGTCCCTGGGGTTTTCTCCATGTTAAATTTACATAGACCCTATATGGTCCCAGGGGTGTTTTTAATGATAAGTCCCATAGACCCTGAATCGTCCCCATATGCTACTATCGTTGTGCAGCGAACAAAACGAAACCCGAGTACATGTATTTAATGAATAACATTTACACCATTCCGTGCCAAGGTTGGACATCATGCTACATGTCTGCGGCATGATGCCCCAGTGCTAGACATCACTATAAACTGTCACATTGCAGACATCGTAGCGCTATGACTGAAAAATTGTTAAAGCTACCTTAAAAATCCAAATCAAATCACATCACATTTTATATGTACACTTTGTTTTATCATGTTCCGCTTCTTCTATTATAGTCCCTTTTTTGCAACTGTCACATTAACAGTCATCATTTCTTTACTGTTACATGTATAAGATTCACATCAATCGAAATAATAATAAGATAGACCCTGATTACCAGGCACTTTATTCCTGCTGGTATACTCTTCTATTAATCGAGGATGAAATCGTCATTTTAAAGGTGTCTAGGGTAGCTGATGAAAGTGTGAAGTTTTCAATATAAAATGTCCACGGTAGATAATGAAAGTGGTAAGGTCTTCATTATAAAGTTGTCCACGGTAGATAATGAAAGTGGTAAGGCCATCATTATAAAGGTGGGGGCCCCGAGTGGTCTAAAGCGCTCTCCGTTACGGATCACTGCCATCTCACCTCTGTCTGCGTGGGTTCGAGTCTCGGATTCGGCAAATGTGGGTATGTGAGAAAGCTTGCCAGTAGCTTCTCGTGGGTCGGTGGTTCTTTCCGGGGTTTTTCCGGGTTCTTCCTCCACCATTAATACTGGCTGCCATGTATAGCCTATCGTGTGCTGAAAAATGGCGTTAAACCCTACAACAACAACATTATAAAGGTGTCCACGGTAGCTGAAGAAAGTGATGAAGCCATCGCTATATATATGTCATAGGTAGATTACGAAAGTGGCTGGTAATCACCCTTATTATTACTTAGTTGTGGAGACAGAATTTAACAAACCGCAGAATTTTCTTTAATGTTGCACTAAGCAATTTGATAAAAAGAGAGTAAATGAGTTTCTTTTGTAGATGCATCTACATTTTGACTCCGTGTTTCTTCCTCTGCATCATTGGTTTGTTCTTTATTAGCATTCCTATTCACTAAAATAATAAATGGGACCCAATTTTCACCGCGTTATGGCTGAAATATCTCCGAGTCTGTATAGTATATATTCCGTTTCCCGAGAGTTTGTTGGTCCATATTTAAACCTAATTTATTGCCAGTCATAATGGAACAAAATGTTATTAGTTGATGTGAATGGCAGAGGAGTAATCACAGAAGTAACAAGCACAACATCTTTATTGACCATTCTTGTTACTAACACAGTACCTTCATTGTCTGCCCCGTCTGACGATGGATCACATTGATGGTTATGGGATTAAAAGTTAAGAACATTTAATACCCTTAGAAAAATGAAAGTTAACGATTTTAAAGAAAGAATGTTGCTTAAAAACACATTGCAAAAATATCGTTTGCTAAGCCACCTTTTCCAAGGTCACCTTTTCGCACGTGAAGAAAGTGATTCCGTTATCTAAACACATTGTTACAAGTGCGGATGAGATATGATCAGACCAATGCTCAATGTCTGAGAGAAAAGTAAGTAAAACGGTGGCAAAAAATAGAATAAGAAAAGTACAAAATAAATCTGAGCGAGCAACATAATCCTTGGAATTCACTAAGAAAAGGAAGACAGAGGCTGAATGTAACAAAAATGGAAACATCATCCTAACTTGTCTTGACCTGTCTTCGTGATCACACGATTTTTCTTTTGTACACATTAGTTCGAACACATAAAATGATTTAAATAAATGAACACTTTGGCAAGGTAAAGTCTCAGTTATTAACTGGATAGAAATGCACATTGGCTCTGTACTTTGGACTGTTATTGACGATATTTTTCATCTTTTGATTTGACAGAAGGAGTCAATGCAGCTTTCTTATTTCACCAGATATAATTATAAGTTTGTAAATACAATCTCTCTGCTATGAATAATCACCATAAATGTAGCTTCACGCCCATTAAAGCGAAGTTTTGTCTATCTTTTTTATTTCTTATATTTTCTTTATGGTGATAAGAATAAGTCCTGGTCTCCGAAAAAAAGTGATTTCCCGTGGTAAATACATTACAACCAAATCGAGATTTTCCGACAATCAGTACTTTTAAAAGAATTTGTCATTTCGTAGAATTTCTCCCTTACTAAGCATACATAAAATGTTTTTAACCTATTAAAAGTAAATTAAACTTGCAAAAGTGTATTATCGTTGTTTAGTTTTGGGAAGAAATGTTGTCGTTTTCTCGTATTATTGTCCACGGATTTAAATTATGGGTAGAGCAGATAACTTTTTTACATATTTTTTTGGTAATTCATTCATTGCATTTTCAGATGCTGGTATTGTCTAGTCCGCTAAAGTTTGTTTCTCTATTTTAATAATTGCTAAAGATGGCGTGCTTTAGACTAATTCAGGCTGATTTTTCGAGTGCGAGGGTTCAGTCATTTTGGTTGGATGTGTGCTTAGATCATGTACATTTTCTACAAGTATAGTATCCTACGAAATTTCAGCTAAAGTATGTGAAAGTAACATTGAGGTATGCCAACATTCTCTACACTGTGCATGTTGCAAATCAAAACAACTTCACCTTACACCCGTCACTCTCTCAGACGTTCATAATATATGTCGAGAGCACGCATACAGACCAAATAAATAGTATTATTGTATGATTTAATTTTCGTTTTACAGATGAAACCATTAAGTAAGAAGCATCAAAACAATCCTTTAGAACAATTCTCACATTTTCTCCCACAGTACAGTACTTATTAGTAGCAAAGTCCCACACAAGCCCAGCCCTCCCCTCTGCCCTCCGATGAAAAGTGAACTATTTAAAAAGTGCGTTTCTCAACATATCCACCAATGTTTTCTTGAAAGACAGGAACGAAAAACAAATTGGCACAATTATTTCTGAGAAGTAAATATTAAAATTTTCATTTTCAAAAGGATGGAAGAGATGAGATTCACGGAGGTCAAATGTCAGGTTATTCTACTAACACCAGAATATGGGAAAAAGCCAATTTGATTTGCTATTATTTATTTGTTAATTTCAATACAGGCGCATGAACAAAATATTTTCCCTATATATTTCTATCACTCAATACAACAGTTTTAAGTTTAGGTTTACACCACTCTAAATTTTCTCTTTTTGCCTTAATTAAAGCCGTTACTTACACAATACGTCCACAAGGCATGTTGTGCAAGCAAGAGTAAAATAAGTATAAAAGCTGTTTTTCATGCACATGATAAACCTAAATTTAAAATTTTGTTTTAAACATCATACACGATGACATGAAAAAAGAAAACAAAATTGCACAAAGTTCCATATTTGTTTTACGGTGGCACTCTGCAGTCTCACATTTTGCATTAGGTTAGATTTTTAGAGAGAGAAAAAAATCCCATTTAAAAAAGACATAGATCTTGTAGATCTTAGTAACTATTAAATGAACCTTTAATATCTGTAGAGCGCACCTCATCGGCTGTAAAACAAATACCACAGACGTCATCACATCGTAAAATATAGATCATATTTTCTTTTCCTTAAGAGTAACACAATGAATCAAATGCAGATTTTCTTTTATTGTATAGTTTACTGAAATACGACTACATCATGTTTTGTTACTCAATTTATTTTACATGCCATTAATGCATGTTAATTCTAGTTGTAGCCTAAATAGAAACTTTTGCTACTGAAATCTTTTATTCTAGGTACGAAGGCTGACTTGGATCGATCCAGTCATTTTCTGTTAAACTACCATTATCATTGATTTCAT
The DNA here is from genome assembly GCA_028554795.2 of Sinohyriopsis cumingii. Classification (NCBI taxonomy): domain Eukaryota; kingdom Metazoa; phylum Mollusca; class Bivalvia; order Unionida; family Unionidae; genus Sinohyriopsis; species Sinohyriopsis cumingii. Next base: position 102,816,702 of record CM068840.1, on the reverse strand, counting down.
TTATTAAACGTGAACTACTCTCGACATTGATGGTTTTAAGGATATTTATGAATGTGAAATATGAGTCAATACCAAAATATGTCAATAATTATTCAAAGTATACAAAAATAGGGAATATTATGAAACATTTCATTTAGATATGATAGAATATGTCATAGTTTATAAATATTGGTAATAAAAAACATTTACATACAATTTATATTATTATGTTTACGTTTTCACCCTATTACTCATGCATTTTGCTTTATCCATTTTTTCAACAATGGATAATAACTTAACAAAAACAAAACTTTCATTTCAAATTGAACCCCATTTTCTTTGATTATTATACAAATTGCACATACTTCACAATAAATTAATAATGGGATGTGTTTATAAAGCCATGTTATGTTATGTTATGTTATGTTATGTTATATGTCCTTCCTCTAACAGTCCATCCTGTAACGAACACGTGTGCTTTAGGAAAGACGAATTTGTTACAATCAGATATGTAAATCATTTTGAATGAAATAGGAAATACATTACTGCTGTTTAAAAACCTGGACATTCACAGCTTGGATGATACATTTTATGAACACGACGCAAATATAACAGAAAACAAACTATGTTTCTGTTACAGGATGGATTTATTTTGTTACGGGAAAGACTGATGGTTGATGCCATACATACTTTTAACTATACATGATGCGTGTTATTTTAAGTATATATTATGTTGCGTGAAACGAATTCATACAGTCAAGAAGATGAGGATGAGTGCAAAATGAGTAAAGGAAAGATGGTAGGTAGTAAGACAAATGTAAACAAATTGGAAAGGGTAAAGGTAGAGAAGAAAAAAATGGTGGAGAGTAACACAGGTGAAGCAAAAATAGATGAGGGTAATACAGGTGTAGAAAAGAAGGAGAATAGGACAGGTAATGCAAAAACGGAAAATGATAAGATAAGTGAAGATGATAGATAGTAAGACATTTGAAACGAAGATAGAAGTTGAGATGGGTGAAGCAAAGATGGAAACGAATTTAATGGGTTGTGAACGGATTGAGAGGAGTAAGACAGATTAGAAGAAGACGGGTGGGGTGGGTAAACATGTGATGAAAGGAGGGGATATATTAAGATAGGTAATGGTTGCAGACAATTTAAATGCTGTATTCTCATGTAATGGCTCATTTGTCCTTGACTACATAATTTTGTTCAGTAGAAAGATTTATACTAATAATAAGCACTACGATAATAATTAATTTACGGAATTTTGTAATCCATACTGCTAGGTTAAGTCATTCCTGTAACAACCTGCCCATCATGCAACTGTTTCAAAATATGACACTGTAATTGTATAAGAAATGCTAGCATTTCAGAACAGTACTAGAAATATATCTAAATAAATATCAAGGCATTTAATAATGTTACACAATGTCTGGATTAGTTATTTATGAAAACTGAATAAAGTATCTAAAATGTCCTTCCTGCAACTGAGATTTCGTTCCTGTAGCAGTTGTCAATTTTGACTGCAGAAAAAATAGTAGACGTATATGATCGTCATATCTACGAATATTTTAATCCCAAAATAACCATAAGTGTTACAGAAAAAATCTTGATGCCAAATTAAACGTGATATATGATGTTTAATTGTTATATTCTTACCTGAAAAGAAGCTTTTTGGTTTTGGAATTGCAATTGGTAAATGTTCATATCTTTTTAAAGTACCATCACCTGAGGACAGTTTGACTTTAATTATATAAAATATACTATCTGCAACTATTCCAGTATAAATATTATGATAAATATATATTTATATGCTTTGCACTAAAATTATGGTACGTGAAGAATGTTTGAACTGCATGATTGGCTAAAACAGGGGTTAACGCTATCTATTTGCTAATTCCTACGTCTTCACAGATAATACGATGAATTTAGCTAATAAAGATTGGATTGTAAGCACTTTTTTTCTTTCTTCATTTTAATTTGACCCAAATAACAGCGGATTTTGATATTGACTCATATATGTGTTACAATCTGGGCCAGCGCAAGGCAATATGGCGCTATGTGCAAAACAGACAATTGGTGCGCAACCCTCCCAAATTCATGAGCTGTTAAGAAAGCTCGTAAAAAACTGATATAAGTTAAAGACCAAATAAAATATTTTCATAAGAAGTCTGATTTTTTCCACCCCTTTTCTTCCGTGGTTTGACGCCCCTCTGAAAACGGCTCAATTGTGCAAGCGTACTACTTGCACATAGCTTGCACCGGCCCTGCTTACGATAATATATGTATACAATAAGATATCGATTTAAATTAGGAATATGAATGAGCAACATAAATTATTTCTTAGAAAAATGATCAAATTTAACGAAACAACTTGGGTAATAGCCCCACACTTTCATCCCAGTTCTGCTTGATCTTTTCCATCCAAATCCAACTGTCCCATCTGCTGACACCAGCTTTTGCTTGAAAATGTTACCTGCAAAAATGGTTTAAATTTTTTTACAGTGGAGCAAGTGTCACATATATATGTACATAATATTACACAATTGATATATATATATATTACCATTGGTGAAATGACATGGTGAAGGAATGTGTAGACGGGAGAGCGTATCCATACTTCGGATGTCAGACAGTTTATACAAAATATGTCCCATATTATCGAATAAAAAAACAGGCAAGCATTGCCCGGTCTTCCTATCCATGGGTATATTGTTAAGTTTCTGCCAAAGTAGCAAACACTTATGCTTAATAATGCGATTATTCCACAAAGCCAACCGAAACATGTTTGACTCATATTTGGTCAAGCATGAACTAATAGGTATGTGTAAGAATCGTAGACCATTAATTATTCGTGGATGGGATATTTTTAAAGCATACAATCTTTTTGATTTAAAACAGATTTACAATGGACACTATACAATATTTCTTAACAGCACATGTATTTGATGCTAACGTTAGTTTCATAAGACGAGCAGAAGGACGTCCCCCACTCCCAGCTATACAGCACCATGATGAAGACCGCCAAGAATGTAACAACAATCACGTGATATTATCGATAATCACGTGATACATCTTTTGCAAAATACTATTTCTATAAATATTTTCACATACACTGTATAATCTTTCTCAAGTTATGTACTAATATCTATTCTCGGGTTACTTTTAGAAGATTGGAATACACAAATGCTTTTGCAATCATTTTCAAATCCCACGCTACTGGTGGTTTTTGCAAAGTGTATCAATTAATCGAGGGATTGAATGAAATAATACGAGTTGAAGGGTAAATTTCACTGTCCTCCTTCAATACACATGTCCGTGAATTGGACCCCTAAAATGTGACTTTAATAAAAACACTGAATAATTGAATACTACGAGCAAATTCAAATTTTCTTCCGCATATTCTCTAACCACAGATACATGGAATCTTGTATTTACCTCTCTTGAAGGTGAGACTTGACCCGGTCCCTTTCTTATAGTTGGTAACTGCCTTAAAGTATATTTCTTCTGGTCTGCTTTCCAAATTTGTGTCTGGAAACGATAACAATGCTTGTCTGTCAGTTATAAGTGTAGTTCAATTTAATTGCAAATTGTAGTACAATTCAGCTGAAACGTGGGGTATAATTCAACGGACATGTGGGGTACAAATCACCTGAAACGTGAGGTACAATTCAACTGAAATATGGGGCACAATTCAACTGAAACTGTGGTAGAATTCAACTAAATATATGGTAGAATTCAGCTGAAAAATTGTGGTACGATTCAACTGAAAGTGAGGTACAGTTCAACTGAAAGTCTGGTACAATTCAACTAAAACTGTGGTACAATTCAACTGAAAAGTGTGGTACAATTCAGCTGAAAGGAATAATGACTAATGTTAACAACGAGAAACGCCATGTAGGCACTCGAAGATTTTTTTTTGTGATCGCAGCTCAAGCGCACCCGCTTCCCTTACCTATAGCCTTTGGTTTTAAGCCCTAACTAATTGATATGTTAAAAAACGTTACTGCAACTGAATTACCAAAAGACTGTTTTCTATTGTAGAATCATCCATTGTTAGATCAAGGCCAGAAACACTAAACCACGGATGCATTTTAATAGAAATCAGAGAACAGAGATACCATATAAATAAAAATAATCATAGCAGTTGATTTTTATTGTCGCGATCAGATATCTTCTAACAGTACAAGCAAATTCCTTTTATTCACCATTGTTCAAACCGCAGAGACATCAAAGCAGATGACGGTGTATTATTAACAAGGCCTTACAGATGTTTCTTTAACCATAACTCAGCTGAAAAGATTAAAAAGCAATGAGCCATTTCCCAACAAAAGTCTTACATTTGACATGCAGATGTACAATACACTACACGAATAAAAGTTAGCCTTAATTCAATTTTCTACCACTTGAATTTTGCCTTTTAACACATACGAATGGAGAATAAACTCCTAAATGTATTATCTTCGTTATTTTGTATCAATAGACTTGAAAGTGACGACATTACCTAACATATAGTAGTATAAATTACCAATTCGTCATTTGTAATTTCTGCTCTGTATATTCTGATAAAGGTATTCCAATATGCACCATTCTTTTGATGTAAAATCTATTGATATATACATACATGATATCAAGGTTTTTTAATTATAGAATTTGATTCATTTCAGTCACGATAATAATATCAACTGCATCAAATATATTAATCACTCGATAAAATCAATTACGTCAGTAATATTAATCATGTTAATAAAACGAATTACATCAATAATATAAACTTAGATCACTTGTTGCGTGTCAACAAATACATAATTATTTGGCACGAGATGTAGCCATAAAGCATAACATATATTCCCACATCAAACAATACAAAATAATACTTGCATCTTTGAAATCCGAGAAAATAACGAAAGGATCGTTTTTTAAGATCGAAAACAATATTATCCCTTAATTTTAAAACATCAACAGAATGATTATTATTTAACCCAAAGACACCACAAGTTTTCCGCTGCTGAGAAAGGAATAAAAATAAATAAATAAACCGGCCATTATGGATTATGTGAAGTCGCGTCAGACTGTGTTTCAGCTATTTACTGGCAGATGATATAGTACCTAGCATTTACAACACTACCAGCTGAAATCAGACTCACGCATAAGCCCGTTATCGAATTGTGTAAGTTAGTAACATAAGAACAACACCAACAATTAGTAAAATAAGAACAACACCAACAATTAGTAAAATAAGAACAACACCAACAGTAAGCTATTGTAAGAAAACAACATCAGCACTTACCGCATAGAAAAGAATAGAAATCTTTTGCAGAATACAAAATCCACAAAATTCACTAAAATTTGCTTTTAAAAAGTCTCCGTAATATGACATGACACATGTAAAAAATTTGGATTAAAAATAATTCCTTTCAATTTCAGTGTATATATATATATATATATATATATATATATATATATATATATATATATATATATATATATATATATTCACCAGGTTCCTCAACGTCCACAAGACGAAGGAACTCGCCCTTTTTTAGGCAGTAATCACTGGAATATAATGCAGGATCCTGTAGTTCGACGTGATAATCGGTTCTAATATTCCATTCCTAATAAATAAAAACATTGAAAAGTAAATTATCATGTGCAAAGACAACTCATTATTTTACCATTTGCAGTCTATCTAACCGCTCTATAATTGACCAATCGAATTCCACTCTTATAACAGAAACTTGACATATTTTCTGCAGCTTGATTCCGGTATATTATTTCTTAATAATGAGATACTAGGAAAAAACTGTTAGTTGATTTCAAATTTGTCATCAATGGTCGATTTCCACCTACAAATCGTTTCTAAAATAATCCAATCATTTTGCGATATGCCACAAATGGTGCCTTGTTATTACCATTCAGAACTTTTATTTTCTTTTTAAATATTTTTTTATTTTAATCAGAATGGTTCTCATTTTATTTTTGCATGCAGAAGAAATTGTCTTATGACTTTGGTGATCAAGGAAAATTTAATTTTGAGTCATTACGTTCCTCACATAGAAGAAGTTTCATCCTTTTTAATAAAAAAATCTCTTTCGAATGAAATAGTTCAAGCACATACATCTGAACTGACGATCATAAATAGAAATTAAATAAATCGTGCTCACCCCTTCAGTGAAATAAACCAACTAATATTACGTCACTGTGACATTCATGGTAACTTGTGGTTAAATATATAGAGATTGTGGACTGATTTATTGACTGATTGGTTGGTTGGTTGGTTGGTTGGTTGGTTAGTTGGTGTCTTGACTGGCGTTTAACAGCATATCGGCACATAAAAATCTTCTTAGTACAAAAGGAATAGGAGTAAAAAGCATGGGATGTAAATGAGGGGAGAAAGCTAATACAAAGTTGTGGTTTTTTAAAATTTAAGACCGGAAGGCTAATTCAAATTATTTATTTTTTATTTTATAGACAGCTGGAATGCAGCTAATAATAAAGATAAAACTAACAACTGTACGCAAAATACTTTTTTAGAAATTCACCCAAGGTCAGAGATCTATCGGAAACTTACCTCGGGATCTGGAAACGCATAAGCTTTGCATATGTGCTTGTACAATTGTTCTGATGCATACTGGCAGTCAATGGTCTTTATTTTCTCCAAAATAAATCTAGAAGTTGGGAAAAAGATAAGGTAGGAAGGTAAGACGGTAGCCAGCTAACAAGAATTCAAATATATAAGCAACCAAAATTACGCCAGTAGGTGAATAAATATATGTTAGAGAGTGATTGAGACATTCAATATTGGGTCTAAAAACTACAACCCGACTAGAAATTAGGAAATAGTAGTTTAAGTGCATAACTGCATACTCTTTTTAAACTATTTATACATCTATATATTGAGTAACTTCATCTTACACTGCATAACAAATATCATTGCTATAAATATTTCATTTTTCTAAACTCGACCTTTATTAATGAAATGAGTGATTTAAAAGCCGCTTAATGTTTTTCATTATTGCAAATTAGAGAGACTGTTTTCATTAGCAGCAATAACTTTTAGTCTGATCTCAGTGTCACTTCTGTAATAACGGAGTTTAAACATTGCTTTCAAGCAAACAAAAACAACTGTACTTAGCGAACCTAAGACTAGCTTCCTTACGCCCTTTAAAGCTTACTCAAGAGTTTTAATTTACCGAATGAGGGACAAATGGAAACCAGCAGAACCTGAAACACCGATCGGAAAATCTAATCTGTGTGCTTGAGTATATGTGTGTGAGATCTATTCATCAGCTATATTCATTTTCATTAATATACTTCAATTCACTTTTAACTGAGTTGTTAACATGCTGGGCATTTGTTGTTTAATTCTCAAAGAAAACCCATAAAAACAAAAGAAAACATTTAGGAATACAGAAAGAAAGAACAAAACTAGGAGAGTAAACATACTGACCATAAAAATGTATTTTCAGCATCCTCAGCATATATATTGAAACGTGTTCTATTAGGTGATATATCATTCCCTTTACCTGTCTACCATTTACCTTCGCAGAGAAAGCACTCATACTAAAGACAGATCGAAAATACGTGCGTGTATATTCGAGAAAATAAAATCTGCATTGGATACGTGGAGGCACTAGATCGATTTTCAAGGATTCAGTCGATCAAACAGCCAAGCCTTGTTAACCACGATGGTATCTATTTTTAGTTGCAACAATGTGAAACAAAATGGTACTAGCATATCTAATAATGGTGTTAGACTCCCTTGTTCTTATCAAAAAGACTACATTCTATGGATATTGAGTCATATAGTACTCTGCTTAAAGACTAATTGGAAGGGTACTAAATATAGTGAACAGCTCGAATGTAAGCAGACCTAGATTTGATTTTGTGTAGTAGTATTTCAAGCTTGCATTTAACTGTTTGACATATATTCTCGATAGCATTGAGATCCGAGGTATGTGATGCCTAGGAACTGATTTAGTGCTTTATCATTTTTCCACTGTTTTGTCCTCCAAGAAGCATGGATAAAATGATTATCTGCCATAAAGGCTCTTTTCTCGTTTGGAAACCCTGTTTGCAATAACTGTCCAGCATTAAATATGGTATTACATTTTGTCAGAGTCAATCTTTGTCTCCAAATGGGTACGATTTCATTCATCTTGTCACCTTACTCATGCATGCACGCATCTATTTTTGCAGGAGAATCATTTTCATTCTTTCATGACAGCCGATGTGGAAATAATCCTATGCTCTACATAGAACTGCTTGCATCTGTCATTGAAAATTAGGAACTCTTCCTGGATTTCGGAAAATTTCGTTTTCGTCTCCAAGGCGACAAAAAAACAGCAATCCCATAGCTTTATTTCATATCTTAATATGCCTTTTCTCAAATGTTTGGAAACTAAAATTCAATCTTTAGAGAATGACTGGAAAAAAATTAATGGTGTGGATATTTTGTTGGGTGCGGACGACCTCTTTGGTTAAGACACAACATTATAGAGACAGGGATGTTACTGAATAAGCGAGAAAATCAAGGGAAAATTAATTAACTAATTACACGGATAGCTTATTGCACCATGCCAGATCATCTAGAACCTCTAACGACTCTGCCAGTTTAGCACATGCCCTCTCGACTACCTGCTGTTGAAGAACCTCAGACAACTGAAATGGTAAAATGGCATGTCTTCATTCCATTCCATCGAGTTAAATCTAAGATGAATTTTGTCAGACGATATATATTACATATTTACATTTTAATAGGTAAATGTTAATTTATAATATTTTAAAATTGTGTGTCTTAAATGATGAGTTAGAGAACATTTATGCAACATCACATACGCAAAAATGTCACTTTAGTTCAATAATTAAGTTAGCACTACCGAAGCAAGGTGGAGCTTAAGTGTGTCAGAAACTGTGCGGAGTTTTCGGTTATTACCGTGAAATATTCCTTTTGTTATCTTAATTGAAACTACTAACCTTTCCTTGAAATGATGAATATGGAGGGTTAACTGAACGCATTTTTAGCATCGCCAGTAGTCTGCATGTAGCAGTAAGGGTAAAGTAACTATTCTGAGTTTTGTCTGTAATTTCATGATCACTAGATCTTTTGAATTTTGCTTTCAAGAGACAATAAAATAAATACATAAATAAACGTTTGATGACATGTCGCTCCCTAACCTGTCGCATTTCGCTCCTGGTGTATATCTCCTTTTCTAGTACAGCCTGGTAGGAGAGGTAGGCCAGGTCTGACAACTCCTCATTCATGGCAAGCTTCTTCTGTAGGGTTAGTATCTCCTTCTCTGTTCCATTTTTCCTTCCTGCTTCTTGCTGTTCAAGTTTTATCTGCAGTTGTTGCTGCTATTTTTTCACATTGTCTTGGTACATAAGACATTTCTGAAAGATTATGGTTGTATGACATATCAAATGATTGAAAATCATATAAATACAATCTCTTTTTCCTACGTTTTTAATAGCAACACGCAAGAAATGATTATTTTCTATCCAAAATGGACATCTAGATAAAGAATAAATCTGCAAAAGACAGCGAACCTTCCTGGTATATTGACCTGTAATCAAGGTCATCGTGACCCGCCTTTTATATGACTATATGACCTTGCTTGGGAATCATTCACGATAGAAGTTATTTTATCTTACAACAGTTTTGAAAAATATTAAAAGTGCGAAGTATTAAATAAGGCACTTTAGGTAAATAAATTATCGTATGTATGATGTACCAATCTTCGAGATGCACAGAAATTCGAACAACATATCCTCTCTGACTGTTTAAAACAGACCTTAAAATAATCTCTCTATCTCTCTTCTCTCTCTCTCTCTCTCTCTCTCTCTCTCTCTCTCCGCAATCTTACATAGCCAGAGCGATGAATTATTCAAAAGGTAGATAGACATTGTAAAGACAGTCACCTTTTGTAGCGTTTGCAGTTGCCTGAAGAGATCCATATGATTTTTCATAGCGGCATCCAGCAAACGTCTCTGTAAATCCAGCTCCTTATACACTGTTTTGTTGAGTCTAGAGACGATTGAGATTCATGATTAATAATAATAATAATAATAATAATAATAATAATAATAATAATTATAATAATAACAAAGAGTTATATCAGTATCACAAGAAGTTGGTAAAGTAGAATTACATTTCTCTCTGAATTCTCTGCACGGTTAGAAAACGATATGACACAAACTTGGTTTAGTGGTATAAGCAATTATTCTATGTTTGCATCATCAGTATTTGAAATCATTATCAAATATTGGACGTGATGTTAATACAGGCATGCCACATTATACGTGTATTGTTAGATTTCGCTGTTGTGGCAAGCACAATATGTTAATAATAAGGGACATGTTGGTATATAACGTAGTGTTCAAGGATGTACGTACCGTACCATGTCAGTATATTACTGTATATAAATATATGAAACCAACATGTCAGTATATCATGGTATATTAAAGTATTGTACAAATAATGTCATTATAATTGGTATATAAACGTATTGTACAAACATGTCATTATATCATGGTATATTAAAGTATTGTACAAATAATGTCATTATAATTGGTATATAAACGAATTGTACAAAAAGATGTCAGTATATCATGGTATATTAAAATATTGTACAAAATGTCATTATAATTGGTATATAAACGTATTGGACAAACATGTCAGTATATCATGATATATAAACTATTTTACAAATATGTCAGTATATTATGGTATATAAATATATTTTACAAACATGTCGGTATATCTACATAAACGTAACGAAGAGATGAGAGTGAAATAGTGGCAAAAGACATGGTTCAGTAATCCATCGTATGTCAAAGTGCACAAATGACTATGTCAAGATAAAGCATAAACAAGTAATTATAACTGTCAAGATACTCCAATAAAAAATATTCATAACTGTCAAGATACTGTCATAACAAGTAATTTTAACTGTCAAGATACTGCAATAACAAGTAATTTTAACTGTCAAGATACTGCATAAACAAGTAATTATAACTGTCAAGATACTGTAATAACAAGTAATTATGACTGTGAAGATACTGCAATAACAAGTAATTTTAATTGTCAAGATACTGCAACAAGTAATTATAACTGTCAAGATACTGCAATAATAAGTAATTATAATTGTCAAGATACTGCATAAACAAGTAATTATAACTGTCAAGATACTGCAATAACAAGGAAAGGGATGATGTTTAGTAATATCTGCATATGACTTACAATTGTAAAGTCAACTCTTTCTTATCAAATGGGTCAACTTAATTAACTTTTGTTATCAAGATATTTGTAAGCTATGTTCTCTCAATTCACATCTACATAATAAAACTTTGCACAATGCTTTTACACAATACATAATTGTTTTATCAGTTGAACATAGGTCACATGTTAACATGACATCATGCATTTTAATGTAACAAATCAACGCTTAATAAATAACTTACACTTTACTGTTCGTGTTATGACTGGCAGAAGATAGCGCACTTGCGCTGTTGTTGTTGCTCCCTTCAGTCTTGTAGATCTCGAAAGCAAAGGCTTTCAAAAAGGCAAAGGCCTCGTTTAAAGCTGGTAGTCCTACAAAAATCCATTCATAAAAAGAGCATTTAAAATCATTCAAATTTAGGCAGGACATGGCAAATGCCTCGGAAAACTTGGTGTCCTTTATATGCTAAAATATTTTTAGTCAGGCGACAATAAGCTTTTGACTAACATGGATATTTTATCAAATTATGTACGATTTATAGGGAAATTTTATAAATAATTTTTTCTCTTCTGAATTTTATACGATATTCTATTTAGATGTTGATGTAAATTTGCTCAGCCTTAAAAATGGTCTTACCCTGCACGAGCCGCAAATATGAAAACGTCTTCATAACGTCATTTAAAGACTTGCTTCTGCTACGAGTGTAGTCAGCTATTTGTCCCACAAGGCCTCCGAAAAGGTCAACGTTATTGAAGCTGAAATAGGTACAGGATAAAAACATAAAATTATAGCAAAGACATACAAAATATCTATCCGGTGATTATCATAGTACAGGACAAAGAGTATGCAAAATGACTTCCGATGTCATTCTCCGATGTCAGATCCTGACCTTTATATAAAAAATCAAGTGTCAGCACCTGACCGTAATACTGTTGTTGTTTTTGTTGTAGGGTTCAACGCCATTTTTCAGCACAAGATAGGTTATACATGGCGGCCAGTAGAAATGGTGAAGGAAGAATCAGGGAAACCCCGGAAAGAACCACCGACCCACGAGAAGCTACTGGCAAGCTTTCTCACGTGCCCACATTGGCCAAGCCTGAGACTCTAACCCACGCAAACAGAAGTGAGATGGCAGTGATCCGTAACGGTGGGCGCTTTAGACCATTCAGCCTCATATATCAGCATCTGACCTTTAAATAACAAATCAGCATCTGACCTTTGTAAAACAAATGCATCTTGATGTAGATAACACATTTGTCATGATCAGGATTACACTCAGATGTGTTCGTCCCATTTAAAAGAAAAGTTGATCACACCGTAAAAAGAAATACAATTATAACAGTCTAGTATTGTATGGCCTGGTGATTGACTGTTGCATAATATCAATGTATAATAGCAAGTATGCAAAACATTAAAATTTACTTAATTTCCAAATATAGGCCAAGCTAGATATGAGTATAGATGTAAGGATAACAAGAGATGAATCACAGCAGCTTCTGTCTATAACTGCCTTGATGTGGTATACGTGTATATTTTTAGAGTTTCTTTGCCCAATAATAGAGTAATTATATCGCATTTATATGAATTCGCAGAACATTCGTGGCCAAAAGTGAAGCTTAATTACGTCACAATTCTGTATTTGCAGAGCATGATCGTCCAACAGTAACGTGTAATTATGTCACGACTGTGTATTTTCATAGAGCATCTTTTCCCAACAGTAGTGCAATGTGTACTCGTAGAGCTTCCTTGTCCAACAGTAAAGTATAATTTTGTCAGAGATCTCTGTGTATTCATCGATTATCCTCGCCCACAGTGCCGGATTACCAAACAGGCAGAGTAGGCACCGGCCTAGGGGTCCCGCGCAATCCGATCAAAATAATATTGATAAAACGTACTAGGAGATAATTTGCTAGGGGGCCCCAAGATTTCGACTGCCGAAGGGTCTCCACAGGGTTTAATCCGACACTGCTCGTCCAACAGTCAAATGTGACAGTGTCACAATGATGTATATTGATAGAGCATTCTTGTTCAACAGTAAAGCAGAGCCAGATTGAGGGAGGAGGGGCATTCCGGAACCTCTGGACCCCCCTAAAGAAATGTCCACACACACAAACGTACCGTCAGTTTAACCTGAAATTTGACCATCATTTTATTTTTGCACACGTTTATTGGGTATTATGCATATTTTTAGTAAATATACATATAGACTTTTGCTTGGTGCAATTTCGAGTAAACTCAGGACCCTTTTTAAATTTTTACTCCCACCGCACAACCCTTGACCTCATCTACCCTGCTAAAGTGTAATTGTGTCACATCTATGTGTATTCGTAGAGTATCCCTGTCCTACAGTAGAATGTAACTAAGCCACAACTATTATCACTGTCCAACACTAGAGTGTAACGAAGCCACAGCTAGTATCCCTGTCCAACAGCAGAGTGTAATTATGCAACGACAATTATCCCTGTCCAACAGTGGAGTGCAATTATGCCACGACAATTATCCCAGTCCATCTGTAGAATGTAACTATGTCACAACTATTATCTCTGTCCAACAGCAGAGTGTAACTATGCAGCAATTATTATCCCTGTCCAACAGTAGAGTGTAACTAATCCATAACTAGTATCCCTGTCCAACAGTAGAGTGTAACTATGAGGCAACTATTATCCCTGTCCAACAACAGAGTGTAACTAATCCATAACTAGTATCCCTGTCCAACAGTAGAATGTAATTATTCCACAACTATTATCCCTGTCCAACACTAAAGTGTAATTATGCCACAACTAGTATTCCTGTCCAACAGTAGAGTGTAACTAAGCCACAACAATTATCCCTGTCCAACAGTAGAGTGTAAGCATGCAGCAACTATTATCCCTGTCCAAAAGTAGAGTGTAACTAAGCCACAACTATTGTCCCTGTCCAACAGTAGAATGTAATTATGCAACAACTATTAACCCTGTCCAACAGTAGAGTGTAATTATGCCACAACTATTATCCCTGTCCAACAGTAGAATGTAATTATGCCACAACTATCATACCTGTCCAACCGTATATTCGTAGAGTATCTTTGTCCAACAGTAACGTGTAACTGTAACATGTACATGTGCATTCATACATCATTTTTGTTCAACAGTCAAGTGTAATGTTATTGCTTTCACTATATGAACCATTAATGATACACGATTATCAAAGTGAAGGATTCCAGCTGCCCCAAAATATTGATAGGCTTAAACAAACATGTCACTCCAATGACCTACTTTGAGGCCATAACAGTTGACTGTTATGAATTATCTGATTAGAATTCTCTCTCATTAACACTAATATCATTACTCTTTAAGGCAGCTAAAAGTATGAATACGAAAAAAAAGTCTTTATTTCTCTTGACATTTCAATGCAAATAATAATAATAATAATAATAATGATAATAACAATAATGTTAAAATTGTAATATTTAAATAATAATAATAATAATAATGAGGTCTTTGTATAGCGCCTAATCATTAGACAATCCCAACATGAGCTCATTACGCTAGGTATAGATTAACATGCGCTGCAAAATGGAGTTAATACCCCAAAAAAGGACGACAACAAATAAAACGAAGGGAACTGGTCAACTGATAGCGTGCGTGTGGAAAGGGGTGGGGTATACCTGTAACATGGAATCCACCCTATATACAAGAGTGGTTTAAATGTCATCTTACAGGAAAGAAAATAAACCTGTTGATAGAAAAATGTCGACATAAACCAGCCTCCAAACTGAAAAAACATTATCCAACCACGACGTAAAATGGTCTTATCCTGTGATACAATTCTGAATTTGTCTATGTCTGCTATAGTCTACTGTTCCAAAGTGAATAACGCAAATATCCTCAGTTTTAATATAGGACGAACATTGTTACATTGTTTCCTGAACTCATGTTTTGACTTTAGAATTCAGAGTTAACCATAGGCAGGGTTATACAGTGCAATGTCACTTGCTTCATTCTTGAAAAAGCCGTGTGATTGTCTTTTTTTCTGAAAAACTGTAAATCTAACGTTAGAAGAAAAAAACATCCGTGACATATTGCAGTTCCAAAATACGATAAAGTTAAGATACCAGAATTGTGCAAACTCAAGCTTTTATTTCATCCAAAGATTTACTGATGGAAGAAAAAAATCGTTCTACAATTTTTTAGAGTGTAAACTTCTGAAAAAAATAACATGGCGAACACTTCGCGTAATTATGGTGACTACTGATCAGTTTTGGAGAGGTATCTTCAAACGGGAACATATTGTATTAGGGTATAAATCAAAACTACAATGAGAGAGAGAGAGAGAGAGAGAGCATGTATTCCTACTTTAAAAATATCACGACACGTACGTTTGTTTTTATGGCATATTTTCCTTATGAAAGTTTCAAAGAAACACTCATTCCACTTACATAAGATAAGATAAGAATTCTTTATTTCAGACTACATAGTCTATACGTCTAAATTAAAATATAGATATAAAGTAAAATCACTGAAAACATAAAAGAACATATAGAACATAACATAATCACATCCATAGAAGAAATACACCCTTTAAAAAAATATCACAAGAGTGAATTGAAGACGCATGTAATTAAAGAGTGACCACAGAAAAGTACATCCAAACAAGTCGTGCTATATTTCGTAACATGACTAACGTAATTTCCATGAGCCGCTCATGGCGTGGTCATTTGTGTGTTAGTTTTATCGTTTGTGAAGTGACTAATGGTCAGGTATAGAAAAACGTGTCTGGTCATCTCACGGTGCGAATAACAAGTGAAACCAATTTGAAGCTAAGGCGGTGGAAAATATCGACTGACCGATGAAGTCACTTGCAATGTGTAACACATTGTTTGGTTGTAAATTCAGGGCAAGTAGAGTAGCGACCAGCCGCAGAATACAAAAAACACGTCCGATGTTGTCACTGTGCGAAAAGGCACTGAAGTCAATTCGAAGCGAAAGGGGTAAGAAAATAAGTATACCCAATGAAATCGTTTATGATGAGTGATGCATTGTTTTGTTTTTTAAGGTAGTGGCAAAACAATACCAACGCAAGAGCGCTGTTACCATTGCAGTGCAGACAGGTTAGAGTGTAAACGTACAAACCCTTTGTTGCGTATTGTACCATTTCTTCTTGCCACATCAAATATTAAACGGCCACAGTACTGGAGCAGCAGAGAGGGTGAACAGACCATAAAATTCCGACAAAACAAATAAAACAAACAAATAAAATCATCTCGTAGAAAGGTCAAGATTTTTACAAATGAACTTTTCCTTGAGATGTTTTATTTCTGTAATGACCGATTGTACTAATAAAACCTCAGTTCGAAATAGTAGCTGAAAAAATAAAGTACTCTACGTGTGTATTTATTTTTGTTTATTTTTTTGACGACCAACGTTTGTAGGTACCCTCTCTGCTGCTATTAATTTACCACCATACCAAGTTTGATGAATATTTTTCAACGCGTTCTCGCTGTCGTTTTTCCTCATCTGTTTCATCTTTATTTGTTTCATCTTTATTTGTTCTATGTTTCAAGTAATATTCAAGTTCTGATGGTGGTTTTTCTATTTTTGGATTTATGTTCTTTCTGTGTTTATAATATATCATCAAACTTCTGTATCGATCTCCACCGCAATTTTTGCAAATCTGATATAATCCTCATGCCGTTGTTTTCAACACAACTTCGTGGACCAGCATGAAGGTTTTTCTTTATGTTTCTTGCAATATTCTCCACGGCATTTTTTATTACAATTGTTAGTGGTTCCTTGACGCAGCCACGCACAGTTGTTCATTATCTTTTTAATTTAATTTACACCCCTTCTGCTGATATTAATTAAATCATTATGTTATAATAAAATGATACATCCAGAATCTCATACTGCAAGAACAGCTCGAGAACGATTAGAAGCAATTAAAAAATTTCTTCCTGTCAGAGACTCAATCAGAAAAAATCTGCAAGCGCAGCAAGAAGCACAAGTTGAGTATGAAGAAGAAACTAAAAAACTATTTAAACCCGTCACTGCAGCTACTGAGAAAGTTACAACTGTCATCAAAGAAGATCTTCTTCCGGTATCAGAAAAAATAGCAAGAAGAACTAAACAGGCAAAGAAGATTTTACGAGACCTTCCAGCTGACATAGCTGCAGCTCAACCTCCACCTGTTGGTGAGGAAATACTTGAAAGTATTGGAGAACTTCGTACTGAAGTCGCCGATGTGAGAAAAAAACTTGCATCTGAATCCAAATCAGCAGGAGAAAGCTTAAAATTAATTGCAAGATTTAACGAAGGAGTTGTTGATATTATTAGAAAAACTGAAAGAAAAAAATTACCTGAGATGATATTGAATAATATATCTGATAAATCTGATATTTTAAAACCCCCTCATGAAAAAACAAGTGATGATAATTTCATTAAATGGATATATCGCGTATATTACAACAAAAAACAAGCTAGAGGTACAGAGTTCAAAAGACTTAATGAAGAAGTAAATAGACTTTACAGAGAGAGACTGGAACAACCAGAACAAGAACAACCCTCCCAGCGGAAACTTTCTTCACCTTTACGTAAAATTTCTGCACCGGAAATGACATTTACACCGACAGATTCACCACATGGATTTCGAGGAAGTGACTCACCTGGCTCATCCCCGGTCACCACTGAAGTACTTACTTCGGTAATGCAACCACCAGTATTTAAAACACCTCAAGATGAACCTAAAACAGGATCTGGTTTATGTCCTGATAATATCATCAATGACGTGTCACGGTTAGAAGTTCTCATAGGAGGAAAACGAGCTGGAAATAATTCACCAGAAATAATTAATGAAGCAGCTGATATTTGTCGGCGATTATTTCAAGGTGGTATTATGGATATCGGAGTTTACCGAGAACTTATTGATGAGCTCGTTGATGATTAGTCACCGCGATTAGATAAATGGTAAATAAAATAAGATGATTGTGCATGATAATCATCGTAAACCCGCACAGGTTAGAGCGGTAAACTCACGATTACCAATCTATAGTGTTATTTACGGAGATGGACTTGGTGATGTCATTCGGGGATTATTTACAAGGATAGCTCCAAAAGTAGCACCTGTTGCAAAACAATTATCGATGAAGGCTATTGATATTGTTCGTGATAAAGCTCCTGGTGCAATTGTCAATGTTGCTGGTAAGGCGTTCTCGGCGATCAAGGAAAGACTAGCACGATTATTGCGACGAAAACAACAACCACCAGTGAAACTGGCAAGTACTGAGGTGATGCCTGCAGATGTCAGTAAAATAATAAATCAAGCTGCAAATCAAAAACTAGCAGCGTTAGCAGATCAAGGATTCGGTGAATCTGGAAATAATATCTCAAGTTTGATATCCGGAAGTGGAACTTCCCGAAGTGGAACTTCCCGAACGCGGTAATCAACGTGTTAGACGAAAAATAATTATAATAAAATGTTCAAGCGCGTATCCGACACAGCATTTGACATGGAAGCACCCGTCCTTAAGGATGAATCGGTACGTGATTATCAATTTTATTCCTATGACGCAAAACAACCAGATCAACGTGGAAGAATTGAACTACAAGTTCATGACACAAGTAGATACTTTTTACCCGCTGATGCCTTTCTTGAGGTAGAAGGTACAATTGTGAAAACGGATGATACTAATTACTTAGATCCAGTAAAAATTGGTTTTGTCAACAACGGGATCATGGCATTATTTAGTGGCGCCACATATATGATTGATGGAAAAAATATTGAATCAGTTCAGAATGATGTCGACGTTGCTACAACAATAATAGGGTTGGCAAGATATTCTGATGATTATACAAGATCAGCAGGTCCCACAATGATGTTTGTGAAAGATAACTCCAATAACCCTGAAAGTGATCCGTATAATATAAGACGACCAAGAAATTTTCCCGATAACGCTGATGCTGATGTGTGGCCAGTAGTTCATGGTTCTAGCGAAAATTTCAACTTGGGATTTGCAGCACGTAGAAATATGTTGCTAGGAGGCAATAGAGGTTTTTCATGTACAATTCCACTATCGCATATTTTTGGATTTTGCAGGAATGTTAAAAAGGTTATTTTTGGAGCTAGACACACGGTTGTTCTTGTAAGAAAGAACGATGATAATGATGCTCTGTGGAGACCCGCTGGTGATGCTGGTAAAGTAATATTATCGAAACTTTCACTGTGGATGCCGGTAATGACTCCAACGATCTCAGAAGAACAAAAACTGATTTCTTTCATGGATGCAGGTGGTAAATCCTTGTTGTCATGGTTAACAACAAGCACAGACAGTATGCAAACTAACGTTAACGGTCAGTTTACATGGCATATAGCATCACAACAGGGTGTTTCTGCACCACGACATATTTTTATTGCTTTTCAGAGAACTAATCGTTTAAACTCACAAATTCACTCTCATATGATATTTGACCAACTAGGTCTCACAAATATTTCCTTACGGATAAACGGACAACAAGAACCAACAGAGAATATACAACTAAATTACGCACAAAATCATATAGGACGTGCATATCATCGTTTGATGTCATTTATGGGACGTGATCAAAATGTTGATACTGGGTTGCAAATATCACAACTAGATTTTAAAAACTTGTACCCGATTTATTATTTTTCATTAGAACATCTTGATCTATCAAAACAATCTGTCGTTGATATACATCTCAAAGCAACATTAAATACCGGTGGTGTCGATTACAGAGCGATCGCGGTCATACTTAGCGACAAAGCCATGTTACTTGAAGGTGGTAGTGGTCGAATGAGAGTTGTTGATGCACCAGTGGAAAATCTTTAATTATTCAGAAAAAATATTATTTATATAAAAAATGTCGTACAGTCATGTTAATGTTACTCTGACTCCCGGTCAGGTAAAAAAGCTTCAATCAAAAACCGCCAACAAATGCGGAACTAAAATATCACTAAAACGAGATCAGATTAGTGGTGGTCCAAACAAATTATCGTTGACAAATAATCAGATTAAACATTTCAATAAAGCCCTGGAATCAAAAACTGGAGTTCAATTTCATCTTTCCCCGAGCGCCATCAAAGACATGTTTAAAACCGGTGGTATATTTCCACTTCTTGCGGCCATTCCGGCATCAATAGCTGCAGCTGCTCCAGCCGTAGCAAAAGCAACCGCGTTAGGTGCTGTTGGAACAGCTGCTGGAATGGCACTAAAGAAAGCAACAGGGCAAGGATACAAAAAAAAGGGACGCGGCTTAAGATTGCCAGGATCTCGTTGGGGGAGAGGCCTAAGGCTTCCAGGATCACTTCGTTAGACGTTCCAGCATCAAATTTTGATTTACTTAATGCCGCTAAAAAATTAAAAATAAAAGCCTTTAGAGGTGTTTTTATGCGAGATCAATTACCGAAACAACCAAACAAACTCGAAACAGGTATTATTAATCTTGACGAACGTTCCGGACCCGGTACTCATTGGGTATCATACGCGGTTGATCCACGTGGAATCATTTATTTTGATTCGTACGGGTTAGCTCCACCTGTTGAATTTATCAAGTATGTCGCACCACTTCACGCAACAACCTCTGGTTGTAAAGTTTGGTATTCAACGCTACCCACACAAACAATGACAGATCCGCCAATATGCGGCCGTGAAGTAATTAATGTACTCGACGCTATATCAAAATCATCCAGGCCGCCACATAAAGTCGTGCACGATTATGCAAGCAACCGATTTGTTGCGCGTAAAGCGTTTTAAACAGATCTTAGATTTTTATATAATGGTTGATATTTACGGAAGATCTTCTTCACGCGTTAAGAAAAAGCCCGGCGACGTTGATCTGTCGAAGTATGCGACTAAGGATGACCTTGCTGATATCATGAACCTGGCTGGAGTTGACCCAGATGAAGTTGTTATTTTTCAAGATCGATATGGTAAACTAAAAACCAGCAATATCAAATGGAATGATATAGTCCGGCGAGTACTTGGTGCAGTTACGGATAATATTCCCGTGTTTACTGATAGCGGCAAAATCAGAGATTCAAGTATGTCACTTAAAACCATCAGAGATGAAATTGCAAGAAGTGTTGCTAATCGTATGAAAAACACCGGTGACACAATGATGGTTGAACTCAGCATGAACGGAAACAAAATAGTAGCTGTAACAACTCCAAAATCTGACAACGACGTCGCAAACAAACTATACGTCGACGACGTGGATGGAAAACTATCCACGCTGCGGGCCGAATATGATGTTCACGTAACCGGTTTTATAAGACTTCGAAGAAATTTTCAAAAAACCGATGATGCCATAAATAAATTCTTTGGAACTCCTCCCGTCATTGACATGAAACTCGTTGATATCAAAAATAACCTAGACACGATCAAACAAACACAGCTAGACATCATAGCGGGAATTCCTGAGATTATCAATAAAACCAATTTGATTAAAATTACAGCTGGAATAACTCCCGGGCATATCACAAACATCGTATGCACGGTATCATCGGGATTTGCAACATGGTCGCAGCAAAATAATACTATCAAATATACCGCAACAGTCACTGGCGTGTACAGGCTGTCTGTGTTTAGTGCTGAAAAATTTGAAATATTTACAACGTTTCCATGGCGTCATTCCACCGACAGGTTTTCCGGGTTGTATCTGTTGTATTAAATAGCGCAAACGAAGAAATATTTATTCTGGAAGCAGCTGATAAGAAATTAACCGCAACATCCTTCTGGTGGTGTTTGGAATTTGTAGCTGAAACACCTCAATTGGTTACTGCATAAAAATATATATGGACGGTGCACAATACAGATACAATCAAGCGCGTGAATGGCAGGCGGCGCTAAAAGATCAAGTCGATCAATATACAGTAAAAGTAAAAAAATATCGACGACGATTGGTTATCGTCGATGTGATTGTTTATTCAGTATCCGCTGTTGTTGCTGAAACCGGTGTCATATTATCAGCGTTGACAACGATGGCACCAGTAGCTGTAACTATTTGTATTTCAGCATCAACAACTATTGCAGGTGTGCTTAATATCATCACAAAAAAAAATATGTACTTGCACGAACGAAAAATTATCCGATTACACAATAAAATTACATACAGTGACGGTAGCATACTCGAAATTATCCTCGTTGTTATCAGCGAGTCTCAGTGATGGAATTATATCTGATTTCGAATTTTCAATGATGACCAAAATACACGACGAAGGTATCGGTATTAAAGATACAAGTATTAATGATGACAGAATTACTCCAGCAGATCGTGACCAACACAACTCCGCCAAAGATAACGATGATCTCGGTAAGTTCAATTAATCCTGAATTTAGTGTTAATTTTCCTACTGCAATTCCAGTAAAAGAAATAGCACTAGCGCAATTACGAGTATATTACAGCTGGCCAAATATCAGATCAAAATCATTTAATGGTACACCAGCAAATAATTCGCTTGTATTTGCTAACAACAACAAACCCGATGGAACACCTGACTGGGTTGTTGTTGGAATACCAACTGGCAGTTATGAGATTGAAGAGATCAGTGAGGAATTTCAACGTAGAATAAAATCAATAACGGGAAAAGAAGCAAAAATATCAATTAATGTTCATGAACCGACCCTGTCCTCGACGATTGAAATACATTCTCCCGATTACGTCGTTGATATTTATCAATCTTCAATCAGATCCGTACTAGGATGGCCTGAAATTCCCCCGGTGTATGAAGGACTACCAGAACCAACTCGGGATGATTTTACATCATCGAAAAGTTTTCATCATGATATTAAAATAAATTCAGAATGGTTAGATTACATAGAAGTAAAACCAGAATGGAGGGGGAGGGCACCTGTATATGATCCTAGAGCTCTTTTGTATAATCTTAATGAACGTGTTATTGCTTTGAATATTGATTCTATATTTGCTTCAATAAACTTAGACCATGAAATACAGGTAAATAATTTACGTGATAGTTTTCAAGAGTATTTATTTGATTCAACATCTGCGCGCGATAATATTATTAGGTACATAGAAGTTTTAAATTATATAGTTAATTCTTCTGAAGTTATCTATAATAGAATTAGAGATATGGTTCTTAAGTCATCAAGCGATTATAAAAAATCCTTCGCAGCCAAGTACAAAATACCCGAAGCTGACATTGTAACGTTTAAGTTTCCTGATTATAATCCGGATAAATTAAGAAAATCTGTCAGTGATGTCATTGATGAGTTTTTCCCTAAAATACATGATGCATGGAGAAAACTAGCACTGTATCCAACCGTTCTTAGATATGATAATGATCCACATGGCGGCGGAAGACACGTATCTCCGGGAATCGTTAATATAACACCGACGGTCGCGGTCAATCTGGTTTGTGACGTAATCGATGGCAGCTATCAAATAGATCTCGGAAGATCAAATCAGGCTCAACAAGGATACATCCTATACACGTTCACACCACAAGTTCCCCCTGGAAGTTTAATCGTGCAAGAACCAACTAATCCTGTGTATTTACGGTGTCACAATAATATGTTAACACGAATCAATTTTAAGCTCACAGACCACCTTAATCGCTTAATTGACATACGTGGAGAAGAACTTGTAATAAATCTGTATGTGAAATCGTAGATCTTTGATTTTAAAGATCCAGTAATGTACCAGCACGTGAGGTTTTTTATACACTTGAAAACGCGCGTTTTCACAAAACAGAACAATTTAGCCATTGATGAACACGGAAACGAGGATTTCTTATTAACACAAGAACAGTTAGATGAACTCCGTCGAGATCATTTGTAACGGAGATCAGGCGCACTCCTGCATCAAAGTCGAATAAATATATCTGATGAGGTAATTCATCTTTTTTAAAATGTTTAATTTTTTTCTGAAAATTTGATCATTTCACATAAATCTGAGTACCAACTCACCCATCAAAATTGCAAATTGCATAAATCTGACTACCAACTCACCCATCAGAGTTATAAATAAATAATAATTCAGAAATAAAATAATAATTCAGAAATAAATAATTTGTAAAATTAAGAAATTTGTACAATTTTGTAAATTTGATGGGGTAAATGGTAGTCAAAATTAAGAAATTTGTACAATTTTGTAAATTTGATGGGGTAAATGGTAGTCAAAATTAAGAAATTTGTACAATTTTATGTTTTTGATGGGGTAAATGGTAGTCAAAATTAAGAAATTTGCACAATTTTGTTAAATTTCAGTAAAAAAAACCAAATTAAAATTAATTCAGAAATAAATAATAAATATGAGTACCAACTCACCCATCAAAATTGCAAATTGCATGAATCTAAATACCAACTAACCCATCAAATTCAGAATAATATTTCTGATCAAAGATCTCAGTCATCTTCATCGGAATTACTACTTTGGACGGGGTTACTCTCTGACATAATTTTTCTTAATTGTCTTATACGGGTACTAATCGTTTTCTTTGCCTCATACTCGTGGGATAATAACGATTTAATTCTTTCTACGGCGGCAGAGAGAGGAACGAACTCCTTCACATGATCATCTTCTACGGTAGCTAGCGACTGAAACATTGCCGCCTGAATCCGCTTCATGAGCTTGTATTCAGATGATAGTGTGTGTGTCCCCTGGGTTTTACGTTCTTGTAAAATCTCAAAGTCAGAAACTATTTTTTCAGGATTAAGTTCATCAGATATATTAATTCCATCTTTTTTCAATTTTTTAATAGCAACAATTACATCATTGATATTTTCATGGTTCATTATATAATATATAAATCTTTAAAATAAAAAAAAAATATCCCTAGAACCCCTATCGAGTGTTTAGCGAGTTCGTCGGGATGTTTCAAGGACAGCACAACCAAGAACTCGTAGCTTGCCACCGCAATCTACCAAGTTCATTAGGCAAATATTCCCTCTACGAGAGCCCCTAACCCGCCAAACAATGGTCTAGAAGGCCCAAGAGGGAGGACGGCACAATCCTCATTAAACTCGTAGCTTGCCACCGCAATCTACCAAGTTTAGAGGATATACACATAACATATAACTAAGGACGGCACAATCCTCATTAAACTCGTAGCTTGCCACCGCAATCTACCAAGTTTAGAGGATATACACATAACATATAACTAAGGAAATGGATATATACAATGAAATGGTTATATACAATGAATGAAGAGCCCCTATCGAGTGTATTAGCGAGCTCAGATTATGAATGAAGAGCCCCTATCGAGTGTATTAGCGAGCTCAGATTATGCATTGGACGGCACAAACATATAACTTAACTAAGGACAGTACAAACATATACGCTCAGCAAAAATCCCACCCACAATAATTAATCCAGTGGGTGATACGAAAATATGTATCAACCACAAGTCAATATTGTGGTGAATTTTGCTGAGCGGGGGGTTTTGCGGTTCCCCCATTATTATAAAAATCGCAATTATGCGCACACCACCGACAAATTGTCAGCCATGGGGATTCGATCCTGGACCGCGAGCGTCACAGTCCAATACCATACTGATTGAGCTATCAAACCTTGTTACGAACATATGTTTCGGAAGTTAATATATAGCCAAGGAACCAATATTTACACTAAAACAGCGGTTTCTGAATAATAACAGTTTCTGTATTTATAACAACAGTTTCTGAATATAAAACAGCGGTTTCTGAATAATAACAGTTTCTGTATTTATAACAACAGTTTCTGAATATAAAACAGCGTTTTTCCTAAGCAGACTGCGAATCAATAATAACAGTGGCATGAACACACCTGCAGATCGATTACCATGACAACGGTTTCTGTTCTGTACCTGTATTACAGCTTCCCTGCTGATCAATAACATTATCATGATTTCTCGTAATGTTGTATGATGGGAAATATTTAAAAACCATAAATAATACTTCTACGAGTAATTAATTACGATGTAATTAGTTAAACTGACTAATTACGATCATAAAAAATCAAAAATCTACGAAGAAAACTATATATTACAAAGTAATCTCCCCCTTATATAATCAAAAATTCAGTAGTGTATGGAGGACATACTGTGACATAAATTAAAAAAAGTAATTCAATGTGGTGATGATAGTTAATAATGTGGTGATGATAATTATTGATACTAAAAGGTAATTTTCTGCTTATATTTTTTCGAGAAAGTAGATCTGGTAATATTTTCTGCGACGTATTTTACCACACGCGAGTCAATATCAAAATACTTAGCAGCTGAATACATTGAACGAAATATAATTTTTTCGCCAGTTTCTGTGTTTGTGGAAATTACCGCCCTTCTAGAAACTGTCTTACATCTTCCTGTATTACCACATGCAGAGTTCACGCTTCGTGTGACAACTCGAAGGTTGTGTAGGGAGTTATTTTGAGTATCCCAGTCAATATGATCAATAACAAGACCGTCTTTGATCACTCCGAAGAAACATTCGTAGATGAAACGATGACAATGATATCTGTTCTTTCCAACTGTAAATCTAAGATAGCCAGTATTAGAAACAACGCCAACTGATCTCTTCAACTTGCAGTGTCTGATGATACCATTAATATTTGATTCATAGTTTGTTATGACAGGATGTGGGATAAATATATTTTGCTCCATATATGCAATAATATTATTTGTTTAAATCATTGTTTGTCTGAAATCTTGATATATAATCCTCCACGGATTTTATAGCGTTTTCACCGCTATTATTTTTTTTGTCATAATATCTTTTAAGTTCTCTGAACCGTTTTCCGCCGCACTTTCCACATAATTCTGTTTTTCCTCGCACTCCAATACCACACCGCAGACATGGTATTGGTCCTAGACTTCCTCGTCGTATGTTTTGTGAGTGCATCCAACAAAATTCCTTTCTGCAGGATTTGTTGCATCGATTTACTGAGCCGATCATCAACCATCTGCATTGAGACATTGTATATATAATATTTTTTATTTTAAATATTTGTTTTAATTATATGAACGAGTTTGAGAGATTATCCCAAACTAGGCCTGTTAAATACAAATTCAACCTCGACAGATTATCTCCAGACTTGCCAGTGCGAGATTTGGTTGATCCGAAAAATAAAAGTTTGATCTCGAAAATTCACGACGCCAAGAAAGAATTTTACACGGATGGTGCATCTCATACATGGTCAACGTTCAAGATCATACGCCTTGACGGAGTCAAGAAAGCTGACAAAGTCACGGACGCCACAATGAACGACAAGCGAGCGGCAACTATCATTAACTACATCGCTGAATACGAGGGCAATCAAAAATATTTCTTCAGAGTAAAATTTATTGTATTAACAGAAACAGGTAGTTGGATTATCCGTGACAAATATGATCCTGTCCTTGGCAATAATAAAACTGTCATATTAAGTAAAAATTCCAGACCGGGTCTACTGACGGGTATTGACAAACCGTATTATGAACGAGCGTATCCTGTAACAGCGGTTATTTATGGAATCTATGAGATAAATAAAAAACCCAACGTTGATAAACTAGCGCCGATGAAATTTTCAAGGTTAAATTGTGTAGCCGAACGAGTAATAGAACACTTTACAAACGCGATGCGTGGAAACGGATTAACTGATTTAAGACGTGAAAAAATAAACTCGTGGGCTGATTCAGTTAAGGATACCGGTGCTACAATAAAAGATGTTGCTGAGTTAGGAAAAATATTAAAATTTCCAATAACCGTAGCGACAATAACGGGAGAAGTACTGTACCAATCGAAATATAAATCGAAGGGAGCTCCAATAAATATTATCGATCATAACGCGCACGCATGGACTAACGCAGTAACAATATTTCCACGTGATCGAACTGTTAGATTTTACCCCACAGATAATTCTGGGGGAGGTATGTTTGATTTTATTAAAGAAATAAGTAAAAACGATCCTGTATCGGTATGGTTATTTAAAAGTAATGAGGAAGGTGAATTTGATCAGTTTGTCAAACCAAACGGTGAAATATATCGCACAGAATCCCTCCATGACGAGATGAAAAATCTCGCGACGTTTTTACAGTGCAAGCACGCGGAAAATACTGACAAATTACTAATTGTTTTACCGTTCCATCTGTTGCGGCTCATTTCGCCAGAGAAAGAAATTCATGGAAACCAACACGATTTGATTTACTCGAGGACGTACGCGCAAGTTGCGTCGAATACGGACATGGCGGATTATGGAATACCAAATATAATTACAATGACGTTATTTCGGTTGATATGGTTGCATGTTATCCAGGAAGTTTTCTGGGATACGGAGATTGTTCTGTGTACTTTGAAAGATTTGGTCAGCCAACAAACGAGATGACGCGAGTGGCAATTAATGGACCATTACCTGATTTTGATCTGACTGGATTCGCCTGTATTGAATCATTCGAGTTTAACGAAAATCTTCACAAGATTTGTTATGTTTGGTTTGGTAGACATTTTTGTGAAAAACGTTGGGCACCTATAGTTTTGTTACGATATATGCTAGATTGTATGATACTGACATCGTTGGTGGTCAGTGAGGCAATTATATCATATCATGCACAGACCAAAGTTTGGTTGCCCATGTCAGATTCTGAAGTTATTAGCGAGTTTAAGGAAAAATATCCTGATGTTTCCGAAGATGATATTCCTAATAAACTCAAAACCGCAGAAGATCTCGGTAGAAAAATTATAGGTAAATTTACTCAAGGTGGTGCATATGATTATAAAAGACATCACGCACGATTAATTTTAGATGATGCCGAGTACGATTTTATAATCGCTGATACAACAGCGAAAAATATATTTGTAAATCGAGAAAGTGTTTATTTATCCGACGGAACAAAATTAGGTACGATCGTTAGTTATATAAATGACGTATCCCCACAATATACTCATCTAAGATCTTCCATGTTGGCTTATGTTTCTATAAATTTATTATCGATGATTAATAGATTTCCTGAGACCGCAGTCAGAACCGCAACAGATTCGTTTTATATTTCGAGTAAATATTTAGAATCTGTTATGAAATTTACAAGTAATGATGAACGATGGGGTTCGTGGAGAATAAAAAAGGAACTATTACACAATTATGCAGAATCAGCAGATGTTCCAATGAGAGATTTTTATCGTAAGGGTAATAAAATATCAGAAATGTCGAAAGCACCATCGTTGAGTGATCCAATAACCAGATATAAGACAGTATATCTAAATGGACCTGGTGGATGCGGCAAGACAACTCGAATGATTAATGTTTTTAGAAATTCATATATAATCGTGCTGACACCCACACATAGACTTGCACGTGAGATGAAACAGCGGCAAGTACAATCGTGTACGTATCATAGTTTCTTTCGGTGGCGCGGAGATACATGGACTCCTGAACGGATGGGAGAAAAATATATACCTAAAATAATTATTTGGGATGAGATATGCACGGTCTCATTGGATACATTAAAAAAGTTTCTTGATTGGTTGTTGACGAAAAATACCGCTATAATAATGTGTGGCGATCATGGTCAACCGCCGCCTTTTGTTGGACCATCTCCACATGATTGGTTAAAAAATTTCGTTGATTATTACGAAGAAATAGATGATGATCATAGAGCTCTTGATGCAAATTTGAGGGAGTTTAAAAAATTAATTAGATTACAATCAAACAAAATTCAGTGTGAAATAATACGTGGAGTGATCTCAGAGACATCAATGAGTGATTTTTTGAAATTATGGAGACCCACCGATTTGATCGTAGCAAGTAGAAAAATAATCAGAGACGCTTTACAACAGCAGTTATTTCAACTACATAAAGAAAAATACTCAGAATTACCCGTACCGTTGTGTTATAGACCATCAGATACACGAAAACAGAATATTAATGTTGATATTCCAGGACCCTTGACAGAGTCAAGGAAACAGAATCTCGTATTAAATGATATTGTCGCCGTTGATATCAGTGTGGTCGAAGATGCAATACACGCTGACAAATCTCCATGGGTGTTGGGATACGCTATGACGATCCACTCGTCTCAGGGATTAACTATTTTTGATACACGAGTCTGGATTGTAGACGATCGCATCGAGTGGTCAAATTTAGTTTATTTAGCGGTATCGAGGGTCAGAAAAATATCTCAATTACGTAGAATTATAATTCCTGAAATCGTTGATAAATTTAACATCATCGATGATGATATAATAAGAAAAAAAATTAATCGGATACAAACAATCTGACAAAAAAAATAAACGTGACTTTGATCTTGATGTTGAATTTATTATTGAGTTAAAACAGCAGCAGAACAATCATTGCGCCAGTTGTAATTGTATAATGTTATGGAGATATTCGAGTAATGATTCAAGACAATTTACCGTAGATGGAAAAGATAATAGTCGCGGTCATACACGAGAAAATACCATGTTGACCTGTCTTGAGTGTAATCGACGTCGGGGTGCAGGCACCCTTGGCGCTGGCGCCTTGGGTGCTAGTGCTAGTTAAGTGATCGCGGTGGTAGTTGTGTATCCGAGGGAATTATTTGTAGTTGTTCACGTGTAAATCCACGTTGAGGAGCGGCCGAATCTAATCTGTAGATTGCAGGTCTACCTGAGGATCTTGTCACGGTAGATATTTTGTGTGTGGTAACACTCCAAATAGGATCAGTTGCTCTCGCTTTACCACCTTCAAGTTCACCAGGCTCATATAAATATCTGACTGTGACATCACCTAATATTTTCTGTTTGTTAACATCTTTTCGCTGTGTTGGTATATTTTTTTTTGTAATTGCATTAATGGGTTTCATGTTGGTTGTTCGTGTGATCTCATTATTTAATGCAGCTATCACGCTTGGTAATCTTGCAACCCATTCGCGAGATCTTTTATCCTGAATAAATTCCCTCGCGTATTGATATCCAAATAACCGCTCAGCAAGTGTTCGATTAAATCGCTCAACAATTGCTTGATCACGATGAATTGCAGTATGACCTCGTCGTATTTTGGTATTATGTCGTTTCATCAGCGATGATACTGGACCAAGAAATTCCTTACCAGGATCAACCTGTAGTAGCTGTGGCCATCGCAGACCACCTCGTGGTCCGAGTCCTCGTTGATAAATTCGTTCAAACGCATCGGCTACTTCAGATGATGTTTTCGCTGATAGCGGCTCTGCTTCTTTATATCTACTTGCAACATCAACTACGGTTAACGCGTATTTGTATGTTTTTCTACGCACAGTATCATGCGGTAAAAACAGAATATCAGCTTGATGAACTTCATTAGGAACACTGACATCGAAATACGCGTACTGAATTTGTCTCGGTGATGGTAGATAAATTTGCCATATTGCTTGTTTGGATAACCACGCTTTAGCAGTAGAATGTTTAACCGCTGCTGCATCAGCGAGTTTACCAATTGCTGCTTTGCCTCTCCAGTATCCTCTTGGTGAATAATAAATTAATTCCATTATTAATTACCAGCTCCAAGCGCTAATTTACCTTTCATCGAGGATCTTACTAACCAATTAGCTAATGATTCTCTAATATTTTTATTTTTTATAGAATTTAATGCATGAATTAATTTCACATCTGCAATATGCCTGTGTTGTAGATTTTGACTTTTATAAGCTACATCATGAACATGACAAGCTCGATCAATAGCATTTATTGGTTCCTCGCCTGGTTTTGGTTGATCCTGATTATCGAGCCTGATATCAAGTCTGGTACCAGGACCGCAATAATTATATCCCGGTAGATGTTTTTCTCCGCTGTATTTAGCCCATGGAGCACCTGGAAACTTTGACATCAAATTAACAATATCATCATCGCGCTTATTAGGTAAAAACGAAAATTTCTTTCTACCGCATACAGAACATTTTCCACCGTACGCTATTTTTTTATTTTTTGTTATAACCGTAGCTCAATCAGTGGTTGGAGTTTTAACTTTACAGCGTAAACAATATAGATTCATGTTATAACATATATGGATATAATTGATTTCTCAGCAACAAGAAAACGAGAGCCAGTTAAACACCATCCTGCGCTACCAAATTCCATCAGAATGATTATCATAGGACCATCTGGATCGGGTAAGACGCAATTATTACTTAATCTGATAATGAGATGGTTGAAATGGGATAAATTGTATTTAGTAGCACCATCCGCTGATGATCAACGATGTTATGATGTACTTAAAGATTTCAATGAAAACGCGCGATTACTGGACGAAAATAATGATGTTATAGAGTTTATAACCGATATTAATGAAGCACCATCCGTAGATTCCATAGACGGATTTATTAATAATTTAGTTGTATACGACGATGTGATGCTAGATAAACAATCAAATCCAGCCAGAATATTTTCCCGAGGTAGACATAAAAATACAGACGTGATCTATGTTACTCAACGATATACACAAATTCCGAAGGTGATCAGAGACAACTGCAACATTTTAGTTGTGTTTAATGGCGTAGACACACACACACTTAGAAATATTCATCAAACTTGGTGTGGTGGTGACATGTATATAATTAAATTCAAAAATTTCTTCTCACGAGCGCAAGCTACCCCACATGGATTTATAACAATAAATTTACATGATCCAAGAACAAGATATCGTGTGGGTCTTGATAAAATATTTGGGTAACAGGGGGTGATGATAAAATTAAATTTAATTAAACAGATAATGAACAACTGTGCGTGGCTGCGTCAAGGAACCACTAACAATTGTAATAAAAAATGCCGTGGAGAATATTGCAAGAAACATAAAGAAAAACCTTCATGCTGGTCCACGAAGTCGTGTTGAAAACAACGGCATGAGGATTATATCAGATTTGCAAAAATTGCGGTGGAGATCGATACAGAAGTTTGATGATATATTATAAACACAGAAAGAACATAAATCCAAAAATAGAAAAACCACCATCAGAACTTGAATATTACTTGAAACATAGAACAAATAAAGATGAAACATATAAAGATGAAACAGATGAGGAAAAACGACAGCGAGAACGCGTTGAAAAATATTCATCAAACTTGGTATGGTGGTAAATTAATAGCAGCAGAGAGGGTACCTACCAACGTTGGTCGTCAAAAAAATAAACAAAAATAAATAAACACGTAGAGTACTTTATTTTTTCAGCTACTATTTCGAACTGAGGTTTTATTAGTACAATCGGTCATTACAGAAATAAAACATCTCAAGGAAAAGTTCATTTGTAAAAATCTTGACCTTTCTACGAGATGATTTTATTTGTTTGTTTTATTTGTTTTGTCGGAATTTTATGGTCTGTTCACCCTCTCTGCTGCTACTGGTTCGCGTTTTGAAACTGACAAACATTTTTAATCTTACTCAAACATTTTGACAAGCACACTCACATCAATAGAGACAGAGGTGTAAAATATCGGTTAGCCAGTGAAGTCACTTACAATGTGTAACACATTGGTTGTAAATTCAGGGCTTGTTGACAGTAGTGTAGCGACCAGCCGCAGAATTAAAAAAACCCACGTCCGATCTTGTCGCTGTGCAAAAAGGTACTGAAGTCAATTCGAAGTGAAAGCGGTAAGAAAATAAGTATAGCCAATGAAATCGTTTATGATGAGTGATGCATTGTTTTGTTTTTTTAAGGTAGTGGCAAAACAATACCAACGCAAGAGCGCTGTTGCCATTGCAGTGCAGACAGATTGGGGTGTAAACGTACAAACCCTTTGTTGCGTGTTGTACCATTTCTTCTTGCTACATCAAATATTAAACGGCCACAGTACTGGTTCGCGTTTTGAAACTGACAAACATTTTTAATCTTACTCAAACATTTTGACAAGCACACTCACATCAATAGAGACAGAAGTGTAAAATATCGGTTAGCCAGTGAAGTCACTTACAATGTGTAACACATTGTTTGGTTGTAAATTCAGGGCTTGTTGACAGTAGTGTAGCTTCCAGCCGCATAATTAAAAAATACCACGACCGATCTTGTCGCTGTGCAGAAAGGTACTGAAGTCAATTCGAAGCGAAAGCGGTAAGAAAATAAGTATAGCCAATGAAATCGTTTATGATGAGTGATGCATTGTTTTTCTTTAAAGGTAGTGTGGCAAAATAATACCAACGCAAGAGCGCTGTTACCATTGCAGTACAGACAGATTGGAATGTAAACGTACAAACCCTTTGTTGCGTATTGTACCATTTCTTCTTGCCACATCAAATATTAAACGGCCACAGTACTGGTTCGCGTTTTGAAACTGACAAACATTTTTAACTTACTCAAACATTTTGACAAGCACACTCACGTTGTCGAGTAGCGTAGTTTTCTAGAGTACGCACGTGTCCCAGCGACACAGTGCCGTCTCTAGCTCTCTTGAAGACACCAACTGTCTGTTTTATTTTTCTTGCAACTATTTTCTTTCGTGGTAGGGTTTGAATCGAAGGGTCGTCAAGATGCATGAGGTGTTTAAGACGCACCGCTGTCGTTGGGTTCCTATATGCTTGGCTTTCACTTGCCTAGTGAAATATACCAAGTCATTGTTACAGCAAGAGGTAGAGAGGGTATATATGGAAAGAATGAACTTGGTTAAATCATTTCTGAATCAGCAATCGAGTTGAAACGATCGCACGATTTCAGTGAGAGAGAAGAAGAACGTAAGAGGCAGCGAAGTGAAGTATCGCCTCACAAACGAAAAGAAGTGTTCGCTCAAACAGAAGACATGAGCGAACCTGAACCAAAACCTTCCACGTCTGCGACCAGACAGAGAGAGTCTAGTCCAAACCAATGTTCACCAGTCAACCCTGAAAAGTACTATCACATTCGACAGACGGAAAAGCGCACCTCTAGACAATTTAGAACCACAGCTTACACCTACACGGTGAAGTTTAAAGATTTCAAGTCCGACGTACGGATGGAGAAAACAAAAGGGTTCATCACCGAGATGTGGGATTCTTTGCTCACCACACTCAAGCGACAATGTCAACCCAAAGAAGACGACCGCTTGACACTATCCATACAACACGACAGCTTGAAATCCCTTGTTCGGATTGAGTTTAGCAGACCCACAGAACTGACCCCTTCCAAAGTCATGGACAAGATACAACAGGTGCAACAATCCAATGACAAGTTTGACATCACCGATGGTAAAGCCACAATGAAAATGGCTCACGTCTCTCTTCCTCAAGGACAGGACGCAAAAAGGTCCTACTGGTGAACGACCTTTGCAGCACCAAAAAGAGTCTCGTCCAAATTAACAACCCTCAAGACCAGATGTGCTTAGCCCAGGTCATCGTGGTGGGACGAACCTATGCCAACAAGAACGACATGGCAGAATGGAAAAGAGCCTGGAAAACTACTCAACAATCGGACCGAGCCAAACAACGAAACGAAGCAGAACTCCTGTTACAACAAGCTGGCCTGTCCAAAGACACACCCTGTGGCATTCCTGAAATGCAAAACTTGCAAGATGTCCTAGCTCTACGCTACACCTTGAAAGTGCACCCTCAAGAAGTGCGTGGGCCTCTGTTGTTTCGAGGCCAAGATTTTAAGGATGGAAAATACATTCACCTTTATCATCACGATGAACATTTCGATACCATTACCAGTATCACTGGATTCCTGGGATATGTTTATTATTGTGAGAAATGTGACTATGGCTATAAAAATCGAGAACAACACAAACATTGTGGATCGAAATGCTCAGGATGTTTGGCCTCTCAACCCTGTCTGGACGAAGGACGAGTGCATTGTCCAGCTTGTCAGCGCACGTTTGTCAGTCCTACCTGTTACCAACAACATTTGAAAACACAAGGTTCACAGAAGAAATGCGCTTGTCAACTGCTGAGATTGTGCCCCGCGTGTGGACAAGGCATAGGTGCCAATAGTGCCAAGGCAAACGTATGTTCAGGAAAGAAAAAATGTCACATTTGTCACCACATCGTGGACTTGGAACATCAATGTTACATGCAAAAATACAAACCCCAACAAGAGGAAGATGACGGTCACAAGAAGAAGAATAAAGGCAATTTCATCTTTTTCGATTTCGAATGCATGCAAGAGACTGGCATTCACATTCCTAATTTCTGCGTGGCTCATCGAGCGTGCGAGAAGTGTATTCAAGAACCTATCTTCAGTTATTGCCCTCACTGCAGCAAAATTCCTGGAGGGCGTGAAAAAATCTTTCGAGGACCAAAGACGCTAGACGCTTTTGCCAAATGGGTCTTAGACCCCATCGACAAGACATGGAGCAAAGAGGACATCGAACGTTACGGAGATTGTCATCGCCATGCCACAGTAATGGCTCACAATTTCTCCGGATACGATCGACAGTTTCTTTTGAGGTACTATACGGAACATGGTACCGAACATCCTAAAGTCACTTTGAACGGAGCCAAAATCATTTTCATGCAAGTGGGACAAGTGCAGTTTAAAGATTCGATGAGTTACTTGGCCATGCCTTTGAGTCGAATGCCTAAAACGTTTGGAATGACAGAAATGGCTAAAGGTTATTTTCCTCACTTTTTCAATACGGAAGCCAATCAACATGCCGTTCTACCCCATTTGCCTGAGGCTCACTATTACGACCCCGACAACATGCGTACCGAACAACGAGAAGATTTCTACGCTTGGTACCAGGCTCATGCCTCCGAACCCTTCGACTTTCAGGAAGAAATGTTAAAGTATTGTCGTTCCGACGTGGACATTTTACGACGTTGCTATGGAAAATTTCGAGAACTGTTCACGGAACACGGAGGGGTCGATCCTTTGAAAGAAGCTTGCACCATTGCCAAAGCGTGTTCCTTAGTGTACCGCCAACGATTCATGCCTCAAAAGACCGTGGCTGTCATCAGTCCTCAAACGACCAACTATGTCAAACGTCAATACTCGGTCAAAGCCCTACGCTGGTTACGTTACTTGTGCAACAAGGAAGACAAATGGAATCAGCATGACCGCAACAGAGGAGGCGAAAAGATCATCGGAACGTATTCGGTCGATGGTTGGGACTTAAAAAACCCTAAGATCGTGTACGAGTTTAACGGATGCTACCCTGATCGTGACACTAAAAATCAGTTTTTACAACGGACCATGGAAGACCTGTACCAGGACACATGTCAGCGACGCTTGAAGTTAGAACAGCAAGGATACCAAGTGGTGGAAATGTGGGAACACGAATACAATCACCGTTTGAAAATCGATCCCGAGTTTAAACGTGTAGTGGAAAGTTACCAGTTCATGGACCCCCTGAACCCGAGGGACAGTTTGTACGGAGGAAGGACCAATGCCACCTGTTTGCTGTACCAAGCCGACGAAGAGAAAGGAGAAGAAATCAAATACTTGGATGTGTGTTCGCTGTATCCTTACGTGTGCAAATATTGTCACTTCCCTACAGGGCACCCGCGATTGCTGACGGAACACATCGACCTGGTCAACATTCGACAATATGAAGGCTTGATCAAGTGCAAAGTTTTGCCTCCCACGAACCTATACCATCCCGTCTTACCTCACCATTGTCAAGGCAAACTGATGTTTCCCTTGTGCCGTACTTGTGCCGAAACGTGCAACCAAGATCAGCCTTGTCAGCACACCCAGGAAGAACGGGCCTTGACGGGAACCTGGGTCAGCGTAGAATTGTTCAAAGCTATGGACATGGGATACCAACTGTTAGAAGTGTACGAACTTTGCCACTTTCCCAAGACAGAACAATACCACAAGGGTGACCCCACTCAGAAAGGCATTTTCGCAGACTACGTGGATGCCTTTTTGAAACTGAAGCAAGAAGCCAGCGGCTATCCTTCCTGGTGTCACACTTCCGAAGACCAAATAAAATTCAAAGAGAAATACCGGGAACAAGAAGGCATCACTTTAGACCACATCGAGAGAAACGAAGGCAGGCGATCGTTTGCCAAAGTGATGTTAAATTGCTTGTGGGGAAAAAATGGCACAACGACCTCGTTTACCCAAGACGGAATATTTGACAGAACCTTCCCGCTACTTCCAGATGATTCACGACAAAACTAAATTCATCAAACACGTGGACGTCGTTCGCGAGGATTTGATCTTGGTCAATTACGAAGAAGATCTGGACTTTGTACAAGCCAACGCATTTGGAAATGTCATCATTGCGGCTTACGTGACAGCTCATGCTCGCTTAGAATTGTACAAAGCTTTAGGACTGTTAGGGGATCGCGTCCTGTACTTTGGCACGGACAGTTGCATCTACATCGATCGACCGGGTGAGCAACACCCTAACATCGAAGGAGACTGTTTAGGAGCCTGGACAGACGAACACCCCGACGACAAGATTCTAAGTTTCGCGAGTGGCGGTCCTAAAAATTACGGCTACCAATACCGGGACAAACTAGAAGAAGTGCACACGGAGTGCAAAGTGAAAGGACTGACTCTGAATTATCGTACCAGTCGAGTGGTCAACTTTGGGGTATTGAAAGAGGCCTTACAATCTGGAGAGGATGGAAACTTTAAAGTGACCACTCACCAACCGAACAAGATTGTACGTTTACCCACTCACCAAATCGTCAGTCGATCCCTGGAAAAAGTCTATCAAATCGTGTACCAGAAGCGAGTGAGACTTCCCAATCACTTTACGTTGCCGTACGGTCACATCGATATTGGTCAGCATATAAAAAGGGACAACTTCCAAGAACGGCACTTCATTGCGAGGACAAGCGACGAGAAAGATGAATAACTCTACGCAGAAGAAAAAAGAGAAGGAACAAACATCATTGACCTCTTTCACCACCATACCGTCACAGCAAAGTGCGTTCAAGAAGGAAAAGGATTCAATAGACCTAAAGGAGTATTTTAGCATCCAAATGACTCAGACAGCGACCTCGAGAAAATTTAGAACGACAACTTACACCTACACGGTGAAATTTAAAGACTTCGTGTCTGACGTTCCAGCCGAGGAAGTATTAGGTTTCATTACGGATCTACTTGACTCACTGTTAGAGGAACTCAAATGTCATTGCCAAGTCAAAGATCGAGGTCGTTTGAGCCTATCTATGTATCACGACAGTTTGA
Organism: Sinohyriopsis cumingii; assembly: GCA_028554795.2. Taxonomy (NCBI): domain Eukaryota; kingdom Metazoa; phylum Mollusca; class Bivalvia; order Unionida; family Unionidae; genus Sinohyriopsis; species Sinohyriopsis cumingii. The sequence continues at coordinate 102,777,541 of CM068840.1, read as the reverse complement.
ACTCGCCTGTATGTCTCGGATTTAGCACACCTGCAGAAATAACTTCTTCCAAACTTTTGAGGGCTATTGAAGACGTGCAGTCGATGAGAGAAAAATTTAACATCACCGAAGGAAAAGTGACTATTCATATGGCATATGTTGTACCTCCATGGGAAGAAGACGATGACTGCTCTTGATCCGCTTACCGATAAGTGTACCTAGCACGATGGACGTAACAGCAGATTTACGACTGAAAGGGAGTACGTGATAGGAAACATCTATCCTGGGACACAAGTGGTAGCTGACCAGATTTTAAACAACGTGTGTGACGGATAGAGAGACAAACATGAATTTTCTCTTATTTGGTTGTTTGTCGCTTGTTTTGGTTTAGCTTTTTCTTATAAACGAACATTTAATGTAAATTTGTTGCATATGAAGTGACTTTAGAAAGGAGTAAACGTTAATTTTAAACATTAGTTTACTAGAGTCAATAACTAAACAACTCGTAAATAGGTTTGTTTTATGTCCAAACGTTTATGTATTAAATGGATAGTGCTTAGTCCAAAGCACAGGCCAGAGAGCCCATGTGTATACTTGAATAAATGTTTTGAACCCATACAACAGACTTTTCTTTTTAGAGTCTCTATTCTATCTGTGAGTCTTTCTTTAGAATATTTCTGTCCTCTTTTTTGTGTGTTTGGATGTGCATTTGTTTGTTTCTATATATCTATGTTTGTCCCTATCAACCCTTTGTCCCTACAAATACATTTCACTCTATAAAAGGTGTTGACCCTATAAACCTATGACGTCACCAATGTTTAATTCCCATTGATCCCCAGGTGGCATTCCCATGTTCAATTTCCATTGACGACAAAGTGCAAACCCCATATTTTAACGCTAAAGTCCCATTGACGTTAAAGTACCGGTCCTGTTCAATTTCCATGTTCAATTCCCCTTGACGCCCTACAGTTCCATCCATGTTAAAATTCCCCATGTTAAATTCCCCTTGACGCCAGAGTGCATCGACTGTTTTTGCATGGTAAGTCCCTTTGACGCTAGGGTGACCCCATATACTACTAGTGGGCAATTCATTCCACGTTGCAATGGAGTACTTGGTTTTGTTCTTGTCAAATTGACAATCGAACACTGCTCTCTAGAAAAGTGTGTGACATGCATGTTAAAGGAGGATAGAAAATTTATTTATTTCCCCAAATATTAGCATTAAGTTCTGTGGAAAAACAATTGGTACCTTGATACCATCTGAAATAGACGACTTTGTCCTGAATAGCACCATATTATGTCATGTAAACGAAATGAGTTCCGAACATGTTTGTCAGTGGTTGCTAGCCCTACAACGTAAGACACATTACCGGATATTTTTATTCTGGGGGGTGGGGGTGATAGCACTAAAACAAAACCAACCTGTGATATGTCTTACATTGTAGGATTAAGTGGTGGCGAATTACGTCCGATGTTTCTTTCAGGACTTGATCAAGTAAGATCAATCTATTTGAAACAAATTGATATTAGAGTATTTCTAGAGCATCCATTTCGCTTTAAAACTCATGCTTTTCTTCAAACACCATCCAAGTCCTCTCTACTATGCATTGCACATGACTGTCTTTCACATATTAATGCACAACAAAGTTATGCCGCTCACTGTTACGGATCACTGCCATCTCACCTCTGTTTGTGTGGGTTCGAGTCTCCGATTCGGCCAATGTGGGTATGCAAGATGATTTTAACGATGATGAAGAAGAAGAGAAAGAAGATGATGATGATAATAATGATGATAAAGAAGAACGAATAAAATAACAATGATGTTGCTTCTCCTTATGAGTTAAGTGAATAATAATAATAATAATAATAATAATAATAATAATAATAACAACAACAACAATAATAATAATAACAACACCAACAATAATAATAACAATACAGCAACAATAATAATATCAATAATTGTTATTTTTATTTAGTATTATTATTGTTATTAATGTATTATTATTTATTATTATTACGAAGTAAAATAATAATAATAATAATAATAATAATAATAATAATTATTATTATTATTATTATTATTATTATTTTTATTATTATTAATATTAATAGTTACAATAAAATAAGAAAAAGAAGAAGAAGAAGAATATGATGATGATGATGATGATGATTATTTGTGCATTAGTTTTCTCTTCAGGAAAGTGATGACGTAGATGTAATAGTTTTTTTGTATACAAATGCGGGACATTTCTTTTATCAGAAGCACGTCTATGCAAAGCATGGCTCCAGTTCGGCTAGAGTGTCCTCTTGAAATTTTGAAACAGATTTATTTTCTTGCCTACTTTTGGTTTTTGTTTCCTCTTCTGATTCAATTTGACTGGATCGGTTCATGCAGATGACAAAGAACTTGGTAAACATTAGTTAAGATACACATGAATTTTTCTAATAAAAACTTCGTTGATATCCAGTTATGTTTGCTACATATTGGATTAAATATTTAACTCTATTATTTTAAGAATTTCTAGATTTCTTGGTGCTGATTTCTATGTCAAGACGACTGGTTATATTCATGAAATATCTACTTTAGTTAGATTTCTCGGTACCTCAGTATGAATCTAAACATCTTGTAAAAAAAACAACCCAAAATATTAAAAGAAATAACAAGAAAGAAATGTTCATGATAGTGCTGCTTACAACTTTTGCCTGAAGATCAAAGAAAAAGAATGACAAAACCTGATACAATGCGTGTGGTGAGGAGAAGCCATTTTATGTCCAGACTCAAATATTTCGTACATCTTCATAAACAAACAACAGCAGCAGCAACAGCAATAGCAGCAATAATAATAATAATAATAATAATAATAATAATATTATTATTATTATTATTATTATTATTATTATTATTTTCAATTAAAAACTCCAGAAACAAAACACGCCTAAAAAATAAATGTACATATAATCTACTGAGGCAATAAACTACACTTGGGTGTAGCTGTAACTTGCGTGGTATTTTGTGATGGAAACATTAAGTATATGTTAAACATCAAGCAACAACAACAATTGCCTGTTCGTGTCTATATACATATGGAATACTTACACCTCTCGATCCTTTTTACAAACCAAAAAATCGGGTACAAGAATTTTCTCCAGTTTTATTTTGCTTCCTGTTCCATAGATACAATAGCAAAAGGTCGATCTCAACGTCACGTGTCAAGTCATTGTGACGTCATGATATTGTATATAATCCAATCACAACAGAATAATTTATGTTAAATAAGTGTGAGCCTCTATTTCTCTGAATCTGAATCTGGCCTAAATCTCAGTCTCAGTGTCAATCTGAAGAAGAAGAAGAAGAAGATGATGATGATGATGATGAACATTTTAATGACGAAAGAAAAGAACGAGTGAAATAATAATGCTTTTTAAGCTACTTATGATGTCGGTGATAATGCTGATGACGATGATGATAATGCTGACATTTATAATAAAATAATGTTTAGAACAACAACAATAACAATAACAATAACAATGATGATAATAATAATAATAATAATAATAATAATATCAAAAGGAACAATGGCAAAACTACTACTACAAGTACTATTAATAATAATAAAACAGAAGATAATGACGACAGCGAGTATGATAATGATGACGATGATTAATCTTTAATTCGTCATGAAGTTAACGTATTAGTTACATGTGTTCAAATCCAGGACATTTATTTTATCCAATGAACGCATAGGCACTGCATGGCTCCAGTTCCGCTAACTGTCCTTTTGAAATCCTAAATATATTTAATTTCTCTACATACTTTGCAGTTTTTGTTTCCTCTTATGACTCATTTCGACTGGATCGGTTCATGAAGAGTAAAATGAATTTAGCAAACATTAGGCAAGAGAGATACTTTCTTTTTCATGAATTATTGTTATTTATTTCTGCACATATCAAAATTAAAGGTCATATATATTAAATATCTACTACAGTTAGCTCTCTTGGAAACCTCTTTAAGGATCGAACTATATTTGCGAATAAAAGCAAAACAAGTCCAGCAACAACCCTAAAAGGTATTTTAAAAATTAAAAAGATAGGAAATAACCATGATACGAAGATCTTAGTTTGGGAATAATATCGATGCATCTTATGACTTTTCCTTGAAGTCATAGATAACAATGACAAAACGTGATACAAAGAGTATGGTGAGGAGAGGTCGGCAGAAACTTTTAGTTTTGGTTAATTATTGTTACACCGATGTGATCAAAGTGACGGTGAAGTGTCCATTTGTTTTCGGCAAAACAAAAACTGACCAGCACCTCGCTTATGTCATATATCCATAATACGGTGTGTGTGTGTGTGTGTGTGTGTGTGTGTGTGTGTGTGTGTATAGTAGATTTGTTTTTTTTTTGGTTTTTTTCCCGTTTGTGGATAATATATTTTTTTTCCCCTCTTGGATGCTCATACACCCTGGGAATGTCATTAATTACACGCCTAGAGAAGTACCCACTGCAATGTTAAAGTACAAGGACATGTTTGGACAAGATCGGCATACAGATATGATCCTGTACAATTCGGATTGAATGTCGCGCGCTGTGATGTCACAGTGAAAGCTACGTAGGTTGATGAACATATTCGCGTTACCCTATATTGTAACGATTAGACCTGCTCTCTTTTTTTGACCCAGTTTAGTACCTGACCACCATTATAAAAGTCCATAGCGATGGATAATTTTCGTCTGGAAGTTCCTTGACAACAATTAAGGTGCATAGCGTTCAATAATTAGGATTTAATAGTCTTTGGTTAAACTAAATTTGCATTAAATTTTAAAACAACAATTTATATTTAATGTGAAATGAGTAGATGTGTATACATGACCTATAAATAACTTATACGACTTGTTCAGTGTGATTAAGACGTATAAAAGGGTCCAAGGCCGCTCCCTACAACCCCTGCTTTTTATGACCACAAACAAATAAAGTATAAGCATATTCTCTGTCTAGGCTAGGCCATTTCTAATCGTATCTTCACTTTTGGTATGTCATATTAAAGGAAGATTGACTGTTATGGGGGTGGAGGGTATCAATGCAAAGAGGATGATAGACATGTCATATTAAAGGAAGATTAATTGTTATGGAGGTGGAGGGTATCAATGCCAAGAGGATGATAGACGTCGGTGTTATCGATCAAGAGAATAATATGAAATTAGTGGATGCAAATAAATGAAGATCTGTTGTTGTTGTTGTTGTTGTGGGGTTTAACGCCATTTTCAGCACACGATAGGCTATACATGGCGGCCAGTATTAATGGTGGAGGAAGAACCCTGAAAACCCTGGAAAGAACCACCGACCCACGAGAAGCTACTGGCAAGCTTTCTCACATACTAACATGGGCCGAATCCGAGACTCGAACCGGCGCAGACAGAGGTGAGATGGCAGTGAACCGTAACGGGAAACGCTTTAGGCCACTCGGCCACTCGGTCAGAAGCTGGTATTATCTAGTCTGGTAAATTTCATTTTCCATATTTTAATAGCTGCTACGGATAGTGTACTTTAGACTAATTCAGGCTGATTTTTTTTAGCATAAGGGAGCAGTCATTTTAGTTAGCAGTGTGCTTAGATCATGTACAATTTCCAAAAGTACGATATTAAAAGAAGTGCCAGCCACATTAGATTATAGTTGCATAGAGGTATGCCAGCATTCTCTCCACTGTGCATGTTTTAAATGCAAACAACTTCCAGTTACATACGTCACTCTCAAAATTACATAATAATTTTGAAGCTTAAAGGATGGTAAAAACTATTTTTCGTTTAGTAAACAAGTTCGATGATTTGTAAAGTTCATAAACACGCAGCATTTTGGCTAAATGGCAAACTCAGGTTGTGAAGTTTCTTTACTGTATATCCGATTTACTTTTTTTGGTAGCTCTTTTCCTCCACACGTATAATTTCTGAAACAACTAAGGCGTCTTTTGCTACTGCTTTCCATAATTTGTCACCATTTTTCCACAAAGGAACTCAGTAAAGGCTAAAAACATAAAAGTCTGTAATATTTTAGTAAATAACTACCCGTTTTGGATGATGTAAGCCCACGTACCAAGTTTGATGGAGCACGTCATAATGCCCAAGTGTTACAGCACATAATCATTATTAGCTTACATGGTAAGACCACTTGAGCTTATGCAGTTTGTTTGTTACGACTTTTGATTCCCTGTTTCTAATTTAATTTCGATCAAACTGGGTCCAGGGCTTTTACTTAGATAATGAGCAATATCCACGCATATCAATGGTATCGTGACGATGGAATTTTTAGAGGAATTTTTTAAACTGCACTTTTAAGGATTATAGTTTATATTTATGTAATTTAAGTAAAGATAATGATTGTCAGAATGTTTATATTGCGTAATTCAAATTTGTATGCCTTTAAGAAAGTCTGTTATTGTTAGAATTGTATAATTATAACCCAAACTGTATATTTGTAGTTGAGCTGTTCTTATGTACTACAGCAACTGTGCATTACACCAAAATATACTACTGTGTTTCTTGTATATTCCAATAAAGAAATGTAGCTATGCAGTACATACATAATAAAAACTGTTTACAACAGCATCAGTCCCCACCGCTGACGTATAAAAGGCGCAATGAAAGAAATTAATACAGTCAGGGAGTAGCAGAGAGGGCAAACAGACCACTGTTTTGGAAAGGTCCAAATGCCGAAATAAGCCTTCGTAAAACTTTAAATGGCATAAATAACTTTAAAAATCAGGGTAGTCTAACCACACTGAGGCTTCTCTAATTGGGTTAGTTTATTTTATTTTGTTGTTTATTTCTCGGACTGAAAAATCAAAGATAAGCGCAAATATATTACGAAATTGAACCAAGTTGAGGTCGCACCCTCTCTGCTGCTATAATTAAATCGTTATCATGTCAGTAATGTCACCATCTAAAGAATCTCACACCGCTAGATTAGCTCGAGAGAGACTAGAAGCAATAAAAAAAATTCTTCCTGTCCGTGATTCTGTTAGGCAGAAATTGCAAGAACATCAAGAAGCACAAGTTGAATTTGCAGAAGGTACAGAACAGTTATTTAAACCTGTTACAAAAGTTACTGAAAGAGTTGCAACAGCTACTGAAGGTCTTCTTTTACCAGTAAGACAAACTGCTGAGCAAACTGAAAAGATAGCAAGAAGAACTAAACAAACAAAAAAACTTTTACGAGAACCTCCACTCGTAGGTGAAGAAATACTTGAAGGCACTGGTAAAGTAAAAAAGAAAGTATTGATATGATTAAAAAATTTAACGAAGAGTTTGTCGAAGATATTGAAAATACTAAAAGCGAAGATTTACCTGGAAAAATATTAATTGGTATATATAATAAATCTAGAATTTTAAAATCTGGTTATGAAGGCGTAAGTGATAATACACTTATTAAGTGGATATACCACATATATAAAGACCACAAAAAAAGCCAGATGTGATGATTTAGAATACGAAGGTCTTGTTGAAGAAGTACATAAACGTTATGAAGATGCACTAAGACAAATAAAATACCAACAATCTTCTCTACCGCAGCAAAAAATAGAACGATAAAAACCTCTTCCACCACAGCAAGAGTCTTCATATCAACTTCCTCCACCTCTGCAACGAATAGAAGAACAACAATCTTCTTCATCAAGGCGGGAGTCAATTGAAGAGTTTAAAAAAGAAAGGGAACGGGTGGGGGCAAAAATGAAACAAGAAAAAGAAAAAGCGAGACAAAGAGAAGAAGAATTGAGTGAGAGAGAAACTGAGCGGAAAAAGAAATTGTCTCTTTTATCAAGTAAAAAGGATTCTAAGGAAGAATCTCATGATGATTCTCCCTCCTCCACTGGTAGTGGTTTTACGGGAAGTGGTCTTGTTGTTTGTCCTAATAATGTTCTTTCTGACGTAGAACGACTAGAAATACTGATTGGAGGAAAACGAGCAGGAAATAATTCTCCGGAAATCATCATTGCAATATCTGATATTTGTCGAAGATTATTTACTGGCGGTATTATGGATCGCAGTATTTATCGTTCTCTCATTGATGAAATTGTCGATGATTGTTATAGTGATTAAAATCACTACGACTAAACAATTAACTAGTACATATATAAAACAAAATGATTATACACACTGCTCAACGTGGACCGATCATGGTCAGGGTAGTAAATTCACGATTACCAACTTACGAAGCAGTTTACGGTGATGGACTCGGCGATGTTGTTAAAGGTTTATTTGCGATGATAGACCCAAAAGCAATACCGATTGCAAAACAACTAGGAATGAAATCTGTTGAACTTGTTCGTGAAAACATTCCTGGCGCAATTTGTAATGTTGCCGGTAAAGCGTTCTCGACAATCAGGGAGAGACTAGCACGGTTAATTAGACGAAAACCACAGCAACCAGTGAAACTGGCCAGTACTGAAGTTATGCCTGCAAATGTCAGTTAAATAATAAATCAAGCCGAAAATCAAAAACTAGCTGAATTGGCTGCTAATGAAGTTGTTCCCGCAAAGTTAACTAATGAAATTATACCGACAAATACAAGTTTTATTTCAGGAAGTGGTCTTTGTGTTAGACGACCATGATATAGATTATGGCAATTATAATAAAATGTTCAAACGTGTATCCGATCCGGCGTTCGATATAGACGAAATTGTTCTCAAAGATGAATCGATACGTGATTATCAATTTTATTTTTATGACGCAAGACAACCAAATCAACGTGGTCGAATCGAATTGCAGGTTCAAGATACAAGCATATATTTCTTGCCCGCTGAGGATTTTATTGAGGTAGAAGGAGAGCTTGTAACAGATGTTCCTCTTAATACACCACATGGAGTTGATGTCATAGCTGGGTTTGTTAATAATGGTATTATGGCGTTATTTGATAATGCATTTACATGTTTGATGGAAGAAATATTGAAACAATTCAAAAAGACGTTGATGTTTCTACAACGATAATAGGTTTAGCAAGATATTCAGATGATTATACTAGATCAGCTGGACCGTCAATGATGTTCGCCAAAGATAATGCTGATCATCCTGAAAGTAACCAGTATGATGCAAGACGACCAAGAAATAATGCAGGCGCTGCTGATATTGATGCTGAAAACATGATTATTAACACCAGACCAAATTACAATTTGGGTTTTGCTACACGTTAATTAATGTTGAAAGATGGTCGTAGAAGATTTTCATGCGCTATTCCATTATCTCATATCTTTGGATTTTGGAGAAATGTCAGAAAAGTTATCTTCCGATCGAAACATACAGTTGTACTTGTGAGAAAGAGTAACGCTAATTTTGGCGACCAGCCGCTGTTATTGAAGGTAAAGTAATTTTATTTAAATTTCATTATGGATGCCAGTAATGACCCTATCGCTTGCTGAAGAACAGCGTTTACTTTCTTTTATGGATTCAGGTGCTAAATCATTGATATCATGGTTGACAATGACCACAGATAGTATTCAGAGTAATATTGCTGGTTTATTCACATGGCATATTATATCACAACAAGGAGTTTCTTCGCCAACACATATATTTATCGCTTTACAAAATGCTGAAGGATTAAATAATCAAGAACGTAGTCATATGATATTTGACAATTTTATTACTAGTGAGGTTTCTTTACGGATAAATGGACATCAAGGACCATCTGAAGATATAACTTTAACTTTTGAGAATGACTACATAGCACGTGTATATCATCGTTTAATGACATTTATGGGACGTAATCAAAATATAGATACCGGTCTACAAATATCACAGTTAGATTTTAGAAATCTGTATCCGATCTATTATTTTTCATTGGAACATCTTGATTTACCTAGACAATCTGTCGTTGATATACACTTTAGAGCTCGTGTAAACCCAGCTGGTGGTGTTAATTACAGAGCAATTGCAGTTATTCTTTCAGATAAATTGATGTTACTTGAAGGTGCTGGTGGAAGAATGAGGGTTATTGACGCTCCAGTCGAAAACATGAAATTAAATCACTTACCATATTATAAAAATGTAACGTTAATGTCACTCTGACTTCCGGTCAGGTGAAAAAATTTCAATCAAAACTCACGAGTAAATGCGGAATGAAAATATCACTAAAAAAAGATCAGATTTCTAATGGAAGTCCAAACAAATTATCATTAACCAAGACTCAACTTGAACATTTCAATAAAGCCTTGGAATAAAAAACGGGAGTTCATCTTTCTCCGAGCGCTATTAAAGATATGGTTAAAATTGGTGGTATATTTCCACTTCTTGCAGCTATACCAGCGTTAATTGTCGTTGCAGCCCCATCTGTGGCAAAAGCAGCCGCGTTAGGTGCCGTTGGGACCGCTGCTGGAATGGCATTAAAGAAAGCAACAGGAAAAGGATTGTAAAAAAGAGGGAAAGGTCTAAGATTACCAGGAACCCCTCATCGGTACGGAAGCGGTTTAAGACTTCCAGGAACACTTCGTTAGCAAAAAACGATATTTTTTTTTACCGATGTCAAATTTTGATTTACTTGTTGCTGCTGAAAAATTAAATGTAAAATTTTTAGAGGTGTTTTTATGCGTAACCAATTACCAAAATAACCAAACAATTTTGAAACAGGTATTATTAATCTTGATGATAATTCAGGACCTGGTGCTCATTGGGTGGCATACGCAATTGATCCAAGTGGAATCGTTTATTTCGATTCGTATGGGCTTCCTCCACCAGCTGAGTTTTTAAAATACATAAACACAATAAAAACTTAGGTGTTTTCAACGCCCATCTGGTATTCAACATTATCAACACAAACAATGACAGATCCACCAATATGTGGTCGTGAAATAATTAATGTACTTGACGCTATATCAACGTCTTCCAATGCACCACATAAAGTCGTTCATGATTATACAAGTAACCGCGTCGTTTTAAACAGATCTTAAAGTATAATGGTAGATATTTACGGAAGATCTTCTCGCATCAGAAAAAGTGAAGATGATATTACTGCTAATTTGTCAAATTATGTGACCAAAGATGACTTTGCTGAACTTATGAATCTTACTGGAGTTGACCCAGATGTGGTTGTTGTTTTTCAGGATAAATACGGTATTCTAAAAACAAGTAACGTTAAATTGATTCATGTATTTACTAAAGTTCTTGGTGCTGTCGCGGATAATATTCCAGTATTTACTAGTGATGGAAAAATCAGAGATTCAAGTATGTCATTTGCAACTATTAGAAATGAAATTGCAAGAAGTGTTGCTAATCGTCTGAAAAACACCGGCGATACAATGACATGTGAACTCAGAATGAATGGAAATAAAATAGTTGTTTTAAGATATCCAACATCTGATGAAGATGCCGCAACAAAAAATATGTGGACGTTAACTACAATACCGTAGATGGTAAAATATTAACATTGCGACTCAAGTATGAATCTCACTTAAGAACATTTGCAAATCTTCGCAGAAATTTTCTAAAACTCAGTAAGATCGCAGAGGAATTCTTCGGTGATCCATTTACTATTGACGCGAAACTCTCTGAAATGAAGACAAATAATGAAACTATAAAAACAACATTAGAAGATGTCGTAAATGGAATTCCTGAGATTGTTATCAAAATTGATCTGATTAAATTTTCCCCGGAAGTAACTCCCGGACAGATTACCAACATATTATACACAGTATCATCTGAATTTTCAACATGGTCACAGCAAAATAAAACTCTCAAACATACTGCAGAAGTCACTGGTGTGTATAGACTGTTTGCAAAATTTGAAATATTTACAACATATCCCTGGCGGCATTCAACCGATAAGTTTTCAAGAGTTGTGTCTGTCATATTACATAAAAGAAACGAAGAAATATTTATTCTGGAAGCAGCTGAAATTAACCGCAACATCTTACTGGTGGTGTCTAGAATTTGTAGCTGAAACACCTCAATTGGTTACTAAGTAAAATATAATGAGTACCTCAATCGACGTTCAAAAATTTCGGTATAATCAAGCACGTGAATGGCAAACAAAATTAAAAGATACCTTCGAACAATACACAATAAAATTGAAGAATCTATGTGATAAATGAAAAACCTAGCGTTGATAAACTAGCGCCGATGAAATTTTCAAAAATAAATTGTGTAGCTGAACGAGTAACAGAACATTTTACCGTTTCGACTCGTGGAAACGGTCTAACGGATAAAAGACGTAAAATAATAAACACGTGGGGAGAAATGGTTAAAGATACCGGTGCGTCTATTAAAGATGTCGCTGAGTTAGGAAAAAAATTAAAATTTCCAATAACCGTAGCGACGATAACAGGAGAGATTTTGTATGAATCAAAATATAGATCAAAAGGAGCTTCGATCGAAATTATTGATCATAACGCACACGCGTGGACTAACGCAGTAACAATATTTCCACGAGATCGAACTATTAAATGTTATCCCGGAGACATGTTTGATTTCATCAACGAAATAAGTAAAAACGATCCTGTGTCAGTATGGTTATTTCAGTCTTGCGTGGAAGAAAAAAATCAATTTGATCAGTTTGTGAGACCAAATGGCGTTATTTATCGAACAAATCCTCTTCACGAGAAAATGAAAACTCTTGCACTGCAATATATTGATGAAACTGACGAATTGTTGAGCAACTGTTTTACTGTTCCGTCAGTTGCGGCTCATTTTGCTAGAAGAAAAATTCGTGGAAACCAACTCGGTTCGATTTTCTCAATGACATAATACTGAGTTGTGTCGAATATGGACACGGTGGACATGGAATACTAAATACGATCACAGAGATGTTATTTCAGTTGATATGGTTGCGTGTTATCCCGGAAGTTTTCTTGGATACGGAGATTGTTCTGTGTATTTTGAGCGATTCGGTCATCCGACGCACGAAATGACGCGAGTATCGATAAATGGACCATTACCGGATTTTGACCTGACTGGATTTGCTCGTATCGAGTCATTCGAAATGTCTAAAGGACTCCATGCAATTTGTTATGTTTGGTTTGGAAAACATTTTTCAGAAAAAATGTGGACACCAATAGTACTATTACGGTATATGCTTGATTGCATGATGTTAATATCGCTGACGATCAGCGAAGCAATTATATCATATCGAAAACAAACCGAAGTTTGGTTACCACATTCGGATGAAACCGATTCGAAGGATCTTGGTAGAAAAATAATTGGCAAATTTACCCAAGGAGCAGCATATGATCACAGACGACATTGTACAAGATTGATCATGGACGACGCTGAGTTAGATTTTATAATCGCTGATACAACGAACAAGAACACGTTTGTAAGTCGTGAAACAGTTTTCTTGTCAAATGGAAATAAACTAGGTACCATTGTGAGCTACATGGACGGTGAGTCACCTCAGTATACTCATTTAAGATCATCGATGCTCGCGTATGTTTCAATAAATCTATAATCGATGATAAATAAGGTTTCTACGCATGCCGTCAGAGTTGCTACTGATTCGTTCTATATAAGTAAAAAACATTCAATACTGTTAGAAAAATTAAACATAGGCACTTATGCATCGTGGGGTTCGTGGAGAATAAAAAAGGAATATATGATCGATTATTCCAAATCCGCTGATGTTGCGGTTAAAGATATTTACTGTAAAAAATATCAGACGTTGACAACTTCGCTGTTACCATCGGTATACGATCCAATAACTAGACACAAAACGGTTTATCTAAACGGACCTGGCGGTTCTGGTAAAACCACTCGAGCTATCGAACTATTTCAGAATTCAGATATGATCGTGCTAACACCCACACATAGACTCGCGCGAGAGATGAAACAACGCGGTGTTAATTCCTGTACTTATCACAGCTTTTATCGATGGAAGGGTGATACATGGACATCTTTAAGGATGGGCGAGAAATACATTCCAAGGATTATAATATGGGATGAAATATGCACCGTACCGCTAGAAACACTAAAAACATTTCTTGATTGGTTGTTAACAAGAAATACTGCCGTGATAATGTGCGGCGATCACGGTCAACCACCGCCTGTAGCTGGACCATCTCCACATGGATGGCTGAAAAATTTCGTTGACCACGCTGAAGAAATAACTGATGATCATAGAGCACTTGATGCAGCGTTGAAGGAATTTAAAAAATTAATCAGACTACAACCGAATAAAATACAGTGTGAAGTAATGCGAGAGATAATTTCAGAAACACCCATGAAAGACTTTCTGCAAACGTGGCGACCAAACGATTTGATAGTTGCAAGTAGAAAGATAGTTCGTGATACACTTCAGCGGGAGTTGTTTCAGTTACAACGAGAAAAGTTTCCAACGTTGTCAGTTCCGTTATGTTATCGACCAGCAGATACGCGACGGCAAAATATCGACGTTGATATACCAGGACAAACCGAGTCAAGGAGGAAACAGAATCTTGTGTTGAATGATATTGTTGCAGTTGATGTTGATGTTGTTGAAGATGCTCTACGTGCTGATAAATCCCCGTGGACGCTTAGATACGCGATGACAGTTCATTCATCTCAGGGATTAACTATTACTGATACAGTTGTTTGGATCGTTGATGATCAAATCGAATGGTCGAACTTGGTTTATCTTGCAGTGTCTCGAGTTAGAAAAATATCTCAATTGAGACGAATCGTCATGGACTCGTCAGTGATTAGTGATGATGATGTTGACGGTGATATAATAAGAAAAAAATTATCTGGTTATAAACAGTGTGATAAAAAAAATAATCGAGAATTTGATCTTGATGTTGATTTTATTAATGCGCTGAAACAGCAACAGAATAATCATTGTGCAAGTTGTAATTGTATAATGTTATGGCGGTATCTGAAAAATGATCCAAGACAATTTACCATAGATAGAAAAAATAACAATCTTGGTCATACACGAGAAAATATCATGTTGACCTGTCTTGAATGTAATCGACGTAAGGGTGCGGGCACCCTTGGCGCTAGTTAAGTGATTTGGGTGGTAATTGTGTATCCGTGGGGATTACTTGTAATTGTTCACGTACAAATCCGCGTTGAGGAGCAGCCGAATCTAGTCTGTAGATTGCGGGTCTACCTGAGGATCTAGTTATGGTGGATATCTTATGGGTGGTAACACTCCAAATAGGATCAGTCGCTCTTTTTTTACCATCTTCGAGTTCGCCGGGCTCATATAAATACCTTACAGTGATATTACCTAACACTGGCTGCGCTGAAAGATCACGTCGTTGTGTAGGTATGTGCGCGCTTGCAATTGCATTAATAGGTTTCATATTGGTCGTTCGAGTAATCTCATTATTTAACGCTGCTATCACATTTGGTAATCTTGCCACCCATTCACGAGATCTCGTATCCTGAATAAATTCCTTCGCGTATTGATATCCAAATAATCGCTCAGCAAGTGTTCGATTAAATCACTCAACAATTGCCTGATCACGATGAATTGCAGTATGTCCTCGTCGTATTTTGGTATTATGTTGTTTCATCAGCGATGATACTGGACCAAGAAATTCCTTGCCAGGATCAACCTGTAGCAGCTGTGGCCATCGTAATGGTCCTTGTTGATAAATTCGTTTAAACGCGTCGGCTACCTCAGCAGCTGTTTTAGTCGTTAACGGTTCTGCATCTTTATATCTACTTGCAACATCAACAACAGTTAGCGCGTATTTGTACGTTTTTCTACGTACAGTATCATATGGTAAAAATAGAATATCAGCTTGATGAACTTCATTAGGAACACTGACACTGAAATGTGCAAATCGAATTTGCTTAGGACGTGATAGACAAATTTGCCATATTGCCTGCCTGGACAACCACGTTTTAGCAGTAGAATGTTTAACCGCTGCTGCATCAGCGAGTTTATTAATTGCTGCTTTACGCTTCCAGTATCCAATTGGTGAATAATAAATCGATTCCATTTATATATTACCAGCCCCTAGCGCTAATTTACTTTTCATCGCACATTTATTTTTTATGGAATTTAATGCATGAATTAATTTCACATCTGCAATATGCCTATGTTGTAGATTTTTACTCTTATAAGCTACATCATGAACATGACAAGCTTTATCAATAGCGTTTACTGGTTCCTCGCCTGGTTTTGGTTGATCCTGATTATCGAGCCTGATATCGAGTCGAGTACCAGGACCGCAATAATTATATCCTGGTAGGTGTTTTTCTCCGCTGTATTTAGCCCATGGAGTACCTGGAAACTTTGACATCAAATTAGCAATATCACCACCGCGCCTATTAGGTAAAAACGAAAATTTCTTTCTACCGCATACAGAACATTTTCCACATACGCTATTTTTTTATTTTTTGTTATAACCGTAGCTAAATCAGTGGTTGGAGTTTTAACTTTACAGCGTAAACAATATAAATTCATGTTATAATATATATGGATATAATTGATTTCTCAGCAACTCGGCAGCGAGAGCCAGTTAAACACCATCCTGCGCTACCGAATTCCATCAGAATGATTATCATAGGACCATCTGGATCGGGTAAAACGCAGTTATTACTTAATCTGATAATGAGATGGTTGAAATGGGATAAGTTGTATTTGGTAGCACCATCCGCTGATGATCAACGATGTTATGAAGTATTAAAAGATTTTAACGAAAACGCGCGATTACTGGACGAAGATAATGATGTTATAGAGTTTATAACAGATATTGATGAAGCACCGTCCGTTGATGTTTTAGACGGATTTATTAATAATTTAGTTGTGTATGATGATGTGATGCTAGATAAACAGTCAAATCCAGCTAGGATTTTTTCCCGTGGTAGACATAAAAATACCGATGTTATTTATGTTACTCAACGATACATACAAATACCAAAAGTGATCAGAGATAACTGTAATATTTTGGTTGTGTTTAACGGCGTAGACACACACACGTTGCGAAATATTCATCAAACCTGGTGCAGCGGTGACATGGATTTAATTAAATTCAGAAACTTCTTTTCACGAGCGCAAACTACTACGCACGGGTTTATAACAATAAATTTGCACGATCCTAGAACAAGATATCGTATTGGACTTGATAAAATATTTGGATACATTAATAGCAGCAGAGGGGGCGATGACCTCAATTAAGGCGTAATTAGAAAAAATCACCAACGACAGAGTAATACGTCGACGCTTTTTATTTTTTCGATCGTTCGTTTTCGACGTTTCGACGCTTTTTAAAAAGGTCAGCAGCAGAGAGGGTGAACAGACCATAAAATTCCGACAAAACAAATAAAACAAACAAAATAAATCATCTCGTAGAAAGGTCAAGATTTTTACAAATGAACTTTTCCTTGAGATGTTTTATTTCTGTAATGACCGATTGTACTAATAAAACCTCAGTTCGAAATAGTAGCTGAAAAAATAAAGTACTCTACGTGTTTATTTATTTCTTGTTTATTTTTTTGACGACCAACGTTGGTAGGTACCCTCTCTGCTGCTATTAATTTACCACCATACCAAGTTTGATGAATATTTTTCAACGCGTTCTCGCTGTCGTTTTTCCTCATCTGTTTCATCTTCATCTGTTTCATCTTTATTTGTTCTATGTTTCAAGTAATATTCAAGTTCTGATGGTGGTTTTTCTATTTTGGATTTATGTTCTTTCTGTGTTTATAATATATCATCAAACTTCGATATCGATCTCCACCGCAATTTTTGCAAATCTGATATAATCCTCTAAAGCCGTTGTTTTCAACACAACTTCGTGGACCAGCATGAAGGTTTTTCTTTATGTTTCTTGCAATATTCTCCACGGCATTTTTTATTACATTTGTTAGTGGTTCCTTGATGTAACCACGCACAGTTGTTCATTATCTGTTTAATTTAATTTAATTTTATCATCATCCCTGTTACCCAAATATTTTATCAAGACCCACACGATATCTTGTTCTTGGATCATGTAAATTTATTGTTATAAATCCATGTGGGGTAGCTTGCGCTCGTGAGAAGAAATTTTTGAATTTAATTATATCCATGTCACCACCACACCAAGTTTGATGAATATTTCTAAGTGTGTGTGTGTCTACGCCATTAAACACAACTAAAATGTTGCAGTTGTTTCTGATCACCTTCGGAATTTGTGTATATCGTTGAGTAACATAGATCACGTCTGTATTTTTATGTCTCCCTCGGGAAAATATTCTGGCTTGATTTGATTGTTTATCTAGCATCACATCGTCGTATACAACTAAATTATTAATAAATCCGTCTATGGAATCTACGGATGGTGCTTCATCAATATCGGTTATAAACTCTATAACATCATTATCTTCATCCAGTAATCGTGCGTTTTCATTGAAATCTTTAAGTACATCATAACATCGCTGATCATCAGCGGATGGTGCTACTAAATACAATTTATCCCATTTCAACCATCTCATTATCAGATTAAGTAATAATTGCGTCTTACCCGATCCAGATGGTCCTATGATAATCATTCTGATGGAATTTGGTAGCGCAGGATGGTGTTTAACTGGCTCTCGTTTTCTTGTTGCTGAGAAATCAATTATATCCATATATGTTATAACATGAATTTATATTGTTTACGCTGTAAAGTTAAAACTCCAACTACTGATTTAGCTACGGTTACAACAAAAAATAAAAAAATAGCGTACGGTGGAAAATGTTCTCTATGCGGTAGAAAGAAATTTTCGTTTTTACCTAATAGGCGCGGTGGTGATATTGCTAATTTGATGTCAAAGTTTCCAGGTGCTCCATGGGCTAAATACAGTGGAGAAAAACATCTACCAGGATATAATTATTGCGGTCCTGGTACTCGACTCGATATCAGGCTCGATAATCAGGATCAACCAAAACCAGGCGAGGAACCAATAAATGCTATTGATCGAGCTTGTCATGTTCATGATGTAGCTTATAAGAGTAAAAATCTACAAGATAGGCATATTGCAGATGTAAAATTAATTCATTCATTAAATTCTATAAAAAATAAAAATATTAGAGAATCATTAGCTAATTGGTTAGTAAGATCCTCGATGAAAGGTAAATTAGCGCTTGGAGCTGGTAATTAATAATGGAATTAATTTATTATTCACCAAGAGGATACTGGAGAGGCAAAGCAGCAATTGGTAAACTCGCTGATGCAGCAGCGGTTAAACATTCTACTGCTAAAGCGTGGTTATCTAAACAAGCAATATGGCAAATTTATCTACCACGTCCTAAACAAATTCAGTACGCGTATTTCGATGTCAGTGTTCCTAATGAAGTTCATCAAGCTGATATTCTGTTTTTACCGCATGATACTGTGCGTGGAAAAACGTACAAGTACGCGTTAACCGTAGTTGATGTTGCAAGTAGATATAAAGAAGCAGAGCCGCTATCAGCGAAAACATCATCTGAAGTAGCCGATGCGTTTGAACGAATTTATCAACGAGGACTCGGACCACAAGGTGGTCTGCGATGGCCGCAGCTACTACAGGTTGATCCTGGTAAGGAATTTCTTGGTCCAGTATCATCGCTGATGAAACGACATAATACCAAAATACGACGAGGTCATACTGCAATTCATCGTGATCAAGCAATTGTTGAGCGATTTAATCGAACACTTGCTGAGCGGTTATTTGGATATCAATACGCGAGGGAATTTATTCAGGATAAAAGATCTCGCGAATGGGTGGCAAGATTACCAAGCGTGATAGCTGCATTAAATAATGAGATCACACGAACAACCAACATGAAACCCATTAATGCAATTACAAAAAAAAATATACCAACACAACGAAAAGATGTTGAAAAACAAAAAATATTAGGTGATGTCACAGTCAGATATTTATATGAGCCTGGTGAACTTGAAGGTGGTAAACGAAGAGCGACTGATCCTATTTGGAGTGTTACCACACACAAAATATCTACCGTGACAAGATCCACTGGGAGAAACGCAGGCGTTTCCAGACCTGCAATCTACAGATTAGATTCAGCTGCTCCTCAGCGTGGATTTACACGTGAACAACTACAAATAATTCACGCGGATACACAACTACCACCAAAATCACTTCAGTGATTTCGATCACTTAACTAGCACCCAAGGCGCTAGCGCCTCTACGTCGATTACACTCAAGACAGGTCAACATGGTATTTTCTCGTGTATGACCGCGACTATTATCTTTTCTATCTACGGTAAATTGTCTTGAATCATTACTCGAATACCGCCATAACATTATACAATTACAACTTGCGCAATGATTGTTCTGCTGTTGTTTTAACTCAATAATAAATTCAACATCAAGATCAAAGTCACGTTTATTTTTTTTGTCAGATTGTTTGTATCCGATTAATTTTTTTCTTATTATATCATCATCGATGATGTTAAATTTATCAACGATTTCAGGAATTATGATTCTACGTAATTGAGATATATTTCTGACCCTCGATACCGCTAAATAAACTAAAGTTGACCACTCGATGCGATCGTCTACAATCCAGACTCGTGTATCAGAAATAGTTAATCCCTGAGACGAGTGGATTGTCATAGCGTATCCCAACACCCATGGAGATATGTCAGCGTGTATTGCATCTTCGACCACACTGATATCAACGGCGACAATATCATTTAATACGAGATTCTGTTTCCTTGACTCTGTCAAGGGTCCTGGAATATCAACATTAATATTCTGTTTTCGTGTATCTGATGGTCTATAACACAACGGTACGGGTAATTCTGAGTATTTTTCTTTATGTAGTTGAAATAACTGCTGTTGTAAAGCGTCTCTGATTATTTTTCTACTTGCTACGATCAAATCGGTGGGTCTCCATAATTTCAAAAAATCACTCATTGAGGTCTCTGAGATCACTCCACGTATTATTTCACACTGAATTTTGTTTGATTGTAATCTGATTAATTTTTTAAATTCCTTCAAATTTGCATCAAGAGCTCTATGATCATCATCTATTTCTTCGTAATAATCAACGAAATTTTTTAACCAATCATGTGGAGATGGTCCAACAAAAGGCGGCGGTTGACCATGATCGCCACACATTATTATAGCGGTATTTTTCGTCAACAACCAATCAAGAAACTTTTTTAATGTATCGAATGAGACCGTGCATATCTCATCCCAAATAATTATTTTAGGTATATATTTTTCTCCCATCCGTTCAGGAGTCCATGTATCTCCGCGCCACCGAAAGAAACTATGATACGTACACGATTGTACTTGCCGCTGTTTCATCTCACGTGCAAGTCTATGTGTGGGTGTCAGCACGATTATATCTGAATTTCTAAAAACATTAATCGTTCGAGTTGTTTTGCCGCATCCACCAGGTCCATTGAGATATATTGTCTTATATCTGGTTATTGGATCACTCAACGATGGTGCTTTCGACATTTCTGATATTTTATTACCCTTACGATAAAAATCTCTCATTGGAACATCTGCTGATTCTGCATAATTGTGTAATAGTTCCTTTTTTATTCTCCACGAACCCCATCGTTCATCATTACTTGTAAATTTCATAACAGGTTCTAAATATTTACTTGAAATATAAAACGAATCTGTTGCGACTCTGACTGCGGTCTCAGGAAATCTATTAATCATCGATAATAAATTTATAGAAACATAAGCCAACATGGAAGATCTTAGATGAGTATATTGTGGGGAGACGTCATTTATGTAACTAACGATCGTACCCAATTTTGTTCCGTCGGATAAATAAACACTTTCTCGATTTACAAATATATTTTTCGCTGTTGTATCAGCGATTATAAAATCGTACTCGGCATCATCTAGAATTAATCGTGCGTGATGTCTTTTATAATCATATGCACCACCTTGAGTAAATTTACCTATAATTTTTCTACCGAGATCTTTTGCGGTTTTGAGTTTATTAGGAATATCATCTTCGGAAACATCAGGATATTTTTCCTTAAACTCGCTAATAACTTCAGAATCTGACATGGACAACCAAACTTTGGACTGTGCATGATATGATATAATTGCCTCACTGACCACCAACGATGTCAGTATCATACAATCTAGCATATATCGTAACAAAACTATAGGTGCCCAACGTTTTTCACAAAAATGTCTACCAAGCCAAACATAACAAATCTTGTGAAGATTTTCGTTAAACTCGAATGATTCAATACAGGCGAATCCAGTCAGATCAAAATCAGGTAATGGTCCATTAATTGCCACTCGCGTCATCTCGTTTGTTGGCTGACCAAATCTTTCAAAGTACACAGAACAATCTCCGTATCCCAGAAAACTTCCTGGATAACATGCAACCATATCAACCGAAATAACATCATTGTAATTGTATTTGGTATTCCATAATCCGCCATGTCCGTATTCGACGCAACTTGCGCGTACGTCCTCGAGTAAATCAAATCGTGTTGGTTTCCATGAATTTCTTTCTCTAGCGAAATGAGCCGCAACAGATGGAACGGTAAAACAATTAGTTAGTAATTTGTCAGTATTTTCCGCGTGCTTGCACTTGAAAAACATCTCCGCGAGATTTTTCATCTCGTCATGGAGAGATTCTGTGCGATATATTTCACCGTTTGGTTTGACAAACTGATCAAATTCACCTTCCTCATTACTTTTAAATAACCATACCGATACAGGATCGTTTTTACTTATTTCTTTAATAAAATCAAACATACCTCCCCCCATATCTGTGGGGTAAAATCTAACAGTTCGATCACGTGGAAATATTGTTACTGCCTTAGTCCATGCGTGCGCGTTATGATCGATAATATTTATTGGAGCTCCCTTCGATTTATATTTCGATTGGTACAGTACTTCTCCCGTTATTGTCGCTACGGTTATTGGAAATTTTAATATTTTTCCTAACTCAGCAACATCTTTTATTGTAGCACCGGTATCCTTAACTGAATCAGCCCACGAGTTTATTTTTTCACGCCTTAAATCAGTTAATCCATTTCCACGCATCACGTTTGTAAAGTGTTCTATTACTCTCTCGGCTACACAATTTAACCTTGAAAATTTCATCGGCGCTAGTTTATCAACGTTGGGTTTTTTATTTATCTCATAGATTCCATAAATAACCGCTGTTACAGGATATGCTCGCTCATAATACGATTTGTCAATACCCGTCAGTAGACCCGGTCTGGAATTTTTACTTAATATGACAGTTTTATTATTGCCAAGGATAGGATCATATTTGTCACGGATAATCCAACTACCTGTTTCTGTTAATACAATGAATTTTACTCTGAAGAAATATTTTAGATTGCCCTCGTATTCAGCGATGTAGTTAATGATAGTTGCCGCTCGCTTGTCGTTCATTGTGGCGTCCGTGACTTTGTCAGCTTTCTTGACTCCGTCAAGGCGTATAATCTTGAACGTTGACCATGTATGAGATGCACCATCCGTGTAAAATTCTTTCTTGGCGTCGTGAATTTTCGAGATCAAACTTTTATTTTTCGGATCAACCAAATCTCGCACTGGCAAGTCTGGAGATAATCTGTCGAGGTTGAATTTGTATTTAACAGGCCTAGTTTGGGATAATCTCTCAAACTCGTTCATATAATTAAAACAAATATTTAAAATAAAAAATATTATATATACAATGTTTCAATGCAGATGGTTGATGATCGGCTCAGTAAATCGATGCAACAAATCCTGCAGAAAGGAATTTTGTTGGATGCACTTACAAAACATACGACGAGGAAGTCTAGGACCAATACCATGTCTGCAGTGTGGTATTGGAGTGCGAGGAAAAACAGAATTATGTGGAAAGTGCGGCGGAAAACGGTTCAGAGAACTTAAAAGATATTATGACAAAAAAAATAATAGCGGTGAAAACGCTATAAAATCCGTGGAGGATTATATATCAAGATTTCAGACAAACAATGATTTAAACAAATAATATTATCATAATGGAGCAAAATAAATTTGTCCCACATCCTGTCATAACAAACTATGAATCAAATATTAATGGTATCATCAGACACTGCAAGTTGAAGAGACCAGTTGGTTGTATTAATAATCATGGTTATCTAAGGTTCACATGCGAGGGGGGAAAGAAAAATTATTTCTGTCATCGTTTTATCTACGAATGTTTCTTCGGAGTGATCAAAGACGGTCTTGTTATTGATCATATTGACGGGGATACTCAAAATAACTCCCTACACAGCCTTCGAGTTGTCACACGAAGCGTGAACTCTGCATGTGGTAATACAGGAAGATGTAAGACAATCGGAAAGAGGGCGGTAATTTCCACAAACACAGAAACTGGCGAAAAAATTATATTTCAGTCCATGCGTGCTGCTGCAAAATATTTTGATATTGACCCGCGTGTGGTAAAATAAACAGAAAATTACCTTTCAGTATCAATAATTATCATCAGCACATTGAATTATATCATTATTTGAGGGGGTCCAGTACTGTCTGATTGTATACTACTGAATTTTTTGATTATATAAAAGGGAGATTACTTTGTAATATATAGTTTTCTTCGTAGATTTTTGATTTTTTATGATCGTAATTAGTCAGTTTAACTAATTACATCGTAATTAATTACTCGTAGAAGTATTATTTATGGTTTTTAAATATTTCCCATCATACAACATTACGAGAAATCATGATAATGTTATTGATCCGCAAGGAAGCTGTAATACAGGTACAGAACAGAAACCGTTGTCATGGTAATCGATCTGCAGGTGTGTTCATGCCACTGTTATTATTGATTCGCAGTCTGCTTAGGAAAAACGCTGTTTTATATTCAGAAACTGTTGTTATAAATACAGAAACTGTTATTATTCAGAAACCGCTGTTTTATATTCAGAAACTGTTGTTATAAATACAGAAACTGTTATTATTCAGAAACCGCTGTTTTATATTCAGAAACTGTTGTTATAAATACAGAAACTGTTATTATTCAGAAACCGCTGTTTTAGTGTAAATATTGGTTCCTTGGCTATATATTAACTTCCGAAACATATGTTCGTAACAAGGTTTGATAGCTCAATCAGTATGGTATTGGACTGTGACGCTCGCGGTCCAGGATCGAATCCCCATGGCTGACAATTTGTCGGTGGTACGCATAATTGCGATTTTTATAATAATGGGGGAACCGCAAAACCCCCCGCTCAGCAAAATTCAACCACAATATTGACTTGTGGTTGATACATATTTTCGTATCACCCACTGGATTAATTATTGTGGGTGGGATTTTTGCTGAGCGTATATGTTTGTACTGTCCTTAGTTAAGTTATATGTTTGTGCCGTCCAATGCATAATCTGAGCTCGCTAATACACTCGATAGGAGCTCTTCATTCATTGTATATAACCATTTCATTGTATATATCCATTTCCTTAGTTATATGTTATGTGTATATCCTCTAAACTTGGTAGATTGCGGTGGCAAGCTACGAGTTTAATGAGGATTGTGCCGTCCTTAGCTAAGTTATATGTTATGTGTATATCCTCTAAACTTGGTAGATTGCGGTGGCAAGCTACGAGTTTAATGAGGATTGTGCTGTCCTTGTGCCGTCCTTAGTTAGTTATATGTTATGTGTATATCCTCTAAACTTGGTAGATTGCGGTGGCAAGCTACGAGTTTAATGAGGATTGTGCCGTCCTCCCTCTTGGGCCTTCTAGACCATTGTTTGGCGGGTTAGGGGCTCTCGTAGAGGGAATATTTGCCTAATGAACTTGGTAGATTGCGGTGGCAAGCTACGAGTTCTTGGTTGTGCTGTCCTTGAAACATCCCGACGAACTCGCTAAACACTCGATAGGGGTTCTAGGGATAATTTTTTTTATTTTAAAGATTTATATATTATATAATGAATCATGAAAATATCAATGATGTAATTGTTGCTATTAAAAAATTGAAAAAAGATGGAATTAATATATCTGATGAACTTAATCCTGAAAAAATAGTTTCTGACTTTGAGATTTTACAAGAACGTAAAACCCAGGGAACACACACACTATCATCTGAATACAAGCTCATGAAGCGGATTCAGGCGGCAATGTTTCAGTCGCTAGCTACCGTAGAAGATGATCATGTGAAGGAGTTCGTTCCTCTCTCTGCCGCCGTAGAAAGAATTAAATCGTTATTATCCCACGAGTATGAGGCAAAGAAAACGATTAGTACTCGCATAAGACTATTAAGAAAAATTATGTTAGCGAGTAACCCCATCCAAAGTAGTAATTCCGATGAAGATGACTGAGATCTTTGATGGGTGAGTTGGTACTTAGATTCATGCAATTTTGATGGGGTGAGTTGGTACTTAGATTTATTATTTATTTCTGAATTATTATTTATTTCTGAATTATTATTTATTTCTGAATTTGATGGGCTAGTTGGTACTCAGATTTATGCAATTTATAAATGTTGGTATTCAGATTTATTATTTATTTCTGAATTATTATTTATTTCTGAATTATTATTTATTTTTCTGAATTATCATTATTTATTCATAATTTTGATGGTCTACTTGGTACTCAGATTTATTATTTATTTCTGAATTAATTTATTTATTTACTGAATTAATTTGTTTTTTTTACTGAAATTTAACAAAATTGTACAAATTTCTTAATTTTGACTACCATTTACCCCATCAAATTTACAAAATTGTACAAATTTCTTAATTTTGACTACCATTTACCCCATCAAAATGAAGAATTTCTTAATTATTTCACAAAATACAACAAAATTGTACAAATTTCTTAATTTTGACTACCATTTACCCCATCAAATTTACAAAATTGTACAAATTTCTTAATTTTACAAATTATTTTTTTACTGAATTAATTTATTTATTTCTGAATTAATTTATTTATTTACTGAATTAATTTGTTTTTTTTACTGAAATTTAACAAAATTGTACAAATTTCTTAATTTTGACTACCATTTACCCCATCAAATTTACAAAATTGTACAAATTTCTTAATTTTGACTACCATTTACCCCATCAAATTTACAAAATTGTACAAATTTCTTAATTTTGACTACCATTTACCCCATCAAATTTACAAAATTGCACAAATTTCTTAATTTTACAAATTATTTATTTCTGAATTATTATTTTATTTCTGAATTATTATTTATTTATAACTCTGATGGGTGAGTTGGTACTCAGATTTATGCAATTTATAACTCTGATGGGTGAGTTGGTACTCAGATTTATGTGAAATGATCAAATTTTCAGAAAAAAATAAAACATTTTAAAAAAGATGAATTTTTTAACAGATATATTTATTCGACTTTGATGCAGGAGTGTGCCTGATCTCGACTGAGTTCATCTAATTGTTCTTGTGTTAATAAGAAATCCTTGTTTCCGTGTTCATCAATGACTAAATTGCTCTGTGTTTTGTGAAAACGTGCGTTTTCAAGTGCATAAAAACCCTCACGTGCTGGATCTTTAAAATCAAAGATCTACGATTTCACATACAGATTTATCACAAGTTCTTCTCCACGTGTGTCAATTAAGCGATTAAGGTGGTCTGTGAGTTTAAAATTTATTCGTGTTAACATATTATTGTGACACCGTAAATACACAGGATTAGTTGGTTCTTGCACGATTAAACTTCCAGGGGGAACTTGTGGTGTGAACGTGTACAGGATGTATCCTTGTTGAGCTTGATTTGATCTTCCGAGATCTATTTGATAGCTGCCATCGATTACGTCACAAACCAGATTCACCGCGACCGTCGGTGTTATATTAACGATTCCCGGAGATATGTGTCTTCCGCCGCCATGTGGATCATTATCATATCTAAGAACAGTTGGAGGTGGTGCTAGTTTTCTCCATGCATCGAGTATTTTAGGAAAAAACTCATCAATGACATCATTGACAGATTTTCTTAATTTATCCGGATTATAATCAGGAAACTTAAACGTTACAATGTCAGCTTCGGGTATTTTGTACTTGGTTGCGAAAAATCTTCTATAATCGCCAGATGATTCAAAAACCAGGTTTATGATTCTATTATGAAAATATTCAATAGTATCAGCTATATGATTTAAAATTTCCACTCGTTTAATAATTTCTTCACGCGTAGATGTCACATCGGACAAATATTCATGAAAAAGGATACGTAAATTAACCAGTTGTTCTTCATGATCTGAATTTACGATATGAATGACATTATTGATGTTCAAATCGTAAAATGAATTACCGCCATCAACGTTGTGTAAGAGCCAGTAGTACTCACCGGTTTTATCGACACGAAATTGATCCCGTTTATCCCATACACGTTTTTCTATATTCCACCAGAAACTTGTATAATTCATTTTAATATTATGATGAAAACTTTTCGATGATGTAAAATCATCCCGAGCTGGTTCTGGTAGTCCTTCATACACCGGGGAAATTTCAGGCCAACCTAGCACGGATCTGATTGAAGATTTATAAATATCAACTACGTAATCAGGCGAGTTTATTTCAATCGTCGAGGACAGGGTGGGTTCATGAACATTAATTGATATTTTTGCTTCTTTTCCTGTTATTGATTTTATTCTACGTTGAAATTCCTCACTGATATCTTCAATCTCGTAACTGCCAGCAGCAGAGAGGGTGAACAGATCATAAAATTCCGACAAAACAAATAAAACAAACAAATAAAATCATCTCGTAGAAAGGTCAAGATTTTACAAATGAACTTTTCCTTGAGATGTTTTATTTCTGTAATGACCGATTGTACTAATAATACCTCAGTTCGAAATAGTATCTGAAAAAATAAAGTACTCTACGTGTTTATTTATTTCTTGTTTATTTTTTTGACGACCAACGTTGGTAGGTACCCTCTCTGCTGCTATTAATTTACCACCATACCAAGTTTGATGAATATTTTTCAACGCGTTCTCGCTGTCGTTTTTCCTCATCTGTTTCATCTTCATCTGAATCTTCGGAATTTGTTCTGTTTCAAGTAATATTCAAGTTCTGATGGTGGTTTTTCTATTTTTGGATTTATGTTCTTTCTTTTTCTGTAATAGTTCATCAAACTTCTGTATCGATCTCCACCGCAATTTTTGCAAATCTGATATAATCCTCTAACGCCGTTGTTACATCCAACACAACTTCGTGGACCAGCATGAAGGTTTTTCTTTATAAGATAATTATGTTTTTTGCAATATTCTCCACGGCATTTTTTATTACAATTGTTAGTAGTTCCTTGACGCATCCACGCACAGTTGTTCATTATATTAATGATATCTATTTAATTAAATTTAATTTTATCATCACCCCTGTTACCCAAATATTTTATCAAGACCCACACGATATCTTGTTCTTGGATCATGTAAATTTATTGTTATAAATCCATACGGAGTAGCTTGCGCTCGTGAGAAGAAATTTTTGAATTTAATTATGTCCATGTCACCACCACACCAAGTTTGATGAATATTTCGCAACGTGTGTGTGTCTACGCCATTAAACACAACTAAAATGTTGCAGTTGTCTCTGATCACCTTCGGAATTTGTGTATATCGTTGAGTAACATAGATCGCGTCTGTATTTTTGTGTCTACCTCGGGAAAATATTCTGGCTGGATTTGATTGTTTATCTAGCATCACATCGTCGTATACAACTAAATTATTAATAAATCCGTCTATGGAATCTACGGATGGTGCTTCATCAATATCGGTTATAAACTCTATAACATCATTATCCTCATACAGTAATCGCGCGTTTTCATTGAAATCTTTAAGTACATCATAACATCGTTGATCATCAACGGATGGTGCTACTAAATATAATTTATCCCATTTCAACCATCTCATTATCAGATTAAGTAATAACTGCGTCTTACCCGATCCAGATGGTCCTATGATAATCATTCTGATGGAATTTGGTAGCGCAGGATGGTGTTTAACTGGCTCTCGCTGCCGAGTTGCTGAGAAATCAATTATATCCATATATGTTATAACATGAATTTATATTGTTTACGCTGTAAAGTTAAAACTCCAACTACTGATTTAGCTACGGTTACAACAAAAAATAAAAAAATAGCGTACGGTGGAAAATGTTCTCTATGCGGTAGAAAGAAATTTTCGTTTTTACCTAATAGGCGCGGTGGTGATATTGCTAATTTGATGTCAAAGTTTCCAGGTGCTCCATGGGCTAAATACAGTGGAGAAAAACATCTACCAGGATATAATTATTGCGGTCCTGGTACTCGACTCGATATCAGGCTCGATAATCAGGATCAACCAAAACCAGGCGAGGAACCAATAAATGCTATTGATCGAGCTTGTCATGTTCATGATGTAGCTTATAAGAGTAAAAATCTACAAGATAGGCATATTGCAGATGTAAAATTAATTCATTCATTAAATTCTATAAAAAATAAAAATATTAGAGAATCATTAGCTAATTGGTTAGTAAGATCCTCGATGAAAGGTAAATTAGCGCTTGGAGCTGGTAATTAATAATGGAATTAATTTATTATTCACCAAGAGGATACTGGAGAGGCAAAGCAGCAATTGGTAAACTCGCTGATGCAGCAGCGGTTAAACATTCTACTGCTAAAGCGTGGTTATCTAAACAAGCAATATGGCAAATTTATCTACCACGTCCTAAACAAATTCAGTACGCGTATTTCGATGTCAGTGTTCCTAATGAAGTTCATCAAGCTGATATTCTGTTTTTACCGCATGATACTGTGCGTGGAAAAACGTACAAGTACGCGTTAACCGTAGTTGATGTTGCAAGTAGATATAAAGAAGCAGAGCCGCTATCAGCGAAAACATTATCTGAAGTAGCCGATGCGTTTGAACGAATTTATCAACGAGGACTCGGACCACAAGGTGGTCTGCGATGGCCGCAGCTACTACAGGTTGATCCTGGTAAGGAATTTCTTGGTCCAGTATCATCGCTGATGAAACGACATAATACCAAAATACGACGAGGTCATACTGCAATTCATCGTGATCAAGCAATTGTTGAGCGATTTAATCGAACACTTGCTGAGCGGTTATTTGGATATCAATACGCGAGGGAATTTATTCAGGATAAAAGATCTCGCGAATGGGTGGCAAGATTACCAAGCGTGATAGCTGCATTAAATAATGAGATCACACGAACAACCAACATGAAACCCATTAATGCAATTACAAAAAAAAATATACCAACACAACGAAAAGATGTTGGAAAACAAAAAATATTAGGTGATGTTACAGTTAGATATTTATATGAGCCTGGTGAACTTGAAGGTGGTAAAGCGAGAGCGACTGATCCTATTTGGAGTGTTACCACACACAAAATATCTACCGTGACAAGATCCACTGGGAGAAACGCAGGCGTTTCCAGACCTGCAATCTACAGATTAGATTCGGCCGCTCCTCAACGTGGATTTACACGTGAACAACTACAAATAATTCCCGCGGATACACAACTACCACCAAAATCACTTCGGTGATTTCGATCACTTAACTAGCACTAGCGCCAAGGGTGCCAGCACCCAAGGAGCTAGCGCCTCTACGTCGATTACACTCAAGACAGGTTAACATGGTATTTTCTCGTATATGACCGCGACTATTATCTTTTCTATCTACGGTGAATTGTCTTGAATCATTACTCGAATATCGCCATAACATTATACAATTACAACTGGCGCAATGATTATTCTGCTGCTGTTTTAACTCAATAATAAATTCAACATCAAGATCAAAGTCGTGTTTTTTTTTTTGTCAGATTGTTTGTATCCGATTAATTTTTTTCTTATTATATCATCATTGATGATGTTAAATTTATCAACGATTTCAGGAATTATAATTCTACGTAATTGAGATATATTTCTGACCCTCGATACCGCTAAATAAACTAAATTTGACCACTCGATGCGATCGTCTACAATCCAGACTCGTGTATCAGAAATAGTTAATCCCTGAGACGAGTGGATTGTCATAGCGTATCCAAACACCCATGGAGATTTGTCAGCGTGTATTGCATCTTCGACCACACTGATATCAACGGCGACAATATCATTTAATACGAGATTTTGATTCTCAGTCTGTCCTGGAATATCAACATTAATATTCTGTTTTCGTGTATCTGATGGTCTATAACACAACGGTACGGGTAATTCTGAGTATTTTTCTTTATGCAGCTGAAATAACTGTTGTTGTAAAGCGTCTCTGATTATTTTTCTACTTGCTACGATCAAATCGGTGGGTCTCCATAAATTCAAAAAATCACTCATTGAAGTCTCTGAGATCACTCCACGTATTATTTCACACTGAATTTTGTTTGATTGTAATCTGATTAATTTTTTAAATTCCTTCAAATTTGCATCAAGAGCTCTATGATCATCATCTATTTCTTCGTAATAATCAACGAAATTTTTTAACCAATCATGTGGAGATGGTCCAACAAAAGGCGGCGGTTGACCATGATCGCCACACATTATTATAGCGGTATTTTTCGTCAACAACCAATCAAGAACGTTTTTAATGTATCCAATCACACCGTACATATCTCGTCCCAAATAATTATTTTAGGTATATATTTTTCTCCCATTCGTTCAGGAGTCCATGTATCTCCGCGCCACCGAAAGAAACTATGATACGTGCACGATTGTACTTGCCGTTGTTTCATCTCACGTGCAAGTCTATGTGTGGGTGTCAGCACGATTATATCTGAATTTCTAAAAACATTAATCGTTCGAGTTGTTTTGCCGCATCCACCAGGTCCATTGAGATATACTGTCTTATATCTGGTTATTGGATCACTCAACGATGGTGCTTTCGACGTTTCTGATATTTTATTACCCCTACGATAAAAATCTCTCATTGGAACATCTGCTGATTCTGTATAATTGTGTAATAGTTCCTTTTTTATTCTCCACGAACCCCATCGTTCATCATTACTTGTAAATTTCATAACAGGTTCTAAATATTTACTTGAAATATAAAACGAATCTGTTGCGACTCTGACTGCGGTCTCAGGAAATCTATTAATCATCGATAATAAATTTATAGAAACATAAGCCAACATGGAAGATCTTAGATGAGTATATTGTGGGGATACGTCATTTATGTAACTAACGATCGTACCTAATTTTGTTCCGTCGGATAAATAAACACTTTCTCGATTTACAAATATATTTTTCGCTGTTGTATCAGCGATTATAAAATCGTACTCGGCATCATCTAAAATTAATCGTGCGTGATGTCTTTTATAATCATATGCACCACCTTGAGTAAATTTACCTATAATTTTTCTACCGAGATCTTTTGCGGTTTTGAGTTTATTATAAATATCATCTTCGGAAACATCAGGACATTTTTCCTTAAACTCGCTAATAACTTCAGAATCTGACATGGGCAACCAAACTTTGGTCTGTGCATGATATGATATAATTGCCTCACTGACCACCAACGATGTCAGTATCATACAATCTAGCATATATCGCAACAAAACTATAGGTGCCCAACGTTTTTCACAAAAATGTCTGCCAAACCAAACATAACAAATCTTGTGAAGATTTTCGTTAAACTCGAATGATTCAATACAGGCGAATCCAGTCAGATCAAAATCAGGTAATGGTCCATTAATTGCCACTCGCGTCATCTCGTTTGTTGGGTGACCAAATCTTTCAAAGTACACAGAACAATCTCCGTATCCCAGAAAACTTCCTGGATAACATGCAACCATATCAATCGAAATAACATTATTGTAATTGTATTTGGTATTCCATAATCCGCCATGTCCGTATTCGACGCAACTTGCGCGTACGTCCTCGAGTAAATCAAATCGTGTTGGTTTCCATGAATTTCGTTCTCTGGCGAAATGAGCCGCAACAGATGGAACGGTAAAACAATTAGTTAGTAATTTGTCAGTATTTTCCGCGTGCTTGCACTGTGAAAACGTCGCGAGATTTTTCATCTCTTCATGGAGGGATTCTGTTCGATATATTTCACCGTTTGGTTTGTTAATGATAGTTGCCGCTCGCTTGTCGTTCATTGTGGCGTCCGTGACTTTGTCGACACTGACTTTGTCAAGGCGTATGATCTTGAACGTTGACCATGTATGAGATGCACCATCCGTGTAAAATTCTTTCTTGGCGTCGTGAATTTTCGAGATCAAACTTTTATTTTTCGGATCAACCAAATCTCGCACTGGCAAGTCAGAAGATAATCTGTCAAGGGTGAATTTATATTTAACAGGCCTAGTTTGGGATAATCTCTCAAACTCGTTCATATAATTAAAACAAATATTTAAAATAAAAATTATATATATACAATGTCTCAATGCAGATGGTTGATGATCGGCTCAGTAAATCGATGCAACAAATCCTGCAGAAAGGAATTTTGCTGGATGCACTCACAAAACATACGACGAGGAAGTCTAGGACCAATACCATGTCTGCAGTGTGGTATTGGAGTGCGAGGAAAAATAGAATTATGTGGAAAGTGCGGCGGAAAACGGTTCAGAGAACTTAAAAGATATTATGACAAAAAAAATAATAGCGGTGAAAACGCTATAAAATCCGTGGAGGATTATATATCAAGATTTCAGACAAACAATGATTTAAACAAATAATATTATTATAATGGAGCAAAATAAATTTGTCCCACATCCTGTCATAACAAACTATGAATCAAATATTAATGGTATCATCAGACACTGCAAGTTGAAGAGACAAATTGGTTGTATTAATAATCATGGTTATCTAAGGTTTACTGCTGGGGAGAGAAAACATTATCTATGTCATAGATTTACGTATGACTGTCATAATGGGATGATCAATGACGGTCTTGTTATTGATCATATTGACGGGGATACTCAAAATAACTCCCTACACAACCTTCGTGTTGTCACTCGAAGCGTGAACTCTGCATGTGGTAATACAGGAAGATGTAATACAATCGGAAAGAGGGCGGTAATTTCCACAAACATAGAAACTGGCGAAAAAGTTATATTTCGTTCAATATCTTCTGCTGCGAAATATTTTGATATTCACCCACAATCAGTACAAAGAGTGGCAGAAAATATATATAAAATCGCTTTCTCGAAAAAATATAAACAGAAAATTACCTTTCAGTATCAATAACTATCATCACCACATTATTAACTATCATCACCACATTGAATTAATTTTTTTAATTTATGTCACAGTAGGTCCTCCATACACTACTGAATTTTTGATTATATAAAAGGGAGATTACTTCGTAATATATCGTTTTCTTCGTAGATTTTTGATTTTTTATGATCGTAATTAGTCAGTTTAACTAATTACATCGTAATTAATTACTCGTAGAAGTATTATTTATGGTTTTTAAATATTTCCCATCATACAATATTACGAGAAATCATGATAATGTTATTGATCCGCAAGGAAGCTGTGTAGGTACAGAACAGAAACCGTTGTCATGGTAATCGATCTGCAGGTGTGTTCATGCCACTGTTATTATTGATTCGCAGTCTGCTTAGGAAAAACGCTGTTTTATATTCAGAAACTGTTGTTATTCAGAAACCGCTGTTTTATATTCAGAAACTGTTGTTATTCAGAAACCGCTGTTTTATGTTCAGAAACTGTTGTTAAATACAGAAACTGTTATTATTCAGAAACCGCTGTTTTAGTGTAAATATTGGTTCCTTAGCTATATATTAACTTCCAAAACATATGTTCGTAACAAGGTTTGATAGCTCAATCAGTATGGCATTGGGCTGTGACGCTCGCGGTCCAGGATCGAATCCCCATGGCTGACAATTTGTCGGTGGTGCGCGCATAATTGCGATTTTTATAATAATGGGGGAACCGCAAAACCCCCCGCTCAGCAAAATTCAACCACAATATTGACTTGTGGTTGATACATATTTTCGTATCACCCACTGGATTAATTATTGTGGGTGGGATTTTTGCTGAGCGTACATGTTTGTACTGTCCTTAGTTAGTTATATGTTTGTGCCGTCCATGCATATTCTGAGCTCGCTAATACACTCGATAGGGGCTCTTCATTCATAATCTGAGCTCGCTAATACACTCGATAGGGGCTCTTCATTCATTGTATATAACCATTTCATTGTATATATCTATTTCATTGTATATATGTTATGTGTATATCCTCTAAACTTGGTAGATTGCGGTGGCAAGCTACGAGTTTAATGAGGATTGTGCTGTCCTTAGTTAGTTATATGTTATGTGTATATCCTCTAAACTTGGTAGATTGCGGTGGCAAGCTACGAGTTTAATGAGGATTGTGCTGTCCTTGTGCCGTCCTTAGTTAGTTATATGTTATGTGCATATCCTCTAAACTTGGTAGATTGCGGTGGCAAGCTACGAGTTTAATGAGGATTGTGCCGTCCTCCCTCTTGGGCCTTCTAGACCGTTGTTTGGCGGGTTAGGGGCTCTCGTAGAGGGAATATTTGCCTAATGAACTTGGTAGATTGCGGTGGCAAGCTACGAGTTCTTGGTTGTGCTGTCCTTGAAACATCCCGACGAACTCGCTAAACACTCGATAGGGGTTCTAGAGATATTTTTTTTTT
Organism: Sinohyriopsis cumingii; assembly: GCA_028554795.2. NCBI lineage: Eukaryota > Metazoa > Mollusca > Bivalvia > Unionida > Unionidae > Sinohyriopsis > Sinohyriopsis cumingii. Next base: position 102,741,147 of record CM068840.1, on the reverse strand, counting down.
CATTTTAAAGATTTATATATTATATAATGAATCATGAAAATATCAATGATGTAATTGTTGCTATTAAAAAATTGAAAAAAGATGGAATTAATATATCTGATGAACTAAATCCTGAAAAAATAGTTTCTGACTTTGAGATTTTACAAGAACGTAAAACCCAGGGAACACACACACTATCATCTGAATACAAGCTCATGAAGCGGATTCAGGCGGCAATGTTTCAGTCGCTAGCTACCGTAGAAGATGATCATGTGAAGGAGTTCGTTCCTCTCTCTGCCGCCGTAGAAAGAATTAAATCGTTATTATCCCACGAGTATGAGGCAAAGAAAACGATTAGTACTCGCATAAGACTATTAAGAAAAATTATGTCAGAGAGTAACTTCGTTACCGGTGAAACGATCCAGAGTAACTTCGTTACTGGTGAAACGATCCAGAGTAACTTCGTTACTGGTGAAACGATCCAAAGTAACTTCGTTACTGGTGATAATGAAAATGAAAGTTTTGGTAACTGGGGTCCATGTCAACGCTGACCACGTGTAGTGTAAAATGATCAAATTTTCAGAAAAAAAAAAAAAAATCAGGGAAAAATAATATTTTTTCACAAATACACGATTTTGACTACCAACTACCCCGTCAGAAATAAGAAAAAATTGATATTTATTTTACAAAATACAAGAAAAATGCACGAATTACTTGATCCTGACGGGGTAGTTGGTAGTCAAAATCAAGAAAATTCTAACTTTGTCAAATTGTTCCTAATAAATTTTATTTATTATAAATTAATTTTATTTATTAATAATATTATTTTTACTGAAGATTTATTTTTTTTTTTACTAAAATCAAGAAAAATACACGAATTACTTGATTCTGACGGGGTAGTTGGTAGTCAAAATCAAAGAAAAATGTACGAATTACTTGATTTTTGACGGGGTAATTGGTAGTCAAAATCAGGAAAATTGAGCAATTTTGTTGTATTTTAGTAAAAAAAATAAAAATCTCAGTAAAAATAATATTATTAATAAATAAAATTAATTTATAATAAATAAAATTTCTTATTTCTGACGGGGTAGTTGGTAGTCAAAATCAAGTAATTCGTACATTTTTATGTTTCTGAGGGGGTAGTTGGTAGTCAAAATCAAGTAATTCGTGCATTTTTATGTTTCTGAGGGGGTAGTTGGTAGTCAAAATCAAGTAATTCGTACAATTTCAGTAAAAAAATAATAAAAATCAGGAAAATTAATAAATCTTATTTTTTTTTGTGATAGAAATTTTAATTTTTACTTTCATCGACCAGCTTTTTTAGTTGCCTAGGCCGATTAATTTGTACCAAACACAAATTTGTGCCAGTAATAATAAAATATTTATTTATTTACTTTTTTTAAGTTGATCGAATTTGAGTCTGATCTCTGTTACAAATGTTCTTCTAACTGTTAAGAAATCCTCGTGTGTAAAAACCCTCCATTACATAAAGATCTATGATAAAGTCTTACGACTTTACATACAGATTTATCACAAGTTCTTCTCCACGTATGTCAATTAAGCGATTAAGGTGGTCTGTGAGTTTAAAATTGATTCGTGTTAACATATTATTGTGACACCGCAGATACACAGGATTAGTTGGTTCTTGCACGATTAAACTTCCAGGGGGAACTTGTGGTGTGAACGTGTACAGGATGTATCCTTGTTGAGCTTGATTTGATCTTCCGAGATCTATTTGATAGCTGCCATCGATTACGTCACAAACCAGATTCACCGCGACCGTCGGTGTTATATTAACGATTCCCGGAGATATGTGTCTTCCGCCGCCATGTGGATCATTATCATATCTAAGAACAACTGCTGGTGGAATTAATTTTCTCCATGCATCGAGTATTTTAGGAAAAAACTCATCAATGACATCACTGACAGATTTTCTTAACTCGGTTACACTATACCCGGGAAATTTAAAATTTGGTACATCTGCTTCTGTTAATTTATATTTTTCTAACCATTTACCTCCAAAAAATTTTTCAGATGGTTCTAAACTAAGCATCGCTTGAACTATTCGGTTATTAATATATTCCATATCTGATATAAGCTGATTTAATATTTCCACACGCGTGATGATTTTTCACGCGATGACGCTGATATGTCAAAAATATGTTCGTTAAAATATTGATTTAGTTGATCTAGTTGTGTTTTACATTCTTGAGTGATTTCCTGAAAATATTCAATAATCTCACTCCGATAAATAGCAAAACTATTTGCTTTTTCCCCGGAATTTTTAAAAGCCCATAACTCATCAAAATCGTGAATTAAAACCTTGCTGAGCATTGATTTATTTTTAAAAATACGTAGTTCTTCCCCGTATGATGGATTAATTTCATGATATATTGCCTATCCGTGACATAATCAGACTTTTTCGGTTCTGGTGGTATCGGTGTTATCGGTGGTGATATTTCAGGCCATCCTAGCACGGATCTTATCTTTTATTGATAAATATCAACGGCATAATCAGGCGAGTTTATTTCAATCGTCGAGGACAGGGTGGGTTCATGAACATTAATTGATATTTTTGATTCTTTTCCCGTTATTGATTTTATTCTACGCGCAAATTCCTCACTGATCTCTTCAATCTCATAACTGCCAGTTGGTATTCCAACAACAACCCAGTCAGGTGTTCCATCGGGTTTGTTGTTGTTAGCAAATATAAGCGAATTATTTGCTGGTGTACCATTAAATGATTTTGATCTGATATTTGGCCAGCTGTAATATACTCGCAATTGTGCTAGTGCTATTTCTTTTACTGGAATTGCAGTAGGAAAATTAACACTAAATTCAGGATTAATTGAACTTACCGAGATCATCGTTATCTTTGGCGGAGTTGTGTTGGTCACGATCTGCTGGAGTAATTCTGTCATTATTGATACTTGTATCTTTAATACCTTCGTCGTATATTTTGGTTATCATTGAAAATTCGAAATCCGATATAATTCCATCACTGAGACTCGCTGATAACAACGAGGATAATTTCGAGTATGCTACCGTTGCTGTATGTAATTTTATTTTGTAATCGGATAATTTTTCGTTCGTGCAAGTACATATTTTTTTTGCGATGCTATTAAGCACACCTGCAATAGTTGTTGCTGCTGAAATACAAATAGTTACAGCTACTGGTGCCATCGTTGTCAACGCTGATAATATGACACCGGTTCCAGCAACAACAGCGGATACTGAATAAACAATCACATCAACGATAACGAATCGTCGTCGATATTTTTTTACTTTTACTGTATATTGATCGACTTGATCTTTTAGCGCCGCCTGCCATTCACGCGCTTGACTGTATCTGTATTGTGCACCGTCCATATATATTTTTATGCAGTAACCAATTGATGTGCTTCAGCTACAAATTCCAAACACCACCAGTAAGATGTTGCGGTTAATGTCTTATCAGCTGCTTCCAGAATAAATATTTCTTCGGTTCCGATATTTAATATAACAGATACAACCCCGGAAAACCTGTCGGTGGAATGACGCCATAGAAACGTTGTAAATATTTCAAATTTTGCAGCACTAAACACAGACAGCCTGTACACGCCAGTGACTGCTGCGGTATATTTGATAGTATTATTTTGCTGCGACCATATTGCAAATCCCGATGATACCGTGCATACGATGTTTGTGATATGCCCGGGAGTTATTTCAGCTGGAATTTTAATCAAATTGGTTTTATTGACAATCTCAGGAATTCCCGCTACGATGTCTTGCTGTGTTTGTTTGATCGTGTCTAGGTCAGTTTTGATATCAGAAAGTTTCATGTTGATGACTGGAGGAGTGCCAAAGAACTTATCAATGGAATCATCGGTTTTTTGAAAATTTCTTCGAAGCCTTAAAAAACCGGTTACGTGAACATCATATTCGGCCCGAAACGTGGATAATTTACCGTCTACGGTGCCATAGTTGACGTCGACGTATTTTTTTGTTGCTGCGTCTTCGTCAGATGTTGGATCTCTTAAAATTACTATTTTGTTCCCGTTCATGCTAAGTTCACCCATCATTGTGTCACCGGTGTTTCTCACGCGATTAGCGACACTTTTTGCAATTTCATCTCTGATGGTTTTAAGTGACATACTTGAATCTCTGATTCTACCACCGTCAGTAAACACGGGAATATTATCCGTAATTGCACCGAGTACTCGCCGGACTATATCATTCCATTTGATATTGCTGGTTTTTAGTTTACCATATCGATCCTGAAAAATAACAACTTCATCTGGGTCAACTCCAGCCAGGTTCATAATATCAGCGAGGTCATCCTTAGTCACATACTTCGACAGATCAACGTCGCCGGGCTTTTTCTTAACGCGTGAAGAAGATCTTCCGTAAATATCAACCATTATAATAAGACCCGTTGTTTAAAACGCCTTACGCGCAACATATCGGTTGCTTGTATAATCGTGCACGACTTTATGTGGCGGCCTGGATGATTTTGATATAGCGTCGAGTACATTAATTACTTCACGGCCGCATATTGGCGGATCTGTCATTGTTTGTGTGGGTAGCGTTGAATACCAAACTTTGGAACCTCTGGTTCCTGCGTGAAGTGGTTCGACATACTTGATAAATTCAACAGGTGGAGCTAACCCGTACGAATCAAAATAAATGATTCCACGTGGATCAACCGCGTATGATACCCAATGAGTACCAGGTCCAGAACGTTCATCGAGATTAATAATACCTGTTTCTAGTTTGTTTGGTTGTTTTGGTAATTGATCTCGCATGAAAACACCTCTAAAGGCAGATATTTTTAATTTTTTAGCGGCATTAAGTAAATCAAAATTTGATGCTGGAACGTCTAACGAAGTGATCCTGGAAGCCTTAGGCCTCTCCCCCAACGAGATCCTGGCAATCTTAAGCCGCGTCCCTTTTTTTTGTATCCTTGCCCTGTTGCTTTCTTTAGTGCCATTCCAGCAGCTGTTCCAACAGCACCTAACGCGGCTGCTTTTGCTACGGCTGGAGCAGCTGCAGCTATTAATGCCGGAATGGCCGCAAGTAGTGGAAATATACCACCGGTTTTAAACATGTCTTTGATGGCGCTCGGGGAGAGATGGAATTGAACTCCAGTTTTTGATTCCAGGGCTTTATTGAAATGTTTAATCTGATTATTTGTCAACGATAATTTGTTTGGACCACCACTAATCTGATCTCGTTTTAGTGATATTTTAGTTCCGCATTTGTTGGCGGCTTTTGATTGAAGCTTTTTTACCTGACCGGGAGTCAGAGTAACATTAACATGACTATACGACATTTTTTATATAAATAATATTTTTTCTGAATAATTAAAGATTTTCCACTGGTGCATCAACGACCCTCATTCGACCACTACCACCTTCAAGTAACATGGCTTTGTCACTAAGTATGACCGCGATCGCTCTGTAAAAGGCACCAGCACCTGGTGGGTTAGTAACATGAGCTCGAAAGTGTATATCAACAACAGATTGTTTGGATAAATCAAGATGTTCTAGTGAAAAATAATAAATCGGATATAGACCTGTAAAATCTAATTGTGATATTTGCAAACCGGTATCTATATTTTGATCACGTCCCATGAATGACATTAAACGATGATATGCGCGCGCTACATGATTTTGTGCATAATTTAGTTGTATATTTTCTGTTGGTTCTTGATGTCCATTTATCCGTAAGGAAACTTCATTAACTCCAAGGTTATCAAATATCATATGTGAACGTTGTTGATCATTTATCCGGTCAATATTTTGCAGTGCAATAAAAATATGTCGTGGTGCAGAAACACCCTGTTGTGATGCTATATGCCATGTAAATAAACCATTAATATTGCTTTGAGCAGCATCTGTGTTTACTGTTAACCATGATAGCAATGATTTACCACCTTGATCCATAAAAGATAGTAATTTTTGTTCTTCAGTAATAGATGGTGTCATTACTGGCATCCACAATGAAAGTTTTGATATATTTACTTTACCAGCATCAGCAACACCATCACCTCGCCAGATTGCATCATTATCATCACCTTTTCTTACGAGCACAATTGTGTGTTTATCTCCAAAGATGACCTTTCTAACATTTCTGCAAAATCCAAAGATGTGAGATAATGGAATTGCACACGAAAAATTTCTATCATTTCCTGACAGCGTTGCTCGGCGTGTTGCAAATCCCAGGTTGTAAGTCGGAGCAATATCTTTTATGATTTCAAAATCACCTGCTGGTCTAGTTTCACGATCGGGGTTGGCAGCTTCTGCCTGATTAGCAACAGAAATATTTTGTGGTGAAAGTAACTTGATATACTGATTATGGTTAGCGTTGTCGGTGATATTTTTAGCGAACATCATTGTTGGACCAGCTGATCTTGTAAAGTCGTCAGAATATCTCGCCAGACCAATTATTGTTGTAGCAACATCAACATCCTTCTGAATTGATTCAATATTTTTTCCATCAATCATGTATGTGGCGCTATCAAACAGTGCCATAATCCCGTTGTTGACAAAACCAACACGCAAATTGGCACCATATGCCGTATCAGCTACAACATTCGTCACAAGTTTACCTTCTACTTCAATAAACGCTTCAGCGGGCAAGAAATATATACTTGTATCATGAACCTGTAATTCGATTCTCCCTCGCTGATTTGGTAGTCTTGAGTCATAGGAATAAAAATGATAATCACGTATAGATTCATACTTAAGGACAGGTGCCTCCATATCAAATGCTGGGTCTGATTCGCGCCTGAACATTTTTATTATAGTTACCATTTTTCAAATGATGATCATCGTCGACGAAGACCGCTTCCTGCTATTAAATTTGCTGTTATATTTTTTTCTGCTTCTTCAGATATCGCCGCTAGTTTTTGATTTGCAGCTTGATTTATTATTTTACTTACGTCTGCAGGCATCACCTCAGTACTTGCCAGTTTCACCGGTGGTTGTTGTTTTCGTCGCAATAATCGTGCTAGTCTTTCTTTGATCGCCGAGAACGCCTTACCATCAACATTGACAATTGCACCAGGAGCTTTATCACGAACAATATCAATAGCCTTCATCGATAATTGTTTTGCTACAGGTGCTACTTTTGGAGCTATCCTTGTAAATAATCCCCGAATGACATCACCAAGTCCATCGCCGTAAATAACACTATAGATTGGTAATCGTGAGTTTACCGCCCTGACCTGTACAGGTTTGCGATGATTATTATGTATTATCATCTTATTTTTATTTACCATTTATCTAACAACTAATCATCAACAAGTTCATCGATAAGTTCTCGGTAAACGCCGATATCCATGATACCACCTTGAAATAGTCGCCGACAAATATCAGCTGCTTCATTGGTTATTTCTGGTGAATTATTTCCGGCACGTTATCCTCCTATGAGAACTTCTAACCGTGACACGTCATTGAGGATATTATCAGGACAAACACAATTATTTCCCAGACCACTGCCAGTAGCTCCTTCTTCTTCTGATTTCTTAAATAGTCTTAAGGGTGATCTTTTCTCAAATAGTCTTGAGGATGATACTTCTTCTTCTTCCTCACTTATTGTTCTGAGAGATTGTGATACTTTTGGTTCTTTTTGTGCAAGATACATGTCTATTTTTCTGCGATAATCATTATATACCTCATCACTGGAATAAACTCTATCTTTATTGTAATATATACGATATATCCATTTATACCAGATTTCAGGATCACTAATACGAGTGGAACTATATTCAGGTCTTAAAAGTTCTTCTTTTTTATTAAAACTTTCTACTGCAAGTTTTGATAACGTATTAATATCCTTAATTTTTTTTTATGAATTTGATACCCACCTTGGTAAATTTATTGCTCAACATAATCGTTCTTCCTTCATCATCTTTCATATCACCTATCCCAGCACGAAGTTGTCCAATTTCTTCAAGTATTTCCTCACCAACAGGTGGAGGCTGAGCCGCAGCTATTTCCCTGGCTATGCCAGGTGGAAGATCTCGTAAAATCTTGTTTGCCTGTTTAGTTCTTCTTGCTATTTTTTCAGCCTGCGCCGCAGTTTGTTTTGATACCGGAAGAAGATCTTCTTTGATGACTGTCGTAACTTTCTCAGTAGCTGCAGTGACGGGCTTAAATAGTTTTTTAGTTTCTTCTTCATACTCAACTTGTGCTTCTTGCTGCGCTTGCAGATTTTTTCTGAATGAGTCTCTGACAGGAAGAAATTTTTTAATTGCTTCTAATCGTTCTCGTGCTGTTCTTGCAGTATGAGATTCTGGATGTATCATTTTATTATAACATAATAATTTAATTAATATCAGCAGAAGGGGTGTAAATTAAATTAAACAGATAATGAACAACTGTGCGTGGCTGCGTCAAGGAACCACTAACAATTGTAATAAAAAATGCCGTGGAGAATATTGCAAAAAACATAATTATCTTATAAAGAAAAACCTTCATGCTGGTCCACGAAGTTGTGTTGGATGTAACAACGGCGTTAGAGGATTATATCAGATTTGCAAAAATTGCGGTGGAGATCGATACAGAAGTTTGATGAACTATTACAGAAAAAGAAAGAACATAAATCCAAAAATAGAAAAACCACCATCAGAACTTGAATATTACTTGAAACATAGAACAAATTCCGAAGATTCAGATGAAGATGAAACAGATGAGGAAAAACGACAGCGAGAACGCGTTGAAAAATATTCATCAAACTTGGTATGGTGGTAAATTAATAGCAGCAGAGAGGGTACCTACCAACGTTGGTCGTCAAAAAAATAAACAAGAAATAAATAAACACGTAGAGTACTTTATTTTTTCAGATACTATTTCGAACTGAGGTTTTATTAGTACAATCGGTCATTACAGAAATAAAACATCTCAAGGAAAAGTTCATTTGTAAAATCTTGACCTTTCTACGAGATGATTTTATTTGTTTGTTTTATTTGTTTTGTCGGAATTTTATGGTCTGTTCACCCTCTCTGCTGCTCTGCCAGTTGGTATTCCAACAACAACCCAGTCAGGTGTTCCATCGGGTTTGTTGTTGTTAGCAAATACAAGCGAATTATTTGCTGGTGTACCATGAAATGATTTTGATCTGATATTTGGCCAGCTGTAATATACTCGTAATTGCGCTAGTGCTATTTCTTTTACTGGAATTGCAGTAGGAAAATTAACACTAAATTCAGGATTAATTGAACTTACCGAGATCATCGTTATCTTTGGCGGAGTTGTGTTGGTCACAATCTGCTGGAGTAATTCTGTCATTATTGATACTTGTATCTTTAATACCGATACCTTCGTCGTATATTTTGGTTATCATTGAAAATTCGAAATCCGATATAATTCCATCACTGAGACTCGCTGATAACAACGAGGATAATTTCGAGTATGCTACCGTCGCTGTATGTAATTTTATTATGTAATCGGATAATTTTTCGTTCGTGCAAGTACATATTTTTTTTGCGATGATATTAAGCACACCTGCAATAGTTGTTGCTGCTGAAATACAAATAGTTACAGCTACTGGTGCCATCGTTGTCAACGCTGATAATATGACACCGGTTCCAGCAACAACAGCGGATACTGAATAAACAATCACATCAACGATAACCAATCGTCGTCGATATTTTTTTACTTTTACTGTATATTGATCGACTTGATCTTTTAGCGCCGCCTGCCATTCACGTGCTTGATTGTATCTGTATTGTGCACCGTCCATATATATTTTTATGCAGTAACCAATTGAGGTGTTTCAGCTACAAATTCCAAACACCACCAGAAGGATGTTGCGGTTAATGTCTTATCAGCTGCTTCCAGAATAAATATTTCTTCGGTTCCGCTATTTAATACAACAGATACAACCCCGGAAAACCTGTCGGTGGAATGACACCATGGAAACGTTGTAAATATTTCAAATTTTGCAGCACTAAACACAGACAGCCTGTACACGCCAGTGACTGTTGCGGTATATTTGATAGTATTATTTTGCTGCGACCATGTTGCAAATCCCGATGATACCGTGCATACGATGTTTGTGATGTGCCCGGGAGTTATTTCAGCTGGAATTTTAATCAAATTGGTTTTATTGATAATCTCAGGAATTCCCGCTACGATGTCTTGCTGTGTTCGTTTGATCGTGTCTAGGTTAGTTTTGATATCAACGAGTTTCATGTCAATGGCGTGTGGAGTACCGAAGAATTTATTTATGGCATCATCGGTTTTTTGAAAATTTCTTCGAAATCTTCCAAAAGCGCCCACGTGAACATCATATTCGGCCCGCAGCGTGGATAGTTTACTGTCTACGTCGTCGACGTATAGTTTGTTTGCGACGTCGTTGTCAGATTTTGGAGTTGTTACAGCTACTATTTTGTTTCCGTTCATGCTGAGTTCACCCATCATTGTGTCACCGGTGTTTTTCATACGATTAGCAACACTTCTTGCAATTTCATTTCTAATTGTTGCTAATGATACACTTGAATCTCTGATTCTACCACCGTCAGTAAACACGGGAATATTATCCGTAACTGCACCAAGTACTCGTCGAACTATATCATTCCATTTGATATTGCTGGTTTTTAGTTTACCATATCGATCTTGAAAAATAACAACCTCATCTGGGTCAACTCCAGCCAGGTTCATGATATCGGCGAGGTCATCCTTAGTCGCATACTTCGACAGATCAACGTCGCCGGGTTTTTTCTTAACGCGTGAAGAAGATCTTCCGTAAATATCAACCATTATAATAAGACCCGTTGTTTAAAACGCTTTACGCGCAACAAATCGGTTGCTTGTATAATCGTGCACGACTTTATGTGGCGGCCTGGATGATTTTGATATAGCGTTGAGTACATTAATTACTTCACGGCCGCATATTGGCGGATCTGTCATTGTTTGTGTGGGTAGCGTTGAATACCAAACTTTGGAACCTCTGGTTCCTGCGTGAAGTGGTTCGACATACTTGATAAATTCAACAGGTGGAGCTAACCCGTACGAATCAAAATAAATGATTCCACGTGGATCAACCGTGTATGATACCCAATGAGTACCGGGTCCGGAACGTTCGTCAACATTAATAATACCTGCTTCGAGTTTGTTTGGTTGTTTCGGTAATTGATCTCGCATAAAAACACCTCTAAAGGCTTTTATTTTTAATTTTTTAGCAGCATTAAGTAAATCAAAATTTGATGCTGGAACGTCTAACGAAGTGATCCTGGAAGCCTTAGGCCTCTCCCCCAACGAGATCCTGGCAATCTTAAGCCGCGTCCCTTTTTTTGTATCCTTGCCCTGTTGCTTTCTTTAGTGCCATTCCAGCAGCTGTTCCAACAGCACCTAACGCGGCTGCTTTTGCTACGGCTGGAGCAGCTGCAGCTATTAATGCCGGAATGGCCGCGAGAAGTGGAAATATACCACCCGTTTTAAACATGTCTTTGATGGCGCTCGGGGAAAGATGAAATTGAACTCCAGTTTTTAATTCCAGAGCTTTATTGAAATGTTTAATCTGATTATTTGTCAACGATAATTTGTTTGGACCACCACTAATCTGATCTCGTTTTAGTGATATTTTAGTTCCGCATTTGTTGGCGGTTTTTGATTGAAGCTTTTTTACCTGACCGGGGGTCAGAGTAACATTAACATGACTATACGACATTTTTTATATAAATAATATTTTTTCTGAATAATTAAAGATTTTCCACTGGTGCATCAACAACTCTCATTCGACCACTACCACCTTCAAGTAACATGGCTTTGTCGCTAAGTATGACCGCGATCGCTCTGTAATCAACACCACCGGTATTTAATGTTGCTTTGAGATGTATATCAACGACAGATTGTTTTGATAGATCAAGATGTTCTAATGAAAAATAATAAATCGGGTATAAGTTTTTAAAATCTAGTTGTGATATTTGCAACCCAGTATCAACATTTTGATCACGTCCCATAAATGACATCAAACGATGATATGCACGTCCTATATGATTTTGTGCATAATTTAGTTGTACGTTCTCTGTTGGTTCTTGTTGTCCGTCTATCCGTAAGGAAATATTTGTGAGACCTAGTTGGTCAAATATCATATGAGAGTGAGTTTGTGAGTTTAAACGATTAGTTTCCTGAAAAGCAATAAAAATATGTCGTGGTGCAGAAACACCCTGTTGTGATGCTATATGCCATGTAAACTGACCGTTAACGTTAGTTTGCATGCTATCCGTGCTTGTTGTTAACCATGACAACAAGGATTTACCACCTGCATCCATGAAAGAAATCAATTTTTGTTCTTCTGCGATCGTTGGAGTCATTACCGGCATCCACAGTGAAAGTTTCGATAATACTGCTTTACCAGCATCACCAGCGGGTCTCCACAGAGCATCATTATCATCGTTCTTTCTTACAAGAACAACCGTGTGTCTAGCTCCAAAAATAACCTTTTTAACATTCCTGCAAAATCCAAAAATATGCGATAGTGGAATTGTACATGAAAAACCTCTATTGCCTCCTAGCAACATATTTCTACGTGCTGCAAATCCCAAGTTGAAATTTTCATTAGAACCATGAACTACTGGCCACACAGGAGCATCAGCGGTATCGGCATCATTTCTTGGTCGTCTTATATTATACGGATCACTTTCAGGGTTATTGGAGTTATCTTTCACAAAAATCATTGTGGGACCTGCTGATCTTGTATAATCATCAGAATATCTTGCTAATCCTATTATTGTTGCAGCAACGTCGACATCATTCTGAATTGATTCAATATTTTTTCCATCAATCATATATGTGGCGCCACTAAATAATGCCATGATCCCGTTGTTGACAAAACCAATTTTTACTGGATTTGCGTAATTAGTATCATCCATTTTTATAATTGTACCTTCTACCTCAAGAAAGGCATCAGCGGGTAAAAAGTATCTACTTGTGTCATGAACTTGTAGTTCAATTCTTCCACGTTGATCTGGTTGTTTTGCGTCATAGGAATAAAATTGATAATCACGTACCGATTCATCCTTAAGGACGGGTGCTTCCATGTCAAATGCTGTGTCGGATACGCGCTTGAACATTTTATTATAATTATTTTTCGTCTAACACGTTGATTACCGCGTTCGGGAAATTCCACTTCGGGAAGTTCCACTTCGGGAAGTTCCACTTCCGGATATCAAACTTGAGATATTATTTCCAGATTCACCGAGTCCTTGATCTACTAACGCTGCTAGTTTTTGATTTGCAGCTTGATTTATTATTTTACTAACATCTGCAGGCATCACCTCAGTACTTGGTAATTTTACTAGTGGTTGTTGTTTTCGTCGCAATAATCGTGCTAGTCTTTCTTTGATCGCCGAGAACGCCTTACCAGCAACATTGACAATTGCACCAGGAGCTTTATCACGAACAATATCAATAGCCTTCATCGATAATTGTTTTGCAACAGGTGCTACTTTTGGAGCTATCCTTGTAAATAATCCCCGAATGACATCACCAAGTCCATCTCCGTAAGTAGCTCTATAGATTGGTAATCGTGAGTTTACCGCCCTGACCTGTACAGGTTTGCGATGATTATTATATATGATCATCTTATTTTTATTTACCATTTATCTAACAACTAGTCATCAGCAAGTTCATCAATAAGTTCTCGGTAAACGCCGATATCCATGATACCACCTTGAAATAGTCGCCGACAAATATCAGCTGCTTCATTAATTATTTCTGGTGAATTATTTCCGGCACGTTTTCCTCCTGTGAAAACTTCTAACCGTGACACGTCATTGATGATATTATCAGGACAAACAAAATTGTTTTCTTCCGATGTAGTCAGAAAACCACTTCCAACAGCGCTCGGAGGATCATCATCAGGATCTCTTTCTTTACCCAGTGAACGTAATTTCTCCTGTTGTTTAGTTTCTATATCTCTAAATATTTCTTCTTCTTGTTTCCATTTTTCTTCTGCTTTTCGCTTCATTTCCTTTGCCATCTGCCTCCTTTTCTCTCTAGATGGTTTCAACATCAATTGCTGTTGTTCTATTTGTTGTAAAGGTGGAGGAAGCTGATACTGGGAGAATTCTTCTTGTTCTGGTTGTTTCAGTCTCTCTCTGTAAAGTCTATTTACTTCTTCATTAAGTCTTTTGAACTCTGGACCTCTAGCTTGTTTTTTGTTGTAATATACGCGATATATCCATTTAATGAAATTATCATTATCTGTTTTTTTCATGAAGAGGTTTTAAAATATTAGATTTATCAGATATATTATTTAATATCATCTCAGGTAATTTTTTTCTTTCAGTATTTCTAATAATATCAACAACTCCTTCGTTAAATCTTGCAATTAATTTTAAGTTTTCTTCTGCTGATTTGGGTTTAGATGCAAGTTTTTCTCTCACATCGGCGACTTCAGTACGAAGTTCTCCAATACTTTCAAGTATTTCCTCACCAACAGGTGGAGGTTGAGCTGCAGCTATGTCAGTTGGAAGGTCTCGTAAAATCTTCTTTGCCTGTTTAGTTCTTCTTGCTATTTTTTTTTATACCGGAAGAAGATCTTCTTTGATAACAGTTGTAACTTTCTCAGTAGCTGCAGTGACGGGCTTAAATAGTTTTTTAGTTTCTTCTTCATACTCAACTTGTGCTTCTTGCTGCGCTTGCAGATTTTTTCTGAATGAGTCTCTGACAGGAAGAAATTTTTTAATTGCTTCTAATCGTTCTCGTGCTGTTCTTGCAGTATGAGATTCTGGATGTATCATTTTATTATAACATAATGATTTAATTAATATCAGCAGAAGAGGTGTAAATTTAATTAAACAGATAATGAACAACTGTGCGTGGCTGCGTCAAGGAACCACTAACAATTGTAATAAAAAATGCCGTGGAGAATATTGCAAGAAACATAAAGAAAAACCTTCATGCTGGTCCACGAAGTTGTGTTGAAAACAACGGCGTTAGAGGATTATATCAGATTTGCAAAAATTGCGGTGGAGATCGATATCGAAGTTTGATGATATATTATAAACACAGAAAGAACATAAATCCAAAATAGAAAAACCACCATCAGAACTTGAATATTACTTGAAACATAGAACAAATAAAGATGAAACAGATGAAGATGAAACAGATGAGGAAAAACGACAGCGAGAACGCGTTGAAAAATATTCATCAAACTTGGTATGGTGGTAAATTAATAGCAGCAGAGAGGGTACCTACCAACGTTGGTCGTCAAAAAAATAAACAAAAATAAATAAACACGTAGAGTACTTTATTTTTTCAGCTACTATTTCGAACTGAGGTTTTATTAGTACAATCGGTCATTACAGAAATAAAACATCTCAAGGAAAAGTTCATTTGTAAAAATCTTGACCTTTCTACGAGATGATTTTATTTGTTTGTTTTATTTGTTTTGTCGGAATTTTATGGTCTGTTCACCCTCTCTGCTGCTAGGTCTGTTCGCCCCCTCTGCTGCTGGTGCACTCCGCCAAAATCGAATCACTGAGCCTATACAATTAGTAAGGTTTTGGCAGATGAACATCCCACTGCATACTAAGAATCATGAATTAAATACAGATATCAAGCTAAAATGTTACCAATAAAAAAAGTCATGATAGATTTTGAGATTTAAGTTTTGCGGAGACATTTCCGGCGAACAAAATGAATACTGTGCCGACAAAAGCCGAGGCCATAGAAAAATCGCTCGGCCATTTCCGCCAAGTCTAGACGTGTCCTCGAAAGTGGTTTAAATGCAACAATTTACGACAGTAAAGTTAACCTTTCTGAAATCATGACTCTCTCCTTCCTCTGTAATATAATTTAATGGGAACAAAAATAGTCCAGACTCGAGTTCTTATTGACTTCGAATCTCTGTCTTCTTGACGGAAACGGTCGAAGATATTCCTACTGACGACCGAGGTATAATTTGTCCTGCAGAAATAGCCGATGTTGTTCGAATGAGTGTTTTTCACAGAATGTTGTAAATAGTGGTGAAATTTCTGCTTTTGAAATGAAAAGGAAAAATCAGACACACTAGCAAGTGCGTGTAATGATATTCTGAAAACAAAAAGACTCACTCTATGTAAAGATGTGCTATTTGTCGATGACCATTTGTTTAAATTGTATTGGTTATAGAGAGGATAGTCTCAGTCGGAGATGTTAAACTGGTTGTTGTCGTTTGCTGACTGAACATTGTTCCTGAGTTCATATGTTAAATTTTTTCATATACATAAGAGTTGACGGTTATCACTCATACGATTTTATTTTGAGTTGGGATGTATTCAAGCGAGGAAACAGCAATGCAAATGGGCAACATCATTGATCTCTCACGTAATCCAAGGTCATAACCGTAAATTTAGGGCCCATTGAAAATTTGACTCCTATCTAGATTTTACTGAATAGAAATTCAATCTTGCTGAAAAATTGGATAAAAATAATTCAGCATTAAATATTTTAGATTTATAATCCATCCTTTGTTACCTTAATCGTTTCCGTTTGAAGTGAAAGGCTTTGTGTTGATGTTAATAAATATTTAATTAGAAACTGAACTGACTGCTACTTGATTTTCGCACGACCAGTGAAATTTATGCAGGATATTTGCAAGTCTATCTTATTTCTTCATGATAACCATCCTCTATGTAGAAAATTACCATAATTTTTCTTTTCAGTACCGGAATAGATACTGCTCTCAAACATAACAAAAATAAAGAGTCAGCAAAGCAAACATATTGTGTTGCTTATCTCTAATTCGTACATCCAGATAAGCTTCATATTTGTATTTTTGATGCCAATGATTTAGCAGGGAAAAAGAAATTTGTAAATGTGTTCAAATTACAAAAAAATTAATTGTAAGCATTTATAGTCTGACTTTGGTCCATTATGAATCATACCGCACTGATGGTTTTCAAAGGTACAGTTACTATCTATCTGAGGATTATTTAATCCCATTAAATCTTACAGACTTCAAACTTTTTTCTGTCTGTGCTGACAACATGCACAATACCAATTTTTATTCAGATTTTGAATGTGTGGTATATAATTTCCAAAAAATGATAATGCCTATATTCTACTTGCATTACATTTGTAAGATTAAGAGAAATTTTTCACTGTAGTTTCAACCCCTTTATTTTAATTTACGAGTTATAGCAGTTGATATCTTACATGTTTGTATAAAGTATAAATGTATCAACTTTTATTTTTACCTGCATGAGCATCCATGTCACTGCCATGTAGCTTACAATGATGTTAGGCTGTCCATCTTCTAAAAGTAGCATTTCTATTATATTGCATTAGTTGTTCACAATTTTTTTCTCCAAATTAAAAATGGGTGGCAATGGAACAAGGAACAACTTTAAAAGAAGGTTGTGTACAATTCATAATGGACAGAGCCAGACTATCTCCTGTACTGTATGCTGAGTGTCAATCAAAATCACTATGCTATCAAGTTCCAGATATTCTGTGTATAGTTAAAATTATTGTACTTGATGACTATGAAAACTCATACTCAAATAGAGCTATATAATCATTCTTCTTTACTTAAGCCATTTCAAATATAACATCTTGTCTTAAAGCTATGTTTTATCTATTTTGTTGTTCACAAATTCATATTTAGAGCTCTGTACATCACATTATAAATTCTGTAGTTAGTACCAAACTTACTTCATGGATCTATATTAGGATAGTATGCATTTCCCATTGTTTATTCTATACTAGACTATGAGAATTATACCTGATGCAGTGGTCATATTTGCCACATAACATTATTATGAGACATCAAATGATATGTAATGTACTTAATCTGTTATAGCCTTTTCCTAGGGGAACAGTCCTCCTGTGGCGTTGTCTGGTCGAGTATAGTGACTGAACTGAAAGCAAACAACCCAGCAGGAGAACAGCACCTTTGATAGAAGGTAATTGTACAATAAATAGCAGATATCCATGTACAGGTCTATGTGAATAGAAAATATGAGGCATCATTCACAAAATGTAAAGATATCAGAAAGCTTCTATGTCACCCCACATTATTTAAGTAAAATAACACCTCAGCCTGTTGTTATAGCCTATGACATTTATTTCTAAAATATTTTCTTTGTTTTTTTTAGTACAATCAGCAGATTGTTTGCTTCCTTGGGATTAAAATGTCATGATCTGATCCCAGATCACTAAATAAAGACAAAAGTGAAAATTCCTGTGTGCTTCTTAAATTAGAAGATGGCAGAGTTTCAGACACAGTATCAAGTTCTTCCCTCATGCAGTGAGGAGGAGGAGGAGGAGGTGGAAAATGATGCCCACACCCACCATGATGTTGGCTTTATGATTCATGTGGTACCTCCCAATAGTAAAGGTACAGTATTTGAAGATGCTATGAAAGTATGAAATGTTTTTCGTTGGTTTGTTTTGTATGTCTCCAGTAATTACAGTGGGGATGTATTTATTTGGATTGGTCCAGTCAAATTAGTTTGTTAGCTGGAATGAACAACAACTACTTGGCCTAGAGTAGTAAAATTTGGTTGGCACATTTGTATCCATATGTAGATGACCTCAGGGTTTCCTTGGATGCTGATATCCTCGAAAAAGTACACATGTATCAGAGTTCTAACTGCTTTTTTTTAAACAACTTCTCTTTAGTTTGGTATTTTTCTGCATAGTAAGTATTAATTGGCTATTGTCCAGGTTATAAAAGTGTCAGGCTTATAAATACGCCCAGGTTATCAAAGTGTCAGGCTTATAAATGCGTCCAGGTTATGAAAGTGTTAGGCTTATAAATGTGTCCAGGTTATCAAAGAGTCTAAGTAATTTTTGAGGAATTTTTAATAAGCTGCATATGCCAGATCATAGTAGATAATGAGTTTAAAACACCTGTTTATTGGCTGCCATTGCATTATCATCACTATTATCATCAGTAATAGGGGTTTAGGAAATAGTGTAGCAGGCTAAATTGGAAAATTAGTTAGGGGAAGCTGAAAATGGTGGAGTTACATGGACTCAGTTTGATATGTCACTCCTTGATAGAGAAATGCAAAATTTGTTTTGAAATGAAAATCTTAGCTACTTTAGTGACTTATTAAAAAATGTCAACAAGATACAAAGGGCAGTTTTGTGGAAAAAGTATTCATGTATTTATTATTGATTTTGCTTGAATATGATTACATGAAGTGAGTGTCATGAAAATACTCCTTGTATTAATTAACATTAAACTCAAGACTCCACACTTAAAGGCATATCCATGACCTTTGAAAACATTTGACTTTTTCATTTTCCAAATGTCCACTTGTGTCTTACTGTTTGTGGTTATCACACCTGATCTTGGATCATTAATGCCAGTCATATAAACAAAAAAGCAAGTGATGTTTGTTTTTCTTACATTACCCTACACATAAAGGGAGAAAAAAATGCATTTTAGTTCATGGTTTCATATTGTCACAGGAGCTAACATTAATTTTTTTGTTCACCCCAAATGTAAGAAATTTTTGCCATCTGAAAATATGCTGAACAATGCTCTCAGGGACATGAGCTTCCAGGTCAAATATGCCAGAAGTTCTAAAAGGATGCACCATTATTCACTGTATTGCATCACTATGACATGCCTCATTTGCCCTAGGATGCTCCACCTTTTCATATATTGGTCAGCTGTGGCCTATGTGCAGAATATGTTAAGGCTAGACTTGTGTAAACAGGCTTGAAGCCATGAAAGTTCATTCATCCTTAACATTGTAATCTTGTCAAAAGAACTGCCTTTCCTAAGGCTACCCTGACATGCTTCAAAGAAACCATGTACAACTCTCCCTTGATAACTCGCACACATTGGGGTCCAAAAACATGTACCGCACTATAAGCAAGGACGCGAATTACAGACGAACCTTCCAAAAATCCACTAGACACCCAGAGAACCACGGATTTGAGGTGGCGAGGGGAGGGTGGAACTGGGCTGTTTAATAACTGAATACTTGTTTTATAATCACGTCGAGAATAATTGTGAATAAAGTGCTTTTCTGATGAAGTTGTTCATTATTCTGTATAAATTATATTTATTTTCAAAATGTCCCACATCTGAAAGATCAATAACATGATTCCACCTGGTTTCAACAGCCAACACAGTACACGAATGTTTTTGTGTATTGTGTCACGGCTTTAGGTTTTGTTAAATAGTCTGGTTCCCGGAGTGGTGTTTAATTATTTTTGCAAAACAAGGAGTCTACTAAGCAGGGAACCAGTCTAACTGTTGATACACTACAAACAAGATTCCTTTTTATCAAAAACACGCAACATTTATTTTGTGAGACAATCATCTATGTCGAAACTCAATTTTTTTATTGTTCAGTTAGTAAAATATGATGCCATGATTTCATTGCGAGTAATAGTGATTCTTCTTATCATCGTTGAAGATATCTCTACATGCGAATTCAGGAATTCTCTGAAACTCATTTTCCCCACAATGGTCCATATCAGTGAAACAAAGTTCTTTATTTAATGAAGTTTTCATTTCATTGGTTGCCCTTCTTTCTTTGATCACGGTTATGAATGAGTCAGTTATTTTAAGGTAGTTTGAGGTAACTGACATACGACTGAGGATGTTGGTTCTTAAGCCTGTAAGATTTGTATGCCTTTTAACTTTTGTTTATTTTTTTTATTTCACCTCCTTTGTTTGATTCAAAAGGTGTAATTAACATGATAATAGAAAAGGAGGCCAGCTTTTTTTTTAGTGCAACAATACAACAAATGCTTCCCCTAGTCCAATTTCAAAACATGATCAGCACTAATTAGGTTCTCAGAGAAACACTCTCAGACATAGCTGTTACGGTAGATTGACAGATTTTACATTTAATTACAAGAGGACACGTTGCATTTTTGAAGATTGCTTAAAAGGAACTAAAAGATAGAACTAGAACACAAATTTCAGTTGATAAAAAAAATATTTCATTGGTATTTATTTATTAAAGTACTGCCTCCACTAGGTGTGAGTGACATTTTAATTGAAATTTTCTTGAATATAGTTAATTACGGTGTACTAAGAATGTCGTTTGGAAATAAAATGTAACATATTATGTGACTTATTATTAAAAAGTTGATATTTAACAATGTTGATTAAAATTTCCAGGTCCTATCTACCGTTTTCGATGATAAAACAAGCGATATATCAAAGTTTTTGTTACCAATTTCGATCACAATTTTCTTCAAGTTCAACAAATATGGATACATTTTTGGGGATTTTCTAGTTTAAAAAATGGGATCCATGCCTGACCCTGCATTATAAGCAGGTTTGAGAATGATCAGGGCACGAGTTATCAGGGGAGTGGTGTATGTCAATCTGATTAAAATCCTAATTGAAGATCTGTCACTGACCACTTAGGGGTCATATTCTGGTAATCTTTGAGTTAGCCAATGGAAATGCTACTTTAAAAAATTTGAAGATGAATCAAATCATTCAGCACATATCTGATATCCAATATGACCACTATAGCAGCCATCTTGAAAATTTTATTGTTACTCCACCAAAATGGAAAGCCATCTCAACATGGAATTTTCACCAGAAGACTTTTTATAATGTCTTGTTGCAGCTAAATTAAAACAGTGCTGAACTGACATCCATTGTGGCCACCATGATGATCATCTCAAAAATTTTGTTGTAGCTACTCTTCTTCATTTTGATTTACAGTTTCTATCAGAAGAGTTCTTATAGTGTCTAGTTTGTATGAAATGAAAATCATACAAATTGACTATCAATATGGCTGCCATGATGGTCATCTTGATAATATGGATGGTTCAGCATAGGGTTTTCACTAGTAGACTTCTTTTGATACCTGTTGTACAGCCAGCATGGCTTCCCTGTCTTGTAAATCCTGCTGTCATTAAACCCTCTGACTGAAGACTTATTATGATGTATACTTGATCATAAATCATTTAAATACTGATGGTATAAATCTGACATCCAATATGTCCACCTCAGCTGCTAATTTGAAACTCTTGTTATCAATGAAGAATATTATTAGATGGTTTCAGCACTCAGAAGTTCAACAGAAGAAATGGTCTTGTCCTGAATTTCTTGAAATTCTTTTTCCTTAGAAGAGCATCATAACTAAAATGGTCTTTTTTTTAAAAAAAAAATGTCATATACTTCATTGGCCACTTTGCCTCATTTTGTTTTTAATCAGAACTGGCAGGTCAGTCATAATTCTCTTTTTTGAAATCACAAGTTTTTCACACAGGACAATACCAGTTCCAATCTACCCATTAAATATCTCTGATTTGTGTGGAGTTCTGTTTTCATTAATGAACAACATGTCTTTTACACGTTTTTATCCATGCCTACAGTGTAAACATACTCTCTTGACCACTCAGTAAATGTTTTCATCAAGATTGCCCTTTCTCACTCCACAGGCCTTTTAAATTCTTGTTTTAAAAAATGTCAGAATATCCAAGGGGGTTCTTAATTAGTGGGTCACAAACCAAAACTGGATGCCAATGTTTTAAATGGCTCACTAAGATCAGCCTTATTAATTTGACATTTCCTCCAAGTGTTTTCGCTTAGAATTTGAAGGATGGAAGGTGATGGATCATGAGGCTAACACCATAAACCTAACCAGGGTTGCCATAAAAAAAGATTTGTGTGAGTGTGTGTGTGTTTGTATGTATGTCTGATTTTTTCCTTGCAATCTCTAAAAACATTAATTAATAAATAACTTAAAGAGGTAATATCTAAAAACTTATAAATAACATAATGTAGGAATCACACCCGAAACACCTTGACTAGTAATACCATAATAACCTTGAAAATCTCTCTTCATACATGATTTCTACTAAGAACTTCTATAAACAGCATAGAACATCCCCCCTCCTTTTAGAACATTTTGAAAAAGGAAAAAAAAATCGAAAAAAATATATAAAAAAATCACAAGAAACCAGCAATGTAAAGCAAGCAGGACCGTTCCCGAGCTCTCCTTCCCACTAATGACAGCCAACCATTCAACTGTCAGGACCTTTATGGACCCACAGATTGAGGCCAAACTATCAGGGTTCCTTGAATCCATAAAAGCCTGGGGGAGGTGGCACCATCCCCTTCCCCAGGAACAACTAGCAGGCTGCGCTGCAGTCAGAAAAAAGTGGCACATGCACAATTGTGCGCACGCCACTATAATTAAACTCAACAACAACAACCTTGCAGATGACAGTGTGCCCCTTCAGTTTATTCTTACATTTTCTTACTACAGTCATGGGATTTCAAAGGCCTGTACTCAACCCATACAAAGAAAGTTATATTTTCACAAATGCTTTCTGTGAGAAGCATTTTCTACACCAGATTTGTCAGGGAGTTTTTTTTAATCATTTCTTCCATTGTTAGGAGCTCCTGTTTACTTCCTGTAAAAGTGCCACCTTCTGATTGCTGTCTTTCATGGCTTTAGATTCCTCCTTAGCAACCTGAAGCTTTGGGAGCCACAGTGTCGCACTAATGACCAAATGGGTATGGGGTTTGAATCCTACCATCAGGTCAGCATGGGTCACCTACTATGGTGTGTCCTTGGCCAAGACACTTTACTCTGATTGCCTTTGCACTAAATAACATACTTATGTTGCTGCGCCATTTAGCGCCAAACCCCCGAAGAGTGAAGTTCTGACCTCAGAGCTTTTACATTACTTCTTTATAATTTAGGATGGAATCTGTATCCTGTTCTTAGCTCCGTATCATTTTTCAGCCTTTCTCTTGGGCTCATCAAACAATTTTTGCAATACTGGCTTATCCATATATACTTCTATATTAGTTCAGTGTGCATATACCTCACATTACCAGCAACACTTCTGTCCTAGAATATTTGTTGAATTTGTCTTTAAATGTAATTTTATTTGATTTGATTTATGCAGGCAAACATTCTCAGAAGCAAACTGATATGGAATTACTCCTCATATTAGGTTTGGATCCCATTTTCTTTCATTGGTGAAGACATTTCTACATAAATGGAGGGTGGGGGATTTTGATAAGGGGAAACTATAAGTTTTTTATTGCACACATTTACATTACCTTTATTGTGAAAATTAACTATGCCTTTATAGTTAGCAGTCAATAACTTGCTTTGCAAGATACAACTGAGCTTCATTTTGATGGAGTAAAGATACCTTCCAGATGAGTCAATCTGAACTGTTTCCTGCCTTAGCAAAACTGAACAATTCATGCTTTGAAACCTTTTTTCAATGTAAAATTCAAAATGGCACAATTAATCATTGGCAGTAATTGTTAGAAAAATAACCATCTATATCATTTGCAAGCTTGTGCTTTGTCTCCCTACGTTTAGGCAGGTTAACTAAGTTATAAAGATGTTTGATTCTACCATTTGGACCATATGACATGCTTCTCATTGATCAAAATTATCACATGTTTTTATTAACAAGCAAGTATATAGAGTTAATAGTTTTGTTTAGCCTTGTCATGAGTGTGAAAGGGACACATGGAATTACCCTTATCCATTAATCCATCAAAAGTTGCTGAGGCAGAGATTTGTGTTCTGTAAACACGTTCCTACTTTAAATTTCTTTTCAGCTCGCTGGAACCACATAGAGAACCTGGATGAGTTTTTTACCCGAGTGTACCAGTATCACCAGCGTCATGGATTTGCCTGTATGGTCCTTGAGGATATACTACAGTTGTTGTAAGTCTGTTGACTTTTTTTCTACTTTGTAAATCTTGTAGTTTGATATTCAGGATTTAGGTTGCTTCAAGTAAACATAGGCTGTTATACATTAGTATTAGAAATGAAAGTTATATTACATGTCTGGTAGACTCATGTAAAGCAATAGGTGGCATATTTTATTATCCAGAGAGTGTCATGAATTTCTTGTCTAATCAAATCATGTTTGAGATTCTACAGATAACAACACTGCATAGACTTTGTTTAACAGTACATCACTGCCTCACTATAATACGCTTCATTATAACACGCTACATTTACTATGAATTCACTGGTTTTGAGGGTACCAGTTTTTTTTTGTTGTTGAATTTTTTGGTTGTTATAAATCACAAATGTAACGACCAAACATTGATTGTTCATTAGAGATGCCAACATTTTTGGGAAATTTCTGCCAAGTACCCGTTAATCCTAACAATCGGTTTCCCGATCTAAAGGAAATTGTATTAAATGTGAAAATGAACTGCTTTGTTGTAGGTTCACACATGCCAACCCCCAAGAGAGGTAAAAGCATAATTAATTCCTAATTGGCAAAAAAGCTTAATCTGAGCATTAAAAAAAACCAATCTATTTCATGCCATATTTACAGAAAACTGTATGAAAAACTTGTATATTTATTTTATTTAACATACATTTATTTTTGCTACTTTCCTGGATCTGCAGTTAAATTTTTTTTTCACAAATCAGCTAAATCCGTGTGGATTAGTAGTTAATACAAGAATATTGACACAAAAGAAATTGATAAATTATTTATGCACAACACTCACATTAACTACTTTACATATCTACAGTAACGTTTGCGACTATTCGTAAAGTCCACAAATGATGACTGTTACAGTATGCTCGACCTGCCAGGGTCTGGTGCAACATGTTTTTAAGCTTTAAAATTCTCCCTCTTCTCTGACATTTGTCAGTCATATAACATCCAACAGTCACGTCGATACAGCCCATTTTTTTATGATATCTGGTGCCATTTATTTTCAGTTTAGACTGGTTTGCTACGTATGTAGTATCAAAATAGAATGAATCTTTGACAACTTTCAAGAATCCCATCTGTTTTCTTGGAATTGTTTCATGTAAAATTAATGCAGACATTCCCATATTTACACATATGGTCAATGTTTATTAGATTTTTCCAGTGTTATTAAATAACAAAGAATTCCCTTTTATTTAAATATTTCAGTGAAAAATTTCATTCTGTATAATTGTCCATTTCGTTCATGTTTTCCTAGCATGGTATAAAAAGTGCATGTTATGGTAACCAAGTTTTTGTGTTGCCTTTGCTATGACAATAATATCTGTCTTGGGTTTCCTGCTAATAAAAAAGAGTCCAGTAAACAAACGTGAACAGCGGTCCTGACTTGAACAGCTAATACTCACTCCAGGGCCACAAACTTGAGGCAATGGCATTAGTTAAACCAGACATTTCAGTTATGCTTTCTTTTATTTTAATTGTAGTATGTATTTCAATTTTATATTGTAGAATATTTCTTAATCAGTACTTACTGTCGCCATGCACAAAAGGTATTGACCTAGTTAATGTCATCTGGATCTCAGACAAGCGGGTTTAAGTCGCGAGGAAAATGGTGCAAAAACCATGGACAGGCGCAAAGTTAGGACAGTCAAGTTTTAAATATCAGCATTAATTCTTAAATAGGTCACATGAGAAAGGAGAGAAGTGTCCCCCAGTTGTTCATTTTATTACCCGGGTTATTAATAATGGGCAAGTACCCGGGTACCCGTTGGCTTCTTTATTGTTCAGTGTAAATATAACGAGCCTTTATAGTCCATGAAATTAAGTGTTGACGAAAATGTTATTTTTTTCATGAAACCATGAAAACCTATTCCCACAAAAATAAATTATTTCACAGTATGTTGCCATCTGATGTTGCTATGTGTTAGATCTTTGCAATATATGTACACAAGTTTTTATGCCTGCCACAAGACAGAGCATATTGTTATGATGTTATCTCTTTGCCTCTTTGTACGTCCATCTGTTTCCAGTTTTGTTTCAGTACAACTCTAGTTTTCTGCCATCTTCAGTTATCAAACCTTATGGATGGCCTGCAAATGGAGTAGAAAGAACCTTGTCATTTTTGGGGTCAAAAGGTCACTGTGACTGAAAGAAGGAAAATGCTTTCTGCACAATAATTTTGATTCTCCACCATCTCTAGTTGCCATTGTGGATGGCTTGCACTCAGGCTGAGGAAGAACCCTGCTAGTTTTGAGATAAAAGGTCAAGGTCTACAGCTACCATACCTTGTATATTGCTTGTGCATAGGGTAAGAAAGAAACCTATTGATTTTGGCATCACAAAGGTCATGGTCATTGTGACTGGAGGAGTATATATGACTTCCACACAATGGCTTTATTTCTACTTAATATGCCTGGATAAATCCTGCAGAAGGCTGGCACTTGTGGTAAGGAAGAAGATTATAGATTTGGGGGTTAAAAGTTCAGAGGTAAAGGTGACTGGTTGAAAAAAACTGGTTTTTTGCATGAAAATTAAGTTATCAGCATAGAGAACTGTTAAATATTAAAGGTGTATTCAAAGTACCATTCACAGTGCTGTTTTTATTTTGTGTTGATACAATTTTGAAAGTTGTGAACATTGGTAGAAACAAAGGTTGCCTTGCTTAAATTCATTAGATTTTGGAATGAATGAAATAATATTGAAAAATTGTAGAGTTATATTCCACCATTAAATCATCAGAAGCAGTGGTGGTATTGAAACAGTTCTACAGTACAGTTGTGTACCTAAAGGTTTTTGTTGTTGTAGGGTTTAACGCCATTTTTAAGCACACGATAGGCTATACATGGCGGCCAGTATTAATGGTGGAGGAAGAACCCAGAAAAAGCCTACTGACCCATGAAAAGCTACTGGCCAACTTTCTCACATACCCACATTGGCCGAATCCAAGACTCGAACCGTGTATCTAAAGGTAATGGTGGTGTTTAAACACATGTACAGTACAGTTGTGTACCTTAAGATAATGAAAACAATGATATAGAAAAATGTTTTTGTCTTTGTACAGAAGAAACGTTTTGTTCTCATGACTGTATGCTACCTTCTTCTTAATTGATTATTTTTTGCACATTACTGAGTTTTCCAAATTTTAAATGTTTCAGTTTATTTGGATTTTTTTAGCTGCGGTGTCTTTCTTGGGTCATGGGTTTGTTATCTGTCCAGGTTGGCCAGGGTCAGTTGTCTAGGTGTGTTCTTGGCAGAAGCACTTAACTCTTATTTCCTTGATATGATATAGCCAATATTGTGTTAAAAAGTGCTGTTAAATAACTAGTAACTAACTACATTGTGCTTGAGATAGAAATCTTGTAGAATGTAGTAGAGGGCCCCAAGGAAAAACAGTGTAGACTGATGGAGTTATTCTCATTAAAAATATTTAAATTATTATTATTGTTATTCATGAAGCCTATATCTTTGCATGATGATTATACTGCTGATTATTATTTTTATTATTATTAAACCACTCCTGTATCCTAGTGGTTAGAGCATCTGCCTCAGATGCAGGCAGTTGTTTGTTCGAACCCCGGCTGAGTCATACCAAAGACTTATAAAAATGGTACTAACAGCTGCCTCACTAGGCGCTCAGCATTAAAAGGTTTGTGTTAAGATTGGTTGGCCTGGTGTCAGGAAGATGTGACTGAGTGGGACATCATGCTGTATGTATGTGGCATGATGTCTCAGTGCAAGACATCATTAAAAACTGCCACACTGCAGATATTATAGTGATATGACCGAAAAATTGTTAAAGCTATGTTAAAAATCCAAATCACACACAGACACATTATTATTATTATTATTTCCTAAATCAAGAAGACCAGAACCTCCTGGGTATCAGTTTTAGAAGTGCTACCTTTAAACGTATGAAGTCCCAAATTGTTCAGTAGTATTACTGTTTTAAATTTCTTTGTGAGCATATCAGTACACTACTATGTTGGTGATATCCAGTGAGTTATAGAAAGAGTTAACGATCTTTGAGATTAGAATATCATTCATTTTCTGTTTTGATTGTGCACCGAATCGAGACAAAGAGTTAGGCAAATCTAAACTTATCATCTTGGGACGATCTTGAATGGGGAGAGGGGAGAGAGTGTGAGGTGTATCACTATAAGTAACATGGAAAATAATGTTATATACCATACATTATTTATCTTTTATTCTGAATGCAAAAGCGTCTAATTCATGCCAAGTTTACTTGACAAACTCCTTTATTTGGCATGCATACATGCAAATCATTGTATCAAACCTCTTTCAGTACCATATGTACTTGCTTATTAGATGAGTCCTACTGTGAACTGTATCACCAGGAGATCTTGGTTTGTGCAGTTTGTTAGGAGTAATCAGTAGAACAAACAGCTTGGATGCTGATATGCAGGTGCATTGTCTATGGCAGGTCAGGATGTTTGTTGTTTGCCATTTGACTCAACTTATTGGTGTGTTTATACCTTGTGCATAATACAAAAATTAGCACCTGTCGTATCAATCTTTCTAATAATTGACAAGTAATTCTCCATTTCTAGAAGCACAAAATATTGATTACATGACTTGTACTGTGCAGTACTTTACATTTCAACTTTTTCTTGTTTCTTTTTTTCTTTCTTTCTAAGATCTTGGCTGATACAGGTTTGGTTTTTTTTTCTTTTCTCTAATGACTCACAGTTCTTGCAAAAGGGAAAGCTGGAATGGATGGTTCTAAATTTAGCAGTTTTATTGTTGCTATATAATCACTTTAAACATGCATTTGCCAACACATAACTACAAAATAATTATATAAATAATAATGTTTGAAGCTAGTTTTGATGCTAGTTTTCTTGCCTTGATATTGGCACAAGAAAATTGTCAAATTAGAAACCTGCAACATCTTTAGTGTCTGGCCATCTTCATTTGAACATAGAAGCAAGTTTTTGAAAATTTGCTAATTTTTATTAAAAGTGGGGTTTGCTGTAGAAAAGGTGTACTTGATTAATGTTTTAATCTGTGCTGAACAGTGTATTGGGGCAGAGAAACTTATTTATTATAAGAATATTAATCAAAGTCATGCACATTATTCCATTTTCTGCACGTTCTAATGGATTAATTTTTTCTGTACCTAAAAATTTTCCTTTAACATTCTAACAAAAAGTTGGATTATCATCATTATAAACATACAAATTCACAAAGGTTATTAAGTGTAATATCTTAATAATGATTCTCACATATTCATCTAGGAATTACACATTCAGAATTATTTCTAAAAAATACTGAGACCTCAGCACTACATTAGAACTGGCGCTTAACAATTATTAACCTCATTCAGCAGCCAATATATTTCAGTTATTATTCGAACTATCAATTTCTTCATATTCAGATGTGTTACTTGTTCATAATACCTTATGAGAACTTCTGCTACTGTACCTTGCAATTCAGCCCACCCAGGTCAAACATTTTTGCTAAGAAAGTTAAGTTACCTGCCAACATATATGGTAGTGAACCCCCCTTTATACAGCTACTACTTCCGCTTGTGCCAAGAAGGCCGCAGAATTCATCAACAAACATTTTTGGAAGTCATTCATCCTTAAAGCACATTGGAGTTTTCTCTTTGAAGGGAAGTATACTCCATCTATAACTTTCAAACTGTTTCTTGCACCTTTCTTTTGTTGACAGAATTTTCTGTCTTTGGTAAAATTGCCGATTTAACTTTGGAATTATAACTTTATCATACTCAGTGATACTCATGGGTTTGATGGTTAGTCATTGTTATTGGCTACATCTGAATGAGGTCCAGATCAAATCGAGCCAACTTAGATACAGTGTCTCACATCAGTATGGATTGGTTCTGTGGATCATATAACCCTTAACCAGCACACTGTCATGCAAGATTGAATGGCATATGTTTCATATCACGTCTGGTCATCATTGCAGTTGCTCTTACCCATTAAGCCAAAAGACTGAAAATCTTTGTCAAGTTTGCCCCTCCCAAACCCCACTGGCACTCTCATGGATCAGCATTCCCAGTATAGTGCCAGATTCACTCAATGTGCTAGATAGTGTGCTGCCAAAGTAACACTGGATGTGGATTCACTTTGATCTCATGCTTTTGCCATTCTAAATGATCATTTGGATGTGACTCTATCAGGACGTTCAACAAGCATTGGCTACCCCTTTAGACCATTTTATCTAGCTACATTTTGGATTGCAAATTTGTTGGTGTCTCAGACCAAAAGAAACGGTTATCATTTCCTACCTTAAATATCATAGGACATGCTTGGGAGCCTGTTTCTCAAAAACGGGGTGCATCCTAAACAGAGCTGCTAGGCACATCCTGGTCAAATCCGTAAAAGTAACAACTAGTGGATGCAGCACTCTCCACTTCCACCTTTCTGAAAGACCATTACAAAGCCATGCTAAGATCACAGCCATTTTCTTCTAGCAACCTCTGCAGTGGCAAGGTCAAGGAAATATGTATACAGAAAATCCCCACCAGATGCAAATTTTCCTCACACACAGCTGCAGTCATCGGAAAGGCATTTTTAGGGAAGTAAACAAACAGTTTGAAATGACACAGCAGACAAAAACATTCGTACCGATTCTGTACCTGTAGAAGGTCACAGTTCTCATGAATGAAAGTGGACAAGAGACAGAGAGCTTATTGGTAGTTTCTGTCCACATCAGCCTTCATTTAATGAGAAATGACACCGTTTTCATTCTGCCTAGACCTAAGGGGGGTGCTCACCAGTTATTACGTACTTCTGAGAGAGTTTCATATGTAAGGTGTAGTTGTTTGCATTTGAAACATGCACATTGGAGAGAATGTTGGCATACATCTATGCTACTTTGATATAATGTGGCTGACACTTCTTTGGATATTGTAAAAAATCAGCCTGAATTATTCTAAAGTACACTCTCTGTTGCAGCTATTAAATTAGGGAAAATGAATTTTGCCAGACTAGACAATACAGCTTCTGAAAGTACAATGAATAAAATGCCAAATAATTAAAATGTAGAAAAAGTTATCAGCTCTTATTTTTACAATTTACTTCTGAAGTTCAGGAAGTGAAAATGACCAAGTGGAGCTAGCACTGTTTTGGAAGATGCACATTTGGAGTAAGGCCAAGCTGTATACTCTATAACCCATATTACACCCATCAATCATACACTAAGGTATATAAGGTCTTTTTTAAATAACCAGTGAGGAAACCCGGGGAAATTCTTTTTTCTTTAAAATTCTAACCTTATGTAAAGTACGAAACTTTCAAGCACCACCTATGCTCCCTCAGTCATTTCATTTCAAAATGAACACACCAAACCAGGTTTTAAACACCATTCAGGAGGGAGACTTCCCTATCAGTGTTGAGATGTATATCTACGGGCCACAATTCACAAAGTTTCCAGGAAGTTTATGTTCAGCAAGACAGTTTACCAGTTTAGGACAATCTCTTTTGGACTCAGCATCAGTACCTGGTTCTTCACTTGTCTTATATTACATTTATACTGTATCACAGTTAACTTCACAAATTCTGCAATGAGCATCATGACATACTAAATCCAGTTGGTGTATTCCATCACTCTCATATTCTTCTTTCCAAATTTGTAAAACTGTGTTGATTTGTCCTTTTCCTGATCTGTCATGTTTTGAAGTTTGAAAAGATCAATTTGCTCTAAAACATTTCAGTCACAAAAACATCCCCAAGTCATGCCAGTAATGCCTGTTTCACTTAACACCTGATACCAGTTTCTTTAAAAGTTCAGACTGTTCCACTAACATAATGTATTATCAATATAATGAATTTGTCAGGCAAAGTTTCATATCGAAGAAACCCATCTGTTTTTAGGAAATATGTCAGATACAGCTGCTATAAATTGAAAATAAGGAAAGCACATGTATGTCTACAATGGACAAATGGTGTCTTTGAATTTCTTCACTCCAAATGCAAGAATGTATTGTTTTAATGGTCAAACATATAGTTGCAAAAAAAAAATGCTAAATGGTATAGTTTGTTGCCAATATGTGAAAAAAAATCACAATTTGTGACATTGGCAAAGCCCAGCTCAGTCCCTGATTATCTATTTTGGGTCTAAAACTTGGCCCTTATTGACCCTTATCCTTTCAAATGAATGAATGAATATGAGTAAGTAAGGGACAAAGTGAAAACATGGATGAAAATGTTGAACTTAGTAACTGTTGAGAAATTTATGCAGATATAAAGCAAAAGGGCATGAATTAACTTCTGGTTCATTTCTGAACCAATCTTTCAGTTTGAATTATTTGGAGAGTTAATGAAATAAGAAAAAGAACTGAAGTAGCATATTTACTGGCATTGAACGGAATACTCTAATATAAAAAATCTGCTAAACAACAAAATCAACACATATACTATATTGTTGCAGAACAAGTTAGATTGGAAAAACATCATGTAATTTATACATTTGGAAATATTAGAAATAATTGTTTTAAGTAAGTGAAAAATTAAAAGCAAAAGCTCCATATACTATCTTTACTTGGTTAAAGTCAAGTCAAACAGCAAACAACATAGATCTTGATCTGTCATTACATATTGTGCTGGCAGATCATGGTTTGTGCTTCTCATGGGTCAGTGGTTCTTTCCTGGGTTCTTCCTCCACCATTTGTACTGGCCGCCATGTATAGCCTATCTTGTGCTGAAAAATGACATTAAATCCTACCTCAACAACAGCAAGGTTTGTGTTGTTTGTTGTACTGTTTACTCCTAACAAACAGCAAAGACCCAGATCTGCCAGTGCATTATGCATCAGTAGATATGTATCTTTGCAGTACTATTTGCAGTTGAACTCGACTTATAAGCCAGTATATAAGGTATCCAATAGGTTAACATTGTTAACTGACAAAATTATTAATCACATTAATTATCCTTTTGGTTGAATTGCATTTTTTTAATTTACAAACTGTTACAGTATCATGCG
This sequence comes from Sinohyriopsis cumingii, assembly GCA_028554795.2. NCBI lineage: Eukaryota > Metazoa > Mollusca > Bivalvia > Unionida > Unionidae > Sinohyriopsis > Sinohyriopsis cumingii. Next base: position 102,707,584 of record CM068840.1, on the reverse strand, counting down.
CTGTCAATCTCCTTAATTTGCTGTCGAGTTTTGGTAACATCCTATGTTGGTCTGATTTCTTTTGCTTCCTGATAATCAATATTTTGCATTGGCTTTCAAACCCATAATTTCACAATACATTGTAACTGGTCATGGCTGCCACTGCCCTACATGTCAGTCTTTGTGACTTCCTTCACCAGTTTTGGAATTCTTTTACTCAGATTTCCCTGCTCCTGTCCTTGAGCTTTAATGTTATTTTTTCTTGAATGCTGCCCATTTTTAATTTGCTGTTGCATTTTTGTATGTTTTGATTGCTTATCTGAATCAGGTCACTCTACAATATATTTACCATTCTTTCAATTGCTGATTCACAGATTTTAATGAATCCACTTTATCAGTCAACTCTTCTATCCTTACCGTTACTACCCTTGCACTTTTTACTGCAATCTGTTTTTTCAAATTTTTGTTAAACAGTTCCCGAACTCAAGTTGTGAAATTTCTGTAAGGTCAAATTTTTGGTCAGGTTAATTTGCATATTTTACACTGCTAAAATTAGATTCCTTGCAGAGGAGGTTACTCATTCTTCCAATTATTTTTAAACAGTTCCCAAACTATAACAATTTCTGTAAGGTCATCTTTTCATCACAAGGTTAGCATTAGCTGATGTTTCTTATGTTTTATTTCCTCTAGGTTTGACTGAATCACAATCAAGCCTGGATCACTTAAACATGTGTCAGATGCCTCCATTGGATAACTACTCCTGTGATCTAGTTTTCTTTTGTTGCCTGCTTGTCTTTTTTTTCCCACTCATACTTGTACATAATTTTGTTTGAACAATTTGTTTCCTCACTACCATTCTTTAGTATAACTGACAGTTATTACTTACCAGTTGCCAAACAATACTTACTAACAAAGTTAATTACTGGTAATGAACATTGTCGAGAAAGGGTAATTCTAATGCACTGAGTAACATAACTGAGGAAAATATGAAAGCAGCACATTTAAACTTCAGACAAGTCCATCATCCAAGAATTTAAAAAGAAAACACTGATTTTCCCCCTCCAAAATGTAGTATAATCCACCTTTAGTTTTACAAGTATCTAACATGCATTCCTTGAATAACAAATCCTAAACAATTGTGAAAATATGCCACTTATAACAGCTTAAGTCTACAGAGCAATTGCACTAGCATCTGCCTTTATTCTGTCATTGATATCTTATATTTTTATATGCCTGCCATATAGCAGAGCTCTTTATGTTTTGGTTCTTTGCAATAACTTGAGTTCTTCACAATCTACAGTTACTAAAGTTTGTTGATGGCTTGCACTTGGGCTATGGAAGAAGCTTATCGGTTTTGTGAGCAAAGGGTCGCTATGACTGAAAGAAAATAATTTTTTGTGTGTAAAATAACATTAATTATACATTTCATACATGGACCAAATGTTGTGTATGGTTTGCATTATGGTAAGGAAGAAGTCTATCAGTCATGGGTTGGAAAGGTTATAGATCAAGGTTACACCATTTTAAAAAAGAAAAATGGCTTCTGCACCATAACAATTGTTACATCACAGACCTGGACTAAACTTTGTGGATGGCTTGCATTTGGGTTAAGGAAAAGTTAGTGTCATTTTTGGGTAAAATATCAAAGACCAAGGTCACTTTGACTGAAAGATGAAATATGGTTTACACATTACATTTACATCAGTTCTACCATTAATGACTTAGACTTTGTGAAAGGTGTGCACTTGTGGTAAAGAAGAACCTTATGAATTTTTTGGCTAAAATGTCAAATGTCAAGGTCACCTTGGCTGAAGAACTGGCTTCAGGAGAAAAATGTCAGTTTTCAGCCGTGTACCTTCATCAGTTTTTGGATTACTTACATGGTTGTTAAGAAAGAAGTTTACTTATTTGGAGGTCAGAAGTTAAGGTCACTCTCACTGAAAGAAGAAAAGTTTTTTTGCAGTAACTTCTGTTCTAGACCACTTGAATTGACCAACATTTGTGGATGGCATGCACTCAGGTATGGAAGAAACCCGTGATATTCGAATCAAAAGGTAGAAGGTCAAAGCCATTGTGGTTCAAACAAAAAACAGGTTTTGCACAATGATATTTGTTCCAGAGTAAGTTCCTTGACCAGATTTTGTGGATGGCTTGCATATGGTACTGTACATTCAGTTTAAGACAGCATATGTTGAGCAAATGTCACTGAGTCCCATCAGTCAGTAATTGCCAGAGTAAACCATGGCCTACTAGTGCCTTGACAGAGCATGGGGCATGCATACAATGTGACATTCACAGTACACTTTTTTTCGTATGCTAGACATAGGTTTTTCATTTTTATAAATCACATGGAATTTATGTTTGTCATAAGTATGATTCGTTTGCATTTGTAGTTTGCATCAAAAAGACCAGCAGAGACAATTGCTGGTTTTAACTTAATAGTTTGTTTCCTTTCTTAATGGACCCTGTATTTACTCTGATATATTTTGTACATGTCCCAGTAGTTTTGTTTTTTTGTAGTTATTTTATTGTTGATGAGGGTGTTGGGAAAGATTAGTGTATAATAACTGTGTCATCCTCAATAAATGTTGTATATTTTATTGCTATTTTTGAAGGAATGTCCATCCAACTTGTTTTGCTACTATTTCTAGGATATGAATTTAAGATGAGCAACAATACCCACAAACAAGCAATCAAACAAAGAAACAAAGAAATAAACGAGCAACAAACACAAACTCAGGACATACAATTTTACCTTCTTTCCTTGTCTGGACATTAGTGTAGAAAGTTGATCTTATTTTTGATTGACTGACCTATAAAATTACAAACAAGTTGTGAAAGAATGCCAATAGTTGCAGACTTTATATGTTCAATATAACATACCAGTGTGTCAAAATCATATTATTTTTTCAGTCCATTTGTACAAATGCTGCTGATCTACTATTAGATATGGCTGCCATTACTAAATACAGATAAACATTTAAATGACTTTTCATAGTTTTTAAAAAAACTTTCTGACAAGAGTTCCACCGAATTTTGACAGCATCCTGACAAGGGGGAGCTTTTACGTGTTGTACAAATAATGACAATCCACACATGTCCACAGTTGAGACAAATGCAAATGCTTAAAAATGCAGGACAGAAATTTGACCAAATTTAACAGAAAACATCCTGACATAGAGTCCTTTAAATTTTGTACAAATGATGATGATCCACCAGAAATATAGCTACCATTACTAAAAAATAGAAAAACTTCTAAATTGATTCTCAAAAACTGCTTAGCAGAACTTAACCAAATTTGACAGCATCCTAGCTTGGAGTCTTTCAACTTGTTGCAGATAATACCAATCTGCCATGCAAGCGGTATTTGAAAAGTTCTGTATATTTTGTGACAACTTTTTTTTGTTTCTTTGAACCTTTAATAAATGTAACTCTGATCCATGGACATAATAATATTCTATGAAAGGACCTGCAGCTGTACATGCAGGACACTAGATACCTGCATATATATGCATGCGACCTGTCAGTAATATAGATAAATGACAGTAAAAATGTTGGAGAAGGAGAACAATTCTGCAACTGTGCGAAGAACATGCTGTAAGATTGGGCACACTTCAACTGATATCAGGACTGACTTGGATAAAGTTTACAGATGTAATTTTCTGTCATATACTACAATTTGAGGTGGTTTAATATTTTTAAGGATAGTCACAAATCCATGAAAGATGACCCGCAGTCTGTTGTCTTTGATTGGTGAGTGGGAATGGCCGCTGTGACGGGGTTAGTTGATGTAGAGGCTAGAGACACATTGGAAATATATTTCTGTTATTGTGGTCTCTAATTCATCAACTGTCTTTCCTGAAGATTAATTTGAAGCTCAGAAAGTTTGTGCAAAATCTGACTCACATTTGTTAAAGACTGGCTAAAATTGCCAAACAGCTACTTACCAATTATGAAAATTGTGATCAGAGACAACTGAATGAGATTGTCACAGGTAATGATTCAAACATAAGGGGAAAATAAAAAGTTTATTGAAAATAGGCAGAGACCACAAATCTCATCATGTAGTTGGACTGTCAAGGGAGTTTTATATGCATTATTTTTCAATGCAAAAGGTATCCTGGTACCTGGGTCAGACTCGGAGGGTGTTCCTGGATTTTTGTATGCCTCCAGAGGATTCCCAAAAATTGTGAAATTCTACTAAATGTCTGCATGTTCAGGATATCCATCTACTCCCTGACCATGCACTGCCACATAAATCCTCCATCTTTTTGGACTTCCTGAAGGATCACATCATCAAAACCTTGCTCTCTGAGTAGATGTGTTGACGTTCACTAATAAAGAATTTTTCTTGTACAGTGCACTAATATTCAGAGCTTTTTAAATACCCTCATCTATTACCTCCCTTGCTAAGATGCTAAAATTCTCAAAATGCACTGATTTTGAAATCGATAAAACTTGTTAGAAAGCATCAAGGACTGTAGACCTTAATTTTTGTTGCAAAATAATGCTGATTCACCATTATATATGAACACTATTATATATTAGTTGACAAACTTTAAAATGTCTTTCTGTCATGGAGGCTTTTGACTTTTGTACAAATGATGCTGATTTATTATCAGATATGGCCACTGTAACAAAAAATATAAACAACATATTTTAACCCCTTTTAAAGAACTCGATTTGACCAAAAATTATGGAGAAAGTATCCTTTGTATAAAAGGCTTGCATGAATGATGCTTATCACCTGTCAGATATGATTGTCATTACTAACAAGAGACAAACCTGGAGCCAGATTTTATCAGGTCATTTTGAGAGAGTTTGTAGGATTAGCACCTTCATGTTAGATATTGTAAGATTATAAAGTGCTTTTTGATAGGCCTGGTGTGTATGAAATGCGACAGAAATTTTCATCCTCAGTTTAATGTTGCAGGTTTATCCAGGCCTCTTATTCATGCTTTCTTCTCTTTTCAGGCAGTTTGTGTTTGTTGTGATATTTTCAACATTTTTGATTGAATGTTTGGACTACAATGTTTTATTTGCCAATGAGAGGGTATCTTCAAATGGGACAGTACATAAAATTACTATCCCGGAGATGATTCTACCATTAGACCAGTGTATTCAAAAGTAAGTACATACCTGCTGTTTCTCTTTGTACAGTTGTTAATGATTTTATGTTTGTCATACTGTAGCTGTAAGTTCTTGCATGTGACATTCTCTTGCTGTGACAGAAATTGAGATCAGTTGCTATAACAACAGTCTAGATCAATACACATCATGTTGCTTAAATGTTTTAGTTCTGTGATTTTAATTCAGGTATATATTACCTTTATAAAATGGTTGTTAGCTGACATTCATAATAGAAATAAATGCAGACATACTGTGATTGCTGTAATAATCAGTATATGACATACTGTGATTACTGTATTACTCAGAACTTGATATACCTGTGATTTCTGTAATACTCAATATGTGGTATATTGTGAATACTAAAGTACACAGTACATGGCAGTACTCAGTACATGACATGATTTGATTAATGTTAACAAGTACATGACATTCTGTGATTAATGTAATACTCAGGACATGAAACTTTGATTAACATAATACTAGTTGAATTACTTAAACGTAATACTACATGACATACGTTTGATTAATGTAGTGCTCAGTATATAAATACTTTGATTAATGCTCATAACATAACATACCTTGATTAATGTAATACTCAGTACATACCTTGATTAATGTAATACTCAGTACATGACATTCTTTAATTAATGTAATACTCAGTACATGACATTCTTTAATCAATATAAGACTCAATACATGATATAATTTAATTAATGTAATACTCAGTACATGCCATTCTTTAATTAATGTAATACTCAGTACATGACATTCTTTAACTAATGTAATACTCAGTACATGACATACTTTAATTAATGTAATACTCAGTACATGACATACTTTAATTAATGTATACTCAATACATGATATACTTTAATATGATTCTCAGTATATTACATACTTTAGTGCTCAGTACATGACATGCTTTAATTACTGTAATACTCAGTACATGACATACTTTAATTACTGTAATACTCAGTACATGACATACTTTAATTACTGTAATACTCAGTACATGACATACTTTATTTACTGTAATACTCAGTACATGACACCTTAATTACTGTAATACTCAGTACATGACATACTTTGATTAATGTAATACTCAGTACATGACATACTTTAATGTAATTCTCAGTATGTTACATACTTTAATGCTCAGTACATGACATACTTTAATGCTCAATACATGATGTACTTTGATTAATTTAATGCTGAGTACATGACATACTTTGAATAATGTAACACTCAATACATGACATATTTTGATTAATGGTCCGTACATACCTTGATTAATGTAATACTCAGTACATGACATACTTTGATTAATGTAATACTCAGTGCATACCTTGATCAATGTAATAATGCTCAGTGCATCACATACTGTGATTACTATAATGCTTGGTACATTATATACTGTCATTACTGTAATACTTGTTACATGACATGCAGTGATTACTGTAATATTCAGTATTTGACATACTGTGATTAATATAATGCTAACATGTATGTATGTATGTATTTATGTATTTATGTATGTATGTATGTATGTATGTATGTATTTATGTATGTATGTATGTATGTATGTATGTATGTATTTATGTATGTATGTATGTATGTATGTATGTATGTATTTATGTATGTATGTATGTATGTATGTATGTATGTATGTATGTATGTATGTAACAGCATGTAATCACAATAGTAGTTACACATTATATCGTGTCAACTAAAGGTAAAGTTCAATGCTGTGGTTACTATAATATTCAGCATTTTGTTGTCCAAACTATATCTCATCTGTGCACCAAAATGAAATAGTTTGATTCTTGTGTTTTGATATAAGTGCAGTCTTTTTAAATTTTCATCGATATCCAATAATTTACTGGACTAATACAGGACATTTTGGTGAGCCTGTTTTGGAGCTGAAATTTGTCCCCATTCTCAATGCCAAAACTCAACTTTTCCCAGTTTGTGTGTAAAAACATTTCCAATAAGAATTTTAAATTGAAAACCAAGTCCTTTTCTGTACTGACTTTTGGAGAGAAAGTTACTATAAAGCCAGGGATTTAACGAGTCTAAGGAACCCTGGCTAATAATAAACAAGGTCCATGCTGAACTCTGATATATGGGCAAAATGACCTCTCTCCAGCCAGAATAGGGTTAAGCTGCAGAAATTAGGGAGGAGTGGGTGTAGCAAGTTCAAACTTTATAATCTTCAGAATAGTCACATAACATTTCTAGGGTTTTTTGTGCATATTTTCATGTTATATGATTAAATACTAATGAAATTCTCTCAAAACTATATAAAAAAATAATAAAAATTGTCTTAATTTGCTTAGTTTTACATTTTTTGAATCTTACTTTTAGTTTGCACTGTATAGTTGTTGTGCTGAGGATCACGGGAATTTTTTTTTATGGGAATTCATAGGTATCAATGTAATTTCTGGCATTCATGCTCATCAGATAAGCACCAAAGTTCACTACAGAACTTAAAACTTGTTTTTCTAACTTTCCACTTTTCAGTTTGAATGGAAAATTGATACATAAGTTGACATTTATTTTGCAATGAAACAAAAAAATGGGGGGGGGTATGAACTTAATGCAAGGTGAAGTGAATTTAAGTTTTGTGAAATGATAGACTCAAAGCTAAATAGTTTGCAAAATTTGCATGGACTATTTAAAATATGTAAATGTTAATAGTTTTTTGTAAATGTTTTTGAATTAACAGTGTGTAAAAAAACAGAATTACAATTCTCCCTATTTACCATTTTATGCATAAAAATTCCCAATTCCATGAACCCAGGATCAGGTTCTGAAAAGGGTAGAAAAATACATTTGATGAGCTTCACTATAAATAAAATACAATATAAAAGGGTAATGCTTTTGCATGATAATATTGCTTCAAGTCTATTGGTTGATCTAACCTGAGTGTGTAACTGTTTTCTTTCTTTCTTCAGGTTTGACTTTATGTTATCAGCGTGCCTCCTAGTGGCCTTGGTGTTCTGGATTTTAAGAGTTGTCAAGGTCATCTTCAATGTATTCAAGTATCTGGAGATGCGTTCATTCTACATAACAGCCCTCAAGGTTTCTTCTGTAAGTTGTCGTCAGTTCCACTCTAGAACATTGCATGTCTTTACTGCCAGTATTCACTTATAAGTCAAGTGAAACTGCAAACACAATCCCAGATCTGCCATTTCATAATGTACCAATGGATCAGGGCCTATGCTATTTGTTCTACTGATTACTCTTAACAAACAGCAGAGGCCCAGATCTGCCATTGCATAATGCACCAACAGATCAGTGCCTATGGTGTTTGTTCTACTGATTACTTCAAACAAACAGCAGAGGCCCAGATCTGTCATTGCATAATGCACCAACAGATCAGGGCCTATGCTATTTGTTCTACTGATTACTTCAAACAAACAGCAGAGGCCCAGATCTACCATTGCATAATGCACCAACAGATCAGGGCCTATGCTGTTTGTTCTACTGACTACTCTTAACAAATAGCAGAGGCCCAGATCTGCCATTGCATAATGCATCAAGAGATCAGGGCCTATGCTATTTGTTCTATTGATTACTCCAAGCAAACAGCAGAGGCCCATATCTGCTAGCACATTATGTGATGGCAGATCTGGGTTTGTGCAGTTTGCAGCTGGTAGCCATCTTGAAAATCTTGTTATCGCTACTGCTTCTGAATAGATGGTCATATCAACATGGGGTTTTCGTTTTAAGACTTCTTGTAATGTGTTTTTGGTCCTAAACAAAAATGTTACTGATCTGTTATTCAGTATGGCTGCAGCAGCTTATCTATGCCTCCTGAGTGGATGGTCATATCAACATGACTTGGCACTCAGCATTAAGAGGTTAGTGCTCAGACTGGTTGGCCTGGTGTCAGAATAATGTGATTGGGTGGAACATGATGCTGCATGCCTGTGGCATGATGCCCCAGTATTAAACATCACTATAAACTGTCACACTGCAGACATCATAGCGACATGACTGAAAATTTGTTAAAGCTACGTTAAAAATCCAAATCACACACACGCATGTCAACATGAGGTTTTCAACGAACGATTTTCTTATGATGTCTAGCTGGTCCCAATTAAAAATGGTGCATATCTGATATCCATTATGGACACCAAGACAGTTATCTTAAACTTGGTATCACATCTCTATTCAAATAGAAAGTCATATTGAATGGGGTTTTCACCAGAGTACTGTATATGATGTCTGGTTATTATTTAATGAAAATGGTGCTGATCAGATGTCCAATATGGCCCCGATGTGGCTATCTTGAAAATCTTGTAGCTAATTTTCAGTAATGGAGAATCATATCTTGAAAATAGTGTTATCTCTATTCATCTCCAAATGGATGTTTATATCGACAATGAGTTTTCAACAGTAGACTTCTTTTGATACATAGTTGGTTCTAACACTTCAGTTTATTAGGGAAGATACTTGTTTTTAAATTTAAATTTATGAAACAAGTGATAGACATAGTAATTATGGGAGCTGGGATTTTTTTAAAAAGTTTTTATTCCAGTTTTGTTTAAGCCAGTTAAACTCTGTGATGCTGAAAATAAAACATCATACTTGCGTACAGAAACAATTCAGTTTTTCAGATCTGATACTTGTGATTTTAGAAAATTATTTAAAGTTTGTACATAAGTTTATCTTCGTCATCAATCCTGTTACCTGTATAGAAGTCCAAGTGGTATCATCACATTGGGGCATGGCATGTATTCATTCTTATACGAATGCTTCTAAAGTATTACCATATTTGATGGGTTTTTTTTATTTTCTTCAGTACCTTACCCATCTTAGTTTTCTTTAGCTTAATTAAAGTCTTTATTTGATTTATCCATTTTCTATACCCACCCCATACAGTGTGGCCCTTGTCCATCCATCATAATTTTAACTGTTGGTCACACTTTTGAGTAACGTTTGCTTTAAGGTATGTTCTAGTTTCAGTTTTTGTGTGTTGGCATCATAGTCAGTTTAGTTAAAATTTAATTCTCCAAGATAATGGAGATCTGACAAGCACCTGATGGATATTAATAAAAGTTCCAGGTGACCTTTGCAATTTCCAGTGTAGTTGTTTTTGTAGCATATCAGACAAAGCATTGCATTTCATGTTAGAGACAGTTATTGTTGATAGTGATATGTTTAAAATGACAGTTCTCACATTTAGAATTTATATGAAAGTTCTGATTTGATTGGTGGATCAAATGGTCAGTAGTACATGATCGATGCCCTTCAGATCTACTTATTACAAAATTAAATTTTAATCAGATTGGTATCATTGGTACATGTATATTTGTGAGTGTTTTGCCCAAGTTAGGACAACAAAGCTACAAGTTGCATGCCTGCTATGGATGATCTCACTAAAAATATTACTGTCACCATTGTCAATGCAACTATTTTTTGAGGACATTAAAAGAAAATTCATAACCTCTTGCCAGATTTTGATATGACAGGAAAGTGATTTTGTCTCAGGCCCTAATTGTCTTTTATCTCATCATTCAACTAATCAACACAGTATATTGTTTTTTCAGTGTGATCCTGCCCAGTATGACATAGCACAAAGCTTGGATGAAGCTGAGGACAGTAAATTGTTCTTGCTGTTTCAGTATGATTTGTTCATTATGATGGCATGAAGTTCATTGGATGTTGAACTCAATAAATTGTTCATGCCCTTTCAATATGAATTGCCCAGTATGACATGGCATGAAGTTTGGGGGATGTTGAACTCAATAAATTGTTCTTGAATTTTCAGTATGATTTGCTGAGTATGACACAGCATGAAGTTTGGGAGATATTGAACTCAATAAATTGTTCTTGCCCTTTCAGTATTACCTGCCCAATATGACATAGCATACAGTTCAGAGGAAACTGAAAACAATCAATTGTTCCTGCCCCTTAAATGTGATCTGCCCAGTATGACATGGCATGAAGTTCAGATGATGTTCAAAACAATAAATTGTTCTTGGCCCTTTTAATATTATTTGCCCAATATGACATAGCATAAGTTCAGAGGTATCTCAACATAAATTGTTCTTGCCCTTTAGCATGATTTCCCAATATGGTATATCACAAAGTTCAGAGGAAGCTGAGCACAGTAAATTGTTCTTGCCATTTTAGTATGATCTGCCAAGCATGATGTGGCATGAAGTCCAGAGCATGTTCAACACAATACATTGTTCTTGCCCTTTCAGTATGATTTGCCCAATATGACATGGCATGAAGTCCAGAGGAAGTTGCTAGAGGTTCAGAAGGAACAACAGATGTGTATACATAAAACAGAACTGACCGAGTTAGGTATGACCTACCTGATTATAATTAAATGGATTGCTATTCTTGCTATGCTTTTCAAATTTACAGGAGTATCTTTTACTTTGTTTGAGTAAAGGTACCGTATATACTTGCTTGTAAGTTAAATCCAACTGCAAACTACATAGACCCCATATCATCAGTCTGATAACATACCATTATATCTGGGTCTGTGCTGTAGAGTAATCAGAAGAACAAACAGCATAGATTCTTATCTGCTGGTACATTATGCTGTGGCAGATCTGGGTCTATGTTGTTTTGCAGTTTGGCTTGATATTTAATAGCAAGTACATACAGTGAAACTTGTAGCAATAAGTTGTAAACTCTATTGAAAGTTCCTCACAAATGGGTGCAATTTTCAGCAGATCATGGTGAACCCATTACATGTGTCCATTATAATACATAGAAAAAGAGATACAACTCTCCTTTGCTTTAGCTCCTTTCTTAATTTAGTTCTTGCTGTATCATGAAAACACTAAAAACCATGTGACCATTTAAAACAAAAATAATTAGGATTTTCAACATCCATCTTGTGATCTGTTTTTATCGATACATAATAATATACAATGTCCTGTGATAAGCTAGTCTGTTGTACTTGTCATATGTAACTAGAAGCTGAAATGGACCAGAGCAACCCAAAATGCATTATCTGATCATGATACAGAAAGGAATGATTGCTGAATTATGCTCATTTACTTAAAGCACCTGGAAGATAGATCCTTTGAAACAATTTCATGTCCTTGCTACATAATTGTGAAATTACTGAGATTTATGAGAACAGGAACTCTGTTTATTTATTATATAATATTGATATCATATTGACATAATATTGAAATCATATGGATTTGTGAGTTAATTAGATAAGCAGGGTTATGTATTGTGCTGAGTGAACAGTGGTTGTTCTATTTGAAATAATACTCGTTTTGCTCATCTTTGATGTTATTGGATTTTTAAATTTATATATGATGTAAATTTGTGATTTTGTTTGTAGAGTTGGTATGACTAGCCATTATATATTGCAGTTTGTATCATCTTAAAATTGCCCTCAGTACAGTATGTATCATGAGACAATATCACATGCGTAAATAAACTAAAAAATATACAAGTGAGTCCTTATTTGCAAAACGAACCTCACTTGGATCATTGTTCAGTAGGCTATTTTCCCAGGTTGGTGCCTTTTTTAAAAATGTTCACTAAACATTGATTGGATACACTAAAATATTTGAAAAACACATTTATTACAATATTTTACCCAGAATGTGAGTCAATGGGAAGGTTGCTCTTTTTAACCTAACAGCTAACATATTCTTGCTGAGTGTACTTTTATGTACCTGCACTTCACAGTTATCATTTATTGGTCTGTTTCATTCAAGACGAAGAAAAACATCATTCAAGTTATAGAAGCTATACACAACATATATTGATGTTATATTCCCACAGAAATATACAGGTGTATTGAGTAGAATTGCAAAGGCCAAGTCGATATGGTACCTGACTTGTAAGGTTTTGTTGAATTCATTTATCCTAGGATATCTTGTATATAAAATTGGGTAGTGGTCCCCTTCACTAATGCCACCACTACGGTGATGAAGAGGATGGCTTTTTAAGTGTGGTGGTCTTGGCAGACCTGCCAACAGTTAAGATTTTGCTAAGTCTTAAGGAAATGGCCCATCCAATATGGGCTTACAGAATAAAAGCACAATTTTCAAAAATATGATTGTTGGTGGTAAAATCCAGATACTGGCTTGTCTGTGATTGATTTGGATCACAGATTCATATTAGATTCAGGGGACACTTTACAGCTATGAACTTCTGAGAGAATGCTAGATGTTTTGTGACGTTCACATTTGCAGCATAATGGAGAGAATGTTTGTACCTGTGTTACTTTCATGTACTGTAGCTGAAGTATTTTTGTATAGTACGTGTTGAAATTGTACATGATCTAAGCACACATCAAACTAAAATGACTGCTCCCTTGTTTTTAACAAATCAGCCGAATTAGTCCAAGATACACGATCTTTAGCAGATATTAAAATTGGGAAAATGAATTTTACCTGGCTAGACAAGACCAGCTTATGAAGTGCAAATAATAAATTACCAAATATATAAAATATAAAAAGTTATTGGCTCATTTTCAGGGGTACTCACCAGTTATTATGTACTTTTGCGAGTGACGTGTGGTGAAATTGTTTGCATTTGAAAAATGCACAGAGGAGAGAATGTTGGCATACGTCTATGTTACTTTGCTATAATGTGGCTGACATTATTTTGGATATTGTACTTGTGGAAATTGTACATGATCTAAGCACACTGCTAACTGAAATGACTGCTCCTTTGTGCTAAAAGAAATGACCAAGTGGAGCTATCACTTTTTTTGAAAGGTGCATATCTGGAGTAAGGCCAAGCTGTATACTCTATAACCCATATTATACCCATCAATCATACACCAAAATAAAGGGAATTAAAGGTTCTTTGAACAATACCTGTTATATACTACAAAGTCTTTTTTAAATAGCCAGTAGGACCAGTGAGGAAACCCAGAAAAATTCTCATTAAAATTCTAACCCTATGCAAAATATGAAACTGTAGAGCACCACATTTTTAAAATTTACCTCTGAAGTCCAGGAAGTAAAAATGACCAAGCAGAGCTAGCAGTTTTTTGAGAGGTGCACATCTGAAGTAAGGTTAAGCTGTATAATCTATAACCCATATTACACCCATCACTGATACACCAACATAAAGGGAATTGAAGCTTCTTTGAAAAATACCTAAGATATACAAGTCCTGTTTTAAATAGCCAGTATAACAGTGAGGAAACCCAGGTAAATTCTTTTTCTTTAAAATTCTAACCCTACTCAAAATACAAAACTAGAGCGCAACCTCAGGGAACCAGACTAACTGAAGTACCTCAGATGCTTTAAATTGTACATATTTTGTTATCCAAAACATCTGCATGATCAAGCTCTTGCTTATTTTTAAAAAAATGGTGTCCAACAAGTGACATGTCAGGATGAGAGGGACAATAAACTTCCTAAAATGGTTTAAGAAGAATTAAAGCGAATATTCATTTTTGTGGGGGAAAAGTCAGGAAGGGCAACAATTATATTTAGTCGAAATCATGTGTTGATTTTAGTGTAGTAGGAAAGACAGTTGTTGTCACCACGGCCTACATAAAATTTTGTTAATGTCAGGTTGAGAGATTTTGAGAAGCCATTGAGCTCCTTAGGTTATGGAATTGCACTTTGGGAAACTGTACACATAATTAAGGTTCAAGTAAAATTTACAAACTTTTTAGTTGAACAAATGACTGTTTTCCAGCTTGACAATAGCAGTATATGATATTTTGTTACACCTTACTGAAAATTGGTCCAACTTAATCTACTGCCTTACTGAGAAGGGCTTACTAGGGTTGGCAGGTCTGCCTTGGTGAGATTGGAAAGTAAAAAAAAGCACAAACTTTGTATGGGATATGGTGAAAGTGACCTCTTTTGAAAGGGGTTCTTATAAGAGAGGGAGCCAGAGTACTACATGTCTTGGAGTTGGAACACGAAAAATATTCACATATAAAGGAGAACTAATAAAGAGCAATGGAGTAAAATAGATGCAGTTGAACTTCATTTTTAAATTACTTACAGTGTAAGATTTGAGTAGAAAACATTTCGATTATTAAACAGTTCGAATGAAAGAATTATATGAATTGTTGAAATGGATATTAGTAAAATATTTACATTTAATTAAGAAGTTTCTCATTCATTATATATGTCTACCTTGAACAGGGTTCTACTTGTACCCATATAGTGTCAGTGGTCTGATATGGAAGCTTGAGTTTCTTGGAGGCCATTTATAGAGGCATTAAACCATTCAGAACACACTATTAATACAAATTAATACAAATGGCAGTTCTGTCAATTGTGATACATGCTTGTAATAAACATTGGTATTAATTATTATTATTAATAATTGAGAAAGTAGTAGTAAATTATTTTGTAAATTAAAAAAATAGCCTCATGCACATTACAAACTAAAATATAAAAATGGGAAAAAAATAATAAATTCTTCTGATTTTCTTTCATGCTGTATTTTTATTCTCTTGTTGCAATTTTCATATTTTCTTTTCAGATATTTATCACCGTATTCTGCGATTTAAGAATTATACAATTGCCATGGTGAATAAATCTGTGCTGCCACTGAAATTTAACATACCATTTGTGGGAAACTAGTAAGTTGTCATGCAGTTGAAACTCACACGTACTGCTAACTTTACATGTATAGACTTTTTAATGCTATATACCTGTTTACATCCATAAATTGATTTAACTAAACCTAAAAGTGTATACCTTAGATAAATTTTTGATAAAGATTGTACGCAATTGCCTGTTGCCCAGCATACATCCAGAAACCTGTATTTCAACAATTAAATCCTGTTAAGAAATAAATATGTTGTAATATTATTTCATTTGTTCTTTCATTGGATTAAAGTACATGCATCTCGTCAGATCTTGGTAAGTGAATTAAATTTTGGGACAAGTGAAAAGATTGATGGGACAAGTGAATTTTATGAAAACCACTTCTCCTGGACAAGTAATGAAATTTTGTTTCTCCTTAGCCCTGTCTTTATGCATAAATGAAGATGTTTCAGTATTAGTAATTGTTCTAAGATTATGGACTTCAGCCTGCCGAACTCATAGGCACATACTCATGAATGCAAAATTTGGGCCTGTGTCATTTTCAGGCGGGCACTTTTGATACATGGGTTCCTTCTCTCTTACTCTCTCAAATCAGGGTTTCATTCCAATTTTTGGATCAAATACCTATTGAATTCTCAGCACATGAAATGCATGGTCCATTATTTTTCATCACCGTTCTATATATTAATGAGATAATGAAAGTTACTGCAATGAATATTAAAACAAAATACATTTGCATAGTATGTATGTCATGCTATACATGTATGTGTTTGTCTTTACTGGTATCATTATGTCAAATTGCAGTTCATATATTTTTTATCCTGATGATTCTTTGTTTTCAGTGTCTGTCTAAGTACAGGTTTGAAGTACAACATGGAGTTTTTACTTTTCTGTGAGTATTATTGAACAACTGAATAATATCCAAAAAGTCTATATCCTGATCAGATTAATATTGACTTGATTTGTCATGTTCATTTGATTAAATACACTTAGGCAATAAATACCATCTTAAGGTGTAAGTTAGTATATCAAATTGTCTTAACTCATTTGTGCAAGGTGAGATATAGTTTTCTTGACCGCAGTGTTGTCGACAGTGTTGAAGTCTTGTGTTAAAGTCAGTGAAAGTCACATATCTTATGCATAAGTTGCTGCATTCACGCAAACATTTGTGATAATATTATGTTGGATCTTAAATGTATGCTGTGATGTACTAGGACTTCCTGGCTTGTCTGTCTCACCTGCTTAAGCAGAAAGCTTATTTCATCATTGTGAACTTTGTTAAAGTTTTTTTCAAAGTCATGTATCATTTACATTTGATTAAGCTAAAAATTTAGGATAACGTTACTAAGGGTCTTAAGTATATAATAGTTCTTTTTGTGCTTGTCTGTTTAAACACAAAGCTTGAGTCAGAATTGTGGACTATTTGGAATATAATTGTGAACTATTTGAAAGTTTTGTGTCTAATTTTTTTTTAAGTCAGAAATTATTCGATATTTGACTCAACTGAGACTTTGGAGTAATATTGCCATAGGTAAAAAATTTGTACACATATGCTAGGAGTTATATTTTTTTACTGTCTCGCCTGCTCAAGGGTAAAGCGTGTTTCGTCATAAGCAGTGTTAAAGTTTTATGTTAAAGTGTTTTAAGTTCCCATATCTTCAAAATCAGTTGCATTATTCAACTGAAATGATGGGATAGTATTACCATAGGTCTAAAGTTAAATGCACTCATATGCAAGGAGTTCCTGTCTTTCCTACTTGAAAGCAGAATTTTTTAAAAAATTTATATTCAGCAAATGTTAAAGTTTTCTGTGAAAGTTTATAAAAATCAGATGCATGTGTTATACTGACAAGCCTTCAGGTGTAGGTGAGACACTGGGTTATGTGAAACACTTGTTTTCTTATTTTTTTTAATGTTTTATCACACAAAGAAAATAGAAGTTAGATTTTCATGTAAGTATTTATAGGATTCTTATTTTTTTCATATTGATACAAATTGAACTCTTAAATGCAACATTTAGCATTTGCTCATTGCATAGGGCCTAATACATTAACTCAGTAAATTGTGTTCACTGCAAAGAACCTAATACAGGGGTTGGCAACTTATTTAGCATAGCATGCCACTTTTTTCTAGATTAATTACAAAATGAACAAACGCATTATACCAGTAAGAGAGTAACACTGTTAAAATTGAGATTTTTGCTGCCCTTCGCATGCCACACAAAACCTCTTGACGTGCCACAGGTTGCCAACCCCTGACCTAATACATCATCACAGAACTGGGTTTACTGCTTAGTACATAATGCATTATAACACTATGAATTTGGTTCAGTGCATATTACCTAATATATTATCCCAATGAATTGGGTTTATTGTATTGTACATAATACATTTTTATCACAGAGTGAACTGGGCTCACTGCATAGTTACTGATAAATTATTGCAGAATAAATTTGGCTTACTGCTTAGTATATGATACATTATCACACAATACATTGGGCTTACTGCTTAGTACATGATACATTATCACAAAATACATTGGGCTTACTGCTTGCTATGTGATAGTATTATCACAGAATACATTGGCTTACTGCTTAGTACATGATACTTTATCACAATACATTGGGCTTACTGCTTGATATATGATATTATTATCACAGAATACATTGGCTTACTGCTTAGTACATGATACTTTATCACAATACATTGGGCTTACTGCTTGATATATGATATTATTATCACAGAATACATTGGCTTACTGCTTAGTACATGATACATTATAATAATAATAATAATAATAATGAGGACTTTCTATTGTGCCTAATCTTTAGAAGCTATAAGCGCTTTACAACATTAGACAACACCTATAAGATAAAAAACATATAATAATATTATTACAAAAACAAACACCATGAAATTAGAAAAACATTAAAAAATAAAAAACATGCTGAGAATATTTCAGGTAGGAAACATTATTAGGTCTTTATGTTTGTTCTTGCAGTCGAAATAAGTCAGTTTTGAGAGCCCTCTTGAATGTAATCACTGTGTCTTTGTGTCTAAGTTCGGTGGGCAATTCATTCCACGTTGCTGGGCCCTGGTATGCAAAAGAACACTGTCCATGTGACTTTGTTTTCATAGTGGGAATAATGAGTATACGATTGTCAGAAGAGGAACGTAAGTATCTTGCTGGTGTGTACACATGGGTGAGGTCAGATAGGTATGTTGGACTAGAGTCCGACAGTGAAACTTAGCACAGAGAACAAATTTTGTGTTTGATTCTGGATCGAATGGATAGCCAGTGTAGGGTACACAGCAGCGGGGAGGTGTGCTCTGATCGTGGTACTCTGAGTATGATCCGAGCAGCTGTGTTTTGAACTTTTTGAAGTTTCTGGAGTAGATATTGAGATGAACCAGACAGAATTGAGTTACAATAGTCCAGTCTTGAAAGTACTAATGAACACACAAGTGTTTTAGTGGCATCAACTGAAAGATATTTGCGAATTGAGCTGATGCGTCTCAGCTCAAGATATATGCAGCCTTGCATATGTTCATGACATGTTGGTGCAATGTGAGAGTACTGTCCAGAGTAACACTTAGGTTTCATACTGATTGTGTGAATTTAATGTTGGCGTTGCTGATATTTATTGTTTGAGGTAAAGGATGTGAATGAGAAAGTCTTTGTGTTGTGATCAGAATGACCTCAGTTTTATCATCATTCATCTGCAGCTTGTTACAAGTCATGATCCAGGGATCGTCCTGGGCTTCGCCAATGTTGCAAATTGCGATTTTTTTTTCTTATTGGCGACAAAAATAGGCCATCTGGCGATTTTTTTGGCGACATACTTTTTGGTTATTTAATTTGTACATACAATCATGGATTTGGACTGGATAAATTAAAAGGCAGAGCGAAAGGAAGCCACAAACTTGACTAAGCAATGCATTGGAATCAATCTGTTACACAAATGATCCTTTGTTCTTACTGACCACCCCATCTTTACAGTGCATTGTTACATCATTATCTGCTTATGCTGACATCTGGGCTGAGTACTGTATGCTGCGATACAGTCAATCATGCTACCGCACTATACCTACAACTGACCGACTTCTGAAGACGCGAATAGAACAGATACAATTAATTGTATGGCTAATCCTTCTGTGTTTTTTTTTTATACATATACCAATACAATAGTTTTGCTGAACCTTCATAGAAAACTGATAACCTTTGAAGTACTGACTACTGTGTATAAATACAAAGCAAATGGAAAAAATCTCAATCACAATTACATCTGTCGCCAGTACAGCATTTTACTCATTGATCTTTTCCTTTTGCCATCAGTCCCGTGTTACGGCTGCAGAGACTTAAACTCCGCAACAAGAAATAGCACCAAAAAAAGCAGTTTTGCATAATTAATAATTATTTATTTCTCAAAATACAGGAGTGAAAGAATCCCTAAATTGGGTGTGAATTTATGCTTATATATACGGTTCAATATTGCCAGGTGTTGACTCGTGTCAGTTTCATTCGTGGGAATGAAGATCCTATTTTTCCTGTCGAGAAAATTTATACAGCATTCAGTGATCATTCTTGGGATTTAGGAAGCAATTCGCTACAAGCTTTGTGAAGCTAGCCATAAAAGGGTGGGGGGGAGGGGCTGCTGAGAGACTACTGGTGTCACCTGTCAGCACTGAGGACTGTGAACGTGGATTCAGTAAGATGAACCTCATAAAAACTGACATCAGAAATAAGCCCTGCATCTCATCTCTCGAGAATTTAATGAGAATCAGCATGTACAGATGTGAAAAATTAGACTTTGAAACTGCATTCAACAAGTGGGCAGCCCTAAAATCGCGACGGATCTTCATGTAACACTTTGTAACATTTTGTTAATGCTTGTTGTAATTAAAGTATTAACTAATCCATCTTTTGTAATTTTCATTGCCTGTTACGTTAATAGACTAAATTAACACTTGGAAAACTGTACACTACTTTTTTTGGCGACACTTTTTGAAAATTGGCGACAAAATATTGAGGTTGGCGATTTTTTGGGCGACAGCTTTTTAAAAGCCAGGACCATCCCAGAGTCATCCATGATTTCACATCAGAAATGCACCTCTGTACACCTTGGATGGTAGCATCAACTTCAGTTGGGTGGCTATATTTGTATATTTGGGTGTCATCAGCGTACAGTTGGTGAAACACTGGATGATGATCTATGACACTTGAGAGCGACTGAGTGTACAGAATGAAGAGAACAGGTCCAAGAACAGACCCCTGTAGAACAACACAACATAGATCAATTGGACTGGAGTGTATTCCATTTGCAGATACAATTTGTGTCCTGTTGACCAAGTAGGACTTGAACCACATTAAGGCTGTATCATGAATGCCAAATACATGCTGGAGACAGTGAAGTAATATATCATGGTCTATTGTGTCAAATGCTGCAGACAAATCAAGGAGGGTGAGGACTGTAATTTTTCCGCTATCCAATGCAGAGAGAATGTCATTAACTTCTTTTAGAAGAGTAGTTTCAGTACTGTGGCAAGGGCGATATGCAGATTGTACATTACTAAAAAGAGATTTAGATGAGATACAAGCTGGGATAGAACAACCTTTTCTAAGATTTTTGATATGAATGGGAGATTAGAAACTGGGCGGTAGTTCTTTAAATTGTTATGGGCTAGTGTTGGTTTCTTCAGCAGAGGCTTTACAATGGCAGTTTTGAAAAATGATGGGAATTCCCTGGATGAGAGAGAGGTATTAATAACATCAGTTAGTGAAGGCAATACTGGATCTAAGCACTCAAGCAGCAGTGATATTGGAATTGGATCAAGTTCACATGACTTTGGTGCACTCTTCATCAGGATGGTACGTACAAAATCCATAGAGACAGGTTCAAATGCTGCTAATGGTTGCCGCTCAAATTCTGTTGCCCAACTGTATGGTGACGACGAGTCAGTTGAAATTGTGGTGTCAAGGTTATCTCTAATGGTTTGCACTTTGTCATGGAAGAAATTTGCAAACATGTCTGGAAGGTCGACTGGAGAGAAGGTAGTTGGAAGTGGTGTTGATTTGTTCCTTGACATTAGCTTGTTAGTATCTGATGCATTATCACTGATTTACTAGATAGTACCTGATACATTATCACAAAATTGGTCACATTTTCACAAAGTATATTACCAAACAGAAAGTTTGTTTTATTCAGAGTAGTGACATCCTTTTTGCTTTTTTAATATGCACATGAAGATTAAGGTGGCCATGTTTATAATATTGTCATAACAATATGGCAGGCATATAGTACAATATTTCTTCTTTTGATGATTAATATGTAATTTGATTATTTCCTTTGTAGGGGGTCCCTGGTCAGCATTTGAAAATAAGTGGCATTTGAAGGATGAGTATAAAGATAAGAATATGCATAGAAGAAAACAGCTATCAGAAAGGTACTAAAACATCATTGACTATGCATGGCATTACTTGAATGTGCACTTGTTGATTTGAAATTTATCAAGAATTCAAATATTATCAAAATCACCTTGTGTTAGTAACTGTATTTTTAGACGATAGCATAAGGTTCTCCTTGAATATGTTCCCAGATTACATTAATATTTGCAGAAACACAGCTATCTCTCGATTCCAGCAATTGTGAAAAAGACAACACTTCCACTTTTACTGTGTAATGCATAGACAAAGGGAAGAAACTCCTACCCATTACCTCCCTGACTATGAGCACGATGCTGTGGTTCTTTACCTGGTTTTAGCTTTCACTAGATGCAATTAATATTGTATCCTGTGCTTCTCAGATCCAAATAATATCCACAAAGTTTTTAATCATCTTTTGGTGAAGTTGGTATAGGATTGATTATAAGGGTATTGAGAATATGTTGCAGTTATTACTTCTTGAACTTGTTAATATTTATGTGGATGCTTTTAACAGCTGTGGACTTCATATTTTTTCAGACCTAGTGCTCCAACAGTGTTGTGGGTGCCCATTGTTGTATATTTTTGCACAAGCTGCCTTATAATTCTCACCTTTTAAGAGGCAAGTCTTGGTTTTTGCATATGTGTATACTTTCAGGTTGTTAGTTTCTGAATGTTTGGTCATATTTATCTTCATGGGAAAGTGATACTTGTTGATGACCAGGTGCATTAAATGCAGGAGATGCAAAGCCATAGTGCAAACACATGATACCTGCCTAGCGTGTTCCAAATGTCCTTCAGTTACAACATGCAGTATTTGTGCATTGTTGTTGGAAGGTGCCTGGTGTACCATGCTGAGAAGGAGTGTAAAAAACATAGATGCGTCAAGTCCAGAGTGATGGAATATGATATGCAGAGTTTACATCCTAAAGCATTATCACTGGTGCCAGCTAAGTTGGGGATATAGTGGTTACCCTTGAAAGTGATGTTAACAATGCCATCTGCAACCATTCCATTGGGACAACTTGAGAGAGAAGAACAAAGGGTTGTGTCGTTGCCAGCCCTGCTTTCTTCACAGCCATTGATGGAGTTATGAACAAGACTACTAGTGAAAGCGGCAATGACACAGTTGATAATTTCAGGTAAATTTGATCCCATCATATTTCACAATTTTCTAATGATGGCTTGGAGTTTTCAGGAGACTGTCCTTCCTTTATTATACAGCCCAGTGGGTGTCTACTGCATATATGAGCAAGGCCTAAGGGCCTGTAAGTCAACACACATGGAGTATATTTCAGATTTAGATGATACATTTTGACAGCCATTCAGGCCATACACTACCATTCTGGCTGCTGATTGGATGGCCATGCAGATTCATGGCGGGTCATGAATCTGTCAATTCATCAAGTTGTGCTGTATGCCTGCTGACCACGCCATGATTCATTGAGTTATTTGGGGATCTGGCTAGACAACCCATCCATTTCACTGCATCTACCAGTCAGGCAACAACTGACCAGCTGATAACTATGCTATTAGTCTAGTCATTAAATGAACCAAAGGCGCAGCACACCATCCAGCCATCTGTCCAGCTAACTTCCTGGAAATACAAGACAACCTGCATTCATGCCCAGCCACTGATGCAATTCTTGATGACATACCCATTGGGGAGGTATAAGGACTTACACAGTGATGTTGACATTGCCATGTCCCTGCCCCTGGGAAAGTTCTACACTGATGTAGACACAATGCCTGAGGAGAACAACCCCAGCTGTGAATCAGGCGGTAACCTTGAAGACTTACCATGCTCTGATTTTACAGTGGAGTAGATGGAGTTTAGCTGCAAGGTTCAAAGCAGTTGTGGAGGAGACCTGTTGGGTTTTGCTAATTCTGAGTGACTGGCCCTGCCAGTGATAATCCAAGCCTATAAAGCCAGGGCCTTGGTAGACTTGGGCCATCTTTCTGTCTCCTGCCTTCATCAGCAAAGATGAAGGAAATTTGTGACTGCCTGGCACAAAATATGGGATCTTTGCAACTCCAAGGCTTTCTTTTTGGAAAGCCAGTTACCAGCATCTTTTTCATCATGGTGGTACCATTCCCACTCATAAAACATTTAGCACTGAGCTGCCATCCTTGTATAATAATATTGCAGGAGTGATTATATCCAAACCCACTGTTCTGTAAGGTGGATAAGAATGTCCTACATGCCATGTCCAAATTAGTACAGAACATGGGCATGACTTTGATCTGGTTTCTCTATCAGTTTTTTTGACTGGGTGAAAACAAGAGGTAGCGACCATGCTTGGGAGTCCATGGCATGGATTGCCAATGTTATTAACAGAGCAGCACACTATATAATGTGGTTAGAGCATCCGCCTTAGATGCGGGAGGTTGTGTCCTTGAACCCCGGCCTAGCCATACAAATGGTACTAACAGATCCCTCGCTTGGCACTTGGCATTAAGAGGTTAATGTTGGGACTGGTTGGCCTGGTGTCTGTATAATGTGACTGGTTGGAATATCATGCTACATGTCTGTGGCATGATGCCCCAGTGCTAGACATCACTATAAACTGCCACACTGCAGACATCATAGCGATATGCCTGATTTTAAAAATAAAAGCTATATTAAAAATCCAAATCAAACACACACACACATACACACACTATATATAATAACAAATGCCTTGACAGCTTCAGCAACTCTTGATATGGTAAGACAAGACACATGTCTGTGCTAAAAACCCATCTCTCCTTAGCTCTCCAATTGGCACCCATTGGCATACCTTTGCTGTTTGGCAGGATAATAGGGAGTTGAGGAAGCAAGCAGCCTTCACCAGCTTTCAGACTGATCTAGTCTCAACTGCCAAGGAGAGATGCATCCTAGTTTGGGACTCTCTGTGCTGATGTGCACAAAAGAATAACCAACTGCCTAGATATCATCTGCCCAGGTAACTCGTGAACCCACTTGTCACACAGGTTGGGAATGGATCACATTTTTTTAAACTAGAAAATACCCCCAAAAGTAACCCCTATTTGTTGAATTTAAAGAAGAAAATCGCAGTCAAAATTGGTAATAGTATCTACCTTTATATATTGCTTGTTTTATTATTAAAAGCTGTTGTTAGTACCTGGAAATTTGAATAAAAATCAAATTATCATCTTGTAATAACAAGTCATATGCTTCGTTAAATTTTCTTTCCATTTTTAG
This sequence comes from Sinohyriopsis cumingii, assembly GCA_028554795.2. NCBI lineage: Eukaryota > Metazoa > Mollusca > Bivalvia > Unionida > Unionidae > Sinohyriopsis > Sinohyriopsis cumingii. The sequence goes on along the minus strand of CM068840.1, from coordinate 102,682,333 downwards.
TACACTATAAATAAAAATATTCAATGAAAATTTCACTAATGCCTGGCAACACTTTAATAAAATAATACAAAATAAATAAGTTTTGTAAAGCGAAATTCATGTCTAATATACCCTCTTGTATTCAAAAATGTCAATCTACCATCACAGCTTTGTCCACAATCATTTCTGTGAGAACCTAGTTTAGTGCCAACCATGTTTTGGTCTCCAGCTTGCAGAAGTATTCATTGTTTTGATGCACTTAATTAAATACAGACCAGCTTTGTATTATCATGATAATTGCATCGTTTGTATCAAATCAAGTAAAGGAAAGGAAAAAAACGTTAACAGATATCTCAATCCAGCAATGTCAGGTCAACTCGTTTCAGTTGATTAATCATACACTAACATAAATATTATTATGTAAATAATTTAACTACCTTAAATTAGCCTACTTATTAAAAAAAATGTGAGTTCAGAGTTTGTAGTGAACTTAAAATTCCTGAATAGCAATTCAGTAAGTTAAAAGTAAGCAACTGCGTTAGAAAATGCTACTTATTGACAGTTATTCCCAACGTAGTTATAAAATGAGTATTCAGTCACTGAATAGCCCCATGTACCCCCTGGGTTTTCTTGATGTCCATCAGTGATGGCAACCCCTACTTAGTATTTTGAGGGTCCTTCAGTAATTCGTTCCCATGCTTACAGTGCATTCTCTGTTTTTTGGACCCTGTTGTGCACAGTTTATAAAGGGAGAGATATATAATGGTCCAAATCAGACATATCCCTGACAGGCTAAATTTTCTGGCCAATTTATTATCAAGAAGGGGCCAGACCCTTCATACAGAATGGTCCATTCATGTGCCAATCTTTCAGAGGATTTGCACACTGTGGGGGTGTCCCTGACCCAGAACCCTGGACCATAGATTCACCTTCACTTGGTGCCTGACAGTGCCTCATACGGTGAAGGAAGATATTACCACACAAGCTGTTGTATCATGACTTAAGTGTACATTCAGTGTACTTAAGAGATCTGGGATGTATCATGACTTAAGTGTACATTCAGTGTACTTGAGAGATCTAGGATGTATCATGACTTAAGTGTACATTTGGTGTACTTAAGAGATCAGGGATGCATCATGACTTTAGTGTACATTCGGTGTACTTAAGAGATCTGGGATGCATCATGACTTTAGTGTACATTCGGTGTACTTAAGAGATCTGGGATGCATCATGAACATCAGAGCCTAATGTGCAAATAGAACATTGCAATCTGAGATATAATAGAAGACATTGGCTGGCAGGCACAGTCAGTTACAGAATGGTGCTTTTGCTGGATTTGTCTGGAATCTTTACTCAGTAAGGAGAGTCCTTTGAGTCTGTATGTGTGTGATTTGGATTATTAATGTAGCTTTAACAATATTCCAGTTATATCATTACAATGTCTGCAGTATGGCAGTTTATGGTGATGTTTAGCAATGGGGCCTCAAAGGGTAACCATGATAGGGGTAGGGTGCTCTGCACTATTCTTCTAACAATAATGTGACTAGGGAAAATATGCTACTTAAGTATGTTGTTCAGGAATACTTGCCTGATTACATTTAATATTAAACCACTTACAACCAGCCCACAAATGTGAGCATCCTTGTAGATGTATCGTTCAAGCTAAAACTAAGTAAACAATTATAGACACCTAGTGGTGGTCAGGGAGGTAATGGGTAGGAGTTTCTTCCCTTTGTCTATATGTATGATAGACATTAAAGATTAAACTTTAATCTTTTATACAGTTCCTGGATTTGAGAGTTAGTGGAGCTTCTTCCAAATGATAATGTGATCAGGTAAGTATTCTCAGAGAATTTACTTAAAATTTGCTGTTTCCCAGACTGGATGATCTGGCTGGATTTTGGTGGCAAGATCATTGTTCTACATTAGTGGGTGCTGCAAAAAAAACATGTTCACATACAGTTAACTTTGGGAAGCTTTAATGCCTCATTACCAATAGTATACCCCTTGTCTGTACATCCATTTGTCAAGTGAACTTCTGTGTTTAGGTCTTGTTCTCAGGTACCAGGATGGACATTCATTTTTCGTGCACACATTTATTATTTCATGTTTTAAAATGAAGTACCCAAGTATATGAATTATGCAGATAATTACAGCTTTGGTCAGTGCTGGACACATTTACATAATGGGTATGCTCTTTTCAGGCAGTTGTGACATGGCTGTAACAGTAATTTTGGGCCATGGAAAAATGCAGTTTGGATACTGTGTTGGAAAGAGAACAATTCTTGAAAATTTTAGAAAGTTTCTTATTGCATTTTATTGTCTCAGATTCCCATTTTAATGCTGGTGAATTACTCAGTTTCCAAAAGTAAAACCACTATTATTGTTCTCTAAAATGCTTGACTCCTATAAAATTGCTCTAGTGGTCGAGTGGTTAGACCATTCGCTCGGTAATGGGAGGTTGTTGGTTCGATCCCCGGCTGAGTCATACCAAAGACTTATAAAAATGGTACTGACAACTGCCTCACTTGGTGCTCAGCATTAAGAGGTTAGTGTTAGGACTGGTCTGCCTGGTGTCAGGATAATGTGACTGGGTGGGACATCACGCTATATGTCTGCGGCATGATGCCCCAGTGCTAGACATCACTATAAACTGCCACACTGCAGATATCGTAGCGATATGACTGAAAAATTGTTAAAGCTACATTAAAAATCCAAGTCACACAGGTCACACACACATGACTCCTATAGTCTTACAAATAATTTGTCAAGATGGACTCATTAGCACTTGACGAGTGGATGTTAGTCACATAGTCATAAAATGCATTTAACTTTTGACCAGCGGATCTTAGTCACATAGTCCTACAAAACAATTAGCTCTTGACCAGTGGATTTTGGTCATATAGTCCTAAAACACAATTAGCTCTTGACCAGTGGATCTCAGCCACATAGTCCTAAAACACAATTAGCTCTTGACCAGTGGAGTTTGGTCACATAGTCCTAAAACACAATTAGCTCTTGACCAGTGGATCTCAGCCACAGTCCTAAAACACAATTAGCTCTTGACCAGTGGATTTTGGTCACATAGTCCTACAACACAATTAGCTTTTGACCAGTGGATTTTGGTCACATAGTCCTACAACACAATTAGCTCCTGACCAGTGGATCTTAGTCACATAGTCCTAAAACACAATTAGCTCTTGACCAGCAGAGGTTAGTCATTGTAAAACACAAACTATTGAACTTTTGAGCAGCAGATGTTAGCCACAGTCATATAACACAATTAGCTCTTGACCAGCAGATCTTAGTCACTTAGTTGTAAAACTTGTACTTATTATCATTTGAGCAGCACTTGTTAGTCACATAGTAATAAAACATGATTATCTCTTGATCAATCAGTCATAAAACAAGTAATATATTGATCTTCATGTAAAAAGTATATTGTTGAATTTCGATTTATGGCTTCTGGTTGTTTCAGGTGATTAGTTGCAGATTTGTTGCAATCAGTTTTAACAGGAATTGTGATTAGTTCTGATATGACATAAAAAATATATTTCACATTTTGTTTCTTTTCAGGCTAGCTCAGAAAATTCTATGGCTTGGATTAGCAAATCTCGCTCTCAGCCCACTGATATTTTTGTGGCAGATATTGTACTTCTTTTTCCGATATGCTGAGGTAATACTCAAAGATCATTACATTTATGTTATCTCTAATCCTTTTCCAGTGAACTATTTTGATTCTTTTTTAAAATGGATGAAATGTTGTAATTGTGGCTTTATTTTATTTGTAATTGTTTATATGAACCATAAAAACATTAGATTATAAATTTATATACCAAAGCTTACAAAAAAATAAGTGTAACACCATGAGTGCTGGATTGTGGATTTTCAAAAAAAAATTGTCTTTTGTCTCCAAAATCTTGACCCCTGTGGGGTGCACTCTTTATTTTTTTTTGGGACAAATTATTTAATCCCCTTGGTGCATGTCTGTTATAAAATTATGTGAAACATAATTCGGAAACTTGTAAATGCCAACTTTGAAAGCATGGATGAATATGAATGACTATAGGAGTGGCCTGTTTATTACCTTATCCTTTTTAGGAAGTATTGAATGACAGTAGGAGTGGCCTGTTTATTACCTTATCCATCTTAGGTAGTATTGAATGATGATGGGGGTGGCCTGTTTTTGACTTTATCCTTTTTAGAAAGTATTTTAATCAACTGATGCTATAGAACTCCTAGTAGCTATAAACATCAGCATGTTGTTTTCCTGTGAGAGTTTGTGATAATTTATTAAAAAACTGGTACCCTGAAATTTTAGCAAAAAGTCAAATTTGAATAGACACAAAAACAAAAAACCAGTCAGTTGCTAAAATTCTTTAGTAGAGGTTTATGCAAAATTCATGAATACTCAACAGTTTCTTGAGCACTTGATAAGATTTCTGCTGCACTATTGTAACTGTCCACCAAGAATGATGGTCAAAGTGCAGATGACAAAATAGGTTATATGATGGCAGAATCTTTGAAACAGATTTGACTTTTTGATGTTTTAAAAAATAATATAACTGAGTAAATTAAACCAAAATAATATTTTTCCACAAAAAATGTTATTATTGATCAATCAAGTACAAAACCCAGTTCTAGTTCACAACATTGACCTAGTGCAGAATCTGACAAAATAGACCAATCAGAACCCAATACTACCAGAAAGTATCGTAGATAAAATTTCCTTGGTTTAAAGCAAATTTACATTTTAAGATCTTTCTATACATTTTTTTTGTTTTTGTGAAATTTTGTCAGTTCCCAGGATTTGGGATTCAAGGTACAACACTGAAAAAAGTGCACTAAAATAGACTTCTTTTTATTAAAGCAAGATATAATATTTTCAATACTGAAATTTATATTTGTAGTTAATGTTATTGTTAATGCTAGTGAGTTCAGTAGCATCTAAATGATCAAACCTTAATAATTTATTGTCATTACCATTTTATGTAAATATGTTCATAATAATAATTAACGAAAGTTGATTGCATATCTTATCCTCTTGGTCCACCACCACCACCACCACCATCCTAGTGTCCACTCATTATTTCCATTCATAACAGTTCAAGTTTGTTAACTTGCTTCCCCCACACACCCACAAGCAAAACAGCAATGGACTGACAAAGTTTTTGCCATGTTCATTTTATGCCATATAATTGAAAGCTTTTATGACTTCAGCATTATTTACTGTCATTCCAGTTAGTGAAAAATAAACCAGCAATTCTCGGAGCAAGAAGATGGTAAGATTCACATTTAAAACAATACTTAAAGGTCAAATATGTAGAAAATATATTAAAAAAATGTAAATTTTTCCTGCTTTTTGTAGGATATTATGTGTTGACTAAAAATCTGATTCCCTGGTAAAAAAAATTCTCCAATCAAAATCCTGTAATTGTTTAAAAAATTTAATGAAGAGTTCCAAAACTACCAATTGAATTTCCTCCCTTCTCTGGGCACAGCTGGCTGTTATGTGTGACATTATTGTAGAACAAGCCAACCAGCCAGTAATATAGAAGTATATAGATTGCATGGCTCTGCAGTATATAGCCACAAATTGTGATAAAAACAAAAGAAAGGGTTGTTTTCCTTTTTCTTCCATTTCTAAATGAAGAGAGGTGAATGAAATGGCAATTTTCCTAACAAAATGTCAAACCTGGAAATATGTTGAATAGCTTTCTGTGTAGGCTATACTGCTTAATTAAAAAAAATATATTTGTTGCATTTTTTAAATCATGATACAAGTGATCATACCATCACAAATGATAATTAAAAGTTGAAAAAAGATTTGGATATTAATTTTGTAATCATGAGGGGGAAATTGGAGTGTACGTTAGCAAGATAGAGAGAGAAGACAAGTAGAAACAAGTTATCTCTTTAATAGGGGTAGAGAAATTTGACCCACATACTCATATTGTTATTAAGTGTTTGCCTTATGGATTTATGATGGAGAAATAAGAGTAGCAAATATCAAATAGAACATGGAAAAATATTATCTCAGAAAATAACTTTTAGCAAACAATATGGACATGATTTTTCTATTTCCTTTGTAATACATGTATAGAAGTTAGAAAATATGCTGAAACTGTTTTACTGTATTTAAATGTATAGTATTTTCCAGATTTATGCCATTAATTGTCATAATTTGTTTTCTTTTTTTCTGATCCGTTTTAATTTCCAAAATTTCACCAGGATTACCATTTATTTCATGGCCTGTCACAAATTCTCTTCATATTAGCACTTTCACACACATAACAATGGCAGGTAAGAGCTGCATCAACTTTTGTGAGGGCAATACTTTTAAAATGTAGTTATTTGTAAACATTGTAATAGAAATTCATATTTGAAAATGGGGTTTTCAAGTAAGGAAGAAATAAAAAGTTTAAGCAGATATCTTAGTCCATATTTGACCTGTAAGTATTTTTGTAACATTTTCATTATTCTGCTGTGTGTGTGTGTCTATTTGAAAACCTGTTTTGATATCATTTGATTTATATGAGGAGTAAGTTCATGTAAACATTTGTTGACTGACAAGAACTGCTTTTGTACAGTTGAGCATCCGCTAAGAAGTATGTTTTTGTGCCACACCATCATTATGGTTCGGGCTGCATGGTGTTGCCATTGTGAGTCCACTCATCTGGTCAAGTTGTGATTTTGAGTGACTGAGGTGGGCCAGTCATATTTGTAGACTATGTTTGTGAGAAATGAGATATAGTACATACCTTTCCAGCAGCAGTGGCAGCAGCAACAGTTTATTGAGGTTTGGGTTCAAGATTTAATTGGCAGATATTTTCTAAACGCTTTCATAGGTTCTTATCTTACCTGGCATTAAGCATTTTGATGCTAAGACAATTCATTTGCAGTATAGTCATTCTCTCCTTTGACCTTGAGGTCAATGTCACGGTCATAGAAAATATGCATTGAGGTTTTGATTCAGGTTTTTTCATTGGCTTGTATTTCCTGAACCCCTTGAAGGATTTTGTTCATACTTGGGATGAGCCATTATGAAGCTAAAACAATTGATTTGATGATGTATATGTTCACCCCTTTCACTTTGGGGTCAAGGTCAGTGTCATAGAAAATGTACAATAATGTTTTGGTTCTGGTTTATTCATTTTAAACCTCTGATGGTTTTCTTTTGTATTTGGAATGAATCATTATGAAGCTAAGACAATTCATTTGGTGACATGCATGCATGCCCCTTTGACTTTAGGAACAAAGTCACAGTCAGAGAACAGTTATGCATAGGTTTTGGTGGTGTGTTTTCATTTGCTAATGTTTTCTTAACCCTTTCATAGATTTTGATCATTATCAAACATAAGACAATTCATTCAGTGACAATCTTGCTTGTCCCAATTCCTTATATATCTTAAACTTCTTGATGGATTTTGTTCATAATTGGGATGAGTCATTATGAAGTTAGGAAAATTCATTCTGTGAGATGCATGTGCAATGTTTTGACCTTAATGTCATGATCACTTTTTACAGCCACGTCATTCTTGCTTTGGTGAAGACATTCAATTGGCTAATGTAATGGACTTGTAAAAGTTATATGAAAACTATTTCTTTATAGTTTAGATGGTATTTTGTACCAATTAATAAGTAAACATTGTAATTTACAAAATTTTGCTAAACTGTTGTGTTCAAGCTTTGTCCTAATTTCCCAGCACCAGAACTGCGTGGGTTTGAGTCTCAGGCTCAGCCAATGTGGGTACATGAGAAAGCTATCCAGTAGCTCCTGTGGGTCATTGGTTCTTTCTGAGGTTTTCATGGGCTCTTTCTCAACTATGTTTACTGGCTGTCATATATAGCCTAACTTGTACTAAGAAAATGGCATTAAACCCCATAACAACAACAACCAACACCACAACATTATAATGCATGGTATATAATAGAATACAATGTTAGATGTGCATATTTGTGAATATTTAGTTTATATTCTTGACATTATTACATTATATTTTCAATTTTTGCTCAGATGTTTTCTTGTTTAATTGCAGGAGTAACTATGCAAGGCAATACCTGCGACATTACAATGAGCTTGATCATGAGTTTGATGCCAGGTCAGATAAAGCTGGAATCGATTTAGTCATTGTTTGAATATATAGTCATTACTTAAAATTCATCATCAAAAATGAAAAAGTTTTAGCTGAAGAGGGAGGGGTTACACCATTGTGTAGCTAGTAGATCTAATATTACAAGGAAACCATGTCTTTATATTTCAAAAAAAATGCATCAGTGAATGGGGTGGGGTTTTTGTAAACAAAGGGAGGCAACTAAAAATATTTAAACGGGTTACCCCTAATAGTATTTCCTTTGGACATTGTTAGATTCATGGGAATAGTTCAAACAGTAGTAGAAAAGCATTTAAAAGATCACATTAATTTCTCACCTTATGTTTCAAATATCAGTATAAATTACTGACATAAAAAGAATGGAAAAATTGTCAAAAATACAAAGATTATTTTGAGCAATTAATTTATGATATTAAAAAGGACCCTGAATAGCACTATCTCAAGAGTTCTTCCATTTTATCTTGTGTAAATTAGGATCACTTCATTACCTCAACCTATGAGTATTCTCAATATTTTGATGTTTGATTTGTGAAGAATATGTTGCAAATGCATTCCTCAGTGCTGCTGAAGTCATGCTGGGGTCATTATCATTACCATGTCATCCCTCAGTTATAGGATAAATTTGAAAAATGTTAGCATTACTCTTCTGTATGGAAGCCTGTACAACAGAGAGCAGTGAAATTGGCAACTATGTTAGTATTGAGCATTTCTATGTTATTTATATTAATGAATTATTAAAAAATAATATGTACTTTTCAAAAGGTCTTCTAGATCCTGTTTGTGGTATCTACCATGAAACTGTGTTTTTATTAGCACATTTTCCTATCACTAGATTGTTTCTAGGAAAACGTTTAAGGAACCATTTGAATAATACAAACCTATGTGGAAAAGGACAGTAAACAGATTGTTTTAAAACTTTCTCAAAAGTATGATAATGGCTAAAATTTAAAGATATTTAAATTTGTCCTGCATCCATGGATGGTTGTCTTTTTCCATAGACTTTGGCTTTTTCTTAGATGCCTTGGAGGGATTTCTGACCTTCCATGTGTATAGCTTAGTGTTCATTTTCTTTTGCCAGCTGTTAGTTTTTATTACTAATAGTTGTAAAATACTTTATGATCTTACTAAAATTAGTAGCAACATTTAGTAATAAATTGATGGTCACATTTATATTTCAAGGGATGCAACTCAAATTGAGGTAACATGTTTATACTGTACCATAGTTGTCTCCCGTGGGTATTAAACTAATTTTTCAAACAACAGAATATTTATTTAAGTGGAGGTCACCATAGTAATAACTCCATTAATGTTTCAGATCTTAATAAAAATTTTCCCAGTGACATGTATAAAAAAGGAAAGCAAAATATTGTAAAGATTATTTAGAGCAGTATATTTTCAGTACCTGTAATATAAAGGACCCTGAATATCTGTTTCTCTTGAGTCATCATCTTCCATCTGACCTATGTAAATCACTTTAACCCTTAAGTATATTTATTACTTTGTTAGTTCTTTTTCTAATAAAGGCATTATTGAAATTAACAGACATTTAGGTTTAGATGCTACCCATCAACATTTGAAATTTTTCTTTTCTGCATCATTTGATGGTTATACATTTCAAGAAATTTTTTAGTTTCATTTGGTGATTATGTGACAGTTTTTGTAAATGTCATGTTCAATTAATTTTTCAGGATGAGTAGAGGCTACAACGCAGCTAGTATGTACGTCAGCATCTTCACATCTCCTTTCCTAACCATCATAGCAAAGTGAGTACAGTCGCCTACAATATAAATTATCTTTATTCCTTCCTTGACTCCTTCCTACATTTACCATCAATAATTTCTTCTTGTTGTGCATTAAAAACTCACATTATGTTAAGAGAACATTCGCTTCCACACAAATCCCATTACCAAGCTAATAAGATGTTAACCATGCCTTTTGGCTTGTTGTAGCAAGTCATCTGCTTGCTGAAACATATGTCAGATGGGATTGGCAGCAAATTTCATCACTTGTCAGTTACTTTTTTCACTTATGATGTCTGGTCAGCATGCTGTCACAAGAGTCTTTGCAAATACCATATATTTTCTTGCTGTATTTTGTGCTATCATCATCGTAGACAAAAAACGTTGCACTTGTCTTGATTGATGCATGCCTTAATGTTCACTGGTACTTGATGTTCATTTCAGTACTGGACCTTGTGAGGTACAGACCCTGAAGCAGGTCATGTGACCAAATCTGCATTTTGTTTGCATTTCACTTTTTTTGTATTGGAAATACTTTCAGAATTAATTTCATTTGCATTCCATTTTATGTTCCATTTGAACTATCATCATTTTACATTCAGGTGTTGCATTGATCATTTCCATCCATGGGTTCTTTCTTGATTTTTTTTTTGCTCTTTTGAAATAAAATGAAAACTAAAGTCAAATTTTTATTTTTTGACAGTATACTTTACTCATGAACCCCTGGAGATTTTTGTCATTTTCACCTGAAATGGGAATAGGAAACTCATTTTGGAGGTGACTTCTGAATACATTAGAACCTGTCTTGAAAGACCACCTCTTTTGCCAAAAAAATAAGGTCTCTCAAGATAGGTAGTCTCTCATAACAGGTCACAGTGCTACATAATCTATAAATTTGTGCATTGAGAAGGTGGTCTCTCAAGACAGGTAGTCTCAACAGGTCACAGTGATACATAATCTATACATTTGTGCATTGAGAAGGTGGTCTCTCAAGACAGGTGGTCTCACATAGCAGTGGTCTTTCAAGCAAGGTTTTATTGTACATCCAAATACATCTGCATTCAAGAGATTTTCTTTTAGCTGGATGCCTGGCTATGTTAAAAACGTTATTTATTAGCAATTTTGCTTGTGCATGTGCAGAAGGCATACATGCCAACCATTACGCTTTTGGCGTAATCATTATGCTTTTTTTCACTAAATTACGCCTTACGTGTAAACGTGTATGGATTACGCTTTTTCGGTAAATCCACCTTCCAAAAAAAAATTGATGGTTGTTTTCTTGTTTTTATTAACATCCCATTAATCCCACAAACCGTATTTTAGAAAAGATGAGTTCAACGTAACTACAATATAAGAGTACGCTTGTCCGTGCACTTTTTTAACAGTATTGTTCTATTTATAGCAACTATCCTATTACCCAGAAACATGCTGGTTCTACTTTCAAAGTTTCGACCTTGTATTCTATTTATAGCAGCTGTATGGTTTAGTGAGGAGAGAACAGACTGGTTTTCTAATTTTTAATCTTTACTCGCAGATTCTTTTGTCTAATTTATATTTAGTACAGAACCAGTCTATAGGTATTTGGCGCTGAAAAGTATAATTTATTTTAGTCGATGCGTGTATGAGAACAAATATATCTCCTTTCAAATAAATTTCACAGATGGATTAGAAAAAGGCCAAGAATAAACAAAACATAAAATAACAGAATCCTCCAAAGATGAGGACACAAAGGAAGCATCACGTGACGTCTATTGCAGGCCATGTGGAAATAATTTTACTATTTGGTGCTAAAAATCATCAGATGTATTCTAGTCGATGTTTGTGTTAGAGCACATATATTTTTTCAAAGAATTTCACAGGGGGATCAGAAAAAGAAAAAAAAAAGAAAAAAAGAATCCTTCAAAGATGAATAACTGAATGGCGTAATACAGCGTTCCATTCTTGGGCACAGGGGCTCGTATCATTGCTTGAAATTGACCTGTCATACATGTACTATATAGTACATGTTTGACAGGTCAGTTTTAAGCAACAATACGAGTCCCTGTATTCTAGGGCAGCATCATGCTCATTGCAGACTGTGCGGAAACGATTTTAATATTGGGCATGGTGGTAAATTTTATGTGGAGAAACACTTGAAAACAAAGAAACACATTGAATTAGCTCGTGTTACGAACTCCAATACTAAGGTAACTTCTTGTCTACAGCAGAACTAAATTGCGGACATGAATGTTGTAAATGCAGAGGTGTTTATTTGAGTTCTTAATAGAAAGATAATGAAGATCTTGCTATTGGTGCTATTGGTGCAGAAGCAAGAGAATTCACAGAACACAATTCTACTCTAGCTTTGAAGGTGTTTTATGATAATGTTGGAGATTATTATGCTACAGCCTATGAATACATGCTCCAGAAATTCCCCTATGGAGATGAAGTGCTTTTAAATGCTTCAGTTGCTGATGTAAATGAGAGACAGTCAAAAAGCTTCAAAAGTGTTAGATTCTTTGTCAAGAGATATCCCTTTCTAATACCATCCTTGCCTACCTTGGATCATCTGGAAGGAGAATTCCTGCAGTATAAAGTTGGGATTCTACCTGACAATATACTTAATGCAGAGTTGATGTGCAGTGGCACCTTATTTTCCAGCTAAAAGACACAATCACTGGAAGATATAAATTTCCTCTTCTTTGTCAGGTTATGAAAGGAATATTGGTTCTTTACCATTCTAATGCTGACTGTGAGCGATTGTTCAGTATTGTTAACAAAAATAAAAGTGAATTCAGATCCAGGCTCAGTAACCCAGTACTGTGCTCTACTGGTGTGCAAAACATTCATGGTCTCAGCTGGTACAAAGTGTTTTAAAATGCAACATGAAAACCTGTTGCTTTCGAAAGCTAAAAGTGCTACATATGAAAACTTGAAGCAGTAAAGGATGTTAAAAGACGAGAGGGGCAAATAAATCATTGTTTATTGAATTTTTAACATGTTATTTGTGGATTCCTCTTTTTCTGCTTGGATTCCTCTCTTTGTCCACTTGGATTACACTTTTTCCTCATCAGGGGTTGGCATGTATGAGAAGGGTAAGAGTTCTTTTTGGGTTCTTTTGCTTATCAGAAATAAAATTGAAATTATTGAGGCTTGTGTACAGGGACCCTGTACCAATTCAAGGCACTCCTTTCAGTGTCAGTTTTGGTCCTGGGATCTTCACAAGAATCATTAACAGTCATGTCACACTTCAGAACTTCCTCTATGTCCACATGTCCATGATATCAAACTACCTAGATGACATTCTCTAAAAGCAGCAGGGGAGCAGTCATTTGTTTTACAGGGCATTGCAATTCCCTGGATTCCCTGTCAACAAGAATAAATCTGACCTCATTCAATCATGGCACTTCATTTAGCTGGGCACGGAGTTCAAAACTTCTTTGAATTGAGTTTTTCTTCCTCAGTAATGTGCATGAAGAACATCTCTGTGGTATATTCTGTCCACTTGGAGAGTAATATTTCAGCCCAGGAATTTCTTTGCTACTTGGACCTTCATTTTGGGCTGATGATCTTCTCATTATGAACCTCATGTACATGAAAGCATTGCAGATTTTCCATCTAATACTGTGGCAGCCAAAACATTGCCCATTAGAACAAATGATCAGAATTTTGGACTAGATTAGGTCCATTCTCAGCAAATTGGAAGATATTTTGTGATTTACAGTCAAAATTCCACTGGATGATAAACTACTGGAAATCACAGTTTGCACAAATGCCAGCATGACTGGCTGGGGTACATATCACCTGCTTTCCTTTCAAGAATTCAGTGTGTTTTGGACCTTCAGGAGTATTCCATGCACGTCAGCCTCCTTAAGATGTAAGCCATAGCATCTGCTATTCAGTTGTGGAAGGAGTCATTATCTGGAACTGGTCTTCTAATTGTTTCAGACAACTTGACTATTATCAGTTATTTCAGAAGGCAAAGAGGAACCAAGTTCCAAGATTTCTGTCTTTTTTTGGGATCTTCTATGATGATGTCATCATCCACTAATCCAGATTCAAGTCCCATGCAGGCTTAGTGTCCTACAGGACTCTGTGTTCAGAAACAATCAAATGATTGGTCCATTTACTCCTTTGTCTTAAGTTGAATCTGGATCTTATGGGTTCAGTCTCTTAAGGAAATAGAATTCCAACCTCCCAACCATTCTTTCATGAAGTGTAGTTCCAAATGCTTGGTCATTTGAGATCTTTCATTGAACTGGAACAGTATATGTACATCCTTCTATCAATCCCTTAGATTCTCATGATCTTGCTAAAAGCAAGGAAATCCAAGTGTAGATGACTCATGAATGCTCCACCAAGATGGAAAAATTATGGATTACCAATCTCCTGAATCCAGCAGCAGAGATTCCACAGTAAATCCTGCCGTCTTCACACCTGCTGAAGCAACATGCATGTTTTACATTCCAACCTGAAATGATGAACCTACACACCTGGCTCATATCAAGCATGCCCATGGACAAAAAAAATTCTGCAGACAAGTGGCAGACAGAATTGTTCAGACAAGATTGCCTATACCTTTGAAAACATATGAAGGAAATGGAGTTTTTTCTCAGTGGTAGAAAACAATAAATAAATTACACCCTAGAAAGACTTGTTGTCATAAATAACTTACTTCTTCCCTTGGCTTTTTGAGGAACATTTCGCTCTTGATCACAATCAAAGGCTGCCATTCCATGACCTCAGACACATTTTGTCATTAAAGAAGGAAGGACATTAGCCAGAACAAAGACCCATGTAACCTTTCAGTCATTTTCTATTTGTCTTGATCATCAGCCTTAGCGCTTTGTCTAAAATGAAACCATCATGGGTTTTGACTTCATTGAATAAGGCATCCTTCAAACTGGAGTCTTGAGCAGTGGTTCCCAACCATTTTTTTGTGCTGCAACCCTAAATTGGACACCAACAGGACATCTTAACCCTCTGACACCTTTCAGCATTAAAAAAGTAACAAGGAATTTTGTTCTGTTGACCCTTCATAACCCTACTAAGGACCCCCAGTGACCTTGATTTGGGATGCAACATAAGGTTAGAAACCACTAGTCTAGAGCCTTGCTGACCCAACTTTCATATAAGACCTGCTTCCTAGTCACTAGAGCCTCAGCAGACAGCCTCAGAGAAATTCATGTCTTATCAGTTGATCCAAACAGTGTACAATTTACCATCCATAGTTTCTATCAAGTTTGCATCTGGCTTCATTGATAAGAATAGGCTCCTGTTTGTTGGAAATCAGTCTTTTGTTTTGAAGGACCTCCTTCCCAAAGGGCATCCACAGGCACCTATTAGGGCTTTGAAATTCTACCTATAGTGAATTGATCTGATCAGAAGCTGGAGATATCACTTGTTCTCACCACTCACAGAAGGAAGGATAGTTTGCCCTGGATCAGTTGAGTTATTCTTTTAGTGTACAAGGAACTAACCCAAGATCAGACGAATTTCTTATATTGGTTCCTGAGGTTTGCAAGTTTTTACCTCAGAGACCTTTCATTCAGAGAGCTTAAATCAACCTGGTGGGACCTATTGCAACAGCACAACAGGCTACCTTCCCTAGCATTTGTATAGCTTCATACTTCTGCTGGATCTGTGTGATTGAAAATTAATTTTTCTTAGACCATCTTCATTCACTGACCTGTGCTAACCCTAACCTGATTCTCAGACAAGATTTGTAGCTGCTTTGCATGCGCTGGAGAATGGAGCCAGGACCAGCTCCAGATTAAGGGGATGAAACTCCATACTTTTATCTTTCTCATAACATAGGTAAAGTATATGACGAAGAAACTAATTTTTTTTATAGTAAAATATGTTTCATTAACAATATTAAATTGTGATATGGGTACACCCTACCAAACATGCACAGCAATTACATCCTACAAGATTTTGCACCAGTCCCTTTATTCAATGGGAAGACCACTCTCTTCAGATTTTTGTCTTAAAAAGCAGATGACTTTAGCATTGATAATACTAAAACAAGCCAAAAGACATGATTAAGATCTAGTTTGCTTGGGAGGGCTGGATTTGGAAGGTAGTGGATGTTCTTTTAATTAGGCATTATCAAAGAGATATATTTTACTCCAAAATTTGGGTTTTAGCATTTATAACATTTGTGTGCTTTAGTAGAAATGAACATTTTCAACTTGGTTTTTATGTGTAATTAATCCAGGTCTTGGCTGAAATATCATACAATAAAACCTGCCAGCATTTTATAATATGTACTTTGCATAATTTGGAGTGATTTCCCATATGTACTTTGCATATGTTGGAGGGCACCCCGTCATTCGTGTGCAGGTCATAAGCACGCCGACAAATGTGCACTGACAAAAGTGTGCTGACAAAAGCACACAGCAAAATATGCCTGTCAAATGGACGTCGTCAAAAGCGCGCTGCATAAACTATAAGCCTATAATCTTATTATGACTTTGATTGATAAATGTCTCATTTCGAATGAAATAAACTAATAGTTTGAATCACAGTTTCCAATGAGCAGACATCAGAGTGTGTACACTCCTAATATTGAGTAGAAATAAAGTACTGGTTTCAATCACTGTTTCCAGTGAGCAGACATCAAAGTGCATATTTACGCAGTATAAGCCTACAAAACTATAAATTCCAGATTCATTTGTAAATAGCGAATATTTGCTTATTTATTTGACATAATATCATTTATAATTTATGCCTTGTGCGCTTTTGTCTTGTGTGCTTTTGTTGGTGCGCGCTTTTGTCGGCGCACATTTGTCAGCGTGCTTTTGACCTTTAACAATTTCCCTTATCATCCATGACATCATGTGAGGATTTGGCTGAACATTAATGAGTGACTATTACAGAAAATCTACACTTGCTTTTCCTATTTTATTGATTTGATACATCAGTTTAATATTTTATAATTAATAGTTGTTTGATAGATCTGATTTTGAGAGGTTTTCTTTATTCAACAAATGCTGAAATATTTATTTCTGTTAAGTACACATACAAAAAAAATTGCATAATTTTTTATACCTTCTTGATCAAAAATTTCTCAGGTCACTCTTTTAAGTCTGTGAATAAAAGTAATTGTATAATTATTTTTGGGGACTTTTTTCTTAAAAGGTTTTCTAAGTTTTGATTCACTATTTTCCCCAGGAATATTGCCTTCTTTGCTGGCTCAATCTTGGCAGTGCTGGTTGTGCTGACTGTGATTGATGAAGATGTTCTTACTGTAGAGCATGTTCTTGCAACCATAACAGTGGCTGGTAAGATCACATTACTTGTAATTATATCCTAGCAACCATAACAGTGGCTGGTAAGATCACATTATATGTATTTACATCCTAGCAACCATAACAGTGGTTGGTTAGATCACACTGCATGTAATTATATCCTGGAAACCATAACTGTGGCTGGTAAGATCACACTGCATGTAGTTATGTGCTAGCAACCATGACAGTGGCAGGTAAGATCACATTATATGTAATTATGTCCTAGCAACCATAACAGTAGCTGGTAAGATCATATAGTCACTGTAGATCATGTAGTAACTACATGTAGTTACATCCTAGCAACCATAACAGTGGCTGGTAAGAGCACACTGCATGTAGTTGCATCCTAGAAACCCTAACAGTAGCTGGTAAAATCACACTGCATGTAGTTACATCCTAGCACCTAGTCACAAAGCTTCTTGAACACAAAATTTGAACTTGGACCGAAAAGGTTGTAAATTTAGGTATTAAGCTTAATCATGTAAGCACCTGACTTCATGATCAGGTGACATAATCTTGTGTTTACTATTAGTGAATCTGTGTAATTGTGCTATTGACACTTTAATTGATTATCTAGTTATTAAAAGCATTGTACCTACAACACTTGGCAACATTGTAGAAGGCAAACATTCAGTTTAGGTTCTCTAGTATCTGTGTTGTTACATGGAGTACATTTTGTCATTGGGTGACCAAATTTGTTCATTTTATCCGAAATTTTTTAATAGCTAAGTTCATTGTGACAAGGGATGATTGTATATTACAGCAAATTTTCTTCTTTCTTCATCTGCCTGGTGACTAAGTCACTAGCTTAGACTCAAAACAAGTTGTGAACAGGTTCAAATCCTGTCCATACCACCCAGAGTTGGCTTTCATAGGGTTTCTCTTTTGAATAGATTACCAACCACATTTTACATTAGGGATTTTAACTTCTGCTACCACCCAAATTTAGCCCATCCAAAAGCCTCCCCCCATTGTCTTTAACATATTTATACTATATGGCCTTTAGCAAGAGTTCCTGAGGGAAACTTTTAATAGGTACTGTTCTCATAACCTCCCCTGCCTTGGTTGGGTGGCACTGCTTCGGTGGCCTAAGTGGTTAGAGTGTCTGCCACAGATGCAGGAGGTTGTGGGATTGAATCCCTGCCATGCCGTACCAAAGAGTTATAAATATGGTATTAACAGCTGCCTCGCTAGGTGCTCGGGTTTAGGATTTTAGTGTTATGACTGGTCAGCCTGGTGTCAGGATAATGTGACTGGGTGGGACATCATGCTACATGTCTGCTGCTTGATGCCCCAGTGCTAGACATCACTATAGACTGACACACTGTAGACATCTTATAGATATGAATGAAAAATTGTTAAAGCTATGTTAAAAATCCAAATCACACACAGACACACAAAAATTGTTAAAGCTATGTTAAAAATCCAAATCACACACAGACACACACACACACATACATACACAAACACAGACACACACACACACACACACACTGTTGGGTGGCTACCTATTTACTGGATGTTTATCACTTGAATCACTTTGTACAGGTAACGCTGTATCTGTCACATCCTGAAATCAGAAATATCAATAGTCTCTTTACAAAGACTTTTGTTTTATCATGAGTGCACTTCTTTCAGCAGTTGGGTCTTAGTCTTTCGATTTTCATATTAAATTATTGATAACTTAAATTCAGCTACATTGTTTTCATTTCATTATATGCTAGGGGTGAAAGGATTAATCAATATATAGATGTATCAGTACTTTTTACATATTGATACCAATATTAATACAAGAGGTGGAGAATCGATACTGAACAATATTTACCCTCTACAAGTTATTTTAATCTTATGCAGTCTTGAATAATTTTTAGTTGTTTGCCTTTTTATTCTTGAAATTGAGAATTCATCTGAGACCACTTTGGCAGGCATATGCACTCATTTATGTGAGTTTAAAAACAAAACCCAAATTATATTGACAACACTCTCTTGCCTTCTGCAAATTAGCACAAGGTGACTAACTCACATGGTTTGAAATCTGCCCTCCCCCTTCCAATTTATTTTATCCCATCAGCATGTTCATCCACTATCACACCTTTGGCTGTGGCATTTATTCACTAAGCCAAACATCGTTCATTGACCATCTGTCAACCAGCTGGTATTTTTCACTTTGTATGATCTGAGTTTGGTTGCTGCATTTAACTGGACTGCAAATCAGTTGGTCATTTTGTCTTAAATGGGCTATTGCAGAGCCATGTTCAGTCTGACTGTCCATATAGCCAGCCCACTGTTGGCTTTGCCTGTTCTTTAACAGACTCAAACTCGGCCAGTTTCCCATCCACCCCTACAGTTTGTGGGTTCACAATTCATGGTGTTTCACATGGGTATGAAGAGAGTGAAGAGACTTACTTTTCTTATCTCCCTGACTCTCTTCAGGTCAGGCATACCTTATCAGGGCATCAGTTAGTGTTGGTCTTCAAGAAGACTTGAATTTCTGTGAGAGTTTCTGTACTCCTTGAATTCCTCAAATTGTAGGTCCTTCATGCACACTTTATATTAACTCTGTCTCCATTTGTTTAAATCATCATTAATAGAATCTGTGTTGGGGATTGGACTGAGACAAGGAAAGCCCAGTTAATGAGTTATATTATTTGTCTCTCCACTCAGCCTCATGGGGAGACGAATAATGTAGCTCCGCAATTGGGACTTCCTTGTCTCAATCCAATCCCCCCCCACAAAAAAATTGCATTTTTTCAAGATAGTTAGTAGATTCAACATATATAGTATTAATGAGCTACTGTTATTGCCTCTTACATTACCGTATATATTGGGACACCATAAATTAATTTTTAAAGTAGTTTTTTTTGTACACAGTATGTTCTGGGACACATCATATTTTTCGAGTCGTAAGTTGTGGGACACCTTTTAAATCATTCAAAAATTACATGTCGGAAAATGTACTCCAACTGAAATTTTAATGTAAAAAATTTAAAACTGTACTTGAGATAAAATTCTTTAATCCACTGCAGCAGCATCTCATCAACACAGCCCTTCCCCTGCACACATACAATACATTCTTTCAGTACATGAATTTTTTTTATTTTATAGCTTTCTCATACCGTGAAAAATTGTTAGAGGCAACACATCACATGAAGCAGAAACTGCAAGGACTAAAGTCAAATATTTTAAAATCTACATCAGTCTTGCTAATTCTCACACTTTTGACCCACATCTTATCGTCAGTCTGTCCAGGAATGTGATCGAAGTACAGTAGAATTTCATCCCTGTTAATGATCATATTGTTGGGAAAATCATCTGCTTCTCTTCTGGTCTTCATAAATTCATCACATGATTTTCTTTTCTCCAGGTCTTCTGGGTGATGCTGGGTTATCAATGTCCATGCACAAAGCACTATATTTTGTCACTTTAAAAATTGTTCCATTGTTCCAATTTATTTTCAAAATTCCCATGAATACCAGTGAAAAGGAACCAAAGTTAGCTTCCATATCCCGGCCGTCTTTGTATATTCAAAAAAAGAAAAAGGAAAAACTTGGCACACTTAAAAGAATCCATAGTTGGCTTCCAAGGTCAGCTTGCTTTGCAATAAAATAACCTTTGTATTGATATCATTTTTTTAAAAAATGGCTTCAGAGTGTCCAAAGTCGGCATCCAAGGTCGGCTTGCTTTGTAATAAAAATAACCTTTGTCTTTGATGTCCTGTCAGTAAGTTCAAAGAAGGAGTTTACTGCTCTCTGCCAGTTGTGTTTATTCACCACTCGGGCTTCTATGTGCTTGGCATCTGTAGTTATAATTAATACAAAGGAGCATTGATGTCTGTGGGTAGATAGTAATGATACTTTTGTAATCCTTGCTGGCAAAAAGATTGTCACTTGCACTCAAGTGAATTTGTTTTCAAATAATGATTTTTATTTGCGAGATACTGTCATACAGTAGACCTGGATATAATTCAATCTTGGTAATTTTGCACCTAACACTGTGTCATGCATGAATGGCAGTTGTCTTCAATATATTGGTTGATTATTTCCCTCTCGATTGTCAAATCATTTGCTTCTCTTCTGGCCTTCACAAATTCATCACATGATTTTATTTTCTCCAGATATTCTGGGTGATGCTGTGTCATTGATGTCCATGCACGAAGCACTATATTCTGGCACTTTAAAATTTGTTCCATTGTTTCAGTTTATTTTCAAAATTCCCGTGAATTCCAGTGAAAAGGAACCAAAGTTTGCTTCCATATCTTGGCCGTCTTTGTATATAAAAAAAAGATGGCTCACTTAAAAGAATCCATATTTGGCTGCCAAAGGTCGGCTTGCTTTGCGATAAAATAACCTTTGTATTGATATCCTTTACAAAAACAAAAAAAAAGGTAACCAAAGTCAGCTTCTGAGGTCAGCTTGCTCTGTAATAAAAATAACCTTTGTCTCTGATGTCCTGCCACTAATTTCAAAGGAGTTTACTGCTCGCTTGCCAGTTGTGTTTATTCACCACCCAGGCTTCTGTGTGCTTTGCATCTGTAGTTACAATCAATGCTAAGGAGCATTAATGTCTGCAGGTAAATAGTAATGATACTTTTGTAACCTGTGCTGGTGAAAAGATTATCACTTAAACTGAAGTGAATGTGTTTTCAAATAATGTTTTTTATTTGTGAGATACTGTCATACAGTAGATTGGATATAATTCAGTCTTGATTATTTTGCACATAACACCTTGTCTTCAAGATATCGGTTGATTATTTACCTCTTGTTGGTGAATTTGTTGGATCCAGTTTTCAGTCAGATAACATATCCAAACCTTTGAGCACAATCAAACACAATTTGTTTCTCAATGTTCGTGTCAATGAACAATGTTGTGTGTGCTGTTGGACATAAGCAATACACAATACAGTATGGAAGCCTACGCTACATATACAGATTTTGTGGATATATTTTATTCTTTAATGCGCATGTTGAAGAAAAAAAAAGGAATAATGATAACAGTTAGTTTCTTTCCTTTTATTATCAAGGAAGTGTTTTATGCTATCTATTTTATTGCAACATGCAGTTGGGGGAGCACAAATGCAGTACAAATTTATTTCATTAAGTCTTGGGACATATGGCCATGGTGAAAAAAAGTTTCACCATAAGTTCTAGGACAAAAAAAATTATTACTTTATCGTGTCCCAATATATGCAATAAATATGGTATATAAATGTCATCAGGTCTTGTACTCTTTTATGAAAATATGAATGATTCTCTAAGTAGAATATAAATATGCTGCTCTGATAAAAGAAGAAAAATATCAAGAAAAAGTTATAATTATGTGTTTGAAGTATTTCACAACAAGCAACTTGGAGCAACATGCTATTGTTTACATAAATACTGCCCATTAATATGTTAATGTGAGCAATGAGTGACCTCACCCTAAGTTCACAAGTTCTACACATGGGAAAATAGAAACATGAAAACATTTGATATTATTACTGTATTATCACATGTAATTGATGGATGTCATATAAAGTTAACAATAAGTAATTCATATTTTTATAAGGATAAATTTTAACTTTCATCAGTTCTAATTTGGAAAACATTCTGTGGTATGCCATCCATTTTGAAGGCATATTAGGGAAGGTTGTTTATATTTTCATGCTGGTACAAGGACAATAAACTCTGTCCCTTTATAGGCTTCCGTTATGCCACTGGCTGATTTCTTTCTCTGCCCTTTTGAGGAGATAAATTGACCCAATCGCTAATAAGGGGTATTACTTTACAATTAGGGATATTACAGTTAGGGATGCTAGACATCACTATAAAACTGCCAAACTGCAGACATTGTAGCGATATGACAAAAATTGTTAAAGCTTCGTTAAAAATCCAAATCGCACACACACACAATTAGGGACACTTTCAGACACCTTGGGATAATTGGTATAGTCATTACAAGGATCTCTGATTCCTTGCCCGTGTCTTTTTTACCTTAGTTAGCCCTGGTCTTTCACATTGTTTCTGAAATGGAATATTTCATGGGTTCTTACCTGGTTTTGCTTCTCTAAATTGTATTGTTTTCCACAATTTTGCTGAAGCTGCCATCGTACAAGATGTGCTTCAGGATTGCCTTGGTTTTGGCTTGCAGGCAGAATGGATTGCATTCCCTTTCAGTTATTGCAAACTATTAAAAGCAGTTCTGGTCTTAACCATCTCTTGAAGATTCCTATCAATTGTGTCACCAAAGTAGGGTTTTGATCTTGTTACTCCTCTTCATCTTACTTTTTCTCCTCATATAATTGTGGTCTGGTAATGTATTCGGCAAAAGAATTTTATTTTCTAAATTATATTTATGAGAACTACATTTTGGATAAGCCCTCCCACACATCTTACAAATTGCAAGGATCCTGTGGGATTTACAAATTTTCTATAAGTCCGCTTGCCATGGGCAAGCCGACTGGAAAATTGAGCTTGCCCCAAAAAATGGTCAGGTGGAAAATGGTTTTTAAATACAGTAGTCCCCATCTTGAACAGCCCCCAAACCAGCGGCCACCTGCTTCATATGGCCAGAATCTCTAGGCACCGATGAGTTTGTATACAAAAGTACCCCTCAAGAATGGCCACCACTCTAATGCGACCAGTGGCCAGCATATTAGTACAAAAATCATGTGACAACACATTTATCGCTTCCTTAATGAAGAAGGCATTTCGTCCACTTGAGAAAAGTTTTGTTTGCGTAATTCAATCTCATACAGTTAGTAACAACCGAATAAATCATTGCCAAACATTAAATTGTCATCACGTAAATGGAGACATATTATTTTAGAAGAAAGTCGGTTATTCTACTCCACAACATTGGGTGAGGTGGGAAGGGGAGACTTGCCGAACAATTTTATGTAGAAATTACTAGAATAAAACAATTTTATGTTGAAAAGACTCGAATAAACAACGGCATAACCAGTAAGGAGGTTATTCAGCAACAGTGGGAAAATGAAGCAAATGGAAAGAAAATTATGTATGTACCAAGATGTAAATGACATTTTTGAAAGGTTTTGCAATGTGCATGACAACAATACCCACTTGCATATCACACTTATGCCAAGAATAAGAAATATTAATGTATATTCAGTTGAAATAAGTCTATTATTATAACAAGAAGAACCTTTTAGTAATTAATATTACTTTTAAACAATATTAAATGCTTTGAAGTATAGCTTTCTTACTACATACATTACATATACTTCTCACAAAAAATGTATTCCCCCTCTGGAAAGGCCACCTGTCTTATAAGGTCACTTTCCCTGTGCAGAAGGGGTGGCCATATAAGGGGGGGACCACTGTAGCTTGATTTTCCACAAGGATTGAAACTTTTAGCATGTTTAGCAGCATCATACTGCTTATTTTTCTGTAAAATGGGTTGAAATTTCATCTAGTTTCCTTTTTTTGCCTAAATAAGGTAGTACTCATTTCATAACTATATCAAGAAAACTAGACTGTTTGTATTGATTAATTTATACTTATAACCTAAAGATTGATGAACACAGATTTTGTCCATTTACTTTACAGATATCATATAGTCAGCTTTAAATCACTGACATAACATCAAAGTAGTCGATAAGCTGACTTTTGAGATTGAGAACACTTATTTTTATCCATTTAATTATTTTCCAAGCAGTAACTGTGTATGACTATCAGTCGCCTGTTAATTACCACATAAAGAACAGAGCCTAAACACCATGTGTGGTTGTTAAATTTTTGGTTCATCGATCATGCTTTGAACAAAATCTTAGTGGATAATTGTTAGTGACGAGTTTCCAAACACACCTGTCAGTGAAATCTCTCAGGTTATATTATTAGCGATTAGTGCCTTACTCACCAAAAGACAGTGATGTGCATCAAAACAATCCTTAGACTTGGCCATCTAACAAACTGCTGGAGGCTAGGTTAGGGACCTGAATGTCGGCTAATCCCAGATACATACAAGTGTTAAGATTAAAATGTAACTGATAAGTTAGAATATCAATATATATTCCTTATTTGTTAAAAAAACAGGCTTCAGGTGGTAAATGTTCACATTATCATGCCTTTGTTAGAAAATGTGAGTGACCTTGACCTTGACTACAAGGTGGAACTATATGTTGTGGTATTACAAACAGAATGCTAACACTCCCCAACTCAGTTTTTTGGACTTGCCCTTGAGCAAATGACTTGGAAACTTGAGCTTGCCAAATTTGAGCTTTTCCCTGGAGTCAGGCGAGTTGATTTGTAAATCTCTGATCCTGATTGTCACTCCAGGTAAAACTAATTAGCGTCTGGCATACTTGTATCCACTTAGTGAAAACAGGCTTAGAAATAATATCAGAAAAGTTTCTTTTCATAGATACTGTTGGTATGGTCAGTATATAGACAGGAAAGAAAACCTTTTTCATCTTTTTGGGAGGGTTGGATTTGGGAGGTAGTAAAGTTAAATTCCCAAAGGTAAATGTGATCTTGTTATTATTCTCATAATTTACAAAAACAATACTCAATGTTAGGCACTTAACTACCATTACTGCAGTATCTGTCCTTCATATCAGTCTCTATATCGTTAGCTACTCCACATGTGCTGCTGTTTGGTTAAGGGATTCATGTTGATGAGTAGTCACCTCAAGACATTATAAGACAGTAACTTGACTGGCCCAATGGGAAGTATAATTGAATTTCTTTGCATCAAGCATGGGCTTTACCATGCCTTGAATTGGTGCAGCTTGGCACCACATAACATTTCTATAATCAAATTTAAGCTCTTTGGCTCAAACTACCACTTTCCAGCAAGGGCCCCTGGAAATTTTAGCTGTTAAGGTTCACATTTAATAACAATGGTATTATTTATTTTGAAAAAGATCTCTTTACAATACCTGCATTCTTTTCAATTTTATGCAAGTAAGCTTTTTAATTATCTTTTTTATGGACTTTTTTTTTTGCAAAGCACACACAAAATATTTAAGAAATTCTGATGAGAAAGAAATAAGGATTTTTTGGTGGGGTTCTTTTTGTTAGTTTTAATTTATATTTGCCTCATAATAACACAGAAATGGAGAAACATGAAGTTAGAGATCAACCATAATGATCTTTGTGGTTTTAACTTTTAATGGAGTATTGGGGGGGGGGGCCAAGTCCACTTGATAAATAGGTGTTGCAGTGCATGAGTGCATGCATGCATAGTATTTGAGAATTGTTTTGCTCACATAAACTATGCACAGTGCATGCGTGCCACCATACCTGTGTGTTGTCTGGGCAAAGCTCAAGTTACTATTTCAGTTAAATTTAAAAAAGACAGGACATGTTGATTGAGCTATAATACCAAGTTCACTCGGGATAATGGTAATGCTGAGAATACAATAGCTACACACAGAATTTACTAAAATAATATCTTTAATGTATAAGCAATTTTGTTAATTTTGATAAATTTGAAATTTAAAGTAGTTAATCACTTTGTATAAAACTCACTTATTTGTGTAAGAAACGGTAAGCCACTGCTTTTTTTTCTCCCCCAGGTGTGGTTGTGACATCATGTAGAGTGTTAATCCCACAGGAGGTAAGATCATGCATTTATTAAAATTATATTTATGTTATTAAATAAATTGTAGTAATGTATATTATTGCTTTGTTTGTGACTTGAGAGATTTTCAAGGTGGAGGAAGTTGGAGCACTAAAACCAAACCACATACCATGGATGGATGACAACATACCAGGACTGAGGAACAAACATGTTGTCATACGGAATTTATACTCCATATATTTTTCACTCCCAGATGACAGATCTGTTGTAGAATTTTCACATCTGTGGAGAATTGACCCACATCAACACTCCCACCTGTAAAATACAGATGATGATGATGGTAATGTTAACAGAAACGACTACAACAGAAAAATTATATTACTGCTATTTTTCCTTTAAGGAAACCTCACAATGTCACACAAGGACACCTCTCCATAACACACAAGAGAACCTCATAAAAACACACAAGGACACCATTACACACAATGATTTTCACATTAACAAAAGGAAACCTTATAATACCTGTAACACACAAGGAAATCTCATAATAACATGGGGAAACATCACAGTAACAAGGAAACCGAAACAACAATACTACTTCTTCTACAATAAACCTTACTATAACACAAGGGCACCTCAATAACACACAAGGATGCTTCACAATAATACAAGGAAGCAATAATAACACAAGGGAACCTCACAGTAACACACAATGGCACCTCATAGTAACTTGTAAGGAAACCTCATAATAACAGAAGGGAATCAAACAATAACATGCAAGGGCACCTTGCAGTAACACAGAAGGAAAACTCGCAATAACATGCAAGGGCACCTTGCATTAACACACAAGGAAACCTCAATAAATATGCAAGGGCTTCATTAACACAAGGGAACTTCACAATAACACACAAGGACACCTTACAGTAACACACAAGGAAACCTCAATAAACACACAAGGGCTTCATTTGAAAAGACAACCATCCAAACATTGTCTCTGTTTAATTGCATATTATGACATTTGTAAAGGTGGCAATAAAAATATTGTCTCTGTTTAACTGCATATTATAACATTTGTAAAAATGGCAATAAAAATATTGGCATTGTTTAACTGCATATTGTAACATTGGTAAAAATGGCAATAAAAATATTGGCATTGTTTAACTGCATATTTTTATTCTTAGATTTTGTAACAGCAGTTGTCTCATAGATCCAGAATGTTTTGTCGTTTACAGCTCAAAGATAACTACCCCATATCTGTTACATGCAGTTTTTGGTATTCACTGGTAATGCCTCTGCTGTTACATGTGGTGTTTGGAATTCAGTGGTAATGCCTCTGCTGTTTTGATGCATTTTATACAGTCTAATTGTAATTGCACATGATTGCTGCTGTGTCAGTAATGAAGATAAAGAACTTAAGTTATCCTTATTCATTAAATATTTTGAATCACAAACATTTTAGTTAAGATGTATGTGTATTCATTGTTACTGTTCGCATATAAAAACTTTACCCCCTATAAATGTATATTTCCCACTAATGAAAGTGATAGAGTGGGGAAATCCAGGAGAAATCACTGAAATAGTTTTTGCTGTTTTTTATATATAATTTTTTTTTGATAACTGTCAAAATGTTGTTTTGTTAGGATACTTTTCATGATTATTGTTACCTACTGTTTTACCTACCCTTTGTTCATCAATACTTTTGTGAAAATCCCAGAATATTTTTTTTCTCTGTACAGAACACTGTCCACTGTCCCGAGATCCTGATGCGGAACATCCTGGCCCACATTCACTACATCCCTGATAATTGGAAGGGTAATGCCCATACCTACCATGTCAGAGATGAGTTCTCACTGCTCTTCCAATTCAAAGCTGTGAGTTTTCTTTTTTCAAATATGTATATGATGGAGTCCTTTCCTATCTTGTTTTTTCCTAATCTTTTTGCAGTATATCATTATTTTCTTACATTCCAATGTATGTGTGAGACAGTTTACTCTGATGAGAAAGCCATGTTGGATAACTATCTCACATGAATAAACTCAATGACGCTAGATGGCATGATCTTGGTTATGACATTCATTGATGTCTTAACTCTTTACCTTCTGCAAGTACTTGCTGCCCTGCCTGATAAGCAGCCAGCCTTCTAGCTGTTGTTTGTAGGCTGGACACCAGAGCATCATAATGGCTGCCTGAGTGAGAGCTTCATGGGTTAGTGCACATGCTGTCTACATTTTCTATATCAATCTTGTCCCATGCAAACGATGTAATATAATTTCTAAAGAATTTTTTTAAAACACTTACCAGTGTTTTGTGCCACTCATTTTCACCAACAAGTACATATAATCCACAGGAATCAATGTTTTGTATTCACATATTCATAATTTAAAAAATACACCTCAGGATATCAGTTTGTGTTCGTAATGTATATTAGACTACTTTTCTCACCACTATTTTGCACAACAATGTGTCCGCAAGTTTACTGCAGATTTGGTAATTATCTATGATACTGCCTGAAGCAGTCCCTGTCTACACATAATTTAACTTTGCATATTTCACATCCAACAAAGACTTCATGTCTGCTGTAGTTGTTGACCACATGGAATCAGGCTTCTCGCCAATTTTTTTCCCAGCATATTTGTTTGTTTCATCTACAAGTAACTGGAATATTTCTTTGAGAAAAAAAATGTAAAAGGAAATCTCCCTTCCATTTTCTTATAAAATAAATGTTGTCCCTGAAACTGCTGTAAAGTCATCCAAATTTATCAGCCTCACGTGTTCCGACCAGATTTGATCATTGCACGTTTCATCCTCAGATTCAGATAAGTCTGAAATGTCAGGTGTTGAAACAAGACTTATACTAATGTCCGATCCTTCGTCTTGAGTCTGATGAAAATCAATGTTATTTGCAATGTCATCACTTTCAAATTCTTCAAAACTTTCATCAGAATGGTCGTAGGAATACATGAATGTTGCCATTTTGTTTTACTTTCACAATTGACCTTGTTTTCAATCGAATTTCCCACTTATATGTTGTAAAACTACTAAGAGAATACTTTTCATCATTTTATGTAAGGACTATTTTCATTGGATAAATATTTTAAAAAAGAACAAATGTTTGTAATTTCATCCAATGTTCAGCTTTAATATGAATTGTGTATATGTGCCGCTGGCGTTTCCCAACCCTTGGATGGAAATGCATGTATGTGCCAGCCGGGACAGAGAGAGTATTATTAGTAGCTTGTATATGTGTCTCTGGGGTTACAAGGCTATTTTTAGGGTTGCATATATGTGTCAGCAGAAGGTAAAGAGTTAAGCATTTGTGTTGAATTTAGTTTTGAAGGGATGTTTAATTGCTTTATAAATAACAAAATCATTTCTGCCAAAAAATATTTTTACACTAAGCTATTTATGCTGTTTTTAGTGAATCCAGATTTTTGACCAACTTCATATTATTTGCAGGGAACATTTATGTCCATAATCTCCAAACTTGTTTTCAGGATCTATGTTATTTGTTCTACTGATCACTCCTAACAGATTGAACAGAACCAGATCTGTAGGTGCATTATACGATAGCAGATCTGGGTATGTGCAGTTTTGAAGTTTGACTCATCCTATAAAGGAGTATATATGGTACTGCTTGGAACAAAGCAAAATCTATTATATGCATTGGTACAGGAGAGGGAAATCCCACCCTAGAGTTAAGATTTTGTTGGCAGGAACTTATTCCGGTGTTCCTGCCCTTAAATCAGACTCCCATGTGGGATTTCCATAACTAGTATCTTGCATATAATGAATTCCATTGGTCTCACCAGAAAGCCATAAATGAGATAGGTGAAGTATTTTTCTGGTGATGATGGTAATGTCCATTTGGTTATCAATGTTATGAATATTGTG
This sequence comes from Sinohyriopsis cumingii, assembly GCA_028554795.2. Lineage (NCBI taxonomy): Eukaryota > Metazoa > Mollusca > Bivalvia > Unionida > Unionidae > Sinohyriopsis > Sinohyriopsis cumingii. Next base: position 102,651,820 of record CM068840.1, on the reverse strand, counting down.
ATACTGTTTATCAGGGTAATTTTTGGGAAGGTTAGATCTTGTCACAATTTAAGGTTTACACATAGTATCGAAGTGTTGTAGAGAATTCTTGTTTTTCTTGTTTTAAGAATGTTTACTTTTGTTATAAAGTAAGTGCTTTGCAGCTGGAAATGATATGATTGTGACATCATCAATATGATTTGTTGCCAGTATACTTTTATACATGTTTATTATTTTCCCCAGGTATACCTGCTAGAGGAGTTATTCAGCCCCATCATTACCCCGTTCATCCTGATGTTCTGCTTTAGGAGGAAAGCTTCTGAAATTGTGGACTTCTTTCATAACTTCACTGTGGAGGTGGTAGGGGTGGGGGATGTCTGCTCATTTGCTCAAATGGACATAAGAAAACATGGAAATCCACAGGTAAGCTTTGGTAGGGAGAGTCAGAACCCATACAAAAACCACAAAACTCCTCAGTTTAATTGTAAACTGAAACTCAATTTTGAATGATTCGTTATGAGCAAAATAACATGCATGTTAAAGCTTGTAATGGAGGGGTCCTGAGTAGCAGACTGGTCTAAAGCACTTGCTTTACAGATCATTGCCATCTTGCCTCTGTCCATACTGCTGCATGTCTTGGGCTCAGACACTGGGTATATGAGAAAACTTACCAGTAGCTTCCTGTGGGTCAGTGTTTTAACTGGTATTTGCCCTGGGCTCTTCATTCACCAATGATACTGTCTGCCATGTAAAGCCTGTCGTGCACTGAAAAATAGCATGTAACCCCAAAGAACAAAACTCGTAATGCTAAAATCTGTTTAGCATGAGAATATTGGTGAATATACTAGGTAATTTCTTATATGAAAATTTGTCTGATTTAATGTGTAGAGTCAATATTTATGAATTTGCACTCAGATTGCTGAGTTTTGTGATGACGGGGTCATGTCTTATAAAATGATTCACAGTTTTAACTTGGATGTTATGTGGTCCATTATAATTAAAACTTTAGTATCTCAAATGTCATGCAAATTCTCTCTCCCAGCATAAAGTCTTTTATTGTCATTGACCTGCAAAACTTGAAACAGCTGAAAACATTGACAAAATATTGAGTTTCTAGTACTTTGATTGCCATTGCTTTATAAACTTGTCACAGGATTGCATCTTTAACATGAGATTGCTGTTTTCACACAAAATTTGTATACAGGAAAAATTGAAAAAATTTATGGACAACTTTTCTTTGGTGCACACTGGTTATGTGAGAATATATCAACTTTCAAGTCTCTTTTGGCACCAGCAATCACCAAAATTGCACAGGTGATCAAATTGTACAGATGGCAATTCATTCATTGCAATTAAAGCAACATATTTGTCAATCTAAACAAAGGTTTGTTAAGTTGACTCTTGAGTTTCAGTACAGGGTCACTGAAGACACATAGTGTAATGTATTTTTAAGTTTGAATTAATGATGGAAGGGTCCCAATTTCTGAAGGTGGAAACTTGCAGAAATGCGTAAGTTTGTATTTAATCATTGAGTTATTATTCTGAAGAAGAAAAAAAAAAACGAAAAAATCAGAACTGTTATGTAAAATATAAATCTAGACTGAAGTTAAATGAGACCAAGATCTGCAATGAAAATTCCATAATGTAGCTCTTTTCAGATAAACAAGATATTCAAACCTTATAATGTTATATTGTTTATATTGGTTACATGCTAACACTTTTATTACAGTGATATAATCTGCCAAGGAAAAGATAGCACTGTGCAGATCTTGAAGTAAATATGCAAAATAAGACTTTCTTTTTTTCTTTTTTTTTACTTTTACTGGTGCATCAGGCATTATTTTATAAGTTTCTTTGTCCCTTTGTGATAATTGAATGCTGAAAATAACATCCACCATTCCACAGATTACTTAATAGACTGGTGCTAGCTGGTGTTCTTTGAGTACTGCTGTGTGAGAACCCATAAAGTTACTTTGCATAGGTAATGTAGTACATGAAGTAGAACAACCCAACTGGTTTGTGTTTGGGTAAATTGAAGATGTAGATGTTGAAGAAATAAAAGTTAATACACTTCATTGCCTTGAATAAAAATGTTCATGCCATCTTTATTAAAGATTATTGGCTAGTTCTTAGTCAGGGGCAATATTTCTCAAAGCTGGATACATAAAATGCAAAATGAAATTATTAGCTGGGATGGTAATGGTAAAAGCAGTGTGACAGTGTGATTCATTTTTTAAGGAAAAATGACTAAAAGCAACTGTGGTACAGGGAATGATGGTCGATCTGTTAAGTGAGAAAAACCCACAAAGCCAAATTTCAGAACTCTGGTTCACAGAGTTTGACTTCGTGAAGCTCACCAGCAAGGGGGATCATTTTATACTTTTTGCTTAGTGCAAACACCATATCGATGCAAACACCATATCAACATTAGTCATTCTGGTATATACAACAGCTGGAACAATACTCTGTATCAGGTTGGAAAAGAGCAATTTCATTGCTCTGAAAAATTCAGCAAGATGTTTGGAGAAGTTTGAGTACAAAGAAGAACAGTAATGACACTTGCATCACTTTTAAACCATTCAGTTAATTGCTGAGAGTAACAAAGTTAGGAACCGTGACTCAATACTGTATTCCACAGTCTGGTGGATTTTAAAGACAGACATGTTTGTGTTTGTGAGGGGTGATGATATATTACGGAGCTAAGTCTGGCAGCTATTCTTTTGCTTGGAAGTGTATTAAATGCCTCAAAGAAAACTTGTTTTATTATTGCTAATTGTGCAGTGTTGCTTATTTAGGTCAGGTGAATTGAACACACTATTTTAGTGTCAAAAATCTCCCAACTCTATCTCTGAAAAGTTGGCAGGTATTCCATTTTTGTGGCTGCTACGAACTGCAAGTTTAAAACAATATTCCTTCTGTGGAATGATACAGTAGGTTGATTGGTTATCCGATGTGAAATGATACAGAAAGAGTAGGCTTCATGGTGACCCATTGTGGAATGATGCGGTCAATAGTTTGGTCTGTTTTTGTAGGGTTTAATACCATTTTTCAGCGCATTATAAACTCAACATGGCAGCCAGTATATTCAATAGAGGAAGAACCAGGAAGATCCTGATTAGAAGCACAGACCCACAGGAAGCTACTGGCAAGCTTTCTTATGCACCCGTGTTAGTAAAGCTGGGAAAGGGGAGATTATGTGAGTGATCTGTAGAGGCGAGCACCTTGAACCACTTAGCCATCTGGGGCCCTTCGGAGTCAATATGTTTGTTAGTGAACCAGTTGGAAATGATACAGAGTCAAGGGAAAATTTGATGGGATACATTCTTTAGTGACCCAGTATAAAGTTGTACAGAGTTATTTGGTTTGATAGTGACCCAAATCACACACAGAACACACACAAAATTTATGCTGTTCTTGTCTCTTTTCAATCCCATGGAATGAAGTGAACAATAAGGCTGCTTAAACCTCTTTTGTGACTTCATGAGATTCTGCTGTGTGAGGGTCTGGTATTATGTCAAGTTGAGAGATAGCAACAAGTTATTGAGCTGCATAGGGTTTGGAACTTTAGTTTGTGCAACTGTACTTTACAAACTTTTCATTTGAACATAATGTTTCTCATCAATGCATTGAACTTTTAATTACATTTTCCAGCTTTATAATAGCAGTTATTGATATTTTGTTACACCTTACTGAAAACTGGTCAATCTTACAGAAAAAAATCAACTGCCTTACTGAGATGGACTCATCATGGTTGGCAGATCTGATGTCAGAATTAGGCTTTCCAAACATTTGGAAAAGTGTTTTGATTGCCTGGTGAAAATAAGGTGACTTCATACGTAATTGTGATAAAGAGATGACAATTTCATAGACTGATTGAGGCATGCTTCCTGCATAAGCATCAGTTTAAATCGTAATTTTGAGCATTATTCTTTTATGCATGTAGTTGAATTTTGACCTGAATTATTGCAGAAAGTATGTCTTGGTCAATTTAAGCTGGTGAAATATGTCTCCATGGTTTAATGTTTTCATGGTTGAACCAAAGCATCTTCTGTCAGTAACAGAGATCAAGGAATCATTTTATGAGCACTAGTTTGGCAGAAATGTCCCTGAGCCTATGAGAGATCTGGATCAATGTGGCTTCCTTAAATCATGTATAAAAGCTATCTCATTATAAATACTATGTCTACCTTAGTAATAGCTACACTTTTAAATTCCCATTTTTAAAGAATTTTAGTCTATCATGAAATAAGTTATAAATCCAGTCAAGGTTTTGAAAGAATCCTGTATGCACATTTGTCTCTGTTTTGGAGAAAAAAAATTCCACCTGAGTGTTGTACATATGTATATGCTAATGCCAAAGGTTTATTATGAATGCAAAATGCATCATAAAAGTATTTCAGAAACCTTATATTTTATCTGAACATATTAAAGATATAAAAATCCAACAAATAATTCTGTTTTGGTTGTTCTTGTGATTTAGTCTGACCAACAATAAATTTCAGCAACAATGCAAGTGATGCTTTTTTCACAGTTTTGAATGACCAAGTTATGACCCAGGTACTACATCTCCAAATTCCTGCTGGATGTTCTTGTATTTGTGACAGTTTATTTGTGTATGTGATACTATATACATCTTATCAGAGACATTTCTGTGGTACATGCAATGATGCAACATGGCTGGCAACACTCACTTTACTGTACATATATGTTGCTTTGTAGTGGGTTAGTGAAGCAGACACGGATGCTAACCAATACAACCAGGGAGAAGATGGAAAGATAGAATTATCTCTCATGCATTTCCATGTAAGTTATTGTTGTGATTTTGCAGTTTCATTTATTTATAAATACTTTTCATTTCCATCATTTTGGCAACTCACCTCTTTGCCTATCACATAGTGTACTTGGAAAATAATTCTCCCTTTGCCAGTGCATAATGATAAGATAGTTAAATGTTATTTGTATTAACCCTTTACCTCATACAAGCGTATTTGGACGCCTCTACTCCATTCGCATGGAAGCGCCTTGTGACGCCTCTGCAAGATTCGCATATAAGCGCCTTTTGACGCCTGCTGTAAACATCAGCCATTTTGAGCTAGTTTTCGTAGCGCCACCTTCGGGGAAAACCCCCTTATTACATACTACATTCATTTCTGCGAATGACAATTACGTCAGATCACGTGGTCGCTATTCATGCACTGGTCGATATCTGCTATTTAAAGTAACTGGGTCGTAATCTCCACTCTCCAAAATGGCAGCCGCGGATTTCATTCAGTACGTACGAAATTTTCACGATTAGAATAACAGCCACGAAAGATTCAATAAATTAGGTAAAGGCTCTGATATTAATGTAGGCAGCAATTAGTTTTTATAAATTGTCAAATTCAGATGACTTAATGATATAGACGCACACAAAAACCTTGTAAATTTCGAGTATCGGAAATGGCAGCTACGGTTGGTCACGTGGCCTCACGGACATGACGGTGAACGAGTTCTCTCAAGATTTTGAAGCACATAAAAAAAATTCTTCTGTGGAAAATAATTACACAGCTATAACAATCGGACATTACTCTTAAATTTGTCCACATATAATATATGTGTACCAAAAATGTAAAATGGTTAAAATTGTTGTTAAACGTAACATACACTAAATTGCTTAACAGTTCACAGGCAGGATTTCATTCAGTACTTACAAAGTTTTCACGAGTAGAATCACAACCACGAAAGATTCAGTAACTAAGGTAAAGGCTCTGATATTTATGTAAGCAGCAATTAGTTTTTATTGATTTTATTGATTATCAAATTCAGATGACTTAGTGATGTAGACGCAGACAAAAAACATGTAAATTTCGAGTATGGGAAATGGCAGCTACGGTCGGTCACGCGGCCTCACGGACATGACGGTGAACGAGTTCTCTCAAGATTTTGAAGCACATAGAATATTCTTCCGTGAAAAATAAGTACACAGCTATAACAATCGGACTTTACTCTTCAATTTTTCCATATATAATAGATGTCTACCTAAAACGTAAAATGGTTAAAACTGCTGTTAAACGTAACACCACTACATTGCTTAACAATTCACAGGCATGCCTATGCGGATGCGGTCTGCTAGGTAACAGGTGTTCTATTTATAGCGTGCTGCACTTTGTCACTATGCTCTATGAGGTAAAGGGTTAATGTGGTAGTTTTGAGTTCATAAAACACCATTAAATTTTAAGGAGTGACTTAAATATCTGTTTCAGGTCATATGTTATATTTGTAATCAGTTACAATGCAGAAATAAACAGTGATAAACATATTGTATGTCATTTTCTTTTGATGTTGATGATTACTTGAAAGGTAAAGCATGCATTGATTATAAAAGTTCATTTGGAGTTCAGATTTGAGTTATGTAATCACACCTAAAAGACAGTTATGTTAAAAGACAAGGATTATGGCATTTTATTTCAAGCGTAGCTTTTCACTCTTCTGTTGATATTCTTCTTTGCTCCATAAATATTATTATGGGATAATAACTTGAGTGCACATCTGTTTCAGATTATTAAAATGACAATTTAGAACCAGAGAAGTTTTGTGCATCTTTATGAAAAATAAAATTTTCTTTCTTTCTTTTAGCTAACCAATCCAGAATGGAAACCTCCAGAAAACTGCAGCATGTTTATCAATAATGTCAAAGAACAAGGCAAGTTCAAGCATTCATATTTCTTCCAGCACAAATTGCCATTAGATCGTGGATAAAATGTCAATATTATTATCAGTTTTAAACTGTATTTACATGGCCACTTAGAGAAATCTCTCATCACTCCTTCCAGCCATTTCACAGATCTTTCACCTGATACACTTGCATTGTCTTTCCACTGTTATTAGTTGGTGTTTTTCTCTAGCATTTGAATGAAAGATTTGAATCAGTGAGTGTGTGAAGTGTGTAATTGAATAATACACTCTAATCTTGAATCTTTTATTAAAACTAATTTCCAGCAAAAAATGTTTCTTTGTATCCATAGAGACTGTTAACTTTTTCTTTTCTCAACTTTTAAGTAACTGAGCTTGTAAAGTATGCAAGGAGGTAGATTGATAATTCTTGTTTTCTTATTTAAAAAACCCCTGGTGATTATTATTATTAGTGATAACAGCCCTGACAGTTTTTAGGTATAGAAGTCCTTTTTATATGTCCTCCATAGGGCTGAGCATGTTATCTTGTTATGTTGTCCATCCATTAGTTGGTAATTTTGTTTCCGAACAATAACTTTAGTTCTCCACCATCTACAGTTGCGGGGTCCCGAGTGGTCAAGTGGTCTAAAGCGCTCTCCATTACGGATCACTGCCATCTCACCTCTGTCTGTGTGGGTTCGAGTCGAGGATTCGGCTAACGTGGGTATGTGAGAAAGCTTGCCAGTAGCTTCTCATGGGTTGGTGGTTCTTCCCGGGGTTTTCCCGGGTTCTTCCTCCACCATTAATACTGGCCGCCATGCATAGCCTATCATGTGCTGAAATATGGCATTGAACCCCACAACAACAACAAATCTACAGTTGCCAAACTTTGTTGATAGTTTGCACATGGGGTAAGGGAGAACCCAAATGATTTTGTGGTTAAGAGGTTGTGGTCAAAAGGTCGGAGTCTCTGTGACTGAAAGGAGGAAAATGGTTTCTGAAGAATCATATCGATTATGGGGAAAACGATTGAGATTATTGTGACTGATGGAAGAAAAATGGTTTCCACACAGTATCATTAGTTCTACATCACAGATCTGGACTAAACTTTATGGCTTTCACTTGGTGTAAGGATGTAATTTGGGGGTCAGAGGTCAAAGATCAGTGTTACTGACTGAAAGAAGTAAAATGGTTTCAACACAATAGCATTAGTTCTACATCGTAGACCTGGACCAAACTTTATGGATGGCTTGTGCTTGCAGGGTTCCCACACTACTGGGAAATCAGGAAAAAGTCAGGCGAAATGATATTTTTTTGGTCCTGACAATGAAAAGTCATTGAATTTTGTAAAAATTGATGAAAGTTGGGAAAAACCTGGGAATTTCTGCCACCACTTAATGCCCAAAACAATCACGTAATTGAGTTGTAACGGAACTGATCATGAGTTAATTTTATTAAGTTCTAACCAGAATATTCAGAGAGTGCAGTATGGATCATTTGGGTGCTTGCAGTAAACATATGCTGAGTCAATCCACATGCTCATTGGATGAGATTTGTCTAATAGACTTTTTTTCTTCAGAGTGGGCTCGATATCCATATCTTTCCTTACATGGATTGTATGAAAACCAGTCTGGCATCACAAGCGGCCAACATGGTGGTGGCAAAGCGTAACCACTTACCGGATGGCCTAGCAAACTTTAAATGTTGTTAAATCGAGTAAAACATGCATGAAATCGTTATGAAAATTACTTATTTTCTCAGAAATTGTGAGTATTAATATTGTTATGTCTTTAATCTGCTGAAAAACAAGATAAAACTACAGCATTGATGAAATGTGACCTGTTAATTGTGATTTGCATGGCTAGTCGCATGAGTACACAAAATAAAAATATACTGGTTGTAATAAAAATTAAAAAAAACCGAAAGAACACAACATTTTCCATATATATATATTCATATATTCCGAAAACAACTTCTGGAGTTTCGTTGTATCATGTGACTACCATGTTGACATGTGCTCTCTGCTTTATAAATCAGACTGGCCAGATTGCAGGCTTTTACAAAAAGTATCAGACTTTCCTTTAATATAATTGAATTTCTGTACAACAACATTAAAAAAGAGTTTGTTGTTGATATCACATGATTATTGGACTTCTGATGTAGTCGTTTGAAATTTGGGAAGTTACATGACTAGTAATGTTAATGGTGAGTACTGGGTCAGGTTTCATATATGCCGTAGTTTCGCCTAGTCTGTCAGCGGATTAAAGACAATGATTATAATGCTTGCCATTTCTGAGAAAATAAATCATTTTCCTATCGATTTCATGCAGGTATAAGTTGACATAACATAAATTTAAATTTTCTGGCCCCACTGAAAAGCGACTAGCATATGTTGCTACTACACAGTGGTGGCAAATTCCAAATTTTCAATATGCTATTGCATTGACCCCACACCCCAACCTAAATATGAAAAATGGGGTTGGAATATTCGGAGGAAACCTGAACAGGCTGCTATTTGTTTTGAGCCAAATTTGTAGTCCAAATTCTTGAATCTGAGAGCTCTGTGTGTGTGTGTGATTAGGATTTTTAACATAGCTTTAACAGTTTTTCATATTGCTATGATGTCTGTAGTGGCAATTTATAGTGATGTCTAGCACTGGGGCATCATGCCGCAGACATGTAGCATGATGTCCCACCCAGTCACATTATCCTGACACCAGGCCGACTAGTCCTAACACTAACCTCTTAATGCCGAGCACCTAGCAAGGTAGCTGTTAGTACCATTTTTGGAAGTCTTTGTTATGACTCGGCTGGGGTTCAAACCCACGACCTCTTGCTTCTGAGGCGGACGCTCTAACCACTGGGCCACCAGAGCTGTCAATCTCAGAGCTGAAATGAGACATTGTTGTCCCTTGTATTATATATTAAAAGACGATACGAGCCCCTGTATCAATACAGGTTTGGGGACTGGTTTAACAAGTTGCAAGAAGACAAGTTGATTTTACAGAAAATTCAGTCCTTGTATATACAACAGTATGTAATTTTGAAGGCCTTTTGTCAAAATTTAAATCAACCCTTTTGAAAATGTTTTTTAAATGATGGATTTTTACCCAGTTCGTCTTAAGGAGATTAGGTTGTTTGAAAAATCTTGTTTGTGATTTTATTGGTACAGATAAATTCAGGGTTAAACTCTATTCATTACAAGACAAGATTCTAATTATTTTGCATTTGTTGTTATTTTTAATACTGTCATAGAAAAAGTTTACTTTCTGTAAGATGCACATATATATATATATATATTGCTATAGAATTCTTTAGAATTAAAGGTTGAAAGGAAACAAAAGTAATTTATATTCATTATATTGCTCCCACTTAGCAACATAATGCAGGTCAGCAAAATAAAGTTAGAATTTTTATTCTGTAGATTGGAATGACTTTACATGCCAGTTTATAAGAATATAATCAAACTTGTTTCGTGTGATACATTTTGTGGTTTTGTATGTGATCATCTTTTCTGACTTAGATATTTGGGAGAATCTTGAATGAGAAACCTCTTTAGATTTACAAAATGCATGTTTTGTAATCTAAAATGCTCTTTAATTCCATTAAGTAATGGTCATTTGTGAACCTTGAAAAAATTAATTTCATCCTGGTAAAACCCTGTAAATGACCTGGAAATCTATCTTTAGAAAAGCATAGAAATCGTGTGCTTGAGATAAGGAAGAAACCTTTTAATTATTGGGTCCAAAGGGCTGAAGGTTCAAGTTACTGGCTGAACAAACAAAAAATGTCTTCTGCACAATAACATTATTTGTACATTACAGGCTTGTACCAAACTTTGTGGAGGGTTTGTATTTGGGGGTAAAGAAGATTTTGGGGTCCAAAGGTCAAGGTCACTCAGATGGAGAAAAAAAAGAGAAATGATTTTTAGACAGTTACATTAGTTCTACAACAGTGACACTGACCAATGTTTTGGATATCTAGATTTTGAAATCAGGAAGAAGTCATTATTTCAGGGTAAAAATATTACAGTTTTTAAGGTTGCTGACTGGAGAAAGAAAAATTGTTTCCGCACAAAAATGTTAGTTTTTGACAATGAACCTTCACAAAGAGTATGTGGATGACTTACACATTGAGTAAGAAAGAAGCCTTCTGATTTTTGGGTCAAAAGGTGAAAAGATCAAGCTCACTGTGACAGAAAAAGGAAAATTGTTTTTGATTATGTATTTGCGGAATAACTTTAATTCTAGACTAGGGTTTGTTGAAGGCATGTACTTAAAGTATGGATGAGGCTTGGTGATGTGAAGATCAAAAGGTCAAGTGAAGAAATATTGTTTTTACAGAATAACTTTTGTTCTAGTGTAAGTTCCTTGACAAAATCTTGGAATGAGTCGCACTTAGGATAGTAAAGAAAATGTTGACATTTTGAGGTTTAAAGATCTGAGGTCACAGTCATGGTATATTTTGTATGAAAATAATGGCTTCTGCACAGTAAGTATAGTTCATGACCACATACTTTGATCAAATGTTCAGGTAAGTATTAGGAGTCATCAGAGAGAACTAGTAAATGTTATTTCATGTTTTATTGTTTTCATTGCAAATCACGAGGTTGGTACAAAACAAGATATTAATAAAATACTTTACTATCGCCTTTTGTTTTTCTAGCATCATTATTAATACAAATGCCATGACATTAGTACATTGAAGTTATTTAATTTTATGCCATTCAAGTTTCTGTTCTTAAAAGATTAATTTATTTTTATACAGTTCACCGAGATCTAACATCTCTCAACTCGATGCAGCAGGACGTTACTGGAATAGGCTACTCTCATTATCAAAGTCTGGTGCCGAGTGGGGCCACAGGACTGGGAATGGGGGTAAGCATGTGCCTATTTATAACAGATCATATCCAAAATAGCTGTTATTAAGAAAAATGGCAAAATGTAAATAGTGACATCACCTAAATGATTTTGCTTAAATCATAATTATGCTATCAAGCATTGGAATGACAAAGAGTGTCATTTATGGTACACAACAGTGATATTTATCTCTGTGCTTCAACCTGCCATTAGTATGTCCATCTGTCCACATGTCTGTCTGTTACATGCATTTGTAGCAGGATGAGACATCATGCAGGGCATCTAATGGTTTAGTATTTACAACCCCTTGGTCACTATTCAGAGGGGTTGGGGTGTATCATGTATTAAAAGCATTGGAATTTATCTTTTGAAAAGGTCTATTAATATGCATAACACTATGTAAATATACATATTTTTGGACAATCAAAATTTTACAGTGCATGATATTAATATCAGTTGTCACAATTTTACTTAATACTCTGCAGCATTTGTTGTTTACCATAGTAACAAATCCGAAATTTAGCATTATACTTAAATATGCAAGCTGGTAGTCCTAAATGAAGATCACTATTGAAAAAAAAGTATATATACAGTAAATTGAACTATCTATCTATCTATCTATATATATATATATATATATATATATATATATATATATATATATATATATATATATATATATATATATATAATAATTTTTAAACTGGACAAAGTATTGTTAAATCTCAGTTCAAGATTTGTATCATTTGAAATTAAAACATTAATATTCTATGACTTCATTATTGCTAAATGAAATAAAATAAGTTTTCTTTTAAACTAGAATGAATATTTCCACATCATGGAAGATAACAAGTTGAAAAAGTATTCATTCATTACTGTTAGTTATCACTGCCATCTCATCTCTGTCTGTGTGGGTTCGAGTCTCAGTCACGGCCAATGTTGGTACGTGAGAAAGCTGGCCAGTAGCTTTTCATGGGTCAGTAGTGTTTTTCTGGGGTTTTCCTGGATTCTTCCTCCACCATTAATACTGGCTGTCATGTATAGCCTATCTTGTGCTGAAAAATGGCATTAAACACTACAACAACAACAACAATCGTTAAAAATGCCTTTTGATCACATTTCTTGTATCATATACTGTAGTATATTTGCAGAATTTTAGGGTTTTTATGGTACAGCTTTTGTAATCAATCAGTTCACCTATTAAAACATGTATTCAGTACTTGATAGTTTTCCCCTACATATTTGTCTTGAGTTTTTAATCTACCAAGTTACCTTTTAAAACAGTTACTCAGTGACTGATAGATGTTTTCTTCAATGTTGCAGTGTAGGGTTTTTAATCTACCAAGTTACCTTTTAAAACAGTTACTCAGTACTTGTTTTCTCCTATATTTTTTTCAAGGGTTTTAATCTGCTACTTTACCTTTTAAAACATTTACTCAGTGTCTGATATTTATTCTCATCCATGCTTTTGTCCAAAGTTGTTAATCTACCAATTTACCATTTAAAACGTTTACACAGTGCTAGATACTTGTTTTCTCCCATGTTCTTGGTATGATTACACTCTTGTTGTTGTTGTAGTTGCTGGGTTTAATGTCATTTTTCAGCACACGATAGGCTATACATGGCGGCCAGTATGAATGGTGGAGGAAGATCCCGGGAAAACCCCAGAAAGAAACACCGACCCATGAGAAGCTACTGGCAGTCTTTCTCACGTACCCACATTGGCCGAATCCGATACTTGAACCCATGCAGACAGAGGTGAGATGGCAGTGATCCATAACGGAGAGCACTTTAGACCACTTGGCCACTTGGGGCCCCTGATTACACTCTTGTTATTTACATCTTTACTCAAGACTAATTGATACAGCCTAATAGTCACAAAACTGTTTCCTGTATTTAATGAATGTCATTTTCAGTCTGTAAAATAATTACATTTTAATTGACACCATAAAACACACAACCTCTTACAAAATTTTAATACATTTTTGATCAAAAGTAAAGATTTAGAAAATTGAACAGTTATGAATAGTTTGTATTTTGTAAACTTTACTCACAGCCATTCACTTTTAGGGAGGTGCAGTTGCTCAGCTGGCAGAGCCTTGAAACCATTACCCAAAGGTTGTGGGTTCAGTACCTGCTCAGGTTAGCCAGGGATGACTGTCTTGATGTGTCTTTGAGAAAGTACCTTAGCTTCCATTTCATTAGCATGATATAGACAATGAATATGTTAAAGTGCCTTTAAAAACTGTTGGAAACAAAACAAAAATTTGTACACCATTTTATATACACTGTTTGGCCTAATGATGTCAACATCAATTTTTTTTATAATCTTAAAATTTCCAAGGATTTTTAATTTCCAAAGCTGATAATCCTGAATTTTTAGCCACTTTCTCTTTTGAATATGATACTCCTTTTTAATGTCATTTTTCTTGCCTGCAAAACATTGGCAAGAAATATGTCACAAACTTATGTAATTTTTATTGTTGCATCATCATCAACATCAATTTTCAACTGAACTTTTATTCTCTCAGTTGAATTTACAGTCATGAAAATCGAGCCATACAGCTTACCATGCAACAAAATAGGTCACAGTGACCTTTTCATGCTGCAGTGACATTTCTAAGTATATTGAAGCGAGACACAGCATTCGGGTAAATTTTGGGGTAAATTTTGTTATGCTCGCCAATACTTTGAGTCACAGTAATTTACTATTTTCATTTCAGTACACCAGTTTGGTATCCAGTATAGCTGGACAAAGTGCCATGTCACCTTCTATCAACTTATCTATGCTACCCTCTGGGACAACTCGCCTACGAGGGGCGATATCTCAGTATGATGGGCCAGGTATGCAATCAGTGGGAAATATAAACAGTATTCATGGCAGTTTTGGACCTCATTCTATTGGAAGCATACAGTATGATGAGGGTACTTTAGAGCTCATGTCCAATGATATGAGCTATAGTGCATTATTCATGCATGACACAAGGACTCGCAGAGGCCATATAGGATATGAAAGTTTGGACAATATTCGTGCTCGGGCTGTATGGCAGAGACATGAGACAAGCCCTGGAACACCCTCAACAGCAGCTACTTCATTAATGCCAAATATACAGGAGGAGCACCTTGTGGAAGTTGATAAAGAGGAGGGAGGGAATTCACATCAGCCTGAGGCCATAGAGAAAAAAAAGAGTTCTATTAATTGATATGTAATTGCTTTTGTTAAACAAGAGTGTATTTTATTTGACTGTGTCATAACAGTAACGTTGGGTTTGCCGAATAAAGCACTGGAATATAATGATATGGGTGCATTACAGAGTTAGAGACACAATTTCCTATCTGATGCCCAATGGCCAAGAATAAGCAAGATGGATGTAGATAAGAAAACAGTAAAATTATAGCGACAAACTTAGTATTTGTCTAATCTTGAATATATATATATATATATATATATATATATATATATATATATATATATATATATATATATACACTCGTATAGTCCTTATCTTTGCTGTCTGGGAACTAAACAAAATGACAATACTGAAAGACAAAATAGAATGATGAAATAAGAAATAATAAGAAACGAGCATGGGAGGTTAAGTAGCTAGTAATGGCAGTAATAGTTCCTGGTCATAAAAGCCATCACAAGATTTTATTGACTTCCCCTTCCCAAATGCACATATCCCCGATTGGAATATTAAAATACGTATTTGTGTTCTTGGTTTATTTGTCATTCTTATGGCTTGATGTGCAGACAGAACTCCATACTTCGCTTCAAGTTGTCTAATCAGATTAAACCCAAGTTAATATTGCTGATTAACATAGTGATACAGAGTGTTGTAACCACTGTGATATTTATAGTTTTATTTTATCTTGTTAAGATGTAAAGAAATTTACATGATTTAAGTTTACATGTATGCATGCAATTTTACTTTGCTGACAAATACCTCATTTACCATGTTTGCTTTGCTTTTTTCATGTGGTACATATAAATTGTCATAGACCGTACACCTTGTCCTTTAACTTCTGTGTAATAATATGTATAATGTCAGTTAAAGATTTATTAGGGCTTTATTGTAAGGTTACAAACAAATTTTGAAAGTGCTTTTTTCCTCTCTGTTTCCCTGTTCCAATATAGTTTTTGTTAAACCACCATGGTAGAAGGTCAACTTAGTGATCACCTTGGTATGCATGTGCATATCTGTCTATATGTCCATCCATCCATCCACACCAAAGATTAATACTGAAGTTGGTCAGTTTCTAAAATCCAGTTGGCCACAGAGACATGTGGTATTTGGATACATCTTGATGTGTACAACACCATTTTACTGGGTCTCTTTATAGTGCAGCAGTCCATGTACCTGCCTTGCATCACAAATATTCTGGATTTGATTCCTGTTTCTGGCATGTACAAAGGCAACTAGTTTCTTGTCCAAGGCCAGTAGTTCCTCACTAGACTTTCCAATCTGCACTGCCTGTTGCCAAGGGCAAAGGAATTTTCACATGGGCAAGCAAATATCCTAATTCACCAATTTATTGAAAGCTCCGAGGTGGGCTTCATATGCTGGCAAAACAACAGCTTTTTGTTCAGGGTTTAAGAATGACTTTTTGTTGGTATTTATATGCAGTTTCTGTGCTTAGTACACAGTTTGTTATCTGTGTGTTCAAGCTGTCTCATCCTGTTCCAGCAAATGTTTGCATGCAACAAACCAAATACAGGCTGTACATTAACAATTATTCTGTAGTTTGACCATTTTCTTCAAGTTGTCTGAGTTGTTTGCACAAAATGAATTTTTTACCAAAGGCAAGTGAAACCATGTACATATTTTTTTTCAATGTATTTTAATAAGTTTTATCAATTTCTGGTATAGTTAGAAATGAATGTTTTCAATAACATGAAAATTTCACCATCATCTGACAATTTTTGTGTAAAATTGTAATGAATGTCCTTTATCATATTTTTTTAAAATTGTATTTCAATTATAGTATGAAAAATTCATTTTATTAGCTTTGGATTTTCAATCTCTCCTTATCGCCGACATAGTATCCATCATAGCAGCAAACTAGGTGGACTTGTATAAATTATAAAGAAAGTATAGATTCAACATCTTTAGTCAAGGGAGGCAACTTAGGTAAATGATGATGCCTTAATGTAGTTACCTCCCTTTAATATAACCCTGAAAAGCAACATCTCTGTCGGTATCTGTCTCTACCTGAACTTATGAAAATATCAATTCAGACCTCTGAGCCATCACTGCTTTAAATGTTCTGATCTGTAATGGCTGTGTAGGGAAATATTTTTTGATGGTATGATGTACCATTAAAAGCTGAATTATTATGTAACATTTGTTAAGTATATATTCTATAATATTCTTGTGTAAACATGGTTTTTATGACCTTAAAATATCCTTAATTTTACAATTTGCCTTATAAATGTAATTTTACAAAATTTGATTTTATCTGTAACGTTTTTGTGAATTGATAAACAAAAGAGAATCCTTGAATTTTGCCATAAATATTTTAAATTTATCCATGAGAATACGTCACATTTAAAATGAATAAAATAAATAATATGTTTTAAATTCAAAATATTTGTCATTTCCAAAGATTATGATGAAATAAGCAAAATAGGATACATTTGGTTGGTTGGTTGGTTTTTGGTTTTACGTGTCGTAGTAATTCAGTGTCAAGGCAACACGAGTACATTGCCTTCTCAAGCACTCCATGATAGGTGATCTGACCAGTTACAGGATTTGAAATCATACCCTTTCAGTCACAAGTCTTGGATCTAACCAATGAGCCACCATGGCTTTTTAACACTTGTTGTGAACATAAAATATGTAGAAGGTTCAATTTCAATAAAACAAGAAATGTTGGAAGCCAAGCTCTTCATGCTTGAAATAATTCACAAATCATTAATTAGATTCGTTGGATGACAATTAGCCTCCCAGAAATATACATCACAGAAGGGAGTCTTTTTCCTCTTGCAGTAGATGGTTGCTGTAGAGTCAGCAATGAGTTGGTGGGAGTGTGATAGGTTTCTTTATAGTACAGCAGTAATGTACTTGCCTTATATCACAAAGGTTCTGGATTTGATTCCAGGTTCTAAGATGTTCAGAGGCATATAATTTCTCATTCAAGGCCATCAGTTCCTTACTAAGCCTTCAAATTCACACTGTCTATTGCCCAAGTGAATTTTCAACTGGGCAAGCAAATATCCTAATACAGATTATCCATCACAAAAGTTGAATTTTCACATGGGCAAGTAAATATCCTAAACCCATCAGGAAAGTTTTTCACATGGGCAAGTAAATATCCTAAACCCATCTGAAAAGTTGAATCTCATACCACAGGTTTAGAGAACTTAAAATTGAAGAAAGTAATGCAATGATATTATGATTATTGGAGGGGAAATATTATGATATTAAAAGGGCATATTTTTGCCATTTATGTAAAATACTATCTATTTAAAGTAGTATCAGAAATCTATATTCTTATGAGCAAGTAGACTTCAGAAAGAATTTCAAAGGTCTGCTTTTGGTGCTTCATATTCCTTCACTTCTAGGACTACCTTAGGCCAACTTCTTAGCGGTGTATGGTTAAGGATTTTAGCTCACATGGCTGTAAAGTGAGTTTTATTGTTTGTGTCCATCAGCAGCTGCTATTGTTGACTACTTCTCAGAAAAAATTTGTACCAATTTCAGCAAAACCTGGCAGGAAGCTTCTTGGACTGAAGGCCTTCCAAGCTTATTCAGGTCAGGCAGATTGTCCATCAACTATAAGTGCTATTACTAAAAACAGAAAGACCTGTTAACAGTTTCTTTTCAGGAACTATTCTGCTTTTGTTGTTGTTGTTGTAGTGTTTAATGCCATTTTTCAGCACACGATAGGCTATACATGGCAGCCAGTATTAATGGTGGAGGAAGAACCCGGGAAATCCCCGGAAAGAACCACCGACCCTCGAGAAGCTACTGGCATGCTTTCTCACATACCCACATTGGCCGAATCCGAGACTCGAACCTACGCAGACAATGGTGAGATGGCATTGATCCGTAACGGAGAGCCCTTTAGACCACTCGGCCACTCGGGGCCCCCAAACTATTCTGCAGAATTTGAACAAATTTGATAGAAAGCATCCAGGCATGAAGATGTTTCAGTTATTGGCAGAAGATGCTGATCATTGTTTAAATTTGACCACCATTACACGCACAGAAAAAAAATGGAAAAACTTTTAAGTGACTTATAAGCAACCACTCGGCAGAATTTGACCAAATTTTACTGTATAGTGGTTTGGTTAAAATTGTTTCATTTGCTCATATTTATTAAACCCCCTGATGGATTTTATTCATACCTGGGTGAAGCATCATGAATCTAAGACAATTCATTGGTTGATATGCACACCTGCCCCTTTGACCTTGGGTTCAAGGTCACAGACATACATAATTTGCATTATGGTTTTGGTGAAAGTTTTTAATTTGGTTAATATTTCTCCAAACTCCTTGATGGATTTTGTTCATAGATTGCATGGATCATTAAGAATTTAAGACTGAAATTCTGTGACATTCACATCTAAATATTTGGCCTTAGGTCAAGATCACATTTTGTGGGAATGTTTGTATTGTTTCTCAGCATGCCTTTTAATCTATCCACTCATCATTCATACAAATCTCTCACTGAAACTTTGTTCACATTAATTTTATTATTCACAATTCTTCAGTTTAATTTTTTTAATAAACTGTCCTTTTGACAGTCCATCCATTATCCATATTTCTCGTCTTTGGGGGCAAAACTCCAAAACCGTTAAGATATCTGTGTGAAATTTGGTACATGTATTTGACTAATTTTGTTGATATGGCTTTTGCTATTCATAAGTCTTCAGTTTCAAGAGGTTTAATATTTTGTCAGCTTTTCTGTTCATCCATCCATCATGACATTTTTGTTTCAGAACAAACTTCATGATGCCTATCATGTCCCTGTATAATTTATAAATATTAATTCCCATTTATGAACCTTTGAAAAATTGTCTCCTAGCATTTTGGCAGGCTGGGGGATAGACATATCTGCCATCTGTATATTTATTGTCATAGATTTCATAATGCCCTTTTTTAAATGTGGAATGAATGAATAATTTAGCTAATTTCTCATACTTTGATAACATTCATTCATTTGTAACCAGAGTTTAAAATTGATGCTATCCATCATCCCTAATGTTTATACAATATGATCTGAAATTCATTAAATGTGAAATTCAAGATACACGTAAAATTTTAATTTAAATTCATACATATTGAGTCATTTGTAATTGCATAGGAAATAGAGACGAATTTGTGTCTTGAAGAAGAGGATTCATTTTAATTTTATGTTTGTTTCTTTCAAAGGTTAATATTGCAATTTACCTTGGTCTTTGTTTGTCTGTCAGACCACTGATTATATAATTAAATTGCATGTGTATGATTACGTCACCTTTGTTTCTGGATAGTCAGATATC
Organism: Sinohyriopsis cumingii; assembly: GCA_028554795.2. NCBI lineage: Eukaryota > Metazoa > Mollusca > Bivalvia > Unionida > Unionidae > Sinohyriopsis > Sinohyriopsis cumingii. The sequence continues at coordinate 102,631,843 of CM068840.1, read as the reverse complement.
ATATAGATTACACATTGAAAAGCTACAAGTGTGATCTTGTCAGACAGCATGCAATTGTCTGGTAAGGATTTGTGAATATTTAAGCCTCTCATATTCAGCTGATTATCTTCATATATTGCGCAGCATAAAATCTTAGCTACTATTTCTCTGTCAGTTTCTGGCTTCTTTTTGGCATGAGTATATTAAAGTCACTCCAAATAACCAGCAGAGTCCTGAACTTCACCTTTTACTGTATACCGTATACTCGCTTAAAAGTCCGGTGCAACTGTAAACAAGATAGACCCTGATCTGTCACATAATGTGCCAGCAGATATGGGTCTATGTTGTTTTTTCTACTGATTATACTAAACAAACTGCATAGACCAAGATCTTGGCATCTTATATAATAGCCTTTCTGTATAATTGGGGATTAAGACTTGAGACACCAAGCCTGTTTGCTTTGATCACTACACCACAGCAAGAATAAAGTTTTAACTAATACTCAGAGATTCACTGCATTGATTTGTTTACAATCAACATATTCCCTATTTACATTTTGAATGTTAACGAGTTTATCTCCTTTAAACATTAAAATCTATTGATCCACTGTCTTTGAAATTTAAAACAAAGAAGTTGTTTATTGTAGGGTGGTTATTTTTCTTCAGTCCTGTATATTTGATACGGTTTCCCAGTAGAGAACATGATGTGGGATACTTTATTTTGTACAAAACTGTATGATGTAATTTAGCATATGGCTTCAACAATGATTGTTATGTTTATGGTGGTTTTGAAATAAAAAAGGAAAGTGACTACTTCAAAATAGCAGTTCAAGAAACATTTTGCTACAAAATTAAGCTTTTAATGTTTTTCTCAAATAATGTGCAGACCTTATTTATACTATGGAGTATAACGGAATGTTTCTGAGATACATTTTGCACCAAGCTTTCTGGCTTGTAATATGTGTGGAGTGGGTTGTTTGAAACTGTAACAAGAATTTTGTTAAACCATACTTAGAATTAAATATAAAATTTCATATTGATTCATTACATTCGTCCTCATTTGTCCAGATTTATTCCACTAAATTCACACTTTGTTTACTTGAGGTTGGATCACAAGGATAGAATGGTATGACAGTGAAATCTACTGATTTATTCACTTAAAAAAATGCATCACATCCAATGCAGTTTTATGAGCACATTAATTACTACTTTGAGTGGCAATTTGATACAAATGGATTTTTCAGAACTAAAGATATAAAGGTTTGGAAGCACTGAATTTAATAAAGTTTGGTTTTTTGGGCCAATTTTTACTGTTTTAAGTGTCTTAATTATGTATGAATATGAGTCAGTGATGACCGTTCTAATTGTTTTAATTAAGTATAGGTGTTGGGGCCAATTAGGACTGTTCTAATTAGGTATGGGTATATGGGCCAGTCAAGACTGTTCTAGAGATTTTAATTAGGAATGGGTATTGGGGCCAATCAAGACTGTTTCAGCTGTTGTAATTAAGTATGGGCACTGGAGCCAATCAAGACTGTTCTAAATGTTTAAAATAAGTATGGTTTTGGGGCTCATCAAAAATGTTCGAAGTGCTTGAACTTCATATTGATTTTTGGGCCAATCAGTACTATTGTACTTTCAGCTGCCCAGTTCCATAAAAATGTTATGGATGATTTAGTTCTTAAGAATAATAATAATAATAATGATGACTTTATTTAAAGAGGGTAACACAATTAGCTAATGAACTAATCTACCTATACATAATAGCACGTACATGTATAGACACATATTTACTTTCTTTCCTTTCACCAGAGACGTATTGAAGACACATAGTCAATATACATGCAATAACTATTTTCATTCTCATTTTAACTGCATCTTTGAAGCAATAATAATAATAATAATAATAATGGCTTTATTTAAAGAGGGTAAAACAGTTAGCTAAAAACTAATCTACCTTGAGGCCCTCATACAAAGGAATTCATTTATTTAAGCTGCATCTCTGAAGCCACTCGATATATTGGGTTTGGAAGAAGGAAATAGAGTGGGCATCTCTAATCTCAACTGGAATACTATTCCAAAGCAAAGTTCCAGAGTATTGGAAACTTTTTTTAAAATAATTCCTTATTTGGTTTAGGAATTTTATACTGTTTGGTAGACATGGATATTCAGGAGCACTATTATTGGATATCCTGTACTTTAATTTGGCGTTTCTCAACCGGATTTGGTCTTTAGGTAATATTTTTAACTTACCAGCAAAATTTTCCTTGCTTTCTTTTTGGATTGATATTGGTCCGAATGCTCTTTTTCGAAGATGCGCTAGCTTTGCTATGTTTATATCATTTGAATTACTCTATACTGTATTACAATAATATAAATAGTTTTGTATGTAACTGTTATAAAATAGTTTTCTGTGCCTTTCTGGGAGAAAATGTCTTTATGCTACTGAGAAGCCATAAACTTGAATTAACTTTTTTACTGATATGTTTGATATGTTCAGTCCATGATAGGTTATTATCTACCAAAACACCAAGCAGTCTATTATGACAAACCATTTGCCAATTTTTATCATTCCATGTTAGACACAGTTCATTGCTATCAAGATTTGTTCTTTTTTGCCATTTTGAGATAGGAATATTTTAGTTTTACCAGTATTTAACACCATGCCATTGCATTTGCACCAGTTGTCCAGTTTGTTTGGGGCATACTGAAAAGAAATTTCCAGTCCATGACAATGTTGTCTCATCTGCATAGAGATCTGTAGATGAAATTGAGTCCTCTAGTAAACGTGGTAGGTCATTAATAAGTAATATAAATTTTATAAAAGGCCTTCTACCCCACCTTTTTTTAAGGTTGTGATATAATCCAAAGCCTGAGTTATGCAAATAAAGAGTGCAACTTCTTTTTCAACCAACTGGAAAGGTTTTGGCTGTGAATGGAAGATAGCTGGTACAAAGAAGTACAGCAAATTGAGACTACAAGTGGATGGAAATTTTAAAGTTAGCTGTTCAAATTCAAGTCATGACGAGCTGTAAAGATTGTTTATTTGCAATTTATAATACTTATTTTACTTAAATTAGCATTCTTAAGACAAGTTACATTTGCACATTTAAATCTTTAATGTATCACCATACGTGTATCCAAAACAACCTTTGCTTAATAAATGGCTTGCACTTGTGTTCCCTTCCATTATTATCTATGTGACCACAAACTGATGAGGGCCCTGGCTGGCCAAGTGGTCTAAGGTGCTCGCTTCTCCAATCACTGCCATCTCACCTCTCTCTCTGTGGGTTCGAATCTCAGGCTTGGCCAATGTAAGAGTGTGAGAAAGTTTGCCAGTAGCTTCCTGTGGGTTGGTGGTTCTTACTGGGGTTTTCCCAGGTTCTTCCTCCACTGTTTATACTAGCCATCATGTATAGCCTATCGTGTGCTCAAAAATGAGATTAAACCCATGCAACAACAAGAAGCTGATTAACTATTTTGGTTTTGGATATGTGATATAATCAGAATCATCAGGGAATTTCCCTGATTTCTGGTATTTTTATTTACTATTAATTGAAAACAGTCCTGATTGGTCCCAAATGATCAAAAATAAAGGATTTTCAGAGTGGGATACATAGTATCAGAGGACATCACCAACATGTAAGGGAATTATGAAATTTGTCATTCTTGTGCCTTTATGAATAATGCTGTTCATAGTTAATAATGGATCATAAAGCAAATGCAGATGAATCACAGATCATGATTATTTAGTCTTTTGGAGAAATAGTGAGAAAATGGGTCTGAAAAAAATGGCAGAAACTAGTAGCACACATTTTGGAGAAACTAGTGTTTGCAGGGTTCTAAACATGCAGTAGAAACTTTGCTGCCAGTTTTGTGGTATAGCTACCTAGTATAAAATACAGTAGAAATTACTTCCATAAATTTAGAGGTAAAAAATTTATGCAATACAAGATTTGTATTTTAAGAATAAAAAGAGATTTTTCAACACCTTTATGCTGGCAAGAAAAATGTCAAACTTGAATTTTTACATCAAAATGAAATTATTTGTTGACAGAAATTAAAATACACAATTCTTATATGCTTGACCATGATAACCAAGGAAGGAGAAAGGTTTATAATTAGATAAACAAGATTTATCACTCTTCTTATCTACTTGAAATAATTAGTTAAGGAACCATCACAATGTGACGATAGAGAGCAGCAATAGATTCTGTACTTGCCTTTAATAACTACTGGTCCACAATTTCTTTAGAATTCATCTGCTTTAGAGATAAAATGTGCTGTTTATTATGGATTTTGATGTACTGAATTCAAATATGACAATTAAAACAACTGATTGGCTACTGTTTCCAAGATACATGTATTTAAGTTTTTACATTGTACATCTATGTATATTGTGTAGATAGTAGAGTTTTAATCATAAATTGTAAACCTAAGTCTTTTTATGCGTTTATGGTTGCTTTACACGATATTATTTCACCTTCCCTGTTTATGTAACACTTTAAAAAACAGCAAAGACTTAAGTATATATCAGTACATAGTTTAGTTCTAATTCAGCATCTACTCTGCGCTTCTTGGTTTGTTTCTTATATTCATTAAATGAAGCATCTCTTGTCACTGTCCAGCAATAGTCTGCAAGCATTGATAGGCTCCATTTGCCCTGATAGCGTTTCTCCATTGTTGCAATGTCCTGGTGAATCACTCTCAGTACTCGTTGCTCACTGCTTCATAGTTCATTGCAAAAAAAGTCCAGATGAGAGTGCAACAAATGTATCTTTAGTGACATGTTTGCAACCAAGGCTTTTGTATGTCTTGAGAAGGTTTTCTACCAGCTCCCTGTAGTTGTCTGCCTTGTTGTTTCCGAGAAAATTTGTTGCCATTAACTGGAAGGCTTTTAACTTGAATGCATCATCTCAAAGAAGTTCACGAATCTGAGGACCAACAAATACACCATTCTTTATCTTAGCTTCACTTAACCTTGGAAATTTTCCATGGAGATACTTGAAAGCTGCTTGTGTTTTGTCTGTGGCCTTGACAAAGTTCTTCATCAGACCCAGCTTGATGTGCAATGATGGTAACTAAATCTTCCTTGATTCAGCATGTAGTGGATGCTGAACAATTTTCCTCCCAGGCTCCAACGACTGTCTGAGTGGCCAGTCTCTCTCTCTTAATGTAGTGGGAAACTCTCACATGACTATCCCAGCAGTACTTTGTGTATCCAGTCTGCAGACCAAACAAGGGAGAAAACCTTCAAATTGCCATAAGACTGCCACAGATGTTGGTCATAGTTTATGCACCTCAAAAGTTGTTTCATGTTTTCATGGGTTTCCTTCATATGGATTACATGATCAACTGGAGTTGATGGCAAAACATTGCTATTATGCAGCAAAACAGATTTAAGACTTGTCTTCGATGAATCAATGAACAGTTGCAGACTACAAGATTACCTTCTATGAAGAAGAATGGGACAAGATCCTTTTGACTGTCATGGAACATGGAAACCCTAACATAACCTGCCAGGAGATTCTAATGCTGTAGTCTGGAGCCCAACAGCTCTGCCTTTTTCTTTGTTAGTTCCAAATCCCTAACATGGTCATTCTTTTTACCTTGTGTTATGAGGTGTAGTTCAGAGGAGGAGGATGGGAGAAAATATGAGTCATTTGACATTGATGGTTCAGGACTAGAAGTTTCATCCTCTTCCTCTTGTTACGCAGTCCTTCTCCATAGCGTACTGGGCATATAACTGATGGAATATTTGGATAATACACAGTCCACTTTTTCTTTTTTGACACCTTAACCAACTGGAGGCTCCATGCAGAAGTAACAATTGCTGATATGATCTGTTGGCTCTCTCCAAATCATTGGCACTGCAAAAGGGATAGATTTCCTTTTCCTGTTCAACCACTGGCAGAGATTTGTTGCAGCATTTGTGTGAGGCCCACCTCTTGTCCTGATCTCCAGTTTTGCAGCCAAAATAAATGTGATAGGCTTTCTTAACCATAGTGGTTATACTGCGCTTTTGTGATGCAGAAGTCCTTTCACCACAAACATAGCAGAAGTTTTCTGCATTGTTCACACAAGTGTGCGGCATCTCTGCTCACTTTGGCTAACAGAAATGTGTCCCTTTGCAAAATCAACCACTGACAAATAAGACAGCATGACACTGTATGATTTCTAGAGCTGATATAGGGCAGTTTGTTCAGCAGAGTGATGTTGCATCATCCATGACTTCTAGATATAACATGATACAAATCATATAATGTAGGACGCAATACCAGCTTCATATTGCATCATTCATTGTTTTGACTAAAAAAGCAAGTACTGTCCAAACCCAGTCAGAGATTTATTCATTGATAAAGGCAAAGATGTATTTTAGTCATTTCTGGTTTAAATGGAGATCCCTTCCCTTTATAACGCACTTTTCCTTCACCATTCCCATGTCAAGGGTCGTATATACTGATCCAATATCAAATCTTTAAAACTAGAGCCAATCAGCAATTTTAAGCATCATGTTCATTCTCAGTGACCCAGAATCAGCAAAGTTTGACTACATTTATTTCGGAAGCATTTCAGCTGTAGACCAGCGTATAGTTTAGGGTTAATTGTATCAGGTCCACATCTTCTGAATATATCAACACTTCAAAGCATTGAGTACATTTTGTGGGGATATGAATATAGTAGGTAGACTGCAGATCTAGGAATCCGAGTTTTGTGAGAAAATAATTTTCTTCCTTCAGATTTGCTTCTTTTGAAATAATTGTGCTTTCTCTTCAATAGGATTTTATTTAAGTTGCTGTTTGGCTATTTTCCACAAAGTTCTAGGATAAGACTACCGTTTAATTTATTTGCTGGCTTGGAAGAAAATATCATAATTTAGCATTACAAACCATACTGATTTCATTTTGCTTAGTTTTAAACAGGGCTCAATAAATTAGATTATTTGTTCACTACACTAGCTTACAAAGTCTACAGCTTTTTCAATTTTGCTTTTGAATTTCATAAAAAAAGTGGATAATGTGGATGAATGAGGACTGTCTTCAGAAAGGGATAAAATTAATGGCTTTGTTTTAATGTTTTCAGTTACTAGATAAACCTGCTCATCAGGTTTCATTAAAATTCCATAATTAATGTTCGTTCTACTCAGCACAAACTTCCACTAAATTGTAACCATCAAACTTTTGATCGATGTTGAAGGAACAGAATAGAAAAAGACTTAACATTCTTTATCTCAAGTCAGGTCAACTCCAAGTTTGGAACATACAGATTGCTTTTGAGTACATGGAATATGATTCTTTACATACATTAAAACACCACCGCCATGTCAGTTTCTATTAGCATGCACTGGAGACTGAAAATTAAGTGTTGATATTGTGCAATTACCAAATGACTGGTCTCACTGTGACATTTAACTGACCATCAATTACCAAATGACTGGTCTCGCCGTGACTTAACTGACCATCAATTACCAAATGACTGGTCTTGCTGTGACATTAAGGTGACCATCAATTACCAAATGACTGGTCTCGCCATGACATTTAACTGACCATCAATTACCAAATGACTGGTCTCGCCATGACATTTAACTGACTATCAATTACCAAATGACTGGTCTCGCCGTGACATTTAACTGACCATCAATTACCAAATGATTGGTCTCACCGCAACATTTAACTGACCATCAATTACCAAATGACTGGTCTCGCCGTGACATTTAACTGACCATCAATTACCAAATGATTGGTCTCACCGCAACATTTAACTGACCATCAATTACCAATGACTGGTCTCACCATGACATTTAACTGACCATCAATTACCAAATGACTGGTCTTGTCGTGACATTTAACTGACCACGATAATGTCATTAGCTTTTATGCAATAAGATCAGTTTTATTAAATATGTTTTGAACATTTATATGGAACACTTTTAGATTCCTATTTCCAGTTGTGTATGAGGCTCAATATCATTTACTGGAAGCATTATCAAAAACTGATAAAGTTGACAAATTTTAAATAATCAGTATTTGGTCAAGTGACGAGCGACGAAAATGGCTATATTAGATGTATCCTTTAAAGAAAATGAATTGAAAAATAGGAAAACCTAGTTTATAAAATTGTAGTTGATACTTCAGTACAAGTTCACACTTGGGTTTGGTAGTCCTACAATAGGGGCACCCAATTCTTACTCTATTCAATTATGTTAAACAATTTTGCTGTACAAAAAGTATTTACAGAGGTCAGATTAGGTGCCCTAAGGAACTATAGTGAGGCATCCTATGCAGTCGTGGAATTCATGTGGATTGAACTGCCCATGTTCTAATAATCGATAATACTGAAATGTACTAAGGCTATTAACATGACTTCTAAGACAATGTCTTTTGACAGATGAATCAATTACAGCAGTGTGAATTAAGTCTATAGACACACCAAAATCATGTTGAATATTGCTAATAATCCTTGTAAAATGTCCAATGTTAAAGTTGGTATTTAAAGTTTGCTCCGTGTAGACAGCGGATTTGTTTTTAACATTTTAAACTGCACTACTTTGTGCTAAAAAACTAATTCAGTATTTGTTACACCCAATTTTAAAGAGTTTTTTTTTTTCTTGTTGCAATCTATGAGGAAAAGTCTGATGGTCAAGTTTTGTTCATGGGTTTTAGGAGGAAACTGCATTTAAATTTCACTTCTGTGTTAAATAACATGTGGCTAATCCTTATTCAATACTTTTTTCCCCCAGTTTTACTGATAATTTTGCAATTTATGAAATAAGACATCATCCCATCTGAGACAAACTACTACACTATTTTTATCTAAAGTTGGAAGCTCAGTGATAAATGTGTCCAAATGTGTTCGATACCGGCATTAAGAAAATGTCAGTGGTAGTTGGCCTTCTGAAATGAATGCCTTAGAATTGCCCAGATAATGGATTGTATCTGACAGACGCTCTAATATTTCCTTTGTCTGCACAAACTGCAGCTGTAAGATGGAAGTTGGAATGCTCCTCCTTCTCTTCCAAGTCTACTGAATCTGGCTTAGCCCTGGCTAGCAGATGGCACTAGTGGACATTTGGAGCAAAACCTGATACATGTAATATTTTCTTGACAGCCACTTTAAAGCTGAACTCAATCTAGTCCTTTATGAGACCTGTGTATGTTAAGTCATTTTCGTCGTCCTCACTCTCAGTGTGGAGGTTGTCTTCATCCAGCACTAGTCCCAGGTCCATGTAGAATATTCCCAGTGGCATTGCCATCATCTCATAGTGTATCACAGTATCTCTCCAGTTGATAAACAATGACCAATATACACCTGTTGAATCAGTGGGTCAGTAAATACTACAGCTTTTCTTGCCAGAATGGCTGGCTGGAGAGGGTGATGGAGGGCCTGCTGGACAGCTGACTCAGTTGCCAGCTGGTTGGTATGCTTGGCTGTTGGCCGAGCTGTCAGCTCTTGAACTGCCCTTGCAGAATGTGCAGTGACAGATAGATATAGCTCCACATACCATAGAACTGTTGGCTAGTATGCAGCATGGCTCACAAAAGTGACAGATATTTGGTTACTAGACAATAGATATGGTCAGACAGCCAGCTGGACGGGCTGGTCAGCAGATGGACCTGTAAGGTAGCATATGGCATGAAAGGATAGTGACATTTATCTCCCTTGAAGAAGGTCCCCCTGTGCCTAGGCTTACAGGTGCAAAGGCCATGATTTGAGATGCAGGGGGACTTGCACCGATTAGGTTGCCTCGATAAGGGATGATAACTCCAAACCATCTATAGAGGTCTGCGATGGATGTATGGAAGTAAAATTGTCCTGTGGCCTGTAACTGCATCATTGCTTCCAGGAGCAGCTGCTACATTTACGATTCTATCAGCACCTGCTGAATGAAATCATCACAGTTGATATCGTATGCATAATTGCAGGAAACCTTCACAATGTTCCTTACTATGCTAGCAATTGATGGTGAGAAATCTCAAAATGTTCTACTCCCACCTGAGAAATCGCAGTTCTTGCCTTGTATTTTTGATGCTTTTTAGCAACAAAGTAGGTCAGATGCCTTTTGACCTTTATGCAAATACTGCAGGATGAGGATGATAAACACTTCATGCAAGCAAGACATGTCTTGTGTCTTCATTAGCTTTAAATTTCTGGACTTAACTAAGTTTTGTTGAAATTGTTGAACTGAAATGATGACAAATTGGAAAATAACAATCTAAAAGTGTTCACAAATCACAATAAGAAAACCAATTACTTAAAACAAGTCAAAAATAAATGAAGTAAATACACAACCAACATCATGCACCAACAATACCATGTTGGAACACAAGGTAAGGATAAACAAGTCCACAACTGATAAATGATTTACATAAACAATGCTCAAAAATGAAAAAGAATGATTCCAACATGTAGCAAATACATTATTATAAACTACTATACCAACTTTCTGGATGGATGGGTTGAAATCACAAAGACATTCAAGAATTCTGGTAGGTTTGGTGGTTGATAGCACCCAGCAAAAGCTTAAAACTCTGCTATGGGTAGCAACCTAGCAGTAGTAAGGGTAGGCAAAGGGTAAGAGTTTCTTCCCTTTGTCAAAACGACTGAGAGGCAGAAAAGTTGAATTTTTGTTTTCTTTTCAGTAAGGCTGGATATGGGAGGTAGCTGCATTTATTTTCCTATTGTTAATGTGTTCAGGCAATTTATTCAAAGGAGAAACTTCAGCCAATCACATGGACAATCATAGATCATGCTCATTATTAACCTTTTGCAAGGTCTTGGCCCAATAAAGCTCATGTTCCAATTATGAGGAAAATCAGACAAAATGTGGCTTTCTTCTTGGCAATAAGGGTGCTCATTATTGAACCCATCCCAGATCTTGATGATATAAGCCCACATTCCAAGTTTGATCAAAATCGGATCAGAGAATATGGCTTCCAGAATGGTAACTAGCTCAGCAAATCAGATACAGTTACCTCATAAGTGGCAATCTCACTTTTTATCGATTTTAGCTGAAACCTGATGTAAGCCCTTATTCAAAATTTGATCAAAATCAGGTCAGGAACATGGTATCCAGACTGGTTGTTGTTTGTTGTTATAGGGTTTAATGCCATTTTTCAGCACAATATAGGCTATGCATGGCAGTAAGTATAAATGGTGGAGGAAGAACCCGAAAAAAAAAACTGGAAAGAACCACCGATCCACGATAAACTTCTGGCAATCTTGCTCATTACTGAATTCAACCAAGATACTTAAGATTTAAGTCTATATTCCAAGTTTGATCAAAACCAGATCAGAAAATATGGCTTCCAGAAATGGTCACATGTTCAGCCAATCACATGAAAGATCACTTCAATAATATGCACGGATGTTGTTCACAAATGAACTTATCCAAAATCCTGATAATATAAGCCCATATTCCAGGTCTAATCAAAATGAGATCAGAAATATACCTTCCAGAAATGCAAGAATCAACATGGATGATGCCTAGCTGTACTATTAGCCTTTACTGACATAAAATCTTAATGTCAAAACCGGCATTAATGTTGGTGAGACAAAAACTAAAATCTTTCTATAAGTCTGTAATCCTTATTCATTATTCAAGGGAACAATGAAGACAAATATTTAATTATCATCTCAACTTTAAATAGTGAGAAAATAGTATCTTATGGAAGTGGCAGTAACAATGGTAGGTACATCAGCATCAGCAATCTTAAAATTTTATTTAAGCTACATATCTACATCTGTTCTGGTATTCAAATGAAACAATGTCAAACCATTACTATATATTTCAACTTTTTATCAAGATATCTTAAGAGATCTTGTCTTGCTGGTGTTAGAAATAATAATAACACTATGTTTTGCTTTCTTTATTTGTTTCTGACAGTGTTTTATCCAGTCTTTTTTCTTATACTGATAAATTTTATTTGTTAAAATTAAGTGGACAATGCAGCTGGTATATATATATATATATCATTCTGACATTTTCATGCACATTAAATTGCAAAGAAAAAATATAAGCACTTGAGTAAAATGCATTGTAAATGCTGGTTTTGAACAATTACTGATACATAATGGAGTTTCAACAGAAAAAGAAAAATGCAAAACAGTGATCTAACAGCATTATATTAAGGCTGTGTTAAGTTAGGTTACAGCAAACACTATTAGTGCAGAAGAACTGAACAACTCTACTGAATGGCATTCAAATACATTTTTAAAAACTGAAAACAATACATGTACATATTATAGATTTCTCATAGGAATTTTTAACATATGGACCAATGCTTGCCTAGCACTGAATTCTTATTCCATACTCTTCACAGATTACCTACCTTAAAAATGTATATGAAGTAAATATTAAGTAAAATGGATTTTAATACATGTAGGTTGATTAGTACTGAGGTAACAGGAGTACAGCACCTTTCTGTCCCAGGGTGATCCAAAGGTAGGATTTGAACCCCCACTCTTTTGATTATGCATTGTTCACAGCCAGTGACCTCCATCAACTGTTGGCTTTTGTCAGCTAAAGCCACTTAAGCAGTCCATACAAAAGAACAGCAAACCAAGCACTGTAATACCAACCTACTGAACACAATCTACATGTGCTTCAGTAATATAAGCAGGAATTCTTTTTGAAGTCGGACAGGTTATATTTTAATATTATGACATTCTTGTTGATGAAAAAACTTAATACTTCATATTTTCTGCTGACTTTGTAAAAACTGTAACTGATACTAAAAATGACAGCTACAATGAAATAAAGATGGAAGCAGGTAATTATTTAAAGAAGAAAGTTTGAATAAGAGAGCATAATGATCTGCATTTAGAGCAATATTTCCAATTGTTTTGGACAGAGGGCAGGGGGTGGGGCAAAAGGGAGATTTGATGCATTAGGGAGGCTGGAGGAGATTTGAGCAGGAGATAAAATCTGGGGTAGATGGTAGGATATTTGTGAGAGGAGAAGGATAAACAGGGCATAACCAGTCTATCTGGAAAAAATAATAGTTTGGGAATAAAGGAGAATGCCGGGACAGAAAGGATTATGCAGGTTTTAAAAAAGGATGGTATTGTACTTATGTATTTAAAGTCCAAGTAGGCATCCAAACCTAAACAATATTTTTTTTAAAAGTTAAAATGCAATGAAATAAATATGTCCCTGACATATACTGCAAACATTAACAGAACATTATATAAACTGAGATTTGATTAATCATCCGACGTATTTATATTATGATGATTCCCAGTTCTTCAAAATGCACTGATTGGTATCAATTATCATAAAACATTAATTCATATAGCTAACTGGAACAGATGTTACTATCAACATCATTTTATAAACATGGATCCTGCCATCTTCTTCATTGCAACCTCTTCTGGTGTAAAGAGCTATACTGTCTGAGTCTTGTACTTGTCTGTGGCCTGGACAAGAAGGGAAGCAATTCCTATCTCCTTGTTGCTGTGTCCAGCATCTGGTACAATGTGAAATTCTGCCTCAGGCCATCTCTATAGGATTGAACAAAATACATGTACAAATTTTTAAAAAATTCTCATGAAATGAAATGTATCAATGTGACATGGCAAGATTATACATGGAATGTATCAATATGACAAGGTAATGTTATACATGAAATGTATCAATGTGACATGACAATATTTTACATGGAATGCATCAATGTGACAAGGCAAGATTATACATGGAATATATCAATGTGACAAGGCAAGATTATTGCAACTTCGATGGCTCACCATCACAAATATTCACACTTATTTTTAAAAAACTCCTTTTGCTATTTTTTATCTGCACATTTTGAGAAGAGTTAATCTGCACTATATAAACACTACTCTGCTGATGTGCCATTAAACCTGATACATACATGCCTAATCCGAAACACTATCACTCAAGACCTACTGTACCTCCCTCTTCCTCCCCAGACCGTACCCTGGGTCATAATCCAAACGCTGTACCATATTAGGTGTCTTCATAATGTGATCGCATGTATCAAATTTAGTTCAATTAATATTTGAATATGTCAACTGCAATTTTTGTACTATTGCTTTTTAAACCCCTCTCTGGAGATGACAGGTGAGGAAGCAAGAAATTAGACCCATCTTACACAAGGTTATCATAATTATGGACAACTAATATACCAAGTTTGGTTAATTTCTGCCAAGCAGTTTTCAAGAAAACAGAAGTACAAAAAGTCAGACATGGTATAACTATAACCATATGTCTCATACATAGGTATCAATATTGCAAGCGGGTTGTACGTCCTTTTTAGTTCAAGTTTGTAAGTTACATAAGCTTTTTGATGTCTGATCAAATTAATAAATTCTGAATAAAATTAGAGTGATAAAAATTTAAGCAGCAAGTTTAATCATTTAATAGCAAAATGCACCACTTTTCATTGTCACAACAACCCCATAAGTCTATAACGCTTTTTCATTTCTCTTTTCTATCTATTCTTGTATTTAACCCTTCCTTTGTGTTATTAACAGGGAATGGCATTTTGGCATTCTGAACTTAAACACGATATCACTGCACTATGAATCAGTGAATGGCATTCTGAAGTTAAACATGATATCACTGCATTATGAATCAGTGAATGGCATTCTGAAGTTAAACACGATATCACTGCACTATGAATCAGTGAATGGCATTCTAAAGTTAAACACGGTATCACTGCACTAAGAATCAGTGAATGGCATTTTGGCATTCTGAAGTTAAACACGATATCACTGCACTATGAATCAGTGAATGGCATTCTGAAGTTAAACACGATATCACTGCACTATGAATCAGTGAATGGCATTCTGAAGTTAAACACGATATCACTACACTGTGAATCAGTGAATGGCATTCTGAAGTTAAACACGATATCACTGCACTATGAATCAGTGAATGGCATTTTGGCATTCTGAACTTAAACACGATATCACTGCACTATGAATCAGTGAATGGCATTTTGGCATTCTGAATTTAAACACGATATCACTGCACTATGAATCAGTGAATGGCATTTTGGCAATCTGAAGTTAAAGACCATACATAAATCTGATCCAGGACTAAAAGGTCTCTTAGTGAAACCTGTTGTAAGCAAACGATTCCAATTAAACAGTTCAAAATTTAAGTAGTGGGCTCTAAATGGCATTGCAATTGGACTTTGTGCTCCACTGAAAGATACAATAATGCAAATGGCTTCACAAATCGACAAATACATTTTACTTGTTGGGAGTTTTAATAATTTCATACTGTATTTCCAATGCTGAAATCCCACATTACACAAGCCTTCAACATTCAAGGATTATTGAATATGTAATGTCCATGTTAACACAGAAAAAGATGTTTACAATTATTGAAACCCAAATCAAAAAAAGGAACTCTCTTTATCAATTATTCAGGACATTTCCAGAACAAAATTTTGAGATTTAGCAAGCAGTTATTATTGCTAATACCATTTAAAAACAAATCAAACAGGATTTCTAAAGAATTAACCACAATGAAACCTGACTGATATCTTAAATATAAGGCTTCTTCCTGAAGCTTAATGTACTTATCCATCATTCATGATAAATTTCACAATTATAATTTTTTTACAAGGTATAGTGTTCTTTATAGGCATTTTGAAAGCACATATGACACACAGTTGGTTTTTATGTCCACATGAGTTGTCTTTTATATAACAATCCCTCCATATAAGCCCCTCATTATAACACAATTCTGGATATCATTATGGTGGTTTTACCATAAGGCAGTAGACTGCGTGAATTCATTGACAGCACTATAATGAGGGGACTATCTACATTAACCCATGTGTACACACCAGCAAGATACTTAAGCTCCTCTTCTGACAATCGTATACTCATTATTCCAAGTATGAAAACAAAGTCATATGGACAACATTCTTTTGCATACCAGGGCCCAGCAATGTGGAATGAATTGCCCACTGAACTCAGACACAAAGACACAGTGATCACATTCAAGAGGGCTCTTAAAACTCACTTATTTCAACAGCAAGAACAAACTTAAAGACCTAATAATGTTTCCTACCTGAAATATTCTCAGCATGTTTTTTATTTTATTTTTTTTAATGTTTTTCTAATTTCATGTTGATTGTTTTTGTAATAATATTATTATGTTTCTTATCTTATAGGTGTTGTCTAAAGTTGTAAAGTGCTTACAGCTTCTAAAGATTAGGCGCTATACAAAGTCCTCATTATTATTATAAGGTGGTCTATGTAAGGCAATATACTTAGACTCACTTGGACAAAATTATAACGAGGGACTATGCACATCATTATAAGCTAGTCTCCCTGTATGACAGTATACCCTGAAACCCATGGCCAACATTATAATGAGGGACTATGTACATCATTATATGATAGTACACTCTATGACTCCCATGTACAGTGTTATAATGAGGGACTATGTACCTCATCATAAGATAGTATACTCTATGACTCCCATGTACAGTGTTATAATGAGGGGCTATGCACATCATTATATGGTGGTTTCACCATATGGCGGTATACTCTGTGGATTCATTGACAACACTATAATGAGGGGACTATCTACATTATTATTATAAGGTGGTCTATGTAAGGCAGTATACTCTGACTCCCATGGATGTACATCACTATAAGCCAGTCTCACTGTAAGACAGTATATTCTATGACTCCCAGTTACAGTGTTAACAAGGGGCTTCGTACATTATTATATGGCAGTCTAACTAAAAGGCAGTATACTCTGACTCCTATGGATAGCACTATAATGGGGAACTATGTACATCATTATACGCCAGTCTCACTATAAGACAGTATACTCTATGACTAAAAGGTACATTGTTATAACAAGGGACTTTGTACATCATAAGGTGGTCTTACCATAAAGCAGTATACTCGATGGATTCATTGACAGCAATATAATGAGGCAACTATCTACATCATTATAAGGTGGTCTACGTAAGGCAGTATATTCTTTAACTCCCATGAACATTATAATGAGGAAGTACTGTATCAAGATAATTTACTGACAGATTTCAACACACATTACAGAATGGAATTTTGGACCAGACATTTGACTTCTGTTTGTTTGTAAAGTAGTTGGTACTAAATGGCATCACAAACCAATCATAAAAATGAGGAATGTGCCAAATACATACTGTCATAAAAATAATAATCCTTCAAAACTGGGGTATATCTTTTAAACATTAGCAAATGATACATGACTTTTTAAGCAAAATACTACTGTTACCTGTGTATACCAAATTTCATGGAAGTCATACAAGTGACCCATATTATAGTGAGAGAACCTTATAATGAGGGATGTTCCAACAAGGAAGTGTCATTGTAGTGGAGTAAAACACACAAACAAGATATCTGATCTGTTAATAATGTGAAACTATATAACTGATTCTTAGTAGTCAAGAATGATAAGTGAAATAATTCAAGCTGCAATTTTAAACAATTCAGTGGAATCCCTAACCACAATATCAATTTTATAAGAGGGGCTGCAATACAGTGAGGGTATTTCTTTTTACTGACGGAACGCTTTATACTAAGAAAATTTCATGAAACCTGGCAGAAAAAATGTTACAGTTGTAAAGGTGTGAAAATGTATACATTAAAGCTTTTCTCTTCCAGGAAGCCAAGAGGCCAGCTTTTATAATATTTGCAAGTTGGTAGTGGGTGGATGGTGGCTTATAATTGGAGAATTTTTTTTATTGAATTAAAAATTTGGTAAAGTGTTGTTAAAGTTGCATTAACAGAAGCAATTATATACAACGGTATGGGATAGGAATTCCTAAATGAGGATCAGAATTTGTAGGCTGAACAAAGCTTTGCCAGTGACTGCCAACAAATTATGATCCCAAAAGTGTACATTTCCCTAGTCCACACAGTGAAATCTGCTTATTTCTAAGCGTGGAAGTTATCTATCCCACAACAATGCATCTGATGGATTGTTTTTTTCTTCTCATTTCTAACCAAGGAATGAGAAGTGGAAAAAAACTGTTGGCATATCATGGGTATTTATGTACCTACAGAAATGGAGCATCACTGATTATTTTTAGGGCATTAGAAAGACCACAACAATTTACCAACCAAAAATTATTGTAAACAAAGATTACCATTAAGAAGCTTGGAAAATTTGTATTTTCAATATTAATATCACTAGAAGAAATGCAGACATTCATGATGTCATTAAGCACAATGATGTCATCTAAGATGATACTGAGTGCACTTATGGCTTTCTAACACTGGGGAAAAAAGGCATCATACATGTACACCACTCCCTTGATAACTCGCAAACCTTCTATTAATGCGAGGTCAAGTGTGGATCCCATTTTTAAAACCAGAAGATACCCCAAAAATGTATCCCTATTTGTTGAACTTAAAGAAAATTGAGATCAAAACTGGTAATGGAAACTTTTATATATTGCTTGTTTTATCATTGAAAACAGTAGATAGCACGTGGAAATTTTAATTAACATTATGAAATATCAATTTTAAAAAGAATTAATAAAATATCTTCCATTTTCTTTCCAAATGACTTTCTTAGTGCACGATAATTAACGATATTCAATGAAATTTTGGTCAATGAAAATGTCACTTACACCTTGTGGAGGTAGTACTTTAATAAATAAATACCACTTAGATAAGTTTTTCATCACTAGAAATTTGTGTTCTAGTTCTATCTTTTAGTTCCTTTTAAGTGTAATCATCATAAATGCGGTGTGTCCTCTTGTAATTAAACATAAAATGTGTCAATCTACTGGAACAGTTATGTCCACAAGCATTTCTCAGAGAACCTAATTAAGTGCTGACTGTGTTTTGATATTGGACTAGCAGAAGCATTTGTTGTATTGTTGCACTAATCTGTTATCATGTTAATTAGGTCTTTTGAATCAAATAAAGGTGGTGGAATAAACAAAATTGACTGATCAGGGTAGGTTTATAAGGGTTTTGTGTATTCTACATAGGTCATTTACTTGATCAAATGCCTGTACTCTTATCACATGTCATTACAGAATGATTCACACCTAGCTAGTGATTTGATTGGTCAGCAATTCATTTGATTTTCCATTATGCCATATCAGACTGAGTGCTGCCACCCTTAGATGAGGAGTCAATACAGGTGTTTTTTTAATATAAAAAAAAATATCTACCTTATGAAGCTGCCATGCCGTGTCCATGGGACAAACCATATCATATCGACCTTGAACAATGGTAGTCGGGATATGCTTTATCTTGTGTACATTATCCAGAAGCTGAGTGTCTGACTCAAAAAATCCACCGTGGATAAAAAAATGACTGAAACATAAATGAAACGATTGAAAATATCATATATATTTTATTAATAAATAATAATATATATTGTTTACTATTGAGTATGCATTGTGAATACTTGATTTTCACTTGGAAATGCCAACATTATGTCCAGTCATATAATTTCAAGTCATCCTGCATATGTCTCCAGGAGGGAGCCAAACAAATATAAAGATATGAGAGTATGAGATTCACTTAAGCCACAATAAAATCAGTTCCATTATTAAGTCATCTAAACTTGTATTGTTCCTTAAGCCACAATAAAATCAGTTCATTAATAAGACATCTAAACTTGTATTATTCCTTAAGCCACAATAAAATCAGTTTCATTAATAAGACATCTAAACTCAGTTCCATTAATAAGTCATCTAAACTTGTATTATTCCTTAAGCCACAATAAAATCAGTTCCATTAATAAGACATCTAAACAAAGTTCCATTAATAAGTCATCTAAACTTGTATTATTCCTTAAGCCACAATAAAATCAGTTCCATTAATAAGTCATCTAAACTTGTATTATTCCTTAAAGCAACATTCAGAGACAAAAATATACTCCCAAGGCTACTTGCTCCCAAAAATATACTCCACCTCTTCTCCATTGAAAACAACTTTGTGATTACAGTGATCCCCTTCTTACAACCCCATGGATTTGATCCTTATCTTACGAACCCACAACTATACATGCTCTAGTAGTCAAAACTAATTTCTGGTAATCCAAGTCCATTTCTTCTTTTAAGCACCCACCCCCACCCACCCATCAAACTGGCACCATTTTCACTGAGGACCAAATAGACACTAAAAATGTAGTTGATAACACAAAGCCAAAGGAGATAGTATATATCAATAAGAGAATGTACGCATCATACTGCATAAAAATATTTTGTATGGTTCCTGTTAGTTACAAGAATCTGCTGTACACGAGATTTAAAATAGGGCAATAACTTCATCAAAATCAGACCTGAAAAGATGAAATCTTTAAAAGGCCCATATACATGTAATAGGCAATTAGTCTAACTGATGGCCACCAATTATGTATTGGGGTCGCAAAACTATGGTGGTTACAAAAAGTGTGAATGGACAGACAGATGGAAAAGATGATTACTGATGGGCTCAGCAAATTATAAAGTGATCAGTTGTGTATCGTTGTTATGTCAAAATAAGACATTTTCAATGTATCAAGTTCATTTTAAATATGTTTTACTATATTAAGAACTAACCACCGAACGTGCAGCTCTGAGCAGAGGCTAGACTATGTCTTCCTACAGTAATAAGGTAAGTGGTACATGAAAGTCTCTAAATACAAACCACTCTATCCGAGCAAACTGTAGTGCCCAGGTGTCTGCCTCCACCTTACTTAGCAGTTGTGGATCTTGGATGAGCCGGGATGTGGCCATCTCCCATGTACTCCATGCTTTGGCAGCCTCAAGTTGTATGGCTGCATCAGGACTTGTAAGTCGCCTGTAGTATGCACTCATTAAGTCGTGTCTCTCCACCTGTGTAGGAGAAATGTGTGATGATATGTTTTATTTATTTCTGCCAACACTGCAACCTAGACAGGCTTTGACAGTATAGTGTTAACACATTTACTTTACACCTCAACAGTCGAGGGTTTGCTCTCTGTTTCTGGCATGCATTTTGTGGTTGTCCATGCATAGTTGGTGGCCTCCTCAAGGTTTTCTGGTTTCCTCCACTACACTTATAACTTTACGTCAAGATCTAAGCCATCGAAGTACACATACTGTCGGTTATCAAAACCTGCACAGTGGACATGAAATAAGGGTTTTCATGACTGTAGTAATTACACGACTGTATATAAATATGGTACTTACATGACTATATGAATATGGTAATTACATGACTGTGTATGAACATGGTAATTACATGACTGTATGAATATGGTAATTACATGACTATATGAATATGGTAATTACATGACTATATGAATATGGTAACTACATGACTATATATGAATATGGTAATTATATGACTGTATATATGGTAATTACATGACTATATGAATATGGAATATGGTAATTTCATGACTGTATATGAATAAGGAATATGGTAATTACATGACTATATGAATATGGAATATGGTACTTTCATGACAGTATATGACTATGGAATATGGTAATTTCACGACTGTATATGAATATGGTAATTACATGACTATATGAATATGGCAATTATATGACTATATGAATATGGTAATTACATGACTATGTATGAATATGGAATATGGTAATTTCATGACTGTATATGAATATGGAATATTGTAATTTCATGACTATACGAATATGGAATATGGTAATTTCATGACTGTATATGAATATGGAATATGGTAATTTCATGACTATATGAATATGGAATATGGTAATTACATGACTGTTTATGAATATGGAATATGGTAATTTCATGACTGTATATGAATTAGGAATACAGTAATTTCATGTCTGTATATAAATAAGGAATATGATAATTTCATGATTGTATATGAATATAGAATATGGTAATTACATGATTGGATATGAATATGGTATATGGTAATTACATTACTATATATGAATGTAGTAAATGGCAAGCTGACAGTAGAGGTCTTTGAAAACTATGGTTAGAAGAGGAGGGCATTAGTACAGATGTGAACTCTTTCCAACCTTGCTTTAAAAGCAACATAGCTGTATATCCTTGCTTACAAATCAAGTACATCTGCAAATTGCACAGACCCAGATTTGCCATAACATAATGCACCAGGTGATCTGCATATCTGCAGTTTGTTAGGAGTAATCAATAGAACAAACAACATACACCCTGATCTGCAATTGCATTATGTAATGTCTGAACATGGTCTATGTTGTTTGCAGTTGGACTCGTCTTATAATCAAGTTGGACTCGTCTTATAATCAAGTATATACATTACTTCAAAGCAAAGCAATACCATAATCATCAAAGACAGATGTCCACTGCTTTACATGTGAAGCCTGTGGCTTTATTTTGTCCTTACTGGAAACAGATTAAAACAAAACAGAACTTTAGTGTTCAGCTATGTTACATGTAAGGCAAACTGAGGGAAAAAAAAAGAAATGTTGATATGATATTCTAATAAATAAAAATAATCATTTAATAAATAAATAAATAAATAAATAAATAAATAAAGCCAATATAAAATGAAGCATAAACAACAGGTTTCAAGATCTGAGTTATCATGGCAGGTGCTTTCCCAAACAGATTATGACTCTCTCATTTCCAATACAGTATCTGATGCATGCACATAATAAAAGAAAAAAACAAGTTTCTTCGTTTTGCATAAATACAATTTTAGATGCATGGTAGAGTTCATAATTTCCTGATTCATTAACAAGTGAAAGGTGAAAATGTTTACCTGGTCTAAAAATAACCTAGGAGTCTGCATTGAGAGACTGTTTCTATCTGCCTGAAGTGCTGCACTAGATGGACACAACTTTGAAATACATGCATTAACTGGAAACAATGTTCATTGCTGAGGTAATTTTTTCTAAAATGAGTGTAACTTATCAAGGGCTGTTTGTGTGACTGGGTAACAATCCAGATAATGGGTGTAAGTGGATGCATCCTAAAGACTGTAACACAGTCACACAAAAAGTAGGTAACTGTGACCTAATTTTAAGGAATGAGTAACTCTTCAGTTTTCCTTTACACAAGTCTCTATGTTATATGCTCCTGTTGCAAAGGTATCCATGCTTATGAAAAAATACCTTATTATGATGCACTTGTATCTCAGGAAGATTTGCACAGATCAACATTTTTTAAGCACAGCATGGAAATTTCCTCCTAAACACTGCATATTTGGTACAGTCTAATCTTAAATGTCCACACTTCCCTTTATGAAACTTTTTACATATCTCTGATAAACAAGTGTTTGCTGCAGGGAATTTTTTTGTTGACACAAAGTCACTGCTAAATTAGAGGGATTTACATGGACTGTAAAGTTTTATCATTTATCTGAGCATATCTCTATTAACCTTTGAAAATTATCTCCATGGATAATATCTATTATACTACACAAGCTGATATGTAACATTTTAAAAACAGCCGATCAATATTCTTGAAATGATTTAACAAGAAATAGGGAATGGTGCTTTAGAGAGCTTATTTTATCAAAAGAGAAAGAAATTGAACGAAACAATGAATTTAGTTGTGCTTTCTATCATCTGCATTGAAGCTGAATAACATATCATCACTGATGCAAAAGAACTTTAAAACCCGTGGGTTCATTTTTGTAGGAAATATTAAATAAGATAGTGACTACTTAAATAAGTGATACAAAATTGGAAAAATGTGATATAATTTCTGTTTTTTATGGAATAAACTAATCAATCATATGAAACAGCATGTCTATTGTGGTTTAAATGATTGTTTTGAGACATACTAAAAAAGCCAACTCAAATATAGCTCTCCCTCATTATAATGTGGCAATTGGGGGTATATAACCATTGACTACAGCTCACCCTCAATATAATATGGCAATTGGGGTATATAACCATTGAATACAGCTCTCCCTCAATATAATGTGGCAATTGGGGTATATAACCATTGAACACAGCTCTCCCTCATTATAATGTGGCAATTGGGGGTATATAACCATTGACTACAGCTCTCCCTGAATATAATGTGGCAATTGGAGGTCTATACCCATTGTATACAGCTCTCCCTCAATATAATGTGGCAAATGAGGGTCTATAACCATTGACTAATGCTTTCCCTCAATATAATGTGGCAAATGGGGGTCTACAACCGTTGACTGCATTATGTACTGAACTGTGGTACAGCAAGAAAATCGGTGTGTACCAGACTGCAGTACAGTGGTCCCCCTCTTATAATGCAACCCATTTGGCAGTAATAAAGTGGCCTTATAAGAGGGGTGGCCTTTCTAGAGGGTTATCACATAGATGTGAATAACTGCATGTAAAGTATGAAAGGTGTAACTAATTTTTATATATATTAATATTAATATTTAAAAATCACAGGAATATTATCAGGTTATGGATTTGATGAGATAAAACTAATATCAATGTTTTTGTTTTTTTTCTCCAAAATATGAATAATCATCAATTGTGATGCAAAACTACCTAGTCAGTAAAATCCAGGCATAAAAATGGTTGTAACTATCCCAGTACGTCCGTCAATTCCATTTCGCCATTCACTGTAGGTGAATGTATATTGATGATGTTTATTTGAATCTTTCTGACATCAAATTTCTCAGCAGTGATCAGTGTTCTCCCCCTCTCACTTTGTTTGGTCTAATTTAGAGGTGTGCTGTATTACCAGTATATTGGTTTACCACAGTTTTTGTTTCCATAACATGGTACCTTTCCACTGTTACATACTCATATGTTGGTAAGGAATGTTCCCAAGTAATCATAACGATATTAACTGCATATTTGCATTTTTCATGAGAATTTCTTTTTAGATTTACAAAAGTTTCATTCATCCTACATACATTTTGATTAGTACAAAATAAATGTATACCGATGACCATTTAATCATGTTTGACACTATTCATGGATGCTAAGATGGTGGCCAAATGGAATGTTGTAAAAAATATTCATAAGAAATGTAACTTTTCAAAACATGTTAGATTTTAAAAAGGTCATTTTTAAAAAAGTTATTTACTAGTGTATGTTACTAAACTATGTGTTTTCCTTTGAAAGACTGTGAATCATCCTAAGATTTTGAGAAAAGCAATTGTTTTCTGCTTTAAATTTGCATAAATTCTGAAGTCATCTGAATATTTTGTTCCTCTAGTAAGTGTGTTTAATGTTTACTGGATCTCTCTGATAGATATCTTGCCTGGGTGTTGGCATCCCACTCAAAGTTTCCCATGCTTTTAATATCAATAATGTTGCTAGTGAAGTGTAGGCTTCAGTATCAACACTTTCTCTTTTATCAATAAGCTCTCTAGTGTCAGCACAATGTCTTAGTTTTTAGATTACAATTTATATAGCAATTTGATCCATACATCAGGTACTGACCATTTAACTGGTGGGGGGAGAAGCAAGTTTCTCTTAAGCCAAGATATTTTATATTATTTCGTCTCAAGATAGTTCTTTTTTTTTCAAATAATGTAATGGATATAAAATGGTGTTAAAATGCTATAAATCTGAGCAAGATATTTTTCCAGCTAATGACTGATGGAAATTTAAAACAAAATTGTCAACATACTTGTTAGTCTCTGACATATTTTCAGTATACCTTACCCAGTTTTTACAAAGTAAGTGAGCTTGTCATGTGATCAACTTTTTCCTATCTTTTCTTCAAGTCTGGTACCCAGTTAAGTACATTTCGTATGAGCGGGAGGCCAGTAAGGATAATACCATTTTACAATGTTGAGTGGATGTCATGCTGACTTTAGCTGGCCTATACTGTGCCTTTCCGTGTTTAGCTTTTCTAATCTTGATAATTATTTGTGGCAATAATTGCAAGTAATTATTAAAGTGACAAAAGTTAACATCCAGGAACACACGGCAGTAAGGATATAGGATAACTTTCCTCTCTGCATGGATTAAAGTTACTTTATCAGCATATTGGAACAAATGTGAATGTGTTGAGTTAAGAAATTAAAATATATTATCGAGATTTCAAACTGTAAACAACCATTGCTGTTTGCGAGGGGTGCATTTGACAGTTTTGCACTAAAATAACGACTGCTGGTCATGTTAGTGGTGTGTTTGTACTTGAGGTGTACATACATTTGATTATAAACTCATTGGTGATATGGGATTCCTACCTTCTAAAACAGATGACCACTGGCCAGGGGTTGGGGTGTGTGCTGTTCATGAGGGGGACCACTGCACAGCCATAACCACACATTTATTGAGCCATGATATAACAGGAATGATTACAATAATAATATCCTACTAGGAAAAAAATAAATTATAATATAATTATAATTCTATCTACCACTATTACCATACATTTGTTACATGAATACAAATGTAATGGTTTAAATTTGGTTGCTGGGTCCATAGTAGTACTGCATTATATCCAGAATATTATTATAATGGAGGAATTTATAACAAGGATATAACATCAGAGAGCTGTAGTATTTACTAACATGGAACCTCTACAGATATAGAAATTTATATATAAATACCACAGGAATTGGTTTTATAAAATCATCCCATGCATCAGGAAAAACGAAACTACATCCATCTTGATAGTACCACAGCAGTTCTCGCCTGAAAATAAAATGAATATTATTTTAGAAGTAAAACAGTCCTTCTTGATTTAGGATTACACAATATGATGCATGCATTGTGGAATATGTGTGGATATGTCTGAAAGGTACAGAAAGGTAGCTAAAAGAAAGGACATTTTGAAAGTAAATCATATTTCTCTGATCACATTTACATTAGGATTTTAATGCCCACTACCTTCCAAATGCCTCCGTCCCAGAATGATGACTAATTTGTCTTACCCATCTATTATAATATGAGCATCTATGGGCAGAAACTCTCCTGATATACCATCATAATTACCTCCCCTGTATCAGTTAGGTATTTGAGTGATAGTAGGAGAGCCAAGGTGTAGGACTTACTCAAAGTGAGGTTGGATAAATATTCTTGGAGAAAGAAAATTTACAATAAAAATGTACTATCTCTGTCAAATACATTACTCAATCACATTTACATTAGAAAAATAATGTGGGGAAAATGCAAGAGAATCCAACCCCTACTATATAAACCCGATGGACATTTTAATGATACAGACCCTCCTAACAAACATGCATCACAACCGAGGGATAACCATAAATGATGCAACATGTAATTTCTTTGTGCACAGTTTTCCAGGCAAGAGTCAACCAAGAAGACAAAGTCTGTCAGGACAGGGATGAAAGACCTGCATCGTGATTGTTTGATGGCCAGCACAGGTCAGCTGCTTTGGTGTATCCTTGGGAAAGACACTTATCTCCCATTTCCCTGGCAATAATATAGCCATTACTATGTTGAAAGTGCTGTTCAAGTCCACAAAATAAATTGTCTGACAATTTAAACACAATTTTCTGCAAAGCAGATTCTACCATGTAAGCCATTAATTATGGCCTTCATTTCCAGGATATTCGGGCACATAACCCTGTCCTCTGGCTCTCAACTGCCATGGATTAAAGCAAAGCTGGTCAACAGGTCGGCACTACAACTATGCATATAGGGTGTCATTACAAACTGTTAACTTCTGGTCAAAGGGTGTCCAGAGGAATTTCTGCTGGTAACCAATCTTGATTCTGCCACTGATACACGATGTTTTATATCTCAGCCTATATTTGAATAAAGATAATCTAAATGACCAGAAAATAGGTGCCAACAAGCTAAAGGGGCCATCTGCATGGACACATGAACAGCTATCCCAGATGAATTAGTCCTACAGCTACTTTGAAAAGTCTGAGTAGCCTCTTTCAAGTCTTCTAGGAGACAAAACTCTGGAAGTTCAACAATCAACACAATGCACTATGGGAAGAGATGCACTAAAATGGTGCTGGAAAATGTTACAAACTGCAGTGCCACAGACTGAATGAGCAGATGGGCAATGGATGGTGTTGGAATCAGTGAAAGAACCAGCAGTGCTGATGATGGAACAGCTTGGCAAATGGACTGATCAGATGGGTCCCGATCAAAGTCTGTGTAAGAAAATGGGTCCCCATAATACCAAATTGAAGACAAAAC
This sequence comes from Sinohyriopsis cumingii, assembly GCA_028554795.2. Lineage (NCBI taxonomy): Eukaryota > Metazoa > Mollusca > Bivalvia > Unionida > Unionidae > Sinohyriopsis > Sinohyriopsis cumingii. Next base: position 102,603,849 of record CM068840.1, on the reverse strand, counting down.
AGCTAGTTAGTATGTGGTCTGGTTCATTGTAGCAAGTTCACTGTAGCTACTGACCTCTGGTTATATGTAGTGAAAAACAGCCAGTTGGCCAGCTGGACAGTGTTGTCAGAACTGGGGTGACAGAAGAAGCGGTGAGATGTGGCTGCAAAAAATTCCTCAGAGGTCATTCAGATTTGCCCATAAAAGTGTCTTCACTCATTTTTCTTGTTCTCTGATAAAAAGTTCCGCGGTTACACTTGCTAAAGTTCACAATTATAACTCAACTGTGCTGCTTCTTTTGTTAGGAAAATGGTTTTCACATGAAGATTCCTATTATCATGTCCTTCTGTGGGTTTACCAAACACATTTGAAGGGAGATGTGGGAGGGCTTATCTGAAATGTGATCAGGTAACCATTCTCACAGAAACATAATTTAAAATTTCCTTTTCCCATCAAATACATTAATGTACCGTGACCCCACATACGTTTTCCGTCTCACAGCTGCATTATTTCAGAACTATATTGTAATATTGTAATCATCTAAGACAGACTTTGATTGCTCAACTCTTTGAAATGGAGTTATCCATGCCGGAAATGAATTCAAAAGAAAACAAAACTGTATTGTTCAGCCAGGATACATGTAAAGTAGCCAAAGAATGAAATAAAAGTAGATATGAAATTCTAATAATAATTAATTTAATAAATAAATAAATGAATAAAAAAAAAAAAATAAAGCAAGAAGATAAATATATGAGGCAAAATTCACAGCTTTCAAGGTCTAAGTTACAGTATGTCATTTTTAGTGTTGATTATGACTCTCTCTCAGTTCTAAACAAAACAATATTTGCTATATGCTCTTACAAATATTAATAAAAAAAGAATTAAATCCTGAACAGTATATTCTTTGCAAGGATACTATTTTAAAGTATATATATATATATATATATATATATATATATATATATATATATATATATATACTAGTTTGGTATGGTTGACTCCAGAGATTACTGACCATGAGTCTCAATGACCTCAACCTTTAGTCAAGGTATGCAGCCTGAATCTAAATGTACAGAAAGCACTATTTTCTTATTGGACTTACTATGACATTAACCTCAGAATCTACTAATTTCTTATTGGACTTACAATGACATTAACCTCAGAATCTACTAATTTCTTACTGGACTTACAATGACATTAACCTCAGAATCTACTAATTTCTTATTGGACTTACTATGACATTAACCTCAGAATCTACTAATTTCTTATTGGACTTACTACGACATTAACCTCAGAATCTACTAATTTCTTATTGGACTTACTATGACATTAACCTCAGAATCTACTAATTTCTTACTGGACTTACTATGACATTAACCTCAGAATCTACTAATTTCTTATTGGACTTACTATGACATTAACCTCAGAATCTACTAATTTCTTACTGGACTTACTATGACATTAACCTCAGAATCTACTAATTTCTTATTGGACTTACTATGACATTAACCTCAGAATCTACTAATTTCTTACTGGACTTACTATGACATTAACCTCAGAATCTACTAATTTCTTATTGGACTTACTATGACCTTAACCTCAGAATCTACTAATTTCTTATTGGACTTACTATGACATTAACCTCAGAATCTACTAATTTCTTACTGGACTTACAATGACATTAACCTCAGAATCTACTAATTTCTTATTGGACTTACTATGACATTAACCTCAGAATCTACTAATTTCTTATTGGACTTACTATGACATTAACCTCAGAATCTACTAATGTCTTATTGGACTTACTATGACATTAACCTCAGAATCTACTAATTTCTTATTGGACTTACTATGACATTAACCTCAGAATCTACTAATTTCTTACTGGACTTACAATGACATTAACCTCAGAATCTACTAATTTCTTATTGGACTTATAATGACATTAACCTCAGAATCTACTAATTTCTTATTGGACTTACTGTAACATTAACCTCAGAATCTACTAATTTCTTACTGGACTTACTATGACATTAACCTCAGAATCTACTAATTTCTTATTGGACTTACTGTAACATTAACCTCAGAATCTACTAATTTCTTATTGGACTTACTATGACATTAACCTCAGAATCTACTAATTTCTTACTGGACTTACAATGACATTAACCTCAGACTCTACTAATTTCTTATTGGACTTACTATGACATTAACCTCAGACTCTACTAATTTCTTACTGGACTTACAATGACATTAACCTCAGACTCTACTAATTTCTTATTGGATTTACTATGACATTAACCTCATAATCTACTAATTTCTTATTGGACTTAATATGACATTAACCTCAGAATCTACTAATTTCTTATTGGACTTACTGTAACATTAACCTCAGAATCTACTAATTTCTTATTGGACTTATAATGACATTAACCTCAGAATCTACTAATTTCTTATTGGACTTACTGTAACATTAACCTCAGAATCTACTAATTTCTTACTGGACTTACTGTAACATTAACCTCAGAATCTACTAATTTCTTACTGGACTTACTATGACATTAACCTCAGAATCTACTAATTTCTTACTGGACTTACAATGACATTAACCTCAGACTCTACTAATTTCTTATTGGACTTACTATGACATTAACCTCAGACTCTACTAATTTCTTACTGGACTTACAATGACATTAACCTCAGACTCTACTAATTTCTTATTGGATTTACTATGACATTAACCTCATAATCTACTAATTTCTTATTGGACTTAATATGACATTAACCTCAGAATCTACTAATTTCTTATTGGACTTACTGTAACATTAACCTCAGAATCTACTAATTTCTTACTGGACTTACTATGACATTAACCTCAGAATCTACTAATTTCTTATTGGACTTACTGTAACATTAACCTCAGAATCTACTAATTTCTTATTGGACTTACTATGACATTAACCTCAGAATCTACTAATTTCTTACTGGACTTACAATGACATTAACCTCAGACTACTAATTTCTTATTGGACTTACTATGACATTAACCTCAGACTCTACTAATTTCTTACTGGACTTACAATGACATTAACCTCAGACTCTACTAATTTCTTATTGGACTTACTATGACATTAACCTCATAATCTACTAATTTCTTATTGGACTTAATATGACATTAACCTCAGACTCTACTAATTTCTTATTGGACTTACTATGACATTAACCTCATAATCTACTAATTTCTTATTGGACTTAATATGACATTAACCTCATAATCTACTGATTTCTTATTGGACTTACTATGACATTAACCTCAGAATCTACTAATTTCTTATTGGACTTATAATGACATTAACCTCAGAATCTACTAATTTCTTATTGGACTTACTGTAACATTAACCTCAGAATCTACTAATTTCTTATTGGACTTACTATGACATTAACCTCAGAATCTACTAATTTCTTATTAACTGTAGCCTTTCTGAAAGTCATCCATAAAGTTTCATCAAGTAACTTATTTTACAAGAAATATTATTCTGCAAAACCCATTTTTCACAATGACTATGACTTTTTGACCCCCAAATCAACAGACCTCTTCCATACCTTACTTGCAAGCCACCACTATCTTTGGTCCATATAAATGTATTATGCAGAAAACAATTGCTTCTTTCAGTGAGTGACCTTGACCTTTTATCTTTGATCCATTAATCAATAGCCTTCCTTCACTAACTTAGCAGAATGTTTCATGCAGAAACATTTTTCTTCTTTAAGTCATAATGACCTTGACATTTGACCTGTTAATTAAAAATTGATAGGTGTTTTGCTCTATCTCAAATGCAAGTCATCCACAAAGTTGATCCAGGTTTTTCAGGTACAGTGACCTTTACCTCTGGCCTTTTTACCCCAAAATCAATAGGCTTCTTTCCTACCACAAGTGTAAGCCAGCTGTGTATTTAGGTAGCTATTGATGGTGGAGAACTGGAGTTATTGTGCAGAAACTATCTTTCTTTATCCAATCATAGTGACATTGACTGTGACCTTTTGCCACCAAATGGATAGGATTTTTCCTTACCTCAAGTGCATGTCATCCACAAAGCTTAGTAACTGTAGATGGTGGAAAACCCAAGTCATTGTGCATAAACCAATTTTCTTCTTCCAATCAGTGGCTCTGACATTGGCTTTTTTGACCAGAAGTCAATAAGGTTCTTCCTTGTCCCAAGTGCAAGCAATCCACAAAATTTAGTTACTGTGGATGGTAGACAACTTGATTCATTGTGTGGAAATGAAACTGATAACAGACAGACAGATGGATGGACAGATGACAGATGGACATCATGATGTAATATTCTCTACCAAATAGCGTACACAAAAAAAGAAGTGATAGCAAGCTAAGAAAATCATTTGTAAGATCATTTCCTTATTTACAAGGATCTTGCTCATGATCAGACTCAGCCAAGAGCTTTATAATACAAACCTACATTCCAAGTTTAATCAAAATCTGATGCAAGATCATATGACTCCTATTTGTAGATCCCACTCATAGTCAAACCTGTCCAAGATCTTGGGGATATATGTTTACCATGAAAGTTAAAACATCAAAATCAGAAATATGACATCCAGAGTGGTACCAAGCAATTATTAACTGTTGAGGGACAGACAATGTACAATGGATGCAGGGTCCCATCATCAGACCACTTTGCCCTATGACAATAAATATCCATTCTTCATAGTCCTTTAGTGTTCACCCATTATCTGCCAGCACTTATTATAATATGTATAATATGTATTACAATAAATACCCATGTTTTCTGATTTACTTAATGAAATAACAAATTGTGTATCTGTTGTTAATATTCTAACTTCAAAAAAATAAATTCTTCCTCTCTGTAGGGCAATCTCTTTAACTTTGAAAATACATTACACAAATAACATTCAAACATTTTACATTGCAGCTTAGCCAACTACCAAAATCCTTTAATATTTTCATTGTCACATACATTGTTTAAAATAGTCAATCACCGCTATCTTACAGTTTTTTCAATACTTTTCCCAACTTTGGCCATTGCTAGTGCCAACAGAAACACAGACGTAAACTAATGAAAACTGAAAACAAATTTTTTACTTTTTTTCTGATGAAAACTTGCACCCAGTGAGATGCACAGTCAAGATTTGGGAGACACTGGACTAAAAATTGTGGGGAGCACACACTCAATGTGCAACACTGGAAACAGTATTGTATGTATGTTACAAATGTAAGTGTGAAAAAGATTTTGTTGAAAGCTTCGATTCAGGCTAGTTTGGTTTCCATGGCTATAAAACATTCAGATATATGAGCTGCTGAGTTTACGATAAAAAAGCTATTCAAACAATATTTTAATACTGACTTTTTAAATTCTCTGATTTTAAAATTCACTTAATACAATAATTTCTGGATGATGATTTGAAGTGGTCTTTTACAATTGGCTGTCTTAATTGCTGAGGTAAATCAATCAATGACTTTAATGTTAAGCTGAAACAATCAATGATTTAATACAATCAATAATCAGTGCAACACTTTTCTCATGGGTTTCATAAATGTCTAAGCAATAATTTAAACCCTATTATTTCATGAGAATATAGAAATGTGTTCAAGGAATACTGATGCCCCACCACAGGCATGAAATAACCTAAATGCGCAAGTTAACAAAGGTGTAATGGATGGAGAGAGGGGTGTATGAATGCTTTATGCCCTTATAACTGTTGAGGTGGAGGATAACAGCTGTTGTGGTGAAGGATAACAACTGCTGTGGTGGAGAATTAAAAAAGTTTACCATGAAGTCTAATACTTTCTAAATGCAATAAGTCACATGAAATCCACAGAATATTTCAAAACTTGATGAAAATTGTTTGGCATGTTCAATAATAAGAAAATACCAATCAAAATAATTTTCTAGTTGGGAAATAATACATCAAAGTCAAACAATGGTAGAAGGATAAATCAAAGGACTCTATTGGGTCTTAATTTTAACATTAAAAGCAATAAAGCATCATCAAGCCTGAAGTACAGTCCAATATGTATCAGGCAGCTGCCTCAGGAAAGTGTGAATGATAGGTACTTCCTTAACTGATGTCAATTTCTTTTAAAAAGTTGCTGATTATGTAACAACATTTACTTTTGAAGTAAGATTGAATGTAATTGTGTTTGTTTAAATTTATCTAAGCTTTACATGACATATTATGTAGTTAGCGGACACCCTCCTCTCTCTCTCTCTCTCTCACACACACACACTGTAACATTTTTTGTTATACTGCTGCACTGACTTATCATTCTACTTATAATTTTGAGCCAGCTACTTCAAAAGATAATGAGAAGGCTGCCCTCTATTGAGGTAATGTGTCACCAAGTGCAGCACCCAGTATGCACACAAAGGTTTACAGCTGAAAGGTGTGCAAGCTGTGTGGCTCATTTAAAATCCATCAAATGGTTGAGCTGATCAATCACATGCATAGAACTGTGTAAATAGGTTGCAACTGGCCTATTTTTCAAGATAGAATCAAAATGATGATTTGACAAAAAGTATCTTTAATAGTAAATAAAATCTGTTTTCAATGTTGCAATTTTTGCACTAATCCTCAGGTTGCTGTTGCTGTTGTTTTTGTTGTTGTAGGATTTAACGCCGTTTTTCTGCACAAGATAGGCTATACATGGCAGCCAGTATCAATGGTGGAAGAAGCTGGGAAAACCCTAGAAAGAACCACCAACCCATGAGAAGTTACTGGCCAACTTTCTCACATACCCACATTGGCCGAATCCGAGACTCGAATCCACACAGACATAGGTGAGATTGCAGTGATCCATAATGGTGAGCGTTTTAGACCACTCAGCCACTCGGGGCCCCAATCCTCAGGTTGAAAAATATGGCAAGTTTAAACAACAGTAACAAAATAAGTATAATGAAAGATATCTCCTTTCAAGGCCTTATTTCTTATATAGCCTTCAACATTTAGAACAGGATTGCTCTGGTGGCCTAAGTGGTAAGAGCGTCTGCCTCGGATGCAGGAGGTAATGGATTCTAACTCCAGTTGATTCATACCAAAGATTTATAAAAATGGTACTAGCAGCTGCCTCACTTGCCGCTCAGCATAACGAGGTTATTGTTAGGACTGGTCAGCCTGGTGTCAGAATAATGTGTCTGGGTGGGACATGATACTAGATGTATACAGCATGTTGCCCCCTTGCTAACATCACTATAAACTGCCACACTGCAGTCAGTGTATCAATATGACTGAAACATTGTTAAAAGCTATGTTAAAAATCCAAATCACACACACATACACACAAACAATATTAAGAACAGCCATAACTATACCTGCGTATAGTAAAAATTCCTCGCAGGACAAGGGACTTGACTCTGTCTGGGTGGGTTTCAGCATATGCCAAAGCAAGTGTAGAACCCCAACTTCCACCAAACACATGCCACCTTTCTATCCCCAGATGAGTTCTCAACTTCTCAATGTCTTCAACCAGGGTCCAGGTTGTGTTTTCCTGTCAAGAAAATACATAATTTAAATCAAAGACATTGGCATGAACAATATATAAAGGATGTGCCTGCAAAAAGTACTTGAGAACCAGTGAAGGCACTTTCAATGTGGAGTGGTCACCGATTGATGCAATTTAGAATTTGATATAATTTTTGTATTTTCCCTGGCATATATATATATTTTTTTAAAACTGCCTTCCCTGGGTATGTGCTTAAAATGAAACAATGGAACAGCTCAAAATGAATTATTCAAATAAACAAAATAATATTCATACAGGATAAACACATTTCTGAAATCACCCTATATAAGTACACTTTGTGGGCATATATAAAGTTATTTTACTAAAGAAAATCCTAAATTAAATTTCATTTCTGACATTACACACCTTAAATTCATTAAATTTCACTTTTTCCTTCCCTTCTGAACCCCAAATACTAAATCCATCACCCACTTATGCTTCCATATTCAGTCAGCCATAAAGTCTAAGATTTAATCACAAATTGGCCATCCACAGGAAAAATGCTAAGATGTAGGGACATAAAGAAACATTTAAAGCTTGAGCTGTGTTTACACCAACAGGGAAAGGAAATGGACAAGTCTTCTGTGTGTGTGTGTGTGTGTGTCTGTGTGTGTGTGTCTGTGTGTCTGTGTGTATTGGGTTTAATGGCTATATAGTGCCAAGTAAGTTTAGCATTTTAAAAAAGGCACACAAAACATGAATAAAGCCAAAAAAAGACTAAAATCTTAAAATACAAACTCAAATTTTGTATATAAACCTAACTCAAACTTCCAATACCTTCTTAGTGTTACCATCATCATAGGATTCACCCCAGGTAAAAAATATTGCCTCCATCATTTGTCTCTTGCAACATGCAAGTGAGTGCAACAGGACTATTTCACAACCCCTAGCCAACAAGGAGATTTTATGCAAGAAGCAAAACATTGTTTGCATTATCTTCTATCCTTGTTACATTAATATTCCTTTCCATACTGGTGCAACTGTATTTTTTTACAACTGCAGGTAACTGTTGAATATTGATCATTTTAAAAATGTCAACAAGATATTAATATCAAAATATCATCTTATTTCATGAAATATTATTTATAATCATTAATCACAATCGTGAAGAACACTTCTTTATAAATGGGGTGAAAACTGTATTAGATGGGAATTCTATGAGGGCAAAGTATATCTGACAGTGGTGAGATGTTAATTCATTCAACTTTCTTGTCACGGAAATGCAATCTTTGGGTGCATTAATACTATCACTCACAGTTGTAAGAGATGATGACAATGATGATGATAAGTTTGGAAGTCTAGGAAAAAAAAAGTATGCTTCTGAACTCTGGGTAGATCAAAATACATATATCTGAAATGTCTAAACTAAGTCATTTGCTGCTGTGGCTGTTGATAAGTCCAACTTATCATTTTGAGTTAACTGATCCTCGTTGACTGTTAGAAATGACTAAATAGGTTTGCTCGATATATACATGGCTAGATTAAGAATATACCGTGAATAGTCAGATTCTGTGGTTGCTACAAACCATGCATTTAAAGACCCTAATGAACAATTCCCATTCTGTGGAAACAATAGGCCTCATTATGTGAAAGCAATAGGACCCATTCTGTAGAAACAATAGGGACCATTCTGTGAAAACAATAGGCCCATTCTGTGGAAACAATAGGCCCCATTCTGTGGAAGCAATAGGCCCCATTATGTGCAAACAACAGGACCCATTCCTAATCCAAAAATTTAAGGTAGTCTGCTAGTAAAATAAATGCAGTATGCAACTAAAAAATGACATCCTAATTAAGACACCATCACTGCATTATTACAATATAATTACATTATGACATCATCATTACATTATTACAATATAATTATATTATGACATCACTGCCTCATTACAATATAATTACATTATGACATCATCATTGCATTACAAATATTATGACACCATTACATCATTACAATATAATTACATTATGACATCATTATTACATTACAATATAATTATATAATGACATCATTACACTATTACAATATAATTACATTATGACATCATCATTACATTATTATAATATAGTTATACTATGACATCATTACAATATAATTACATTAGCCGTCCTCATTACATTATGACAATATGAACATAATGCCATATTTTACCATGTATATCAAAGCATTATGACTCTGTTGCAACTTCAGTCTCTTATTAAAAATAATAAAAATTTGTATACAATTATATTAATTGCAATAATAATCTATACAAATTATGTGAGCCCTTTATAGGCAATAATGTCAGGGCCTTTTTTCTCATTTCATACATTTCTATGGTATGACCTGTAGTTGGAGATCTATATTCAACTAACAGTCATGCGAGAAAATGCACACCAACTTGCATATTTTGAAAGTGATTTTGGATTATCCTCTGTTCTGGCTCACAAAGGAAGGAGGAGGCACCTGCCACGACTGTCTCTGAGCATTTCAAGCAATGCTTGAAAGTGCAAGCAGGATCTTGCATGGCTGCTGTTCTCGACTTGTATATGGAAGAGAGCAAGTGAGTGATGACTCCTTGATTACGGACAGCAGGTAACCTATTTTGGGCTACAAAGCCTAGTTGTATCAAGAGAACAACCAAACCCTCTGATCTGAACTGAAGAAAATTCAGGTCGACATAAAGGGCCACTTACCCTGCATAAAGGGCCACTTATCCTGCATGTGGAAGCTAAAGCTATCAGGAAACATGACTTGTATGATAGTAACTTTAGCAAAGTGTGAGCTAGTAGTTTGAATGGATTCTAATCAAGCCAAGTTAAAATCTACGATTGGATCCATCTGGAAACATAGTGAATGATTTTGGTTCACTGAGACCAAAAAGGGCTAAAATATACTATAGGTCAATATCATGCCCAAAATCATGTCTGCCATGATGCAGGTATGTGTTCAATATCACAGGGTGGAAGCCTTTGATAGAGACAGGGTGGTAGCCTTTGATAGAGACTGGGGCCAAGTGTTTCTCCTCAAAGAGCCAGAGAAAAAGTCAGCCAGTTGCTCTCAAAATTCTCAACACAATCAAAGTTTTAAATTGTTTGTCTCACAAGGCTGTCCTGATAAGAGCCGAGTGTGTAGAATAAGAGGACAGTCTGGGCAGGGAAGGACCACCTGTCACCATAGTTGCTGGAGAAGATTCGGGTTGGCTGGAATCTTCCTGGGTGGATCTATCACTAGAATGAGTAGATCGGTGACCCAGGAGGTGTCCCATCCAAGAGGGACTATCAGAATCATTTTGCCATTCTGACCTTGTAACTTCTGAATTATTTTAGGTATCAGCACCTTGGGAGGGGAGGCAAATGACCACAGCCTGTCCCAAATGATTCACAGTGCATCCATGGCCCAAGCTTTTGGGTCTGGAATTGGAGAGACAAAGGTGGTTAACTTGTAATTCCACCTCATTGCAAATCAACTGATCATCAGATGCCAAGATAGTGCATAAATTCACATGAAGACATCTTGATGGAGAGACCATTTCATGTGAAGGACTTGACCTCACCTGGATAGAGAGTAAGCCAAGACACTGAGTCTGCCAGGAATGTGTCTGATTTGCCAAATCAGAACACACAGGTTTGGAGATTAGTGTCTCCCTGATTAAGGAGACAGGTCACCACCAAAGAGCTGTCAGACCTAATAAGGACTGTTTTTGCTTGTTAGTCAATCCTTTCTGAAGTGAAAGAGCCTGTTGATGTGCAGAGGCTATTCCTCTGGTTCCCATGTGCCACTGATGGTAATGAAGGCTTGCTGCACCTGGACACTCCAACTGTATGCACTGGCATTGGTACATATCTTTATTTCTGCTTGGGGCTTCTCCAGCAGGATTCCCATGGTCAACCAACCTGGCTTACACAACTGATATGGAAATGACAGAATCTCAGGTGTGATCATGACTATTTGATCAAGGGAATTTGAAAAGGGGCACCAATGTGTTCACAATGTCCCCATAAAAAAGATGACCAAGCAGGATTAAGTCTGCTGCTTCAGTTGCAAAAACTCTCTTGCAGAAATCCAAGTCCTGTTGGAAACAGACTCATGAGTTTGAGGATTCTGATTACACCAGAATCCAGTGGTTAAAAATTCCATATCCAGACGGACAAAATTCTGGGATATACAGAGATCTGACTTTTCCCAGTTCATTACAAAGCCTGGACGATCCAAAAGAAAGGCGATTGTTCTTGCCGTATAGAAAAGAACTAACCATATGTTTCTGGAAGATGTCCAGGTATGCTGCCGTCATTGTATATGATATAGATTGGAACAGGGTGACGATGTAATCCATGATCTTGGTAAAAGCCTAAAGGCTGATGTTGAAGCCCAGTGGGAGAATTCTGAACTGATAAACTGATAAACTGTGACAGAGTCAGAAAATTGGAGAAAATGTTCGGATTGAAACAGCAGTCTCCATCTTGAATTTTGAAGGCACAATGAATTTGTTGAGGTGACTCAAGTTAATGATGGGTTCAACTTGCTGTTTGCTTTCTGAAAAATCAAAATCAAAATCCTTGTTTAAAACCATGGAGATTGTGGTCTTAGCACAAACTCCACTGCATCATTTTTTGGGGATGAGTGACCATATCTCTTGTTGTAGAAAGGCATCCTTTAACCTATCTGATGGTACATCCATGAAGAGGGGAGAGGAGAGGGGAGAGGGTTGTTGATGAACGAAACCCAAAGCCACTCCAAATGACATGGATCACCCTACCCTCACCCTGTTCTTAGGGATTAGGGAGATCCAGTTAACTCAAAATTTGGTTTCTTACCACGTCTCTATGATTGCTTCCTAGAGATCATTATTGGTGCATATATAACTGAGAAGATCTCTTAACATTTGTTCATAACAGCAGGGGCTGAGTGGTTCCAAATGCCAGTATGGGTTGTGCAGTAATGTGAAGGGGTAGTTCCTGAGCTGTCTGCCTCTGACCCTCAGTTCTTCCTCCAAAGCAATATTAACCGAAACAGAGTTATCCAGAAAGGGAGGACATGACAAGGTTTGAGCAACATGGATTGTAGACATCCAACATGTCACATCAGAAGTAAACTGCCCGAACCCATCAAAGAATTGGGCATGGTGTAGTGAGAAGCTGTTCAATGACCCTAGGGATCCTGGCCATAGTCTCCCAGGAATGGCTATTACCGGGTGTCTCCAATGAATCTGAATGCTTCCAAAGAGGCCAAATCCAACAATGAAAAATGTGCAATGACATACAAAACCAGCTCTGACAGGTAAGAAGCACATTTGTCCGGCTTATAAATCCTCTCCTCGATAATGAATCAGCAAGGTCATTGAGCCTGCTTGGCATGTTTTGGACTTGTATTGGCACATCAGTGAACTTAGTGTTCCCATAATGCAGCATTATGTCTTGGATACCTCTCTGGTACACTCCCTGGTGAGGTCATGCAGAGACAGACACTTACCTAAAGAAATAAAAAGGCAACTCCTGTGCCACCTGCTTTCTCACGTCCTCAATCTGGCCAGTGAACAGAAGTGGGGAACTGAATGAGGAGGGAGTGAAGGGTTGCTGCATGGTGGGGTTTAGGAGTTTCATCTCTTCCAGATTACAAGAGACTGTTAGAGCATTTGCCATCATGTGCTAGGTAAAAGATTACCAGAATGCCAGGTTGAGCAAGAAGGAAGTTGACACAATATTCCTGGCTAGCTCAGATATGGTATTAAAGACCCATACATTCACCTTATAACAGTGAAACAGATGACAGTAATATCCATGTCTAGCCTAGGGTACATCTTAGTGATAGACATAAAATGTGATTTGTGTGGTGACAAAGTTTGAAGCAAATGACTCACAAAAAAGAATGCTTTTGCATTACTTGGGTCTTGAAAATTAGCTGAGAAACACCTTGTAATTTTGGTGATCTCTGTTGACTGTGGTAAAATCATGATGGATGGATTTTCATCATCTTCATCAAACATCCATTGAGGCCTTGAGCTTATATGTACTACTGACTGCTGATAAAGAAGGCATTCTTTCTCATGGAGGCAAAGTTCTGTACATTACTCTATGACTGGCACCTTAAAACTGATCTCGATCCTTTCCATGGTTGGACTGGAATGTTCAGGTAAGTCCATTTCATCTCCCTTGTCAACTAGAGGGTTGTCATCTTTCTGTATGTACTGTGCAGGTATTGCATTCTAAATGGCACACGTTCAATATGGGGTGGGGGCATAGTCTAGTTGGAGACTGTCGGTCCAGGACAGTCGGCTGGGCTGGGCCAGATGGCTGGCACAAGGCCCATATGTGATGCCAGTGCACCATATACTGGTATCATGGATATAGCTGGTTTGGCTGATTGGCCAACTGGACAGCCAAGGAGGTCTGCTGAGTATTGGATACTGTCACTGTAGGAACTGTTGTGCAATGTGTAGTTCACCAGTCTGAGGTGACAGATTCACACTTGCCAACACTTTACACTGATTGGTGGGACTGCTGGATTAGTTAATTGACAGCAAGGATGGCATATGGCAAATGATTTAATACTTGTAAGCCCAGCCAGCCAGTAAAGTCAGAAGGTAATCTAAAACACCCCGTTTCAACAGTACTAATTCCATGCATGGCATGGATAGGGGCATACACCCAGTGTGCTATCAAAAAAAATAGTCCTAATTTCCTCCAATTTACTCACTGACATCCTCAAAGACAGAGCTTGCTGTAGTATCTTCACCATGGGTGGGTGGCAAAATCTCAATGACTCCCATAAAACTTACCAAATTTCATTCCAAATTCAGATATATTAACAACACTTTGTGTTCCAAAGATTTCAAGCATACTGTTTTTTCATAGCCTTTCAAAGAACTTTTCAGGATGCCAGACCAAACATCTCCTGGCCACAATGAACATATGCTGCATGGGTGTGAGGAACAACATCCAAGGCACATCTCATTATTATCCTCAACGACTTTAAAGAACCTGTGCTTCTTGCACTCAACATCACTACAAAAAAAGTGAGGAGAAAAACAAAAACAACAAATACATTTACTAATTAATTAAGCAATTCATGTTATCAAGAAGACCTAAGAAGTGTGAAATAAAATGAAGTTTAATGGTGCAATACAAATACATTCATGAAAATCTGAGCATCACCAATCTATATCACAAGGGTAATAGTGACCAGGAAAAATCAGAATAAATTTGAATAAATTCACTGGAAAAACAAAAATATTATTAGCATGAGGTATTTCAACCTTCTGACTTACTATACCACTTAGAAATATTTTGGATGGTCTAAAATTATAAGAAACTGCAGTGGATTCTCAGAGGCACTATTAACAGTTGCAAAGCAAACGTTTCAACAAGCAAACATCAATGGACCCCAGGTGGCTGATAGGTCTAAGGTACTCACTCTTACAGATTACTGACATCTCACCCATGTCTGTGTAATTTTGAGTCTCTGGCCCAGCCAACGTGAGTATGAGAAAGAGTTTGCCAGTAGCTTCCTGTGGGTTGGTGGTTCTCCCATGTTCTTCCTCCACAAATATACTGGCCATCATGTAGCCTATCATGTTTGAAAAATGGCATTAATATCCAAAACAACAGCAGCAAACATCTAGAATACATCTGGCCAGCTAGTGGGAAAAAGGGGAATTAATCTGTAAGAGTTACTTCCTTCAGTCAAAAAAAGGGGGGGGGGGCCGAGTGGCTGAGTGGTCTAAAGTGCTCTCCATTACAAATTACTGCCATATCACCTCTGTCTGCATGGGTTCAAGTCTAGGATTCGGCCAATGTGGGTATGTGAGAAAGCTTGCCAGCAGCTTCTCGTGGGTCGGTGGTTCTGCCAGGGTTCTTCCTCCACCATTAATAATGGCCGCTATGCATAGCCTATCGTGTGCTGAAAAATGGCGTTAAACCCAACAAAAACAACAACAACCTTTTGGGGGGAGTGTTGGATTTGGAGGTCACCGAGTGCTCTTCATAATGTAAATGTAATCAATATCTGACAGAAAAAAAATATGAATAGACAGTACCCTAAGTTCTGCTGGTGGGGTAGACTTGCCAGCTCCTCTCTGATCCATTAGAATAATCCTGTATGTAATTGGATCAAAAAACCTCCTATCCCTGGGACTTGTGCCTCCTCCTGGACCACCATGACTAAAATAAAAAATTTCATAGTGAATATTAACCTATCATGCAACTAAGAGATATAACTTAAAAATGTTGTGTCATATGCCAACATTGCAACACTGTCTTCTGATTCATTTCTGAATCATTTTCAAAAAGCATAAAGTGAAAACTCAGCTGGGCATAATTGAAAATTAAAGCAAAATTTGCTTGAGAAAAGTGAAATACTAAGCAGGTGATGTTAGATGCTTGAACTTCATTTTCACTAGTAACAGTCATTCAACATGTTCTAATAACTTGTACATGCACAATGTACTTTCACTAGCTCAGTTTTTGGCAAGTGGTGGAAGATAGTGAAAACTCCAGGACACAAATAATCTTGAATGGGCAAGCACTCACCCAGGCACTGTGCCAAGGATGGGAATCTAACCTGAGACCAAACAAGTATAAAGAAGACTCTTTACACTGTTTAGCCCATCCCATTTTACATTATGCTGTAATAATAAGATAAACAATCCTGCCTAATTTCACAAGTCTGTGATTTATGACACTTTGCATAATCATTCTAGCAAGCTAGCTGAACACAGATAACAGAGTAGGTGTACAATTATTCTAGCATGTTAGGTAAACACAGATAACACAGTAAGTGCATAATTATACTAGCATGCTCATTCAACACAAATAACATGGTAGGTGTACAATTATTCAAGCAAACTACCTAAACACAGATAACAGAGTAGGTGTATAATTAATTATTCTAGCATGTTAACTAAACACAGATAACAAAGTAAGTGCATAATTATACTAGCAAGCTCATTCAACACAAATAACATGGTAGGTGTACAAATTATTCAAGCAAACTACCTAAACACAGATAACAGAGTAGGTGCATCAGACACATCTCCAGTTAATGAAATTTGGTCGAATCAAACCTTGCCACATAACTTTGTTAAAGTGTTCTAGTTGGCTTTTGCAAATTTTTCAAACAGCCATGCTACATGATGACCTGAACCACAAGATTTTTTTGATGATTTTTAATTTATAAAATTTCTAAATAATGCATTTTATACCTACATAAATATCACTGGGTTGCCCTCTTTGTTACCACTCTGTTCATAATACAACTGGTGGATGTCCGACACCTGCAACATTCCAGAGTCCCATGGCTCTATGTCCGGGTATAGATCTCTGTGTGAAGTCAGCCCTTCCATGATGTCTAATTAACTCTGCAATAACATTAAATTTTCTAAATAAATATCGTTATAGTGGACCCATACCCCACCTAAACACAGGTTATGATATAACAGCTACAAAACCACAAATCTCATTTTGTTATACATCTATCAATATTTCACAAAAGAAAGAGTTAGAATATTACTTTCATTTCCTAGAAGCTGGAAAATGATACGCTTTCCAATTCCATATCACGATCCTCTCAAATGATATGCTTTCCAATTCCATATCACGATCCTCTCAAATGATAAGCTTTCCAATTCCATATCACGATCCTCTCAAATGATATACTTTCCAATTCCATATCACGATCCTCTTAAACAATAAGCTTTCCAATTCCATATCACGATCCTCTCAAATGATAAGCTTTCCAATTCCATATCACGATCCTCTCAAACGATATGCTTTCCAATTCCATATCACGATCCTCTCAAATGATAAGCTTTCCAATTCCATATCACGATCCTCTTAACGATAAGCTTTCCAATTCCATATCACAATCCTCTTAAATGATGTGCTTTCCAATTCCATATCACGATCCTCTCAAATGATATGCTTTCCAATTCCATATCACGATCCTCTCAAACGATATGCTTTCCAATTCCATATCACGATCTTCTGAAACGATATGCTTTCCAATTCCATATCACAATCCTCTCAAATGATATGCTTTCCAATTCCATATCAAGATCCTCTCAAATGATATGCTTTCCAATTCCATATCATGATCCTCTCAAACGGGGCTGGAACTACTATTTTCTTAAGTTTCCTTAGCTACAACTGAACAAGCATGAACAACTATGCCATAGCCTCACCTGGCATGCAAAAAGGAAATGAGTAACATTCTCTGTAATAAATCTGTAACATCAAGTTCCAAGAATTGCCCAATCTCATTGTAAACAGCTGTCAAAATAATGCCATCATTCCCATGCCTAGTCCCTTTTCAGAGCCTCTCACACTACTTTTAGCCAAGCCTCAGACAAACAATTTCAGTCATTAAGCTATTGAAATTTTCCATGATGCAAAATTTTGAGAACATAATAACTACAAATCATATATACTGATCTGTATCTATGAATTCATGTTATTAACAGTTGTCATAGTGAAATGAGTGACTTGTTTTATGAACTTCAATAATAATATATGTGATACATTACCCAGCCACATTAGCATTAGCAATGTACACACACACACACACACACTCTGAATGTATTCTATTTTTCTATGTACTCCAATATAAGGTGATATTGCAAATATCACAGTATACTTTCATGTCTCCGATGAACAGCATTATAGCGAGGGACTGTTGTACATCAACTAAAACAATAACTTAATCTGTTAGAAACATATCTTAATAATCATACTACCAATTGCAATTATGGCAAGAAATCTTACATTATACTGAAACTGCTCTAAAATGGGCCCTTTTAGGACCAAAAATTATGACCATTTTATACATCTGGCCATTGTACATTATGACCTTTAAAGGACCCAAAATAGGTGACCACACTGCAGATGAACCTAAGCTATTGTGGGAATGGTTTAGTGAAGTTTCACTAATCACACATACAGTACTCACTATTAATGCTACTGATTATACCACATTATAGTCAGACCACCTAATAATGAAGTACATGATACATATAAGTTTACTGCCATTTGATCAAATGAGAACAATGACAATGCCATCTTATAATGGGAACTGTGTTATAATGAAGGGCTTTATAGTGAGGGAGTTCTGTAGTCAATACAATATGAAGTTTCTTTTCTGTCACTTTGACATTGTTGTGGTCTGACTATGAAAATCGATATGCCTCCATTTGGGATAAGCCACATGATGTAAGTAACCAAATTAGGCCTTGGTCTCTGGTGTCAAAATGCATGACTGTGCAAGATAGTAAATTGTCTGAAAATATGGGAGATGGTTTAAGTAATGGACTGAAAAAAGTGATTTGGAAAATAATCCACATTTTATTGAACAATGACCGAAAATTGAAGATGAATCAGGTTACCTATATATATATATATATATATATATATATATATATATATATATATATATATATATATATATATATATAAAAAATATTTTGCTTCTTAAATGGAGGCAAGCCCTTTAAAACACCTACCATCAGAAAATGCTTTCAAATTTAATTTTTCTCCAAAGAAGACTTAAGTGTATCATACTCCATCATGGACATGGACAGTAGTAGCCAAATAATTTTTTAAAAATCCCAAGACGGAGAAAACTCGGTCATCTGTTTTAAAATAGAAGAAACTCGTTTTATTATTCTGTATGAGTGACACCACTCTCCAATGGTGGTTCTAATGTTCTGAAGCCCATTTGTGGAGTTTTTATGCCACATATTTTTCAAAGAATGGTAAACAAACCATGCCAATTTATATAAATCTCAAGTCAGTATATGGACACTTCAATTAGACACAGGTGGCTGCTGATCAGTTTTGGCTGCTTTATCTGCAGCTTCACTTCCTTTAATACCAATGTGACAAAGCAGACAACTGTACAGGACACTTCTTCCAGATTTTATGAGCAGATCATATTTTGTGTAATATTTGCAACATTTAATGGGTTATTAAATTTATGGTTTAATGAGACTTACATGTGGAAAGGGACTCAGATAAGACGATGAAATCTGTGTCAGATTTTGACATAGTTCAAAGACTTTAGTACGAATGCAAATTCTCGAGTGAAAATGGAGGATTTATCTTGCAACTGTCTTGAGATGGTGCAGCAGCCTTGTCTCCATAGTTACAGGGACAAACAGCTATATTAGGAGGCTCTGGTTTCCCTTAATATACTTGCAAATATACAAGACTGGCAGAGGACTTTTTGGAATGGCAAAGATGAATATTATTGTGTGGATTATAATAACCAAGATGGCATTTTTGCAGCTTTTATAAGTGGACAAATTTGACTGGAAAATTTGAAATGACTTTTGGTTTCTAAGAAAGGTTTGGTCTTTGGGGTTAAAAGCAACATCATATGCATGATTAGAAGGATTAGATGACAATGAGGTAACATGATAGTTCACATGCCTCAGAAAGAAGGGGAAGTTCTAAATGCTAGCTCCCAAAGTCTAACATTCCTGACTGTATACTGGATCAGGCATCTATAAGTATGTCATGTGAGTTGATCTAAACACAATGAAGCCATAAGACAATATTTATTTATAGTTGGCATGATTTAAAACAACAATTCAACACAAGCTCTATTTAGGGCTAAACGCATGCTGAGATGCAGATTATGTCTTTATATTTAAAATGAAAGATGCTAACAGTAGGGCACTTAATACTTCAAATGACAAGGACAGAAAAACAAAACGGTAATACAGATATTACTTGTCATCATCATGGTAGGAGTTTCGGGGGAGGTGAGATATCAGCCAGGCTTCTCCATTCCCAGGTAAAATTAATGATCTAAATGAATTATGATCTTATTGTTCCCTAAAGTGATAGGTAACTCAGTTCATAGAATGGCAGCTGTGTATCTAAAATAAGTTTGGCCCAATATTAAGGTTTTATTTGAAAATATCTGAATATCTACAAAGTATTAATTGTGTTCAAAACATATCATCCAAACATTCTGAAGGGCACTTATTTAGAATTTTAAAAGTCTTTACAGCTATAGCCCTAATTCTGTACATAATCAGGGCAATGGAAGTTTTGCCATAAGAGTTGATGAAAACTGCATGCATAATCATCACGCACATATCTCAGAGCATACTCCTCTGTTTTTTTTCAAGTTTAGTAGTATTCACGTTATACAGAAATGCCAGGCAATAGGATAGAAGTTGAAATTCGAAAGGATAAATGTTTACTTCGAATTTTCACAAAAGTTAGTGGTCAGAAAACATCTCTGACCTAACAATGCCTCTTGAATTCCACAGCATAGCATTGTCCCATAGGTTTCTGACCTATATAAGCTAAATCTTCAATAATATATTTAAACTCTGCTTTATATGAATTGTATATTCTGCTTTATATGAATTGTATATTTTCCTGAATATATTTAGCCAATGGTTTATGAAAACAGACAGTCTAACAATGTGGTACTACCCAGACACAGTGAAGTCTGCCATTGTTTCCCCACGATAAGTTCGCTTACAGTTCCAAACTGATTTTATGAAGAAAATAATGTAAACATGGTAGTTAAAATATTCATTTTACTGATTATATTCTTAAAACACAAACTATTTACATATTTAAGTTTCGAAACACAAGATTGTATGCTTGTACTACCAATGGCTATTGGGCACTGATAATTGCTAACTTACTTGGGAAACGGTCAATCAGCTATCAAAAGACATGCCTGTGAATGTGCAAGAGACTGTTTGTTGGCTCAGTAGACATCAACGCCGGCTATTTCATGGCTTGAAGCCTACATTTCACATTTAGCTATAACATAACACTGGAACAAACCTGGTTAAGGCAAGGAAGCATCTAAAAAGTACCATATATACTCGCGTATAAGCCCATCTGCATATAAGCCAACTCCCAAACTGAACAGGTATAAACACTAAAAAGTGCATGACCTGCGTATAAGCCGACCTACAACTCCAAGACATCTCAAAATGCACGAGGTAAGTTCTAAATGCTTTTTTTTAGGCAAACTTATATTAACAAAATTACATGTATACTTATCAAGAGGTTGGCGTGCATGATTATTATCTTCTGAGTTTTGCATAGAACTCCCAATTATTATAGTATACCTCCGATTTTCATTTCTTCTAAACAAAAAGTCCTACATGTTCTGTGGTATCACCTATGAATTACTGTTGTGACGAAAAAATTACTTTACTATAAAGAATTCGCTTCTTCACTAAACTGAATGTTAAGTTTAAACATTATTCAAGTAAATTAATGATTTGTTTTACCTCTACAATAATACAAAAATACAAAAAATAAACCAGAACGAAAAAGTAAACCACAACAAGATCGTCCACAATTAATTTCAATCCCAAGAATAATTACTATGAATGCTGTAACTCCATATGCTTTAGTGCAATTCCCACGAAAGAAACATACACGAGTGAACACCTGCCATTTTTATACCGTATATACCAATGTTAATTACCATTGTTAAATTAAAAGAAGGAATAAAAATACATACCACACAGCAAATGTGTCCTCCAAAAACTGATGCAGAATACATGTTTTATAATAAACAATACTAAATGCTTTATGAGTTCACAATAAGGGAATAAAGTCGGTTATACAAAGAGGGGAAAATAGTTACCACATATACGGTACCATGAGGCTGGCTATTTTGGTACCTTAAGTTCAACAAAATTGGGAATCTTTTATTTGCCGATCAATTGCTTGTGCTTGCATAACACACAATAGTGTACAACATTGTTTCTTTGAATTATGGTGGAGTGCCAATTGTTTTCACTAAATTGATGCATGAATAAGGATTACGGTAACTTTTAAGTAGTTGCTCTGGCTTTCTTCCCTGGTTATTTAAGACTAATCTTGAGCTATTGTGCAGTTTGACCACAAGTGACCAGAATGGGAAAATAGGGCATGTCCTGTGGGAAAATAGGGCACATCACAGGAAGAAACGGCGAGTATCTTTGCGAATTTCACGATATTGGACCAGTAAGATTGATCAATATTTAGTGAAAACAAGGTTTTAAAAATGCCATGAAAAACCATCTGATTTTAGGTCCCAATCTCTAATATTTTTTATTCAGTCTCCCTACTTGGCTTTTGATAAGTTCATAGGTATGCTTTACACCCCGTTTTACAAAACTATGTTAATCGTACTAATGTTATGGGATAATAGGCAATTAGACATCAATGTACTGGTATAGTTACCAGTCAAAATCCCTCTTATCACAAGCCAGTTTAAGGGTTTTAATGATTAACTGGCCTGTACTGCTGTCACAAAATGAAAGACAAATTCACCGACTACCAACATAGGAGAAGTCGAAACATCAAGCTTTCCTTTGTGTGTAAAGTTATGATGTTTGTTCAGCAAAAACACAAAATTCAAATTGATGTTGATCTTAGTTGATCTATATGAGAATTTTAGCCTTTATTATAACCACTCTTCGTGAACATGTAAATTATGATGGTTATGTGCCTTGTACAATTAAACGTGTGTACCTTTTTTAAAAAATTACCTCAATTTGTAGGATCATTTATATCATTGAAAATGAGTAATTCATGAGCACAAGATTCAATGTAAATGAAACAGCTATTAAGAACTAGCTGAAATGTTATCTCGAAGAATGTAATTTGGTCAAAACAATGAATAAAGCAAAATCTGCATCTAACATGTTTTGGAATAAGTAAGGATTTAAGTGATGCTATGCACGCTTGCAATGTATAAGTAGTGTACCTTATAGTTCAGTATGGTCTCCCTGGTAAACTCAACCAGCCCATGAATTATGAAGTCTGTATTTACCTTTATTTAACTTCATGTTGGAGAAATCAGAAAATATGCACATGCAAAATAATAACAAAATTAATCATAGTACTTTATAACAGTTTAATAATTGTCGGGTCACCAAAAGTTGCTTTTTTACATGCCTATGTCTGATGACATGGACAAAATTATTGTTTCATGTCCCAAGATTTACAGTCATTAGAGTAGTCAACAAAAAGAACTTGAAACTGTCAAGTTTAGACATTGGCCCACAGATAAGCCGACCCCCCTTTTTCAAGGCCTTTATTTTTTCCTTAATTTCTGGCTAATACGTGAGTATATACGGTAGTCACTCTATGTAGCTCTAAAATATCACAAAGCAAATATCTCACTATCCGAAGAAGGTCAAGTTTACATTTTTTAGTCAACTGTCACCCACTTCACCTGGTAGCGTGACCCCTAGGCATAAAGTGATACACTGCACAAACTACTGGTTTCTGGGAAAATACATCAAGCAAAACTGCGACATCCTGGGGCCAACAGGAATATATCTGTACTACATTACAAATGCTGTTTTCGGTGTAACGCCATTTTCAGTGCATGATAGGCTGGCTATACATGGTGGCAAGAAGTCCTACAGTGTAAGACATAGCACATATTTTTGTTTTAGTGTTATGTCTTACTATCCAAATAACCACTTGTATAGTGTGTTCTGATGTCATTGACACTGGAATGAGTAGTCAAAGTTTCAGGAACATCTCACACACTTGGCAGCCTATATCGACACTCTTCCACTATCCTGGCAGAATGAAAATATGATACTAGCAAATGGATGCATTTTCATGTTCCGCTGACATCCATTTGAATTTGTTGCAATGCGACGTTAGTCGAGGCATGCTGAAGTATGTTTAAGTAGGTTCATGTGGGGATATGTTTCTTGAACGAAATGAAACACTGCTTGCAGTTCCAACAGACATAATATATTTTTATTCATTTTGTTGAAAAGAATAATATTTCAACTTAACCCGATTTCGGCATTCCTGGCTTTCATTGCTTTCCAGGCAACTGAAATGTTGGCCAAGGAAACCTGAAAACAGGTCCATTTCTTCTGAGAGAATTTGAATTTATGAGAGAAAAGACATCATGGTAAGTCTGACAAAAACATTGTAACTTTGTAGAAAAGTGTCGTCATTGGTTGCCAGTTGTGTGTGATATTCCTGAAAATTTTACTTTTGTTACACAGTTAGTAGACCCATCCCCCCCCCCCCCAAAAATATCGGGTGATGTGTCTTATGTTGTAAAACTAGGTGGCAAATATAATTGGTGGCATAAAAACCTTGGAAAACTCTGGTAAAAACCACAGGAGTCTGACGTTTTGTCAATAAAGTATGGCAAAATCTCTGACAACATGAAATCATCTTATCGTTATATAAATGAACACTTATATAACCCATAAGGTAATTTCATGTTGTCAGAGATTTTGCCATACTTTATTAATAAAACGTCAGACTCCTGTGGTAAAAACCATCGAAAGACAGGAAGCAACTGGAAAGTTTTCTCAGATACCGACACTGTCCGAGCCTGAGACTGAACCCACAAGTTCAGAGGTGAAATGACAGTGATCAGTAAAAGCTAGTAAAAGCCATTGCAAATGCATTTATTTAGCCTGCAATATGCCGCAGGGGTTGGTGTCGTTGCTTACAATTTAACTACCAGTCATATATGTAGTACATGTATGACAGGTAAATTGTTAGTCCAACAAGACGTATCACATGATATTTTATTTTGGTACAGTAAATTGTAAGCAACAATGCGAACCCCTGTGTAATCTTCATGCATGAAAGCGGGTGCATTATATCAAAATGATTTTGTTTTCAAAACAATGAACGTAGTTTATTGCTCTACCACACTAAAAGCAAACGTCAAACTGATCATCAAAGATATGTGCATTTAATTACGGTGTACACACATGTTGCAACAGAAAAACAGAAACGAAACCACTGATCCGAGGGGTGAGGCTGTCAGCTGACGATCTTAGTCGCTTATATCGCTACAAATTCAACAATACAAGTATGTTGCTAAACTTTGAAAGTCTTTGTTCTTTTTATTTAGAAAAATATATATTTTACCGCAAGTGCTGAATTTTCTTTTTAGACATGACAATTTTTAGTTCCTCGCTGAACGTACATTTAACTGACGTTATAAGCGGTTCGACAGACGTAAACTATTGCACGTGCTGGTACGTCGTCTGCTATAGACAATTGGGTCAAATTTTGTAGGCCTAGTAGACTGATATCGGGTATGTGATCTCTGTTATACTTTTACCAGTTTCTCTCAGAAGGAAGAAATTTAAACAGGTTTTAAACGTGGTGCAGTTTAAAAAAAAATATTTTTATCATATTTAGGCCTAGTAAAGTGTGTTTTCCAGTGATGGCTCGAGATGCAATACAACGTCTACTGAGTATAACTATATAACATTGCCCCGCAGATAAGCCGAGCCCCCTTTTTCAAGTCCTTATAGAGAATTTTGGCCATAACGGAGCTGACGGTGTTGGTGCTGCATGTTTTACAGAAGGGATTGGTATTGGATGCTGAGCTTCGTACTCCCTCCGGCTACAGTTATATCCCGTTTGTGGATGCATGTCTAATAATAATAATAATAATAATAAATTCAAGTTGGCAGGATCAGCAGATAATACACTGCACACGCACGCATACACACACACACACACACACACACACACACACATATATATATATATATATATATATATATATATATATATATATATATATATATCACCATGTCAGCCAATTTTGCGTGTCTGGTAATTCTGCGCAATGATACATCATTTCTATACACATTGGATCACGTGCTATTTTGGGTCAAAAATCCATTTTGTATCAAGAAAGAACAATTGTACTTTAATTAAGATAAGTGATATTCATAAAGTGACAAAACTATCCCACATTTCAACTCGATAAGCATGTGAAAATATGATTTCTTAATGTCAACATGAAGACCCACTCCATGACCTTCTTGAACCTGTAACCCAGAAAATCCTACTTACTATGTATCTTTTAAAATCATACAAATAAATACATTATATTAAAGTTGGAAATGTATACCTTAAAAAATTCTGCATCTTAATCCAAGTTTCCAATTTTGCAAGAAGTTGTCCCACACGTACAGTATCATTTGCTACCCAACGTGTCAACTTGCAGCTGACAGAAACAGCCAAAAGTAATATATTTCATTTCTGTAGCCCAATGGATAAACATTACATCTTTTTAAAGCTGTGCGCAGAATAGGCTGACAAATCGCGAGTCATGAAAACATGGGGGTGGTATCCTGTGTGTCCAAAATTATATTATTTTGAACAGAATATTCTGGTGACAATTGCCTCTTTTAAAATGATTAGCATTGCAGTATTTTATTTTCATCAATCAGTTGAATTCGGTAAGCATTTTGCTTCAGTATTGGAGACGGACACCATAGGTGTGCAAAAATGCCAGACAGCATTCTATATATATTCAGCCATCACAGCTTACGGGAAGAGGGAGCGAAAGAATGTCGACTGGTATGAGGCAAACTGGGAGGAGATGGAGCCCGTGACTGAGGCAAAGAGGAAAGCCCTCCTGGCATACAAGGCTGCACCTAGCCCCAGAACACTACAAGCCCTCAGGATTGCAAGGAATAACGCCCAGAAGACCGCCCGCCGCTGTGCCAACACCTACTGGCTGAACCTTTGCAACAGTATACAGACAGCTGCTGACACTGGGGATACAAGAGGAATGTATGAGAGTATCAAAAAGGCGACAGGCCCCCCCAGCTACAAGACCTCCCCCCTCAAGTCCAAGACGGGCGAAGTCATCACAGACCAGGGGAAACAACTGCAGCAATGGGTTGAGCACTATCTCGAGCTATATGCAACCCAAAACAATGTCACTGGAACTGCTCTGGACGCCATTCCAGACCTGCCTGTCATGGAGGAGCAAGACACACAGCCCACCCTGGAAGAGCTCGGAAAAGCCATCGATTGCCTTGCCTGTGGGAAGGCTCCTGGAAGCGACAGCATTCCGCCTGAAGTCCTCAAGAGCGGAAAACCAGCACTGCTCCAGACCCTACACACACTCCTCTGCCTTTGCTGGGAACAGGGATACGTCCCACAGGACATGCGTGACGCCAACATCGTCACTTTGTACAAAAACAAAGGAGACCGTAGCGACTGCAACAACTATCGGGGCATCTCCCTCCTCAGCATCGTCGGAAAGGCCTTTGCCCATGTTGCCTTGGCACGCTTGCAGATCCTAGACTTCCGCGTTTGCCCAGAATCCCAGTGTGGATTTCGAGCCGGCAGGTCAACTGTAGACATGATCTTCTCACTATGTCAGCTGCAGGAGAAGTGTCGCGAGCAGCAGATGCCCCTCTACATTGCCTTCATAGACCTGACGAAGGCGTTTGACATGGTTAGTCGGAGTGGACTCTTCAGACTCCTGCAGAAGATCGGCTGCCCCCCACGTCTGCTTGCTGTCATTATGTCGTTCCACGAGAACATGCACAGCACAGTGTGCTTCAGTGGTGCAACATCTGAAGCATTCCCAGTCGTTAGCGGAGTCAAACAAGGCTGTGTCCTTGCACCGACGCTCTTTGCCATCTTCTTCTCCATGCTTCTCCAGTACGCATTCAAGGACTGCAGCGAGGGAGTGTACATCCATACCAGGGCTGACGGCAAGCTGTTCAACATCGCCCGTCTCCGTGCTAAGACTAAAGTCACAGAGGTACTCATCCGTGAATTGCTCTTTGCCGACGATGCAGCCTTGACATCACACACGGAAGATGGACTTCAGCAGCTGGTATGCTGCCTCTCCCATGCATGTAAGGAATTTGGACTGACCATCAGTTTGAAGAAAACAAATGTCATGGCACAGGACACAGACTCCCCTCCCTCTGTCTCCATCGATGGGTACAATTTGGAAGTTGTCGAGAACTTCACATACCTCGGGTCTAACATCTCCAGCTCACTCTCCATTGAGTCTGAGGTGGGCGGCAGGATTGCCAAGGCAGCAGCAGTGATGGCCAGACTTAACCAGAGGGTCTGGAACAACCCCAACCTCACAGAGAAGACCAAACTGCGTGTCTACCAAGCGTGCGTACTCAGCTCACTTCTCTACAGCAGCGAAACATGGACCACCTATGCAAGACACGAGAGGAAACTCAACAGCTTCTACCTGAGATGTCTGCGGCGCATTCTGCACATCCAGTGGCAGGACAAAGTACCCAACACAGAGGTTCTAGAACGCGCCAACATGAACAGCATGTTCTCCATACTCAGCGAGAGGCGCCTTCGCTGGCTCGGCCATGTCAAGAGAATGGACCCAGGTCGCATTCCCAAGGACCTGTTATATGGGGAGTTAGCAGAAGGTGCATGACCAACTGGACGACCACATCTGCGCTACAAAGATG
Source organism: Sinohyriopsis cumingii (assembly GCA_028554795.2). Taxonomy (NCBI): domain Eukaryota; kingdom Metazoa; phylum Mollusca; class Bivalvia; order Unionida; family Unionidae; genus Sinohyriopsis; species Sinohyriopsis cumingii. The sequence goes on along the minus strand of CM068840.1, from coordinate 102,575,130 downwards.
TTTGCAAGAAGGATATGAAGACAGCAAACATCAATATCAACGACTGGGAGAGCTGTGCAAACAACCGTTCCAGCTGGCGTCTAGCTGTCAGGCAGGGAGTTCAAAACGCAGAGGAAAAGAGAAGAATAAAGCAAGCTGAAAAGAGAGCTAAAATGAAGGATAAGCAAAAGCGTACTTTGGAGCTATGCCATCGTCTCTCGAAGACGGACAGATGCCAAGAGATATATATATATATATATATATATATATATATATATATATATATATATATATATATATATATATATATATATATATATCTGCACACTGTACATAATTCATAATAGTTGAAATATAGCCACATAAACATACATGATTCACCATGGATTACCAATAAGTTTATTTAAAAACATACATAAATTTGATTAATAAATAAGTTAAATTTTCTGTCGGTGCATATTATTTCCCAGCTGTTTTTAAATGTTGTGAAATCATAACTTGGCAATTCATTGTGGATAAACATGTGCATTCTTTAACATTTGAATATCAATTTCTAATTTATAACATTAGTATATTGGTATTTAGTAATGATAGAAATCCTTCTGGCTCTTCCATTGTAGAAAATCATGTTTTAATATAACAGCATACAGAAACTGTGTATAGTACTAAAAATATATTTTCAATACTAAAAAAATCCTTTAAAAAAATTAGTAGACAATGATTATTTAAACATAAAATACTCATTTTATTTTCTTTAATAGAAAAGTTTATTTACTGTAGTATTCTATTTGTTTTTAAATAAATGCAATAATTTGTTTAATGATATTGCAAGAAAACCTTGCTAATTTTACAAAATGCATGGGGCCCCGAGTGGCTGAGTGGTCTAAAGCGCTCTTCGTTACGGATCACTGCCATCTCACCTCTGTCTGCGGCGGTTCGAGTCTAAGATTCAGCCAATGTGGGCATGTGAGAAAGCTTGCCAGTAGCTTCTCGTGGGTCGGTGGTTCTTTCCGGGGTTTTCCGGGTTCTTCCTCCACCATTAATACTGGCCGCCATGTATAGCCCATCGTGCTGAAAAATGGCGTTAAACCCCACAACAACAACAAAATGCATACTTTTGAGATCATTAAATGACAGGTAAAATTCGGCAACAACTTCTCAAGGGCTAGTGGAACTAGTTTATGGTCCAACTGTTTTGAGAGAAAGGAAAATGTTTTGAACGGGTATATTTGTGCAGTTTGAAAATTTGCAAGTTTTGAATTATGACATTATTTGCTTTGAACAAAATATCTATTAATAACATTGAGTTCTTTGTGAAAATAACAAAAAAGGTACAATAGAGTGGATCATTCCATTGAAAAATTGATTTATATTGTTCACATATAGTATAAATATTTCATAAAACTGCAGAGCTTTTCTGAAACAATAAACCACAAAGTATTAACATCAAAATGACCAACATCTCATACTCTTTTTCTGTGTTTCCTTGGCTTATCATGAAATCTGTAGCTCTAGATTAGCAGTTATAGTTTGCTGCAACATTGTTCAAATGAAAAAAGAATAAACCTATACCTTCTGCAACTCCCAATTAAATTCTTAAATTCAAATTACATTTATACCAAAGAAAATAGCAAGTTCTTACCTCCATTTTGATATAAAAAAATTCAGTGCATGATTGATAGAAACTAAGGTAGCTTCAGAAAGAGGATGTCTTTGTCTTTTGCATACATGTGAATGTGCACTCGGATTTAAAAGGCTAAAATTGGGAAAACATACTTAAGTTTTCAAGACAAAATGGCAGCAATGCTTTTCAGCATATGTGAAGTCTAAATTAGTTTTTTTTATTGTAATATCCACACAGAAGTAGCAAAGTGGTTTACAAAAACTCGTAGTATTGACCAAGAGCAGATTCAAATTTAAAAAATGTAGCCTTCAGCTGTCATTTCTAAAATACATTGCTCTAATAGACTGGTGCTTTAACTTCTGGCAATGATGAAATGGCAAAAACAGGCTTCATTTTCAAAATAGATACTAATAAACAAGCCTCTTGCTCCTGAATCAACAAAACCATTGCAATTAACTTGATCACAAGTGCTAAGTGCCCTTATTTACATATCAAAAGAGAACTCGTGGTATTTGGTAGGGTAATTGATGAGGAGACTTTTTTTGTTGGTCCATGTGTATGTTAGTCCCTGCTGTAACTAACACATATATTGCATAGTCTTGACAAAATTAACAATTGGTGCAGATCATCTAGTTGGAAGTTAGTTAAAAAGATCAATAAGCCAAACTCTTTATGCCAGACCAAGCATGCTTTTATGCTATGTTGTTTGAATGATTTGCTTGAATGATTTACTGGACTTTACATCATTTCATCTTTTACTTTTCCCAAAACTGATTACCTGCAGACTGTTGATCGCAGCTTTGTTTTGAGACAGGGACGGGTCTCTAGAAGGCAGTTTTTTAAAGGTCATATAGATCTATGGAGTCCCATATATACTCATAAGTTGAATCTAACTGCAAACTGTACAAAGCCTGATTTGCCATCACAATAATGTTATGGCAGATTGTTATACTGTTTGTTATAACTAGTTAGTAGAACAGACAATATAGATCCTGATCTGCTGACACACTATGTAATTGCAGATCAAGGTCTGTGTTATGTGCAGTTGGTCCCCGCTTATAAGCAAGTATATGTGATAGATGCAAAATAAAATATCCAATGTTTGTAGTTCTAACTGAACATTAATTGCTTAATAAAGTGTACTGCACCCAATGGGGCTAAAAGATCATAATAATGTTAGAAACTGTCCCTGTCTAGATTCAGTTTTCTTCAGAATCTCAAAATATTGAAACTAACTTCACACATCATGTTTTCAGATTCTAAACTTTAACGTGTAATACAAATTCATGTTCATTTTATGTGCATAAGAAATACTTATCCAACCTTTTTGCATGAAATATACAATTTGAAAAAAATGTGTAACAGAATGAAGCTAATTTGGGCTTATTGAAAGTTGAACAATCTTCGTTTATTTTTCACTTTTCAGATGTTCTATTAGGAATTCAGATTAACAGATGAGCTGAGCTTTCAAGATGTCAACGTGGCTCACAATACTGACAGCATCAGAAGAAATTTTCATGTCTCTTCTCATGAACCTAGAAAATGGAACCATATCACTATTTAAAATTGGTACTAAAGCATCTTTAACATCTCAATTATTCATTATAAATTTTCTCGATGAAATATGGCATAGAAGATTATTTACAAGATTAATATTTTATTTTCTCTAAATATTGAATAATAAAGCACATTGCTTATCTAAGAAGAACAGTTTGGATTTATTCTGGTGTTATAATAACAAGACAAAATAGGTTTCATTTTTTCCAGAACTATACATAAAATTATGTGTATAAAATTATGTGAACGATAATAGGTTTTTTACCAAATAAATTTCAGAGAAGAATGAAGTTTATTTGAGTGTTGCAGAGCTGTATGACCTAGATGAACATCAAAACAATAATGAATTGGCAATACAGTATTATGTACACATATAGTTGTCATAATAGTAAATTCATAGGCATTTATAATGGTATAAGCTTGATATGTACAGCACATAATGTATTGAAATATTGGATAGCCATATACAGGAAATCTCACTATGATGATAATAGTCCACAGAGTGCAGTTGTGTTATGTAACATTGTACAATATCAAGACAAGTCAGTTAACTGAAGAAAATTGTTGCATACACTCAAAGTGATAAGAGGGGGGGGGGGGGCAAAACTACGGACTTCATTGACACAGTTACTAACTTAAAAAAACTGATGCATATTAAACAAGGAATGCTAAATACATAGTGCTTACTTACTTGATATTTAATTTTCTGAAGAGAATCAATGAATCTTTCTTGCATGCCTAAAAGATTGGCAACTAAATTGTAATAATAATAGCATTAAAACACATGTACTCACCAGATGATCTTATTGAATCTATAACAGTTACAGTATGACTGTTTCATATTTGAATTTTTCTTATAACATAAAATTTTATATGCAGAATATTTTAAAATATTAACATTTTCATCATTTGTTACTTATACTGAGACCAATGTAACATACTCATTCATATATATTTTTATGACACTTATTGACTAATTTTGAGTTACATACAAAAAGCATAGACAAATTGACTTTTACTCTGTTGCAGTGGAAGCAGCAACACAAAGTGAAAACTCCAGGGCCTGGAATGGACTGGTTGATCTCCTGTATTGTAGCATTCCAGTTTTAGCACTCATCTTCATCCTATTTTACATCAAGAAAGGTTGTTCCGATTATACTATTATTGACAAAATTTGTGTGAATGTGGATTGTATATATAAAAATATTGCTATATTTGTTTTAAAGATTGTAAATGTTTTACCATATATTTTTTTAAAAATCCATTTAAAGAACATTAACATCTATACCTCATATATTTAATTATTTGGTACGTACTATTGTTAATTTTTGGAAGACTTTATCTTCCTAGGTCATTTGGATGCCATTCTTTGTATTACATTTAGCAACTTTACTATCAGTTGGCACCATATAGCTAGTACTGTTTTGTTGTGTTATTAAACCACACATTTACTAATTTAAAATTAGTGTATCACCATTTTCAAAAAATTGCAATGAATAGGTCACTAAAAAAATATTCTGACCAATCAGAATGCTGCATTCATTGATGTGATTAATATTTCCTAGTATGGAGTTGCATTTGTGGCTTTAAATATTAAGTAAAATTTTATGATGGGTGAGTCTGGTCTTATAATCTTTGGTCCTGGTTATTTCTTTATTGTTTAAGTCATCTGAAAAATTTCTAAGTGTACTTCCTTGATATTTGCTCAGTTTATTTGTTAACTTTTAAAAAATATAACTTTAATAATAACACTTTGTCACATGTGTTTTTCTGAATTTATAGGAAGAGCAACAAAAGCTCTGTATGAAAAAACGGCATCTGATTACAGCATATTTGATCTTGCAAAGGTGAGTAGTGTCAGTACCTAGTGAATGCAGATCTAACAAAGGTGAGTACTACATAATGAGCTCAGATCTAGCAAAAGTGAGTACTATCTCTACATAATGAGCACTGATCAAGCAAAAGAATGTGATGTCAATACATATTGAGTACTGATCTAACTAAGGTGGGTACTACATAGTGATCACTGATCTAGCAAAGCACAGTCCTGTCAGTCCTGCCACCACATTTTGAGTACTTTTCTAGCAAGATGAATATTATATAATGTTTCCTGAGCTAGCAGTAGTTTGCACTATCATATATACATGTGTGTGTATGTATTATATATATATATATATATATATATATATATATATATATATATATATATATATATATATATATATATATATATATATCATTACATGTTTAGGCTCAAATAAACAGTAACACAGAAAGAGTGAAAACAACAAGCTTTTTTAAAATTTAACAAATAGATTATTTCCCTGGAGGTGCCCCGAGTGGCCGAGTGGTCTAAAGCGCTCTTCGTTACAGATCACTGCCATCTCACCTCTGTCTGCGGCGGTTTGAGTCTAAGATTCAGCCAATGTGTGGACATGTGAGAAAGCTTGCCAGTAGCTTCTCATGGGTCGGTGGTTCTTTCCGGAGTTTTCCGGGTTCTTCCTCCAACATTAATACTGGCTGCCATGTATAGCCTATCGTGTGCTGAAAAATGGCGTTAAACCCCACAACAACAACAACAACAACAACAAATTTCCCTGGAAAAATTCTGTAAAAATGAAAAAAGGAGAAGAACATACAGTTTCAAGAATCAAATCCAAAAATAATCTTAGAATAATCCACGAATTAAATTGCAAAAGTCCTAGTAATAAATTTCAGGTTAGAATCCTGATGGAAAATCCAAGATGGATGACGATGATGTATGCTGTAGTCAGTACTGTGCTTATCTACAGTTCCTTGTAGAAATACAAATAATGGCACTGTGTGAGCAGTCCTCAAAATATTTCCAGAGAAAAAAGAATTAATCCTTTTGAAATCCAACTGATCTGAAGAAAATTATAACTTAAAATCTGGCTACAATAAAATAACTTGACATCGGTATAAAAAGCCCATAACTCAGAAATCTCTCTCAAAGCATCTCTATTAAAACTAACAAATGTGCGTAATGGAAAAACCAGAATTGCAAAATCAAAAGGGGGGGTCACATGATCATGTATATGTCACCTACACCAAAAATGACCCTGATGACAACCAATCATTTTACTCCAAGAAATAAAAAATTTAAATTTTTTTTACATATTAAATCATGTATTCTCATCATGACCTTGGAAACAACCAATCATTTTAAAATAAAATAGAACTTGTTTACACAGGTAGCTACAAGTTCTGAAACAAGGCCAGAATTTAGATCAACACCTGGTGTTTATAAACTAACAATCAAGGTCAAATAATTTTCTGAAAAAGTATCATCTCTAGTGAATAAATTTACATTATAATAGCATATAATAGAATAAAAGATTTAAAACTGACAAACAATTAAATTAAAATAAATATGAATTAAATCATATATATATTGTTTGCAGTGAATGAATGCAATGGAAAGAAAACTATATTATTTATGGGACTTGACATCAAATCTTTTTTGAATGATGTAAATTCATGTCAAATGAAGTTCTTATGCGGCCACATGTATTGGCAGTCAGTGATATTGTCATTTGAAAGACTGTCACAGAAAAACAAAACAATGGACAACATTACAGCATTAGAAAAATCATTACCTGCTTTTATACTGGTAATGAAAATCATAGCACAATACAATCCATGTATTTATTATATGCAGATTTAAGAACTCAACTAACCTTGTAGTAGTCTGAACCTTGTATGAGAATTTTATACATTTTAAAACCCTCTTCAAATTTATTTTTCCTTAAGTTCAGATTATCTGCATTTAATGCAGCACTTTTACTTTACAGACAGCCTATGAACCAGGACACACAGAATCTGTGATGCATCTGGTGGAAAAACTGCATTATGATGTGAACTTTGCCATGCCTTCAAACGGACTCACACTATTTCTGGTAATACCATTGCTGTTACTGGAAATAATCTTGACAATTAACAGAAACCTGACCACCACCTCTGCCACCACCACAATAACTACTCTGAAGCTTACAGTCACAAAGATTTCTACATATGCAGAGATGCTGTGTGGCTATAAAAATGTGTATAGCTATGTTTAGACCTCTTGCAAAATGCAATTTACACTGATTAAAGAAAAGGGAATTATCTTCTTATTTTTTAAATTTAGTTTCTTATGCTTGAATATTTTTTTTTAATCATTAAAAAATATAACAATAATTGTTTTTAATTTCAGTGTGCTTGTCTCAGTGGACAAAGAGATCTAATAAATTATCTTCTGAAAAAAGGTAGGAAAAGACATTTTGTCTAGACTTGAAATAATGACTTAACAATCAAAGCAGTTATATATTCCAGAATAAATAGAGTTTACATGGTTTATTTATTTGTGTAAAAGGTGGACTGTTTCCTTGTGTCCAGTTGATAGAATTTTATCAGCACATCATATTTTGACAATTCTTACAAATTTACTCCGTATTATTTGATTATTAAAGGCTACAATAGCATGCAAGTCCTTTAATCTTTCTGGTAGAAATACACAATTTTCACACAAAATATCATTAATAGGATCACAAAAATACAAAACTGATCTACCATAAGTAGTAGTTTTCTCTATTATTTTGAGAATAAACTAAAACCAAAATCCACACCTAATCTTAACTTTATCTGTCAGGACAGATTGTTTTGATGACCTTTTGCCAACCAGTTTTTTGCAATGTACTTCTTATCTGCTGACCAAGGAAGTTGGGAGGAGATATAGCATTTTTTTCTATTGGTTTATATGTTTATTGGTATGCCCTAAATATCTTGAACCCTATTTTTCCTTCATGAATGAACATAGTTTGTGGATGCTTCTCATAAAAAGTAACTCAGTCATATCAAAACCATATTCAAATGTTCACACTTTAATGACCTTTTTATTTTCAACTATTCGTTCATTACTCCCTCCATATCTTGAACCCAGTTTCACCTATACTCATCAACATCAGTTGATTTACAGTACACTGCTCCCTTGATAACTTGTACACAATGGGGTCCAAAAACATAGACTGCACTGTAAGTGAGGGCTCAAGTTAACCAAGGGACCTATTTAAAAAAGCTAATATAGGGATGGAAATCAATGGAGGGAGGCAAAAGTAGAGGGGGTTGGGATGGCAGTTTACATTATTGAATACTTGTTTTACAATCGTGTTGAAATTAACTGTGAATAAATATGATTTTATAATGGTGTAGTTTGTTTTTCTTCATAAATTTCCTTAAATTTCAAGATAAACTATATTGAACAGATCATGAAAAACATTATTCCACATGGTTTCCATACACTTAACATGTGTACTGCTAAACACATTGTGTATCATGTTACTGCTTTTTTGTGTTGAATTGGATATATTCTAGTTTTATTGTTCTTTCAAAACTAAACAAGATTTCTTTTTTCAAAAGGATCAACATTCATTTAGAGAAACAACAATGATGAAACCTATGTTGCTTTAATTTTTTAAATTCTTCTTCTGGTAGATCAGTAGATAAGTAGATTTAGTTACAGTAGAATGCAAAAAAACATTCAGGAAGGTTAAACATAACCAAACAAGAATTTATTGGGTCCAAAAATTTATGTATACAAAAGACTCAAATGAGAACATGATTATATTTGCAGTTTGTGACACTCTTGACAAATATCACTTCACATTTCACAACCTGATTATCGAATGCATCTCTTCTGACAATGAATTTTGTTTTATTCCATGTGAGCAGTAGAATCTCCAAAGCTATCCATGGCTTGCAATGAAATCAGAGCCATTATCCATTCTTTTGCCATTTTCTTTGCCTCAGCCTTGAGAATTTTTCGTGAGATAGGAACACCTTGTTCACATTGCTGTGTGAACCATTTGTACAAAGCATCATCTAATTCCATGTCATTTGCAGTCTGTGCCTGTTTTAGTTTGAACCCATCATTGGAATCAATATCATGTAAGTAATCCTGAAACTTATGCTCATCCTGGAACCAATGTCTGAGTGTCAAGTCAGCAATTTTAAGTTCACTACAAAGTTTTGATCCTGCTAACCATTATGAACCCTATCTATTAAGCTTTTCATTAACCAAGGATGCCTTTCATTTGATTTCTTTACTCTTCATGATCACATTTGCAAATAATGTATACTTTAATGATAATAGGTATTTAATATTTGAAACTTTTCGACTGGTCAGGTAAAATGAATTGATTTTGATACAGGATAGTTATTTACAAGAACTTATGCAGGTAGAATTTGCATGCCTTTGAACCATTTATTATACCTCCCTTTATTGATTTGATTCAAAAGACATACTTAATTTGATAAAACAACACATTTCTCTTTTAATCAATTTTTACAATGCAACAAACACTTCCCCATGTTGTAGATCAAAACACAGGACCTAATTAGACTCTCAAAGAATTGCATGCAGGTATTGATGTGACTCTTTTCATATTTTTATCCAGGAGAACATGGGGTGATATACTGTTTACACTGAAGCAGAATTAAGGGATTAAAACACGAATTACCCTTGATAAGACATATTTAATTGGTGTTTATTTCTTTCATTGTTGCCACCTGTTGGCATTTACCATGAATTTTTCATTGATCAATATTTTGCTATATTTTATTATTTACATTGTATATTAGAAATATTTTTCAAATAAAATCAAACAAAATATATGACTTCTTATTACAACTTGCAAATTTCATAATGTTGATTCTAACTTTTCAGGGACTAACCACCATTTTGACAATAAAATAAGCAATATGTCAGGGTTTACCAATTCTAAATGTGATTTTTGTCACATTCAACACAGAGGGGCCAATGTTTTGTATATTTCCGTTGAAAAAAATTGGTTCCACACTGGAAACCACACTATAATTTGGGTTTATGAGTTATCAGGGTGTGAGTTATTGAGGGAGCAGTGTATGTGAATCAACAAAAGTGACTCAACCATACCAAAACTGGTTCTTTATTACCAAATTTTCATGCTTGACTGACTTTTGTAATTTTAGTCATTTGATCATTACATGCTTAATGCCTTAGACCCTATTTCAATTATACATTAAAATTGGTAAGTAGATGCATCTAAAAAGAAAAGGAAGGTCTCAGTTGCCTAATTTTCACAAATGAGTGACCTGTACTTTCAGCCAAACATTCATTACATACACAATACCTTGGCCGCTTCTCTACCTATACAATGTACTCAAGGAAACTGGCATATTGTTACACCTCATGGATGGTAACTTGTCCTTGCTAAAAATAGGTAACTGTTACCTCTATGTATTGAGCTGTTTGTTTGCCATTTGTGAAAATTAGACAATTGAGACCTTCCTTTTTTATAGATGCATCTGCTTTTTACATCCGAACTAATTAAACTTTGTTTTGACCCTAAAGTGATAAAATTTTATTTAGTTGATACGTTTTAATGCATTGTATATTGTATGGTAGTAATGTCTCCTTTTTCTGCATGATGCAGTTGTTTCCTTAGACTTGTAACCAGTGAGCCATGGATTAATCCTGTCCATAACAGCCTGAATCAGCTGTCATGGCGTATCTCTTATGCAAGACTTTTAGCTCCTTTTGCTGGCAGCAGTCCTTAATGATAGTCTATATATTTTCATGAACTCTATATTGGCTCCTGTATGTGAGGAAATCTGTGCTGACAAGTATACACTTTAATGTAAAATTCAGTAGTAGATTTGATTTTGATGACTAATACTATTTTTTCACCCTTTTTTATGATAAAATGTTGACTTAAAATAAATTCAAGTCTTTTTGAAGGCAAAAATATCCACAGAGTGGTTTTAACTGCACTGATAACATAGAGTTTAATAGTAAACTATTTGTGTTTCTTATATGAGCTTAGCTTGGAAAATATTGATCACAATATTTGTTTGAAAATTTTTTGCATAATGGAAAATTTAACAAAATTCTAATTTAGTACATTAAAAATTAAACCTTTTTTATTTTTGGCATTTATTGACATAGGAGCTGATGCAACACTGACAACCAAAGAGGGAGACTCTGCACTTTACCTGGCCACATTTGGTGTGTTGAATTCTCCAAGGCCAGATACCAGGGTTCTAGAAGACCTTATCAAGGCAGGTGTGTAGTTGCTTCATTATGTAAAAAGGTATAAAAAATCATTCATGAAAGTATACTGACAGACTTTGAAAAATTAAGCACATTTTTAGCTACATTTTTTTAGCTGACCTGGCTGCATGGCCAAATGAACTAATAGTATGGCCCATCATTCACTGTTGGTCATCCAATGTCCACTTGGCATCTGTCAACAGTTGCTTTTTAAACTTCTCAAAAATCAACAGACCGTTTTAAACAAACCTGACAAACTTTGGAGGTTGGACAAATAATGCGAATCTGCCGTAAAATATGGCCACCATTAGTAAAACTAGAAAACTTTAAACAACATCAAAACCAGAGTAGAGGTTTTGATACAATTTGACAGAAACCATTCTGGTAAGAAGACCTTTCAGGTTTGTGTATATGATACCAATGTGCTGTAAGCAATTGCTATTTTCAGCTTCTTCTCAAAAATCTATTTTTAACTAGTAACAGTAGTGGACATGGATATGTCCAATGAGTCATAATCTGCTTGTCTGGATATGCAAAAATTTTTTCATTTTTTTTTCAAGGATGATTGGTGAATTTATGGTGGGAATTCTGTAGATAGCAATTTGTTTGGATGACTTTATCTTTCTAAATTTTTGGGTTATCTAATTTTACATACTTCGGACTTGACTTTTCTTTGGTACTGCATAGCCACTTTTCAGGTTTCATGCCACCAGGCAAAGTGGGCAACTAAGTCACTTAAATAATGAAAACTGTGCCTTCTTCTGTTAGAAAAGTGAAAACGACTTCACCCTGTGATTTTATTAGAGTTTCATTGTTTAACCATAGTTTTAGAGATGCCCCCTCACCTTCGTTTGGTTAGTTCTAGTGTTGTGTTGTGGTGAAATGTATTCATCAAGCCATCATTAGCTAGTGTTGATATAAAATACACTGACAAACTCTTGCACATTCAGAGGCATGTGCTTTGATAGCTGATTGACCATTAACACTTTTCCAAGTAATTTAGGAACTATCACAGCCTGATTTCCACGTTATCTTTTGATGACAAAAACATACAAACTTGTTTCAAAATTTTAACAACAGTATATAAATAGCAATTTGTGTTTTAAGAACAGAATCGGTGACCTGGATATTTTATCTGCCTCATGTAGTTGTACACTATTTCGTGATAAAATTGGTTTGAAACTTTATGTGAACCACTAACGAGGAAATAATGACGCACATCGATACGTCTGGGAAGTACCAGTTTATTAGATTGTCTGTTTTCGTAAATTGTTGGGCAAATATATTTAGAAAAATATACAATTCATAGAAATCAAAGCCAAGGTATTATGTTTTTGATGATTTAGCTTTAAAATACAGTTATGTAGGGGGGCCTTGAGTGGCCGAGTGGTCTAAAGCACTTTTCGTTATGGATCACTGCCATCCCACCTCTGTCTGCGTGGGTTTGAGTCTCGGATTTGGCCAATGTGGGTATGTGAGAAAGCTTGCCAGTAGCTTCTCATGGGTCAATAGTTCTTTCCGGGGGTTTTCCCGGGTTCTTCCTCTACCATTAATACTGGCCGCCACATATAGCCTATTGTGTGCTGAAAAATGGCGTTAAACCACAACACAATTATGTAGGTCAGAAATGTATGGGAAAATGCTATGTTGTGGAATTCATGAAAAGCACTGTAAGGTCAAAGTTGTTTTCTGACTCTTATTTGAGATAATATGGAAAAAAGGCAGCAAAGCAAATACAATTTAACCAATGCCTAAAATTAATACAAGTAAGTAGACAAATAATAAAACCATAAATTTGCAATCCTATCAATGGACTGTTGTAATGAAGCTATGTAAAGTGAGTGGTTACATTATGAAAATCCCTCCTTCTAAATATAGATATACTCATGTCTGTTGATTTTGTTGGAAAGAAGGGTTTAGTTCATATACTGACTATAAAGGAGCCATGTCTGTAATTTTATGCATTTTAGTGTGTTATGTATGAATAGTTGGGGTAATATTTTATCTGCAACAAATAAATTAGGACAAATAGTATGTTCTGGAGACAAGTGTGCATTTGCCCTCATGTACATGATATTTCATATGCATTTTATATGCAGTTTATTTGTTAGTTTTAGATTTTTTTAATTTCATTACATGTTATTGTAATGTAACATTGTTTGCTGGACTTGACCTTGTCCAAAATTGAGTTCATTTTGCCTTGACCTGATTGACATTTATTTTTATTTTTTAATTTCATTTAAAAATCAACTAATAGTATCTTCATTATAATCAATGTGAATGAGCTTATTATCAGGATTATTATTCAGGTAAACAAGAAGGCATAAATATGTTGATCAGGGTCAGGGTTTTTGTTGTTGTTGTTGTTGTTGTAGGGTTTAACGCCATTTTTCAGCACAAGATAGGCTATACATGGTGGCCAGTATTAATGGTGGAGGAAGAACCCGGGAAAACCCCGGAAAGAACCACCGACCCACGAGAAGCTACTGGCAAGCTTTCTCACATACCCACATTAGCTGAATCTGAGACTCAAACCCATGCAGACAGAGGTGAGATGGCAGTGATCCGTAATGGAGAGCGCTTTAGACCACTCGGCCACTCGGGGCCCCTCAGGGTTTTGGAGATTCCTAAGTAAATTTTGTACGCTATTGTGCTGTTGTAAATAAACAAGGCTCATTAGATCATTCTAGAAGGTTATTTTCCATTAGTAATGGTTGCTTTTAGAAAATGCTAATTGTGACTCGAGGTCAAGCAGAGAACTATATTATCTTGTGACTGAGGATTTTATCATCGTGCTTTAACATCTAGCACTTTAAGTTGTATTATGTTGTGACCAGTTTGGGTTAAATTTTATTTTCAACTGATTGAATTCAGGTGATTATTTTCTCAGAAAATACAAAAGTGGTCTGACAAAATTCTTGGATAAAGACATTCATTGGAATTTATACTGAATTCAAACCTGGAATAATATTTCTGTGATTCAAGGAGAGACTGTTGACACATCAGCTTGTTGCAGGCCATAACAGACACATCATTGCCTTCAATTTTGGCTCTCTTTGGGACTTGAACTGAGTTTTATTCAGGACTTTTTATTACTAGGACTTGTGTCTTTACTTCTTGAATTATTTTTGGATTTAATTCGCAATACCATAAGTTATTTTTTCTCATTTTTCACTTTGTATTCAAGAGAAATAAATTATTTGTTACGTTTTATAAAGCTTGTTGTCTTCACTCTTTTCTGTTACTTATTTTAAGAGCATAGACTCATAACTCTATATATATATATATATATATATATATATATATATATATATATATATATGTGTGTGTGTGTGTGTGTATTGCATTTCTTGCTTTGCTTCCACTTCTCCCTGTTGAGCTTTCACTTCTCCCTGTTCTCTCCAACAAGAGAAGTCAACTTCTTCCTAAAATTCAAGTGTAGCTTGACCCCTGACTTTTGTACCGCGGTGATGTAAAACATGACCACATACATGTGCCAGCACATCAGAACAGTTTGTTTCTTTAAAAAAAAAACAAACTTATAACAGAAATTGTAGTCTGTAGAAACAGTAAACAGTCCTTTTCAGAGCTGGTTAAAACTATCCTCTGGGCTGTTTATACAGATGATTGTCATAGTGCAGATTAAAGGTTAGAGATAAACAACCATCTTCACAGATTACTTAATTGGCTGACAGCATCTAAAGTGTCCAATCCTTTGAACACTACTGTAGGAAAGCCCTTCAGTCTAACCTGCATAGGTAAAGTACACTAAGTGTGATAACCCAATTCATTTGAAGTTAAGTAAATCAAAGAAGTGTGTTGAAGAACAAATGTTTGTTACACATGACTGCATTGCATGAGAATGTTGAAACCATCTTTAATAAAAATTATTGACAAGTTTGTGATCAGCAGCAACATTTCTTTCAAGTGTTATTTTTATTCCATTTAACTGAGATAACTGCTGAATATGCTAGTGTTTCAAGACTCAGTACAAAATCTTCTGAAAAAAAGTTGATAATTGTCATTTATGACATAGTATAGAAGAAAATTTAGAGGAATATCATGGTTTATATACTGATAGTAAAAATATTAATTCAGTAATTCCATATCATTTATCTCAAGAGTATCAAAACTTAGAATTGCCTTATAATCAGTGGATTAAGCAAAAGGGTCTCAGTATTTGCCATTCATACATCCATTATCTTTTTTACAAAGCTAGACAAAATCAAATTACTTCATTCAGGAAATAAATCAGTGATTCTTTTTTTTGCATTCATTGAAACCTCATTACATTAACTTTTTCTTGAATTTGCAAAAGCACTCAATCAATGATTACTTTATAAATATTTTAAAAAACTTGTGGATCATGCAGCTTGTAAAAGATTCTCCCATGATGAATTAAATGAGCATATTTCCTCAGATCTTAGCAAAGAAGAGTGCTTCAAAATTCCTAAATTAAGTCCTGTGTTTTCACCTGAAATGAATTAGATAAACTTGAAAAGCTACAGGCCAAGATGATATAAATGCTAAATTCTTTAAAAAATCTCATTTCAAGTGAGTGTACCATCACTTATGTATATTGTTATGACACTATGGTAACAAACTAAGTAACAGAAAGAAGCAAAACCAACAGATGTTTTGAAAAACTTAACAAGTCATATGGACAATGTGGTTACAAGCATACTAACCATTATGCTTTTGGCATAATCATTATGCTTATTTTTTCACCTAATTATGTCTTACACTCAGCTGTATATGGATTGTGGTTTTCTGGTACATGACAAGAAAAACTGCTTTTCTTTATTACTGTTTGTCCTGGATAGTTTATATATATATATATATATATATATATATATATATATATATATATATATATATATATATATATATATATATACACTGACATTTAGTTCCACACATTTCAAGCAAACATTCTTAATTATACTGAAATAATTAAATTAATTAAGTTATTCATGGCATAAGCAAGTATAATCAAAGAAGTTGTAGTGTACTTGGCTATGATTGATGGGTACATTTAATGTAGTTACTGTTAATTTCAGGAGCTGTAATTTTTGTTCAGTATGGTGTTATTCTTAGCCCATGGTGTGGGGTATGTTAGAATTAGCTGTTGTCAGCCTTGTAAAATAAAGCAGCCCATTACTGGCATGGTGTGTTTGGAGACTTAAAATAAGTTGCTAATAGATACTTTCCATTTATAACCAAACATTTTGTTTAGTGACCATTTCTTGTGAAATTTGTAGCTTTTTCAATAGTTCTTTAAATTTGAGTAGTTACAGTGTAATTTGGAATTATTTAGCTCACAAGGAAATATCTCACATGTAATTTCCCACTGAATATAAAAATTTTGGAAATTATACTACACATTAAATGTTACAAAGGTGTGTATGTCGAAAGTGGATATGTGGCTAGAATTTGGTTATAAATTTTTAGGCTTTATGCATTTTGCTTTTTATACTAGTTATATATAAATGTCTGCAGTTGACACAGTTAAACAACAGGTTGGGCTCAGCATAAAGCCTAGAAAGGTCTTTTGACTAAGGGAATGCTTTCTCTAATGTCCAGAAGTTTCATTTATAAGCTAGAGTTGACCATAGCACAGGCATTGAGCATGTAAAGCTAGAAGGAATCATATAGACTAAAAGCATAAAAGGAAGACTCTCTTGCTTGTCTAATTCTCAATGAAAGTGCATTTATGTGACATGCGCTACAACAAACTTATTTCCACATCTATAAATAAGATTGCAGATGGACTTTTCAGTGTTCTTAAAGACTTATATCAAACCATAAACTCTTGAAATTATGGGTTAGATAATAAGATACAAATCATAATATTGATAGCTATCAATAAATTGAGTATGCTGCTTTCACCCCATCTCATATATTATGGAAAGACCAACATCACTGTACTCTTAATGAACCCTGACATGCTGAAGTTCTCATGCAATTCCAAGTTGAGTAACAAGCAGAAGCTGAAGAAAACCAGTGAGGTGTGGGGAAAAAAGGTGACTATTGTGCTTTGTTTATCAGAAAACCTAAATTGTAGGTGGATTACTCTTGATTAGGACAATAAGATGTTATTTTGGAGTCCAGTTATTTCTTTAAATGGGGCTGTTTTAGTCCAAAAATAAGTAATTGTTTTTACTGATTACAAAGATGGCCATCCTTGTTTTTTCATTGATTTTTGGAGCTTGAAACTGAGCTATATTTACTTCAAACATATTTGGAACATTGTTTGAATGCAGTATTGTGAGGAAAGAACAGTAGATCAATTACATCAAACGCAATCTTCTTGGGAAAAAAACCCATTTGAAGTGAATTTTACAGTGTTATAGTTAATGGGTTGGTCACCCCAGATGCAGCAGTTTGGTCAGAATGATTTAATAGAAATTGTATGCATCATAAAGAAGAAAAGTATGTTTCACCCATAAAGTTGGGTGAAATTTGATTATTTTGGAAGAAAGTAAAATGGGGACAAAAAAAGGATAAATAAAAAAAAGAATTCAAATTTATTTATAATCTCAGATTCCTAGCACATTTTTCTTTGTAAAAATTCAGTTGTGTTCATTCTGATTTGCGATGTGTAACTTATAATTTTAAAACATCAAAGCACTAGATGATTCATTCATTTAATACTGCTTAACTTGTAGTTTCAGAATTATAAACATTGTAATTTCAGATACAAAAAACATTATGGTATGATGCTTCCAATATGAATTTTGAGGATTGAGAGTTTTGCCCAGGGGATTGAGCACATTGTAAAAGTGCCTCCAGATCTTATGTTCTTGATTTGCTTATGGCATTTGGTTTACTATTCACAACAGAAATTTCAAGGCAAATAATCGTGTTCTATGGGTGATCTGAGATTATTCAGGGTTGATGAATGTATCCTATGGTAATAGACTGATATTTTGGACTTTCACTTCATGCCTAAGTATAGATGTTTCCATGCACATTACTTTCATGAGGTATTGATATTTTCACTATATATTTTATGTACTGATTGACTTTTCATGATAAATTATGACCAGTTGTTGTTTGCTGTGTGCAAACATTGGCACACAGGTAAACCATACACTAATGTAGGATCCCAGTAGGGATAGTTAAGCAGTTAAATGAATGATTACACATGCTGTAATGATATTAATATTTTAATGCATTAAATACATCTTTGTTCATAAATGATTCTTCCTACTGGTATGTCATATGACTTTTAATTTCACACTCAAGCACATACAACACATATTTAGGGAGAGAAAGAGAATACCGAGTTAAATAATCAGAAATGATTTTTTTAAACTGTGAATTTGATGGTTTATTGTAATTTTTTTAAATCCATTGATTGCTCATGTTAATTCATGAGACAGATTTCTTGTGAATACTGAAATAAAAGTATATTCTCAGATATTCTTGAAAAGAATACACAGATGTCAGCTTATTTTCAATATGAACTTTTCTTAAAATGATAGGTCATATATAAAAAATGTGTGCACAACAAGTATGTGCCTTCTCAGGTTGAAAGTTTGTGTACAGACATTGGTCATACAAGAATAAGGAGTCAGTACTGAGGGTGTGGAAAGACTCTTCTTTGCACTGACTTGGTTGTTTTAATTCTGGAAAATCAAAAAAAAAGATGCAGAATCATGTATAGCTGATTATAAATGTGCATAATTTAACAAGTAAAATATGTACAAAGTTCATTTAAATCTAAATGTGCATAATTTAACAAGTAAAATATGTACAAAGTTCATTTAAATCTATCATCAGTTTCATAAATGATTTAAAAATATTTTCTTTTCTGAAAAGAAGTATTTGAGTAACCAAGACCAATCTATATCCTTACTCAGACCAATCCAATGTCAAATAAAAAATGGAGCTGGACCAATCTCATTGCTGCCCAGCTACAACTTCATGCTTCACATATCATTTGCAGATTCATGAAGTTAACTGTAAATTTATATCGGGTAACTTTTTGATAGGGAGAAGTTTAAATTGTTAAATTGAGATGTCCTGGATATAGATTTGTCAAAATATTAAAATATGTATATAAAAAATTTCTTTTTGAAAATTGGTACTTTCACAGCAAGTAGTAACCAAAGATTTCAAAGGAAGGTTATTTCACACAAAAATTAAACTTTGTGAAATATGCACTATTATTCTCTGTCTGGCAATCTGATATGTTTTCCCCCCTCAGAATGTCATGCAGTTATGAGTAAAAGCTTGCTTGTCTGCAATGATCACCACTTGATGTTCTTCAGCATCTGCCATTTTGTTGTCCATACCAATCTGGAATCTGGTGACCAAATTGAGTGCATCAGGGTTCATACAGCACAGTGAACAGATGATTTCCAAAAGGAGTGGAATTCTAAAGTGACTGGGATGTGACATTTACTAAAATTCACTGGTGCAATTAGGATTCTACAATTTAGTTTGTTGACCAGGTTCTAATACAGAATGTGATCTCAGTGCATGACTTGCTGCTGCCCCTTAGTTTGATCAAGAGTAGCACATCAAGGGGAGAGGCTGTTTTCTCATTTAAAGGAAAATGACACATCCATAGATAAGTTGCAATCCCCAAAATCATCTACCAACAAGTTCTGCAAGAAGGACCAAAAACCATGCTTTTTATGAGTGATATCTAGCCTCCTTGGTTGATGTTTTGAAAGATGACTTAGTTTAATGAACATGATGATTGTATAGCGAGTGAGTGGTGATATACTCTCAGATCGTCTGAAATGTATACCCTAAAGTCATTTAATGCAAAGTGGATTATTGATTGTGTCAGAGTGCCACTTTGGATGGACCTTATTGGAATAGGTTTAGAAAGAGCATACAGATCTGCAGACTGATTATTCAGCAGTTAGTTATGTGTATAAAATGTATTTAGTAACAACAATGTACTACTGCATTCCATTTCCTCATTGAATATTTAATAGTACTTGTGATAAATAACAAACAAAACTGCAGTGAACTTTTTCAGTTATAAGACTAATTTGAATCCGATATGGTAATTTCTTTCAGATTGATACATCTATTTAGTATAAACAATGCCTAAGATTAGATAATATGGTTCTTTTGTGATCCATGCATGATGTTGGGATATCTTATTGGCTGAATTATGACCTACATTGTTTTAGGATGCTTATGCTTAAAAATGGTGCAGCTGTTCTTGACATTTTATTTTCTTCAACTTTAATCCTTTTACATTTCTCAAATGTTTCAAATTTTACTGGTACATATAAAGTGTTTATGAGTATTCTTAAATATTTATCATAAATTGTATAGAGTAATCATTAATATATTATAAATTGTATAGAGTATTCATTAATATATATTATAAATTGTATCCTATATTGATTATATAAATGGATATAACACATGCTTTGGAATGTGAAGATGGAAATGGACTGCAAGTAAGTTTGCATCTAATAATATGGTGTCAGTCATCACATTAGTACAGAAATTTCATGTTAAATTTTGCATGCGAATGATATTGTGATAAGTAAATTTTCATTGTTTCTTATCTTTCATAAACTGATCCTAATATATATTTCTCACATTATAGCATTGGTATTAAAACAAACAAATAAGTGATGCCTTACCATTTCATACTGCAGGTGAGGGGTTATTGAATATCAATTTCATTCATATTTTATTGCAACTTTAAATTTTTATGTCTAGTTTATCCTAAAAATCCATGGAAACTGATGTTCCATGAATGATAATCAATTCATATTATTGTTAATTTGGTGTCTTCACTAGAAAAAATATATAATAAATTGTAAAAGTTTCAGTTATGAAAATGTTACTCTGAGATAATTGAAGTATGTATTGGCTTTGAAAATGTAAAATTTAGACACAGGTATAAAATGCAAGTACATACTGCTCTACTTCCAAAGTAGTTAATGTATTGGCTGATTTTTTAAATAATGTAACATTTTCTATGGTTTCTATGAAAAATGACATTTTTTATGGTATTTAAATCTGTCAGTTAAGGAAAGTTTCCTACCATTGCCACAGAAGGATGATTGGGTTTTTTTTGTTGTTTTTTCTTGTCTCTAATGGTTTGTAGCAACTATATGATCTTTGAAAATTGCTAGGCCACCAAAATATAGTGGTTATAGTTTACAATACTAGTAATATAAAGTAATTGCATAAATGAAGTAAACGGTGCAGATGAATCCAGCATGTATGTCATAGTTACTGGTCACTACCATACAGTACCTACCATTTTATAAATAAAATCAAGAATTAAATTGAAATTCCAATTTGTTATTCTCCACAACTGTTTTGGTGACTTGCATAAATAAAAATGTGTTTATGATGATTTAAATTCAGGTTGTTGCATAAATACAAGTAATTTGAGAGGATATACTCCCCTTCACAGAGCAGCCAGTAAAGGAGATTTGTCAGTTATCAGAACTCTTCTCAGATATGGTAAGCTCAATTTACTGCATGGATACTTTCTTTGTGGTTACCTCTTCATATGATGTCATATAATCAAACTATCTAATTTTATCAAACAAGTCAAAATATTGCAGATGTCTGAAACTTTCTAACATCTTGTGCATGATTAAATATTAGTTTTACTTGGCCCATACAAAATAGGTATATAGACACAGAAAAGCCCCACACCAAGTGAATAATGCATGGGAAACTGACTAAATGCACAATGTGGCTAAAGTATGTTAATCAAGATATCAGTTCCAATGAAAAACGCATACCATCACACACCTATTATCAGCAGATTAACTAATTGTATTAATTATCAATGGAAAGGCTAGCAAAATAGGAAATGCATTTATTTTTCAGCAGAAATACTTGATCACAGACTAAATGTACACTTTTCAAAAAGCATGTCATAGACATTGATTGTTAAAATTTGAAGATTTTGGTATAATTTATTAGCATTTTGTTCATCTAAATGTATTTGTCACATAATGAATCATTTAAAAGAAGGAGTTGAAAATATGTATTATTCTAATGCATAGGTGCAGATCCATACATTGGAAGTGCAAGTGGTGTGTATCCAATTGACAGTGCCATCAATGCAGGTATGGTGCTAATGAAAGGTGTATATTACTCTTGTACCATTTTAACCAATTCATATCAACTGCCTCCAGTACAATAAAACCAATTTTTACTATGTTTCTTTAGTCAACTTTGGATTTCTCCTTCCCTACAGAGTCACCTTGAAATGCCCAGTATGGAAGCACTGCAGAATCAACCAGTGAACTTTTATGCAAAGCTAAATCAGTAACTGAGGGAGCTTGAGTTAGCCCCTTCCAAACTAACACGTGTCATCTGGTGTTTGATCATGACATTTTGTGCACATCTTATTTAGACATGTTTACTCTCATTAAAAGGTTGCATCAGCTTTAACCTAAAATCATTGTGTTTATATTTGGAGAGAAATTCCACAAAACCCACAGTAAGAACCACCTACCCATGGGAAGCTACTGGCAAGCTTTCTCACTCACATTAGCCAACCCTAAGACTTGAACCCATGCAGATGGAGGTGAAATCGCATTGATCTATAAGGGCAAGTGCTTGGACCATTTGGCCACCCATGACCCCTAAGGATTTTTTACTTTGTACCTTTTAACATGTTTATATACTTTTTACAGAATTTGAACATCTTTACAATTTATATTTGTAGTACTTCATGTTTACTTTTATTTGGAAGGATTTTAAGTTATTTTGCAATTCTTTATACAGTAAAATGTAGACTGTCTGGATGCCAGTTGTCCAGACTGTTCGCATATATGGACTGTTACTGTGTCCATCAAACATTTTCTGTGTAAAATCTACATGTACATGTATTGACTTGGATCAAATTATCATTTCAGGGGAGCTCATTTGTTATAACAGCAATTTTTAAAATAAAGTAAACGCCTTTTTTTTGAAAATACATTTTGATAAACTTTCTTGAAACTGTCATTGCAAAAGGTAACTTTGCTACCAGAAGGTTTATGACTTGTGCTTCTTTTGTACAAAGCTACAAATCTCTCTCTTTGTAATTGTTGCCCACAAAAGTCTTTTGCCCTCACTTGGGTCACATGTTACATGACAGAGAGTTGTTATCCTCAATAAACTATTTTAGCATTTAGTATTCATACATTTAGCTCTCTTACACATTAAATGTAAAGTAGGCTATTCATTGTTGAGATTGAACCCATCATTACTGGTTTACTCTTGCTGAATGGATTATAAAATACATGTACTGCATTTGCTGAGCTAACTTGCATGAGCTTTTGTACTGTGTATGTAATATGGTTTAAATAAATTGGATAATTTAATTTTAGTTTCATCATAGGTATTTCTGATTCTAATCCTTGAAAGAGCAGTTTATATGTCCATTTGAAAATACCCACAATCAGGTTAGACTTGCATACTGAAATGTTCACTTTTAATAAAAGTCTGTATGAACATATATCAGAATTTAGCATCAGGCCTTAGCTGGCCTAATATCACTCACATGCTGTTTGTGACAACACAAACTGTGTATAATATCTTATCTTCCAAACCTTGCATCATGCTGATATTACCTATCCTACTAAAACATTCAAAAGATAAAAGCTTATTTAATATGCATTCTGTTGCTTATAATCAAAGTCAGCCAAGATCTCATTTACCAGTATATTAATCCATCTTTCAAGTTTTATATACATTTTTGAGAAATATTTTAAGCCATAGATCTAGAAGGTAATAAAATCATTAAGTCATGTGCAAGGTATCTCATTAACATGCACATATCTTAATTATTACAGAACCGGTCTATAACAATGATAATACAAACATGAGGAACAAAATCTGATTTGAATTCGTTCTCTGGAGTGGTAACAATCAGCATCAGATTACCTAATATGTGTAGATATTTAACAAGTCTGATCAAAGTCTGATGAGAAGATGCAGAATCACATCATTAATATGCATGAATTTCACTTGTAATCATACTCAAACAAGATCTAAATGACATGGTCATAATTTACCAAGTTTGATCAAATTCTTTCAAAAATACAACCTCTAAAGTGGTAAAAACCTCAGCTAAACAGATACAGTATCACTTTATAAATATGAATAGGTCTCAAGTTTATTAAAATTGGGTCAGAAAGTCAGTCTCATAAGGGGTAAGAAACTCTGCCAGTCACATCCAAGATCACTCCATTAATATGCATATATCTTTCTCTTAATAAAACACATTGAACATCTTGATGATAAAAAGCTCTGTACCAAGCTTGAAAAGTATATGATCAGATATAGTCAATAGAGTGTTAACAAGCACAACCAATCAGATGCAAGATTACCTCATTATTATGTATGGGTTTGTGCATAATTACACTCATCTAAGATTCTGAAAAAATGAAACTTATTTAACATATTTGATAGCATGTTATCTAGCTTATACATTATCTTGATCTTATAAGTAATAATCGTAAGTTTTATCACAATCAGATCAAATATATTGCTGCCATAGAGTTAACAAACTGAGCAGGCAGATGCAAAGTCACTTCAATAATATATGTGGCTGTTACTCTTATCAAAATATTTGAAGATCGTGGATGATGTAAATTCCAAGTTTGATCAAAACTGGATCAGAAATACAGCTTCCAGAGCAGGAATAAACTCAATCAGATGCAAGATCACCTCATTAGTCTGCATGAATCTCACTCGTTTGCCAAGATCTTGAAAATGTAAGCTCATTTTCCAAGTGTGATAAAAATCAGATCAGTATTATGACTTCCAGAATGGTATTAAGCTCAACCAATCAGATGCAAGATAATCTCAATAATATGCATAGATTTTGCTCGTTATCAAACTTGTCCAGTCATAATGAAATAAGCACACATTCCAAGTTTGATCAAAATCTAATAAAACAAAAGGCTTTTGGAATGGTAAAAACTTCAGCTGATCTAGTGCAAAATCACCTCATTAGTGTGCATGGATCATTATCGAACTTGTCTGAGATCTTATTGATATAAGCATATATTTCACTTCAGATCACAATCTGACCAGAAATATGACCTGCAGAGTCGTAAACAAGTTGGATGATCAGAAGCAATATCACCTCATTAATATGCATGAATCTCATTATCAAACTCATCCGAGATTTTGATGATGTAAACCCACATTCCATGCCTGATATGAAATTAAATCAGAAATATAGACTCAAGAGTGGTAATTTGCAAGCATCGACGAACAAGCTCCCTTGGCATCATGGACTGGTGAGCTAAAAAAAATTCAACTCAAGAAGCAGTATATCAGTTTTCTGTTGTTCATATTTTTCATATTGCCATATTGGACATGATATCATCTGTAAAGCCTCTAAAGTTTGAATGGTAAATGGAATCCAGTTGTAGCTTTGCAGCCTTTAGGTCTCAGGGTGATAACCGTGTTTTACATGTAATATATCATATTTTATGAAAAATCTCTCATTTTTTTTCTTGTACTTCCAGTGTTTTCATTCCTCTAAGCCACTGTAATTCCCTCACCAATGGCTTCTCAGTCATGAATATACATTCATTACTCAGATCTCTTGTCTACCACTGGGTTTTTCTGTTTATCTCCCGTTCAATATGTCATTACATGACTTTGTCTCATAACCTAACAATTGCTGGATAATATTAATAGTCCCAAACTATATACAGGATAAAATTAAGTGACCCGAAAATAGATGGAGATATTTATTTTTCTCTGATGAGTGCCAACAAGGCTGAAGCTGGTTAGGAGCAACCCTAGATGACTGTGTAGTAGCCCTTGAAAACCTTAGTCATTGCCACTGTTATACTCTTGCCTTTCCCATAACTGTTCTCTTGCCTTTCCAATAACTGTTCTCATATTTTTGCAAAGAAAATGCAGTGTATTAGTGCATGCAGGTTCAGTATCTCATTCAGCTCATTAAACACCGAGACAAATGAGATTTTAAACGTTGGAATATGAATTGATTGATTATAAAATGACCTAAAATGTTTGTTTACTCCAAGGTGTGATATGGGGCAAGGGAACTGTAATGGGATCGAAATAAGGAAATCAACAGGGACAAATGTTTTCCTGCAGATTTCTAGTTACAACTTTTTCATCTTTATTTCATTTTTAAATTAAAAAAATATCTGAAAATTTATAAATTATTCATAAAAGAATATGACCATAAAAATATTCCGTTTCAGGAGATAGAAAATAAGTTTAACAATGGTCAACTATCCATTTTTTCTAAAATGTAAAAGTTCTTTATAGTTTAATGCATCTTGATAGTGCTGAATCAGTTTATTATGCTTTGGATTTACCTCTAAGCCCCTAAACTACCCCCAGACTACTAGACCAAATCACACCTTCTGATGGTTCCTTCCTGAATACAGCTCAGATTTGAGGTTCAGGTGACTAATACACTCCCCTCCTCTGCCCAGCAAGAAAGAGAGGCACACATATCCTTGATATTTAGTGTATGCAACTATTCACCTTGGAAATACAGTGAAACTCCTCACAACTGAATCCATATTACACTCCAATCCCATCAAGACCAAATATTTTTAGTACTGAATTTTTCTACAGTAAATTGAAAAATTTCAAAATAAATTTTGATCCCAAAGTTCATTTTTATGCCTCAAATAAACCAAAAAAAACCTTTAAGACCAAAATTCATTCAAATTTGCAAATTGTGTTTAGCTGTCAAGTTCCTGACACACTGGAAGGGGTTAATTATGACTTGCAAATACCATTTTCAGCTCACATGTGAGACAAAGACCAAGAAAATGTTTCAGGAGCATGCTAAGTCAAAACAATACTTGACATGCAGACCATCACAGATTAGAGTCAACAGTAGCTACTCTTAAATCTTTGTATCATGAAAAATGCTCCAGCTTTTAAGGTGAATTATTAATAACTAAATGCTTGTAGGTAAGCCATTTATGAAAGATTATCTTTACCAGCTTGTCATCTATGAGTGAGTTCTATTCATTTGTATACACGATCAGTAGAAAATGTATTTTTAAATTAATATTGGGGTTTAATAACCAGGCGGGGCCTTACTTTTGATGCTTTGTTGATGAAGACTGACAAAACAATGTTCTAAAAGTCAGATTCAATCAACTGATTTTCAACAGAGCAGAATCACTACATATATTTAAGACACCATGGCTGTCATTTGTCTTCATTCACATATCAAGATGGCAGAATGATTGGCTAAGCATGATATGATGGAACTATCCTTACAGGATGAATTAGTCTGATCATTGATTATGAATCTGAGCCAAAGCTACATTGAAGAAACCAGGGTAAAAAATCAGCACAGGAACATTGCAAACAGGCATTGTTGCAATAATGCCTACAAACTGAATGAACTTGTGTGGCAATGGTTTAGCCATGTTAGGACCAAAAACTTTCTAATCTCTGGCCCTGTCAAATATAACCTTTCTCATCACATAAGCATTTTCACATCTACAAAAACCTCATTAAACCAAAAGCCTCTCAAAACTGAAATTTTTTTTGTGGTCACAATGGTGTTTTCGTTTTAGTGGTTGTACTCATGAAGGAACTGATAAAACTATAGGTCCTCCTCAGAAGAAAACACAAAATGTAAGTATGTGTTTTGCAGAACCCAGTGTCTTACCTGTATCTCTGCATTGATCAGACTTGCACAGACTATAAAAACAAAATTTTGATGTTCATACTGCCACTGTTGGAAAAGTTATCTTTTTATCATTATGATTTTGCAGGTGAGAGAAAATATTTTTTCCCTTCATGAATGACAAACACATGTATAGTACATAGTTTTTATATGAAAACTTTTCTTTTTCTCTTCAGGCAATCTGGAAGCAGCCGAACTCCTGAAGATCAACATAGCCAACCCCCATGTGTGGGATCTAGTGGACCCTCACACTCCATCACGAATAAAGCTGGGCCTACAGAGTCCTCTAAGGAAACATCTGTTAGAATCTTCCAAGCCCAAAACATTTCAAAAAGTTCTTTGACTGCAAGCCTGTCTCATGTTCTTAGAACTACAATAGCACTCCATCTGTAATGTACTTATGTCAAACTCTATCAAGTTTAGTATTCATTTTAAGACTGACAGACAAGCAAGAATTAGTGCAAGATATATTGTTCATAGACTTGAACTTACTAAAAATAATTTGCAATCAAGAAATTGCATATATATATATATATGTGTGTGTGTGTGTGTGTGTGTGCTAATTGTACATGAAATGACATTCTGCCTCAGTAATTAAAAGATCTGCTTAAATGATGTACAGGTAATCAATGTTGAACATGTAATTATGTATTTAGTCTTAAATCAGAAGAAAAAAAATCAGTATTTCTGCCCAAACAGGATACTGAAATTAAAGTAATGTATATGTTCACATGTAAGTCAGAATAAACTGCAGACTGGTGGCAGATCTGGATCTGTGCAGTCTGTTAGGACTAATCATTAGAATAACACATACCCTGATCTGCCAGTGCATTATATGTTGGCAGATAAGGTCTATACTGATTGCAGTTTGATCTAACATATACAAATGTATATGCGGTTTGTACATTGAAGTTGTACATCTATGCAAGGTTATGGGATCACTATTTCCTTAATTTTGACAAAAAACATAATAAAGTTAGTGGTATGACACTTCTGGCTTCAGCTTTCCATCATGAATAACAATCAAACAAAATTCAGCTTCAGCTTTCATCATGAATATCTATGAAACAAACTATTTAAATATATCTAATTTGCATTACTCTTATTAAAGCTCTGACCTTACATTAACATTTCAAAATTATATCCCAAAAATTGTCTTGTTGCTTAAATCAATCTTGGCACTGCAAATGCACAAAATGGCAGGGGGTATATATCTTATTTATCCTATGATGTGCCTATGCTGAAAACCAAGTCCACAAAATTAGCAGATTCCACTTGTGACCCAAAGGTGAACAAAAAAATATCTGCAGATATTTCAGGTTTTGCATTTTAAGTCTAAAGAGTGAGTACAATTTTTGTAGATATTTTTATTCACAAAAGCATGAAAAACATCATTCAATAAATCATTAAAAAATATGTATATTGTTTCTTAAAGTGGCATTTAGTCCCTATGTTACAAATCAATTTGAAAACATATAAGCCATCAAGAATTTCTTAAATGTGAATAAAATACTTTTTAGCATACTGTATTAGTGCATAAGTTACATCAGAATGATCCTGTATTGCAGTGTTCTTGTTGATAGCATACAAAAGTTTGAGGTTATTTCCAGTTCAAAGAGGCAAATTATTCTACAAAAGTTCTTGTGCCAATAACATAAGATCATATTTAAAAAACCTTAAAATTACAATAACCTTGCATTTAATAATTCACTGGAACTCTACAGTATTCAAAAGCTAAAATATGTAACTCAATTCCTATTCCCATTCGATCTTCTGATTCTTATACTGTTTAAGAACATGTACTTGCAGTATTTCAGACCTACTATTAACAAACTTGGAAGGTACATGTCTTTCCTGCTGTTAGGAACTTTTCAGTTTTTTTTGTAATTTTTAAATTACAGATCCAGTTCTGAGATTTTTTGTAATACAACTATTAGTAGTTATTATTTAGTTGTTTTGTGTTGGAACCCACATCAGCTCAGTTACTAGCAAGTTTCAGCAACTGAGCAGGTTTGATACCCAACCAGGCCTGCCAGGGTCAGCAACCTTAGTATATATTTGGTATAGGGCACATAACTCCTATTTCCTAGGCATAATATAGCCAATAATAAGTTAGAAGTGCCATGTAAACCAACAGTAATTTTTCTCAGAGTATGTAATTAATCTTCAGTTAGTGAAACTCAATACATGACCCTTTCCCTGTTTTAGTATAGAACTGTATTTTATGACGAAGTATAACATTGAACTAAAACTAGTTTACATGTTGTATTTTCTGCAAAACAGGCTAGTGATATATCTTAGCAGGAGTGATCATCAACTGCTATGTATACTTGAAGATTTTGCTTGAAGTAATTTCTAAACCCAGTTGTTACAGATGAAGCAGTAATTTTTATGTGCAGTTAAATCGTCCCAATTCATAATGTATTTTAGTAATGTCTGTGTAAAAAGTGTTTTACTTGTAAATACTTATTGTACAGGAGTGTTAATATGCAAAAAGATACTGTGCCTTTATGTAACTAGTAATAGCTATACTTTATACAACATTTATTTTTATACGTATTATAGGGCTTCAAGGGAGATAAGTTACACTTATGTATCTGAGCTTCCCCTCATTAAAAGAAGACATTATTAGTAGTAGTAGTATTTCATGTAATATTTATTCATAGGACAGTCAAAAAATTTCTTTCTTATTATATGGAATGTAAATTTGATAACCAAAATTCCTAGACTGTGTAAGAAATTTTTGAACAGCATGCTTTCATGGCAAACATGCCAGCCTAGTTTTTGGCGAGTCACAAACTTTGAAACAAAGAAATTAACCTATCCTGGTTTGCGGAGTCTAGGAAAGAAATCTTGCTTTAAAAAATATCAGATTTATTGAAATGCTTGTAAATTCAAAAGAATATAAAAATACACATGAATTTTTAATGCTGGTTTATTATTTAAAATAAATATTCTCTAGTGAAATCTGTTTATAGATCTGTGAAAACTATGTGTGCAGGTGAGAATTTTAGTAAAATCGATAGAGAAGGAACAGCCACTACTTTTTTGACCATGGCAGAGGTTTTTTCTTCAAATAATGTGATGTGTGCTCAGAATGTTTTTGTTCATGAAAATATTTCATTTAATCTGATAATAGGTAAATAACATGGTTTAAAGGAATAACTCTCCTTTATTATCATTGACTGTAACCTAATGAATAGTGAGGCATCCTGATACACCTAATTTGTGATCTTTTGACTCCAATATGACAAGGCCACATCTAAGAATAACCCCACTCCTCTGTCTCTTTTTTGTAATTTATACTAGGCTGGCCTACTGTGTTTATCATCATAGAAACATGTTAAGTGTTTTAATTTATCTATATATTGCCATTCTGCTAAAAAAGGGCAGAAGGGTGTTTCAGTGTTCATGTTAAATTATGCCTCTTTAAGGACCCAAATCAAAACTTTTTTATGACAGTTTTAACGAACATGGTGTAAATAGATTTAAATTACGATGTTTACATTTCTGTACAATGTAAGAAATGATCTGTGATACTTTTTGCAAACTTAATTATTACGCAGAGCTGCCAACCATTCTGATTTTGGCAAAATCATTCCTATTCTCAGCCTTGCTTTAGATTACAAGATATAATGCTCAAGATAAACTGTTTGATTCAAATTTGAAGTATTTCTAATTTTATGTTCTGATTCCAGTTTTGTAAAGCTGGCATTCCTATTTAAATCAGACAGGGTTGGCATCTTGGACAAATTTTTTTAATAAGACATTAAAGTTTTGTTGTTTCTGTCACGCTTTGATATTTGAATCTTTTTGGAGAATTTATTTCATGCTTATTAACTGCAGGTATAATAGCTTAAGCTTGTTACCAAGTTTAAGCGTGAAAAGTTGTGGCCACATGCCTGTAATACCTTAAGTTTGACCAACATTTGTCAATTCGATTTCAACTCAGGCTTTTAGTTTTCAAGCTTGGAATTTCAAGCCAATTTTAACAATATGTCTCAATATTATGCTCATCTGATGGCTCAAAGGTACTGCAGTCTGTGTCCCAGCATGATTATGCGATGGAATATTGTCCAGTGAATTGCATGGACAATGAATATTGCTCCAAAGTCCACTTTTTCACTGCTATTATTAAGGTGGAGTTTACTGTATCCTTGTCTGGATTATAACTTTTCAATGACTGAAATAAATTTAATGAAGCCTAAAACAGTTAAGTTACAGGACTAGACAGTATGTCACAAACCACTGCCATAAACCCTGCCTTGATTTCAAAATCAATGCAGTGAAATATATAAATCAGTGACATCTATCCTTGTCTGAATATAACATTTAAACCAATGAAGATATTTTAATCACCTTTAAACTGTTATATATATATTGCCTGACAGTTTCTCTAGTATTCAAAACAATACCCAACTCGTGGTCAACATCATAACAAGGGGTAATACAAGTCAGTTGCCCATTTCCTTATCCCAGCTGACACTTTTAAGCCCCACAGATCTTTTGATGAAACTTTAAGGTCCATCGCTCATCATACAGTAGTCAAGTTCCAAGGTCATTAGTGGGAAAATGTCATGAGACAGGTGTATTATGTGCTATTTGTGGTATACTTGTTGATTTATGATGCAACCAAGGCTCAGAAGGTATGAGCTTCTGAATAATATAGTAACAAATGATTTTATCATTTTTACAATTACATTTATTGCTGTTTGTGGTCTCTTCTTTTTAACCCGATGGCCAGTTGAATACAATGCATTTAACCATTTCAGTACATCTTTGAAAGGCATTTTATGTACATTTTGTTGAAGAATACCTCCAAGTCCACTCCAAACCTCTCCCACTTTCCTGCCCATTTTTTCAGTCTAATTACAGAGCAAATCAAAGTGTACATGGACAACTTAAATAACAAAATTGCTCATAATCTTATATCAGAAATGAGATAAGAATTTTTTGCAGTGAAAAATATACGTATAATATCGACAGATAATAACCTCCATAGTCAATAGCTTTGATTTAACAGAACTGAGAAGAAAGTGGCATTTGAGATTCCTCAAGTTGTGATGCAAACTGCTTTTAATGGAGTTGTGTTAGGGGCCGTCCATTTAGTATGTACACATAGGAGGGTTAACCCAAATGCATATGCTTGTGTATGGGGGGGGGGGTCTACTGATAATGTACATATGCATAGGAAATGGGAGGTGGGTGAAACCTCAATAATAATTTGTATAACACGTAACCTGTTCAACTTAGGTTCAGTGGTCATTTGAATTTTAGCGGACACTAGACAAACTTTTTAAAGTTACGCGTCTTATTTCTTTGACGCAGCCCGATATTCAGCGTTGGTGGACTATCTTTTTTATTAAACATGTTAATATTATTAATCCTTCATTGTTTCTGCATGAATTAAATATAGGCCATTTTACTGTGTGTCATAAATACAGTATGCCAGGGATTGTCATGCAGTCAGTAGATTGGGGCTGGCAAGGGGTTATGAATACAGCACACACCTGATCATCATGCAATGAATAAAATCATTTTCTCTATGTGCAAGGATTTATTAAAGTATAATTTCTGAATACAAAGGATTCAATGAAAAATTCCAATATAAAAATCTGACCTATTTAGCTACTCAGAAGAGTGTTTAGTGATAGAAGAATTTTCCAAACCTTTTCATTGTAAACAATATCAGCATAAAATTCACTTTTTTACATTACCAATTGTTGTAGATTTTACGGTTGCTTCTTACCAGAAATTTATGATCCAACACATGATAATTTTTATGTAGAAAGAACAGGACCATTTCCCAAATCCATAAATTTATGATCCAATGCACAGTGATCTTCATGTGGAAAGAAAAGAACCTTTCCCAAATCCACAAATTTATCTTGCAACACACAATGATCTTTATGCGGAAAGATAAGGGCATTTTTTCAAATCCACAAATGTAACTACCAATGAAATGTAACATTTTGACTACATTTTACTGCTTGTGAAATCATAATCATTTCAAAGGAGACATTAATCCTACATACATGTGACATTTTGTTACAAACATTGTCCCTATCTGTTCTTCCTCTGTAACATTTCATTCAAGAATTCAAGGTAAATTTTCTTCTGCAGGCCTGAGGCTGGAATGAAGTGACCACCAGGATGCTGGATTATCTTTGGATTAACAAAGTACCGCAATAAATCTTCACTCATCTCTGAAATAGATCAGAAAACCTGTTATGTGAATCTAATTATATACATATATATATATATATATATATATATATATATATATATATATATATATATATATATATATATATATATATAATAAGTATTAGATTAATATGACTGATCAACATTGTAAGTGCAGCTTTAAGGAATGAGGCAAATTTTTGGGTAAGAAAGTACTTCGCATACAAGTTAAAATAACTGACAGAAAAACCCTGAATTTATCTGCCAATAAAATCCCAAACAAAATTTTTCAAACAACCTAAACACTTCTGAGGACGACTTGATTAAATATTATTCATTTAAAAAAACATATACAAAAGGGTTGATTTACATTTTGACAAAAGACCTTCAAAATTATATACTGTATTGTTGCACATAAACAAGGCCTGACTTTTCTGTAAAATCAACTTGTCTTCTTGTAATTCGATACACCAGTCCACAAACCTGTATTGATACAGGGGCTAGTATCATTTTTTTAATATATATAATACAAGGGACAACAATTTCCCATTTCTCCTGCATTATATTTAAAATCTGAAACCAATGCTTCACGATACATGCCATTGTGTAATAGTTTCGCACCAATGTTCAGCTCAGAGATTCAACATTTTGGACAAAGATCTGGCTTACAACAAATAGCAGTCCATTTTCTTTTCTGGGTTTCCTCCAAATATTCCACCCCATTTTTCACATTTGGACATTTAAGTTGGGGTGTGGGGTCAGAGCAATTACATATAGAAAATATAGAATTTGCCACCACCGTGCAGTAGTGGCATATGGTAGTAGCTTACCAGCAGGCCATTAAAATTTAAACGATGTTATAACGACTTATACCTGCATGAAATCAATAGGAAAATGATTTATTTTCTCAGAAATGGCAAGTATTATAATTGTTATCTTCAATCCACTGACAGACCAGACAAAACTACAGCATAGATGACACCTGACCTTGAAGTCACCATTTGCATTACTAGTCACATGACTCCACAAATCTCAAACAACTACATCAAAAGTCCAATAGTCATGTGATATCAGCAACAAACTCCATTTTAATGTTGTTGTACAAAAATTCAATTATATTAAAAGAAAGTCTGATACATTTTGTAAAAACCAGAAAGAACATATAATTCTCAACGTATTTATTTCGCGAGCAATGACAAGAAACCAGTCACTGTCACAGCAATCTAGCTAGTCAGATTCATCAAGCAGAGAGCACATCAACATGGTAGTCACGTGATACAACAAAACCCCAGTAGCTGTTCATGGAAGAGAGAGAGAATTCTGTGTTATTTCATTTTTTTTATTATTATTACAACCGGTATAAAACTTTCATTTAATGTTTTTTTTTTCTACAACATTTGAAAATGTGGGTTGTGAGATTTGTGTACCAGTGCGACCTTCAATGCAAATCCGAGTACCAGGTCAAATTTCATGAATGCTGTAGTTTTATCTTGTCTTTCAGCAGACTAATGACATATTTTATTGCTCTCAATTTCTGAGAAAATAAATAATTTTCATATTGATTACATGCAGGTATGACTTGATTTAACAAAGAATGTAACAACACCCATCTGGTAAGCGGCTAAGCTTTGCCACCACCATGTTGGCCTCTTCTGATGCTAGACTGGTTTTCATACCTTTCACATAAGGAAAAATACAGATATTCGACCTGTCTGTGGAAAAAATCTACTAGACAAATCTAATGCCCTGAACGTTTGAATTGACTCAACAAATTTGTTTACGGCAAGCACCCGAACGATCCATTCTGGTCAGAACTCAATAAATTTAACCCAGGGTCAGCTCAGTTACAACTCAATTACGTAATTGTTTTGGGCATCAAGTGGTGGAGGAAAATTCCCAGGTTCTTCCCGACTTTCATCAATATTTTCAAAATTCTCGAAATATAACTACTTTAAACTTGATGTATTTTTTCTGGAATCCAGCATTAATTTAATACTGCAACACCAGGCAAGAAAACTCCATTTCTGATGATTTCTGTGCCTCTCCCAATGAAGAATTTATTGCAAATAGAATTTAAAACTCATATCGTTGTGCCCTCCCCCTTGTCCATATGACACCCAAAATCTCTGCACCAGTGGAAGTCCTGATGGACACATAACTCTAAGACAAATCTGAATTTTTCATGTCCAGCAAGTGTATATATAGTTACAGGCTTGGGATGTTAATAGTTACCAATGTGAGCAAAGTCCCAAAGAGAGGGGAGAACCCCTGGGTCCATGTCAATAAATTAGTTCTTTTCAAACCTAGTAAGTGTATGTATGGGTATAGAATGGGGATCTAAATAATTTCCCAAGATATGTCCAAAGGACTAAGTTTCAGAGGTAGGTAGAGATGGACCTTATGGCTAATGTAAATCACATGTATAAATTTGTCTTTTCATGTCCTGTAATTGTACATATGGCTGTTGGGTGGGGATCTCAACAGTTTATATGTTCTGACCCAGGATGGAGAGAGCTGGGGTAACTCTTGATTTTGACCCAGTGGTCTCAGTCTGAAATGTGTTTACACTTGGGTCACTTCATATAGGTCAATTTCTCAAACATGTTGGACGTCCTTAGCACTGCAGTGTCCCCTGTGAACAAGATCAAAATTCCAAAAGAGTTGGCATAATTTGCACCTACAGGCTATCACAGACTCATGATTCACTTGGCTAGCTTGAACTGTGTTGGAGTGTTGGAGGGGTCCTGAGTGGCTGAGTGGTCTAAAGCACTGTCCGTTACAGATGACTGCCATCTCACCTCTGTCTGCGTGGGTTTGAGTCTCGGATTCAGTCAATGTGGGTATGTGAGAAAGCTTGCCAGTAGCTTCTCGTGGGTCAGTGGTTCTTTCCGGGGTTCTCCCTCCACCATTAATAATGGCCACCATATATAGCCTATCGTGTGCTGAAAAATGGCATTAAACCCTACTACAACAACAATGATCTGTGTTGGAGAACTTCATGGACATTATACTCCAAGAAATGTCTGATGGGATGTATGAACAAAACCAGAATACAATCATAAATGACATCGTTTACTAGTGCAAAGATTTTAGTAGTCTCCCTCAGCCACTGTAAACATGAATTATCAAGTATAAAACAATTCAAACAAAAGTGACCTTGCCCTTGGAAATGTCATATAAGAATAAGAACATTTTGTTCTACCATCTCCATTTTCCACCAACAGAAGCCAGATTTACCCAAGAAGAACTTTTGGTTGACATCCTTTATATCCACTCGTACAAGCATGGGCAATCTATGGCAGCAAATCAACCACTACATATGAGGCTTAACATGCAAAGTATGAACTTCACTGTTCCAAACTGGAGGTATATTACATATTCACACGTATACCGAGTAGTAAACCTGTTGAGTAAGTCTATCCCAATATACAGTTAGGTAAAGTCATTATTTTGGACAGTTTATCCTTGAATAAAGATATTCATTCATTCAACTGCATAGGTCAGAACGGACCTTCTAGGCAGGAAAGTATTTAGCTGTCATGAGCTAAACACAAATATTAACCCAAGTCAATATAATAACCTCCACTGCTTGAAAAGGTTTAGTTCAGGCATTAAATTATCTGCACCAGAGACATGAATCTGAAATATAAAATGTAATGTACTTTTGTGTGAAATAGAGACGAGAGATGTGTGTTTGTTGTGGTAAGAGTATAATATTTATAAAGATGCAAAATGTAAACAAGTTTCATGATTTCAGGTACTATATTATGTCAAAGCACGAAAACATACTGGCCTTAAACACAAAAACAGTCAATGCCATTGAAACAGAACATATGGGTCAGCGTGACCTTTTCTGTTGTAAGAGAAGAATTAACAGATGCATCCACTGCAGCATGAATTGTAAGGTCATTGAAACCTCCTGTTGCAATAAAAATGTTTTTATCAATATTCACCAATCATTCAAGAAATTTGGCAGAAGAATCTCTTGATAGCATGCAAAAAATATGAGGTCAAGAACAAACCAATAAAATAATTTTTGTTAGGCCCAAGTCATATTTTGTAGTAAGAGTCATTAAGTTTTATTATCTAGGCACAAACTGAGTCTGAAAAAATGAAAATTAAGCACAAAGTCAGTGAAGGATGAAATATGCTTTTTAATGACCTATTTGTGATTAATATATAATACTGTATCATTTATTTTTGTAGGCCTCAATTTTCATGGTTTTCTACAAAAAGAGATTATTGTGGGTAAAAAAAATTGTGGCTTTGCCTGTCCATGTTTGAATTTCTGTAGGTATATAATTTCAGGGATTAATCTCTAAAGAAACCTAAAATAAAGAATACAAAATACCCAAACCATCCAACAACAGTACTACCACATGTATAAGCACCAATGAAACACTGTCTAGATCACTTGTGCTTGCCAAAGGGAGCTAACCCTGCAGACAACACTAAGTTAAACAGTATAGAGCACATGCTTGTACTGTTCTAGTTTCACTAGAAGATAATTTATGCCTGACTTAAATTCTCCACTTCTTGCCATTCTACGTGTGTAAGCTACAACAGTTTGCTCATCATACTGCCATACTACTTTGAGACTGGTTTTGGGAGGGTTTCCAGATTTAAAATTTACCTTTTTGTATGACTTTATCAGTATCACCAAATACATGTAAAGTTGGCAAGGTGATGGGAATATTGTAGAACTTTTCATGTGGAGACTGTCTACTTTTGAATCCTGCCACCAGGATGGCAAAGTCAAACTGGAAAGGGCAATCTGTCAATATAAAAGTTTTCACAATTAGGACAATTTTAAGGATAATGCATCCCTCGTTTCCTACATGGATGCATTTATATTTAATTTATTAAAGCACTGATTAGTGCACATATATGTATTGAAGTTCTATTTTGGTATTTAGGCTGTAATTAGCTAAAATCTGTTCCACTGCATTAATAGTGTTGAGTAAAAAAAAGTATAGGTAGTTGATCTCGTACTCTGAATTTTGAACTTGATTGTGCCAAGGCAATGGAACTTGTGAGAATCAATTTTCTCTTATTTTAATGCATGTGTGATATAGTTTGTCCGCCTGAGAAAGCCAAGTGGAACATACCTAATCTGCATTCTGACCATTTCATTTTAAGTAATTTTCATTCTATCCATTATTATGAATTTAAACACTCAGATACAAAAATCAAAGACCTACAAGAATCAATCATTTGTTTTAGTGTTGTGTGGCAATATCCCACTCGGGGGTGGGGTGGGGGTAGAATTTTGTTGACAGGAACTTGTTAAAGTACCATTCCTACTTCATAATCCTGACCCTCTGATGGAATTTCTATATCCCACACTATTCCATAGTACTGATCTGGTGGAGATCCTATATCCCACACCAATCCATAGAAATGATCTGGTGGAATTTCTATATCCCACACCAATCCATAGAACTGATCTGGTGGAATTTCTATCTGTGACACCATACTGAAGGACTGATCTGGTGGAATTTCGGTGACTGCAGACAGACCTAGACTTAACTGTTTTGAATCCAATCTCATATTCGACAGGATAACCAAAATATTTCCAAACAGTTGAGCTGCCAGTCATCAGTTATTCTAACTCAGCACTGCTGTCCATTTCAGGCTCTTTCATTTGAACTCCTCTTGGCCATTACACCATTTGTTTAGCACTGTGTGAACACATCACAACAGTGACTAGAAGTAGTAAACCATCAGTTCTATCACTGGTTTCATACCCATGTCATTACACGAGCATTTCACTGAGAAAAACCAATGACATACTTGAATGGAATAAATCTGGGACAAAAAACAATCACCACTTAAATCTTGTATATTGACTGAAATGCATGAGCAGAGGTGACAAACAACCAAAATCATTCCCACTGCAAGTACAAACAGCCAAAATCACTCCCACTACAAGTACAAACAACTGCTGTGATGGCTCACTCTGATGAATTATCAGCTTAAAGAATTAAAAAGGCAAACAATTAATAATTATTCAAGACTGCTGAAAAGTAAAGTGACATTAGCTGCCTTATTCACAATGTGACAAAAGAGAGCAAGGCAACCAAGCAAAATGAGTATGAGTACCTGGTGAATAAAAAGTTTTGTTTCACAGATACAGTTTATTATACAGAAGTGAATTTCAGAGCTTGTATTAAACTTAAAATTCCTGAATGGGCACTCTAAGACTTCCTCAAGGATGAGAAGACATTTCACTCTGCCTTGCAATAAAATCACAGCATTAATATTTTACTCATAGACCAATTTAAAAATATTAAGTTTCGATGGTCACAGTTGTTTCAGGAAATAAATGTCCCTAGTTTATGGAAAACAGGAATTTTGTTTTGTTGTAAATTAATGCAAAAAGAGCAATAACATAATGATATACAATGTTTTTGCATATACATCATGGTTACTGAAAACTCTTGGAATAAAGTTTCAGACGCCAAGTATCTTGAAAACAAATCCAATTTACACAATGAAGCAAACTTCATTAGAAAAATCTCTTTACTGACATTTATCCCCAACACAATAATAAACAAGTAGCTGCCCCCCATTCCCTCTCATGTCCAGTGGGGATGGCATCCCCTTCTCAATTTTAGATCCCTGGGTAACTTGTTCCCTCACTTATAGTGCAGTCTATGTTTCTAATCCTGCTGTGTGCGAGTTATTGAAGGGGGGAAAAGAGAGAAACTGGGCTGTTTAATGGCTGAATACTATAATCGCTTCTGAAAATAATTGTCAATAAGGAGCTTTTTCTAATGAAGTTCTTCGTTATTCTGTGTAAATTACATTTATTTTCAAGATGCCCAACATCTGAAAGGCTGTTAACATTATTCCAACTGGTTTCAACAACCTTCACATGTACACAAAGGTATTTGTCTATTACATCACCGGGTTCTGTTGCTCTTGATTAGTCTGGTTCCCTGCTTATTATGTTATAGCAGAGTTTGAAGTCAGAAGAATAAAATGCATGGAAGCAGACACCTTGTTGATACACCCAGGAAACAAGATTCTTTTTCTTTTCTTTCAAAAAAAAAGCAAGCAATATTTATTTCATGTCACAATTGTCTTTGTCGAAACTCAACATTTGTACACTTCAATTAACATCATGATTACACTGCAAACTTTTTCTCATCCCTGAAGAAAGCTGTGTTTTGCAGGCCCTCTTTGGTCCTGGCTATCTAACTGAGTCTCTCTCAAAAGGCAGTTTATAATTTATTCACCAACTAAGCAAGCCTGTGCACTATGTGAGCTAATCTTCATAAATATTTCATGGTAAATCTGCATCATTTGTTTAATTACTAAAAGGACTTTATATGCCAGAATGTTTGCAGTCAAAGTTGTTTAACTGATTTTCTATTTTTAGTAATGGTGGCCATATTTGAAGGTAGATCAGTACCACTTGTACGTATCTGAAACCCTTCACACCATAGTGCTCACCATAAAATTTGGTCAAATTCTGTTCAAGTTCAAGTTGAAAGTTTTTTTGTTTTTAGTGACCATATTTGATGGCAGATTGGCATTATTTGTACAAACTTGAAAGCTCTTCATAGAAGAATGCATTCTTTTAAATTAATGAGATTTTCTGTTTTCATTAATAGTGCCCATATGTAATGGTGATTGGCATGACATGTACAAACTGGAAAACCCATTATGCCCATAGGCTTTCTCTCAAATTCTGTTGAACTGTTCTTTAAGAAACATTGAAAGGTTTCTGTTTTTAGTAATGGTCATCATATTTAATGGTGGATCAATAACATATAAACAAATCTGAAAGACCTTCATACCAGAATGCTTTTTGTAAACTTCTAGCAAATTCTGTTCTGCAGCTTTTGAGAAACTGTTTCAAGGGCTTTCCTAGTTTTAATAATGATGGCCATATTGGGTGTATCAGCATCAAATGAGCAAATCTGAAAGAACTTACTACTTCATTAAATATTATTTGCAACTGGTCAAGTGGTTGTTAAGAAGTTGTAAATGACAATTGTATATGGAAAATAGATTATACTCAACATACCAAGGACCACATCATAAGTTCACTGTCTACTGGCTGGGTTTGCTAAAAAAAAAATGAGAGTAAAAGAATGTGGCCTTGATCAGATGGCCTCAAAGAAAAGTAAAGGATTAAGCAAATGAAAATCAAGACCAATACAAATTTCAATTTTGTTAGCAATCACCTGGATCTTGTTCCTTCATGCCACATATAACAGAGACAAGGGCAGCTCCTTGGCTGAATGCCAGAATACCATCAAAAGGACCCTGAAAAGAAAATCAAGTAATCAGTTTAAAGAAAAGTTTTACTTTTAACATTTGTGAAAATTATTGATATTCTCCCCTATATTCCCTCTCAAGGGCAATCTTACTTCACAACCTGTACCTTCCAGCCTGCCAAATTAAAAGCTGCTCAACTTGTCATAAAAAAAATGTCAAAAAAAAATACTGATTAAAAATGCTGTCAGTACCTCTGGCCATATAACTGAAAATAAAAGTGTGTCTTCATTTATTTTTTGTGGGTATTACTTTTGTAGGTTTGTAATAAATGACATTTTTGTAAGTATTACAATCACATATTGGGTAAGGGGTCAAATTTGTGTCCATAAAGGTTTATTGTTTACTTGTTCTTAAATGCATAGTTTATAGCAGCCATAAATTTCACAACAAATTCATAACCCACAAAAATAAATACTCGATTCACAACGTTATAACAAACAGTTCTATAACACTTTACAGTTAGATTTACAGTATAAACTCGCTTACAAGTTGAGGCCAGCTGTAAACTGCACAGACCCAGATCTGCCATGATTACATAATGCACTAGCAGATCTGGGTCAATGCAGTTTGTTGGGAGTAATCAGCAAAAACACAAACCCTGATTTACCAGTGCATTATGGGACACATCAAATGTGGGAGGTTGTGGGTTTGAACCCTGGCTGAGTCATACCGAAGACTTATATGGTACTAACAGCTGCCTTGCTAGGTGCTCGGCATTAAGAGGTTAGTGTTAGGATTGGTTGACCTAGTGTCAGGATAATGTGACTGGGTGCAGCATGATGCCCCAGCACTAGACATAACTATAAACTGCCACACTGCAGACATTGTAGTTATATGACTTAAAAATTGTTAAAGCTATGTTAAAAATCCAAATTCACACACATACACACACATTATGTGACAACAGTTCAGAATCTATGTTGTCTGCAATAGGACTTAACTTGTGAGTATATACAGTATGTAATATTACGTTCCCATGGGACAAAGTTTTCAAATCAGAGGGAGAAAAAAGTAAACAGCTTCAACTGTTTATTGACATCTTCAATATTAGCATTTCTAGAAACAGTGACAAGTTAAGCTGTTTGATTAATGATTTACTTGACAAGAGTGAGGATAATAATAATAATAATAATAATACATTATTTATAGAAAGTGACTAATTTCGTCAAAGACTATTCTTCTTTAAGGCTCTCTTCAAATGACAGCATAACAATGTATATCATAGAAAAGAAATTAAATGCAATTACTTTTTAGTTTAACATGTCTTATAAATACTTAATTCTGTTGTTAGTAACATGTACATATTCATGAGAAAGACACTGAGTTTCTTGGATATGATTCATTTTTCTTAGATATTTTTTAAAATTATTTATCTAATGAAATAAGCTTCTGCAATGAAAACCCAACTGCACATCAATGACTCTCTTTCACCTGCTCATGAAAAGCTTTTTTAATTGTGTCTAGAGACTCTTGAAAGCCTTTACAACAGTCTGTGTAGTCCTGGGCATGATAGTAACCATTCACTTGTGAAAACCACCATCCTAGCTGATCTGCCCCTGAAAAAGAGATGCTGCAGTCATTTGCATCTAAACAAACAGAGGTAGACAAACAAAATTGTAGAAATACTTAGTTTTAGTTAATCTGAACCGTGTGTATCTAAATTATCAATTTCAACTACATGTACAGCCTTGACATGCCAAACTGATATAACTCTAACCACTTTATCTGGACTACTCTTTACCCTCGCATTTTCCTTACCACCCAAGGAGTTCAGCTAAATGATTTTCCACCAGTGGTTGAGTTCCTGAGATTCTGTAAAAATCTATAATTAAGGGCTATTTTACAAATTAGACAACTATTTTTGTGCATTTATACTTTTCTGGTTTATTTTATGGTGCCATTCAGCTTCACAGTGCTAACTAATGGAGATGACTAATGTTTAGTATTCTATTAACAGTGCTAACTAATGGGAATGACTAATGTTTAGCATTCTATTAACAGTGCTAACTAATGGGAATGACTAATGTTTAGCATTCTATTAACAGTGCTAACTAATGGGAATGATTAATGTTTCAGTATTCTATTAACAGTGCCAACTATTAACATGAATTACATTGAATGCTGCCTTGCCTGTTGTATAGATATATTTCAAACACCCAGCAAAGTTATCAGAGCAAAAAAATAAGTCACTGTGATCTACTTTTGCCTTTATAAGAAGTAATCTCTAAGAAGAGTACTCACATTTCAAGACTGTACATATAAAGGAATCAGAGAAATTGAGCTAAATACAAAACCAGTGTTAACACCTATACCAACACCAATGCATTACTTAAGTGATATACTTTGCAGGCAATACTAAAATTACCAAAATGTATGACTTGAGTGGCAACCAAAATTTGTAATGTCCTCAAATACCTTGCAAAATCTGCTATGCATATATAATTTGAGAAGAAAAACTAAATTCAAAGTAACATCTAATTCGAATCCAAAAAATTTTTGCATTAAATAAAGGGTGTCAATTTAACTTTTGAGGCATCTGAAGGATGTGTCATAACTTCTCCATTGTCTTATTCTCTTGTCTGCAATCAGGCACCCCTTTCAAA
Organism: Sinohyriopsis cumingii; assembly: GCA_028554795.2. Lineage (NCBI taxonomy): Eukaryota > Metazoa > Mollusca > Bivalvia > Unionida > Unionidae > Sinohyriopsis > Sinohyriopsis cumingii. The sequence goes on along the minus strand of CM068840.1, from coordinate 102,530,164 downwards.
TATACTTCCTGTTAACCTTTTACTGTACATCAGTCTGAAGGTTCAATTGCCTCAGTTGCACAGGATTTTATCCACGTTGTCTGTATTTAGGCACCTCTTTCCAGTTAACTTCATGTGCAATAATAAATATTATCTGTAATTAGGTACTCCTTTCCAGTTACCTTTCTGTGCAATAATATTCCAGTTTATTAACACTGTCTGTAATTAGACAAACCTTTCCAGTTTACTTCCTCTACAGTAATAATTGTCTTTATTGTGGGAAATTTCCTGTGGACACTGGATGGGTATGCTTTATTTCAGCATGTTGGGCATGAAATAGTTGGCTTGCATATGAACCAAATACTGCCTAAAAATTAAACAAATATTAAGTAATAAGCTTTCTCATTTCTTGCAAAATCAGTAACGCTTTGAAATTTCTAATTACATTGGGTATTTCAAACATTCTACAAATTAAATCACTACATAACAAAGTAAATCAGTGTATCCAATCAAACTGCTTCCAATGCATCTCTCCACACTTTCTTAGTATGATTATCCAATTATTAAATGCATTTTTTATATTAAGTTTTGCACTTCCAACTACAAGGCAGCTTTCAAACTGTCTGTCCCTCAGTGAATCATTGGTATCAGGATTCTGCCAAAGATTGTTTGCAGGTAAATCAGGGCAGCATGGAGAATTGGCAAAGTTGGGACACTATGCTATTTCAGGAAGTCTGTTATAATTGCAGATTTAATTTGCCTGTGTTGTCATGGACCTGTAACAGTGCAAGAATAGGTGATACAGTTGGTTTCCTCAATTTTTGGCAACACTCTGGAGGCGTAATGATGTCCTGCAACCAGAATCAGGAACAGTGACCTGGATGACCAGGCTTTATACATAAAAAAATAATGCACATAAAACTGTTTTGAGAGTTTAACCACACCTGGTGATTTGTGATCGCCGCTCATTTTTTTTCTAATCCAAACTTTATTTTCTTTTGAGTCTTGTTCAAACAATTAAATCCATCTTTCATCACCTGTGACAATCTGATTCAAATTCCTGTGGTTCATATTTTCATATTTTATAAGAATCTGTTTACCAATTTAAAACCCAAGTCTGTCTTTGACCGACTATCAACAAATGCAGGGCCCATCTTGCACAAGCTTTTCAGAACTTAATTGATTCGTCAATATATCAAAAACAGCCAGCAAGTTAAACTCTGTGATAATAGAAACATCTTCCACTTTGTATCGAGCATCTTCATTCACTGCCTCCTTCACAGCAGCTGCCTCCCACTCACCAATTACAGACAACAGTCTTCCATGGATTCAAGATCATCTCTAAATTGATTAATCCACCTCAAAATTGTAGAATATGACAGAATTACATCCATAAACTTTAATCATGTCAGCTTTGATATCAATTGGATAGCCTTGATTTTACAGCATGCTCTTGATATCAATTGGATGGCCTTGATTTTACAGCATGCTCTTGAGATCAACTGGATAGCCTTGATTTTACAGCATGCTCTTGATATCAATTGGATAGCCTTGATTTTACAGCATGCACTTGATATCAACTGGATGGCCTTGGTTTTACAGCATGCTCTTGATATCAACTGGATAGCCCTGATTTTACAGCATGCTCTGTGTACAGTAAAATAACTGTTCTCCTTCTCCAATATTTTAGGTCACTGCCATTTACCCATGTTATGCCACATGCATACATCTCCAATGTTTTTAGGTCACTGCCATTTACCCATGTTATGCCACATGCATACATCTGCAGGTGTCCGTCATGCTGCACATACAGCTCTAGATCATTTTACAGAACACAATTTTATTCTTCTGATTGACATTAAACTGATTGACAGGCTAAAAAAAGCTACAACAAAAAAATCAGAACTTTTCAAAATACCCCTCACATCTGGCTTGAACTGACCAAGTTCCTCTGAATATTGGCATAACAGAAATTTTGTTTTCAGTGAAGTTTGAACACCTAAAGTCAACAAAGATTTCGCTGTACATTGTGTTTTTATTTTTCTTTAATGTACTCAAATGATTTTAAACATTTTTAATATTACAAAATATTTTGGTCAACACAGGCATGAACACAGCAGAAAGTTTTGTATTCTAGAGAAATGTTATAAAACATCAGCTTCAATACCTTAATATTATCACTGCCGACTTAGACTGTTACCAATGTAACCAAACAAAGCTATCTGCTAAAAACGTCAACAAATTTAATGTTAGACCAAAATACTTATGACTAATTCAAAATATTATATCCTATTATCCGAGTTTTATCAAAGGATTTAAAAACCAGATTTACTTACCTCCAGAGTCATCACCTGTGGCCCCTTCATCCACATCTTCTGAAGGCAAGGCTGGGACTCTATTAGGGGCATCAATAAACACTGGAAATGAAAACACAGTGGAACCAGTCTTTAAACACTGGAAAGTAAAATACTGAGGAACCAGTCTTTTAACACTGGAAAGGAAAATATTGAGGAACCAGTCTTTTAACACTGGAAAGGAAAATACTGAGGAACCAGTCTTTTAACACTGGAAAGGAAAATAGAGTCAAATGATCCTTTAATAGGTAACCCCCACTGGGAAGTAAGAAAAGTGGTCTGTAAAGACTGCCTAAAGTTATATTTTGGTTAAAAGGTTGTAGAGGTTCATTTCTAACTAACATGGTTTACTGGCTCTTGAAAAAGTAGTTATCAAGACAGATGATTGCTTAAAACAGATTTTTTTACAGTAGGTTTTGATTGGAGTTAATAGAGCTGGCTGTATTAAAAAGAGTTAATTCTGGGGAATACTTCACTGAAAATTGAAGCCACAATAAATATTAATAATTAATCTGCTATCAATTATATTATTATAAAATGCCATGCTAGTTCGATCTTATCTATATCATATTGTTTTTATCAAAAAGTTAAAAAGGATAAGAGTCATCCATAGATGACATATCTTCCCAGTCCCCAGCTACCCCAGCTAATGTAAAGATACATCAATACCCTATGGTCCAACATTCAATTTTTAAGTGAGCTCATGGTATTGTCATTCATCCATTGTGTTGTTGCAAATTTCTATTTGCAATTGCTAGTTATAACTTCTCAAAATCCACTCAACAGAATTTGCCCGAATTAGAAAGAAAACACCTTGGCATGAAGCTCTTTCAAATTTGTTCAAATGATGCCAATCCTCAATAAAAAGAATCATCATCATTAAAATTAATCTGTCATAGCCACAGCTTGCTCAATTATATGTGGTTATCAACTGAAACAAACTTGGTACTGTTGATTTCTTTCACAGGAGTCACACCAAATTACTAACATTAGGTGGCTACAACATTCTGATCTCTAAATACTTGACCCTGATGAAGCTTCAGTGGATTTGGTGATGGGTGCAAATTCAAGGGAGACTAATTTTCAATGCACACTCTTGAGGGATGCCTGCTCTGTTTACCTGAGGTTTGAACTCCTTAGTCACAAATGGACAAAATGATGGGCAGATACAAGAAGAGTTTTTTCCTTGTTGACAGGAATCCAAGGCAGAAAGGAGATTAACAAGGGAAATCATGTCTCTCTCTAAAATGTAACTCACATGGCTTGAAGAATGTAATCCAAGTAGTTTCATGTTGCTACCATGGAGCTGGTCCTGAAATGGGCAATTACTCTTCCAATAGGTGTGTGACAGCCCAGGGTTTGATGATGGTGGTTGAAGCATGCCATTGGCCTTTACAATGTGAACAATTTCTACCACCTTTTTCCGGAAAAGGGTTTTGAGTTCACACTGCAGAGTGTCTGCCCTGAATGAGTCTTTGGGGTGTTTGTAGCTAATGGGACCCTGGACAATGGAAGATATGCAACAAAATATGATGCAGAGTCCCTCTGATAACACTTGTCTGGTCCATTGATTCATGGCAAATACTTTGAGATTCATCAGTGAAGAACAGCAGCCTTCCCCCCCCCCCAGCCCACCAGGATATCTGGCAGCAGCAGTATGAAAATGTAATTTCTTGCTATTGGGAGGCTGGTAAGGAAAGTAACGATGAAAATGATTGCCTTCCCTCTTCCTCTTGTCCACTTTAGTTCCGGAGAACTGTGGTCATCTACAATTGTGGGATTGGTAGGGTTGTTTCCTTTTCTGTTGTTTTCTAGAGATGCTCTTTCCCTGAATGTCTCTCTGCTGTAGCTGAGCCTGTATGCGAGGAGAGTTGGTTTATTTGGTGGCTTGTTGCCATATTTCTACGAGACAGCCACTGAAGAGGAGATCCGATAATAATGGTTGCGAGCGTAATTTGGACTTATGGTGGTCTTTAAGCTCTTTTGCTGCTCTTATGGCATTGGCTAAGTTGTCCTGTCTAGTTCTGTTTAAAACATGGGCCATTCCAGAAACAGGCTCCTTCAAATGTCCTGTGGGGTTCAGGGTGGGGATGATAAACTTTGTTGAAAATGTATCATTTAAAGATTTCAAGTCCATGTGTACTAAGTATGGTTTTGCCATCCTCAATACTGCAATGTCTTGATATACTGCCTGGATGTCCATATGCAATAATAGAGTGTGGGTCTCATAGAACATTTGAGTCAAGTTTGATGGCAGGCGTAGCTGCAAGAAAAGACTCCACTGACTCTAGGGTCCAGTTATTGCCTATGTAATCAGCCAAAAAGGTCTGCACCTCAACCCAACGATGGAAACAATTTAAATGCCAGTTCATCCTTCTTGGTTAAAAAATGAACAGATGCAGAACTTTAGCCCTGGGTGTTGATGGTGGAGGACAAAACTGACAGCAATATGGAAAACTTCCTAAACAGAAGCATGGAATCAAAGTCTTCTCTCATCATGGTGAAATCTAAAAAGGACAATGATGCTTGAGAATATATATCATTGTCTTTGGGTCAATGTGGTGTTGCTACTTCCTGTGCAATCTGCGATGTAGCTGGAAAAGGATGTGTAAGGAGGCAGCTCACGATGCTTACAGATAGCCCTGGCTGGGATACCACCACTTCCAAAAAGTCACTCAGAAATTGGGGTTTCTGAGTGGCCATGGCTTAAAAACAAAGTGATTCCACATTCTATGTGAACTGAGGCTGTACACTGGGTACCGGATGCACTGAGTGATTTGTGGCACTGTGTGGGTTATGCTGATCCACGGATAACTGAATGATGTAGAGCAGGCAAGCTGGACAAAGACCTTCCATCTTTTGGCTTACACTGTATGACTGACTGTGGTTGTGACCTGTTACAATCTGAGTTATATGACAGAGACCAGTTGTGATGGAGCAGGGCCATTTTAGCTTGCATGATGTTATCCAGTTTGAAATGTTGGAATGGGTTAAGAGATATTTGATCCTGGTCCATATTTCCAAAATGCAAGACAATATTTGAGGTGGTTTGATTTGATCTGGATCTAACTCAACTGCAGGTCATAAAGGTGACCAGTTGTCAAACCCATGTGGTAACAGACCTACTGGTTCTGCCACAAATGGTTTATCCTGATGTGATGGTGAAGGGGTAGCCAGTGGTTTATTTAACCTTGATAGCTTGGATTACTTCATGGCTGATGAACATTTTGGATTGCTATGCTCATTAAAAAAAATCAAATCATTCATGGAAGTAGCATTAACTTGTATACTGAAGGTGTTCTTGTCCCTCAAGGTGTGCTTCTGTGCTTTTCCCTTTTGTGCCCCCACTGCAGTCCAATGACTCTTGATCCACGATGACTGACAGCCAGTGTGGGCTACATATGTGGGATGCTTGTCATTCCCATGTTTCTATTGTTTACAGTCTAAACTAGGTCTTGCCCATGGTCTAAATCTTTAAGACAAGATTAGAGTGCATATATATATATATATATATATATATATAACCATAGCAGAAATTGTACAGCAAATTATTGAGTTTTCTCATACTCATAAAATAAAATTTATGCATGTTGCAGTTTACTTATCTTGAGGAGTACCTGTATGTGGATTGTGAGGCCACTCTTCTGACAGAGCATGCAACATGGCATGATAAGTAGTAACTGAAGTACTAATAGGATTGTTGGGCCCCGAGTGGCCGAGTGGTCTAAAGCGCTCTCCATTACGGATCACTGCCATCTCACCTCTGTCTGCATGGCTTTGAGTCTAGGATTCGGCCAATGTGGGTATGTGAGAAAGCTTGCCAGTAGCTTCTCGTGGGTCGGTGGTTCTTCCCAGGGTTTTCCTGGGCTCTTCCTCCACCATTAATACTGGCCGCTATGCATAGCCTATCGTGTGCTGAAAAATGGCATTAAACCCCATAACAACAACAACTAATAGGATTTTTATGCCAATCCCTGTATCAATGGGAGAGCACTCTAACTGCTATCTATGTTGGCAGATAAATCTTAACTTCTCAGCTACAAGGGTTTTAGTTTTCAAGGACTGGATTTGCAAGGCAGTAGTAGTTGTCCTAACATATTATGATTGGGTGACATACATTTATTTGAAAAAGAAAACATGCTGCAAATTGCTGGTACATTTGTTTCTTGTCACTGCTTTATTATGACTGAAATATATTATTTACACTTTATTGAGAACTTTTCTAAAGCTATATGCAGGACCTGGCCTATCAATGACCTGTATGTACAAAAGAATTTACTCAATTAATTAATCATGAATAACTACACTTCAAGGATATATTCTGACCAACTAAAAATATCACAAACCTAATTCTGCATGTTTCTTTATTATCTTCCTGAAAGCACCTGTCCGCTCTCTGAATGCTTGAGCATTCTGCCTGTTTAAATAAATAAATAAAACAACAAGAAATGTGTTAATGGAACACAGATGCAGGACCACAATCCCTGAAAATACCTAAATATAAAACTTAAACAATCCAACTACCACTGTTCTGTTGGGGAATAAAAACAATTGATAGTTTTATTTTTATGAATAAACTGATATCAAATGAAGATAACACATTGTTTTGCAATCCAGTCACATATTAGTTAAAATATTTAAATAAGAAACATGATCAATATTTAATTAGTGCTGAAACTGATATTACAATAGTAAAATCAAGTATTTGCTTCAGTACTATGTTGAATGGAGTAACAAAATCAGTTTTCCCACTTTAGCCTTAAATACTTATTATATGACTTATGTATCACAGATATCTTTCTCATCTATTAATTCACATTATGTGTCATGTCAGTCATCATCAAACACTGATGTCTAATACATCATCTGACTTTCACTGATGTCTAATACATCATCTGACTTTCACTGGTGTCTAATACATCATCTGACTTTCACTGGTGTCTAATACATCATCTGACTTCCACTGGTGTCTAATACATCATCTGACTTTCACTGGTGTCTTATACATCATCTGACTTCCACTGATGTCTAATACATCATCTGACTTTCACTGATGTCTAATACATCATCTGACTTTCACTGGTGTCTAATACATCATCTGACTTTCACTGGTGTCTAATACATCATCTGACTTCCACTGGTGTCTTATACATCATCTGACTTCCACTGATGTCTGATACATCATATGACTTTCACTGGTGTCTTATACATCATCTGACTTCCACTGGTGTCTTATACACCATCTGACTTCCACTGATGTCTAATACATCATATGACTTTCACTGATGTCTAATACATCATCTGACTTTCACTGGTGTCTAATACATCATCTGACTTTCACTGATGTCTAATACATCATCTGACTTTCACTGATGTCTAATACATCATCTGACTTTCACTGATGTCTAATACATCATCTGACTTTCACTGGTGTCTAATACATCATCTGACTTTCACTGATGTCTAATACATCATCTGACTTTCACTGGTGTCTAATACATCATCTGACTTCCACTGATGTCTAATACATCATCTGATTTTCACTGATGTCTAATACATCATCTGATTTTCACTGATGTCTAATACATCATCTGACTTTCACTGGTGTCTAATACATCATCTGACTTTCACTGGTGTCTAATACATCATCTGACTTTCACTGATGTCTAATACATCATCTGACTTTCACTGATGTCTAATACATCATCTGACTTTCACTGATGTCTAATACATCATCTGACTTTCACTGATGTCTAATACATCATCTGACTTTCACTGGTGTCTAATACATCATCTAACTTTCACTCGTGTCTTATACATCATCTGACTTTCACTGATGTCTAATACATCATCTGATTTTCACTGATGTCTAATACATCATCTGATTTTCACTGGTGTCTTATACATCATCTGACTTTCACTGATGTCTAATACATCATCTGATTTTCACTGGTGTCTAATACATCATCTGACTTTCACTGGTGTCTAATACATCATATGACTTTCACTGATGTCTAATACATCATCTGACTTTCACTGGTGTCTTATACATCATCTGACTTCCACTGGTGTCTTATACATCATATGACTTTCACTGATGTCTAATACATCATCTGACTTTCACTGGTGTCTAATACATCATCTGACTTTCACTGATGTCTAATACATCATCTGACTTTCACTGATGTCTAATACATCATCTGACTTTCACTGGTGTCTAATACATCATCTAACTTTCACTCGTGTCTTATACATCATCTGACTTTCACATGTCTAATACATCATCTGACTTTCACTACCATGTAATACATCATCTGACTTTCACTGGTGTCTTATACATCATCTGACTTCCACTGATATCTAATACATCTGATTTTCACTGGTGTCTTATACATCGTCTGATTTTCACTGGTGTCTGATACATCATCTGACTTCCACTAGTGTCTGATACATCATCTGTCTTTCACTGGTGTCTGATACATCATCTGTCTTTCACTGGTGTCTTATACATCATCTGACTTCCACTGGTGTCTAATACATCATGTGACTTTCACTGGTGTCTTATACATCATCTGACTTCCACTGGTGTCTAATACATCATCTGACTTTCACTGGTGTCTAATACATCATCTGACTTTCACTGATGTCTAATACATCATCTGACTTTCACTGGTGTCTAATACATCATCTGACTTCCACTGGTGTCTTATACATCATATGACTTTCACTGATGTCTAATACATCATCTGACTTTCACTGATGTCTAATACATCATCTGACTTTCACTGATGTCTAATACATCATCTGACTTTCACTGGTGTCTAATACATCATCTGACTTTCACTGGTGTCTAATACATCATCTAACTTTCACTTGTGTCTTATACATCATCTGACTTTCACATGTCTAATACATCATCTGACTTTCACTACCGTGTAATACATCATCTGATTTTCACTGGTGTCTTATACATCGTCTGATTTTCACTGGTGTCTGATACATCATCTGACTTTCACTAGTGTCTGATACATCATCTGTCTTTCACTGGTGTCTTATACATCATCTGACTTCCACTGGTGTCTAATACATCATCTGACTTTCACTGGTGTCTAATACATCATCTGACTTTCACTGATGTCTAATACATCATCTGACTTTCACTGATGTCTAATACATCATCTGACTTTCACTGGTGTCTAATACATCATCTAACTTTCACTGATGTCTAATACATCATCTGACTTTCACTGATGTCTAATACATCATCTGACTTTCACTGATGTCTAATACATCATCTGACTTTCACTGATGTCTAATACATCATCTGACTTTCACTGGTGTCTAATACATCATCTAACTTTCACTGATGTCTAATACATCATCTAACTTTCACTGATGTCTAATACATCATCTGACTTTCACTGATGTCTAATACATCATCTGACTTTCACTGATGTCTAATACATCAGCTGACTTTTACTGGTGTCTAATACATCTTCTAACTTTCACTGATGTCTAATACATCATCTGACTTTCACTGGTGTCTAATACATCATCTGACTTTCACTGATGTCTAATACATCATCTGACTTTCACTGGTGTCTAATACATCATCTGACTTCCACTGGTGTCTTATACATCATCTGACTTTCACTGATGTCTAATACATCATATGACTTTCACTGATGTCTAATACATCATCTGACTTCCACTGATGTCTAATACATCATCTGACTTTCACTGATGTCTAATACATCATCTGACTTTCACTGGTGTCTAATACATCATCTGACTTCCACTGGTGTCTTATACATCATCTGACTTTCACTGATGTCTAATACATCATCTGACTTTCACTGATGTCTAATACATCATCTGACTTTCACTGATGTCTAATACATCATCTGACTTTCACTGATGTCTAATACATCATCTGACTTTCACTGATGTATAATACATCATCTGATTTTCACTGGTGTCTAATACATCATCTGACTTTCACTGATGTCTAATACATCATCTGACTTTCACTGGTGTCTAATACATCATCTGACTTTCACTGGTGTCTAATACATCATCTAACTTTCACTCGTGTCTTATACATCATCTGACTTTCACATGTCTAATACATCATCTGACTTTCACTACCGTGTAATACATCATCTGACTTTCACTGGTGTCTTATACATCATCTGACTTCCACTGATATCTAATACATCTGATTTTCACTGGTGTCTTATACATCGTCTGATTTTCACTGGTGTCTGATACATCATCTGACTTCCACTAGTGTCTGATACATCATCTGTCTTTCACTGGTGTCTTATACATAATCTGACTTCCACTAGTGTCTGATACATCATCTGACTTTCACTGGTGTTTTATACATCATCTGACATTCACTGGTGTCTGATACATCATCTGACTTCCACTAGTGTCCGATACATCATCTGACTTTCACTGGTGTCTTATACATCATCTGACATTCACTGGTGTCTTAAACATCATCTGACATTCACTAATGTTTAATACATCATTTGACTTTCACTGATGTTTTATACATTTGACTTTCACTGATATTTTATAAATCATCTGACTTTCACTGGTGTCTGATACATCATCTGACATTCAATGATGTCTAAGACAACATATGACTTTCACTGATGTATAATACATCATCTGACTTCCACTGATATCTAATACATCTGACATTCACTGGTGTCTGATACATCATCTGACATTCACTGGTGTCTGATACATCATCTGACTTCCACTAGTGTCTGATACATCATCTGACTTTCACTGGTGTCTTATACATCATCTGACATTCACTGGTGTCTTAAACATCATCTGACATTCACTAATGTTTTATACATCATCTGACTTTCACTGATGTTTTCTACATTTGACTTTCACTGAAATTTTATACATCATCTGACATTCAATGATGTCTAAGACAACATATGACTTTCACTGGTGTCTGATACATCATCTGACTTCCACTAGTGTCTGATACATCATCTGACTTCCACTAGTGTCTGATACATCATCTGACTTTCACTGGTGTCTTATACATCATCTGACATTCACTGGTGTCTTAAACATCATCTGACATTCACTAATGTTTTATACATCATCTGACTTTCACTGATGTTTTATACATCATCTGATTTTCACTGATGTTTTATACATCATTTGAGTTTCACTGGTGTCAGATACATCATCTGACTTTCAATGATGTTTTATACATCATCTGACTTTCACTGATGTTTTATACATCATCTGACTTTCACTGATGTTTTATACATCATCTGATTTTCACTGGTGTCAGATACATCATCTGACTTTCAATGATGTTTTATACATCATCTGACTTTCACTGATGTTTTATACATCATCTGACATTCACTGATGTTTTATACATCATATGACTTTCACTGATGTTTTATACATCATCTGACATTCACTGATGTTTTATACATCATCTGACTTTCACTGATGGTTTATACATCATCTGACTTTCACTGATGTTTTATACATCATCTGACTTTCACTGGTGTTTTATACATCATCTGACTTTCACTTATGTTTTAGACATCATCTGACTTTCACTAATATTTTCAAAATTTGCTTCATGGCAATAAATATTACAACTATGTATACTGTACATTTTCAAATTTTGTTATCTAACAGAACTTATCAACATTTTATGCTCATGAAAAGTTTGTGATGTATATCATTTTTCAATTCACAGAAAATTATGTCAATCTTTCGTGCTGAATCATCAATCAATAACTGTCATATTCATACATACAACTGACTGACATTCACTATCTAAAACAATCTCACTAGAGGTCAATTATAAAAATACTTTTTCTGGCTCTTCAAGCTTCTCTTATTTTACATTTTAAGCTGCAACCCAAACAATTATTTCAGTGTAATTAATTAGCCTGAAGCTTTATTTCAATTCAGCAAGTTGATGGTGCAAATGATACTTACCTATATCCATGAATACAAAGAATCTGAAAACATATATAAATTATCTATTATACTTTAGTAAAGGTAAATTACCACAACACCATTACAATTACCACAACTAACAGGTCATAATTTTAAATCATATCTAATTCAAATACAACCAGGCACTTTCATTCCCAAGTAAATGTAGTTTAATTTGTGGTGTAACATCATTTTAGTATATGCATTTTTATGTCTATCTATATCAGTGGTTCCCAGCTCCCAGGTGGAAACCCAAATCAGGGTCATGAGGTCATTCTGGAGGGTCACAGACGGTTGCCAGAATTTGTTTCAAAGGTGGCAAAACTTATCAAAATGTGGAACTGGGGTTGAGGCTCAGAAAAACACTTTTTTTAGGGTTGTGGCCAAAAATGGTTGGGAAACACTGGTCTATATGGTTTGCATACTGAATGTAGTCTAAGGTGGAAAACTGTACATAAATACTTAACATGAATGTATGATAGACTACCTGTAAACGTACTTATTACGTATACTTTCAAAAGGATTCTGTCTGTTATTCAATTGCAATTTGACAGATGCCGAACCAATCACATGATTTTATATTTATTTTTCCAATAGTCATAGAAAATCAGGGCCAAACATCATTGGCCAATTATGTCACCTATTCAGAATGCTTAATACGTTGCTAATGAGCCTAAAAAGTAAACATTTGGATAAACAGCACAAAATTTTTTTCTAGAGATCACACAGTACTGAGACATCCCAAATGTGAGTATTTGCAGAAGGAATGAAAACAAAAAATACAATGGTTTGCCTCTACTTTTGTCCGTAGCTAAAAGATACAATATTCTTGAGAAGAAGAAAATAAGATTTCAACAGTTCTGCCCCGAGAATGTGACTGAAGAAAAAGTTTAGTGATGATACTGGAGAATCCAATACCAGTTACAATGAGTCGCACAGATTCAAGCCAAAACAATTATTCTACCACGTCAAGTTCAGTTCTAGAGGCATTCTTGTCTATGATGGAAAATGACATTCGTTCACACACAGTCCTACCAAAGTTGACATTTAAAGTCTGGAACAGTGCATGACAAAACAATGATTTACCTTAGACTGGTTGACCCTAAACAAGGACAATTGTACTTACTCCTTAAATTTCACAAAATAGGAAACCCAAGGAAGCCAATCATTTCTTGAAATGATCACCCCCTAAACAATTTCTGAACTCACTATCACCTTCAGCCTCTTATGAAAAAACTACCATCATTCAGTGTTTCCCTTCACGCACGTTTGTGTCAGGGATGCACGCTGGAGAAAATTGATGCGCACATTTTGTTGCCGTGTGGTTTTTGTTATGCAAAGGAATTTGCATAATGCGATGTGGATTTATTTAATATCCAATGCTTTGGATGAGGGATGGCATCGTGTATACTTCGAGCATAGGCACAGACTAGTTCCCTGCTTTGTATGATCCCTGTGTTGCACTCCACTATTCGTATAGCACAGTGCAACACATGGAGCATACAAAACAGGGAACCAGACTAGCATAGGCAATGTTATGACGGAATAACTTCCCCATATCTTGCTAGCTCTCATGCAATTTCCAACGAGCTCAGCAAGATATCCAAATGTTTAACCTCAATGCTTGTTGCACTAGAAAGTGATATCCAGATTAAAACGGCATGCACTAAGAATCATTAGCGAAGAAAGTGAAAGAAGGAGAACACAAAAGAGTAAGTGTGGATCTAACTCTAATGAAAAATGGAGAAAATAATTCCCTTTACTGGAATACAGCACATCCATTAGGATTACCAGTGTGACTTCTGATCACATGATTGCAAAGACTGCAAAAGTGAATAATCCTTTTGTGACAGGGTTTAAGAAATTTAAAAAATCTGCCCTCATTTGCCACAAGATGTCTGGAGAACACATTATCACCCAAGACATTCTTTCACAACAAAGAAATCGGTACACTTGCAGAGACATGCGTTATTTGGATGACAAAGTCGGGGGTCATTGCAGATTTTGTTGGTTTTAACTTTGCTGCAATAAAAGAAAGATCTTAAGGCTCAAGTGCAATAAAAGAAAGATCTTAAGGTTCAAATGTAACTTATTTGAAAGAAGATGAATCAGTAGCCTCTTTGATTTTTGGACAAATGTGTTCTAGGACGAAGTACAATGAAACTGATGATAGTACACATTTTATGACAGGCAGTAAATTAACTGACATTGGGTTAAAAAGATTTATTTGGCTTTTTGTATTGGCTTGTATGTAATGTGTTAGTTTATAATACTGGTACAAAAAGATGTACAACTTTAAACTAAAAGAAAAATGAACTAATAAAATTATTCTTTGAATGGACAATGCATTTGTTTGTTAATTGTGCATGTTGGTTTATTTGTATGTTTAGAGAGAACAATAGCATGTTGTACAAGTTGCAATATCCTATTTCAAGCTGAAAAAGTATGGGTCAGATGAAAATTTGTCAATACATTTTTTACCACCACATTTTTTATTTGACCCCCAGTTCTGACACCAATGGTTTTTTTAACCCTAAATTTTACTCCCCTGGGGGATACACTGCATCATTTGTGCAAGATGCAACTGAGAACATTAACAAACACTGAAAACTAAACTTCCAGATGACAGTCTCCTTGTCACAGTAAATGCCTGTTCCATATACAACATGTCAAAGCTTGCATGGAAGCATGGGATAGCTGACCCAAATCTCCCCCTTTGGTCAAGTTTTAACCCTTGTTCTAAAGTTCAACAATTTGTGTTCAACCAAAACTTTGTACAAATCAATGGAACTGCATAGAACACTAAAATGGCACTTTTGTATGACAATATTTTCAAGGTATACTTGAAAAAAGCTTCTCAACACCACAGACTGTGATCTCATCTAGCAGACTGATATGCTAGTGCAGATTCTTTAATGCTAAATCAAAATGGATGACAACTTCAAAGTATTTTTCATATTCATCAATGACATCCATCCTATGAATAAATTTACATTGGGTGCATCAAATATGTCCAGTGTCTTCTTGGATATTCAATCTATCCTCCTGGATGGGAACACAGAATTGACCTGTATTACAAACAGATGCCCTTTAAATGACTAAATTTACCATAATTCAAATGCACTGACATCATGAACAGTGATAGAAATGTGGGGAAATCTGTAGCAAAATTATTGGGATAAACATACGATTTGATGCTTCCACCTGGTGAGACCTATGAAGGGGTCAAAAACATTATATATATATATATATATATATATATATATATATATATATATATATATATGCCTTTTAAAGTGTTAGTATAAAACAATTTGATATACCAATGCTTTTTTTATTTTCTTTTACCTTCAGTAGCTTTCCATCCTTCTCTGATGTGTCTGTCATTTCCTACCTGAGTTTTCTCAAACTTTACATGCACTCTACTGAAAAGGAAATGAAAATGTGAAGAATCAATGATACTGATAAAGTTTTAAATTTACAATGTATAGATGCTTAATCTACTCTTATTGGAAGATCAACATGTTGCTGGTGAAATAGAAAAATAAGTAAAAAGCCCGATATACACAAGCTTTTAGTCATTTAATGCCTTTAATTATGTAACAGCGTACACATAGCCACCAATTCCTCTCATGCATTGTTGATAAAACCTTACAAGAAATTACAAGATGCTGTACAATAAATTCAACATCTCTCTTTTCATGTACCAGGTTTAAAATATCTAACAATGCATTTCTACTTTACTACCATAAATCAACTTTTCATAAAGTGAACATCTCATGCTGATTTTCTCCTCGAGTCACACCTGGTGGAATAGGTGTGTGGGGCTGGGGTTTTTGTTGTTGTCAGACATAAAGGCTATTACTTGAGTGCTCATTTCATATTAAATTCATGAAACAAGTATATAATTTCTATCTTCTACTACTGGTGAGCAAAAGATTTTGAATATTTGACAAGTTTCAGAAATTTCATTTGAGATCATAAATAATGTTACATTCTATTTATTGCATGATGAAAACTGCTGATTTTATTTGACCAAATTACAGATTGGTGACTTTGAAATACATCTGGATTTCTTAGTCCTTATGTCTTTCTTTGTATGGCATTATGACATCATTTGGAACAGACTGCTCTGGTGGCCTAGTGATAAGAGTGTCTGCATCCGATGCAGGAGGTCACAGGTTCGAACCCTGGCCAAGTCATACCAAAGACTTATAAAAACAGTACTAGCAGCAGCCTTGCGAGGCACTCAGCATTAAGAGGTCAGTGTTAAGACTGGTCAGCCTGGTGTTAGGATAATGTGACTGGGTGGGACATTATGCTACATGTCTGCAGCATGATGCCCCAGTGCTAAATATCACTATAAACTGCCACACTGCAGACATCGTAGCTATACAAATGAAATTTGTTTAGAGTTACAAAAATCCAAATCACACACACACAATCATTTTGAACACCATAAGGTGTATTACACATCCTATATATACACACACAACACTAATGCATTTTCTATTCGATATGTTTTTCTTCGTCTCATTGTATATACAAAAAAAAAAGAGAAATGAGTTTTGTTAACATATGAATCTTCCCAGGATTTCCATAACCAAATTCGAGAATGAGTCTTCTAACAATTAAACTGACATGGTTGATCTGGTGTTAATGGCTTCAATGTATCAAACTTTCTTTCCTCCAACTCAGAACAAATAAAATGTACATAGCTTGGTGCATATATTTAATTTTTTATTTTTCCATGTTTTAATGTAATACCTTGAGCGAGGGATTGTGGGTTTCCTGCCAATATTTTCAAAATGTCCCCAAAATCTTGCCCCATGTGTGCCACTTGTGCACACTTTAAGACAATTACTTTTAATGAAAACATTTGGACCTGACAGAGGAATAAATTGTCCCTAGCTCAGTGGATCCTAGGACCAACACTGAAACCTGATTTGTAAAAAGAAAGATGTCCATTTTCATTTGATAACCCAATGGTCCTGAATCCTTTCATGCATCATAAAAAAAATCTCAGTTTTAAAGACATACCCTATTACTGTGCATGAGATTGGTGGTCATCCTACAGGTCATTATCAAACAGCTGTTTACAAACATTTTAAAACAGAGATCACAAATCTTGTTGATTGTAGATAAGGGGTAACTAGAATGAGGGACATGTTGACTTCCCTGGGGTATTGGGTTTTGACTACTACTGGTATTGTGCTACATCTGAAGATTGTGTTCAGTTTCAATTTTATCTTACTTTTCTTATGTGAAAGATTTTACAACACAATGCTTCATTCCTCCATACAGTGATGACAACACATAAGCTGTAATTTATGGATGTCCATATTTTTAAAGTTAACAGTGACTGCACATCATAAAATGATAAAATCAATATAAAATCACTTCTTGCCTCAGTGTGTCATAAACCTGAACTTTATGGGACAGGATTTTTATGTGCATGCAATTCCTGTCTGTTATTTCATAATGTTAAAAAAAAAAAATGTTGCTACAAATTTACATAATTGCATCAACGGTACTGCAAAAGAAAATTATAAAGTCAACGAAAAGTATATGACACCTTGTGAAATCACTTGCAACTTACAACCTGCCATAAGGGGCCCCGAGTGGCCGAGTGGTCTAAAGCGTTCGCCGTTACGGATCACTGCCATCTCACCTCTGTCTGCGCCGGTTCGAGTCTCAGATTCAGCCAATGTAGATATGTGAGAAAGCATGCCAGTAGCTTCTCGTGGGTCGGTGGTTCTTTCCGGGGTTTTCCCGGGTTCTTCCTCCACCATTAATACTGGCCGCCATATATGGCCTATCGTGTGCTGAAAAATGGCGTTAAACCCCACAACAACAACAACAACCACCTGCCATAAATTAGCCTTGCAGGCTATCTATTACAACAATAAAATTTACAGGGTGAAATCAAACAAAATGAAAGAAACCTCAGACACTGTCTGCAGACATGTTAACAAACTGCCTATCTAGTATATATCAGATCCATGTTAGAGTATGGTTGTGTTGTCTGGGATCCATACTACATTAAGGATGTTGATAGAATCAATAACGTTCAACACCAGGCAGCAAGATTTATATCTGGTGACTACAAAACCAGAGAAGCAATATGCATCACCAAAATGTTAACAGTCTGACATAGCTTTATAAATTGTCGAGGGGTTAGTGCCAGCTCTTTCACCAAATAATTCTGAAACTCATTAAGAAAAAAACGCCAGATTAAAGCCAAATCATTAAGACAAAAACACCAGATTAAAGCCAAATCATTAAGACAAAAACACCAGACTAAAGCCAAATCATTAAGACAAAAACGCCAGATTAAAGCCAAATCATTAAGACAAAAATGCCAGATTAAAGCCAAATCATTAAGACAAAAACACCAGATTAAAGCCAAATCATTAAGACAAAAATGTCAGACTAAAGCCAAATCATTAAGACAAAAACGCCAGATTAAAGCCAAATTATTAAGACAAAAATGTCAGACTAAAGCCAAACCATTAAGACAAAAACACCAGATTAAAGCCAAAATCATTAAGACAAAAATGCCAGATTAAAGCCAAATCATTAAGACAAAAACACCAGATTAAAGCCAAATCATTAAGACAAAAATGTCAGATTAAAGCCAAATCATTAAGACAAAAATGCCAGATTAAAGCCAAATCATTAAGACAAAAACACCAGATTAAAGCCAAAATCATTAAGACAAAAATGCCAGATTAAAGCCAAATCATTAAGACAAAAATGCCAGATTAAAGCCAAATCATTAAGACAAAAACACCAGATTAAAGCCAAATCATTAAGACAAAAATGTCAGATTAAAGCCAAATCATTAAGACAAAACTGCCAGATTAAAGCCAAATCATTAAGACAAAAATGCCAGATTAAAGCCAAATCATTAAGACAAAAATGCCAGACTAAAGCCAAATCATTAAGACAAAAACACCAGATTAAAGCCAAATCATTAAGACAAAAACACCAGATTAAAGCCAAATCATTAAGACAAAAATTTCAGATTAAAGCCAAATCATTAAGACAAAAATTCAGATTAAAGCCAAACTTTTTCGCAATTTTGAAAGTATAAACATTCTAGAAAAAGAGATCTACTTTTTGGTCTATGCATAATCATAAACTTTAACTAACCAACATATCCATTTCTCTGATTTAAAATAGTTGAATGCCCTAACTATTAACCAGCAACAAACACTGGTAAAGGTTTGTATGTAAAAAGTCTTAAATTAAGTTTAATAACACACCTACAAGGAACGAATTAATTATTATCGCTATGATTTAAAACAATTCAACCAAAGCTCCAATTAGTCAGAGTTTCCTCTGACCCTTGTCACCCCATTTTTGATATTTGGACATTTATGTTGGGGTGTAGGGTCAGAGTCCATTCCCTATTCAAAAGTTGGAATTCACAGACACCATCTGGTGTCGGCATGGGGTAGCCACTTACTAGCCAGCCCAGCAAACTTGAACGACCTTTCATCGAGATATACATGTATGAAATCGATAGGAATTAGTCCTACATGTAAGACCTTCACGGTGATATTTATGTTGTGGGCGTCATGTACTAAAACAAAAACAACATGTGCTATGTCTTACATTGTAGGACTACGACAGGAATATGATTTATTTTCTAAAAAAACGTGAGCATATCATTCATGTCTTTAATCCGCTAACAGACGAGACGAAAGTACGTCGTTGCTGAAATTTGACCTGGATCTGGCCATTTGCATCTCGAGTCACTAGTCCTACAACGTAAGACACATCACCCGATATTTCTGTTCGGGGGGTGGGGGTGATAGCACTAAAACAAAAACAACGTGCTGTCTTACATTGTATGACTAGGGTCAGAGGAAATTAGGACTAAGCTCCAATGATAGAAACAGTCGCTAGTTTTATCAATAAAAAGGTGCGTGTGAGGAGGGGGCTCATGATAGCACCCTCCCTACCCTCGATTGGATGGTGAAGGCATTGGTGTTATAATTAGTTTCCCCTTTTTAATGAAAGAAATAAGAGCCTTTGTAAAATTGTAGAAAACAAAATTGAAACCCGTTCCAAATTTACCATATCAGATCACATTCCAGCACTTAAAGTAACATCTATCAATCTGACGTGGAAATTGAAAACGTCATGCCTTGTCTAATACAATATGCAGAGCAACATACTACGTTAAACTCTATTTATCAGCGCAACTCTAGTCTAACGGTTTTTGTGAAGATAAGAACCATGAATTTAAACCGACTCCTGGGCTAATCAAGGGAAATAATTCCAAGAGCTTAATACGATTAATTCCCTTTCGTAAACCATTTTGAGCTTCGTGCTTTTCAAAAACTCACGATAATATAGCTGAATCCTCTTTTCTAATAAAAAAAATCTACGTCATATTGAAAGCTTGAAACTGTATTCATATTTTCATTCTTTGCCTTTAAAAATGATCGTCAATCATATTCATATTTATATTCTTCTTCTTCTTCTTCTTCTTCTTCTTCTTCTTCTTCTTCTTCTTATTATTATTATTATTATTATTATTATCGTTGTTATTATAACATTAATTAGAGTTGTTGTTGTGTTGATTTCCCCTCGTTATTATTATTATTATTATTATTATTATTATTTCTAAAGATGTGCCAATGTTTCAAGTCCTACTTATTCAATTGAGAATGCGTATTATATCACAATTTTTGACCATATGTTTCATATATTACTTTATCTTTAATTTTTTATACACTTTACAGAATTTAAAGATCTTCACGTTTTTATGTTTTATCTTGTACTCCATGTTTACTTTAGTTTGGAAGGGTTTATCTTACTAAATGTTTTTGCAATCCATTTTTGTTTTTTGCTTTCAACTTTATCTTTAATTTGCACAGTATAGAGCCATTATTTTGCTGAAGTGACGTTAAACACTAATGCATAAATAAATTCATCAAACAACATTGGTTTGAAGTTTTACTTCACTTCGCACATTATTGTACCATCCACAAAAATTTAATTTTTTTTTTTAGTGACCCTTCTAATTCAATGTCATTGACTATCAATAAAGTGAAAACAAATAAAGATAAAAGTCATCTAAAACCAGAGTGGGACTTTCAGATCACGATCAGTTATATTTCATATGATGAAAAAGAAGAGTTGTATTTGAACTTTCGTTAATCTGTAATGGATACAATTTCTTTATTGAAGGTCAAGAATTTGCCATTTGATAAAATATTTAATAGTAAGTCATTTTATTATCAAAATTAACACAGATTGCATCTTTCATGGCGCTGTTTCACGATTTGTTTAGTAGAAAAATGGCACTCATTTCTATACGAAATTTCGTATGGAATGATTAAAGAGGAACTACTTTCCAATAAATACTATTATAAATGGGGGTAAAAGCTTTCCAGACTTTTATAGTATGATTCAAGCTTTCAAGTTATAATGGATCAACCCAGGGCGATGCAAGTTTGCGCTGGACGAAAAGACGTCTCGGGAAATCGTCACCTTCGCCATCCTCACGCCCCAGAAAAATATCGCAAACTCCGCGAAATGGCGCACACACTCTCCAGGCTAGGAGCTATGTATAAGAAAGAATGCAGCATGTTTCAGTTAATTAATATTTTTTTTTAAAAAAGCAGCAGGAAAAATGAATGGATGTCTTGCTCTTATGGAATGGAAGTTAACCGTAGTTATTACGCTAAACGGCTTAAACAGTACAGAACTGAAAACTGAAATTCGTGTAATTGATGAAAAAAAAATGTTTTATATTGAAAATTGTGTTATGGAAATTTAAAAGAATATTTTATCAAATGTAAAAATATTTAAATTTGAGTGGCACTCGAGACGAGCGGATTGGTTCAATATAAGGCTTGTTGCGATTTTGAGTCCACAGCACGCGCTCCATTTTTGTGTCTATTGCTACTGTCAGCGACGTATGTTGTTGTTGTTTTTTACACTATTAGGCCCGGGTGCCCTCCCCCCACCCCCCTTGTTAAATGTACCGAACAGAATGGTGCGACAGGAAGAGAATCACGAATCTTATTATCAAGAACTACTATATTTTTTGTTCGCTACATATTTTTATTCACTTAGGCGTTGTGTGTGTTTGGTTTTTGTTGTTCTTGTTGTTTGTTTGTTAGTTTAAATTCCAACATATTCTGTCCACCCTGGCCTAGACCTAGTCGGCCTGTACGGAATATGTCACAAGCTACAGTTGTACTTTGTTGTGTTCATGCCATGTCGTGGTTACTTGCAGGGTTCTACATTTCTGGAGCAAAATAATGAGCTTCTGAGTTGTCTGGAGTATTTGTCATACTGCTTTCCGACCAGCGTTTTCTTCTTTATTTCGAGTCCATTTTGTCCTCAAAAGCATGCTCCATATTCATTGTTGTTCTAAACATGTTTTATTGAATACTTACAATACGATTAAAGCACAAACTGTGACAATTTTGTATCGGTATATACCTTAGAGATCTTAAACACAGCTAGCAAAGCACATCGCAGTTTTAATGAGAGAGAGAGAGAGAGGAGATTAAACTGCTCAACTAATATAGACAAATTACATTTTCGATTAATTATTATGTTACGATTACTTGCCAGAAAATATGAATCTGCAAGAATGTGTTCATGCTCAAGATACAAGTAATTGCTTTTGTTAATACTTATAAATTAGACATTCGAGGAGACAATATCATTTAAACTACTGCATTTGTTTCTCTGCCTAACGTAAATAATTTAATACTTTAGTTCACCAATGGGAACAAACTGGGTCGTGGATTTGGCTTTATGGTTATTTTCCATTTGAAAGTTACAAAGGCTTCATTTGTTAACGTTATTAAGTAAATTGTTCTAGGAATATTGAGCAGATGCGAGAAATCATTGTTGTAATTTCTAATCTAAGGAAATAAGGGTTGATTAATTAAAAAAATATTGAAGGTAATAATAATGTGGGAAAACAGTGCTAACAGTTTCTATCCAGTTTCTTAAAACTCATATTTCCCTTGCACATTTTAGACTAGCGGTTTAGGCCATCCCTGGACTCTATACCTTGACTCAAGGCAACAAAGGCTGTAAATAGTAAGAAAACGATTATTAGCCCAAATTTAATGTGCTTTTTGCAGGTATATTAAAGGTCAGATGTCAAGATCACCCATATTATGATAAATATTTCTTTTCCGTGCTCTCACACGTTTGATACATTTAATCAACATGAAAGTTGACAGCAAATTTCTCTTGGATTAGACTTTATCATTTTATGTTCAAGGAGGGGTCTTTGGAATCAGCAATCAAGGTCACAAAGCAAATTCTTCAGTTTATTGAACAAGGGATTACACGAATGCAATCTATTAATAGTATAAACTATATATTCTTGAATGATTAATTGATGAATAAGCGTAATCAGATGATTATTTATGACGTTCTTCAATAGCAATACATTTGGGTACTTCTTAGGGTTCATTTTGTTCTTCCCCAAAATCCTTGATGTGGAAAACAAATGGTCACTTAGTAGAAATTTCACATTGATTTAATACCAGCACAATTCTGCCAAGTAATTATGACACTGCCAAATAATCATGACACTGCCAAGTAATCATGACACTGTCAAGTAATTATGACACTGACAAGTAATCATGACACTGCCAAGTAATTATACCACTGCCAAGTAATTGTGACACTGCCAAGTAATCATGACAATGACAAGTAATTATGACACTGACAAGTAATTATGACACTGCCCGCAGGCATAAGTAACAACTATGCAACAACACGAAACATTTCAAATAGAAGCCATTTTCCCTTTTTGGTGGTCTTTCTGCTCCAATGAAGGAAGAACAAATATAAACCAGTGCTTGAAAAAAAACCCACCAAAATATTACTTTTACTTATTTACTTTTTTTATCGGCAACAGTTTTTATTGCGTATATATTGTAAGATATTGTCTTGTCAAAGCATCAGCAAATGTTCAATATTTAAATTTGCGTTTCTGCTCATTTTTCTTACCCCATTCATACTTTGAAATAAAACAAGTTTCTGCCTGAGAAAGTGTGTTGCAAAAATATGGTAGATGATGTAAAAATAATGTCAGGGAAATATAACCAATCATTCAACAATTGGTTTAACATATTGACAGAGAAAATGAACTCTGACAAAAGGAAATGAAGACTCGCAAGGGACGAGTCATATTTAAAGGAAATAGCTGATATGTTAAGCTAGAAGTGGTAAAATCCATTTTCATCTGGAATATTCCTAACTGATTGATGCATTTATCCACAGGCACGGTTCCATCAGAGAAGTGGGGAAATATCTAGTCAACGTGTTAAAAAACGAGAAAGTAATATTTTTGATTACTTTATTATCTTTTTTAAAAAGCTGCATGAAAAGTAAAGCAATATCTGATGCTAGATATAATAAAAATTCCATCCTCTGCATGCATGAAGCAAGGGGATAGCATATGATCTGCTATTTCCTTAAACACCCCCGCCAAAAAAAGAAAAAGAAACCCCAGCTAAGTCTTATCCTAAAAATATTTGACTTCTTTGGCAGTGAAAAGAATGACATGACAAGATCAGATACTCTACAGTGTATAGTGTAGAATACATCAGACTGACTCTTTCTCATACACAAACGACATGATCTGTTTGACTTTCAACGATATCGCGCATGTCATCATAATGAGTTTAGTGATATCGGAGGGAAAAATGCATTTAGTCAATTTCTGTACTTGTACCAGACTGCTACGACGATGCAGATTTTAAAAAAGTGGACAATGGTCACAGGGCTGATAATAGCTTATATGCCGTATGATCTGTATCTACTGGACTGGTAATAGCTAATCGGTCATTTTTGCCTGTCATCCACTGGACTGGTAATAGCTAATCAGTCATTTTGCCTGTATCCACTTGATTGGTAATAGCTAATCGGTCATTTTGCCTGTAATCCACTGGACTGGTAATAGCGGATCTGCCACTTGTCCTGTAATAGAGAATTTACCATATGGGCCGTATCCACTGAACTGGTACTATAGAATCTGCTATTTGGCATGTATCCTCTGGACTGGTGACATTTGGCCTGCATAAATTAGACTGGTAATAGCAATCTAATATTTGGTCAGTATTCTCTTATCTTCTCAAACACAAAACTTAAGCTCACGCTCAAAATCACAAAACTAGATGTCTAACTCAAAGAACGTTTGCACCATAGAATATTCTTCATGTTCGTGATAGAACCAAAGTAAAGAATTATTATTATTATTATTGTTATTATTATTAGTAGTAGTAGTAGTAGTAGTAGTAGTAGTAGTAGTAGTAGTATATGAACATCATGAATATATGCTTGTCATGATATTGCTACAAGATTGGCGAAGTACTATCTGTGAGTGTTCTCTGGTCCTCATTCTCCAACAGAATGTGTGTGTGTGTGTGTGTGTGTGAGAGAGAGAGAGAGAGAGAGAGAGAGAGAGAGAGAGAGAAAGAGAGAGAGAGAGAGAGAGAGAGAGAGAAACAGATAGAGAAAGAGAGAGATTTCGATATTTAAGATAGCTTTAAAAATATTTCAGTCATATCGCTACGATGTCTGCAGTGTGGCAGTTTATAGTGATGTCTAACACTGAGGCATCATGCCGCGAGGCAGCTGCTAGAACCATTCTTATAAGATTTTGGTATGACACGGCTGGGGTTTGAACTCGCGACCCATGCGTCCGAGGCGGCCGCTCTAACCACTAGGCCACCAGAGCGCTTTCAAACACAATGTTAAAGTATGTTCTCTCTTAATGGATATTGTAAATAAACAGCATTGAATATATTACAGAATCATAAGAAGTTAAATCTAGCGTGATCAACCAGATTTAAATTGATTTACGTTTATTGGATATCAAAGGACCTAATTAAAAAAACAATCGTTGACGGAATCTCCATCGGATTTGACATATTTTTAAAGACTAAATTATTGTATCGTTTGACAAGTAAATCTTCTTGTACGTTGTGTTTTAAGAATAATAGTTCGATATTCATTAGGGTCAAGTTCTTCAATTAATTCAAATATATATATATATATATATATATATATATATATATATATATATATATCACTATTCATTTTATATTCTGAATAGAAAAAAAACAAGCACTTCTTATAATGTTACCTTTTATTTATTTATTTTTTTATTTTTGCTTTAGTTTTTTCCTGGGATTACATCAATTTTAATAAATACTTTCTTTCTCATTTATGATAATTATTTTGGACTGGTTCGTTCTTATCAAATATCATTAGCCTATTTACGTGACTCTCTCTCTCCTTCACGTTTTGTTGTTATAACTATATATCGTGACTGGCCTTACAAGTTGTTCACTGTTTCAAAGACATTAATATCAATATTAAATTAATTTTCAAAAGTTTTCGTATTTTTGTATTTTCTAAACACTTCTTAAACCAATGTATTTAACAATGTTACTTATGTGTGCGGTATATATGCATTATTCCTAGGTGGATTTAAATGGATTATTGTCAGTACTTTGTACAGTAAGGAAAGCTTTTTATTGTTATCCAGTATGGTTAATATGTGCATGAATTTCCTCGAATTGTGTACATTAATCAACATGTAATGTTAAATAACTTATCTTATTGAAAAAGCAACGTGTATTTAAACTTCTTTCCTGATCAAATCTTGTATCTGGTATATGAAGCAGTTCTTCAGCTTTATTTTCTATTTTATGTTTGTTCTTTATATTTATTTGATGTTCTATTATACCAGTCTACATAACGAGTTTCTTACGAGTTGAATAGACAAAATCTAGATGGATTCTTTTTTACATGAATCTATAATATTTACTCCTAATCGTTTCGATATGCATGGTTCTGCGTCCTTAAAAATATTTATTTCAAAAGTTTTTGTTAGTATCTTCTATAGCTTAAACTCTGTATTCATTTGAAAGTATATTCAAGTCTTATAGCTTTCTTGCGATAATTATTTCATTTATTTTCTTTCATAATTATTTTTTGTGTGTCTTTTACCTGGAAGACGAATTCGAGAATGCTATAGTTTCTTTCTTTCAGATTTTGATACTTTTGTATATCAAGAAAATTCTATGCTAAGTGCTAATTTATTGAATTTTTTTCGATAAAACTATTTAAACTCTTTTAGAGTCGTCCACAGTTCTTCATTTATAAAATTAGTGTAAAATCTACATTATTATGATAACATAATAATCTGCATTTTACGGCTTTTCCAAACTTACCGGTAATTTTCTTTACCTTTTCTCTCTAATTTAGTTATCTCCACTGTAATATCATTAAGATTTAATTCTGTTATATACTCATTTTTTTTCGCCATTAACTTAAGTAGTACGAGATTTCTCTGACCCTTCTCATCCCTTTTATATATACTACAACCTAAATGTCCAAAATATCTCAAATCGGGCGGGAATGGTCAGAGGAAACTCGGAGTTATGTATAAGCTAGTGCCCTTCCGATTAAAAGTATGCAAGTGAACGAAATAAAAATATGATATCTATCCTATAGCTTGTAATAACAACGGCAATAAATTTACTCACTGTTCTGCATCTTGAGTTTCCTCAGAATGCCATTTCTTAGTTTTTTTTCTCCTAATTAAAACTACATGGGTTCCAAAAACTGATCCACAGCGCGACATTATACTGTAGATTTAGTTTAGACTAAATTCCCAACAGAAATCACATTCCAAAAGAAAATTGGCTGCTCTCAAAAACGAAATGAATATGATATTCCCCAGCAAGCAATATTTAATCCTGAGTCTTCTTGAGAATTTTCAGTTTAAAAAAATTTCATATTTATTTTCCCACCTTATGTTTCCAAACTATCAATGACAGAACATAAACACATGTGCAGCTCTATCAAGGACAGTCCCGCAAGCCACGAATACATCGTACACGGAATTGACTAAACTAAGAAATCCAGTCAATCACAAGTAGAAACGCATACTTTAGTTGGATCGATAGAAAAAAGGTTCCTCCTTTCCAGACCAACTGAAAACGTTTTTTTCAAGGCGCATTCATTCACTATTAGACTCTAAATTTCAATTCTGAGTAGACCAAACAATGATTTCTTTTTTATACGAATGACTGAGCAAGCGAAATGCTATTAGTTCAAAGATCGCTGGGCGGTGCTATGTGCGCATGAATACTGTTAATGTGCATTTATTGAACTCCAGTTGTGTCTTATTCAGCCTTAGGGAGAAAAGCAAAAGAAACATATATTAGAAAGGTTACTATATTTGTATATGGAAAGTATGAGCTGGGTTTTTTTTCTTCCACTCCTTACATCATCTAGTATTGCTCAGAAAACTTGTTCATATTTTCCGACACAAAGGCAGTAACTTATAAACACCTGCACAATCTTCACATCAATTATGGTATTTCGACATTCCTTTTCGCTAATAGGCTTAATTTGATAGCGTATGCAAATTAATTGGCTCCATTTAAATAACTTTATATATAATATATAAATATTACAATGATTTGCATGGCCATTAATCATGGTCTAGTTTAATACTCTTTTCAATGAGAACAGTTTATCTTCCGGCTCCTAAATATTAAAAGATTTACCATATCCTTTTAATTTTACCAGGGCATTTTTTAAGCTTAATTTGATTGCTTTTCAAAAGTTTCTCGAAGACACCTTCTGTCGCACAGAGACAACTCGTCCTTGTAAGATATTCCCTCAGCATTCTCTTCCTTTGATTTTTGTCATTTATATACCACAGGGTGTCCTAAATTACTTCTCAGATTATACATATCTCTTAGCTTGACGATAATTATGTTGAATTATACTTGAAATTATTTTACTGTCATACGCCGATGATATAATTATGTTGAATTATGCATGAAATTTTTTTTGCTGTTATATGCCGATGATACAATTATATTGAATTATACATTAAATTACTTTTACTGTTATATGCCGATGATATAATTATATTGAATTATACATTGAAGTACTTTTACTGCTATATGCTATATGGTATAATTTTGTTGAATTATACATTCAATTATTTTACTGTCATATGCCGATGATATAATTATCACACAGTAGGTATATTTTTCCTATAGTATGTGCAGTTTCATATTTTTTTATATTACCACACGTTAAAATATCACTTTATGTGATTCTGATTGGTCCAAAAAAGCCTAAGAAATTATTGCTCAGTAATCTCTTTATAGATTGGCAAATCGTGGGAAAAGCTTTTTAACCCCGCCTTCTGGAATATTTTTGTTTTCAATGAACATTTTTTGCCACCATTTTTCGGATTGCCTCGCGAAAAGGAATTGGAGGAAAATGGTCTCGTCTGCTTCAATATGGCTAATTTACTCACAGATTTGTTTAATGTCATGTATAACATATCATAACATGAAAAATGGCTAAAACCACAAAACAAAAACAATAATAACAACAAGTTAAACTATGGGTGTTGCTTTTGTGGGGTCTAGGTTGAGGGAGTCGGTAGATATATAGCATAAAATCCACCCTATATACAAGCGTGGTTTAAATATTACAGAAGTAAATAAACTCACCTCTGTTCACAAAAGAATGTGGACATAAACTGGTTGCCAAACTGACAGAAGTTTGTCCAACCACTGCATATTTACGCGATAAATATGTGATGCAATTCCGAGTCAAAATGAAATTTGCTGCATATTTTGTAGTCTACTGTTCCATATCGAATAATGCAAATATCCGGTCACAAATACATTCAGTAAATATGTGAATTTCTGCATCCAGTAAACCTTCTTCACGTGAATATCGCAATATCAATGTAATGTTTAGTTTATATAGTGACACTTTAAGGTTATGTAAACACGAATCGTCAACTGTACGGGTAGTTCGTCAAACAATGCGGCATCAGGCACACTGGACATTCTGTGTTGAAAAATGATTTTGTCTGTTTAAAATGTTCTGTTTATCTGGAAGGATGCTTGTTCTTTGATTTATAGCTTGTAAGAAAAGTATAATCTACTTTTAAACGTCAATGCTAGTTCAACTTTGGTTGGGACTATTTTTACACACAAAAAATTAAAGGTGCGTCTTCTGTCAGAATGACCGAGCCTTGGCTCGCAAAAGCTGGACATTATGCAAATCGTTTCATAAATTCAATATTAAATCATTACCTGTAACGTCGCCCTCTTAGTAAGATGGGTGGTTAATTGGATTTGGCTGATGTTATCTAGAGGATGACTTCCCTCGATGTTATAGCCCGGTGGGAGTGAAAAAGAATAGAATTTCAACAGAGAACCGAGCAAAAATATTGGGAAGAAATAAAGCAATACGAGCCCCCTTAGACAAGAAAAAATAACAAATTTAATAACAAAAAACAAATTTAATCAAAACGAAAAATTATAACGGCAATTCGAATTTATTTCATCATAATAACGAGTGGTGAAAAGAGCGCAATGTCCACGACTGCATCACCTTCCTCCCTTGGCGGTGTATCAACGTCTTCCTATTTCATCGACTTCTTCTTCTCTATTCTTCATCCCTTCATGGAATTCCTGGTCCTTTATTCTGACCTCGTCCTTTTTTTCTCGGACTCCTGTCTTCAGACTGTCTCGTCTCTCTCCCAGAAAGCTCTTCCTTAATGCTGTTCTCTTTCAGAACTTGTGCGTCCTAGCACTAAACCCTGTCTTTTATTACAAGACAGCTACCTGGTCCCTTTCTTGTTTAACGAGGAAAGCACTATTCTCTTTAGGCTTCTCCCGGAGTTAAACTACTCCTCCTCTTTCATGAAATTTTAAGACTAAAGAATTTCGACGAAGGTCGTCTTTTTAAATTCACATTACTTCTAAAGTGTACGCCTTAATTATTCTGGCCAATCGTAGGTAGTGGTTCCTAAATTTTCGCCAAAACAATCATTTTTTTCGTCAGATTTTCAGACAATATAGAATCTGTGAAGTACAGCATATCAATTTCCCGTTGAAAATGATAATTTGACATGGGTTCCAATCAAGCGGTTATGGTTGGTAGCTCAAATGTTTACATTCTCAGGACAGCGTAGCAATGCCCTGTCCAAATCTCACTCAGTCATACAATTTTAGCCTTTCAAGTTTTAACACGGGGGAGGAAAGAAGAAAGGTCGAAGTGACTCTTCACAAAGACCTTTCTGGTTCAAATGCGATAAAATTTTAATGCTTAATGCATTCAACTTTAAAGTTCAATACTATTCAAAATTCAACACTTCATATTACCCATTTGAGATCCTCTATTTATTTTGAATTATACATTAAATTACATTGACTGTTTTATGCCGATGATATAATTGTTCTTTCATATTTTGCATATCAACTCCCTATAACCTTATGTTTCGATACTGAATTACATAGAACTTACGGGCGAAAAAGTCATGATAGTTTCGAAGGACAAGTCAAGACGTGTTCAGAATCTTAGATATTAGCTATCAATATGTTGAAGTTGTACACCGTTTCAAATACACGTGTTTCATTTATAACTTTAATGGAAAATTTCATAAAGGAAAGAATAGTTCAGCAAGCTAGTAAAGCTTTCAGTAATTAAAAAATATATATGATGCTTGAATTACCTATCTGCATTTGATGCTATTGATTTGCCTTTACTCGGTTATAGTTTAGAAGTACGGGGATTTATAATAGTTTTAAAAATGACTGAGTTATGTTGCATGCGACATTTTATTAAATACTTGTAAACTGTCAAATGAGTGAACCAGAATACGCGATACTTTCAGATTTGGGACGATTTTCCATTTCCATTACCGTAAAACATGGATCATATTTGTAGTAAAAGCTAGTGATTGAAGAAAGAAAAAAAAACCCCAACAAATCCTGCACATTTTACAAATTATTACTACACAATTAAGTTAATGGCACTTCTCAGTATCCATGGTTACTTTGTTTTATAAATATTTTAAGCGAGCGTGGACTAGCAGACATGTTCGATTCAATTTTCTTTTCACAGTTTAAGATGGCCAAAACCTAGAGTAGAATTTAAGCTGAAATATCAGTCTAGACCGTATTAGCATAACTGTATGTAAATCGGTTCTGAATATGTTAACTATATAATTGTGAACTCATAATTAAAGTTTGACGAGAACTTATCTGTACTGAGGTTAACATTAGGATTTTACTTTTGTAAATAAATAATTGGAACTCAGAGATTATCGATAGAGTGTGGTCATTGTTACAATGTTGATGTTAAGGATTGGCAATGTCGACTGTGCATTTGAGGTGAGTTGGTGACATATACTCCTATCTTATGAATTGTTAACAGTATACGAAAAGATTTGATACCAAACGGGTTACAAATGTATTGTAAATACGAATGACACTCTATTGAAATTAAATACATTCAGCTTGTTAACAGTTAATAAATTGTGCACATAAAGTATATTTATTATTATAAGTAGATATTTAAGCAACCATTAGTATAGCGTAACTCTGTTTAAGCCAGAAATGCTCAAATGAAAGATGTTATGTGATGTTCAGGTACACCTGAGTCAAATCAATTAGTCTTGCAAAAACTCTTTCTACAGATAAAAAATTATTATATGGGTATATTAACATAAATTGCACAGGGTGATTGATGTATGTGACCATATAAGAATACTGGTAAATCATACTTCGTAAAATATAACAAAACAGACTACCAAATTCAATTACGTAGAAGACTGCATTTTATTTCGCTATGTTATATCCATTTCTAGCGGTTATTACAAGAATTTCATTGCGTAAAACGTTGTGCGAAAGAGCGTGATCCGATGGAAATTAACCCATTTCGTGTTAGCTGAGTATGCAGACGTTCGAAACGGGTCATCAGGTCATGGCTTCGTTTCCGTTCTTCCCCCAACTGCTTCTCGATTGCTTCCTTTTCGGCCAAAAGAGCACGCTTCTGATTTTCCACTGGGATCAGCTTGAGCTGAATGTCAGACAAAGTTCTGTTCCGCTGTTCATTCACAATTCGTAATTCCTTCACTGACAAGATATCATAAATAAATAGAAAGTATTCAATGATTCCCGCAATAAAAAATATTTCATAAGAAGGCAAAATATTAGGTGAAAAGACATATTTTTTCCATGATCATAAAGTCATTGAAATTGACTCTACATCCTAACATTAAGTTGACAGCGTCTTGATGCTAGAATTGTATTTGTTCAATTATAAAGCCCCAAAGAAAGAAAATTATTTTCTAAATCATGTAATAAAATAAGTAGAGACCTTTGTTTTGATGCGTATCAAATTTTATGTGCCAGTAAGCCTTTTACTCAGATCATATCAAACCGGTGGTTCAGGCCTTGACCCTCTGAGAGTCATTACCGGATGACACTGCCCTCCTCTTTATGAGTAAATATTGGTTAAAAAGTGTTTTATTCTATTACTGCCGTCTCTCAAGAACTTTTCTCCTATACACCACCAGACAACATTGTATAATCCCAACAATCATAGATTTAGTACATCACATAACGTCATATGACGTCATAAAAGTCAGCAAATGGATTTATGCCCGCTAAAACATGTATTCCCATAGTCAGCCACAGCATTTGGCAGTAAAAGAAATGCATACGATTCAAAAATATATCCCTGTGGTCAGAGAATTTAACATATAATACACTAAACTTGTATAATTTCACAATTGTTTCGATACTCGGCATTACAAATCCCGCATATTTTAAGGAGTCAGGCTAAATGTTCCGGCCTCTTTAACTCGCTGATTAGAGATCCCATTTATCAAAATGTGTCCGTATCCCCTAGAGTAATTCGATGTCCCTTTGCAGCATTACCGCTTGTTTTGTTTATTTTCAGATTTTTCACTCTTCGTATCATATGTAGATTACAATAGCATGGTTACAAGATTTTTTTTCCAACACGATTTTAGAAGTTGGTGGCTGCGGTGTGCTTAAAATGGCTAAATCATGTATATAAATATGTATATGATTTGATCATCCCTTATCTGAGAAACAAATATGAGCTGTTAAAATATTTATTGCGAATTGTGCCATGTTGTATCCGATATTTTCGATACTGACTGAAAATGAATGCCAGAATTTATGCGTGTGGTGGTGATATAAACACAGAGAATGCTTACATTTATCGGAGTAAGTACGCCTAATTCTACGGATGTGTAACTCCATTTTCCTCATTTTGTTTCTGTGTTTTTGATGAATTCCCTCTATGGTCTCTTTGTAGTTGATTTCGTCCGTCTGTACGCCCAAAGTTGTTTGGCATTTATTTGTACCGTGACAGGCATGGTTGCTACGACGACTACGACTAGGAACATTGTCAGGAAACCAGACTGAAAATATGACGTTAAATTGAGCAATTATTTCTCCTCCTCCTCCTCCTCCTCCTCCTCCTCCTCCTCCTCCTTCTTCTTCTTCTTCTTCTTCTTCTTCTTATTATTATTATTATTATTAATGTACACGAACTGTCAGAATGTAAGAGAAGTGTGGGGGAATTTAAGGTGCAGGAGATATTGTGATGCAGTCCCTCACTACGTACTTGCATGTACTTAGGTACTAGGCGTGTAATGTCCTTGAATTGCTCGTAGACCGTAAGACACGAACACAAAAAATCTTCCTTCCAGACCACCAAGGGGACTTAACTCTCTTAGTAATATCATAGAAAGTATGGATTGTTGGCATGAAAAAAAAACAAATGTACACATACAGATGATGCTGGTATTAGGTTAAATCCCTAATCTCAGGGACTTAGCCTCCAGATCATAACTGGAAACGTTTGAGATCCCAATCTTATAACTATACATACATACATACATACATACATACATACATACATACACCTGGCTTAAAAGGACAATTTTAGTTTGTGTTTCTTACATGCACATAGCCCCTGAATCATAATTTGGAAGCTAAAGGCATATATACTTACTCTGGCTAACATCAAATAAAACAAAGATGATGAAAACAACGATGATTCCTTCGAAGCCACGAACCTGAAAATGAAATTTATAGAAAAATAAGTTACTCATGTCTCTTTAATAACAATACGTGCAAAAACAACGCGCCCAGTCTTTGATGTTCATTTCTTGTAACAGCTCTATTTTGACTACGATATGTTTAACATACCATCATTTAACAAAAATCGAAATTCATAACTCCAGTTTAGAAATGAATTGAACAAACCTTACATTTTAATATTTTACAATATGATGGATGATATAAGAGATCATGTCACTAATTTAAATAAATCGATTCTTAAAATGAAGATTTTCCATGGATTCCAGCACAACAGATGGCGGCTAGTTCAGGTTGTTTATAGGTTACTGCATTTATATGGGAAAATATGAATGATTTTTCCTGAGTAATACTGCACGACCTTGGTCTACTTAAAATTGAAATTTGAAGTCATATTTTGAATGAATGCGCACTGAAAAGAAAAACTTTTCCAGTTGGTCTGGAATGAATGGATTTTGTTTTTCTATTGATCCAACTCAATTTTGCTTTTCTGATTATGATGGACTGGATTTATTGGGTTAATTCAGTGCAGTAAGTAGAATGCTCTTTCAGCTGGAAATGTAGTCGAAATTACAGTACAGTTTCGGTGTGTATTAGGTTTTCCATGACGTGGGTCATGCTATTCGGATTTGCAGAACTAAGAAAGTACATTTTGAGGAAGTTCAAGACGTTTAAATGTAAGTATATTTATTACCATTCTTATTACCAGCTAAAGAAGACATATCTTGATGCCCTGTCACTTGCATGCTTGCTGTTGGAGGGACCCCATCTATGACCTGTATCATACATTGTATGTCTTCTATCACAAGCCTAACATTATATCAAAAATAGTTACACGGGGAAAATTGCAAATCAGCTGTTGTTTGACAGTCCAACGGAAATAATATTTTTTCTTCGTCTTGGTCTATTGGTTCTGAGGCTCTTAGCTTCCTACCAAAAACATTCAGCTGCGCCCCACCCACCCCCGAATTCAGTGTTTTGCCTGACTAGTAAAATGGTAATTCTCTAATTCATATGCGATAGCTCTTGACTTCCATACGCTTTTCTGTGCTATTTTTATAGACCCTAGAGAATTTGTTATAGTCTCAACCATTTCGTTTGCAAAACTTTACCAATATGTCTCTTAAATACCTGTTTAAATGATCAGAATGGTATTTTCAATTACTGCGTCTCTCACATTTGTTGTTGCCATTGCTAATATCACGTACATTCGTTTGCTTGTTTGAAATTTCATTTGTGACTAAGCGAACTCGTCCACATCGTTTACTGTATCATTTCTACTTTCAAATGGACGAAACAGCTTGTTTAGTTAATTCGCAAACAAATGTAATAGATCGAAAGCGAAAGCATCGGCTAAATGAGCGTACATTCTAATTCACAATGCTATTTTTAGACACGCGTATCGTACAACATGAACCAGCGCATTATGGAAAAAATACTGCACAACTCTGATAATGTAAAGTTAACGGAGAAAAAATGAGCATATAATAAAACATCTTATTATTCTCCTTTATTCTCCGTTAACATTACAGAATCGAGAAGCATTTTACGATACTGGACACCTTGATATTGCACGCACGTGCACGACATATGTGCCTAAAATAGTATTGTGTATTAGGAACTACTTTGTAAACAAACCATGTATGCTCATATAGTAGACGTTTTAGGTTTTATTTTATTAGATTTGTTTGTGGATGAACTAAAGCAGCTGTTTCGTTCATTTGAAAGTATGCAACATATGTTGTTCCTTGAATAAAATGTATCATATTCAGGCACGACATTAAACTTTTGTAAATATCGCCATGAAATTTAAATATCTATACAAGGAGCTACAATTTTAATTTACTAAATAATTGTTTGGATTCAAACATGACAGAATAACAGCTATTAACGTATTCGACCGACACGGTAAGAGCAGACTATGGATCGACAGATTTTAGCACCCTTTGTGCCGCATTCGACCGAGTATTTGATCGAATGCAGCATAGAGCGTACGTTCACTGGTCGAATGCAATGTAGCTCGATCGAATAGGGGGTAGCGGGTACAACTTTCGTTGCTCGATTGAGACCAATATCGCGTTGACCATCTTTGAGGAATGTGAAAGTGTTTATCTAGTGCAAATACATTGCCCAACATTCAAAATGGCAATTGCCGAACAAACGTCACCTTCAATTCATGGACAAAATCTGGAACCTGCATGTGTGGTAGAGGCGACATCAACAGGGCAAGGTGTAAGAAAAGGATGAACACTTTCTCCCTTGTTTCCCATTCTTCACTTCCAGGCAGACGTAGAGGGCCATCTCCACTATAAAATAACACCATTTTTTGTAGTATACTAATATTATTGTTGTCGTAATTGTTGTTGTCATCATTGTTACTGTTTGATATTGTTAGCGTCGTTATCGCTGCAATATGAGTTATTTATTAGGTTTTTCTCCTTGTTCAATGTGAAGTACATTTGAAATGGATGCAATGTATTTAATTTCGACAACAGGTGAATAACAAGAACAGAAATACAGATTATAATTCACCTGAAATTGTTCAATTCATTGATTCTATGATTAAATTTTTCATAGAATTTTTATGAAGATGATATTCTAAGATTACATTTTTCATAGAATTTTGAAAAAGCCTCCAATAAAGTTCAAAGGTTAGGTTGTGAAATCTGTTTATGTAATTTTCTTGAATTGTTTCGGTTTCGTGAAAGTTCAGTTGCATAGATGGTATTTGAGTCCCTTAGAAATCGAAATGACATTGAAAGTTATTGTAGTGTTCGCACACTTTCTCGTTTGTACCAAAACCCCTACCGATTTAAACAACAAAATGCATTGAGGATATAAAAAATGCATAAAACTGAGTCATTTCATTCATCCATTTATAATTTCAAACTTGATTGTCACCAAGGAGTCCCTAACACTGTCAACTTGCTATTTGCATGAGTCGGTCTGCTTTTTCAAGCAACAAAAATGATGTAGTTCACCGGTTTTGATAATCTCAATAATTCCGTCAATTTTGGAGTTTGCACACATTTATACATGAGTTCCTTATCATTATTCGTTCAATTTGTTGTTTTAGAAATATGAAAACTAGACATAACAAATACTGGATGCAGACGACTCAGTTTTTACTGAAATGGACTATTCTAGAAACCAGAAAAGGATAATGAGCAGTCTTCTGCTTATTGACATTGAAACATTGACATTGACATTGACATTGACATTATTATGAAACGCGAATAAGTTGGCTGTGCTAAGGATCCCCTGGCGATAATCAGGTATAAATTATAAACTGATGAATGAATTGATTAAATTTTGTTCATTTGTTATATCTTTGATGATTTTCGTTTCTTAAGTCGGTGGGGAGAGGTACAAACAAGAGGAACAGTGTACGAATAATATAATAGTCAATTAAAAATGTTGTTTTTGAGTACTTTTGGGGATCCGAACTTGGACATTTCTTATCAATCTTAGAATGTTTGGATATAATTTTGTAAACGTGATCGAGTTATTTAAATACTAGTGTCTTCCAAATTAGAGGTGCTAATTAGTTGTTATAAGTTTTATACATTATTTGAAACTGTTCCTACGCAAATGTGTCTATAGTCACAATACATTGACAGGTTGTTAAAATAATTTTCAACACATGTGCATACTGAGTACAGTTTCATCGAAGCTTGCTGAATTACCTTCCATTCAGAGAATAAAGTTTATCAGCAGTCACCATCTCATCGTCGGCATCCCTTTTCCTTCACAACAGAATTCACCTCAGGTATGCGCCATTCCAAATTTAGTCTACGTCATTTTGTTACGACATTCTGACGTCATGAGAAACTTAGTTAGCAACCATTTTGGCTTCTGAACGTGCATCTGTGGTTCCTTTCAGTTGGTTAATTTCTTGTCTTCTGGTGAACCGCTTGGTACCTAGTGCAAAACTGAAACAGCAAAGGACAGCGATTGCATATCTTTTTCTCCTTTCGATACAACTCTCATTTTCCATCAGGTATAGAAAAGTCGCAGCAAAACAAATACAATAAGATAAATGGTATATAGGAACTAAACGTTAATTTAGGTATATGCAGTACACAGGCCAAAAAAGAAAAGGACACAGTTTTTCTAAGTCTCAGACATCGAATTCGAACATGTTCACGTATTATTTTTTTTTATTTTTTTTTGCAACTATACTGTACCAGAGTATGCAACTTGTGTAACGGAGTTACTAAATCAAAGGAAGATATATTATTTCAGGGGCTACAATAATGACATCCATTTGAAGGGAGGTATTGGTTGGACTCGTATTTAAAGTCTAAAAATATCTCATTCAGTCAGTGCATGAGTTGGTATACATTTACCTAATATAAATACCACCTAGTTATTAAGGCTAGTTTATTCGAGCCACAAGGATTCCCTTCTTTAGCTGATGTTCATGCTCTTCATTGGTTCTTTGGACTTCGACCAAAACAAAATGTAAGATATAATAAAAAGTGTAACTTGTCTAAACACTGCAATATATAGCATATGTGGAGTACGGGTTTAGACAGATCAAACATTTGATCAAGATTCCACTAATTATATTTACCTTTGATAAGTTTTACTTATTTTTCCATTTTTGTGAAAAAATCAAATAATCTCAATGAAAGGGTTTTATATATAATTGTCTGTCCTTTAATGGCTATTTAAAAATAATTTTGGGTTAAATATTCACGACAACACAAATGTTTTGCAAATAAAATTTTGCTTTGAATTTGTTCAAGAATCACCAAGGAACTCAGTTAATGGCCGTCAAATATTACTTTTCTTAATTAGAGCCTTAATTTACTGTATTCAGTGAAATTCGGAATAATTCGGCAACACGAGTATTAACAGTTGGATGAGTGGACAAATTGCTCGCAGTAGTACTGTCAACATCTGGTGTGGAAACCAGAACTGGACACCGTTTAAATGAAACACCAACAATTAGACTTTCAAGAATGGCGCTGTTTATTTTAAACATGTTGCAACAAACACCTCAAGAGGACCGGTTTAAACAGTGCTATTTATTAGTCAATGTGTTAATTGGGACCTGATCTTTATATCGATTAACAACATAGATAACATACCAGTCTGTTAATGTTTTATTTCTTAATAAAATTCTACGATGGCAATTGTAGTTTGCCGCTTTATTCAAGTACCAGTCTGAAAAAATATCACTGTATATCAGTGCCCAATTAAGGCCTTCCAGAGCCATAAGCACTGAAAAATTATGTTGCCCCGCCCCCTTCCTACAAAATGTAAAACTCAACAAAACACCCCCCACCCCCAACAGCAACAATATTAAAAGCTAAATGGTTGGAAAATACCAGTGTTGCCATCATTCCAAATAAACATACTCATATATGCAGATTGAAATGGTCATACATAATTTATTCAGTTTTATCATCAACAATTAAATTGAATTTTTTCTGGTGCACCTGTTGGGCTGCTGCTCTAAGTACGTGCTTAGTGTGCTTAATGGATAATCCGGCAGTTTGTTTGAGTACTATGTACAAAAGAGACTTTTCTTAGAGGGCAGAAAATAACGGAGGTAATTGTTTAAATATTTTTATTTCATTATTGTTGTCGACCGATCCCCTTTCACTTTAAACTAGTCTCCATCCCACACTAGTCTGGTTCCCTGCTTCCTATGCTCCTTGCGTTGCACTTCTGTTACATATATTATATTTAATTTATATTTGATTTAAGTTGTATTTGATTTGATTTGATTGTTTATGGGTTTTTGGAATCTTTTTATTTTTTTTACATGTCAATATAATGTAATTTTGCTTACAAGGAATTCGATATTTTCCAGAAATTTCATTTTGACCGGAGTTTTAACTTAGATACCTAATAATAGAAACACTTGTTTCTTTTTTTGACATAGTTCCTGGCCTTGATTGAGGGTCAAGTAAACAACTTTATCTAAGAGTAAAATAGGAGCTATGTGACTTTTACATGTAAACATGATCACGTCATCTTCTATTTCGCAATATATTTCGCAATTAGGCATGTCCGAAATCGCGAAATATGTAGATAGAGAGAGAGAGAGAGAGAGAGAGAGAGATCTCAGGGTCCATGGCTTTTAAACACTTGATGTCAAGTTGTTTTCTTCTGTTGTGACCAGAAATGAACTTTTGAGTTTTTTTAGTTATTAGTTAATATTTCTCCAAGTTATTTTTGGACTCTCAAAGATTAATTAGTTTCTCGGGAAATATTATTGTATTCATACAGAATTCTTGAACAAGGACATTTATTGAAAATTCTGTTTGGATTTCCATGACCGATTGTGTTTGTACAAGGAACTGTAGACGTCAACACAGTACGGGCTACATCATACGTCATCACCTTCCATCTTGGATTCTTCGTCGGGACTCAAACTTGAAATCATTAGAACATTTCAATATTAGGACTGCAAAAACTTTATTCCTGGATTATTCTTGTGTTATTTTTGGATTTGATTCTGGAAACCGTAAGTTCTCATATTTTTTCATTTTTACAGTATTTTTCCAGGGAAATAAATTATTGGTTATATTTTTTCAAAGCTTGTTGTTTTTACTCTTTCTTGTGTTACTGTTTATTCGTAACACTCCACTATACGAATGAGAGCTTCGAAAGAACATACGAAGCAGGGAGCCAGACTACATTCCACACCTGACTCCACCCTTAATATACCAATAAAAATAGCCCCCCCCCCCCCCCCGACGGAGAGCAAAAAGGAAGTATCAGTAACGTGATGTCGGTAAAGGAGAAATGTCAAATTAGAAATAAGATAATGATATTTACGGTATCTTAGGAACGGATAAAACCATTAAGCGCTGAAAGGGTTGTGGTGGTGGTGGTAGTATAAGAAGAGACAGTCGCTGCTAATGCATAGCCTGAACTATCAATTAGGGTTTTCTTTTTTTTAGAGAGAGAGAGAGATGAGTGTAAGGTAAGTCTGAGGGAAGTTTTCGTAGGATGTGTCTTAAATAAAGTTTATAAATATTTCAGAAACTATTTAATCAAACAAAGTATACAGAAATAAGGAAATATTTAACACCCTGTCTAATGGAGACGAGCCGCTTACACTGTGACTGATGTAATGATCTTCCAATCAACGGTACTTACACAATAGTGAATAATATGAAATCTCTAATATAGTTCATCAGTCAAAATATATAGCAAACATATGCACCGTGTGACTATTAAATATGCCTAAATAAATTACGGAGTGGTGGGTAGTATAATGACAAGTTATAGAAATTCTACTCCCTCTCTGTCACCATTACAGAAAATATCAAGCACTAAAGCGTAATGCTAAATTCCAACTTTAAGTTTTAAAGAACAGAATGTGTCCAACTTTTTGCTTAAGAGATGAGGATATATCTGTAAATTACATCCGTCATAAATCTTGATACCTCGTCAGTAACTTTGAAAAGGATGTGAAGGATTGGTTGCTATATTTAGAAGCTTAATGTACTCGTTTCTCCTTTCAGGATAAAATTTATTACACATTTTACATACTGAAATGGAATATTTATGTAGGGCTTGAGTTTTTGACGCATAATCCTTTATTTCCGACGTTATGCTTTGTGTATAAACAGACATTTGGCACAATTAATCCCATCATTTTCATTTCAAAACCCACATATCCGTGTTATATAATCAGTCTTGTTAAAATGGAGCGATTTGTTGTTTATTTTACCGTCTTTTGTCAACAGAAACGGGAAATTCTTATTGCCATTTTGATCTCAAGCATACCTTTTGTTGTCTTAGCCTTCAAGAGTTCCCTGCTGTGTTGGTATGTAATGCATTCTGATTTCGGTTCGCTATATTTAAACCCCGAGAGTAACTTACACCATTAACGTGAAAACTGGAGAAATACATCTTTGACAAATCTGCATCAGTCTTCAAAATAAACATTCGACAGTTCGTGGATTATCCATTGTGTTCCCTATGTATTCTCTTTTGTTCCAATCACTATTACGTGTATCAGTTTTGCCAATGCGCACGGTATGCACCAAAGTCTAAAATAAGTGTGTGTGTGTGTGTGTGTGTGTGTGTGTGTGTGTGATTTTAACGTAGATTTTACA
Source organism: Sinohyriopsis cumingii (assembly GCA_028554795.2). Lineage (NCBI taxonomy): Eukaryota > Metazoa > Mollusca > Bivalvia > Unionida > Unionidae > Sinohyriopsis > Sinohyriopsis cumingii. The sequence goes on along the minus strand of CM068840.1, from coordinate 102,486,778 downwards.
ATTTTAGTCATATTGCTACGATGTCTGCAGTGTCGCAGTTTATAGTGATGTCTAGCACTGGGGCAAACATGTAGCATCATCATGTCACATTATCTTGACACCAGACTGACCAGTCCAAACACTAACCTCTTAATGCTAGTGCCATTTTTATAAGACTTTATTATGGCTCGGCCGGGGTTCGAACCCTTGACCTCCCTCACCTAACCGCTTAGGCCACGGAGAACAGTATTGTACGATAACAAAATTAATTGTTTTCCGAAATAAGCGTATGTGAGAGTTGACCTAAAACATACAATGAAAGCTTGTTTCTTGAACCATTTGTAAGAATTATTTTATCGTGAACTTACTGTGGACTTACTGTAACCTACCTTTGCACTTGTAGGAAATTAATATATAGAGAGATAAACATGGTATTCATTTATCTATCAATATCCAAACATTCTAGATAATTTAAAGCCAAGCAAATATTTTGCACAATCACAAATTTTGAAGAAAGTTAATTTGAAAGGTCAGAACTATCTGGAAATATTGGTAATTAGATGTCAAAAATATTTCCAGAAGTATCTTTACTTTCATCTCTTGCACAATTAGTACTAACATACCTCTGCGAAGATTGGCAAGGTCTCCGTTTGTATATTTGTTACATCCCACGTGACCGTCCCCGTTGTCCCTTAATATCAGATCGTTTAACGAGTTCATTTGGGTGTTATCAACAATTAATAAGTCACGTAGATCCCAAGACTGCGTGCCCGAATTCTTGCATAACTGGTACTGTATTGGAAGTGGTTCTCCTACTGACGTCCAGTTACACGTTTAACGTGGTGGTTCTCCTGCTGACGTCCAGTTACACGTTTAACGTGTAGCAGTTTCAGCTTATTATGGGTAATTTATGATTTTCAGTTATAATCATTTGTGGTTGTTTATGATAGATGAAAACAGACTAATAATATTAACAATTTCGATGTTATTTGAATCTATGCCGGAGAGACTGATTTACGCCAGGGGTTCCGTTTCTTTATGGATGATGATTTCTGATGTTACGCCTGTATAGTGATTTTGGTGGATGTAACAAAGGACTCCAGGAATATTGTGTGGCATTTAATATCTCTTGGATGTAATAGTAAAGTGTGGCATTAAGCATCCATTGGGTGTAATATTATTGTGTTTCATTGGGCTTCCGTTGAGTGTACTGTTGTGTGTCAATAGGCATCTGTTGGGTGTAAAATCAACGTGTGTAATTATGCATCAGTTAGGTGTTATATTAGTGTGTGTCATTAGGCATCCGTTGGGTGTAACATAATAGTGTGTCATTACGCTTCTGTTGCTTGTAAAATCGAAGTGTTGCTTTAGGCATCCATTAGATGTAATATTAGTGTGTGCCATTAGGCATCCGTTGGGTGTAAAATCAAAGTGTGTCATTACGCTTCTGTTTGTTGTAAAATCAAAGTGTGTCATTATGCATCCGTTGGATGTTACATTATTGTGTTTCACTAGGCATCCTTTGGGTGTAAAATAAGTGTGTCATTAGGCATCCATTGGGTGTAACATCATATTGTGTCATTACGTCTCTGTTGGTTGTAAAATCGAAGTGTGTCATTATGCATCTGTTGGCAGTAACAATAAAGTACGTTGGGTGTAATATTAAATAGTGTCGTTAAGCATCAAGTGTATATTTATTACTCAGTTCGCGTACCTTATATTCTGTAATATCGATAATATTGTATTAAACTGACTTCCTTCAGTTTACTCGCTCACGAGTAAACGTGATTCAGTTGCATTTTCGTGTACTAATGCGTTTTGCTTTGGTTTGGTGTTTACAACATAGACACACAAGTAGGATATTTATTGCCAAGGTAATTGAAGTAAAGTATGTTACCTCGGGACACACCAGTGTAGCTGACACAGGCTGACCCGTTTGAAGGATTCGAACGCGCAACCTTTTCGTCGCAAGTCCAGCTCGCTAACCCCTGAGCTCAGTGTCTTCTGCCACCGTTAATCTCCTCTCGCGATATGTACTCAGTGACAAATTCTTTCACTGGATATAGACATTCCATAGTTAACTTCTCTTATGAAACTCGATAAAGTGTTTCTTCCCTACTGCTAGTAAACTGTCAAATGCTGCGATACAAATTTCTGTTTGAAAATAAGCCACTCGCTGATCATAACCACCCTGTCATACTGTGACGCTTTGTTTCAGGTATCTCCAAAGTAAATGATTTATTATACACTTAAGTGTGAAATAGATAAACTTATTGACAAACCTATTTTCATATTTTTTCTATTCTATATTTTCGCAAGTGAAATCTATATCTTTATTACATTATCCATCATGCCATGTTGTGCTTGATTGTGTGCGCGTACAAAGCAGCAACGGAAACGGAAACTTTACGAGCTAGAACAAGTAAATAAAAAACTGTATTACATTTCAGACATGGAAATTAATCTTTACTGAAGAAGTTATACTGTAGCACACGTATCACTGAAGATATTTCCTCTTACTTCCATGACAAGCACACATTAAAAAAAAAAAAAATGTGTCGCATTGCTAAATTGCTGAATCGGACTTGCTTTGTTTTCAGATAGGGTAAAATAGTTTACAAAATGGCCAGAATGAAATTCCTGGCGACGAATTAGGTCAACATGATCCTACCGCTCCATTAAGTCATTAATATTTATATTATCAGCCGATGAAAGTGAGGTGAATTTACGAAAAGAGGGGTGGGTTGTTGTGCTGAAGAGTAAGATTAATCACTTAGACATCGTTTCTGGAGCAAGTCCGGTATATAATAAAATAATTTTTTCTTACGGATATATATCACCTTGTGGTGCAAAAACCATATATATATAACGAAGGAAAAGAAGATAAATTCTATTATTATAATTTAATGTCATGCTTAAAATCTGAACACCACTAAACTGTGAAACTGAACATCATAAATTTCATATGAAATCGATGCTTTGCATGCATGCAGTCTAATAGTCATTTCCGCACATTCATTTATTAGCGATAAAGAAAGGATATGGTAATAAATGGCATCTTTATTACGCGAGTCAAGAAAATCTCTTTCCTGAGGCATGCAATATTTGAAATGACTACAGTATTCAGCGTGAGATAATTTTTATTTTATCAGTTTTCGTCCATAAACATTTTACACTTGTTGCCATGTTTATGCGCATCCTTCGTTTGCTGCCCTGTTCATCTGCTGGCAATGTTTGTTGCTTTGTTAATCCGCCAGCACTGTTGTTGCCATGTTCATCTGCAGGCAATGTTTGTTGCTTTGTTAATCCGCCAGCACTGTTGTTGCCCTGTTCATCTGCTGGCAATGTTTGTTGCTTTGTTAATCCGCCAGCACTGTTGTTGCCATGTTCATCTGCAGGCAATGTTTGTTGCTTTGTTAATCCGCCAGCACTGTTGTTGCCCTGTTCATCTGCAGGCAATGTTTGTTGCTTTGTTAATCCGCCAGCACTGTTGTTGCCATGTTCATCTGCAGGCAATGTTTGTTGCTTTGTTAATCCGCCAGCACTGTTGTTGCCATGTTCATCTGCAGGCAATGTTTGTTGCTTTGTTAATCCGCCAGCAATGTTTGTTGTTTTGTTAATCCGCCAGCACTGTTGTTGCCATGTTCATCTGCAGGCAATATTTGTTGCTTTGTTAATCCGCCAGCACTGTTGTTGCCATGTTCATCTGCAGGCCTAGTAGAAGTATCCGACTTCATAATGCATCCTCGTTTCTCTATACACGCATGCGTGAGCACGAATACAAGAATACAAACACACACAAAACTATTAAAACTGCATTTTTGGACTTCCAAGTTAAATAACTATGAAGCATATCATAGCCTTCAAGGTCATCAGCAGGTTTTACACTCATCGTGTTACATACTACTATCCAAATTAAAAAGAAACATTTCCCGCAACTCTTATAGCAGCGTGGGAACCAGGCACACACTGACTAACATAACGGAAATATGGTTCTCAAAAACATTGCAGGCAGCTTTTACACTTGTTTGTACGCTGTGAAGCACTTCAGGTTTAATCTCTTTCGGAAATATAGCTGTTTAAAAAAAGTTGAATGTGATATCGTTTTAAATTTCCAGCTGAGACGATAAAATTTGCAATTGCTGGGCATGACATATTTAAAATGTAAAATTTGCTTTTCTTAAATTAAATCTGACGGGTAAAAGTGGACATTCGAGACCACCTGTCTTGGAAATGGCTCGTTTTCGATAGCTTTTCCTTTTTATTTCAAGATATTTCCACCTAACATTTGAAGCTAACAAAGGATGTACTTTAGGCTACACTCAAAGTCATCAAGTCATTGACCAAAATAAGCTTATTCCCAATGTGTTACTTAGGGACATAAAATGCTGGACATACTTCTGTGTAATTTATTATAATTTTAATCTGCGAAGTCTTGCAATTGTACAATAGCCTTAAAATTTTATTAGTGCAGGAAAAATACTCAACTTAATGCAATCAGCCTAAAGGATGCCATTCCGTTACAAAGTTTAAAAGAATAAAAATATTGTAAGTGATATGTTTTCGTTTGCCTCAATATCGCACAGGTGACTAACATATTCTAATTATTTGATTGTATATGACACGTTACTGGAGAGATTAAACGCTGTCCACAGAAAAAAGGGACATCTTTTTATAATATTTCAAAAATTGATTTGAGGTATGGTCGATCTGAAATTTACGTCTGTATGACTTGTTTTAATGCCATTGAGTTTTTTTTTTTATATTATGTTTTAATGATATTGCTTGATGATAATGTTGTTGGTCATTGTTATTATTATTGTATTTTATTTATGTGCAAAAGTGAAAATGGTCCTATTAGTAAGTGTTGACGAAAGCATACATTTACTATAAAGAAAATACATTCGTTATTGTCTTAATATGTTGGACGAAATTTGCTTTTACATCACACCGAATGGTTGTTAAATATACATTTTAACAATAAAAACAATCAGATTATTGTGACTTCAAGTATATAGTCTCTTGAAATTCTGAACTTGACATATTAAGTCTAAATAATTTGAATTTATGTTCCAAACTGTTTTAGCTCATTATCGGTAATAATTTATTTTTAATTTTTCCGCATTTTGTAAAACAAAGAGTAAGATTTAAATACAACAATTAATAAATATACTCATTTGCAAAGTTACCTACAATTAAGTGAACTTCATTTATTATTTTGCTGTTTCAAAGTCTTGGCAACTCTACAGTTTGTAATTGCTGTTCTTGGCAATGTGTTTTAAATTACTGCTCTTATAAATTAAATGTCATGTCACATTGATCGAGGGCTGTTTCGGCGCGTATATTTAAATGTAAAATATTTATTTGGTAACTGAACCCAGTTTTGTTCTTTTAAATTAATGTTGTATTAATTTTCGTTGCTACTTGAAACAGTTATATCTTTACTGTCAATAATATTGAAACTACGAATCCAAATTTATAAACAGAAAAATTAATTACATTAAATCAAATGGTGTAAAGGAAATATAAAGCGTTCACTTCAGTTCTTGAAAATTAATATTTGTAAGCAAAGTATTATTTATCCTTGTATAAAATTATATCCACAGTTCTTTAGTAATATTTATACGAACAATTTTAATTTGCTGTTAAAATAAAGGTATTTCAGTTTGAGGTCGGATTGCTGAATTGGAATTTACACTTATTATAGTATCCTTCATATAGTATTAGAATTATTGCTTTAAATGAATAAATTATTTTTCATTAATGAAGACCTGTAACATTGTTGGTACTGTCTATACTTTTGGAATCTCTGCATTTTGTTTCCGTTTATATACAAAGAGCCAGCATCAAGCCAAACCATGAGAATACTTTAAAGGTTTGGAGAAAAACATGGAGTTTTTAAATTGATTTCAAATTTAAGCTTACAGTCACAGTTACAGAAATCAATGTAGTGAAGTGCCTCTTGTCATTGTAGACAGAATGCCACTTTTCAGTTTTGTACTACCTTATGTTAATTTTTAAGTATATGCCACTTTTCAGTTTTGTACTACCTTGTGTTCATTTTTAAGTATACGCCACTTTTCAGTTTTGTACTACCTTGTGTTAATTTTTAAGTATATGCCACTTTTCAGTTTTGTACTACCTTATGCTAATTTTTAAGTATATGCCAGTTTTCAGTTTTGTACTACCTTGTGTTGATTTTTAAGCATATGCCACTTTTCAGTTTTGTACTACCTTGTGTTGATTTTTAAGCATATGCCACTTTTCAGTTTTGTACTACCTTGTGTTCATTTTTAATTATATGCCACTTTTCAGTTTTGTACTACCTTATGCTAATTTTTAAGTATATGCCAGTTTTCAGTTTTGTACTACCTTGTGTTGATTTTTAAGCATATGCCACTTTTCAGTTTTGTACTACCTTGTGTTGATTTTTAAGCATATGCCACTTTTCAGTTTTGTACTACCTTGTGTTAATTTTTAAGTATTTGCCACTTTTCAGTTTTGTACTACCTTATGTTAATTTTTAAGTATATGCCAGTTTTCAGTTTTGTACTACCTTGTGTTGATTTTCAAGTATATGCCAGTTTTCAGTTTTTTACTACCTTGTGTTGATTTTTAAGTATATGCCACTTTTCAGTTTTGTACTACCTTGTGTTGATTTTTAAGTATATGCCACTTTTCAGTTTTATACTACCTTATGTTAATTTTTAAGTATATGCCAGTTTTCAGTTTTGTACTACCGTGTGTTGATTTTTAAGCATATGCCACTTTTCAGTTTTGTACTACCTTGTGTTGATTTTTAAGCATATGCCACTTTTCAGTTTTGTACTACCTTGTGTTAATTTTTAAGTATATGCCACTTTTCAGTTTTGTACTACCTTATGTTAATTTTTAAGTATATGCCAGTTTTCAGTTTTTTACTACCTTGTGTTGATTTTTAAGTATATGCCACTTTTCAGTTTTTTACTACCTTGTGTTGATTTTCAAATATATGCCACTTTTCAGTTTTGTACTACCTTGTGTTCATTTTTAAGTATATGCCACTTTTCAGTTTTATACTACCTTGTGTTAATTTTTAAGTATATGCCACTTTTCAGTTTTGTACTACCTTGTGTTCATTTTTAAGTATATGCCACTTTTCAGTTTTGTACTACCTTGTGTTGATTTTTAAGTATATGCCACTTTTCAGTTTTGTACTACCTTGTGTTCATTTTTAAGCATATGCCACTTTTCAGTTTTGTACTACCTTGTGTTCATTTTTAAGTATATGTCACTTTTCAGTTTTGTACTATCTTATGTTAATTTTTAAGTATATGCCAATTTTCAGTTTTGTACTACCTTACGTTAATTTTTAAGTATATGCATTCATTTAGTGGATTAAGAATCATTCTAATATTTTTAGGAGTGCAGTTGTTTTTTCTTCGAATTTCACTTAATTTCTTTTGTCACAAGATATTTTCTTCTTTGTTGAGCCAATGTGCCTGCTTTCTGTTTACTGTCCTTTCTGATAAATATCTTGTCCAGGTGTTTGCATTTGCATCTCGCTCAAAGCTTGCAACCCTATTTTATCAACTGTGTAGCTAGTATCCTTTTGTAGGCTTGTAGGCTTCAATGTCAACACCTCCCATTTTTATCAGCAAACCTTCTAATGTCAGAAGAATGTCTTTGACATGGTGTCAGTTGTAGTGTATGTTGAACCATTCCACTTTACTTATAGTATTTAGATAATAACTTAAACAACAATTACCATACACATCGCAATATTTTCGACGTATCAAGGTATGTACATACATTTGGTGGTTCCCAGGCCTATAACATGATGAGAAAAGATTAGCATAAATTCTATAATACGACTTCGATTAGTTTGTAGCTTGTTAAAAGACTCTTCAAAATCTATTTGTCATTTAAAAATAGTTGTTAAAGCGATAAACCAGAAGCCGTTAAACATTTTCCGTTAGACTGTACTAAATATATTCCCATCACAAACCATCAAATAGGAATTTTGTCCCATAATATAAATATAACTTCATTAATGATAGGTAAAATTCTTCTTAATACTGGTAGACAAGGAAGAGATTTTTAGGCTGCCCAGAAGTTCATAATAGCGACGTAGACCCTTGTTTAGTCACTGCTCTTGTCATTACGCTTACCTGACATCAGTAGTGAAAGGGGCCACCCTACGGACAATGGGAATTAGCATTACAGGGACCCCTGGGCCACTCTACGGACAATGGAAATTTAACATGGCGAAAAATCGTGGGCCACTCTACGGACAAGGGGAATTTAACATGGCAATAAATCGTGGGCCACTCTACGGACAAGGGGAATTTAACATGGGGAATAGAGTTTGGGCTTGTTTAGGGACAAAGGGAATGGAACATGGGATTTTTTTAAAAATTTAACAATTTAAAAAAAGGGGTAGGCAATGGAAAGGCTATCTCTTTTCGAGATATATGGCTGGCCCTGAAAAGGGCCTTTGGGTTTTCTTCTGCTTCTAATTTCTTCTTTTCCTCCACCAACTTCTTATTTTATCTCCAACACTCTTTCTCTTCTTTTTTTTCTCCTCCTCTTCTTTCTTCTCTTCCTCCTCTTCTTCTTTCTTCCTCTTCTCATTTTCCTCTTCTTTTTCAATTTTTTCGTTCCATGTTCTTATTCTTATCTTTTCCTCTTCATCCTCCTTCTCCTCCTTTATTTCCTTCATCACACCACTAATCTTGTCCTTTGCTTTTCTTAAATTGTTAATTTCCATCTTTACACGATGGGGACTATAGGAATAATGGTCTTCAACGAGTCTTATTAGCATCTGTTCCATTATTCCTAAGTTGTCTAAAACGTCTTGCAAGGTTTGTATTTTGTCCATTTGGTTTGACGCCATCTTCTTTGTATTCTTTGCAGAATGGTTTGAACAACTAATACTGTGGGTTCTTATACGAAAAGCGCGAACGTGAAGGAAAACATCCCCTAAAACATAAAATGGATCTTACCTAGATCATGACCCAACAACGCGCGGACGTGAAGGAAAACATCCCCCTACGTTTTTCATATAATATAACCCTAACTATACTCTTCACATACGCTAAGAAACCCATGATCTACTATTCACACAAACTTACTTCACCATTTACAAACACAAACACACAAACACACACTTCCACTATTAATAAAGAGTTAGTGTTTATATTCACACTACTCTACCTACACACATTGGCAAATTAATAGTTATTTCTTTTCTAGAGTATTGGGTAGCCCTGAAAAGGGCTGTTTTGTTTGGAACTTCATGGACACCTGGTTAATGGTGGCACCTTCCAGGCCTGGCGCCACATACACATCTTATCCCCCAGTTACTTTTTACCTTTTGGGGGGAGAGAGCAGAGGCAGGATATGTCGCTTCAGAATCCCAATTTTCACTCTCTGGGATTCTGAAATTTTTTCTTCCCTCCTTTTCCTTCTCCTCTTCTTTATATCTTCTCTCCTCCTCTTCTTTTTTTCTTCTTTCCTCCTCTCTTATCCTTCCCTCCTCGACAATGGCTTCAGCGGCCAGTTCATTTAATATGCGCCTGGCATATTCCAGATGCACATGAAGTTCCAACAGTTTCTCCAGTCTCGTGTTCATTTTTGGTGTTGATCAATCAACAAGGGTAGCTGGACTGCCGAACGAGTTTCAATTTATACTGAAAGCGCGAACGTGAAGGAAAACATCCCCTAAAAACATAAAATTCATCTTACCTAGATCATGACCTAACAACAACGCGCGGACCTAAAAGAAACACTCACTCACTTTTTTATGCTACCCATCACTATTCTAAAATTTTTATAAATCACTTCAATAGACTATCCATATACGCAAGGCAATCCAATCTAACCCCAAATATACACCTCAAACAGCCCCTACATCATTTTAATCTACTATCCTCACCAACCTACTTTATCACTTACAAACACAATCACACAATCACACAAACACATACCCTCACATTTTTTAAGAAAGAGTTAGTGTTTATTTTCACACTACTCTACCTACACACATTGGCAAATCGATGGTTATTTCTTTTCTAGAGTATTGGGTAGCCCTGAAAAGGGCTGTTTTTTTGTTTTGCTATGGCATTCTTTTTTAGTTTCTAAGAATGCGATGTCCTCTGAGGATAGACTTTCTGGCGATAGGTCTGTTTCTTCGGAAAGAGAAGAAGAATTCTTTGATGTCGATACGACAATCGACAAAGCCTCTGTCAGCTTCAGGTTGCTGCTGCTGCTGTTGCTGTTGTTGCTGCTGTTGCTGCTGTCTCTGAAGTCTGTACTTCCCTGTCCATTCTTCTTTCTCCCTGTTCATTTCTTCTCTGAAGAGCTCTTCTATCAGGTCTTCAGTGATTTTTAACAATCTCACATTCTCTATTTCTTCTGGCTTTGGTATCAGACTGTGTCTGACCCTATGCAAATTCACGTAGGCTTCGTTGAGCTTAGCTAGTCTGGAGCACATCTTCTTAGGAGGATGAGTCGACAATGGATGGTTAGACTGGGAACAAACCGGTTCTTAAAGTCAAAGCGCGGACGTGAAGGAAAACATCCCCCACACGGTTTTCGAGCCGCAACGTTCATGAGAGGGATAGTAAGAAATGAAAGAGCATCAATCCAACATTCTTATAGCTAAACAAACCACAAAGGCATTTTTTTCTAAACACAACATTTTTTATTCAAAAATCACTTAACACTAAACAACAACATTTTTAACAATAATCCAACACTATAACATCAAACAATTTTTTTCAAATCACAAACATTTTTTTCTTCAATTACTAACTACTTTGAACAGGGCTGACAACGTTGTGAATGAAATTGTGATTTCCACTGTTGGAAATCATTAGGCCATTGTTGGACACTACGTTTCCTAGCTTGAGACAAAAGATAAGCATAATGGTCACAAAACCATCGATCTACTTTCACATCGTTTCTAGCAGAAGAAAGAGGATCGAAATGAGTCACTAAATGTTCTAAGGAATAGCCCAGGCTGCGATGATGCAGAAAATACACACAGTACTGTCCACACACCAAGGAATCTGTGCCTTGTAATTTCACATTATTGAATCGGGTGGTTTGAGCATTTCTTCTCATAAAGTCGATGATATCGTCTTCCAAAGGGGGCAATCCGTACGAATCGAAATATTCCACACATCCTTCTTGAGGAAAGTAGACGGCTACCCAGTGGGTTCCTGGGAGATGACTGTCGTCCGTGTTGATCACGTAAGCTTGATGGTCTTTAGGTTTGCGATGAGGGAGTTCATCTTTAGCACAGACGACAGGATTCCAAGAAGACGTATACGAACTGTGGTTCAAAAGGTAATAAAGTTCCCAGGTATCCATTGTTTTGTGTTTTTTCTTCTTCACAGGTAATAATAAGTCGTCAATTCGATCCTGACTTTTTGCTTGAAAATGTCTGACGAATAAACGGTTATTCGTTCTGTTTCCTCACTCTGATTCAGGAGAGCTTCGATACGATGGATCTCTTGAGTGGTTAATGCTGGACAAGAATGTTCACGCAAGTCTTTATACCACTGGTGCAACACGTCTTTGTTCGAGATGAGACTCCAAGCTTCGTCCAGATACTCGTCCAATTTTTCTTCTTGACTTAACATTAGGCATTTATCGTGTTGAATTTGACTGGGATGATCGTTTTGACATCCATAACAATTTTTCTTGATCAATTCCGTCATTTTGTCAACCAAGTGTTTGGCAAAACAGGAGACTAAATGGACTTCTTGTTCTGGCCATCTCGATTTCATCATGATTACTTCTTCTTCTTTTTCCACGGTCTCCTCACATTTCATCTCCAAAGTCTCTCCACTAGGTAAAGAGGGATAACAGTCTTCCATGGTTTCTAATAATCTAGAATGACTTCTCTCAAACTGTTGATTTCTATGGTATTATCGAATTCTGCATACAGGATGACGTTCACTGTTGCTGGTAGTTCTTTTGCAAACTGAAGTTCCACACGAATCTGGCCAGATTTTATAGGGTGGAAATGTCCCTCGTCGCTGCCTTGGTCTGGAGTGAAATCGAAAGCCCACAAAGCATAGCCTCCTGCGTAATCGTCGTACGTAATGCCGTGACTGGTGTTGGTTCCTAACTGGCCGGTGGCTTCGTACAGGGACAAGTACGATCTCAAGTAATTCATCTTTGCGGGCTCAAAGTCAGGTTCGAAAGGTCGGGTACAAAAGGTCTTGCCATCGCGACTGACTTCGATTTTCTTTACGTTGAAGTGTTGAAAGTGGAAAGGATTTTCAGCGAAGGCTCCGTTGAAGGCTGCATTCGAGACCATACCAAGGATTAAACGTTTGGGTAACTGTCCTTGAAACAGATGATCTTCGGTTATGGATTGCAGTCCCTTGGGAATGGTGAACGTTTTCACTTCCACACGTCGTATGGGATACTTGGCGGTCGTTCTGCTCAACGTTTGACTGATGTCGTTACCTACTTTGGGTAACACTTCCACGTGTCGTACGTAGAGTTTGGCCACTTCGATTGTGCTTTTAGGATTGCCAGTCTTAGTAGCAGTTTCATCAGCCAACAAATGGAAAGCGGTACTGCTACGATTTAGTCTCAAGCGGATATTGACCCCGTTCAGCAAATATTTCTCTTGCAACCACATGTCCAAATGCAAACGATCCATCAGTTCTAAACTCTTTCCACCTAAGATTTTCTTTTGTCTTTCCACAAAGCCGTCATTGTCTTTTTTAAATGTGTTAAACTCATTCGCTTCGTCAGGTTCCCACAGCACACAAGCATTGAGATGAGTATCCTTGGCATCTATTCCGTACGTCAAGAGATTTTCCAGGTAGGCACGGTAAGGGTAAGTATCCATGCTGCTGCTGACCAGTTTGTTATTCAAGTACAAGTCCACTGAGCTGAACAAGGAATGCATGAAATTGTTGACGGGAGCTATATTCTCAGTGTCTTCTACTGCAGCATTATCCTTATCTTGAACTTTGACTTTCAGGTACAAGTAACTGCTATTCAGATCGATGTAATCTTCGGGCTGTCCTTTGATTTCAAACTCGATGGGAGCGGAATCGATCAATGAGGAGATGGGATTAAATTCCACCCATTGGGATTCTTGCATCGTCATCATGGTAGGGGGCATGGCAAACAGATCCAGTTCCGTCTTGGAACAGGCGCAAGACTCTCGGTGCATCATTTTGTTCTGTGTTTCAATAATCGAAAACGTCTAAGTCTCGAACGGTTCTTCTTTTCTTGGCCTTTCTCGCTTGAAGTCTGGTGAAAGGGTGTTTTCTTCTTCGTCGTCTCTTTCTGCCTTGTCCTTGCTGAATGCCTGACTCGGTAGCGTGCAGGGCATTTATAGGTGTGTCTCGTCGGCCCAAAATGTCTTTGCCCGTTTGCAGCAAGACATTTTTGCCTGCCCTCATGAAGGCTTCTTTAGGGTTTTGTTTGTCGATGATGACATTTTGGAGAAATTCTTTGCCTTGCGTCAGTGCCGCATCTTTCAAGGCGTGCAATCCGCGTGTCACCATCGGTTTCAACACTGGGGCCACCGAACGAAAGGCCGATTTTAACATGTCTCCTAAACCGTGTCCTCGCTGTCGAGCCACCCCTCGGTACACTGGATACATGACTTACTTACTTACGAATCGTGAGAGAACCGTTTTCGAAAATGGAGTTTCACTGTGACTTTTCCTTTGGTGAATGGAATATTTTGTCCCAAATCTCCTTTTATAGCAATGTTGACCGTGTCCAAATACGACTTGCTGACCGGCAAATAGTGAGGATGGACAAATTCGCGGTGGACGTAGTAAGTGTTTCCACCTTCCTGGTCAGTGTTCGTGGCAGAATCCACTTTGAAAGGAATGACACGCAGTAACGGTACGGAGGTGTGTCCCACCACGTTGTATTCCACCACATCGGAATACACGAACATCAAATTCAGTCCTTGGTTCAGTTCTACAGGGAATCGAAAATACTTGTAAAAATCCATATTGCTGTTGATCTTCGGATTAAAATTTGGAGCCATGTTTGTGTCTCCACCTAAAATATCAAACAAGTCACGATTGAAACTGATGGACATCGTTTGGGTATCCGGAAATTTCATCAGTAAGCGCCGAGCCACTTTATGGTACTCCAGGGTGACACGTTTAGTTAGTTTGTTCAGGGCTTTGCCAAAGGCGAACTCGAACCTGTCCGCAATAGTGTCCACCAAATGTTGGCCACTAAAATAAAACCCTGCTGGAATTTTCAAGGTGTAGATTTTGAAGGGTGGATTGTTGGCTGGTCTTATGATCCCTGAAAACCCGATGTCATTCATGTAGTTTTGTAATTGTTCGCTCATGATTTCCACCTCAAAAGTGTTTTGCTTTTCGGTGATGTTTTGGATTTGTGTAGGGTGAATCATTTCCACTAAAGCCACTTCCCAATGGGCTTCGTGATCTAAGGGGATGGCTTGAGGTAATTTGGCCGTGTAACAGCACAACGTGTCGTTGAAACACGTCCATGGAACTGTCACTGGGTAAGGTTAAGTAAAATTGATTTTGGTGACTCATAATTCCATGAGTCCGAGGGAATATTAGTGGATGTCAGAGGTGTGTCTCCGCCCAAAATGGGGTTCTGGTTGTGGTTGTTGTTGGAGTGGTGACTGGCACTGGCACTGGACACAACGTTCCCGTTCGAGGAGAATTTCAGGGAGGGATTGGGAAGCAGGTAACCGATGCAACTACTCAATAAAATAGTCCACAATTGTTTGTCTCCTTGTTGCAAACTCAAATTGGCAATGGCTGCCCCGATGACACAATACACCACGAAGATTTGGCAGAAAAAGACGATTTGCGTTTTAGGCACACGTTCTCCACACCACACCCACAAAGGTTGTTTTTGTAAATCTTGCACAAAAGAACTAGGGGAAGAAGGACTGGTCGACGTAGCTGCGTCTGCTGAGTGAAAGGGCATGATGGTCACTTCTTCTTTTTATAGTCGATGACTTGCGAAGCGTCGATCCAAGAATCGAAACTGGGTGGATATCCTTTCCAACGTACTTTGACTTCTTTGACACGTCGTTTGCCCACTTTACGGGTTCTGCGTTCGAGAATGCTTTCGATGTCGTACACGTCGTCTTCTTTTTTGGTGACACGTTGTAACTCGGGCAAATAAAACGTTCCTTTGAGTACTTCTCCGTTCATGTCTTCCAATTTATAGACGGTAGGATGACGGCCATGCACTCGTCCAGTGACGCGAAACAGTTCGGTCGTCCAGTTAGGTAAGTAACCTTTGTCAAAAGTGCGTTTGGTTTTGCCAATGCGCACCCAATCTCCTACGGTCAACTCTCCACTTTTCTTAGGGACAGCCCTCGTCGGGGACGTACCGAACAGGCGCTCGAACACCAGCACTTCGTTGTCGGGAGTCACTTCTTGCGGGGCACGTCCGATGCTTCGATGGTAAGATTGGTTGTACGCTTGCACCAGGTGCGGTAAGATGTCGATGTACTTCAGAGTGTGGTGATGCGTAAAATATTTCCACATGCGTTCTTTCAAAGTGCGTTGAAAACGTTCCACGATGCTGGCTTTGGTTTCGGGATTCTCGGTGGTAAAAAAATGAATGTCACGTTTCTTTAATTCTTTTTGGAAAGCTTGGTTCAGAAATTCGGTGCCTTTGTCCGTTTGCCATCGAAGAGGGCGACGACCGCTTTGTTTCAACACCCGTTGCAGGGCTCGCACTAACTCGCTGCTCGATTTGGAAGTCAAAGGCACGACCCAGGCAAATTTGGAAAAGACGTCGATGACACAAAACAAATATTTGTAGCCACGATTGTAGCTGGCCAAATGAGAGACATCGGCTAAATCGGCTTGCCATTGATGATCGATGCCTTCCACTCGGGTGCGACTTCTGGCAAACTTGCGTCGAATGGGTTTGTGCAAAGTGTAGGTAGCTTGTTCTTGTAACCATCGTTGCACTTGAGGTAAACGGAGACTTTTCAGTCGAGTTTTGGCAGCACGATACAATTTTTGAACTCCTGCGTAACCTGCAGGATGGGAGGGATCGTAGTAAATGCTGGCTAAGACTTTTTCCATTTTTTATTTTGTGTTGGTGTGTTAATAAGTCACCCACTCTTCGGTGATGCTACTTTGGGTGGGTCGAAAGGGTGGTTTGGAAACGGATTTACGTGTCCGATGGGCTACGGGAGTAGAAGTCGAAGGTAGTGGTGGTGGTGGAGGTGGCAATGGAATGGCTTTGGTTTTCTTTTCTTTTTTCGCTTCTGGTTTCTCTTCTTTCTTTTTCACTTCTGTCGAAGGAGGTGTGGACATCATCTTTTTAAGCCAAGCTTTCATTTCTTCTCGTTGGGGTGTGGGGGACGGGGTCAATAAGGATGCTGCAATCTTACTCGAAATGGGAGCTGCTGACGGTGTTTGAAACACTTCGCGCGTCTCTTCTTCCTCAGGTCTTTGTGGGGTAGCATCTCTGGTGACGGTTGGGGATCACAGTAGTGGTGGTAATGATGATGATGGTGCTGGACTTTTCATCAAGGTCTTAAAATCTTTCAGAGTGGGTAAAGCTGTTTCGTCTAAAGCTTTCTGGTGAAAGAGTTGCAGTCTTTGCAAGAGTTGACCGTACTTTTGCGATTTTTCTGTTTCGGACAAATCTTGGCGATCCATCAAGGACTGCAATTCGTGTTGTAACTGGGACATCTCGCTCAAATTGGGATTGGGAGGTAAATGCGGGGTGCGTTGTTCTTGCCACCGATGGTATTCCATCCATCGTTTGTAAGGCACTAAAGCTAGTTTTCGTCCTTCCATGGGGTTGTCAGCGGTCGATTCTGAGATCTTGGGACTTCCGAGGGCCTTTTTATCTTGCTCCCACCAGTCCTCCCAACATGGTTCCCAAGACTCCTTTCAGTATGGGGCCTAACAAGAGAGGTAAAATGCCTCCACGTTGGACCAACATCTTCCTTTTTTGACGAATGGGAATTTTCTTTTGAACCATTTTCCGAAGAACGTGACGATGTTTGCCTAAGCATTGTTTCTGGTGTTTGGGATCGTGCCTTTCAAAACGTTCAAACAACATTCGCACACGGTATCGATGACCTCTTTGGAGGCCGTTTGAATGAGTTTTTTTCGTAGGGGTGGAGAAGCTTTGGACAGGACAGATAACATGTCCCCATGTTTGGCTAAACGTGGTGGCAGTCCTTTCCTTTTCTTTCCTTGGGGTTTTCTGGAGGGTGACATCTTTGAGTCTTCAGGAGCACCAAAAAACACTGATATCCTACTCGGTCACAGGCCTTTTTTTATACTGGAACGCGTCGCCATTGATTGTCTTTACGTCGTATCAGTTTGAGGACAGGCATGACACGTCGTGCAGGGGTACGTAACGGACTAAATCGAGCCAGTTCTTGCTTGGACAAATCCAGTAAACTTTGTAACATGCCCGATCTTTCATGGACTTTGATTTTGGGAGAAGGTACTTTGTGAGCAGCAGCCACTGCCGCTAAATTGGAAGGTCCTGCCACTGGGGAAGTTCTTTTGGGGGTCATCAACGGAGAAGTTCTTGGTGTAATCAACGTCTCCAAGTACTCTTCAGTTCCTGGTGACATCAACGGAGAAGTGGACAAACGTGAGGCTGTCGGAGACGCTGTGGCAGGTCGTGGTTTGCGAGTGTAAGGCTGCGTCCTGGCCGCAGTGCCTCTCTTGCGACTATTTTTCTTCTGTGGACTTTTCTTTTTCTGGGGACTTTTTCTCTGTTTCTTTTTCTGGGGGCTTCTTTTCTTTTTTCGGGGTGGTGTCTGGTAAGAGGAGGGTCCCGCCACTGGAGAAGTTCTTCTCTTTGGGGACCTGGTCTTTTTCTTCTTGGGGCTTCGTTGAACTTTTGTCTTAGGGATAACTTTGGGGGCATTAGGATCCCATCTTAAGAGTGAGCGAATGATGACCCCTCCTAGAGTACCGCTCCCTCCAGGTTTCAAAATGATTTGTTTTTTGGTTTGAGTGTCGATGCGGGGATCGGCCAGTTGGACCAAAGCGACTTTGTTTCGATCGAAAAAGCGTTGGGTTTGATGAGGAATCTGAATGATTCCTTGGAGTAATTGACGTGCCGTCACCGTAAACCATCGTAAGACTTCTTTGAGACTAGCTTCTAAGACACGGGCTCGTGTTTGTGGATCTTTTTCTCGACTGATGCCATACAAGGCACGAATCAATTTGACAGGAAGATGCGACTGAAGGGACGTCATGTTCGCACTGAGTGTGAGACAGACGAAAAAGGGTCTGAGGTTTTTATAGATTTTTTGATGGGGAGTGAAATGAAGTCGAGGACGGAGACGTGTACAGGACAGGCCCTCCGTCTTGGCACCAGTGGTGAAACAAGTGGGTACGAAATCGCAAATCCTCGGGAGTGGTAGGTTTCAAATCGATGAGTAAATAGGCGTGTGGCGTTTGAGTGGCATCGTCGTACGCCTGAGTCAGCCAATGCGTTCCTAACTGTTTGGCTAAGACTTGCACTTGCGATTTATCTCGAGGGCTTTTAAACAAGACCACGTAATGCGCATTGAGACTGATGGTGCGATGGGCTTTACTTTGTTGAAACAAATTTTGGGTGATGTAAACGACACTGGCATTACGGTGATGCCCTTTGCGCGTGAACCACAATTTAATTTCTTCTTCGTCTTCTCCTAACATGTCGTCGAAAATGACCAAATGGGTTTGACGGGAGTCAGAGACGATGCCGTCGTCTTCTTTAGGAATGCCTTCCACAAACACGATGGAATCGCCTTGACTTTCTCGCAAGAGGCTGTACGCCGATTGCCACTCTTTGTAACACCACACGATCCGTTGAGGGGGCCGATCGATCAAATGATGTTTATGTTCGATCAAACGTTTGACGAATTCGGTTTTGCCAGAACCGCTAGGTCCAGCAATGAGCATGTTAAAGGGATGGCGAAGATACAAAGCCTCCCAACTGGCACGATCTAAGTGTTCGTCGATGACTTTGACAGTAGAGGAAGAGGGAGCAGAGACAGCAGAGGTAGTCATGGTGTGAGAAATGTCACTTGTGACACGAAAAACAAACAAGACAAGAGTTTATATACTTTTTTCAGAACACGTTTTTTGAATGTTTCAAATATGAACACGAAAGACAAAAATACATACAACCCAAATAGTGATGTACAGGAATATAAAACACAGCAAAGCGATCAAAGTGGAATATAAACAAGTGTCTGTACAACATGTTTTGGGTAACCAAGATGTCCTAGGGACAGTGTGTAATGTTCTTACAGTCTCTACATGAGGTATTGTCACACAAGTGTCCTCCCGGAATGACCTTTCAGGAATGTCCATGACAGTCCTGTCCTGAAGCGAGTGGTTGTTCTCGGTGACGGGTTCTTCTGGCACCGTCACTAACACAGGTTGAAAAGTAACTTTTTTCCTTGAACAACTCTTGTGCATACTGGGCCACTTCTTGGGTCCAAGCCTCAAAACCCCCCTTTTTCCAGTCACGAACATCTGTCCAATGAGGGTGTAAGTCACAAGCTACACACACATCGTCATACACGTCTTGGGTAGCTAAAAGTTGACGAATCTTTTTTTCCTGTTGAGGTCGAGAAGTATCCAGATGAAACCGCAAGGCTTTGAGCAAAAGGAGTTTTTCGTGACCATTTAAGGCCATGGAGGTGGTAAGTACTGATCGTAAAGAGTCCACAAAGAATCGGCTGGTAAACGAAATCCCAAAAAACAAGTCACTAAGACACACACCACTTGTCGTCCCAAATTGAATGGATACAGTTCTTGTAATAATCGATAGTAATGATCCACGGTTTGAATATGGTCATTGAGTTCCTTCCACGGAATCTGTTGGATGACATGTGACATAAGTCGTGGCATGGCAGCCTGTTTTTATAGTCTCTTTGTTTCGGAAACAATACACGTACTTTCTAGCCAGAGATCTTCGTTCTCCAGTAGGGAATCTAAATCTTGCATACTGTAACCGAAACTTCAGAGTTCGTTTAGAAGTTTCCTCTTCCGCTAAGTAGATTCCACGTAAAATATGTTGATAATCCTTTACCTTGTCTTCCTCAATGTATTGCTGTAGGTGAATCTCGAAGTAACCAAAATCATGAACATTTCGATCATTCACTAACTCAAAGTGTTGAACAAGGTCTGACCACTGAAACAATTTCTGACGAATCAGTTCTCTTATACCATTCAGGTACCAGTGGTTAAAGATCTGGTGACGTAACGGATGCAATTGTTCTTTACGTTTGACTTGTATTTTCACCAGCTCTCGGTAAATGCGTTCTCTCAACTCCACAGGCAAAGCACGAATGTTCTCTAGCAAAGTATCCATGAATAGGTCATACTAAATCCTCTTTGGTCTGACACAAGAAATGTACTGTTTGCACAAACATGGTTTCACTTCAGTGTCGAATTTAAATCGTTGAGTCACTAATCTACACATTACAATTCGTTCAGAAGTTTCCTCTTTCACTAAGTTGACATTGTGTTCAAGATGTTGGTAATTCGTTAACTCTTCCTCTGGAATTCGATGCAGTACGTTTACAATGATGTAGGTAGAATCGTCCATACCAAACCAATCCTTTTCAAAACTAGAGGATCGTTGATCAATGTCCGTCCGATGGAACACTTTCAATTGAATCAATCCTTGTATAGCCTTCAGGTACCAGTGGTTCAAACACCGGTGACGTAACGGATGCAATTGTTCTTTACGTTTCACTTGTATTTTAACTAGTTCTCGGTAAATGCGTTCTCTCAACTCCACAGGCAAAGCACAAATGTTCTCTTGTAAAGTATCCATGAACAGATTATTATGGTAAGAAGTTACTTCAATGTCTCGGTCCCACTAAGGGTAAGTAATGACAATTCGGTGACCATCGAGCATGTTCTACGTAGGCCGAATCTTGCGGTTCCCAGTGGTGAAGTGACACACCGCAACTGAAGCACTTGACTTTATCTCCTTCGCCCAAGTAGAAAAATCCGGCTCTGGCTAATTCTTCGGGGGTCGGTCCTCCCAGATACTTTGGCCATTTTCCTTTGAACGATTGAAGACGATTTTCAAAGTCGCAGTATTCCGACAAACGCACAGGGAACGAATATTCGTCTTTCACAGGTTCGTTTCGATGAGGGTTGGGTGACAGGAACAGGAGTTTGCTCAGGGCTGGATGACATCCGTAGGGAGGTAAACGTGAAGGTCGACATTCCCCTTTTAACCCGGTAAAATGTCTAAGAGGACGAGCGGCATCGCTTTCACATCCCTCAGGTTTGACACGCACAGCATCACTTTCCATGACAGGGGCAGTGAGAACAAAGTTCCCATGATGCTTTACGGCATCGCTCAGGTCACAACGTACAGCATCGTACACATCGCAAGGCTCACAATCACACTCGTCTGCAAACTCCGTTACGCAATTACAATGGTAACCACATGGACAATCGCAGTTTCCTTCCGGACATTTTCCGTCGCAATGCCTGGGTCTTATCCATCCAGTATTAGTCACACTAGAGGAAGATACAACTTTTTTACAATCCCCAAACTGGAACGATGTCTCTTTCAAAGTATTCATCTTGTTCGCTCGGTCTTGGTAGTCCCAATGAACTATCGATCTTGCCTAGGGTTCCTTTTTATATACAGACCAATACCGACGTGACCGTACGGTAAGGTGAAATGATTGGGAAGTCGCACTCGCTTCTGGTATACAATTTGATAGATTTTTTCCAAGGGTCGACTGACGATGTGGTGAGTGGGTAAACGTACAATCTTGTTCGGTTGATAGGTGGTCACTTTAAAGTTTCCATCCTCTCCCGATTGCAAGGCTTCTTTCAATACCCCAAAGTTGACCACTCGACTGGTACGATAATTCAGAGTCAATCCTTTCACTTTGCACGTCGTGTGCACTTCTCCTTGTTTGTCACGGTATTCGTAGCCGTAATTTTTGGGACCGCCACTGACGAAACTTAAAATCTTGTCGTCGGGATGCTCGTCTGTCCAGGCTCCTAAACGGTCTCCTTCGATGTTAGGGTGATGTTGAATCGGGTGATGGATGTAAATGCAACTGTCCGTGTCAAAGTACAGGACGCGTTCCCCTAACAGTTCTAAAGCCTCGTACAATTTTAAGCGAGCATGGGCTGTCACGTAAGCCGCAATGATGACATTTCCAAAAGGGTCGTCTTGTACAAAGTCCAGATCTTCTTCGTAATTGACCAAGATCAAATTCTCTCGAACGACGTCCACGTGTTTCATGTATTTGGTTTTGTCGTGAATCATCTGGAAGTAGCGGGAAGGTTCTGTCAAATATTCCGTCTTGGGTAAACACGGTCGTTGTGCCATTTTACCCCACAAGCAATTTAACATCACTTTGGCAAACGATCGCCTGCCTTCGTTTTTCTCGATGTGGTCTAAAGTGATGCCTTCTTGTTCGTAGTATTTCTCTTTGAATTTTATTTGGTCTTCGGGAGTGTGACACCAGGAAGGATAGCCGCTGGCTTCTTGCTTCAGTTTCAAAAAGGCATCCACGTAGTCTGCGAAAATGCCTTTCTGCGTGGGGTCACCCTTGTGGTATTGTTGTGTCTTGGGAAAGTGGCAAATTTCGTACACTTCTAACAGTTGGTATCCCATGTCCAGAGCTTTGAACAATTCTACGCTGACCCAGGTTCCCGTCAAGGCCCGTTCTTCCTGGCTGTGATGGCAAGGTTGGTCTTGGTTGCACGTTTCGGCACAAGTACGGCACAAGGGAAACATCAGTTTGCCTTGACAATGGTGAGGTAAGACGGGATGGTATAGGTTCGTGGGAGGCAAAACTTTACACTTGATCAAGCCTTCGTATTGTCGAATGTTTTTCAGGTCGATGTGTTCCGTCAGCAATTGCGGGTGCCCTACAGGAAAGCGACAATATTTGCACACGTAGGGATACAGCGAACACACGTCCAAGTATTTGATTTCTTCTCCTTTCTCTTCGTCGGCTTGGTACAGCAAACAGGTGGCATTGGTCCTTCCTCCGTACAAACTATCCCTCGGGTTCAGCGGGTCCATGAACTGGTAACTTTCCACGAGGCATTTAAACTCGGGATCGGTTTTCATACGGTGATCGTACTCGTGTTCCCACATTTCCACCACTTTTTATCCTTGCTGTTCTAACTTTAGGCGTCGCTGACAAGTGTCCTGGTACAAGTCTTCCATGGTTCGTTGTAAAAACTGATTTTTAGTGCCACGGTCAGGGTAACAGACGGGACATCCGTGAAATAAGCAACCGTTAAACTCGTACACGATCTTGGGGTTTTCTAAGTCCCAGCCATCGACCGAATATGTTCCGATGGTCTTTTCGCCCCCTCCGTTGCGGGCATGTTGAATCCACTTGTCTTCCTTGTCGCACAAGTAATGTAACCAACGTAGGGCTTTGACCGAGTATTGACGTTTGACAAAGTGGGTCGTTTGAGGTCTGATGACAGCCACGGTCTTTTCAGGCATGAATCGTTGTCGATACACTAAGGAACACGCTTTGGCAATGGTGCAAGCTTCTTTCAAAGGATCGACCCCTCCGTGTTCCATGAACAGTTCTCGAAATTTTCCACAGCAACGCCGTAAAATGTCCACGTCGGAACGACAATACTTTAGCATTTCTTCCTGAAAGTCGAAAGGGTCCGAGGCGTGAGCCTGGTACCAAGCGTAAAAAGCTTCTCGTTGTTCGGTACGCATGTTGTCGGGGTCGTAATAGTGAGCCTCAGGTAAATGGGGTAGAACGGCGTGTTGATTGGCTTCCGTATTGAAAAAGTGTGGAAAGTACCCTTTAGCCATTTCTGTCATTCCAAACGTTTTAGGCATTCGACTCAAAGGCATGGCCAAATAGCTCATAGAATCTTTAAACTGTACTTGTCCCACTTGCATGAAAATGATTTTGGCTCCGTTCAAAGTCACTTTAGGACGCTCGGTGCCTTGTTCCGTATAGTATCTGAGAAGAAACTGTCCATCGTATCCGGAGAAATTGTGAGCCATCACCGTGGCATGACGATGACAATCTCCGTAACGTTCGATGTCCTCTTGGATCCACGTCTTGTCGACGGGGTCTAAGACCCATTGGGCAAAATCGGCTAACGTGTTTGGTCCCCGAAAGATTTTTTCACGCCCTCCGGGAATCTTGCTGCAGTGAGGGCAATGACTGAAGATAGGTTCTTGAATGCACTTCTCGCACGCTCGATGAGCCACGCAGAAATTAGGAATGTGAATGCCAGTCTCTTGCATGCATTCGAAATCGAAAAAGATGAAATTGCCTTTCTTCTTGTGACCGTCCTCTTTCTCTGGTGGGGGTTGGTATTTCTGCACGTAACATTCGTGTTCCAAGTCCACGATGTGGTGACAAATGTGACATTTTTTCTTTCCTGAACATACGTGTGCCTTGGTATTATTGGTACGTATGCCTTGTCCACACGTAGGGCACAGTCTCAGGAGTTGACAAGCGCATTTCTTCTGTGAACCTTGCGTCTTCAAATGTTGTTGGTAACAGGTAGGGCTGACAAACGTGCGCAGACAAGTTGAACAAGGCACTGGTTCTTCGCTCAGACAGGGTGGAGAGGCCAAACATCCTGAGCATTTCCATCCACAATGTTTGTGTTGCTCTCGATTATTATAACCATAGTCACATTTCTCACAGTAATATCTGTATCCCAGGAATCCAGTGATACTGGTAATGGTATCGAAATGTTCATCGTGATGATAAAGGTGAATGTATTTTCCGTCCTTAAAATGTTGGCCTCGAAACAACAGAGGCCCGCGCATTTCTTGAGGGTGCACTTTCAAGGTGTAGCGTGGAGCTAGGACATCTTGCAATTTTTGCATCTCGGGAATGCCACAGGGTGTGTCTTTGGACAGTCCGGCTTGTTGTAACAGGAGTTCTGCTTCGTTTCGTTGTTTGGCTCGGTCGGAACGTTGAATAGTGTCCCAGGTTCTTTTCCATTCTACCGTGTCGTTCTTGTTGGCATAGGTTCGTCCCACCACGATGGCACGGGCTAAACACATCTGGTCATGAGGGTTGTTAATTCGGACGAGACTCGTTTTGGTGTTGCGAAGGTCGTCCACCAATAACATCTTTTTGCGTCCTGTCCCTTGAGGAGGAGAGACGTGGGTCATGTCCAGTGTGGCTTTACCATCGGTGATGTCAAACTGATCATTAGATTGTTGTACGTGTTGAATCTTGTCCATGACTTTGGAAGCAGTTAATTCTGCAGGGGTGCTAAACTCGATCCAAACAGGGGATTTCAAACCGTCGTGTTGTATGGAAAGTCTCAAGCGATCGTCTTCTTTGGGTTGACATTGTCGCTTGAGTGCTGTGAGCAAAGAACCCCATACCTCAGTGATGAACACTTCTGCTTTCTCTAACGGCACTTCAGCCTTGAAATCTTTAAACTTCACCGTGTATTTGTAAGCCGTGGTTCTAAATTTTCTAGAGGAGCGCTTTTCCGTCTCTCGAATGGAATAGTAATTTTCAGGGTTAACTAAGGGTGATGAACTTGGTTTAGAGGGTTCGGATTCTGGTTCACTCATGTCCTCTTCAAAATCACTGGCATGAATTTGTGCCAAGATTTCAGCCCTGGTACGAGGCGATAGATCACGTTTCTGCCTCTTACTTTCTTCTTCTTTCTTCTCGAATGAATGGGATCGTTTCATCTTGAAAGCAAAAAGTCAAATGACTCAAGTTCAAACACCATAAACTACTTTATAGTCATAGCAGACCAGCGTATATAAAAGGGTGTGTGTCTTGTCCTTTCACTATTCATTTCACTCTCAAGCCGAGCACAACGATGGAAGAGACTAACCAGATGGAACGTTTCGTCAGAGCTTTGCGAGGGGTCATTAGAAAATTCTCTTCAGACCAGCCTACGGACTACTCTCCTTCCTTTCGAGATAAAAGTCAAGATACTTGCTATATCTGTCAGAAGAAAGGGCATTGGTCTTCAGAGTGTCCAGACCGTCAAAAAAGAAAAAAAACAGGGGATAAAAAAGACAAAAGTCAAGATACCTGTTATTATTGTAAAGAAAAAGGACATTGGTCTCCAGATTGCCCAAAAAAGAAACAAGAGGAGTCAGAAGATAAGAGGAATTCTTCAGAAGAAGAGAGGGATTCTTCAGAGGAAGAGAGGGATTCTTCTGAGGAAGAAAGAAGACAGGTGAAGAAAAAGAAACAGGAGAAAAAAAGAAGAAGGGAAGAAAGCGAGGAGGAAGAAGAAGAGGAAAAGAGTGTGACGGTGAAGAAATTAAAAAAACAGAGAGACTAAACAAGGAGAAAAGAAGAAATCAATGAACTTTTGATTAAAGTGTTGTGATGTGAATTGTGAATTGGATTGTAAAAAATGGAGAAAAGAATAAATGAATGATATAAGGTAAGAGTCTTTGAGTTTTGATTTTAAAATAAGAAGCTACACTCACGCACTCATACACAGACACGTACTATAAGGGTAAAATGGGTGAGTTATTTTTTTTTTTTTTTGAGTTATTGGCAAATTGAAATTGTATTTCTTTTCGAGAAATGTGGGTGGCCCTGAAAAGGGCCTTTTTTCTTTATGGTGCAGGGGTGAGTTTAAGCAATCAATTTTAACTGCCTTAAGCCTTTGCCACGGCCAAGGCCTACTTCTGGACTGCGTAATGATGATAATGATTGGGTTGAAATCACTAAGGGTGGTACGGTAGGCTTAGTCACAGGGTTGACATGTTTGGCTCGGGAAGGTCGTATTCTCTTCGGTCGTGATAAAGAAGTCTGATACATTTGTTTCAGACTTCTTAACTCCGCTAAAATGTCCAACAGTACCGTGACCGTTTGATTTTCACCCTCTTGTTTCTTTGCTGCTACTTCTTCTTGCTGTTGTTTTTTTCTTACCTCTTCTTCTTGTTGCTGTTGCTGTAGGAGAAAAGCCTGTTCCGCTTCCTTTTGTCGTTGTATAAATTTCTCCAATTCTTCTTTCTGTCTCTGTCTAAAATTCTCCACTTGCGGTAATGAAGAAGGTAACGAAGGTTCCGGAACAAATTCTTGCGAGGAGAGAAAATCCACAAAATCCCAATTCACCTCTTCTGAAAGTAAGTCCGGGTTCCCTTGGGCGGTCTCCCCTGCTGGTGCACCCCACTGGATCGTTTTCTGAGTTTCCGTCATGTTGAATCACTGTCGCATAGATTGACTGCACACAAGCGCTAGCGAATCTATATTGACTACGTGACGTCACAGACTGCTCTCTTCGGATTGGATGTGGGCTGACTGAATTCTGTAACGCGTGTTCGGATTGGTGAATGAACTCAATCCGTTTCAATCCTTTCTGTCCCTATAAATAAGCGCAGTTCACTGCATTGATTCACCTATTCTCGGAGCCTCAACATGTGGACCGACGTTGAATCTTCAACCCTTGTGTCAACAATGATGTTCAGGACGGACATGCTCATGTATGTCCGATCCAAGTGGACCGTTGTCCACAGGACCAACAGCAGCCTGTGGATAAGAAGAGTCTATATAGAGAGACAAGGTTGCCTCAAGAGGACTCTGATGTATGGCCCTGCTGTAAGACGAAGTTTGAGGAAAAGAAGATGTCGCAAATGCCCTTTATGCTAAGGGCATATTAACATAAACCAAAGGCCCTTTTCAGGGCCAGCCATATTTCTCGAAAAGAGATAGCCTTTCCATTGCCTACCCCTTTTTTTAAAAAAAATTTTTAAAATTTAAAGAAAAAATCCCATGTTAAATTCCCCTTGTCCGTAGAGTGGCCCACGATTTATTGCCATGTTAAATTCCCCTTGTCCGTAGAGTGGCCCACGATTTTTCGCCATGTTAAATTTCCATTGTCCGTAGAGTGGCCCAGGGGTCCCTGTAATGCTAATTCCCATTGTCCGTAGGGTGGCCCCTTTCACTACTGACATCTCTAGTCTGCTCTGGTACGTGTTTAATTTCAAAATATATGCAACCTGAGCCGAAATTTAAAGCTGACACAACTCATCCCCCAACGCCACAAAAAAAAAATAACACCAGACCTTTTTTTAAATATTTTATAGATTGTTTGCAATTATCGACCTTCATGATTCACACCAGCCAAATAAATGTAAGTTTGTGGCTATTTGTTACTCAGTCCTCAGTACGTAACGCTCTTTAACTTATTCAGCTGATGACGTCTGCCAATAAATACAGCTGAAACTAAACTAAGAGAAAAACAGACGGACAGATGGACAGACACACGCTATTGCCTCCTAACTGTAAAGAACTGTCTCCATTACTGTCAATGTCAGATTGCGCGCGCAGCCATATAGGTATATCATGATTACCTGTACAGGTTTTATTCCTTTGTATGTCTCATTAAAAGATCCGAAAGCTGAAAGCTAGAAGAAAACAAAAACATTCTTGTAGGGTTAGAATGATATAAATTTTTCTTTAACATTTTTCCGCATTTTGCTCGTAAAGAATTCCCACGTTAATACTGTTTTGAGAGAACAATTTTTATTAACCCTTAGTTTTACAACTTCATTAAAAATGACATGAATTGGATTAAAGATTAATTAATCTAAACGCTATTATTACAATATATATACTGCTTTTCATTAGGGGTTAGTGTAAAATGTAGGAATGATACACTTGATGTTTACCCGTAACTTATTCCTGACATTACATTTCCGCAAGGCGGAGTCGCGATTGTACTTACTGTCTTTACATGACAATTAACTACTTAGCCTGAAAATAGAATATTAAAATCTCTCAAATCTAATCCCATCTTGAAACATATGTTTGACTAAGGGAGATGATTTACTTTATTACGTGGAAACTGTTGTGTAACAAGCATTACAATTGGCATGTAATGTACACGACGACAATAATTAACATCGTTTGAACATGCAACTTGACTGCATTAAGAGTAGTTCAATGGAGTGTGTGTTTAACACAATTTGGTAAATGCTCTTTAAATATTTAATTGGAAAAAGGATCTCTATGACAGCATGTAACATAAATGCGGTATGGTGTCAGATATATCTACGTTACCACTGAATTAACAATTAGCAGAGATTACATACAGGGTAATGTAATAAGTCAGATGGGGGGGGGGGGTAAATAATTTTGCCTCACTAGTAGAGCTCTGTTTTGTCAGAGTTACTTCCCTTTCCTAACACGGCCATAGGCATGCAAGTTCCATTTTGTTTTTGGGTAATTACACACACACACACACACACACACACACACGCGCGCGCGCGCGCACGCACATGTATAACCCATCACTTCTATTCTTAGGGCCTTATGGAACGACAAGTAATATATAATTTCCTCCGGATTTGAAGAGCTTTACAACGTGCAAAACTACGCACCTCCGAAAACGATGATTTGACAACGGAAGTCCTCCAATAAGCATCGGAGATTTTAGGCTGTTCAGAAACACATATTAACACACTTGTCTGGAAAAGAATTGGGCTTAGTTTGAAATTTCTTCCAAGAAACGTATTAGATTGACTTCATTATGTCATGAAAATTAACAAAGTATGGGGCCACGTGTTTGGAACGAATATGTTGCTCTTAGGTCTCACTGGACAGTTTTGGGATGAATTTTTATCTGACACTGACCTATTACAGAAAAATTGGAATAATTTTACATTAAAGATACAAATAGAAAACACTAATTATTTTTGTAGAAAGCATGCTTGTGAGAGTTTGGCGGAGGTATTCAGATTATTTCCTTATACAACTGGTGTCTTTGATACTGAACCGACACTGCCACCAACCCCTCTTTTTTACGTTCATTTTTGACAGCAAAGAGCTAATTTGAATATTTTCATGTGACAAGGCAGCTAAAAGAATCAGTATGTGCCTTATGCATGAATAAAGTTCACTAGTACTTAACAAATCAGCATACTTTTCATCACCCCTCAACCATCACGATTTTTAAATATTTATATCTGTAGCAGACATACGTAAATACGCAAGCCAAGTCTGCTGTTCATTTGCAGCCCAAGTTACGTATTTGATCTCCAATGCAAGTCTTACTGTAACAAGCAGTCACCAAACAAGCCAACCCATTTTCCAGCCTGACTCAAAGTTAATTTTCTGGATCTGGTCTAGTCTTATAAACGAGTATTTACGGTTCTTCATTTTATTATATTATTCAAAGCTATTCTGAGAGTGAGTGTGTGTTTGTTTGTTTGGATTTTTAACGTAACTTTAACATATTTTTAGTGATATCGCTACGATGTCTGCAGTGTGACAGTTTATAGTGATGTCTAGAACTGGGACAACATGCCGCATACAAGTAGCATCATGTCCCAACCATTCACATTATCCTGACACCAGTCCGACCAGTCCTATCACTAACCTCTTAATGCTGAGCGCCAAGCGGGCAGCTGTTAGTACCATTTTTATAAGTCTTTGGTTTGACTTGGTCGGGGTTCGAACCCGCGCTGTCCCGCATCCGAGGCGGATGCTCTAACCACAAGCCATCGGAACGGTATATTCCGATATTGAACTAATAAGTATTATTTCCAAGTAACAAAATATAACACCTAATATCAAAATAAAATTTCAGTAATGAACAGCATGGCACCACAAGAATGATTTCATTTGGTTTGGTATTTTAGGGTAAAAATACCCATTACTACAGTGAAAACCTACTTAAAGTTCCTTGCCTAAGGACACACCTCATTAGCCTACGGGGCGGAGAGTGGAGAGGAACAATCTTAATCAGTCTTAACTAATACGCTTTGAAAACTGCATGCTGACTTGATTTCTCTAACGATGACATTAGTCGAGATTCAGAAGATTCTTGGTCACCATGATACATGCTATTGTTAAAAGGATCTGACTGGTTTACTGTCACTTTTATGTGGCTGATTTCCAAATAATTAGTGTCACAGTCAGATTATTATATATTGTCTAATTAATGCACACATCGCCCCCATATCTGTCATCATGGATGAAAGTGACATTTTTATATTTATTTTCCAAAATTTATGACGGCCGAAGAACATAAGTGTCATATACAGGCCTAACCATTTAATTTGGGGCTTCTGCTTAGGAAATTAGTGAAAAACACGCGTTCAAATAGCAGCATAATTAATTCCTTCCTTTATTTGTTAAAGTGCTTGATGAATTTTCTTGTATATTGTTCGGGTATATTGTCTCATCATGGTGGGAAAAATGCAAAACTCGCATCGCTCTGGTTTCAGTATAAGGATTCAACTCTGTTCATCATTCGAAGAAAAGCAATTTTTTTCGACATTTTTCAGCTGATGTCTTAACATGCATATTTACTGGCTTCTAATAATCATAATTGGGCTGGTTTAGCGGTGTCATCTCATTAAGTAAATACAATTAAGTACTCACTCGTTCATGGGCAGTTCTGTTGCTTCTCTTGTGTTCTGTCTATCCCTCTTTCAACTTGTTGTAAAACATTGTGACTGGTAGCGTAACCATATCACCAGTATCTAGTTATTACGTGACTCAATAACGCGACATATTTGAAATAATGACTTTCAAAAGATTTTTCAACAGTGTAAATTATTATCTTGCTGAGGTGGTGTCTATATTTTGTTGGTGTTGGTATGTTGTTCACTCCCTTGTGCTTTTATGATTCATCACCATCACAGGCCCTAACACCTACATCTTAGATGTGCCCCGGCCGAGCCATACCAAAGACATACAAATTGTACTAACAGCTGCCTCGCTTGGCACTCAGCATTAAGAGGTTAGTGTTAGGATTGGTTGTCCTGGTGTCAGGATAATGTGTCTGGACGAGAAATGATGTACATGCCTGTGGCATGATACCTAGTGCTAGACACCACAATAAACTGCAAAACTGCCGACATCATATCGACATGGCTAAAATTGTTAAAGCTACCTTAACAATTTGGTCAAATACTTTTACATTGTGTTGAAGGAAACAAGAACAACAACACCAAAAAGAGATGGTCAGATAGCTTTAGAGTCAAAGTCAGGCGGCTTTGGAGTCAGACAAAGTCAGACAGCTTTAGAGTCAGACAAGGCCAGGTAGCTTTAGAGTCAAAGTCAGGTATATTTAGAGTCAAAGTCAAGCAGCTTTAGAGTTAGACAAGGCCAGACAGCTTTAGAGTCAGATAAGGTCAGGTAGGTCTGGAGTCAGACAAGGTCAAATAGCTTTAGATTTAGATAAAGTCAGACAGCTTTAGAGTCAGACAAGGTCAGGTAGCTTTAGAGTCAAAGTCAAGTAGCCTTAGAGTTAGACAAGGCCAGACAGCTTTAAAGTCAGATAAGGTCAGGTAGGTCTAGAGCCAGACAAGGTCAAATAGCTTTAGAGTCAGACAAAGTCAGACAGCTTTAGAGTCAAACAATATCAGGTAGCTTAGAGTCAGAGTCAGGTGGCGTTAGAGTTAGACAATGTCTGGTCGCTTTTGAATTAAACAAGTCAGTTAGCTTTAGAGTCAGACAAGATCAGGTAGCTTAGAGTCAAAGTCAAATAGCTTTAGGGTTCGACAAAGTCAGGCAGCTTTAGAATCAAAGTCAAATAGCTTTGGAGTCAGACAAGGTCAAATAGCTTTAGAGTCAGACAAAGTCGGGTAGATTCAGAATCAGACAAGGTCAAATAGCTTTAGAATTAGACAAAGCCATGTAGCTTTAGACTCAGACAAAGCCAGGTAGCTTTAGACTCAGACAAAGCCAGGTAGCTTTAGACTCAGACAAGGTAAGGTAGCTTTAGACTCAGACAAGGCCAGGTATCTTTAGACTCAGACAAGGTAAGGTAGCTTTAAACTCAGAAAAGGTCAGGTAGCTTCAGAGTCAGACAAGGACAGGTAGCTTTATCTTCTGACAAGGTCAGGTACGTTTAGATTCTCACAAGGTTAGTATCCCAGAAGTTATTGCATACAGAATCAAACAGAGGCTGGTTTGAGAATAGGCAGCTTAACTGACGACTGGCTGTAAGTCATTGGATACTGTGAATTGGACAGACTTCATCTTGTTGCAGTGATTGACGAACCACTTATTTCAAATGGTCAGGTATTCACAAATTCGTCTAATTGAGCTGCACAATGAAACTCAAATAGCGATAACTTACATTGAGTGAAAAACTTTAAATACACTAGATTTCAGTGTCAATACATTTCAGTGTCAATACATTTCAGTGTCAATACATTTCAGTGTCAATACATTTCAGTGTCAATACATTTCAGTGTCAATACATTTAGACAAATGCATATGTACAATAACCATGTTCATATAAATAATACAAATACCAATTTAACCAAAATTTCTTCTAGTTTGAGATCTTTATGAATATCGGGTCAAATAGTTCTCATGCAATGTTGGCAGCATACATTTGGTCACTGCACCCTTCTAAAAATGTTGGAATAATTTATCGAACCCCATTTTATTTACTTAAAAGACTCACGGTTCTCATTCTGTTCCCACAGAAAATCCATGCAAACACCATGATATTAACAATTCAATGACTTTAAATTTCTGAGTGACCATGATCAAACCATTAGTTATCAGTATAGTTGCAGCCTGGATGACAGCTTCTGAGTAGAGAAAATGATGTGAGCCGCTGCATTTTCTGGACTTGCATGTGTTTGAAACATGTACTTTCAATTCCGTACCAGAGTCCGGTGCTGTTTTCAGTAATGAGTCTTCCAAACTCAAAACTGTTAAAAGACTGAAATTTCATCAATAAAGCAATGTCTCTATATTTGTTCAGTTGCAGCTAGGATAAGCTCTCAAAAGATTATCTGTACTAAGATCTATCTTTCATTATCAACCAATCCTGGCAGCCAAACCAATATATACTCTATTTTATCTTCGCCCGTTTCCAGACTGGTTCCCAATTTTCCATACAATTTGTACCGTGTGTCCTAAAACGGACCGGATTTTTGGAGCCTGTGCCGATGCTGGACACGAGTTGCATTTCGTTCCAGACAGTGGCTTAATTAAATGCGTTCACACTTACATGCCCAATATTAGCCTCCACGTGCGAAGATATTAGAGCAGCCATAGCTACTAATTCATGCCATATGTAAGCAATAATGAATGTGCCTTCATTTACTTTCGCTGATGGTCGTTGCTTGAATCACTTAGGTATCGCGTACATAAATTTCGGCTAAATCAAAGGTTTAATGTTCTCGCACGAATGTCAAACCTTGTAAGGGGAGGGCACTTTTCAGTGATTAAAGAGAAAACATCCATTAAAATGGGTATCATATATGACACAAAAAAGCTGCTCCCGTTTATGTTGGATAAATATACACCACCAAAGAAGTTTGCTTCATAAAAATGTAGAGAGGGAGGGACGATAAAGGGTTTGTATATAATTTGATCCAAAGCCATAACGTTGCCTCTTAAATAGGTTTTGTAGGAAGAATATTTAGCACCTGACTGATTATTGTTGACAAAAACATTATCTGAAGAATTATTCATTAAGATTTACTTTTAAAAAAGATTTTGTACAACAAAAAAAAACACAATGCAATGCAATGTATTACATCTGTACGTGCAACCTGGTATTGAAAAAAGACTGTCGCACAAAAATCAACGTGTTAAGATATCTCAAATAATTTATAAGATATCTTTTAAACTTTGCATATATTTATATATTATATCATATGTCTAATATACAGCTTTAATTAAGGTATTTTATAAAGTTTTTCAGATATTTGACAAAACTTACGAGACATCAGATTTACGTCTGTTTAACACATGTATAAGATGTTTTATAAAGTCCATAAGATACGTTACAAAAGTGTATAAGATGTCTCATAAAATGTAAAAGATCTGTTATATAGTGTATAATATGTCTCATAAGATACATTATATAATGTCTCAAAAGATACGTTATAAAGTGTATAAGATGTCTCAAAAATTTTAAAAGATTCGTTATATAGTGTATATAATATGTTTCATAAGATACATTATATAATGTCTCAAAAGATACGCTATAAAGTATATAAAATGTCTCATAAAGACTATAAGATATTTTATATAGTTCATATCTTATACAGTTTCAATATCTCACAAAGTTTATAAGATAAGTTAAATAGTGCATAAGATATCTCATACGTTTATACGATATCTTATGAATTATATAAGATATCACACACTCTTTATATGAAATATTAACTATAATTGTATATAAGGAGTACACAGTTGATGCATATTAAATCTTATACAAATTTATAACACGTCTCATTTAAATATATGCGATATATGACTAAATTTATAAGATCGCTTGTAGATATATAATTGAACGATTTGATAAGATGTCCCAGAAAAGTCATATATCTTATTTGGTTTGTGAGATATATAGTTTTGGAAATCAATATAAAACTATTCGAACAAAGAGGTAACTTACAGACATATTATGAGATCCTAAAAAGTATACAAGATATCTTACAAACTTTCTCAGATATCTCATACATTGAGAAGATATGTACAATTTTAATATAGATATCCTAATAAGTCATTAATATAATCTTAATAAGTCTATAATACATATTAATACGTTGATATCTTATAAACTATATTTTATACCTGCACTAAGTTTGGATACTAAGATAACTTATATAATCATTAAGATATCATATACAGTGTATGAACTTCTTATATATCTATTTATACCTAAATATCTTCTAAAGCTTACATTATATCTTATAAAATGTATAATTTATTATGATAATTTTTATATAGTTATAATATATTTCGTTAACGAGTTGATTAAGATATCTCACAAACGTTATGGATATGTTAATTGCATGTATGTATCTTGTAAGGTTTATAACAGAGCTTGTAAAGTTTATGAATTAAGTAAATATGATATCATTTAATGTCTATGAATTAAGTATCAAACACATCCTGTAAAGTTTATAAATAAAGTATCTATGATTTATAAAGTTAATGAATTACCTGTCTTTGATTTATACAGTTTATGAATTACCTATCTATGACTTATAGTTTATGAATTACCTATCTATAATTTATACAGTTTGTGAATTACATAGTATGATTTATATAGTTTGTAAATTACCTATCTATGATTTATACAGTTTATGAATTACCTATCTATGATTTATACAGTTTATGAATTACCTATCTATGATTTATACAGTTTATGAATTACCTATAATTTATAAAGTTTATGAATTAAGTATATAATATAACTTCTAACGTTTATAAATAAGGTTTATCTTATTATTATAATATAATATATCTTATATAATTAGCACTTTATACGATGTGTTATCAAATGTATAAGATATTTTGTTTTTCAAATAAAGACCAATCTAGCTTAGCATTGTTTTGACTAATACCTGAGTTAGAAAGCCCAAATCAACAAATTATTCAGTAAACGGAGACAGGCGGAAATTGATTGCCTTTTATATAAAGTAATTAACGTCTTGGATTCGGAGTTTGTATATGCATTCGATAAAAGTGAAAGGTTTATTAATGAGAGTCGTCCTTTGAATACGAATCATTTTATAAATAGTCTATTGTTGTGAGACTACTTTGATCAATTCAAGAAAGTCTCTGGGAAATCCTAAAAACGTCTGTGATAATATCAATCAAAATTAGTCTTCCCCTCGTCATTTGCAAGTCAGTGTATATTATTTATCTACAGTAGAGACAGACAGACAGACATACAGAGACAGACAGACAGGCAGACAGACATACAGACAGAGAGAATCAATTTAAATATAACATGAAATAGTACTGGATATAAAAATACACAGAAACAGTATCTCTAATATTAATTAAATTCGACAAGCCGAAATGGAGTATCTGATACCATTTTATGTATAAATTCTTTATTGGTTGAATTATTCCAATTGCAATTTATTTGTTTCATTACGGAAAGTCAGTGTTGGGAAGACATATTCCAAACTAAGTATGTATGCAAATTACTAACAGCATACGTACGTCACCTAATATAGTATTCATGAGACTATATGGTAGCATGGATTAATTTCGTAGAATGGACCCTCCCTAACTTCTTAACATAAGTAATTCTCAGGATATCTTCACATGCGAGAGTTTAGCAATTTGAGATACGGAAAGTTCTTTTTATTAGGTGTTCGGAGGGTCGCGTTTTGTGATGCCTGACGATCTACAGCATGGAAATATGCAGTGTGATATTATGTGTGGCTGTTAGCTGATTTAAAAAAATTATTTGTGGTATTTGCACGTTGAAGAATCCTTCATTTGACAACAAATGTTGTCTTGAGGTCCTCGGAATTAGGGGAAACATCGAAATCAAACCATACTGATTTGTTTGTTGTGAGATCCCTTGCGTGTTGCAATATATATTGTACAGTCTTTAGTATCAATAAGGCGATAGTGCATTTGGAATATATTAACGGAAATATCAAAAAGTTCACTAGTATTATGTAATTACATACGCCAAGCCATTGTTAGACATGCCGCGATCAATCCATGGTAGTCTGCAATAACTTCTAATATTATTTATATAATATGATAAAAGGGATTTGTTTTCAATTGAAATTCATAAAAATGGTAACCAGGCCCCGAAGTTTCGATGTTATATAAAAAATATTTGTGGTATTTGCGCGTTGATTAAGCATTAAACTTCGACCAAAAGAAAATGGTTTGAAACTATGATAATTTGCAACAGTTCCACAACAAAATCTTTGCTTTATTTTTTGTGCTTGTAAATGCCACTTCTCACTGACATGCCAAGGATTCAAACAGCACATACACACAAACACACACGAACAAAGAAAGTAAACAAACTGCACACAGATCCTCAACGATAATGACACCAAATATATGATGTGCGAAGTGTGTCCATGCGCGTCCATAGCGTAATAGTCTAGAGGGATCGTTTCTGAAATCAAACTTCGTGGAATCAAATTATCACGTGTTTGTTGTTCTGCCTTCACCAAAGATTCTAGCCGCCATTATTAGCCTATCATGTGTGGCAAATTGGCGATAGCCCCATAACAGCAAGGTCTATCATTTATTTAAATACGCAACTATTTGAGCAAACAAATCATTGTAAGAGTGCCATATGGACTGAGCGACTATGACGTAAATTGCCAACACTGTTCTTGGATCTCAAGGGAACAGTGTAGACGCAAGATTTAAAATGATAGCAGATACTCGAAACACGAATTTGACAACTGAAAAAAAAAAAGGATGCAGGAGAAAGCACGCGGTTTTGGAGTGAAAATATGTCGCTAAGTAAGTACGACTGTTTGGGGTTTCTTTTGTTTTTTGTCTATTGGTGTTCTAAAATGAAGGCAAGCCGTTGAACAAAATGAGAAGTCGACAGCATTTCGCTCAAGATTTATGTGAATGGCTCTCGGTCCCTGTATTATGACAGCCATTGGGAAAGAAAAAAAAAATACTGAAAGAGAGTGAAGAGAGTAAGCTAGGTCTATGGTTTATTGTTATGCCATGCAGCCATGACGAGGTTAATACATATTTAACAGGAGCATGTACACCGGTGGATTTATGACTTTCGTTGGTCTGTGCAACTTACTGGTCAAGGAATGCTTAGGTTCCGATAGAGATCAGTACCTAAATGAACCACTTTGGTGTTTTCATTTCGTTAATATAGAAAAAGATCGGATGACCAGTCAGATCTTTTGTGATAGCTCTCTTCAGTGCCAAAGTATCTTTGATCTGAACCGTATCGTCAACGTCAACTACTTTCAATTTTTATACGTCAACATTTGTTATATACTTCAGAAGCTTTTGTAAATTGTCCCGTATCTGTGGACATCAATAATACATTTACTGACATCGATTTCCACCTTTTCAACTCATTTTCACTGTTCTAATGGTCACTTTAAATGCATTTTATTTTCCAGAACTGTCCGTCTATGAAACATTAATCAAGCCAGAGAGGATGAAGATCCTGGCCTAGCATATTTAAAGCTATCTCAATATTCTTTATATGACATATGTCTTGTTCAGTCTACATTTTGCCCTAATATTCACCTCTCACTGGTTTTTGTGTGCTTTAGTTTCTGTCTTTTTATTTTTATATATGCGCCGCCCTGTAGAGTAATAGTCCGGCTTGACTGTATTTACGTTGATTGTTTGCTCTGTTTTCCCCGAGTTCTTCCATCTGATAGACTGCTTCCAGTCATGCTTGGAGTTGCTGAGATTATTTCGTGGAGCTTTTAATCTGCTCTGCAGCTGACGTAAATAATGATTCAACCTTTTCCTTAATTTTATCAATTAAGTCATCCTTGTAGCGGACCAATCATAAATCGTTATTATTTCATATGAAGAATGTATCCCTCTAGCTCCGTAAATTGTTCCCACCTGGCCGCGAGAAACGATGGGAGAGGCGTGGTATTTCGGGTTTCCTTCGAACCGTCAGTCGCACTTTCGTCTCCACTCTATAACTTTAACAGCCGTTTGAGGACACGGGATACAAATATGTATATTTATACATCATCATCAAAAGGCGTGTGGCGGTCCACACGGGGAGTCTTGAGTTATGGGATCAACATTTTAAGTTTTCTTTGATACTTTTTCTTATTTCTCCATGTGCTTAACGCCACTTGTGATTAATGTATAAAACTTGGCGTGCTTATACAACAACTTTAAAAGGATTGCATAGTATCCAATAGTCAAGGTCTTGTGTCTATACTTAAAGTTTTCCACCACCACCCCTTTCGTTACTGATGGTGCAGATTTAGGAATGAATCTTTGGTCTACTTATATATCATTATTTGAATGTGTGTCGCATACAGTATCGTAGATACTGTCTTCAAGAAGAATGATTGGATTAGCAGTAGAGTTTATATGACAATGGGGGGGGGGGGGAGGGGGCGAGTGGCCGAGTGATCTAAAGCGCTCACCGTTACAGATCATTGCCATCTCACTTCTGTCTACGTGGGCTCGAGTCTCGGGTTCGGCCAATGTGGGTATGTGAGAAAGCTTGCCAATAGCTTTTCGTGGGTCGGTGGTTCTTTCCGGGCTTTTCGTGAGTTCTTCCTCCACCATTTATCCTGGCCGCCATGTATAGCCCGTCCTGTGCTGAAAAATGGCGTTAAACCCTACAATAACAACAACAATATGACGATATGCGCGTTTTAAAGTGAGTTCTAAACGTAGTGCAATATGCGTCAGATCAACAAGGTGACCTTCTGACAAGGCACGTGGGATGAGTGAGTCGATTTTTTTTATTTTCTCACATACCTATTATAACGCCACGATTGAGTGTTTAGCGCCCCAATAGTTACGCACTGGCTTGAGACTCTGCCTCTCGCTTCGTTTTTGCTTGTAAGATATTTCTTTCAACTTGTATTTTCTTGATTGATTGTTTGTTCATATGTGGGACATACGATTACTGTGCATTGTTTGTTTCACATAGTTCCCCCCACATAATGCTGAGTGAAGTGCACTTGAGGGTAAGAGTCTTGTCACGCTTTACGGTCATGACGTCAGTCAAGGAGCTTGTAAAGTTGAAGAACTGTTTGGATATGAAGAGGGAGTAGGACATTGACTTAAACCTGTTATTTGGACAGGATAACTTCACTCTTTGTACGGGACTGGGACATTTCATTCAATTATTAAATAGGCAACGCGTGGCCATTTCCATTATATGAACATAATAGTGTGTGTGTGTGTGTGTGTGTGTGAGAGAGAGAGAGAGAGAGAGGTGCACAGTAAATGCTAACAAGATAAGATGCATCTGCATCATATTTAAATTGATGCATTCTATAAATTGCATTTTATGATGTGGGATATATAAGAAAAATAGAAAAAGAAAAATGAGGAGAAAAAATAGAGCAGTTTAAATTAAATAATATTTATTAAATATTTTAATAAAAAAAACATTTATTTAATATATATATATGTGTGTGTGTGTGTGTGTGTGTGTGTGTTTTCCTAGATTATGAAAAAGAGCGAAAACTATCAGCTTTTGTAACATTCAACGAATATTTTTTTCCCTAGAATACAAAATGAAAATATAAAAGGAACTTACAGTATTGCGAATTTAATCCCAAAATAGTTCTAAAAGTTCTGTCATCAGTCCTAATTAATAAAGTTTTAATAAAACTTCATTGGTGTTCGAAATAAGATCCAACACTGAAGGTGTTGATATGTCCGTTGTGGCCTGTGACGGGGTGATGAACAACGTTCGTTTGATGAATCCACGATGTCCTTGTTTGAATCACTATAATTTCCAATTAATGTTTCTGTCCAAGTAAATTATTTATTGTATTTCCAGACAATAAATAATCTGAATAAATAATTTAAACCAAATCAAATAATGAACAAAACAAATACAAATGATTTTTCTTCAAATTCTAACGAAGCCTTCTACTTGACTTAGGTCACAATCAGCATTTTCTGAAAATGCATAACACATTAACCCTGCCGACGAGTTTACGTGGCAGGAGGTAGTAGTCTATTGCCGAGGTCTGTAGCGTCAAGGTCATGTATGATACACTAAAGTAGGTGGTATTATAGAAAGGTAGACAGATGTAGCTCTACAATGATACCAAATAATCTGGAAGTTCTAGTTGCACTACAAAACACGGAGGGAAAACCCTCATTTTTTGGACCCGATTTTTTTCCACCCAAAATTCGCCCGTAGTCGGAATCCGATTTTGTGTCCGGATTTTAGACTTTTTGTTCTCGGATCTAAGGCAGAC
Source organism: Sinohyriopsis cumingii (assembly GCA_028554795.2). NCBI lineage: Eukaryota > Metazoa > Mollusca > Bivalvia > Unionida > Unionidae > Sinohyriopsis > Sinohyriopsis cumingii. The sequence continues at coordinate 102,445,210 of CM068840.1, read as the reverse complement.
CGGTATGAACTGCAAACAGACAGATGGACCTTTGCAAAAGTAAGATAAGATGGGCATTTGGAATAAAGAGTGGTCTTGATACGAAAATAAGGGGTCCTTAAAAAAAACAACAAAACAACAAAAAATAACAAAACAAAACAGCTCCAACTTTTACCCTTCTGCTCATGCGCGAGCCATATAGCCAATGAAAAACTATGTTTCTAACACAACTAGGCATTAGGTTATTTGAAAATCACCTGGAAGTTGAAGTATTAGGATATATTCAGAAATAGCTTTCAAAATGTGTTTCCTACTCGAATTTCAGGCGAAAACGACAAAAACCTCCAGGGTTGAATGTGTTAATAGACTTTTTCCCTTATAGAACATTCTGTTACTAAAATTATAATATAGACTGTGTTAGACATCAGGTAGACTAGGTATTTGTACGGGGGGGGGGGATTCCAATGACCTAGTGCCGGACCCAAATATAAATACGTTTACTTCTCTTGATAATGATCCTAATATTGAAATCACGCTGTTATAAAAATATTAGCTAAGTATGACTTGTTTACCAAAATAAAAAAACAACTTCAGTGTCTTTAATCAGGAACAAAGCGAACTTAATTTTGGACAAGGTCAAGTCCAAAATACCATTATATATAACATAACGATGGAGAAAAAGCCTAACAAACAACACAAACACACATAACAATATTCATAGAAGATTTTTCATCGTCAATAATAGATGAATAAACATGTGTGTATTATGAATTTTTCAATACATTTATATATAAACATATATATCTCTTTCATCAACTCCATTAAGATGAAACAAAAGAGGTGAACCGCAACGTTAAGCTAAAAACTGTCAAATTCCTAAGTAAATCCTATATAAATACCAGTCAAACATTATTACACTATTCGAGCATTGTAAAGGTCAGTGTTCTCAGCGCATGTAACTGCGTTCTCTTGCAAGAATAGTTATAAATAACTAGAGTTATATATTAAATTCAAGTGCAAGAACAATTGAAAGACAAAAATACACAATTTTTACATGTATAAATACTACTACTGCAACAAATGTTTATCGATAAGACAAATCGTTCATGACCAACAGGCTGTCTCCATCTCTTTCATCAATCCTGTTCCCGCTCATGACCCATTGGTTGCTCCGTCCCTTTTACTAGTTCAGTCGACACACGTTCCTTCATATTGATATTGTGCGATTACTGTGTAATAAATACTTGTACTTCACCTAATTACAAAATATTACAATACTTAGTAATTGTACATACAACAGTTGAACTAGATAGGAAATTCTTCTGTAACACACTAAAACGCATTTTTGTACCGCATGATGTGTAGATATGCATAATGGGCCAGTGCCCTGTGTTACAGATTGTTACATATATCTGATTTAATTAATTTTTATTTTAACTTAATTGTTTGTCAGTGTTAAATTTTTTCTTCTATGTTATTATAATGTAAATGTCTATCATATGTTATTATAATGTAAATGTATTCACTGGAGATGCTATTTTTCCAGAAAATCAGTTGACCTGAATCATTTTTTCGTAAACACCAGGTGTTGATATAAATCCTGACTTTGTTTCAGAATTTGTAGCAACCTTCGTAAACAAGTTATATTTTATTTTAAAATGATTGGTTTTCGTCAGGGTCATTTTTGGTGTACGTGACATAAACACGATCACGTGTCCCCACTTTCGATTTCGCAATTCCGGTTTTTCCATTACTGCGTATTTGTTAGTTTTAATAGAGATGCGTAGAGAGAGATTCTCAGTTTTGGGATTTTTACACTGATGTCAAGTTATTTTGTTGTAACCAGATTTTGAGTTATAATTTTCTTCAGATCCGTTGAATTCCAAAAGGATTAATTCTTTTTTCTCTGGAAATATTTTGAGGAGTGTTCACACATATATTTTTGAAGTCATTGCTTACAAATTTAATTTGGATTTCCAACACTGGAGTGCCATTATTTGTATTTCTACAAGGAACTGTAGATAAGCACAGTACTGACTACATTATACGTCATCGTCATCCATCTTGAATTTTCTATCAGGATTCGAACTTGAAATTATTAGAACATTTATTACTAGGACTTTTGCAATTTAATTCGTGGATTATTCTTGGATTATTTTTGGGTTATTCTTGGATTATTTTTGGATTTGATTCTTGAAACCGTAAGTTCTTCTCCTTTTTTTGATTTTACATACTTTTTCCGGGGAAATAAAATTTATTTTAAATTTTAAAAAGCTTTTTGTTTTCACTCTTTCTGTGTTACTGTTTATTCGAGCCTAAACACGTGACAAGATGAACACTATTATTATTATTATTATTATTATTATTATTATCATTATTATTATTATTTACGTGATGCGCTTGAACTATTTGTATTTGCCTGATAAGAAAGAAAATCTATTTGAAACTGAAGGGAACTATCCTGATGTGAAAATATATATCTTTTGTCAATTAAAACCCCACTTTAAAATTTGCCGACATGTTTGTATATATGACATTTAAATAACAGCATGTGTTGAGACGTTAGCGACTAATATACGAACGATTAACCGCATTAACAGGCATGCTTAAATGAGTAAAATTCAAACAAAACAAATGTATTATGATCGCTTCTAGATCTACTACATGCATTTGATTATCATATAGCTTCATCCGACTTGCTTGTCTAGGGGTAAAATTATAAATCAAATCAAGAAGTTGAACAAAAACTTACTGCCAAGGAAGTTAAATTTATAACGGACGAAAATTGAAAACGGATCATCGGTAAAGAATACTCAGTCACGTCACTCTCATTCTTTCCGTCATTTACATATACATACATGCATATGCATATGTACATACATACATACATCCATAATACAAGCGCTTACTAGAATGTATAGTTATAGGTTACTGCATTTGTATGAGAAAATATGAACGAGTTTTTCGGATGGAATACTGCATGACCTTGGGAGTGCAGTATATCCATCCGTCAAAACTAGTTCATATTTTCCCATAGAAATGCAGTAACCTTTTTATTATATGCTCATTTTCTTATTCTACCTAAGGCATACTTATATAAACAAAATACACTACAAGAAACATAGTAATTGAATGTATGCCGTATTCTAAACTAACTACACAAGCGCAGATTCATCATTACACAACAACAACAATATTAATGCGCACATAACTCCGCCCAGATAAATTTGAACTTAGTCGCGCGCTAGACATAAGTTTCGAAAGAAAATGGCGTTTTTGTCTACTTAAAATTTAAATTTGGAGTCATATTGTGAATGAATGCGCATTTCAACAACTTTTCCATTTGATCTGGAATGAATAGATTTTGGTATTTTTGTCGATTCTACGAAATTTCGTGATTATGGACTGGATTCACCTGTGCAAATTGTACATGAAATACATCGGATTGAAGCAGACAGGGAGAAGCGTATTGACATCTTCAAGAGTGTTTGTTCTCTCATTGACTATTTGAAATCATAATGTGGGGAAAATATGAAGTCTTTGAATTGCAGTTATCAAAAAGACGCTTTTGAATTTAATGTTTATTTCATGTTTAGTGCAGTAAGGATGATGTAATTGCACTTGGAATGTAGTTGAAATTCAGAAACAAATTTAATCAACCAAAACGTAAAGCGTCTGCTACACGAGTGTACATGATTTGTTTACAAAGTAGTTCCTAATACACTATTGGTAACACGTGTCCTGCACGTGAATGCAATATGAAGGTGTTCAATATCGTAAAATACAGAACGATTCTGACAAAGTAAACTTAACAGAGAAAAAAAATGTGCATATAATAATGTAGTTTTCCCACATCGAAATGTATTTGCATATTTTTTTAAGTTCAACTATACCTTTAAGAATACAAAGGGAAACAAGAAAGGAATGACAAGTCTTCGCTAGACTTTCCTTGGTCTCAACGCTGCAGTATTAATAAAATCTTTGTTGGGGTTTGGACCGAGACAAAGGAAATCCCAGTCAAGGGATTATAATATTTGTCTCCCCAAGAGCCACTGCATAATATATTTTATTTTCATCTTCTTATTATACTCAAAATTTTCGAGACCAATTTGCATAATTCACCTCGATTATCACATGAAAATAATGTCGAAGCGTGTTCCTTTCTTACTAATTAATCTATCCCCTCGTCTGCCTATTATTGTCTCGCATTCATTTAGCAGACAAAGGGACAACGACTGTTTTTTTTCCGACGGTGAAGGTGTCACAGTTAAGACGTTCTGATCAAGCTATTGTAAGGTAAACACAGATAGTTTAAAATCATGACTCAATGCGAAACATCACGCTTTGTGATGATCATCTTTCTCAAATTTTTTAATTTTTTTAACATTTATATCTACCAATATCAATCACTGTCAAATTGTCGTAAAAATGCATTTAATGATGACCATGCGGTTGAAGATTGAGTTTGAACATGTGGTAAATAGTTATCTGTGGGTTCCTTCCGGTCTTTCCCAGGATACATTGCTGTTTAGAGCCTTTAGAGTAATTCCCTCGTAACTTTCAGGATACGCACAGGTATATTATTACGAAGATACATAAGTTTCGAGATTTATCTAAATGTTTTAAATTTATCAAGAATCGATGGTTTAAGAGGATTCCGGTTCCGTACTCACCTCCCTTCAGGTATTACACCTGTTGGTCGGCTTTCCTTCCCCTTCCTCCCTTATCAAGTTTCCCGGAAATTGTGACCTTTGCCTTAGGTCGAGATTTGTTTGTATCTGGAAATTTTTTTGGTAACATGGCTTTTATGTGATTCTGTATCTAATTTTAAATTGTAGCAAAAGGTGTAAAATTCGCAATAGTTGTTATCATTTTACAGTAATCTATATATTTTAAGGACTGCATGCATGCTGTTCTCTCCCTCTCTCATTCGTCGGGTCCCCTGTCCACAAGGGTCCACCATAGGGTGCGATTTTTTGTTGTTATTGATATTGTTTGTTTTATTTAAATTATTTTTCCATGTATGCGTCTTTCAGTCGTGGTAAATATGTGTTGTTTCGCTTTGACTTTAGAACTACTAGCGCCTAGAAGATGCTTGTTCCGTAATATATATCGGACATTTAGAACATGAATTATGCATCTAAATACCTAACTTCATTGGCTAATGATGCGCAAACAATTAACCACGTGGACGAATCTTGTCGCTGTAATCAAAACAATATAAATCCGTTTCTATTGCTTTCAGATACCTTCTGATTCACACAGTCATTATCTTCCATGCTTATCTTGTAAATAAACGATAATCAAATCAAAGGGAAGATGTCTAACAAAGCCTCATTATGAAAGAATGTTAGCTATGTTTTGAAAGGAAATGGTTCTAAACTGATAGCATGCGGGTCCAGAATGCTTCCTTATTGCGCAACGCACTCGAACACATAAAAACGTTTATGCATGTGCACAGGAGAGTTTGTACATTGAAGGCTTTCAAATTGATTTAGTACTTCGTATTATATTTACTTTTCGGATTCCTATTTCCTGTTTACTGTAGGTTTCAGCAGATTTACAAAACGACTTGGATGGCGAGACTTCTTTCTGTTTCTATTGTCAGTAGTAAACATTAGGCACTATTTGAAGACAACGAAATTTAAAATAGAACAATTGTTTCTTGTTTTGTTGTTTTTTGGTTTGCTTTTTTGGGGGTGGGTGGGTGGATGGGTAAATTTAATGGATCAATCAGACGCTAAGATATTAAATCTCAAATTAAAATTCACTAGACCAGTCAGACCCTTGAATACAGTATAAACGACCACAAAAGTGAATACAGATCGTGGTGTCCCATTATTATTAGAGCCAATTAAGTCTTCTTGCATCCTATTTTAATCCATAGAAAATCAATAATATTTTCGTTTATTGTTAATAGAGACTTGCCAACAGGTCAACATTGTAACTTATACACACACACACACACACACACACATGCGCGCGCGCACGCATTATAGCCTAACCAGAAAATAAAATGTTAACTGAGTTCAGCCTCTTTGTTTTGCATGGTACGAAAAAAACATATAGGCGTTATTATGCCGTTTAAGAAAGGGTCAGTTGCACTATTCCTTTCATTTAGTTCAAATATAGCTATTTTCAGAAAATGCGACACAGCATACGTTGAATTTTTTTATATGTTGAGGCCAATTTGTTGTTGTTGTAGGATTTAACGCCATTTTTCAGCACACGATAGGCTATACATGGCGGCCAGTATTAATGGTGGAGGAAGAACCCGGGAAAACTCCGGAAAGAACCACCGACCCACGAGAAGCTACTAGCAAGCTTTCTCACATAGCCACATTGGCCGAATCCGAGACTCGAACCCACGCAGACAGAGGTGAGATGGCAGTGATCCGTAACGGAGAGCGCTTTAGACCACTCGGCCACTCGGGGTCCCTGAGGCCAAGCTATTGCATATCATGAGTAAGATAGTCTAGGTGGATGTGAAATAAATATGTACTGAAGTTAATTAGTTATGTGATGCATGGAAATAAAATAAGTAACTAAATCAGTTATTCCGTGTATATTTTAGGAATGCTGTGCTGAAAAATATAGCTTTTTTTAAGTTGGAAAGAATCAGATTTAGACACCATTTTGTTACGATCATTTTTACAAATGATACTACCTTACACTTTGTTGTACAGCCTAGAACTGATCCGAAACTTAATTTGAATGCCAACCAAACTTAACTGCGTGGTTGTTATTCTAATGTGACCTTTTTGCCGCTGGTTACTGCTACAATATGACTAGGAGTATTAAAATAATTTCTTTATTCCAATTAAAAGTTCCCTTGCTAATTGTTTAGGAGTGCATTTCTTATATAACTATCTTCAATGATATAATCTAATAACCACGAAGTGGGTAATAAGCTGAAATTTAATACACACACACATACACACATATAACGTTAGAATAACTATTTCTAGAGCGTCTACCTCGGATGCGGGAGGTCGCGGGTTCGATCCCCGGGCGAGTCATATCAAAGACTTACAAAAATGGTACTAACAGCTATCTTGCTTGGCGCTCTGTATTAAGAGGCTAGTGTTAGGACTGGTCGACCTGGTGTCAGGATAATGTGACTGGGTGGGACATCATGTTACATGTCTGCGGCATGATGCCCCAGTGCGAGACATCACTATAAACTGCCACACTGCAGTTATCGTAGCGATATGACTGAACAATTGTTAAAGCTAAGTTAACAATCCAAATCACACACACACACACACACACACACACACAGACACACACACACACGGAATAAATATTACATTCACCACATTTTGTACATTTCTTCTTTCATTTTCAACGTCGGAGACAAAGACAGACTAATGTAATCCAATTTTTGTCATTTTATAAAATTGTAACAGTTTTATTCATCATTTTGCTGTAAAAAATAAAAAGCTGGTTAAAAGCTAGGACTACGGTCTAAATTCTCTCTCTCTCTCGATGATATACAAAAATGTTCCGTACATATTGCTGTGTCATTACATACGACTGAGTACAGATGGTTGACTCTGGTTTATACCTCATTGAGTACTATGTGAGTACAAATGGTTGACTCTGGTTTATACCTCACTGAGTACTATGTGAGTACAGATGGCTGACTCTGGTTTATATCTCACTGAGCGCTAAGTGAGTGCAGACTGTTGCCTCGGGTTACTACATAATTGAGCACTATATGAGTTCAGATCGTTGCCTCTCGTTAGTACATCATTAAGCACTATGTGAATACAAATGGTTGCATCAGGTTAAATCATCATTGAACGCTATCTCATTGAGCGCTATGTGAGTACAGATGGTTGACTCTGGTTTATATCTCATTGAGCGCTATGTGAGTACAGATGATTGACTCTGGTTTATACCTCATTGAGCGCTATGTGAGTACAGATGGTTGCCTCGGGTTACTACATAATTGAGCACTATATGAGTTCAGATCGTTGCCTCTGGTTAATACATCATTAAGCACTATGTGAGTACAGATGATTGCATCGGGTTCATACATCATTGAACACTATGTGAGTACAGATGATTGCATTAGGTTAATGCATCATTGAGTACTATGTGAATACAGATGGTTGCCTCGGGTGAATACAACATTGGGTACCATGTGAGTACAGATGATTACCTCGGGTTAATATATTATTGTGCTTTTTCAATACTTTTTTTTTATCAAAAATGTTTATGCCCAATATGCACAACGTGGAATGTCTTGCAACAACTATGTGAACTATTGTAATTCATTGTGCAGTCTACCGATGTTAGAATTCGGTTCGTTTACGAGCTTAATTTTGTTTGGTGTTGCTAACGAGATAACAAAGACAATTGCATTTTTGCTAAGATTTATGTAGATGATGTATACTGCTTTGTGCAACCTATTCGTTGAAGCGCATTTTTTGCTGTTCTATTTTAGTAATTTCCCTTTTAAAAATGACGAAAGAGTAGATCTGAAGTCCCAGACCTGATGTGGTGCTGTTTCTGATGGATTACTAATATTGATATTCATGTTGTGCACATATTTAAAAACGTATAGCTGATAATATCTGACTCAGTGGTTCTGCCACATAAATAATTTGGGCACGTGAAAAATACGATTGGGATCTTTCCCAAACAAGTTGCATCGAAAATGGTCAATCTCTGCAACGTTGGAATGTAGTTTTCAAGTCTTCTTTCCCGGTTCCTGTTTTTTTCAAGAGAACAATTGTAGCACTTCACAAACTCCTGATATTTTAGTGGTACGAGTTCAAAATATAAACTGGCTTGTGAAATTATACCCCTGAGTCAGACTGGTCCAGTTTATTTTCGAGTAGTAAACATATAGACAGAGCTGGAAATTAAATTTCTCGGAATATCTCGTTTTCTTTATTTTCGTATATCACTTTATTTGTTTTTTCTTCTATGCTTAAAGTGCACATTTCAACGAAATTTTCGTTACATGAATTTTTACATTCAGATGACATCCAAGCAGAAATTTTCAGATGCATTTGCGCTGGTGATGAGCTACAAGAAATCATGACCCCTGTAACTTGAAGAGGGATCTTGGGCGGGAGACAGGTTCAGTCAAGTAGCGACATTAGTATCCCCCGTAATTAAGACAGGGACTGTATATTATCTTGTTGACGTTCAAGGACTGTAGAGAGCCAGAATGTAGTGAAATAGTTATCAAGCTCAGAACCGCGGGGATTCCGGATTTTGCGTTTACTCTTCAAGATTTGACACGTACTCACATAACGTTCCCTTCAACTAATCTATTCTCTTATCAATTTCAGTACTCTTAGAATAAATAACCAAAGCTTGTTAAGAAAGTCTAATCTAAGTTAAACATAATTTGCTTATATATCTCTGTAAGCACTAGACTTTCCCAAATTCTTTGTCATGTTAGCGACAATGGAACCGATTCTTGGATAAGATTCATTATTTTGTCACTCCACCGCCATCGCGCTGAATGGTAAAATTCAATTTACTGTTGTATAACCAAGTAAAAGTCAACAATTATACATGTCATGACTTTCTATGAACCTCATGTTCTATTAGCTAACAACTGAATGTTTATTTTTCAAATTGAATCAAATAAACGAAAAGGGTCTATTAAGTTCTTTATTTTAACTTTAACTGTGAAATTATTAGTGGCGTCACCGAGTGCAAACTGTGTAAAGATTATTCCATTTTTTAATAATTTATGCTAGTTTTAACATTTTATATAAATGTTTTAAATATCGCAATATTATCGCGATACAACATGAAAAATCGCGATATGTTGCGATAAGGTTGAAGTATTACCGTTGCAGCCCTAGGAATACCACAGTCGCTGCCATTGGATATACATGTACCCTGTTCACCAAATGACGTCATTTGTACGTCAAACATCATAATAAGGTTCGTTATAAACATGTGTTTCTTAAAACTCGTGCAAATTACGATAGGCGTTTAGGGACTTCACGTTTCCTTCATAAATTGTTGTTTACTTTGACAGTATATCCTGTACTGAAACGCATGTATAGTTTTATTAAGGTACTGGTGCTTAACTTTCAAAACGTTTGTGTAAATTATATAAGCATGCGACGGCATGCTATTCACCAAAGCCTAATAGAATCAGTTCTTGCAGAGAAGAAATATCCGAAGACTGATTAGAAAATGCGCACTAAAATTATTTTCACGCCCCTTGCAGTGCGATCGGATTGTGTTACCTTCACAGATGAGCAATAATTCCACAGAATAAAGCCACGAGGCTGAAAGAAAATTATTTCCCATACGTATTGACATTCCGGAACGATGGATATTTGGGCTATTCCGCTTTTCATTTATATGCACATACCGTAGCGGAACCCTGGTCATATATATAAAATGCCTCCTGCATTCATGTCATACTTTGAACCCGACTACATTGGCCTACTTCACTGTAGCCCTAATATTTGACAGAATTGCGTTGTTTAAGACTGTTCTTCGAAACTTTTTCATCCAAAAAACGTTATTTGTGTTACTATGCGAGTAATCACAGGGTCGGACCAGGTCAAGTTTTGGGGTGGGTGGGTAGGTTTTCCTAAATTTCAAAAGGGCCCTGACTTTCCTTGAAAGGGCACAAAAGCAAAAGTCTGTGTGTCTATTTACTCAGAGTGTGCATAATGCTCCAATGCCCAATTAACTTACGCAAGAATAAAACGATGGTCAAATTTAAAGTGACAAGTACATTTGTGTGCGAGGACGTTTTTTATAGCCTGGGGTGGGTGGGTGGAGGTCCCCTGAGATCCGGCCCAGAATCACTCGTATTGTTAACTGACACAAACTTTACAGAGCAGAGATACGACTAGCGAAAGGACAAAACCTTATTTCAATTGAAAAAATATTTACAAGACAGTGACCCCAAAACAAATGCAAGTGAACAATCAATTAACGTAGGCTGATACCGTTCTAATAAGATTGTAAAATCAGAATAGACTGCAAAATTAACTACCCAGAGTGTCTCTATTTTACAAGTGATTGTCTGAATTGAATTCAAGAAACAGGTTATGTTGCAAACACAATAATAATAATAATAATAATAATAATAATAATAATAATAATACATTTTCTTAACGAGGATAACACATTTGGTCATGACTAACCCATCTGCCACGTGGTCCTCAATTTTTGTAATTGGTTATGTAAAAAAATTCATACACATCCTCAGGTATCGTCGCACACTCATTCAAATATACTTAACATGAATTAATATGTGTGACCATACTGAGAAATATATACATATATGAACAATATTCTATACACAGGTACATACATTTCAGCAATATGAAATGTATGTACACAAACGACTGGCTGAATATTGCAGAAATGAAAATGCGACAATTTCTTTTCCAGATGATAGTTTGCAATAATTACAGGATAAGTGCAATAATTACAGGATAACGGGGATACTATTTTTCATAATCGCTTCGTTTAATTTTAAAAATATTAAATTTTTTGTGAAAAAGATACTTGCAGAAAATGTACTTAAAAGAAAACAAAGCGAAGAGCTACTATATGTGATACTTTATTAAAATTCTCTGCAAATCATGACGTATCAAGATGAGTATCAGACCATTTGTACATGAATAATTAACTGGATTGCTTTCATTTGAACTATATTTGAAAATTTGAAATATCTATAAAACATAACTAGACCACAATTTCTAAATTAAACGACGATTTAGAAAATTACGATCATTAGATAAAATATTCTGTTATAAGAGTGAAAAAGAGAAAAACGTTTGGACAATCAAATATTTTAAATTTTAATACTACAGTTTTGTAAATTTGTTAATAATATTAAAATTACCCTTCAGCCAATGTACTAAGGTAATCCATAAATGATTTACCTCTTTGCCTTCTATTGATAAACTCACAACTGATTCATTTTCCCGTTCACAACTCGAACGACACATTATACGCCCGCCTCATGTTTGTTAGTCCTCTATGGATATAATTTAAATTGTTGTGAAGAAACCATTTTCTTCTTTCTGTCACGGTAACCTTGACCTTTGACATCTGAATTGCAACAGAGATGTGCTTCTTCATTACTCCAAGTGCAATGTTTGATGGCAGAAAATTGTGTCCATGTATGTGATATAGATCTTACGTTATTATGCGTAAAACATTTTTCTTCTTTTAGTCAGTGTCCTAGACCTTTGATCTTTTGACCGATAAATCAAGAAGCTTCTTCCCTATCCCAAGTGTCCACCGTCTGCAAAATTTGGCAACCATAGATTATGGAAAACTCAAGCAATTGGGCAAACAAACATTTTTCTTCTTTTAGTCGCAGTGACTTTGATCTTTGATCTACTGAGCTGGAAACTGATAGGAATCATTCATTACCAAACGAGGAAGCCATTGATAAAAGCTTGGTAACAATAGATGATGACGTGCTTAAGGTTTTATATAGAAATAGTTGTCTATTTTGAGTTACTCTGACATTGACCGTGGACCTATATGATTCAATTTCTGGTTGCACTCGTATTTCCTTTATCAGCAATTACGTGATATTTGCACCCTTTCTGATTCTTCCTAATTCATAATAAATAAGTATAATTTACCACAGGATGTTTGTATATTTTAAATTGTTAACTTTATATTTCCAATTAAGTTTCGATTGTCATAAAATCTTAACTGTTCCTTTTAATCCACGACTATGTTTGAAAAATTCATTACATGCAAGTATATAATATTATAGATACCTTTTACATACCAAGCTTTTGTGTATAAAACTGTTGTGACTCTAACATCTGGAATATAGCATATTATAAAACCTTTTCAAATAAAACAATACAAAATTTATTCTATTCAAGTTTTAACCGTCACTCATTGGGAGGAGTGAGAGGGGTCAGACAGGATTTAAAACGTGTGAATCTGGATAAAGCTAAAGATTTATATTTGGTAAGTCTTTAATAATAATCTCTAATAATAATTTGTTTTTATTATCCGTTTCTCTCTGTTAAGAGTTGATTATTTCCGTTTTCAAATTAAATACCAGAGATCATATATTATATTTGAAAAATGTACACCTGAAATGTTAAAAGGTCATTGACCCCATTCCAAATTAAAATCATTATTTTGATAATCAACCAGTCTAAATTGCCATAATCATTTCCACATTAGTTCTTAACTCTGGCATTCTATAAACCTTTTGTAACACATCTAACGTAGCTCTAAAAGATAGTTCACTACAATCTAAAACATTAAAGTATCATCAACATATTAACAATATTGTTGGATATAATTCCTTTGACTGTTGTTTGCTTGTTAATATTTTCCTAAGAACTTCAACTTCAAATTTCATCACCCTGTCTTCAAATTCATTTTATATTAATGAAATCATATGCATATCTAGCGTACAATATGCTTTAATTAAGCACACTATCGAATAGTTTATTCATTTTAGTATTGAATCCCCCAAAGTAAAAAGTATCAAAAAGTTGTCCCAATAAATTTACAGTGTATCGAGTATGTTGCATGGCGTTTGAATTGGTTACACTGGTCAACAGTGAAATCATTACTGACTTGAAAAGGCCCTAATCTGTAGTATTTTGGTGTGCCGAACACGAATATAACCGTGAAAAATTTGTATTGGCTCTCGTTTTGAAGATATTCATATACCTCATTTTCTATGTTTCACTGTGTAAATTTCTCCAGTAGGACTGCAGCAACATCCGGAATAATGATGTAACATTGCATAATACCATCATGCTCACATCATCCACAGTTGATTGCATCATTTTCTGATGCAATGCAATACTAATGCCATGCGGCTGCTGAAGTAAGTTGACGTCAGCAGTGTACTATACATGTGTAGGCCTATTATACTAATGCCAGGCGGCTGCTGAAGCTGACGTAAGCAGTGTACTATATAAAGCCCAATCAGATAGGTTCAGCATTTAAAATATTTTAGACGTTGTGCGAGACAGTTCAAGCTACTGTTACATAAAACTTATTATTTTATCCATTTACGTACAATAAAGAACAGTAATGCCTCGAAAGTGTGTTAATACCGCGGACAATTTTTGCTATATTTGTGGGGAAGTGACATTTGCCAACCAGAAGAAAAGTATCAATTCTCAAGTGAAGAAGGCATATCATCTTTACTTCGGATGCAAGGTTGGTGACCAAGACAAGCCTTGGGCTCCGCATATATGCTGTGCTACATGTACAACACAGCTTTCACAGTGGTTGAATTGCAAAAGGTCATCAATGCCGTTTGCAGTCCCAATGGTGTGGAGAGAGCCAAGCAACCACCTAAATGACTGTTACTTCTGCTTGGTTCCTCCTCTTTCCGGCGGAATAACGAAGCGAAAGAAGTCGAGAATAGTCTACCCACACATTCCGTCTGCATTGAGACCAGTTCCACATGGTGAGGGACTTCCTATTCCAGAACCTCCAGCAGAATATTCTCTTGATTCATCTGACGAAGACAAAGGTGAGTCGACCTGTTCTTCTCCTGGTCCATCAGCATGCAGTGATCCAGATTTTCACTGTGGTGCATCATCAACCCCACACAGAATAACACAGGAAGAACTAAATGACCTGATTCGTGATTTGGACTTATCAAAGAACAAGGCAGAATTGCTAGGATCGAGACTCCAACAATGGAATCTTCTAGAAGAAGATGTCACAATTACTGCATATCGAAAGCGCCACCAGCAATTGGAGCCTTTCTTCAGAAAGGAAAGTAATCTGATATTCTGTTCCGATATTGAGGGCCTCATGAATGCTTTAAAAATCACTCATGACCCACAAGAATGGAGACTATTTGTGGACTCTTCGAAACTGAGTCTCAAGGCTGTGCTTTTGCACAATGGAAACATTCTTCCATCTATTCCAGTAGCGTATGCTGTCCACATGAAAGAGACATACGATAACTTAAGGCAGCTACTGAATTCCATTGAGTATAACAAGTACAGCTGGCACCTCTGTGGTGATTTGAAGGTAGTTGCCCTTTTAATGGGACTGCAGCAAGGATATACAAAATACATGTGTTTCTTATGCGAGTGGGATAGCCGAGCAAGGGAAATGCACTACATGAGGAAGGAATGGACTCACAGGCAGAATGTAGCCATTGGAGAGAAGAATATCCAACACCCAGCTCTGGTTGAGGCTCAGAAAATCTTGCTACCACCCCTTCACATCAAACTAGGTTTGATGAAGAACTTCGTGAAAGCCATTGACCGGACTTTGCCAGCATTCCGATACCTGCATGAAAAATTCCCTCGACTCAGTGAAGCAAAGATTAAAGAGGGAGTTTTTGTGGGTCCTCAGATTCGAGAGCTTTTCAAAGATGACCGGTTCAACAACTTGCTGGAAGGTGACGCGAAACAAGCATGGAATGCTTTTCGCCTAGTTTCTACAAACTTCCTCGGAAATGTTAGGGCAGAAAACTATAAGGAACTAGTAGAAGACATGTTGATGAAGTATAAGAAACTTGGCTGCAATATGTCTCTAAAGATTCACTTCATTCCCATTTGGATTTCTTTCCTAGCAACTGTGGTATTGTTAGTGATGAACACGGCGAACGTTTTCATCAAGATATCGCAACAATGGAACAAAGATACCAGGGAAAATGGTCCACTACAATGCTGGCTGACTACTGCTGGACACTCCTCAGAGATGCTCCCGAACAGCTGTACAAGAGACAGGCGAAGAAATCTAAGATGTAGTCAATGACTTGATTTTTTATAGGTAGGCTATTACAGTTGACCTTTTACTATTGGAATGCATTTTGTTATGTAAACATTAATTTCTTGCAGATTACAAAAAAACTAGAGCCAATTTTGCAATTTGACTGTCATATTCGTGTTCAGCACATAAAAATTGATAAGAATTGACTAATTTTATTTCAGTAACATGACTTTTGTAAAAATTTGTTGTCCAGTGTTATCTTTATCTAGAGGATGATCAACCAATGTATTATTGGCCGGATCGAGTCAATAATAAAAATATGACATGAAATTTATTTATGGAATAAACGGAGATCTGAGCAGAGATATAGGATAGAAAAACAGGATCCCCCGTAAAGAAAATATTACATTTTAATTAATTATAGGGACACAACAAAACTGAACATGCCATTTGAGTGATACACCTTTTTAGAAACAAATTTGCCAAGTTCATAAAATGCAATTATCCCTTCTGCTGACACCCATAAGACAAATTTCATCATGAAATCAAGTGATCGATCGAACTCAGTTGTCCAGCATGCTTACATAACCTGATTGCTTGCCGTTAACTCCAAATTCAACATTGGTGACAGGTTAGAATCGAAATTTGTTTTCTCTTCTCTCTCTCCAATCTCTTTCCGGTCATCAGCCGTAATTTGGCTGCCTCCTCTCTTATATATGGAGCTCTCTCCCTTTAAAAATAAATAAATAGGCTATCCAAAATATTTTATCAGATTTTAACTATTGGGATCGAATATTATCCCCTCTCTTGTTACGTCAGATATCGTCATATCGTAACTCAACAGAAACTAAGGCTAATATGGGTCAGTGGGCAGTCTGACAGCTCATAAACAAATAAAAGTACAAAAAGATTACTTTGCATCCCTAGCGGGTTATGTAAGAGGGCGATCACCAGTTATTATGTACTTTTGAGAGAGTGACGTATGTAATGTGAAGTTGTTTGCATTTGAAACATTCACCGTGGAGAGAATGTTAGCATACCTCTATGCTACTTTAATGTAATGTGGCTGACATTTCTTTGGATATTGTACTTGTGGAAATTGTACATGATCTAATCACACTGCTAACTAAAATGACCGTTCCCTTGTGCTAAAAATATCAGCCTGAATTTGTCTAAAGTACGCTATTTTTAACAGCTATTAAAATAGAGAAAATGAATTTGGCAGACTAGACAATACCAGCTTCTGAAAGTGCATAATGAATTACCAAATATACAAAATGTAAAAAAAAAATGTCGGCTCTTTTTGTTTAAAATTTTCCTCTGATGTTCAGGAAGTGAAAATGACCACGTGGAGCTAGCAGTCTTTAAAAGATGCATATCTGGAGTAAGGCCAAGTTGTATACTCTATAACCCATATTACACCCATCAATCGTACACCAAAATACAGAGAATTAAAAGTTCTTTGAACAATACTTTCGATATACAAGGTCTTTTTTAAATCGCCAGTATAACCAATGAGGAAACCCGGGGAAATTCTTTTTCTTTAAAATTTTAATGCAAAATACGAAACTGTAGACCACCACCATAGCATCCCAACTAAACTATAACATAGACCAGACACAATAAACCCGTGACCCTGCTGTGGATTATAAATCACTAACTCGACTATATGTCGATCGGCAGGCGCTCGATTTCTCGGTTTAAAGAATTCACATCTTAACTAGACAAATGAATCAATGAAGTTCATTTCTGGTCTTAACTACATTCTTTGCTAACTAACAATCCATCGGTCTGAACATATTTTGACCGAGGATTCATATCATTTAAGACAAATAAATTCACTCTGTTTTTTCAAACTTGTATCAAATAAAAGTAATGCTTTCGTAGAATACACGATTCCTATGACTGTATAATCGTTTTCTTAAAATGAACCAGCCAGTTGGGCTTTTTACCTTTGACACTGAAAGGTGTCTTTTTTTTTTCCTTTTGTGACCAGCTGGAGTTACATTCTAATTTTTCTTCAAGTTATTTGGATTCTAAGAGATTAATTCTTTTCCATAGGAATATTAAGTGCTTATTCAGAATTCTTGAACAAAGACGTTTATTGAAATTTTATTCGGAATTCAAACACTGAATTATTTTCTGTGGTTCAACAAAGAACTGTTGAAACTTCAGTGCTATACAGGCTACAGTATATGTCATCGCCTTCCATTTTGGATTTTCGCCGGGACTCGAACTCAAATTCATTAGAACATTTTAATACTCGGACTAATAATTTATAATTCTTGGATTATTTTTGGATTTGATTCTTAAAACCGTAAGTTCTTTTCCTCATTTTTACCTTGTTTTTCAAGGGAAATAAATTATTTGTTAAATTTTACAAATCTTGTTGTCTTCGCTCTTTTCTTGTTGCGTTTATGAAGAGCCTAAACGTAACGATATCTTGACACATTTCCGATTGCATTCACTAGCTACGGTCGAAGCCATCTTGTATTCTGATCCACGGAAATGCCTCTTTGCTGGATAAAACTATTCAATGACAAACAATTAAAAAGGGAATGCCCAATGAGCCATAAATTTTTATCACCAAAATTACGATTTTCAAATGTATCAGATCTCTAGTTAATAAATAATATCGAATTCGAATCCAAAACGATATTTCCTACAAAATTTGGGGAAATAATTGTACTGTAAGCCACGCTTTTTAAATAACAGAACTTCACTCGTGTTCGATAGACATAGTATACATTCGTGTATGTTATTCAGATACATTTCAAACTGATTTAGTCCAAGGCTCGGCTAGCGTGGGTACGTGGGAAAGCCTGCCAGTAGCTTCTCGTTGGTCGGTGGTTCTTCCCTGGGTTTTCCAGGGTTCTTCCTCCACCATTTATACTGGCTGCCGTGTATAGCCTATCTTGTGCTGAAAAATGGCGTTAAACCCTAGAACAACAACAACAACCACAAACTGATTTATTTTTGGCATATTTCGAAATAACATAACATGGCAAGTAATTCGTCTTTACCAAGCAGTTAAAGTTAAGGTAACTTTCGGAACAATAGAAACATATTTAATGTACATATTGCAGTGTACAAATTCTGCTACTACTGCTGCTACTACTACTACTACTACTACTAATATAATTATTATTATAATAATGTTCCTTCCGTTAAAATTGCTATACCCAACTACTATTTTACTGCCTTGCCTAAAATATTTCAGTCTTTATCAATGCCTGTTTTTACATATTTATTTATGTTTAATATTTTACACGCACCAAATTCATATTAGCCAATTAAAAGGATGGATCCAGCTGCAACGTAAACCTATTTAGATTTTACGGATAAACAATGAATGAGAAGCACCCATAAGCGCATTGAAAGATTCAGAATTGATGTGATTATTTAACACTTTATTACCAAAAGGTTTTCTTAAATTACGGTGTTCTCAAGTAAAACACGGTGAGTTTCATCTGCTAATTTCTAATCCCCTAGTCCACATAGCAATTTGGTGTGATTCAGTTGTCCTCGGCCACATAACGATTTGGTTTGATTCAGTGTTTAATGTTCTAGGCCACATAACGATTTGGCTTGATTCAGTGTTTAATGTTCTAGGCCACATAACGATTTGGTTTGATTCAGTGTTTAATGTCCTGGGTCACATAAAGAATTGGTTTGATTCAGTGTTTAATATCCTGGGCCACGTAACAATTTGGTTTGATTCAGTGTTTAATGTTCTAGGCCACATAACGATTTGGCTTGATTCAGTGTTTAATGTCCTCGGCCACATAACGATTTGGTTTGATTCAGTGTTTAATGTCCTGGGCCACATACAGAATTGGTATGATTCAGTGTTTAATGTTCTAGGCCAACTACCGATATGATTTTAGTCAGTATTTAGTGTCCTAGACTATATGGCTTGATTCTGTGTTTAAAGGAAACATTAACACAAGCAGGGACGTATCAAGATGAGGAAGAGAGAAAAGTATTTTACTTATAGTGGTCTACACGTCCACGTCTGAGTAGGATTCAAACATGACCCCTTCTAGTCTCAACTCTAGCAGGCTAACTATAGGACCATAGCGTCTCTCTAAATGATAATACAGATATAACGTTATCACTTAATAGCTGAGAAATATTAGTTTACACGAATTAATTCTGTGTCTATGGAATTTTCTGTGAACTTGGACGACATTGTCTTTGAACAGAGGAGGCTGAAGAACCAAACGTTAATTTTTGATTAGGCAATGTGTTTTCTTATGCCATTTACCACTCTGATACGCAGACACCATGACAATACTGATTACCAATACAACGTATCAATAGACGAGGTAAAACTCCAATGTATTCGCATTACGCAGAGAATGAAATTGTCAAAGACGGCGCTTACTAAGGTTAATAAAATGAGATAGCTATAACAACTTTAGTACAATTCGTATTCGATGATGATGTTAATTCAGTTAGATTTATGGCATGAGTTTTATTGGTCACGGCGATTTTCAATGTGGTGCCATTCTAACAGAATACGTGATTGAATGACGTTTTTCATTGGTACCGTTATCTTGAAACTCTCTTCCAGCAGGTCGAACACGTAAATGTGTACGCGTAGCTCTGTGACAGATGAAAGAGAAATTAGGATGAGATAGGTTATCAGAACAAGTTTGTCGTCAACATAGTTATCACCATCCTCTCCTGTTTCAGTTATCCTTATATTGTCATCAGCGGATAAGGATTTCTCTGCGGCATTTAGCCAGTGTTATAGGATTCCTGTCACCATGGTCAGTGCAACGATTTCATGCTCGAAATATAGAACAGTGTTAACGTAATACGAAATATTAGAACGAGTACTCGAACAATCAGGTAGATATAAATTTCACTTTTGTCTGCGTTATATTTTATGAATAGTAATATGTAAGGACATATTTTATTGTCAAACACTAAAAGGACCACAACATGTACGTTATTCCGGATTAAATTGTAAATCACAGGTTGTAGCTGCAAGCGTCAGGGGGTATTATAGTAACTGCTTTACAAAGGACTGATTTATAAAAAAAAAAAAATGAATTATTTGTATACATTACATCTGTTATATACCCGAACAAATTTAATTTTAGGTGTATAGAGGAATGGAAATGACTCTATCAGTGACAAAATGATTGAAAGACCGCAAACTATAAAGGAAATACCAGTGTCGTAGATAGGATATTTGAGCCCTCATGCAAGCCCTCGATGCAAACCTTAAGGATGGGTCCCTCCCTAATCTATAGTGTAAGATGATGATTCATGAACCCCTATGCTTTGCATACTCTTGCAATTTGGTAGCTAATCCCCTGGGAAATTTGCATTGAATAATTAATTTTCTTCACCAAAATTAGGTTTTGAAATCATTCAATTCTCCAGTTTATAAATAATATGTAATTCGAATCCAAAACGATATTTATTGCAAAATGTTTGGGAATAATTTTATGGTGAGCCACGCTTTTAAATAACAGAACTTCACTCGTGTTCGATAGACACTTAGTATACATTTTTTTATTTATTCAAATAAATTTCAAACTGATTTAATATTTGCATAATTCGAAATAACACGGATCGTATGGCAAATAGTTCCTTTCTACCAAGCAGTTAAAGTTATGGTAACTTTCGGGACAATATAAATATATTTGATGCCATTATTGCAATATAGAAATACTACTACTACTACTACTACTACTACTACTACTACTATTGATGATGATGATGATGATGATGATGATGATGACGATAATGATGATGATGATGATGATAATAATAATAATAATAATAATAATAATAGCTTCGGAAAGGACTTCTTCCGTCAAAATTGTTGTACCCAACTACCAACCCAACTGGTTAGTAATACAAAGACGAGGCAAAACTCCAGTGTATTCACATAACGCAGAGAATGAAACTGAGACAGCACTTACCAAGGTCAATACAATGTGACAGCTATAACATTTTTTGTACACAACGTATTCGATGATGATATTAATTCATTTAGCTTTAAGGCATGATGTTTATTGTTCACGGTCACTTTTAATGTGGTGTCATTCTAAGAAAACACGATAATGAATGACGTTATTAATTGGAACCGTTATCTTGAAACTGTCTTCCAGCAGGTCGAACAATTAGATGTGGAGGCGTAGCTCTGTGACAGATGAAAGAGAAATTAGGATGACATAGGCTATTAGAACAGTTTGTCATCAAACTATTTATCACGATCCTCTCCTGTTTCAGTTATCCTATAATTGTCATCAGCAGATATTATTTCGCCGCGGCATTTAGCCAGTGTTATCGGATTCCTGTCACCATGGCCGGAGCAACGATTTCATACTCGAAATACAGAAGAGTGTCACCGTAATAGGAAATATTAGAACGAGTACTCGAAAATCAGGTAGATATGCATTTTCTTTTTTGTCGGGTTTATTTTTTTAAAAACTTTAATATGTAAGTTCATATTTTATTGTCACGCAATAAATAAGAACACAACATATACGTTATTCAGCATAAGTTGTTATCTACCCGAACCAAATTAATTCTAAGTTTACAGAGGACATATTTATGATAAATATAAATCAGTCATTCCAAGTTAATCTTGAGTGGTTTCTTTTAAGGTTTTTGTTTGCAAAAAACATATAAATTCTGAGAATAAATCTAAAGTTTCCGAGGATTTTTCTGACGCAATTGTCATAAAATTTCCATAATTCGGACATGCGCAACAGATATTTTCGTAGAGATTTTTTCCAGATCTTTTATTGCACATATTATCACTAAACCGTTTATATTTTGGTATTACATCATAATGGCCGAATCTTATTCATTCTTAAATAATGACAGTTTTGAATCTGGAATCTGGATTTCTAAATCAAGACAGTCTTATGATATCCTGGTACTTTTCAAAGAATGACGATGCAAAGCAGCATGTTTAATTATTCTTTTTACATGAATTTAATGAAGACATCCTGTTTAGTCTATGTTGAGTTACTCTGGTTTCTCTTATATGAGCAAAATACAATCTTAATCGCATTTGCTTTTCCACATATGCGAAAATCACAAGTTGTGGAATTTATCCATGAGCAGGCAGATAATGAGTGCCACGTGGGCAGGCAAAATCGTAGAGTATTTTTGTTTTATACTATGTTAATGTAATTACCTAGTCAAAAGCACAGCTTTATTTGAAATATTTGAAATAAAATCTTTTGCGTCTTTGCGGGATATAGTTAACGTGTGTGTTTTTCAAGGAATTCACTTTTATGATTTTTTTACAGTTTGAAACGTAGATAAGAAATTAAGTTAGTCTTTCTGCGTTAGTGAAGTAATTGCATTAATCGCTGTAACAAACATTTGTGAAATAAACTCCTTTTACTTCGCCAAAGTCACGTAGATGTAATAGCATGCAACATTTACAATGAAGTATTTTTTGCAAAAAGAATAACTAAAGTCGAGCGCAAATTTGCTAAATCCCCGAGTACAAAAATATATAATGCGTAAACCTGGATTTTGGAGAATCGTCATGGTAATTATAGAGTATTGTTACCATGGCAGAATGAAATTGCAGAAGAGATGAGCGTGTGATTTGATGTTATTAATTTATGATAATGACCTTCAGAAAATTCTTTCGAAGTCATGGTCTTTCTTAAAGATATAATAGTAAACAGTTCTGGCCCATGGTGATAGTGTCTGAATACTGTTCATCGTGTCGGTGAGAAAAAGCAGCATAATTAGTCATTCAGAGAAATTACATAGTTGTAGGTAAAGCTATAGTAGCTAAAACAAAAACAGTGTCGTCTTAGTTGCATCGTAGAGGATGTGTTGAGTCTAGATTCATCGCAATAATTGAAGTTTTTAAAACTTTTTTGATGAATGCTGAAATAGGATACCACATCCCCACCAAAGACCTCTACACTGATGCTATTCAAGAAATAAAATACGGCAGTAAGTGCAATGACTGCCTACAAAGAAGAAAGCTATAGACAGTATTCTTGCAAAGGTCATGGATGGACAAGATATTCTTGCAAGGATCATCATTGGACAAGTTATTCTTGCAAAGGTCATCGATGGACAAGATATTCTTGCAAAGGTCATCGATGGACAATAAATTCTTATGGTTGGACAAGATAATTGAGGAATGAAAGACACTTTCAAAAAGTCAGTAAAACAAGAGTCGCCTTCATCATGCAGAGTGTACGAATATGTACGTGTAGCAAGTATCTGAAAAGCCGATTGACACATGATCAACTCACCAATGTTATAAGTTGCACGCATGTAAAAACATTAGGGAAGCACCAACAAGAAAACGGGTTTTCAAAGAGATGCCTGTTGTTACTGAAAAACTGCTTGATACTGGAGCTCACCGGCCATGCAATCGGGCATACCTACTAAGGTGATGATTTTTTTTATAAAGAAAAGAGTATTTATATTTAGAAGTTTATGATTACAGCTGGTTGGATGAGTCTTAGCACAGCTTGGATCTCGGTACCTTTTGTAAGAATTCCAGTTGGTTAGGCGCTTGAGGTGAGAATCAGCAAAGACACACATACACTAAGGGACACTAAAAGTTACAGCTTTAAGTCTGGGTTATACACAAATACTTTCTGAACGCTGGTTTCCATAATGCATATTTGAAGCAACTGAAAAAAATGACAGGTCACAGTTAGTCTGAATGACACGCAAGAAGACATACATACATCATTACTAAGGAAGGACGAGTTCTTTAGACTCAGCTCAATCACATATTGTTAGCTAGAGCGTCCGTCTCGGATGCGGGAGTTCGCGGGTTCGAACCCCGGCCCTGTCATACCAAAGACCTCTAAAAATCGTACTAACAGCTTCCTCGCTAGGCTGTCAGCATTCAGAGGTTAATGTTAGGACTGGTCGGCATGGTGTCAGGATAATGTGAATGGGTGGGACATCATGCTACATGTTTGCGGCACGATGCCTCGGTGCTAGACGTCACTATAAACTGCTACACTGCAGACATTGTAGCGATATGGCTGAAAAATTGTTAAAGCTACGTTAAAACTTCCAAATCACACACACGCATATTGCTTGCTTTTCTGCTTCTGTCGTGAAATACGCCTGCTATGTACAGCACACGGTGCTACCTGTAGCTACTGACCTAGAGTGGGCAGCTTAATATGACTCACTGTGGAAAGTCCTTTATCTGGAGTTACGTTTATTTGTTAATATTGGGATGTAGTCAGAATGTCCATATTTTCAAGTACAACATAAGTTGCAGATATGGTTTGTCGAACACAAATTTGTATTATGTTTACGGTCATATGACAAGTTCGAACAGAAATTTGTTTTACGTTTACGGTCCTATGCCAATAATCAAACACAAATTTGTATTACGTTTACGGTCATATGCCAATAATGAAATACAAAGTTGTATTACATTTACGGTCATATGCCAGTAATTGAACACAAATTTGTATTACGTTTACCGGTCATATGCCAATAATCAAACGCAAATTTGTATTACGTTTACGGACATAAGCCAATAATCAGCAATAAAGCGTGTAGAAATTGAAATTTCTTATCTCTGTGGATGTGAGGCTGTATTCTGCGTAATGGGTTCCTCAATCAATCATAAAGAAAATTTTCTGAATTTTACACCAAACTGTTCTATGATGTGTAGGTGAAATATGTACATATTGTTTCTAAAAAAATGTTTAATTTAAATTATAATTTATAATTATATGTCAGATTTTTTAAAAATATGACATCTAAACAGAATGTGTAAAGAATTGTTCATCACTTCGATCGATTTAGACCAATCCATCAAGTATATAATGATATGACAGCTGACACAAGTTTGGTTGTAGACAAAGAATTTGCCCTCAAGGGCAAGCTGAAAATTCCAGATAGAGGGCAACATTTTCTGATCGTGTTTGTATTTGAAATCACACAATCAAACAATTTATTACCTTTGGGTTTTTTGTTATTACCTCCTTTATCGTAACAGTTTAGCATAGGTTCAATAACATAATATACAGACATTCAAACCTATGCTGGATACAGTTCGAGAATAAATAAAAATCCATGATAAACATGACGTACGACAAAATTACAGGCTACTTTTAAAAGTGAATTTTAATACAGATTATACCTCTATTTTACATTCATAAATTACTTCGCCTTAAAACTTAAATATCACCCTGTTATCTTTTTACTAAAAAAAAGCAAGCATGCATTAAGGCATAAGGTTTAGTTGAGGAGCTTTTCTATAGTTCCTTTCAGAAAATAACATTTTAGAAAATGTATTTATTTGACCATCATAAGTTACGTATCTGTAAATCCATATGCAAAGATAAATCCTTCGGCCAAAATATGCAGATCACGTGCTGTGTCAGTCATTCGCCACGAATCGCTTCATCGTGCGTTGGCTGACACATTTCGTGGTCAGTTCCACCAGCGTAATGACATGGTAATTAAAATAACTTTCGAACGCTCGCTGTCAATTATATACTAAATACGATCTCGAAAGCAGAGGGGTGTTTTGCGCTTCCCTCGCGTGAAGATGTTTAATGAATGCAGATAAAGTTTGGATGACATGGCACGACGAGTATATAAAACTTTTTTCTTCTTTAAAAGCAGATAATTTTCTACTCTGTTTTGTTTTTAAACTAATCACTTTGTCTAATGACATTTCGAATACAAAACCCAGAAACACTTTTAGTACTCTTCGGTGAAGAGGACAAGTCAATTACAGAAGCAAATCCTTATCACCTCTCTCTCTCTCTCTCTCTCTCTCTCTCTCTCTCTCTCTCTCTCTATATATATATATATATATATATATATATATATATATATATATATATATATATATATATATATATATACCACACAGAAACAGGTTGGAGCAGTAAAGTTCGTCACATGCAGAAACTGAACTCCTGCCGCGAGTAAGGTCACCTATCACCTAGCTCACGTGCATTAGCGCCCTAACGTACTCGAAGATATATGTGCTCCTCCCCCAAACACTCAACTATATGCACAAACCCACTGGATTTCTATTTAGATGACCAATGTATGTATTTATACACGAAGTCATAGTTACAAACTGACATCTATATACCAGAGAGATGAGCCCTTTCCATGGATCACACTTTATAGTTAATATATAAATATTCGCGATGAAAGAAACCTATATAGAATGCCACCAATATATAAAAACGTACAAAACGATATAGTGGATAAGGTATAACTACTGTTCTTTAGTAGATAAGAGACAGTTATTCACGACTGAAGTGCTAAAGATTGTGTGCTACGAGAGCGAAGCAGACAATACTGAATAGGGTTGATAAAACTAGTGTAAAAAATAACCTTAATTTTGTATCGTATGGAAAATGGAACGTATACAGAAATTCTGTTCCCTCAGAATTCCTGCCTTTCAATGTCCTACGCAGATGCATGTACTGTAACTTTAAGGCAAATAAGTTGAAATCATATGAATCGTGTCTGCTTTTGGCCTCTGAATTAATTGTAACCTATCCGACACAGACAAGGAGACAAACACGACTTAGTAACTAATAATCACAAGTCACTGACAAAAGATTTACACAAATATGCAGATTTTCCCATTTCATCGTCATCATCATCTTAATCATCAGCAGCAGCAAAACAAGGTCTTACTCATCAGTACAAGCACCATCACGAACACAACTACTATCACCACCATCGCTAACATCATCATCATCATCATCATCATCATCATCTACCTTTTCGCTTGAGAGGATAGGACATGCTTAAAATAGCACAAGGAGTTTTTGATTTTAGTTTTCCTAAAGTTAATGAATGGATTTACACGAATGATCAGACTGAGAAAGTGTGTAGAGGTACACGAATGATCAGACTGAGATAGTGTGTAGAGGTGCCTTCGGAGGGTATAGTTTTAAATGTCCAGTGGAGTGGAGTTTGGAGTCTGGCTTCAGGACACACGGTACTAATTATTATGGGTTTCTTTTAGAAATAGTTTTTTGTTATCATACTCAGAGAAAGCTCCATAGCTTGAGAAATAGTAGTTTTGCTTTGTACCTAACAAAACTGTAAAGAAGAAGATTAGAATCAAATTCCAATAATACTGACGACTAATAAGTGTGTGTGTGTGCGTGTGTGTGTGTGTGTGTGTGTGTGTGTGTGTGTGTGTGTGTGTGTTGCAACGTGTTTGACTGACAATCACTCTGATGAAGTGGTCTGAACAGTTGTGTAACTATTTTGCAAGGATATTTATTGTCAACTTGAAGAAATATAACATCTAGTATAATAAAGAATTCCAAGATGAAGAAATTGTATTGATATGGTATTATAATTTAGTATTTGTATTCAGCATTTTCCAGCATCATTAGTTCGTTATATCACATATATAAACTATCCAAATTCTTCGTAAGAGTATGACCAAGCAAAGAAAATTTCAAGTACAACCTTTAGAAAATGGCAAATTTGTAAAAGCTGGTACCCTATCACTCTGTCAAAAGTAACTAATTGTCATGGACACAGAGCAATGTTTGTTTCATAATCAAAACACTTTCTAACTTCATTGGTGGTATTTTATTACAGAACTGGTAGACGAAAATATTTAGATTAATAGTACTGTGTGATATTTGGACAAGGCGATGATCAGTTTGCTTTAGCTTTGTCTTTGTCAAAATCAAGATCTAAAGTCAATGTTTATTTTTCAAATGTAGGTACCGCTCCGGTGGCCTAGTGGTTAGAGTGTCCGCCTTGGATGCGAGAGGTCGTGGGTTCGATCCCCGGCCGAGTCATACCAAAGACTTACAGAAATGGTACTAACAGCTGCCTCGCTTGGCGCTCAGCATCAAGAGGTTAGTGTTATGACTGGTCGGCCTGGTGTCAGGATAATATTACTGGGTAGGACATTATGCTACATGTCTGCGGCATGATGCCCCAGTGCTATACATCTCTATAAACTGCCATATTGCAGACATCGTATCGATATGACTGAAACATTGTTAAAGCTACGTTAAAAATCCAAATCACACACACACACACACACACACACACACTCTTTATGTGTATCTGTTCTACTGAGCAAATTGCTTCGTGTAAAACCGAAAGAAGAAAAATCGCCATTCGAACGTAATATTTGTAAATCTCTCTGAAAAAAATAAATAAATATCGTGAATACTGTAATATGCAACAAAAATATTCACATAATTACCTTAAAACGTAAAACGTACTGTCTTCATTGTTTCTTAATTGAAGTAAAGTATTGTTTAAACTACAATCTAAGGGATGAAATTGACAATTAAGGCAAATCTGGTTAAAGTAAAAAAATTGTAGGAAAGAACGAAAAGCACCAGTTTCAGCAGTTTAATTATTGAGGCAGTAAATTCCCTAAACATTCTAATATAAGCGCCGGTTTATATGAACCATTTACATTTATTTTCGACTTATGTTCGAGGACGTCGCGAGGCTGGCGTATTGTATCAAAATTTACAACTGTATATTAAACCAATATAAAACGTTTCCTTTCAAATATATTCATTTGAATTTAGCATCAGTTATGTACATTTTAATTCTAAGTTTACAATTAGATGTTGGCATATAGTATCGAATATGGGCGATTCTTTAAAGAAGATTTACGTTTCTCTCTTACATGTTACGCAAACTATAAGATGCAATTTAATTTTTTTAAGCTGACGTCCTTTTCACAGCATACCTTTGTAGGAACAGAATGACTTATTTCCGATGTCGTCCCAATTATGAGGTTTCAGAGTATATCATGTGACATTATAATCTTAAATTTTCTTTTCTTAGGAAGGTCTTGCAAACTTTTATATTAAACCTTGTTTACTAGGATTTACGTAGCTGGAATAACATTATTATCGACTATTTTTGTCTCATACCAAGACAGAAACGGAATATCCTACTATCTGTACAAAAACCTTATTCCTACGCGAAAATAAATGTTGTGAATAGGTCATGTTTTCCTTAATGTGCAGCACTTTGTTATTAAGGAGGCAATAAACGTGCTTTGGGGTTGTTGGAAACTAGGCCTAATATAATCTGATTATAAAGGTTTTAACTCTGTTTACTCAATGCATCATTTTTACTATTCTTTGCTAATATGTATGTCCGTTAATTGCATTTGCAAGGTAAAATAATGACAAGAAAGTAGAGCAATACTAAATTGAAAATACAACCTTCATAACAAGATGATTCGGAAGAAAGTGTCAATAAGTAAATATGTAGGCATGGCATGAAGGTATATTCTTTACTAACAAAGCTTTTTACCTTTAGCGAAAACTGTTGTCTTTTTAAAAAAAAGCATGGATGTACAAATTTGCATATTAGTGGAAGAGTTGGAAAACCTTTATGTCCAATCTAATTAAAATCAGATCTCCGCTGTCCTATGTGAAGATCTGACGACGACCGCTTAAGGTAATGTTCTGGTAACCTTTGAATTAGTCAATGGAAATGCAGCTTTCAAAAACCTGACAGTGAATCTTATCGTTCGGTAGACATTCATGCTCTTTCTCCCCACTGCTCAGTCCCCAAACGCGAAGATATGATATCATTTGATTGGTTGATAAAATTAGCGATTATGGTAATAACATAAGTTACCCGACATGACCCCTAAGTGGTCACTGTCAGATCTTCATGCATAACAGCGGAGATCTGATCTGAATCAGATTGCCTTTAGGTCCAAATATGAAATGAACAGTTTACGCACCTTCATTGCATATTTTGAGTGCTAACAGTAGGTAAATATAACTTAATTAAGGCTATTTGAAAGTTTATTTTGCAGGTTTCTACAGATATGTTTGTACCATAAACCGAATAGATCCAGCCTAAATAATGATAATATTTTAAGCAACCCATGTTGTATAAAGTTTATGGGAATGTATTTTTCTTCAAAATAAAGAATGTTATATTTTTTTTCCCTAAGGTATCATAGGTTTTATTAATATAAATCAAATAAAACGTCTTTTTTCCCGGTCCAGAATTCCATGCAGTCTCCTACATCCAGTTTTGAGAATAACTACAATACGTCAACAGTGAAGTGTTCATTCATATAAGTTTTACATAATTATTTTCTTCTCTGTTTCAGATTGTGAATCAAATATAAATAAGTGAGTTTCATATCCATGGTTTGTCCAGTGTTATAAATCTACGTTACATCCGAACTGAGTTGATCTTGCTACCATACAAAATTAAACATTCCGTCTGGATACTTGAAGCTCTAATATTTTGTTACATACGAATCACTTTATCGGTGTTTACCAATTCCTCTTTTACAAGTTTATTTCCTTCCATTCGTACTTTCTGTTCATAAACGGATGTGACCATGTTAGCAAAAGCTCCAGGTAAACGTTTTGAAATATTTCTTCTGTACATTATCGCTGCAGACAGAATGCAGTAGCTAATTATCCTGAAATTTGAAACTCAGCTAATCTTGAATCTAAGCCTGCCTGAAAAATGAATTCCCTAAGATTTTTAATTCTTGAAAGAAAGCAAGCGCCGAACTTAAGCTATGGAATGTATATGCATGTGGAGGGAGATTTATGGCTTCGTGCCGAAGACATGAAGAGATTTACATCCGGGTTTAAAATCATAAACACATATCACTGCAATTAAAAAATCTTCATCATTAATGATGGTTTTAAATATTTTCAAGTTCGCATCAAATGTATGAGAGTAACATTGGATAATAGTATTTGCGTCGACCTTAAAGTTCCCACGATTACTGAACCTTCTTATTGGCATGCCTTGTCAATCATCCTTGCCTCAAAGTAAGTGACAGAAACACCATACTTAGTCGCACACGTGTATCTCAGTCAGTTTGATTCTAGCTGCTAATGCAATTAGTGGATTTGGAGATATATATATATATATATATATATATATATATATATATATATATATATATATATATATATATATATATATACCTCAAGTAGGTCAGTTTTTACTAATATATTTGCTTCGTATTTTATATATAAGTGGCTTGTGTGTCTTTGTGCGTTACATGTTAGACCCTGTTCTGCAAAGTTTATTTAGTCATGACTATCGATACCACTGTACCACATTTTTTTCTATAACGGATAGAGTCGAATTATATTTACCTGCACAAAGAGAGAGAGAGAGAGAGAGAGAGAGAGAGAGAGAGCATGGGCGCCCGCTCATAAGGGCAAAGGAGAAGGGGCACTTCCCCTTCCGATTAACCTCTAAACATGCATGTTTTGGCCTACATCTGTGAAAATTAATAGCTGACCACTATATGTTGCCCCCTCTCCCCCGAAAATAATCGTGTGTGTGTGTTTGTGCGTGTGTGTGTGTGTGTGAGAGAGAGAGAGAGAGAGAGAAACCTACCCGTAAGCAACAAAATTATATACATGTATGCAATTTTATTATTGCAGTACAATATGGCGTATGCATAAATTGAAAGAATTAGAAGACGGGAAGAATTTATAAAAGATTCACTTTTTTATTTTTCTATTTTTTAAGCCAGTATTTTTTATTTCGATGCTCTTAAATTTTTTGCCAAGTTGAGAATATCATTAAATAGACCTTAGATAAGTTAATAATGGACGTATTTGCTGTAACAAAACATGAGTTATGGTGATGCATTCAGACGGACATATAACACCAATCGGAATTAAATCCAGAAGGGGTCTTGTCTCAAATTATATTTATTTTTCCAGAGATGTAAATAAATTACATTGATGTCACAGTTTATTTTGCCTCAGAAAGAACTATTTTTACTAATATATTTCCACTGTTCTCTCAAAAAGAAATCCATCTCACTGTCAATTACTTATTTTTACCAGAAGGTTTTCCGCTTTGGCATATTGTTTTTTATATTCCGCCATGAAGTTTAAGTGAAATGATATTTAAAAGATATAAATTTCATGTGCAAGAAAGAATTTATAAAAGGCATGGCACGTGTTTGAGAAATTAGAAACACCTGTGCAAGTCATGCGAGTTTTGCTGCTCCACAATTACGTGTGAGTTTGTGTACCAAAATACACACCAGCTCGATAACGTAAAACACATGTTTGAACCGTCTTTTAATACAGCTATAGTTTCTCCTATTTCTTATATCGTATGTAAGTTTATTGTTTACAAGAATTTGCTTTTTGTTGATCACAATTGGATTTTTTAAAATAGTTTTAACAGAGTCAGTGGAATAAAAACTGCGATTAATTTTCATGACCTGGCGAAGGAAGCTGTTTAATCCAATGTCATTTTGCCGGCATTTACATGAGCTGATTGCTATTTGTGGCGTCAAGGGGACTTCAATGCAAAAAACGGTCCATCCCTTTAACGCCAGAGTGCATGGACCGTTTTTTGCTCTGAAGTCCCCTTGATGCTAGGATGACCCCATTCACTACTTACATGAGCTGATTGATGTTTGTATCTAATTATATTAAAAACAGATAATGAAACTTTTTTATCAGCTGTCTTACCGATTTTAATTAAAGCTTTCTCAGAAATATTTTAAGGACCTTTTTCAGTTTCAAACAAAGAAAAGATTACTCTCACGAATCATTGTGTAAAACGTTATATTTAGATTAGTTTCAAATATAAGAACACAATGTCTGATAGCTTCTTTTTTTTTACAAGCGTTTACGTAAATGAAAGCATAAAATGGTAACGTAATGCTTACAATAGATAAATACTACCATAAAACATATAATTGCATTGCATACATTAAAAAAACTCAGTGCAGTATACAGGTCTGCAAAACAACAGTATCACTATAACGTCTCAATGACAATGCTCAGCATCTGGGTACAATTGTGAAAGTTTTGAACATAAACGCATAAGGTAGGACAAAGTGAACACCTTTTGATGTTCCAATGAATGCTAACCCCTTATATTAATGCAGAACGTTGCGGGATATAATTGCCACGTTAACTTTCTGTGATCTATTTTATCAAAGCTCTATTAAACCTGTATTGAATTGTCTCATACTTATAAAACCGTTTTATTTCGCACATAAACATGATTGCAAATCTGGTTCATCTTAAAAGAATATAGTAAATGAGCAATTGGCGTAAACGAAAGTCTATGACAAAAAATATTCACTCTTTGCACACTTGCTATTTGTCAATTTTATGTCCTTGAAGTTCTTTTCAAAAAAGACTTGTATGAAGCTATGTAAAAAACCCTTTATTAAAAAAGCCTTCATTAATTTCACTTTCTTGTTCTTAAACATGGAATGTCTTTGACTGGAAACATATAGTAATACTTCGTTGAAGTGAGAGGTCAAAGCTCAGTTTATAAAGTTAATAAATTAAGGATTTTTAAGTCCGTAGCAGAGTTGAAAGAACACAATTTTCATTTTGAGATCCATGAGCATTTAGTTATAACAAACGCCAGCCAATATTATTTTAGATCAGATGATTCGTGACCTAAACTTGGCATAAGAAAGAGACCAACGAGAAACTTCAAAAGATTTAAGAATTACATTAAGACAGCTGAGTTTAAAGAGATGTGCGCATGAAGATGCAATCTGGTTCAGAACGAGCTTATATAATAATATTATTTTATGTGTCACATACGCCAGTATTTAGACAGCTAAACCTGCTTTAGGGTCTTATCAGTATGGACTAAGTTTTGCTTTCTCCTCGGCCGTGAAAAAAAAAAACGCAAATAAGAAGACCGAGCCATAATGGAATCTTTTATGTACTGTAGTTGTTCTAGAATCCAGTTGTTAAAACAAAATATATTTTCTTGCCGTAATTTAATGACTGTCTTTTTTGTATATGAATAACTGATGTAATTTTTCTTAGTGGTGTGCTGAAACTTTAAATGGAAATATAGCGCTGTACACGATGAATTATATGGACAAATTCCTACTTTGTGACCATTATTGATGAACATCATTGCGCCTGCTTCCGTAACTGTGGAACACATTTAATATTCCATGAATTTACCTCTCTTTCTATTGTACTGTATTCTAAGACTTTTCTGCAGAAACTGATCAGAAATAACAAATCTCTGATACGATTAGCACATATTAATTTAGAAAAATATCAACGTAATCTCTTCACGTGGACGTAAAAGATTTCCATGTCAATCAAGCAACGAAATTTACGCTCTTAGCCTCCGAGATCAAGTTTCTCAATTGCTGTTTCTAAACTTGACACAAACCGTAGTTTCTAACAGTATATGAGAAGTCGCTGTTATGTCTAACGTACGATAACAATGCTGTCTCTGTCAAGCGTACAAGAACGCAAGTCCCTATGTCTAACGTACGGCAAGAATATTCTGTATTTATGTCTAGCATACGGAAAAAATGATATGTCTATGTCTAGCGTATGGCAAAAATGTCGTCTCTAGGTTTAGCGTACAACAAGACTGCTATATGTCTATGCCTAGCGAACAAGATGAACGCTATGTCTATGTCTAGCGTATGAAAAGAATGTTATCTCTATGTCTAGCGTACGATACGAAAGATACGTCTCTATGTCTAGCGTACGACATGAATGTTATGTCAAACGTACAAGAATTATGTTTCTTTGTCTAGCGTAGGACAAGAATGCTGTCTCTGTTTATACAGCGTGCAGCAAGAATGATATATCTGTGTCTAGCGTGCTACAAGATTAACATGTCTGTGTCTAAAGTATAACAATAATAGTAAGACAAAAATGATATGTCTATGTCTATTACGAAAAATTACTGCCTCATTGTCTATGTTCTGCGTACGAAAATAATGTTATATCTATATGTCTAGCGTACGATAAGAATGTTATATCTACGTGTCTAGCGTACGACAAAATGTTATATCTACATGTCTAGCGTACAACAAGAATTTTATTTATCTATGTCTGGCTTACAACAGGAATGACATGTCTATGTCAAGCGATATAGAAGAATGTTGTGTTTATATTTAGCGCAGAATGTTATGTCTCTGTGTCTAGCGTACGGCAAGAATGATATGTCTATCTCTCTAGCATACGACAAGATTGCTGTCTCTATGTCTAGCTTACAACAATAATACTATTTCTCTTTGTCTAGCGCACGACAAGAATATATTAATCATTGTATCAAAGTGAGATCGTTACCTTCTAGACAAATGACATCTTAACTAGGGGTATCTTGAAGACGGATTGTTATTATTATAGATATGAATCCTTGTAACACGATCTTGATATTTTTAATCACAAAATTAAGATTATTTATACGTATTTTCCGACTGGAAAGTTCTCTTAGATCCTTGTTTCTCAGTGTGCTATAACAAGAAAATCACGACTGTTACACATAGAGTTGCTGAATGTTTTATGACACGAATTGTTTGTAATATTGTATATACGGTTTGTTGAAATGCTCAAAGAACGTGTTTGAATATTATGCAACTGTGGCTGTCATATACCCTGAGCATTTCTGTCAGCTCACAATTTCGCCATTTAATTGATTTTTTTTTGTTGAGGAAGGGTGGTGGTGCGTTGATTATTGTCTCAATAACATAAAGACCGAATAAACATATGGAACACGTGCCGATAATTGATATGAAAATAACCGTTCCAGAGAGCAGCTCATATCTGGAACATGTACACTTGCTTATATGCGCACAATCATCCAGAGTATGTGAGGATCTGCCATTGATCCTAATGCGTAACACATGTAACCCATTAAGTAATGACTGCCCATTTTTCTTCAGCCGATGGTAGTTCTTTGAATCAACTGTATTTCAAGTGCGCATTTAATACCTGCGTTGGAGATGAGAGTGTACGCTTTCTATTGATGCGAGACTCAATCATGATATAGACTATCATAGAGATATATTTTTTTCTTTAATTAATCAGTGAAGGTTCATGCCGATGATAGGCACACATCTTTCTGAGCAATTTCAGAAAGCCAAAAGGATGAAATAAGGGGATAAAAAGAACTGCATTGATAACAAGTATTTCTTTTTACTACCGTTCAAATCGAGCGTAGCGTTAGTCTCTGCCACACCGAGGAAGAACATCATCGCCCTACGGCAGTGACATTGACTACAATACGGATTATTTCCGAAACTAAAATAACTTTCAGTAACGTTTGCCTTCTAATGCTGGCACTGCCTTGATACTAGTTCTACTTATTTCTTTAAGCCACAAACTTCGAATCAGAAAGTTTGCTTCTCTGTAGTGGTTGTGGAGCAATAATAGTCATCATGCTTTGATGCAGGCTCCTCAGCTATTTCTCACACAGGCACGTGTCTCTTGCTGTGATCAGTCGTAGCCTTTGATTATTCTGCTCTCTCTAAAATGCGCTATACTTAAACAAATGCACGGTGACTGTCGCCTCGTGTTAACAATTTCACGTTAACGAAGGCAGCTGCTGCTACGCTCAATCAGAATCAGCTGAATTTTTTGTTGTCAACGTCCTTGAAGCATAATATTCCAAGCGATCAGCGATCTTTCTAAAGTTAATATACATGATGCCAGCCCGCACCCACCCAATTTAATGACATTGTTTTTCTTATATGATTATCTGCCATATAATCTCCCACATTACAGTATTATTATCATAATTATTAATATTTTAAAGTATCTGCCGCATTGAATGCAATCTTTATTATTGAATAGTTCTTCAACCTAAAAGTAGTGGAAGGCTCTAAAATATAAACTAAAATATAATAAAACAATAATATAGTAATATCAATAAGATATCACAGTTGAATTCCAACAAAAGGAAAAATAAAAATGGCACACAATGCAATAATTCATTATTCGTTTGAGCAATTAGTAATATTTTCCACGAAATCAAATTTCGTTCAAACAGCAGCAGAGGGGGCGAATCGGACATTTTGTCCAATCGTTATTTTGCTTAATTATTACTTTCTGCACTCAACGATCTAGTGTCGTCAGCGCCTGGTAAAAAAAAAACGACGACGTCGTTGGGGGATCGTCGCGTCGTCATTTGGTTTAATTAACACCTTCTGCGCGCCGATCCCCAGCGTCGTCAGCGTCCGGTAAGCACGTCGACGACCGCGTCGATGTCATTGCCCCCTCTGCTGCTAAGAGGTTATTTACAATGAAAATTATTTACAACTAACCGAATATTTGGTCAAGTCCGATACGATATCGTGTCCGAGGATCATGTAAATTTATCGTTATGAATCCATGTGGGGTCGACTGAGCATGACTAAAAAAGTTTCGAAAAACATTAAAGTCCATGTCACCGCCGCACCATGTCTGCCAAATATTTCGTAGCGTGTGTGTATCAACGCCGTTGAATACAGCAAGAATATTGCAGTTATCTCTGATTACTTTTGGAATCTGAGTGTATCGTTGAGTGACATATATCACGTCAGTGTTTTTATGCCTGCCTCTGGAAAATATCCTAGCTGGGTTCTTTTGATTGTCTAACATAACATCATCGTACACGACTAGATTGTTAACGTCGCCATCAATATCATCAATACCCGGTGCATCATTGATATCCGTAATAAACTCAATAACATTCTTTTTAGCGATCGCTGATGCATTCTCGTTGAAATCTTTCAACACCTCGTAGCATCGTTGATCATCTACGCTAGGAGCAACCAAATACAACTTATCCCACTTCATCCATCTCATTATTAAATTGAGTAACAATTGCGTCTTGCCGGATCCAGATGGTCCGATGATAATCATCCGGATCGAGTTTGGTAACGCTGCAACATGCTTAACTGGTTCTCTTGTTTTAGTCGCCGAAAAATCAATTATATTCATATCTCTATACATAAATTATGGATCTATATTGTGTGAAGTGTAGAGTGCGTACTGGCACAAATGATATGACAACCGTTACGACAAGAAATAACAGATCGGCGCTTACTGGTAAGTGTGTACAATGCGGTACAAAGAAATTTAGATTTATTTCTATTAGAGATGTTTTAAAAAAAAGCGAGGAGGTGACATCGCAGCCAAATTGGCAAAACTCCCCGGAACACCGTGGGCAAAGTATCCAGGAGAAAAACACCTCCCAGGATATAACTACTGTGGCCCCGGAACACGATTAGATATTAGACTCGATGATCAAAATCAGCCCAAACCCGGTGAGTATCCAATAAACGCTATCGATAAGGCGTGTCATGCTCATGATGTTGCTTACAAAAGTAGCGATCTGCAACAGCGTCATATCGCGGATGTAAAATTAATTCACGCGCTAAATGCTATTCCTGATAAATCCGTCAAAGAAAAATTGGCCTCATGGTTGGTAAAATCGGCTATGAAAGGTAAATTAATGATTGGCGCTGGTAATTAATAACAATCATCCAAGAAAAACGATGGATTCCATCTATTATTCTCCGAGAGGATACTGGAAGGGGAAGGCCGCAATTGGTAAGCTTGCAAGCGCTGCAAAGGTAACAAAGACCACTGCGGCTAATTGGTTATCCAAACAGGCTATATGGCAAATCTATCTACCACCGCCTAAACAAATCAACTTCTCGCGCTTTGATGTCAGCGTACCTAATGAAGTTCATCAGGCTGATATACTATTTCTGCCGCATGACAACGGTTACAAATACGCGCTAACCGTAGTTGATGTTGCGAGTCGATACAAACAAGCGGAACCGTTGAAAACAAAGTCAGCAACTGAAGTAGCCGATGCGTTTGAGCGGATTTATCGAAGAGGTCCTCTGCGCTGGCCAAATCTATTACAAGTTGATCCTGGTAGTGAATTTCGCGGCGCTGTTTTATCAACGCTGAAACATCATAGCGTCGCGATACGACGAGGTCATACTGCGCTACATCGCGATCAGGCAATTGTTGAACGATTCAATCGGACTCTCGCTGAACGGTTATTTGGATATCAATACGCGAAGGAATTCATCCAAGAAAAACGATCTCGTGAATGGGTTAAAAGGTTGCCAGGTGTAATTGCAGCGTTAAATAACGAGATTACCCGAGTAATCAACATGAAGCCCAGCGACGCGATTAAATACGAGTATATACCCGGAAAATTAAAAATAAATAGCGTTTCTAAGCCGATTCTTGGCGATGTCACTGTTAGATATCTATATGAACCAGGAGAGCTTGAAGGCGGTAAAAAAAGGGCTACCGATCCTATTTGGAGTGTTACCACACATAACATATCAACGATAACACGATCAACTGGTAGACCACCGATCTATAGACTGGATTCAACTGCTCCTCAGCGCGGATTTACACGCGAGCAACTACAAGTGATACCTAACGATACTCAATTACCCCCGCGTGGTCTTAACTAGCGCCGTTGCGTCTATTACACTCAAGACAGGTCAACCTCACATTGTTTTTGACATGACCGAGACTGTTATCGATCCTATCCACGGTAAATTGGCGAGTGTCTTTATCCGAATAACGCCAACTCATTATACAATTGCAACTCGCGCAGTGATTATTCTGTTGTTGTCGTAGCGAGATTATTAATTCGGCATCAATATCAAAACGCCGCTGTTTTTTTTTATCCTGTTGGCGGTAACCCGAGAGTTTTCTATCAATGACGCTTGCATCGATGGTGACTTTGTCGCCGGCTTCGTCGGTGGCTTCGTCAATAACAATTCTTCGAAGCTGATTTATCCTTCGTACTCTGGACACTGCAAGATAGACTAGATTCGACCATTCGATGCGATTATCAACTATCCAAACAATTGTGTCCGTGATGGTTAGTCCCTGCGAGGAATGTATTGTTGTTGCGTATCCTAGCGTCCACGGGGATTTATCAGCACGTAGCGCGTCCTCGACGACGCTGATATCAACGAGCACGATATCATTCAGCACGAGAATTTGTTTTTCTGTCCGACCTGGAATTTCAACTTCAATGTTCTGCCGCCGTGTGTCCGCGGGTCTATAACATAACGGCACTGGACGCGTTGGAAACTTTTCCTTATACAACGTAAACAACTTCCGCTGAAGTGTGTCTCTGACTATCTTTCTACTCGCTACAATCAAATCGTTTGGTCTCCATGTTTCCCAGAATTCATTTAACGGCGTTTCCGGAATCACCTCGCGAATTATTTCACATTGAATTCTATCCGGCTGTAATCTGATTAATTTCTTAACCTCGCGCAGTTGTTCATCAAGTGCTCGGTAATCAGTATCGGTTTCTTCATAATAGTCCACAAAACCCCTTAACCAATCATGTGGACCCTCGCCGACAAATGGTGGTGGTTGGCCATGGTCCCCACACATGATTACCGCTGTATTCGCGCGCAGCAACCACTCAAGAAACATTTGTAAAGTATCTAACGAAACAGTACATATCTCATCCCAGATGATAATGTCGGGAATAAATTTTTCACCCATTCGATCAGGAGTCCACTCACCGCCGCTGTATCGAAAAAAGCTGTGATAAGTAACGGCGTCAACATTTCGTTGTTTTATCTCTCGCGCTAGTCTATGGGTCGGTGTAAGCACGATTATACTTGCCCGCGTTCGAAATAATTCAATTGCCCGAGTCGTCTTTCCTGACCCGCCACAGCCGCTTAAATAAACCGTCTTGTGTCTACAAATTGGATCAGAACACGATGGTGCATTAGACCATTCTGACAATTTATCACCGCGTAAGTAGTTGTTCTCAACGGTGACATCTGCTGACGGGGAATAATCGCGTCGTATTTCATTTTTAATTCTCCATGTACCCCAACTCTCGTCCGGACTAGTAAACTCGGCTACGTTTCCTTTATACGCTACGTCAACATAAAACGAATCAACGGCTACTCTAACCGCGGTATCGGGGAATCTATTTATCATCGAGAATAAATTGATAGCGGCATATCCCAGCATAGACGCCCTCAAATGTGGATACGCCGGGCTGTCTCCATCGCTGTAGGTAACAACTGTACCCAACCTCGTTCCATTGGACAAGAAAGCTGTTTTGCAGTTCACGTATCTATTTTTTGCCACTGTGTCCTTGATTACGAAATCATATTCTGCGTCATCTATAATCAGCCGTGAGCAATATCGTTTGTAGTCGTGGTTTTTTCCACCTTGTGTGAACTTACCAATTATTCTTCTACCGAGATCTTTTGCCTCGCGGTTTCGTTGGTTAAATATCCTCCTGGACCATTCGATGATATATTCCTCGTCGGCATCAATGTTTTTTCTGGACTCGTCAATTATGCTATCTAGACGCTCCGGTTCTGGTAACCAGACTTCAGTCTGTGCCCGGTATGATATAATCGCGTCACTGACAATCAACGAAACTAGCATGCTACAATCAATCATATACCGTAGCAGCGCTATTGGCAGCCATCTCTTTTCAGCCATGTGTCTACCGATCCAAATATAGCAACAGCGATGGAGTCCTGCCGCGAATTCAAATGATACTATGCGAGCGAATCCGGTTAAATCAAAATCAGGCAGTGGTCCATTAATAGCAACACGAATCATTTCATGACTGGGGTGTCCAAATCGTCTAAAGTACTCAGCGGCGGATCCATACCCGAGAAAACTCGCTGGATAACAGGCAACCATATCAACCGAGATCATAGCGTCGCGGTTGTATTCAGTGTTCCATAGTCCACCGTGATAGTATTCCAAACAACTGGATTGTACATCCGGTAGAAATTCCCTGCGCGTTGGTCTCCACGCATTTTTCCTTGCTGCAACATGAGCTACAACCGATGGAATCGTAAAACAATTTGTTAGCAGTTGTTCATCATGCTCCTCAAATTCTATGGCGGTTTTTTTCATCCTGTTGTGAAATGCTTCAGTGCGATATAATTCACCGTTTGGTCTTACAAACTGATCAAAGGTATCCGCATCGTTTTCAGCGCTGCGAAGTAACCACATTGATACAGGGTCGTTTTTACACAAGTAGGCAATAGCATCAAATAGTTTCCTCTCCGCGAGAAAACCGTCCTTGGAGAATTGTTCTCCCAGGAATTCTTCGGGGATATACTTTACTGTTCTATCCCGTGGAAATATTGTGATCACGGGCGTCCATGCGTGTTCGTTATGATCAATAATTTTGATTGGGGCTCCCTTCGATTTATACTTCGATTCGTATAATACTTCACCGGTTATCGTTGTAACGGTTATTGGAAATCTCAGCGATGTTTCTAATCTCGCTATGTCGCTGATGGTTGCTCCACGCTCTTTTACGGTTAGTTCCCACTGGTTGATTTTGCTACGTCGTAAATCAGTCAATTTGTTTCCTCGACATGCATTTGTAAAATGCTCTATTATTCGTTCTGCTACACAATTTATCCCAGTTGACTGTTTCATCGGTTTCAGTTTTCCGATATCAGGTTTCTTATTTAACGGGTATATTCCATAAACAACTGCT
The DNA here is from genome assembly GCA_028554795.2 of Sinohyriopsis cumingii. Taxonomy (NCBI): domain Eukaryota; kingdom Metazoa; phylum Mollusca; class Bivalvia; order Unionida; family Unionidae; genus Sinohyriopsis; species Sinohyriopsis cumingii. The sequence continues at coordinate 102,402,322 of CM068840.1, read as the reverse complement.
GTTTCAGGATACGCTCGTTCATAGTATGGTTTGTCAATTCCGGTTAACAACCCCGGCTTGGAGTCGCGGCTGACAGTGACTGTTTTCTTGTCGCTGAGAACTGGTTCAAATTTATCACGCATGATCCAATCGCCTGATTCCACCCGGACAATGAATTTTACTCTGAAGAAATACCTTTTACCGTCAAGTTGTGATATTATCATTGCTGCGCGGTTGTCGTTCATGGTAGCATCAACAATGCCATCAATTCGAAATGTTGACCAACTGTGAGATGCGCCATCACGCTTGAATTCATTGATACAATCGCGTATTTTACTCAACAGGGTTTTATCGTTTATTAACGCTTTTGGTGTGTCCTTGAGGACTCTATCGAGATTAAACCTAATATTTTTCCGGGGCTTAATTGCTGCCAATCTCTCGAACTCATCCATATAATTAAAACAAGTATTTAAATGAAAGAATATAGTATAATGAATCACTGCAAATGGTTGATGATTGGGTCGACAACCCCGTGCAATAAATCATGTAGAGGTGAATTCTGCGGGTATCATTTACAAAGCGTTCGTAATGGTTCTCTTGGCCCCCTCCCGTGCTTGGTTTGCCACGTCGGTGTAAGAGGAAAATCACAGTTGTGTATCAATTGTGGCGGAAAGCGATACAGGGAACTAAAACGCTATTATGACAAGCGAATTAAAAACGCCGTCATCAACCCCACCGCCGACTTCGTCATCAAAACCCCCCAAGACTACGTTGAAAGATTCATAATTAAACCAAATAATAAATTAGACAAGTAGTATTATTATACAAATGGACCAAGAATTTCAGCCGCATCCCCTGCTCGTCAATTACGAGGCATCTCGCGACGGTATTGTTAGAAATCGTAGACTGAAGAAGCCGGTTGGATGGAAAAACAATCACGGGTATTTAATGTTTACTGCTGGAGGGAAAAAATATCTCTGTCACAGAATCATCTATGAATGTTTCCACGGATTGATCAAAGATACTCTCGTTATTGATCACATTGATTCTAATTATCAAAATAATAGACTGTGTAATCTGCAAGCCATCTCTCAGAGTGAAAATAGTAAAAAAGGCCAAACTGGTAAATACTCAAAGAAAGCAAAACCCGTAAAGTCATTTGATACAACAACTCACGAGGAAAAAATATTTCAGTCGATGAATGAGGCAGGAAAATATTTTGACATTTGTATCGCCTCAATACAATTTGTTGCAGAACGAATATATCAAACAGCGATCTCAAAAAAGACGGGTCATAGAATTCGATTTTCATATATAACATCAAAGGGAGATAACTCGTTTTGTGATAGCGTCGCATGACAAGAGTTACGTCCCTTGAAGTCTAATTAATGTTGCGTCCCTTGAAGTCCAATTAATGTTGCGATTAATTAATCATTTTACGATGAAAACTAATGAAATACACGCTATTATCTAACAGCTGTATTCTTTTTTTTAATGTTTTATTTGAGTATTTGGTTTCATTTAAATGCCGTGAAACACCATTAATAAGTATTTAAGGATTCAAACGATTCAAGGGAATTCAAATTAACACACACCTTGTGACTGACGCCGCTGTATTAGTCACTTTATATACAAGATGACTCGTTATAAGCCTGGGGCTTTCGAAAGCCAATTCAACTAATCAAAACTAACCCACGCTCTTGACCCGGGCGTGTGGTTGTCTTTTGTTCACAATCATGCAACCGGGTTAATTTAATTGGGTTGCTTTTGATTGGTTGAATTGGCCGTAGAGTTCCGCCCCGCCGTTTTATGTTTGTGCTGTCTTGTGCCGTCCCATCATCCATCAATCATTTCATTGTAAATATATTCATCCTTAATTAAGTACATGTAGTGATGTCCCCCAAGCATATCTTCTGGGCGGTCTACGATGACGTTTGTCACCCTAGGCCTCCCTCCCGGAGATGTATGCTTTGGGGTTCCAAGATGTGAATGTCCTTAATTAAGTATATGTATATGCCTGTAATCTGCCACAACACTCGAGTGGAGATCTACGGCATTGTACTGTCCATGTATGCCTGCAATCTGCCACAACACTCGAGTGGAGATCTACGGCATTGTACTGTCCATACAAAAAACGGGGTCAAAAATGGCCCCAATAATTTTATTAAAATTTTTGATATTAGAAATAAGATGTTTTATAAGAATAATGAATATCGAAGACATCAATAATATATTAACTGAGATTTCAAAATTAAAAAATCAAGGAATTGAATTATCTGATGGTCTCGACAGTGAAAAAATATTATCCGATTATGAGATTATTAACGAACAGTCGAAACGGGGGCGTTTTACCCTGGCCCGCGAGTATTTTTTTATAAAACGATTACAACATACGATTAATGAGAACCTGTACCACAATGACGCAAATGCATTCATTGGACTATTTACTGCCGTTGAAATAATACGAAAAAAACTCGGACGTGTTTATGAACGACGCCGGGAGATTTCTAGTAAGATCAAAAACATTAGAAGGATTATAGACGAAAACTCCGTGGAGCTCCCGATGGTACACTCGGCGGAAAATTAGAAAATTGCGGATCAATTTACAATAATGGTAGGTGAATCACTTACTACTCGGCTAGCCAGAGAGCGGCTAGCAGCGCTTAAAAAGTTTATACCGTTACGAGACAGAGTGAGAGAGAAACTTCAAACGCGACAACAAATGCAAACCGATTTTACTGTTGGAAGCGAACAGTTATTTGCCCCGGTAACTAAAGCGACTAAGGATGTTACGGCGGCAACTGTACCCGTTCTTGGTGCGCTTGAAAAGATAGCGGCAGAGACAAAACAAACAAAAAGGTCTTTAGAAACACTCCCTGCAAAAATAGCGGATGCTACAACACGGAGGCCACCACCACTCGCTATAACCGAACCACAAGAACCTTATGTTACAATGGCCGACGAAGAAGAACCAGGCGCCACCGCAAGAGAACCAGAAGAAGAAATACCCGAAGAAACACCAGAAGAAGAAATACCGGAAGAAAAAGAGGGGAATATACCCCGTATTGTACTCAAGAAGAGCACAATAGATCAAATTAGAGGCTTCAGCAACAGGGAAGAATTAATTAATTTTACTGCCAACAATTTTGCTAAGAACATACGAGATAAGAAGCATATCAATAGCGGTTACGAGAAAAATATAAAGTCGTTAAAAGACTGGGCAAGAATAGTGTATTTAGCAAGTAAACATAAAGATGCATTACCACATCGTAGTAAATCCGATTACGACGCATTCCACAAGGAAGTTAAGAGTATAACACCAAAAAAAGGAAAAGGATACCCTGTTGGTAAAGAATCCTACGGCGTTACCTGCCCTAATAGTGTTCTCAGTGATATATCACGGCTGGAAGTACTAATCGGAGGAAAACGAGCCGGAAATAACTCTCCGGAAATAATCAATGAGGCCGCTGATATTTGCAAGCGTTTATTTGCAGGCGGTATTATGGACATTAATGCATATCGAACGCTCATAGACGAGCTCGTGGATGATTAATTGGAAAACTGGTGTTTTTAATAAGGATGATCATACACTACAACCATGATAAACCAGTACTCGTCTACGTGGTAAACTCGCGATTGCCTGTTTACCGCGCGTACTATGGAGATGGTCTCGGTAGCACCATTGCGGGGTTATTTACAAGAATGGCTCCAAAAGTAGCGCCGTTAGCCAAACAATTAGGAATGAAGGCTATTGATGTTATTCGTGATAAGGGTATTAGTGCTATTGGAGATGTTGCCGGAAAGGCGCTTTCTGCCGCGCGAGACAAACTAATGTCGTTGGTGAAATCCAGGAGAAAAAAACAGAAACCACCGGTGATGCCATCAACGACAGTGATGCCTGCAAATGTCAGTAAAGTAATAAATAACGCCGTGGAAGAAAAATTAGAGTCGTTGGCGACGACTCAGTCGTTGGCGACTTCGCCATCCGCCGATGCGGCAACCAACGCGCTCATGAACGCGATAGCGGGGAGTGGTTTAAATTCAAAGAATTTACGACGAAAAAATCGCAATTGAAAACATCAACATGATAAATAATAGAATGTTTGCGCGTACCGCTGATCCCGCGTTTGATATGGATGCCCCAGTGCGCAGGGATGATTCTGTCCGTGATTATCAATATTATTCTTATTATGCAGCGCAACCCGACCTACGATCGCGAATTGAACTTCAGGTCCAAGATACCAGTAAATACTTTCTGCCGTGTGAAGCGTTTATCGAAATTGAGGGAGAACTCGTGACAAATGCCGCCGATAATACACCATACGCAGATGACCATCGTGTTCGAGTTGGCTTCGTCAACAACGGTATCATGGCGTTATTTGAGAGCGCCAGATATCTTATTGACGGGCGAGAAATTGAATCAATAGAACGCGAGGTTGATGTTGCAACGACGATAATTGGGTTGGCGAGATACTCGGATGATTATACAAGATCGGCGGGCCCATCTATGATGTTTGCGAAGGACACCACCAATAACGCTGACCATATTCAGTACATCAACGTGCTGGCGGAAAGAGATACCGCAACTGACCCACAGGCTGAAGCAGCCAATCCAGACCGCAGAGCAAGACCAGGTGCTAATTTTAATATTATAAAAAGCACCAACAATGATTACAATCTAGGATTCGCAGCACGAGTAGGAATGTTGCAAGGACCACGCCGACAGTTTTCATGCGCGATTCCACTCCATCACATATTTGGATTCTGCAGAAATGTCAGAAAAGTTGTCTATGGGGCTAAGCATACAATCGCGCTGACGCGAAGGGGCGATGATAACAATGCAATATGGCGTGCTGCTGGCGTCGCTGCCGGTAAAGTCATTTTAACTAAAATGGCATTGTGGATGCCGGTGCTGACTCCATCAGTTACCACGGAAGCACGATTGTTAGCATTTATGGAACAGGGAGGGAAATCGTTGTTGAGTTGGCTAGCGGTAACAACTGATGCTAAAGAGGATAACGTCGCCGATACGTTTACATGGCACCTGGCATCAAAACAGGGTGTTTCAGCCCCGCGTCATATATTCATAGCGCTACAGAATAGGGAACGATTGGGCAGTCAAGAACGCAGCCATATGATATTTGATCAATTAGGAGTCAGGGATGTTTCGCTGAGAATAAACGGACAACAGGAACCATCCGAGGATATACAGCTTAATTACGGCGACAACCATATCGCACGTGTGTACCATCGATTGCTGTCGTATATGGGTCGTGATCAAAACGTCGACACTGGTTTGCAAATATCACAACTTGATTTTAAAAACCTGTATCCGATTTATTATTTTTCGCTGGAACATCTTGATTTAACGAGACAATCCGTCGTTGATATACACTTCCGAGCTCGTATAGCCCCGGGTGGTGTTAATTATAGAGCGGTTGCTGTCATTCTCAGCGATAAATCAATGCTGCTAGAAGGTGTTGGTGGACGAATGAGAATCGTTGATGCGCCAGTGGAAAACATGTAATTGAAAGCACAAAACGCGTTTACAATAAATGTCGTATAGTGTCGTCAGTGTAGAGTTGACTGATGGTCAAGTCAAGAAATTACGATCAAAGTCGGCTAAACAATGCGGAACCACAATAACGCTGAAGCCGTCGCAGATGGCGGGTGGTAATCATAAGATATCGTTGACGGCGCGTCAAATAAAACATTTCAATGATGCGATGAAGAATAAAAAGGGTGTTCAAATAGATTTTTCGGCCGCAGCAATTAAAAACATGGAAAAGACCGGTGGGATATTTCCGCTGTTAGCTGCGATTCCGGCATTAATTGCCGCGGCCGCACCAGCAGTGGCTAAGGCGGCGGCGTTGGGGGCCGTTGGTACCGCGGCGGGAATGGCATTGAAGAAGGCAACCGGGAAAGGCTACAAAAAAAAACGACCCGTAGCCGGAAAGGGTCTAAGACTACCGGGAACCCCGTATTCATGGTATTCGGGAAAGGGTCTAAGACTACCGGGAACCGTTTATTAACGCAGGAGTCAATGACTCCTGAGTCAATGACTCCCATGTCTAATTTTGATTTAATAGACGCCGCAAACGCGTTAGCGATAAAAAACTTCAGAGGTGTTTTTATGAGGGATCAATTACCGGCGGCCCCAAGGAATACTGAAACCGGTATAATTAACCTCGATGGGTCCTCCGGAGCGGGAACTCATTGGGTTGCATACGCGATTGATCCGCGTGCGATCGTCTATTTTGATTCATACGGGTTAGCCCCGCCGAAAGAGTTTATGCGGTATATCCGGGCGTGTTCAGCCCCGGCGTGTTCAGCCCGGGTTTTTTATTCCACGCTGCCAACACAGCAGTTAAGTGACCCACCGATATGCGGCCGTGAGGTATTGAACGTACTCGCGGCGATTTCATCATCGCGAAAACCACCTCATGTGGTTGTAAACGAATACACTAGTAGGGTCGTAGAAGCTCAACGGATTTTAGAGAATAACATTTACAATAATAATGATTGATATTTGGGGACGACCGGTTTCGGCGCTGAAAGAATCCACGGAAACGGCCGCCGCCGACATAAAAAAAATAATTGAGGATGAAATCGCTGATATGTTGAATTTAACAAGTGTTGACCCGGGCGAAATAGTTGTATTTCAAGACCGCCAGGGTAAATTGAAATCCGGTAATATGTCACTGAATGACGTTTTAACACGACAGCGTGATGCCGACGAGGGCTCTATCGCGTTGTATACCGCCGACGGACGAATCAAACCGGGTGAATCCATCTTGACGATAAATGGAAAAATAAGTACACTTGGCGACAATTATATAACCATGTCAAATTCGTTAAAGGGTTTACGTAGTGAAATTAAATTATATGAAGAACGGATCGTGTTGACGCTAACGCATTTCGACGATGTGCAACACATTGTCGAAAGATTTTTTCGGGGATCCACGACGGCAGACGAACCAAATCTTGTAAAAATAAAAAATGCTATTTCGGATCTTATGGAGATGTCGGCCAATTTACCCCCGTTGCGAAAAAATGTTAACAGGATCGATGACAACTTTGATAAATTCTTTGGTAAAAAAAATACCAAGCCGGATGAGATTACAATAACTATAAATGATATCACTGCGTATGGACAGGAAATAAAAACAATCAAAACTGATGTTGCAACAAACAAAAGGAGTGTAGACGCGCATGAACGGGAAATAGAAATAATCGGCGCTAATGTTGCAACGATCATAAATAATGTAGACTCGCATGGACGGAAAATAGAAACAATCAAAACTGATGTTACAACGATCATAAATAATATGGACACGCATACACAGGAAATAGGAACAATCAAAACTGATATTGAAGCGAACAAAAAAAATATAGACGCGTATTGGCGGGGAATAGGATTAATCAAAACTGATGTTGCAGCGAACAAAAAAGGTATAGACGTGCATACATATGAAATAGGAACAATCAAACTTGATGTTGCAGCAAACAAAAAAAGTATGACCGAGAATACACGGGAAATAGAAACAATCAAAACTAATGTTGCAGCGAACAAGAATAATATAGACGCGCATTGGCAGGAAGTAGGAATAATCAGAACTGATGTTGAAGCGATTAAAGACGGGCTACCGAGAGTAGCAGAGCAATTTGAAAAAATAAAAATCCCTCATGAGAACATCATCAACACAGTATACACAATTCGGCATGGATCATTCGATTGGACTCCTACACAGAATACAGTAAATATCACCGCAACTGTTAAGGGCATTTATCGATTGACACTGATTTCAATGATGCAGTTTAATATATTATCGTCGAGTTCATCCGGGTTTAACAATACAATATCAACAATTATAGACAAGAACGCAACTGAACTATTTACAATTTATGCCGTTGATAGAAATCTAGCCGGGGCAAACATTACATGGTATGTGGAATTTGTAGCGAATCTAAGTAATTAAAAACACTAGTTCTTTTAAAATAAAAATGACCACCAAGGAAATTGAATCAGAGGTATCACCGACGTCACATCAATATCGATTCGATACCGCAAAAGAATTCTCCGCGAACTTGAAAACGCTTTCCGAACAATACCGTGCAAAAATAAAAAAATACCGCCGAAAAATAACCGCCATCGACGCGGTCGTGTACTCGGTGTCGGGTATAGTGGCCGGTACCGGTGTTATTTTATCCACGGTGACCACGATAGCCCCGATCGCTGTTCCAATCGCTGTCTCCGCGATGACAACAGTTGCTGGAGTCGCCAACGCAATCACTAGGAAGATATCATCGTGTTTTCAGAAAAAACTCAACGAGTATACAGTAAAACATCAAATAGTATCCGACGCATACTCGAAATTATCCGGGTTGATCTCGTTATCGATTGATAATTTGTTCGTATCCGATGTTGAATTCTCCACGATGGTCCAGTTATATAGCTCCGCGATGTCAAAAATCGAGGATTTTCAACTGGAAGCCGAAACCACCTGGTTGTTAAAATTAGACACTAAAGACAACAAATAATAATAATGTCGCTGAACCCCGAAGGGTTTCAATTACTTCAGCGGATCGCGGAGAACACCACTCCGGTACAAACAAATATGATATCAATAACGTCAACGAAACCCGAATTCAGTGTGAACTTCCCGTCGCCGGTTCCAGTGAAGGAAATAGCGCTGGCAAAATTGCGAGTATATCACAGTTGGCCTAATATTCGAGCGGACGCATTTAACGGACAACAACCTAATAACTCGCTGGTTTTTGCACGGAAAAATAAACCCGATGGGACCCCAGACTGGGAGGAGGTTACAATACCAACTGGGTCATACCAAATAGAGCAAATCAATAAAGAATTTCAACGCAGAATAAAATCGATCACAGGAAAGGAATCAAAAATCGCTATTACGGTTCATGAACCGACGTTATCATCGACGATTGAAATAAGCACACCGGGGTATATGGTTGATATTTATAACAGTTCAATAAGAACCATACTAGGATGGCCTAAGAATCCACCCGCGGATTTGCACACAAATGTGCAATCGTATCATGAGATTAATCCCAGTTATCTGAATGATTTGTCTATTATAAGAAACACGTTATTACCCAGCGAGTTTATATTTCAAGACAGGAATACCATGCAATGGTTTTTTCCGTATAAGAAAACTCCTGAATTGTCAGCCAAGGTCACAGTTCGTTTAGATGATATCACTGGTGCGTTTGCCGAGATTAATCGTAATTACCAATCACAACTAGAACAGCTACGGAAAACAAAAGCACGAAAACACGTTGAGGTGTTAAATCAACTTATATCAGACATGGAATATATTAATGAGCGAATCGTTAAGACAATATCCGATAGCAGCGATGATAATAAACAAAAATTCCTAACCGGGTATAATATCACAGAAGCCGATTTACCCGATTTCAAGTTTCCAGGATACAACGCGCCAGAACTAAGAAAGTCTCTTAATGATTTTCTCAGTCCATCAACTTATATCCTCAGACACGATAACGGGGATGATGGTATGCATATTGCTCCATACAACGTAAATATCGCATCGGTGATAGCAATCAATCTAGTGTGTGATGTTATCGAAGGGAGTTACCAGGTAGATACCAATCAATCAAATCAAGCTCAACAGGGATATATCCTTTATTCATTTTCACCAACAGCCCCTCCGGGATTTTTAATCGTTGAGAATCCGATTAATCCGGTCTATATGCGATGCCATGATCGGTTTTTAACGAGAATTAATTTTAAACTCACCGATCAGTCAAATAACCTAATTGATCTACAGGAGGAGGAGTTAGTGATCACTCTGTTTGTAAGATCATTGTAAATAACTTCTTAGCAGCAGAGGGGGCAATGACATCGACGCGGTCGTCGACGTGCTTACCGGACGCTGACGACGCTGGGGATCGGCGCGCAGAAGGTGTTAATTAAACCAAATGACGACGCGACGATCCCCCAACGACGTCGTCGTTTTTTTTTTACCAGGCGCTGACGACACTAGATCGTTGAGTGCAGAAAGTAATAATTAAGCAAAATAACGATTGGACAAAATGTCCGATTCGCCCCCTCTGCTGCTCAAACTATAGTTTATTCCGAAACATCGTCAGAAATCGGAAACCATAATTCTGTAACTTGTAGGCAGTCTCAATATTTAAAGGAATAATTTAAGAATCACGTTCTCGGCAAACATTTGGTAGGTTGAAGCCATTATGTCTGTATAAGACAATTGTCTTTAAGAACGAATGAAGTTTGATTACATGAAATCAGTAAAACTTACCTTGTTCCTTGAATGTATGTCAATTAGCTTGTCAGTAAAGTAAAGGGCTGACTTTCACATAAAATACCTTTAATTCTTCGCAGACAAAAGAAGATTAGTGTAGCGGTGCTACTGGTGGTGGTGTTGTGAGGTTTTACCTTCTTACAAGGTGTCCGCTTTATTTGGCTATCGTTATCTAGAGGGTGATTGCCCTCGGTATTGTTGTTGCCCGGATCGAGTAAATATTAAAATAAAGTGTGAAATTGTAGATGGAATAAATAGAGATCTGAGCAGATATATAGAACAGAATGACATGAGCCCCCGTATATGGAAAACTAAACTTTAATAAATTTCATAAACAACTGGGATAAAACATTACATTAGGAAGACGCACTTCTTTTTAAAATAAATCTTTCACCGAATTTCAAACACAAATATATTTATATAAATAGCCGATCTGTTTTAAATGATATAATTAGTTCATCATATAATCGGGTGAACGATCGAAGTCACTGCGTTGTATAACTTCATAACCTGCTTATTTCGGTCCTCTCCAAATTCACTCTGGTGGTTCCTCCAGGTCCTTTCGCTTTTTCCCTTTGCCGACCTCCCTACTGTCTCGCCTCTTTTCGGCCCACAAACTTCGTGTGGGTAGGAGGATACGTAAGTGCGCAGATACTTTTGATAAGTAGGTAAGTGGATACGTCAGTGGATACGTCCCTGGAGCTATTTCCCCTTTCAAAGCAAACAGAAGCAACCTAAATTTTCTGTCAGTTGTCCTACTGGGAACAGATCATTACTCCCCTTTCGTTATGTCAGATATTGTTCTATCGGAATTCAAACAGACCAAAGGCTGTCTGGTCAAGCTAAACATGGCAGACCATAAACAAACCTAGTTTCACAAGATTAATTTTTTTCCTAATGGCTATTTCATTACTGATTCCCATTAACATTACACGAGACATAACAGTTCCGTTCTCGTCTCAATTACACAAATGAATGAATGAAATTCATTATATGTATTAACTACGTTATTTTCAGCGAATACACACACTCAAGTCTTCATCATAGTGAAATCTACTAAGATCGGTGAATTCGCACGGATTCTCGTAACTCGTATCAACTAAAGTAATGCATGAAATTGTTAGATTCCTATAGCAATCAAGACAACAAATGCAAACAATTCGTCAAATTTATATAAAGAAGATCATTGTACAGATTAATATAGATTAACTCCAACACAGTTACACTCATTTCAAGAGAATTCATCTACGGATTTAAACAAATAAATTCATGCAAATATAAACAATTAAATTCAAGAAAATCATAACATTGGTATCAACGACTTACATGAAATTTGACGCAAACACCTTGTGCTTTCAAGATATGTTCGCCGCTACCGCCAAAATTGTGTCTGTTGACTTTCCAGACATCCGGTCCCTTTGACCAATGTTTTACGAGAGAATTACTTCCAAATTCACTCTCGGGGTCCCTTATATTTTCACTCTTGCAGGAAAATTGCAGACTGACTAGATTGTTTCGATGAGGGCAATTTAATCTCAAGAAATTTTCGTGTGGGAACCACGCCCCTTTTTTAGCGTAACCAGTCAGGATTAAATATATTTACCGCCTGTTATAACTAGCCGCAAAAATTGCGGTCAGCATGACTTATAGAATTCCAAACAACAGATCTGGAAAATTTCAAATCTGACAGTTCCGATATAAAATCGAAGTTAACCGTCCCTTTTCAAGTCGTCTAACGGCTAAGTAAACGAAGGCTTAATTAAAAATCACTTCCTCTCCCGACACAGACATTAGATATCATTGCAGTATAGCGATTAACAAGCACCTGTCCCCATAAATCTAATTAATTGTTCTCTGTCCCAGATTAATGTGCCCTTCATAGATCGACAGACATAATTTGCATCCTTACAATTAGTGACGGATTTTGTATCAGATTTCTTAAATTCAGAATGCTCTAGACTATTCTTAAAGTTGATAATGAAAGAGAGTGGTACGAAGCATTTTCTATTTGTAGGACAAAGTGTCGATCAGATACACGTAGGTTTCGTTTTCACTGGGGTTCGAACCCCAACCGAGTCATACCAAAGACTTAGACAAATGGTGATAGCACAGCTGCCTCGCTTGGCGCTCAGCATTAAGAGGTTAGTGTTAGGACTGGTCGGCCTGGTGTCAGGATAATGTGACTGGGTGGGACATATAAATCTATGTTGGTGTTTGGACCTTGACAAGGAATCCCAGTCAATGGGTTATATTATTTGTCTCCCCATGAGGCTTGCCCGAGTGGGGAGACATATAATGTAACCCTGCGACTGGGATTTCCTTATCTCAGTCCAAACCCCAACGTAGATTATTTTTCTCACCCAATATTTTCCTTTAAAGTTAAAATAATTCTTCACTAATGTTCACGTCCAATGTTTATATGCGGCGCATGAATATAAATATGTCAATGAGGGCCGTGGTGTGACCGTTACGTCCGAAGTACACAGTTTATACGCGTGAGCAAAGAAAAATAACAACATAAAACGTCGCATAGTAATTTAATATATGGATGTTATATGAAATTAACAACAAATAATTAATATGCATTACAAGAAACTGTTTTATTTTCATCAGGTCCAATTTTGAAAAGTTATATTGTAAATAATAAAACGACATTGGTTACTCAGCTCTACTGTAGTTATACTTAGTACAAGCTGTAACGAAGAGTAACATCTTGCTTTAGATTATTCATGGGTAATTAGAGATCTGTGTCACTATCGTATATAACTATTCTTTTCTTTGGAGGAGGTGAAATTATTTGTGACATACTTGTGTTGTCCTTAATATTGATTGTAGAATTACCCCCGTGTATAATAGACCCTCCAAAAACGGACTCTAGTGGATAACCATGTGCTAAACTTTCAAGTTCACAGATTCTTTGAATATTTATTTTTCTGTCCTGGATATATGGCAAGTGCTACAGTGAAATTTGCTCATAGATTAATGTTCTGACGGATAAATGATTCCTTCTGGCTGGTAAGTGCATTATTTGTCATTAAATATTGTAGGCATATTTTTGATTCAACCGGGCACAATGGAATTGCTTAACAAAATTAGAATAAAGCATTTTTTTATATAACACTTTTCTGGCTGTTATTAAGTTTTCTGTAGTTGTTAAGAGAGTTGGGAGGCTATGAAGTGTATAGATCTATAGTCTATAAGCATGGATCAGTGTTTTCTGTTATAGTTCATTTCACACAGCATTGAGAATTTTATCCTATCAGTAGCACAGCCATTTTTCAGGTCAGCGTCATTAAATGTAGCTAACAGTATATAATTTGTTTCACACGAAGTATTTAAAACTAGTTAGGTAGCTTTAGCTACATTTAATGACGCTGACCTGAAAATGTACTGAGCACGGCCTGCATGTAGGATAAAACTGACCATGCTGTGTGGAACGAATAAGCATAATACTAAAATGCTCGACATCATATACGTTTGTCTTTGTCTCTCTCGAAATGTTTTTGTATGGTGTGTTCTCAAAGATGGATTTAACTTAAGTTACTATGTTTTTGTTATATATTTGTTGCTGTTGTTGTTGTTAATGTTGTTTGATTTTAGTACAACTACGTCAGGCACAGCAGAAGACAACAAGGGTTTCTTTTTTTTTAAAGTAGTTCTGAGCGCGTGGACACCTTGACTGAGACGACTAGTCTGAGATGACTAGACTGAGATAAGAAAAGTAAGGTTAGCAAAACAAGTAGATTTATCTGTCGCATGGGTGGGACATGATGCTACATCATGTCTGCAGCATGATGCCCCAGTGCTAGACATTACTATAAAATGCCACACTGCAGACATCGTAGCGATATGGCTGAAAAATTGTTAAAGCTACGTTAAAAATCAAAATCAGACACACACGCACGTTTTCAATGGTTTGGGTTTGAAAATGGAGAAAAACGTAACGGAAACCTCATCTCTGAATTTTTATGTTTTTATGGATGCTAAAAATGGCATAGTGACATAGGCGCTATGACTAGCATTGCAAGGCAGAATATTAAACACTTGCCAAGAAATCCACGAACATTTTAAATTAAATACATCTACTATATAGGATATTTGTCATGATTATGTTTTTGTTTTGTTGTTTTGTTTATTTACCAAAGAATTCAATGATTTTGACAGAGCAGAACTGCACATTTTGACCCTATTGCTTTTAATTGGCTTATTCTGCAAGAGCGGTTTGCGAAGCGGAACATCTTGCACGTCACTGCTCAAACCTGCTATAACTGAACGATCATCTCAGAGACTGTCTTAAAAAGTAATTTTATCTTCGATTCAGCACGTGGTTTAATTTGATACTCTATTAACAGTTTACGTGCTTTGCCCGTTCATTCGCTGTTAAGCACTTCAGGATCCGTTTTCTTTTCGTCCAACAACAAGCGGTCACCTTTAACACCGTGAAGATAAAGTTATTTATTTATCTCACACACTCACTGTCAATTCCAAAAGAATCTTTGCTTCGTCTTCGACATTTGACACTATCCGGAACAAATTTCATTGAGCTTTCTTCTCAGACTTTTGGACTTTGCTGCAATTTCAGATTTTCAGAAATAAATAGCTTACAAACGCGAGTTCTACATTATAGTCAATTATTTTTAGATTATCTGGTCACTTAGACAAATATACGGTGATCTCGTATATATGTTAACATTCTGGTAGAATAAGCAAACTTGTATAGAAGAATGAGAGGTGTTTTTCACACTTAAATGAAATAATAATACTAAGCTAATACTGCAGAGATTCCGGAAGTACCAGAAACCAGTCAGTAGATTGTTGAAATTAATAAATAATTTATATTCTTTCTAGCCGTAAATCATCGGAATTTGTTTGATTGCAGATTGGTTCTCAGATATATAATTTCCCTTTTAAAATAATCGTTACGATACTCTAATATGGATTTACACACAAAGAGATTGGTGACCATGTTTTACGATGCGATCATGCTTCTAAAATATGTACTTTTTATTTCATGAATTAGGCATTAAGAGAGAATAAATACATGCGATTGTAAAATATTTGCTATTATAAATAAATGAATGAATGAATGAATAAATAAATAAATAAATAAATAGATAAATAAATAAATAAATAAATAAATAAATAAATACGATGTGAAAATGCTTTTAATCTCTTGTCAGCTTTAAACCTGACGTATGCTCAGCGCATTATTTCTTCTTTTCTTTGACATTTAGGGAATTGCTATACGAGTTGCATATTGATGTAAGAACGATTAGGACTGGCATGAACGTCCCAGCCATTATCCAAACAACACCAGTCTTTCGAATTGCTTCCAGGTTTGCTAAATTCTCCGTGATCCACAACCAACAATTATCTTATTTGTTTATCTGGTAAGTCAATGAGACGTAAATTCAACGGAGAAAGTTAAATAAATTCACATTGTGATTAAAACTGTTTTTTTTCTTTTTTAACGGAAATAATGTCAAACTAATTCCGATCAGACATGAATGAATGAATTATATCATGCCGACATAAATACGCAATTTTAGGCTTTAAATATTGTCATGTATATTTCATTTATGTTGTGTACGGTACCGTTGTCCGTGATTGAGGGTATAGTAGTTACTGCGTACGTGACTTTCATTATTTTTTTAATATACATTTATAAAGTTTATTGATATTTTAGTTCAAGGTTTAGCCTTGTTTAGAAACTTAGAATATTCTGGAATGGAACTTTTGACCCACATCCTGGTTATTTTTTGAAGTTTAAGGTTTCTGAGGTTTGAGATAAACAAAATTATTTCATTCCTCCGTTGTACATCAAGACTATTGGTACATCATTTCATTCAAGACTATTGGTACAACACCCCATTCGAGACTATTGGTACATCATTTCATTCAAGACTATTGGTATAACAACACATTCAAGACTATTGGTACATCATTTCATTCAAGACTATTGGTATAACAACACATTCAAGACTATTGGAATTCATTCAGAAAATTCTATAATTTTATACTTGTGATAGAATATTTAGGAATATTTGGGATATAATAAATAATACTGTAAGGTCCTCTTAAATTTTCATTTTGTAAGTTAGAAAAATTAATTGATTTGCTCATTGTAATAAATTTGTTGATATCCTTTCTTTTTGTTACTTAGCTTAAGACAATACAGTCGTAACAAGATGTATGTAAAAGCTACTCATTGAAGTTTTTAAAGAAGCAGTCTTGGTCAAGACAGTCTTTAAGCTCCTGCATCTGTTTATAAATTTCTTTCATATTTAATTAAAAACAAGATAGAAATGAATTCGATATATATACTTTACTGTTAAGTTCTTGGTAGTTTGACATCACGTTTTAATTGGTTCCATCATGACAACACTTAATTAAATGATGAAGTAAAATATTTTCGAGTACGTGATAAGTATTGAAATATTTCATTAATATAAAAATAACGTGCATTGCTTTGAATATTCTATGCGTCTGTATCACTCAGCAGCATGTTGCTTAGAAGTGGGTCGGTACTGTGTACCCTGAGAAAATAGTATTTTCATATTTCTTTTATAATTGGCAATATATCAGTATCATAATGTATCATCTCGACAGGAAGGTCCTATATTCTATATAATGTATCATCTCGGCAGGAAGGTAAGATATACTATATATTGCATCATCTAGACAGGAAAGTACGATATTCTATACAATGTATCATCTCGACAGGGGGCACGATATACTATATAATGTATCATCTAGACAAGGATGTGCGATATACCATATAATGCATAATCTCGACAGGAAGGTACGATATGCTATATAACGTTACATTTCGACAGGGAAGTACTATATATTCTATAGTGTGTCATATCGACAGGGATGTATTATATACTATACTATATATAATTTCGACAGGAATGTATGATATACTATATAACGTATCATTTCGACAGGGGTGTATTATATACTATACTATATATCATTTCGACAGGAAGGTATGATATACTATATAACGTATCATTTCGACAGGGGTGTATTATATACTATACTATATATCATTTCGACAGGAATGTATGATATACTATATAACGTATCATTTCGACAGGGGTGTATTATATACTATACTATATATCATTTCGACAGGAAGGTATGATATACTATATAACGTATCATTTCGACAGGGGTGTATTATATACTATACTATTTATCATTTCGACAGGAATGTATGATATACTATATAACGTATCATTTCGACAGGGGTGTATTATATACTATACTATATATCATTTCGACAGGAATGAATGATATAATATATAACGTATCATTTCGACAGGGGTGTATTATATGCTATACTATATATCATTTCGACAGGAAGGTATGATATACTATATAACGTACCATTTCGACAGGGGTGTATTATATACTATACTCTATATCATTTCGACATGAAGGTATGATATACTATATAACGTATCATTTCGACAGGGGTGTATTATATACTATACTCTATATCATTTCGACAGGAAGGTATGATCTATAATTTAGTAATATAAAAATACCTCTTATATAAAGTCTTCCGAAAGGGTTTCCTTCCATGTTTCAAGTCCTTGATGTTTGTTCAACAAGAACCTGAATGAGAATTAGAAATCATTTCATTCAGTAAGAAATATTGTTTTAGACTCAACCCTTTCTTCTGTACTACTACACAATGTGTCTGCAAAAGGGATCATTGAATACCATTTCAGTTACTGACCCCATAAATATCGTCTGTAATTGGTTAGGAAGATAATCCGTGTCATAACCGTTCCGCTTCCGCAACAAGACCGGATTGTTGTGAGATTTTTGTCACTCTAACGAACGCAGAAATTCCGGATCTGACGTTTACTTGTCTCCGAAAACTGACATTAAGTCAGATTCATTTCTCTTTTCTTCAACAACATAGTTGGACTGTAATATACTACACTAATGCAAACGAGACAAGAGGTAATGCAACAAAACGGTAAAGATAAATAGAACGGAATGATGATGGACATCTCCTTGGTTTCCAAGGATAGTTAACACAGGGGTAAATGAACCAAGCTTAAAGGTCACTGGCCACCCATATTGTACAAACGTGTGATATTACTTTAGTTATAAACAAAACGCATTTGTTATGTATGCACACCATAAAAATGCTTAATTAGACTTAAAACTCCGCTTTTTTAAATGAAAAAATTAGTCGGCAATCTCCGTAAATAATCGGTAGTTTCTGCGTGCTTAAACCGGATATGACGTACATGTATCCCTTCTATTCATTCTAGCCATTCAAGTGTTTAATTTCCCCACGTAAATGTCTATGTGATATAGCGTACGATCGTGCTTTTGTACAGCAAATATGGTGCACTGTGTTGCATACGAATGTAACCAAAAGAGTGATGATGGGAAAAAGGGTTCTTTCTTTTTCCGAAAGACCATGTTTACCAGAAAAAGAATGGATTTAATCTGTGGGATCGAATAGGGGAGGGATGGGAAAGTTGTATCATGTATGTCAGATTATAGTGAATTCGGCCCAAAGACAATTCGGCCTAACTCGAAAGACAATTCGGCCCAACTTAACAATAGTTTGTACATGTTCTTTTTCTTCAAAAAACAAGTAGATACTATGTAAGATAAGTTTTAGGAAAACAAATTAATTTAAATAAACTATCTTGATATTCTTTCAAAGAAAATAATCATATTTCGTAACCTATATATTTATGATAGAAAACACAAAATGACATATCTTGCTCGTTCTAATTAAAATATTTATATATATCTTTTATGCTAAAAAAATATATGCATCTGCTCAACGACATTCTCAATTTAAGTCTTCCGGTCAAATTATCAATAATGATTTATAAAACAATAATACTTAACAGATAATATTCTACAGAATACGTATACATTTTGCTATGGGTAGTGTACATGAGATATTATAACAAATATTCTTAATATTAGGCTTCAGGTTGTAACACTGCTGTATACAATACACACTCAATTACACATGAGAGAGAGAGAGAGAGAGAGAGAGAGAGAGAGAGAGAGAGAGAGAGAGAGAGAGAGAGAATAATGTTGAGCATTTTGTCAGTGTTTAGTTACTGCAATATGAAGCTCTTACCAGTTAATTTTATTTTTTTTTATTTTTCAAGTTGTCTTAATGTGTGCGCGCATAAATTGAAAGCTTGTCATTACTGGTCAATATCGTCAATCATTTTTGTTCCATTATTCATCATGCGAAAATTATTTTAAAAAATATATATATCCATGAATTCCGTATATGTAGCGGATGCCGGTTTGCGTATGCATCCTTATGGTATGCGTATCGCTTATGTCAAATAAAAAAATTCTCAGATGAGACGAAAATACCCGATTGCTAGAAGGCACCTGCCATTCACGCATGATAAGTTACAGGATGCAAACTGAACCAGACTGTATTGTATCCAGGTTAAATATAAAACGGTATCTCGCAAATAAAAATCATTATTTTAAAATACATTCACTGTGAGTGCAAATGATCATCTTTTCGCTAGCATGGGTTACAAAATTATTATTAAAGCAAGTTATTGTTGTGTAAACTATTTGCCCAGCAAACATCAATTATGATTACATATGGCAAACAAATAGAAGCCCGGGTGATAAACATAAATGGCAGGGAGCAATAAACTCATTGTTTAAACTTACCGACAGGATATCAAATACATAGGTTATTTTATTACAAAGCAAACCAACCCCGGAAAATGACTTTGGTATCTTTTAAGTGTGCCGTTTTTTTCTTATGAAGTCGGCCGACAAAAGGAATCAAATTTGGTTCCTTTGGATTCTTTAAGTGTGCCGATTTCTTTTTTTTATATAATAAAGTCTGCCGACATAGGGAAGCCAGCATTGATTCCTTTTTACCTGTATTAACGGGAATTTTCCAAATAAATTGAAACAATGGAACAGTTTTGAAAACGACACAATCTAGTGCATCGTGCACGCATACCGATATAAGGATGAAAAGTAAATTAGTTTTCATCTGTTTCATCTAAATATTCCCTATCCATAGCTCATAGTGTTTTATTTTTCGACAACAAGAAGCATGTACTTCGTCTTGTAGGGATAAATGTACGTCATTTCCGGTTGGAGTCTTCTATAGGTGGGAAATCGTAACTAAGAGGAAGTAACGGCGTTTTATACTTCTATTTCGAGTAATTAAATTATTATTTCTTCTTTACGCTTGATAATTTTTTGTTCTTTTTGTGCGAGTATAACTACTTTTAATCATGTAATGCAAATCTGATATAAAAAGAAAAATGTTGAAGTATGTCCGGTGCCCTTTAATAAGTTTCCTTCTTGTGGTACATGAAGAGGTGCGGCTGACATACTAAGGTAACACAATATCCCCGCTATTGACACTGAATATCCCCACTATTGACACTAAAGAGTTGAAAGAAAATACAAATCAACCGTAAAATGTTAAAAATGCACTTCATAGGGTTATATTACTACGTAAAGGACGTTGTTCCTTGAAGAACATGGCATAGAGTGCCATGAAAAGTGTAAAATAATATGTCAAAGTACAAATTATTGATCATGAAGTAATATTAATGGCATAAAGGAACATATCTGTCAGACAGCAATGTTAACAACACTTTTTTTTGAGCAACTTTAATCCGCAAATACAAAGAATCTTCCGTTACGACTCTGAATGAAACCTGTTTTGATTTACCCGCATTAACGTGCGAACCTCAGCCATTTCTACTGGGCCTGGATCGTGCCACGAAATATATTTGTTGTGTCTTTTGTAAGCAAGTTAATATTTCATTCGAACAAGATACAATATTTTTTAAACAAGATACGAAGAACATTAAATTATATATTAATGATGTATAGACGAGTTTTCGGACCAGATTGTTTCGATATGTCATTGGTACTAGTAGATATCCTTGCAAGGTCGAGGGATGTTATCTGCAGGCAGTTAAATCAAAACGAGGTTGCCGACTGAGGATAATAGGAGACGTATGTACAGAAAGTAGGCACGTGGCTAGCATGCGAGAATATTTCTAGCTTGGGGAAGACACTTTCATCTAAGAGGCAAGTCAATGCAATCAATGAATAGTGTCCTAGTGAAACAATATTACGGTTCTCGGTTGTAGATTTCAATTTGTCTTGAAAAATAAAAAGAATGGACTTTTCAGTGCATTGTGTTTTGGTCAGAAGTTTGCCACAAATCAGTTTCAGGAAACTCGTCAGGGTATTAAATAATGGCAGGATTAGCTGGTATTGCATTAGGAAGCCAGCCTTTTGGAAATAGTTTATTCTTCTTTAAGTGACAGCATAGAAAATGCAAAACTGGACTGCCATACGATGTAAAGATAAACGAAACAATTGTGTTGAGATCATGTATTCATGTCCTGCAGCTAGCATAAACTATCTAGTAATCTCCATCCTGTATTTCGCATTCTTTTGAATGTACAGTTAATCCCATAAGCTATATTATTCTCCCTGCTTCACACAGTGTCCTTGGAAAAGTTTAAAGAGGTATTGCTGTGAACGCTGTTCATGCAGTTAAGACTGTTCTTGCAGTGAAGGCTCTTCATACTGCGAACTCTCTTCATGGCGTGAGAAGGCTGTTCATGCTGTGAAGACATAATAATACACACATACTGTTTAATCTGCCTTGTACAAATAATGAAAATGTTCCCTGTTTGACAAAAGTCCTAAAGTAACATTGGAGAAGTATTTTCAAAACACGATACCTTGCCCTTTCATTCCAGGATTCGGCGATAGAACATTTAAAATCACAGTGAACACAATGACAAAGACCAAGTTTGAATATAAAATAGTGATTGATTTTAATAATGAAAACGGGAATGAAAAATACGATTCCTTAAGATGTATGACCTTTTTTTTATTAAAAAAAATCCCAAACACCAATAAAACTAAAATAGAACCAGGTCATGATATCAGAGTGTTAATAAGTTAACCAAAGTGCAATGCTGAAATATTCCATGGCAAAGAGTTTTATATTTATCCAGGTAGAAGCAAGATTTTTGTCTTTCTTATGAGTGCTTTCAAGAACCGAATCGCATATTTTATAGAAGTCATGAAAAATCATGAAACTTGAGAATCAAGTAAATTACATGAATGATAAACCTTCGTTATGACCATTCATGCTGTTCATGCAGTTAAGACTGTTCTTGCCGTGAAGGCTGTTCATTCTGTGAACGTTGTTTTGATAATGTTCATGCCCTGAAAGCTGTGCATGTCGTTAAGACTGTTCATACCAAAAAGACTGTCCATGCATTTAAGACTGTTCATGCCGTTAAGACTGTTCATGCCTTGAAGGTTATTCATGTCGTGAGACGACTGTTAATGCCATGAAGACTGTTCATGCCGTTAAGACTGCTCATGTCGTGAGAAAACTGTTCATGCCACGAAGACTCTTATGCCGTTAAGATTGTTCATGCCATGAGAAGGCTGTTCATGCCTTGAAAACTAATCAGGCTGTGAAGGCTGTTCTTGCCCTGAGAAGGCTGTTCATATCGTAAAGCCTGTTCATGCCGTGATGGGTGTTCATGCCCTTAAGACTGTTCCTGCTGTGAAGACTGTTCCTGCTGTGAAGACTATGCTTTGAAGTCTGTCCACGCATAGCGTAAACTCCATTTACAAGCTTCATGGCTTCGTGAATCCTGTATAAGCGTTCAAATCTTATAACTATAAATAGTCATATAAATAATAATAATAAGTCTTACAAAAATTAATGATAACTTATTATTGTAAACATTGTTTGTAGATATCGACAAAGCGCATGAATACATGCCATGTTCCTCTTCAATGATGTGCCCTAATAACATTCAATTTATGCGTTACAAGAAGCAATTTTAACAAATCTAGGTGCATGATGCAAAGGCCAGGTGTACATCTGGACCTATAAGTTAATAAATAGCAATAGAAAGTTTAATTTAACATTCAAATACACACACCTGTTATTAGACACAATTAAATAATCTAGATGTGATCAAACCTTTCAAAGAAAATTGTCTTGTATTTAACACCCTTTATGTGAGATCTTTTTTGACGGATTTTAGAAATGATTTCTCTCCATAATTCCATTGTTAACAGCCGGGAACCAATATAATAATATAAAAGAGACAAGAATTTTTATGAATGAGACAAAAATGTATTTCCGGGTACTGAAACTAAAGTCAGATTTAGTTTAACAGAATGATGGCGAGAATATTTAGGACAACGTAGAATATGTCATATTAAGTTAGTTAATTATCAGAATATAGTATCAGAGTGGAGTTCAAATGATACCTATGAAAGAGAGCGAGATTTTATCGAACCACAACGCAGTGCAATCAATCAGAAGCAGATTCCACATAATAAAATCAACTAAAACGATGGACTAAAATTTTCTCACGTGAAGTCTCTAACGTTTGGAATTGCAGCTTTAATATCGTCCAGTTGTTTCTTTTCTTGTGGTGACTGAAGCCGAAAATTATTCCCTAAATATGCGAAACTCGGAGCTTAAATCCCACAAGCTCAAAACGTGCTTAAGAAGACTGCATGTTTTGAGACTACTATATATGTCTTATGTCAAGCCTATACAATTGGTCAAGGGTTCAACATTTGTACAATATCAATATTTTGCTAACGGTCAGTTCTGCTTGTTCGTCCAAGAATCAAACTCCGCATCCACAAACAGCATTGAATATGATAAGGGGTTTATCATTTCACTAGTCAAAAATGGCTGTACGTTTAATTCTCACCGCGGACGATAGGGATCCATTACAAACTTGTCAGGGCACAGAACGCAACATGATGGTTTATCGCCAGGAATATGTTTTTGTTTTATATTCTGTTTCATTTTTATGTCATTATGGTTAAAAGGGTGGCATTAGAGATGGAGATGTGTCCTTTCAGTGACCTCGGATGGTTTTAAGGATAGCTCTTTGATCTGGATATTAACCGCGGGGGTCTGACATAGAAATTCTAAGTGTTTATTCTACATACATCTATATTTGCATAGATGCAACTAAACAGAGCCTTCAATCAAAACTAAACGTTTATAAAATAAAAAAATGTGAAAAAATTAATATACTTTCTAATTAATCCCCACTTTTTACTTGAATACGATTCAATTCATCGGTATGACTATGGGCATCCTGAATCTATCAAACAACAGAAAAAGTAATGCATTTGCATTCATCTGTCTGTGAGAAATCTATTTTGAATTTGTTGGTATAAAAAGAAGACATTTGCACAAATATTTTCAAGCGTTTACAAGAGTATATCTGGTTCGAAATCAGTCGTTCTTAGTCCATGGAAATGCAACCCCAAACTGGGTCGCCATGCTGTTGTGAGTGGGTTGCCAAGATCAACCTTAATCATTTGAAATTTCCTACCAAAATATTTTCTTTTGTATTCTATGAGTTTTGAGGCTAACACCGCAACCCTAACTTGGTCGCCGCTCAGACAAAATAAGAACCACTACTTTAAATGCAAAAAGGATTGATCATTGTATCGTATTCGTGACGCACGAGTAGGACAGACGTCACAATATGTTTATTCCGTACAGTTTATTTGGTGCATGAATTATTTATTGAAATATCCATATAAACCAAGTACAGGCAAAGATTTTCACTTATTCATTTGTTGATTTGCAAGGACTCGAAATGCACACCTGGGCGAACAATGTTCCTGGTTGCTGTTTGTTGTTACCTGAACTGTGGTAGTGATAGTATTCATCATTATCATCATTAGCAGCAGCAGCAACAACAAGAACTACAACTGTACTACAAGTATAGCAGCGTGATGAAGGCTGATATTAAAATTTCCACAACACAACAAACACTTTGACACACTGAATCTATCTATCTATCTATCTCTCTGTCTGTCTGTCTGTCTGTCTCTATATATATATATATATGTGTGTGTGTGTGTGTGTGTGTGTTAAAGCAAAATACATTTTCCTCGCCATCTTGTACTCTATTCTGAAAATAAATTTTGCAAAGTTGTTTTTAAAAACTTATTCAGTAGACAGGCATGTCCGTCTTTATACGATTTAAATCAGATTTTTTTAAAAAAATTCCTAAAACTACTTCACTACCATAGATTCTTGTGTTAACACGTCCTATGGAACTTACCTTTTTTAAACGATATAACCTCCATTATTTAATCAGTAAGACGGTAAACAGCCTCTTACCTCGATCAGAAATAAATACGTATTCCTGCGTGAGAAGGAAATACTTGTGAGAATCGAAGGTCATCAGGGTCAAATGTCCATAACGTCGTGCCAATTTAAAAAATTCTGTATAAGTTTATATTTAATCAAAAAAATACATCATAAAAACAACAATAATTCTAATGACAATGATGTTGAAATTGAAGTTTCTACTATTATAAATAATCAGTTAATATTACTTTTTAAATCGATGGTAATCGATAATCCACACAACATAATGCTTAGCTAAGACCGTATCAGTAATAAGCAATGGTACGAATTTATCGGGTTAACAGCTCCTTATCTCAAATCACATTTTCTAGCGTTATCACAAAATGACTCTCTTTATCTTCTAGAAACTGATGCGTGTCAAATTTATGAATAATTTGAAGTTTTATATGGAACAAAAATGTTACTGCAACAATTATTTGATATTTATGTATCTTATGTGAAGTGATGCGTGCATTTGTTTCGAGTAAATAAAATGTTATATTCACTACATTACTGCCACTGGTAAAAAGATGTGCTTTTTCCCCCACGTCGAAATAGGTTAGTATACATTTGCATTAATCATAATTAACTAAATAAAGTTTTTATTCAAAAATGTAATTTCTCTTGACGAAGATCTTAAATCAAAAGAATTTTCTAGATTATATATATTTATTAATTTGTCTATCTATCTATCTATCTATCTATCTATCTATCTATCTATCTATCTATCTGTCTGTCTGTCTGCCTGTCTGTCAAGTTATCTATCTGTCTATGTGCCTTTTGGAAAAGAAGAAATTCTACCTCGTCATCAGGTACTTTCTGCAAGAAAACAAATCATTGAAAAGTGTTTTTGCTTAATCATTATATAAGTATGCCTCCTGGGATCTGAGTAGAATCAACAAAATAATGATTAATGTCCTTTGGAGAAAAAAAAAATCTTCTTCTTGTTGGAAGATTATTTTATGGATTTTTACTTTAGTAGTTTCTCTTTTTGACGCTGTCTACATTCGCAGAACGAACTTGAATAATTTCTCTTTCTGACGCTCTCTACTTTCACAGAACGAACTTGAATAATTTCTCTTTTTGACGCTGTTGTTGTTGTTGTTGAGTTTAATTATAGTGGCGTGCGCACAATTGTGCATGTGCCACTTTTTCTGACTGCACCGCAGCCTGCTAGTTGTTCCTGGGGAAGGGGATTATTCCACCTCCCCAGGCTTTTATGGATTCAAGGAACCCTGATAGTTTGGCCTCAATCTGTGGGTCCATAAAGGTCCCTACAGTTGAATGGTTGGCTGTCATTAGTGGGAAGGACAGCTCGGGAACGGTCCTGCTTGCTTTACATCGCTGGTTTCTTGTTGCATTTGCATGGTGTTACTTGCGATTTTTTTTTTTTTTTTGAATTTTTTTTTCCTTCTTCAAAATGTTCTAAAAGGAGGGGGGATGTTCTATGCTGTTTATAGAGGTTCTTAGTAGAAATCATGTATGAAGAGAGATTTTCAAGGTCTTTTTGACGCTGTCTACGTTCACAGTATGAATGTGTGTTAAGTACAAAAATGATGTTTGAACTAGATAAGGAATGCTCATAAATACCTATACGTGTTTAATAAATTCACTTGACAATCTAAAGTCATCTGGACGCCAAATTTTTGTGACTAGGTATGTACTGAATAGTTGCAGTTGAGATAACTCCTGTAAAGAATATTGGAGAAGAAATGAAAGATGATACGAAAAAAGGTAAAACATTTATGCCATGAAAATGTTATACTTAAGTGTAGAAACTCGACGTGATGCAAATTTTCGACGTGATGCAAATTTTGTATAAATTCTTTTTTAAGATTTGTAATTAATAATTTTTTCAATATTATTTTCATTATTTTACGGAACTCGATATCTCTAATCTGTTCATGTTATGTTTAAAATGGAAAAAAACTAATGATCCATATAATCGCATGGTTGCTAAGAAACAAAAGATAACATTAAAAAATATAGCTTGACAAAACAAACTAACGGCAGCCACAGGAAATATATGGATCATTTAAATGTTAATATTTTATATCAAATAACATTTTATCATCTTAACAATAAAAAAACTTTACTATGTAAAGTATTGACAATTCAGATAAGCTAATGAACCATTTATGACTCAGTTTTATAATCAATAAACATCTCGTTCCTGTAAAATAAATTTCTGATCTCGTGCACCGAGTCGAAATATTATGTCCTTAATTTTGCTTTATACTAAAATGTATATGTAATTCAGTTTTCAATTGCATAATTAATCCTTCTCACCGGTGTCAGAAACGTATAAAACGAATATGAATCCCATACATAATTATTATGAAAATAGAGAAGTCATTTTAACTTAAACAGCAATGAAATTTTGATCCAAAAGGGAGGTGACTCATCACAAACTTGATACCTTTTCCTGAGGAGATGTTGTCACAGTTCAGGAAAAATAAGCATTAAAATTACTGTGAACATTTTGTAATTGTTCCTAAGACACTTTTTTTTTTTTTTTTTTCATTAATTAAAATATTTAGAGAAACACGTCTGTATTTGAGAATGAATAAAAGTTATTTATGTACATGATGAAATGAACAAAATTTATTTGAAATTTTCTTCGGGAACGGAAGACAAAGTCTCAAAATATGAGTATTTTCTCGGTAGGCAGAATACTTTGGTATCGGTATGCATTGTCTTTTAGTCAGCTTCTTTCAAAATTGCCATATCCTACCCCTGTACATCGTAACGGCCATGCACTTACTTGTGTCACCTGTTGAAAGTATTAGGGTCACATTTTGAAATAACGAATTCAGTTTTGATGAAATAATGAGAAAGTACATGTTCTCAGTGATGACAAGAATATCTAATAGTAAGACAGTATATCCTGAAATCTCTGTATGACATATATTTAAATTCTTACATTATAAGTAGACATGATTTCGGACACAGTCCATTGTTGTCGATGTGTCTATATAATTGTACGTAAGATATCTTTGATCTTTTATGTTTAAAATAATTTTATTTCATATGTATATTTTAATTTAGATGTATGGACTATGTAGTCTGAAAAAAAGAATTCTTATCTTATTTCAGATATGAGATATAATGCTGAGAAAGGAATAAATTCAAATCTTATTTAAATCTCTCAAATTTCGCTGCTAAATGTTAAGTGCTTAATTAATTTCAATTCTAAATGTAAGTGCTTAATTAATTTCAATCCTAAATGTAAGTGCTTAATTAATTTCAGTGCTCATGCTGTTAAAGGTATATATAAATCTGTGCAATCTTCCACGTCATCAATATCGCAATAAAATCTTTATCAATTTTTGGTATAAGAAACGATTACTTTTTGTAAACAAAATGTAAAATCATGATTGAATAACTTTAATGATCATGACGAACGTTATATTTTCGAATATGTTTTAAAACTAAAATCTTGTTCACATTTACTGACAAATTTTGATGAAAATTTCACTGTTATTTATGTTAAAATGTCCTGTGTATTTATTATGTTCATTTCCAGGCTTCAGCATAACTTTAACAAAATTGATAATACTAATTTCCAAAACTATTCTTACTTCTGGGTACGGTCAGAATCGTCAATAAAAGTCAGTACCTAAAATTGTGCGATAGATTAGAAAACGCAATGAAATAGATATCTTACAATGTTTAGACTCTTTGCAATTTCAGGTAACAAATATATCCAACGCAAGAGACTACTTTATAGTAATATAATATTAGTTCCTAAATCCAGATTCATACACTCGGCGGTTATTATTTAATGTCATGTAAAGAAGGAAAAATTCCAAGGAAAGTGAAAGATTGATTCTACTTCTTATAAATATGGTTGTTATTTACTTCAGCTTGGGATTCACTATAACTTGAAAATTGCATCTTTATCTGAAGCGAAAATTTCCATATTTAATCTATGCAAAATTGAGATGAATGAATTCCGAGCAGCTAAATTTAGAATGTACGCAATTTGTAGTAATTGTATGCAGATCCATTATTATTATAAGATATATATATATATATATATATATATATATATATATATATATATATATATATATATATATATATATATATATATATATATATATATATATATATATGCATGCATAGATACTTACTGATGCTGCTTACAAGACTCCCGGCAATGCATTTGACTTCAAATTCCTAAACATCGCAACAAAATAAATTCAAGAAACAAATTGTGAAGAAAATACGGTTCTTTTCAAATCCACCTTGAATTCGCGTACAGATTTGTGGAATTCTTTTCGAAAATATTACTTTCCTCTTTATTGCTCATTTCATTGAATGATCGTGCATTCCTCGTGATGCTTTAATCTCCTTTCCAAGAAAGACCCCATGTAAAGAAGATAGAGGTGTATATTAACGCTATACATTCTGTCTAAAGGTACTGAATGCTTTCTGCACTGCCGAGCACGTGCTCGAAAAACAACACCTGTGCAGGTTACGTGACTAACACTGTTCCACCAGCCAAATGTCGATCTGTGTTCTACATTAACACCGTTTGGTTAATGCAAAACACGTGCTGTAACGGTCTTTTTGCATCACTGTCTGAACCCATTTCTGTGCCCTTAAATGAAATGAAATCGTTTATACTGATTGCGTCATTAATTGATCCTAATAGGATTTTTCTGAGGTGTAGCAATGTCCGCGGCATTTCTTTGGAAGATAATATTTGTTTTTATGCGAAAAAGCGCATGGTATTATTGCAAAACGCCCGCAGTAACGTGAAAAGGAATGCTTATTATGCATATACACGTGCTGAATAAGCACCAGCCTAAAAGCAACAACTACCCACATGACCATTGGCACAGCTGTGATCAAATAAGTAAAAACGTTTTTTGGGGTTTGTCTAAACGATTCTGGTCGAAAGAGTGACTAGCATCGATGATTTGTAGAAGAAAACTTTGCTCAAACATTTACCGAATAAGATCTTGTGAAATCGTGTATCGTGAAAGCAACGACTACACATTAACTATGGAAACAATATATTTTCATTCAACCCAGAAAAACGACAAGTGCGATATTTTTCAACGATAAATAAGATGGAAGCTGATAAGACATATTAATTGTTTAGGTTTGAATATTTATTTTTTTAGAAATTAATCTGCTTGCATTTTGTACAAGTGAAAGCTGCTAATAAATTGTTGCATGCAATTCCGACAGTTACAGTAAGCTGGTAATAAATCTAGCATTGAGTTATCTACGTTTAAGAAAAAAATCCATAAATTTGACTATGCACATACAATTAGCAGAGAACTATGTTGGCATCAGCGGTGTTAAGGGTCCTGTATACGTCTATGTAATTATATTAAATCCAAACTCATAGGAGAGGGGGAAAAAAAGAAGACACAATAAAATATAAACAAAAATGCATACAAGCACACACAATACAGACCACAAGAAGTGGACATATTATTATTTACCCTTTTCGGCTTAAATCCTTTTATATTCCAAAATCTTAGTTTAGGAATAGATAGGGCATCCGTACCAATACATAATTTGACCAAGATAGCACCAGGCCTCACAATAGCACAAACAAAAACAGCAAAACATACACATAAATTACAATCACAGGACAAAATTACTCTGGCAAAGTCACTATGCGTTCTTAGCAACCGATGGGAAAAGGGACGGAAACCCACATGTTACATACATTGTTCCAAGGGGTGGGGAGTACAGACCGAGCTCCAAGCCAAGGGAAAATGGAAACCAGGCCCAAGGCCAGCCCAGGCCAAGGGAAGGGAGTACGTAATATTCCCAAAGCTTATGGGATAAAGAAACAAAACAATATGATGAGCAAAACAAAAAGCAACCCTGCAAAATTCATATACTATTTACAGTATTATTTATATTAAACAAATAAACATCAAACACTGTATGGGTGGACAGGGAAACACATACAAGACACACATATTTAGAAAAACAGGGTGTCACTTTTAAGTCCTAAATAGCAAGGCATGCCATGAAAGCTAAAGGACGAGGAGGAGGACGAACACAACAGCACCAGCAGCAACAACAAAAACAATAACAAGAAGAAGAAGGAGAAGAAGAAAAAGAATTATAAGAAGAAGAATTATTGACATGTAAGATAAACAGTTATTATCTATTGACTGTTTTGGATTTAATTTTCCTTTGTCTTAATAAAGATAGAGTAATTTAAAAAAATATGAAACTGATGTGGTCTGGTATGATAGGAGAGTTGAAAAATTATAAAATAAGCCGATCTTTGTATTTATATCAAACGTAGATTGTTTTTGAACAATGTTATTTTAAAACCGTGTGCGCCGATGTTTTAATCTTTAATAATGTCTTTTGTTTATTTATTTTTTATTTATTAATTAATGTATTTATTTATTTATTTATTTACTTATACATTTAGAAGTGTTTTGTCCTTCACATATCATTCTTATAAGTACACATAAATATGATTGAAATAAAAAGATATCTTTTGTTCATACTGTTTTTCTTTACTTCACATAAACGAGGAATGATCAACACGCTCATGTCGAGTAAATGTTTGTAGGTTATATGAATACTGACACTCTACAGCAAATAAAGGAGTTATGAGTTAACACGCTCATGTCGAGTAAATGTTTGAATGTTGTATGAATATTTAGAAAGTTAAATGAACAAAT
Source organism: Sinohyriopsis cumingii (assembly GCA_028554795.2). Classification (NCBI taxonomy): domain Eukaryota; kingdom Metazoa; phylum Mollusca; class Bivalvia; order Unionida; family Unionidae; genus Sinohyriopsis; species Sinohyriopsis cumingii. Next base: position 102,370,142 of record CM068840.1, on the reverse strand, counting down.
TCTAAAATACAGAAATTTCTTATGCAGGTTAACACTATAACAAATACCGTAGTTATACTTGCAATACGTATTACTAATTCGACCAATCAAATTCTAATACGACCAGTCAAATACTAATACGACCAATCAAATACTAATTGACCAATCAAATAATAACACGACCAGTCAACTCTAATACGACCAGTCAAAAAAATAATCTTATTTAATATGACCAGTCAAATGCTAAAACGACCAATCAAGCACAAATAGGACCAACCAAATGCTAATACAACCAATCAAATACTAATACGACCAGACAAATACTAATACGACCAGTCAAATGCTAACAGGACCAATCAAACAGTAACACGACCAATCAAAACCACACGCTGATAATAGACTAAGCAAAAATCTAATGTATTTGCATGCCACAGGAAATGAAGATGGCAAAGACGAATATTATGATAGGATCCCGTAAAATAAACACAGTCACAACTCACTTTTATTTACAATATATATTCAGTAGTGACTTTAATTCAATTAGATTTAAAGCATGATCTTTATTGGTCACAATGTCATTCAATATGGCGTCATTCCAAGAGAATATGGGAATGGATCTCCTTGCTAATTGGTACTGTTATCTTCCAGCAGTCTTCTAGCAGGTCGAATAATTAGATACAGAGATGAAGTTCTGTGACAGATGAAAGGGGAATTAGGATGGCATAGACTATCAGTCCAGCTTTGTCATCAAACTATTTACCACCATCATTTCCTGTTTCTGTTATCCTTATATTGTCATCAGCTGATAAGGATTTCGCCGAGGTATTTAACCTGCGTACTCGCATAAGTAGATAAGGAATTCTTCACTGAACTTTGCTGGCGTTAAAAGCCATGTATTATCGGCTTCTTTTGATCATGTCGGCGGCCATCGAAACCTTCTGAACATGATTCAAGTTGTAGACAGCGTCATTACTTAGTCAAAATAGATATACGATTTTTAAATAAATCGTGTTAATAGAAACGCGCTTTCGTCTGCCTTTTGTAAGTTTAAAATAATATTTAGTATTTAGAGTGTCCTATTTGGAATCAAGCAGTTCCTGTATTAGTTAGCAAAGCAGTGCAGATAGTGCCAAATGTCATCATCGTGACCTTTTATTCCAATCTCAAGCTCTGGAGAAAATATGGAACTTTGAATACCATTATATGTTCAAAATGTTTGACGCTATGGTAAAACCAAAATTAAGCTATATAGCCGAAGTGTAACCGAAGTATTGGGCTGTTACTAATCTGACACAATAGAAATCGTGCGTGAAAACTTATGTAAAACAGCTTTCGATGTTCCATCTACTATAAGCAATTTGGAAGCTCTCAGTGAAGCAGTAGACGTCCTATACGTCTAATATATCATATTAAATGTGTTTAATATCGATGTAAATCATTGCACATGGATAAAAATAGATAAACCAAAATTGTTATATGATGTTTAAATCTCTTAATGAAACTTGCCGTGTAATTACCGAACATGGATTTTGGAAAAGTTTGGACTTCACATGATGTTGGAGATATAATTCTTTCTAAAACTGTTTTAATAAAAAGGTTGTCAACTTACACGATCACTTGCTCAAGATCTCCGAAACATATGCTTACTGTTGAAAAAGCTCAAAGTTCAGGAGTTGCAGGGGCTCAGAGATATTGTTCATACTGTATAGAACACAGAAAAGCCATTCTTGAAGAAGAATTTAACTTCCTTTGCGTATGACATCTATATGCAAATGCAGTCTGAATCATGAAACAGCCGTTCTTAAAGATAAATTTAACTTCCTCTGTGTATGTCATATATGCAAATGTAGTCTGAATCATGGAACAGCCGTTTTTCAAGATAAGTTTCATTTCCGTTTTGTATGACATCTATATGCAAAAACAATCTAGATCATGGAACAGCCGTTCTTGACGATAAGTTTCACTTCCTTTTTGTATGTCATCTTTATGTAAATGCAGTCTAGATCATGGAACAGCTGTTCATAAATATAAGTTCAACTTCCTCCGTGTATGACATCTATATGCAGATACAATCTAGATCATGGAACATCCGTTCTTGAAGATACGTTTCACTTCCTTTGTGCATGACATCTATATGCACATTTAAGATAAAAACATTTTTATAACTATGTAAATAACAATGTTGCAATCAAGGACTTTTAAAATATTTGTTTCACAAACATATGACAAATATAAACATATTTCTTGTATGGTATAGCTGTACACGTTCACTACTTCACTATGCATCTCGAAGATGCAATTATGTTGAATAATAAGTTTCATATGTAATGTTAGTGGCACTGCACATGTATACACATTGTGAATTACATTGTATTCTGTCCCTGAGGCCTGAAATACATGTCGTGAATTACACTGTATTCTGTCCCTGAGGCCTGAAATACATGTCGAGAATTACATTGTATTCTGTCCCTAAGGCCTGAAATACATGTCGTCAATTATACTGTATTCTGTCTCTGAGACCTGAAATACATATTGCAAATTATATTGTATTATGTGCCTGAGGCCCTAAGTTAACATTGTGAACTACATTGTATTATTGCCTGAGCCTGTGGAACACATTGTGAACTATATAGTAATAAGTGCCGGAGGCCTGGAGTAGGATCAAGTGTCCGCATTAAACATCCAGATCATGACTTTGCTTGATCAACAGTTTCAGAGAACCTTGAAGAAGAACTGATGTTGGCAGAGGCATACGGTTTGATTGCAAAATTTGCTTATTGTTAGTCAATGTTAGGTGAAAATACAAACTGTCTTTGAGCGGCACAGGCAAATCGGCCAGATATTACAATTCTTTGCACTGTGACTATCAACATGACATGAAAAACGTTGATAATATATGTCCTGTGTGATACACATAAACAACCAGACGGGCACATCACGCCTGCGATGTCTTTGAGACTACGAATATTGGAAAAACCCATGCATCGACAAGACATCAAACACACCGCTGATTGAAACTGAACCGGATGACATAACTGCCGATTAGCTATATACATGTTTATGACAATAGTTGACGTTTTAAGCTAAAATCTGATCAACGATTCTAAGGATAGGATTATATAAGCAGCGGTAAAAGGTTAATATAAAGTCCAATTAAATTTGTACTCTGATAGAGCAAATACGTCATAGGGAAGTTTATTTGATATTTGACAATCTAAAGGATGTGATGAAATATTTGTGGACATCACTTTTTTCAGGTATATATTTGAAAATGTGAAAAATTGCCCCAAAACGTTTACTCAGAGTATGTTTTGACATCTGTTATGCCAGTGTAATAATTTAGACAGATTTGTTTGGGCATTATCCATTGTTCAGCTCATGACATATATGCGACTGCAGATATTTTTAATAAATGTGAAAATTTAATTAAATGGAAAGAGCACAACATCGCAACATTATAACGTATATAGCTGGCCATATGTTATAGACATATATGTTACTTTCAGCCGACAAGATACATTTAAAAAAAAAATTTGATTTCTAGGGCTGAATAAACATAATTTCACTACATTTGGGAAGAAGGTCAGTCCATTAGTTACAAGTTCGGATGCAGGAAGATTATATTTCTTATGTGTGGCATTAACATTTACAAATCTTGGAAACACTCATCATAAAATTACGTTGCATATGATGGAAATCGTTACGTTAATTTTGTATTACAAGTGATCTTTCCGAAACCGGAGTGAGTCATACATGTTTGCTTTGTCATCTTAGGCAAAAGATAAAAGGCTGAACTCAATAAACACTGCATCTTACGTTTGACCGCTCCGGTGGCCTAGTGGTTAGAGCGTCCACCTTGGATGCTGGAGGTCGCGGGTTCGAACCCCGGCCGAGTCATATCAAAGACATATAAAAATGGTATTAACAGCTGCCTCGCTTGGCGCTCAGGATTAAGAAGTTAGTGCTAGGATTGGTCATCTTGGTGTCAGGATAATGTGTATGGATGGGACATGGTGCTACATGTCTGTGGCATGATACCCCAGTGCTAGACATCACTATAAACTGACACACTGTAGACATCTTAGCGATATGACTGAACCATTGTTAAAGCTACGTTAAAAGCCAAATCACACACACACACAGACACACACACACACACACACACACACACTGTTTAGGCATTAATAATGCCTTCTGTTAAATACATGTACCATTTTCCCCTGATTTCTGGAAAAGTGGGGATAAAAATATGGTTGATTATTTTAGAGCCTCAGCAGCCTGTGAAGACAGCTTTTTGGCTTCGTTAGTGTAGTGATGCATACTTTTCGGTCTTCAGAAGAAAACTAATAAACTGTGTGTCTTTAATGGTAAATGGTGATTTTGTTTAAACAATATTTCTTCAAGAAAATACAGTTACATATAATTCACAACAATGCTGCATCTGTGGATTCAGTTGAAAGCTAAAAGCTTTTATTAATTAATTAATTAATTAATTAATTAATTAATTAATAATTAATTAATTAATAAAACAATCAAGAAAATAGTATTCACTATTGCAAAAAGATATTTTAACAATCAATAAATTTGCTACATACTTAAAGTGGGAAAGAGGCAGGGACGTAGCTACCACCCCTGAAATGATGTAGGTACGGGAGTGGTGGGACACTCCAGTATCAAAATTAAAGACAATAATAGTTACAATCCTGTTGTGGGTACTGGAGTGAAGGGACACTCCATTATCAAAATGACAGTATAAAAGTTACAATCCTGCTGTTGGTACGGGAGTTGAAGGACACGCCAGCAACAAAATGACAGACAATATAATAGTTACAATCCTGCTGTGGATACATTCCAATATCAAAATGACAGACACTGTGACAGTTACAATCCTTTTTCAGGCACACTCTAGTAAAAAAAAGATCAGACAATATAATACTTGCAATCTCTGGCATGACGCACTCCAGTATCAAAATGACAGACAATATAATATTTACAATCACTTGCATTATATACTCCATCAATGTATTGCGAATGTCCGTTAAAGGGCAGTTAACTCTCCTATTCTTATCTAACCAGTGTAAATTATGGTCACATATCCCTTTGACCTGTATTATGAAACCTGGCAAGATTGCCTAGTTATTTTCAGAGAAAGTTGATTCTATGCAAAGGCTGCAGAAGATGAACTAAGGATAATGCTGATACACGTGACAGTGGCGGATCATAAATGCAGCGAAACGCAACACAACGGAGATGACCATCTTCGCAAAGGATACAGTAAAGCTATGCAGTGGATCAGTGGGGAGGTAATGGCAGAATAACAGGACGGAATGATTCATATTCACGTCCTTGGTTTCCGGGAATGGTTAATAAAGAGGCAACATAACTAATTCGTTCATGAATTTCCATCCAGCGGTTTAAGAGAATATCAGTTTAATAACAGAACGACAGACGCAGGGTACCACGCGTGGCGCTACAAAGAGTCCGCAAATGGAAAGAATTAAAATAGTCGCATTTGTTGACATTTCCACATGAAAAGGTAATGGGGATCGTGGAAAATACTACTGCATGAGAAAATAACTCAGTACTATAGGAGTTACTTTCCAGTTTTTGCTCCTCATCTTTAAATTGGTGACAAGATCGGAATATATATTGTTTACTTTTCTATGGTATTCCACTTGACCTAATTCCGAACCGTTGTGATAGCCTTGGGTGACCGAGTGGTCTCAGGCACTCGCCTTTAAGATCGCTCAAATCTCACAATTATCAGCGTGGGTTCAATTTTCGACTTGGACAAGCTGGGTATGTAATAAAGGTCGCCAGAAGCTGCCCATAGGTTGGTGGTTCTCCCCAGTTTCATCCTCCACCAAATATACTAGCCGCCACAAGTAGCCTAATATGTTCTGTAAATGGTTTTGAACCCCAGAAAACCAAACCATCCAGACATAATCTTTGCTGTATTCAATATCAATAGTTGATGCCCTACCTTCTTGTATTTGCTGGATGAATGTCGAGGACAATTGGAGAACATGAAAGAGAAAAGTATTGTTAGAGTGACACGAAAAAGTGTTTATAAGAACAAAGGCTCTGTATATGACGTAGAAAATTAATGACGTAGAAATCCATCCTGGAAAGAAAAATTGGGCAAGTCACAAATTATCGTGTTGAATCCATACTTCCTATCATTCATGCGTACATGAGTGCAGGTATGGATACTTATGTGCGTCAGTGTATATGTACAAATTGTTACGTATATTTAATTTTATTATTTGTTTGTTAGTTTCTAAAATTTTTAAATTCTATTACATGCTATAGTAATGTAACTTTGTTTATTGGATTTGATATTGTCTTGAATAGAGTTCAATTCTGACTGATTTTTTTCTCTATTTTTGACGTAAACAACTAATAATAGAGATATTGTATCTAACGCTAACCTAGTTCCTGACCTTGATTCAGAAACAGTGGAGGTTCTGGAAAACAACTTTCATTTATTTTTTATTATTCAAAAAATAATCTTTCCCAGAGTAAGAACCATTAATTTCAATTAGGGCCATACTGGGAGTACGTGATGTTAGGCATGTAAAAAGCTTCTTTTTTGTTATAGAAAGATGACCATGTGACCCTCATCCGGGAATCTATTTTGCGTCTTAAGCTACCCTTATACCTTTGTATAGAAGTAGTCAGTGGGCTTTAAACTTTGGACACGTTAAGTTGTATTGTTGTGACCAGTTTGGGTAGAGATTTTATTTTCTTCAAATTATTGGATTTCAAGTGATTATTTTCCCTGGAAATTCTAGTGCTCTAAATTATTCTTGGACAAGGACATTTATCGTCATTTATACAGGATTCAAAAATTGGAACAATATTTTCTGTGATTCAACAAGAGACTGTTGACACTGCAGCTCTTCGCGGGGTACAACAGACGTCATCGTCTTCCATTTTGGATTTCATCGGGATTCGAACTCAGTTTCTTTCAGGACTTTTTATTACTAGGACTTCTATTTTTTTAATTCTTGGATCATTTATGGATTTGATTCGTAAAACCGTAAGTTCTTTTTTTTCTCATTTTTCACTTGATATTCTTGGGAAATACATTATTTGTTAAATTTTACAAAGCTTTTTGTCGTCACTTTTTTCCTGTTACTTTTTGTAAGAGCCTAGACTCCTAACAGAATGTGTACCGGAACATACGTATGTGGGTCTTTGTAACTATGTATAAGATATCCATATATAGGCCTAATGTACACGTGAATATATGCACACACGAGTGTGCTTGGAAATGTGGGCATGTATAATACGTAATTATATATCTTTGTAATTTATCGAATCTTTGTAAATCCGATAGGTTTGGTTTTCATTATGTATTAAACGTGCCACCTTCAATGTTTGTAGCAAATATATATGTATATACTTGCTGACGGCTAATAGGCTAAATGCAGATAAAGTTCTATCTTATAATACAGTGATATCGCCTGTACCATAAATAAATATAAATAAAGATAAAGTATAACGTGCAAATGTTCTTAGAAAGATGTTAATACAACTGTAAATGTGTTTTGAACACACACACACACACGCGCGCACACACACACACACACACACAGAGTAAATATACATGGGATAATTTTTAGCCGGTGTAAATATAATGATATCCGATAAGTCTTTGTTTTAGGACTATCGGCCGGCAGAAGGAAATATGACATGACACCTCTAATAAAATCTTAGAAAACCCACAAGCCATGGGTGTAAACCTGACAAACACCGTGAATACAAAATAAACATAGACTGGGAAGCATGTAATAATTAATGGTTTCCTTGCAGAGAAAAAATTTCAAGAGGTACAGCAAATATGCGTTGGGAATCTGTATTTTACATTCTTCTGTGTTTTCATCGGATGGCGTTACATTTTGCAGGCGACTCTTGGATTACTAGTTCATGTCGTGGAATGCAACGTACAGAAATGAATATAGATCCCAGGATAAACAAATTATTTTTTATATTCTAAGTGGCATTTCGTAATGAAAGGTATTTAAGTACTTATATATTTTAAGGAACAACTTTGGAGGAGTAACTGAGGATTCGTGAAAAAACTGGTATCAACATGATGCTAATATTTGTGAAGAACAAAGCCTACAATGGTTAACTCCAATTTTCAGATGCTTTCGCGGAAAAGGTATTAGCGCTAAATATATGCCTAAGTTTGAAATTAAATATTCTGTCAGTGGAATATTGGCAGTATCGGTTTGTAATTCGCTAAATCTCTGAGAACATGACCAATACAAATCTCCGTTGAGTTAATCATTGAGGGATGTGCTAGTTAATTTGTATTGCTTTTATTCATGGTTCTAGCTTTAGTTTGAACTATAAATTTAATTTTTTAGGTCGGCTTTTGTTTGAAAAGGATGATGCTTTCTTCTATTTCCATAAAGAGTTTTGTGTATTTTGAAATTCCTCCCCAATTGAACCAATATTATATGAAGTTATAGTGAAATCAAACAGTGGCATTAATAAAATTGCTGGTTAAATTCATCGTTTTGTGCCATATCCGCGTCTTCCGGTACTTTTATTTCTTGATATTAATTCAACCTTAAGGTTTAGAATACACTGTAAACCTTCAGCAGGACAAACTGGCTGGTGGAAGTTACTTAACCTTTGTGGCCTAGTGGTTAGAGCGTCCGCCTCGGATGCGGGAGGTCGTGGGTTCGATTTACAAAATCCAAATCACATCACACATCACATCATTTAGCCTTTAACATTTAAACATAATCAGTGGGCTTAAACTGTGTAACAAAAAGAAGCAAAACCAACAAGTTGCGTAAAAATCAACAAATACTTTAATTCTCTAAGTTGCAAAGCGAAAATTTAAGAGGAACTTACAGTATTATGAATAAAATCCCAAATAATTCAAGATGTTTTATCACAAGTCCAAAGTATTGAATGTTCTGAATGAATTCAAGTAGCCTTGAATGTCTTGATATATAATAATGATACTATCTAAAATGTCTTGGAATGAGTCCTCAATAATACCAAAATAGATTTTATCTTTACAAAAAGTAAATGAGCACCGTATAATGCCAATGAATAATTTCAACAAATAACAAATCTCTAATTTGAACTGAACACAACTATAAACTCTGATTAAAGATTCTCAAAGACTGCTATTAAAACAGGAATGAAGATTTTGTTCACTAAAGCCCTATTTATTTACACACACACACACACATACACACACACATACACACCTTTGTTGCAACAGAATTTTCTGAAAAACTAATCCGAAATATTGGCAACAAGTTCTCTTCCAGAACATTCTAAGGTCGTAATGAAAGTCAGGTCTTGAGCTTAAGTTCAAGTGGACATCTTAAAAAACGTGACAATAATGAGGTAGGCAAAAACTCATCCCTCAGGTCAAGCACATAATAAAAATTCAATATATATAACAGTCAGAAAATATACATGCATCAACTTGGTGGAGAACCAAGCATGCAACAAACTCCATATTTTATTGCTGCAACAATTTGGTTCAAGAGTGTCAGTCTTGTGTTATTTATTGCCGTTGAGTCTTTTGCATACTTTTTATAATTCTTTACTTATTCCTTAGAATTATTACGTCATTCGAGGTTCTGCCCCTGTCAGAATGAGAGTGCAAATAAAGAGATTGCATTAAGAGCTGGCAGTCAAAATCGGAAATCTTGCCTAATTAAATGATGACTAGTCCGAGATTCTTTTTAGCAAAGAAAATAATTTATTTATAAAAAGTATATTCGGACAAAATAAGTTTATCTAGTGCTATCACAGCGTGCGATAGTGTCAATTAAACGACTGCATAAAAAGGAAAACAATTTTAAAAGGAGAGGTGGGGCAATAAAATCATAATACGCGGGACTGTAACTAAAACTGATCATAACAGTTATTCATAAACTGGCCTGAAGGTTAAATAAAAGGAAACATTTGAGTACAAGTTTGAACTCCAATTAAAGTTCTTAAAGAGAATAAAATGTTTAAGGTAAAAGGATGTGAAGATTTTACTGTTTGTTTTCTACACTTTTGTTTGGTTATTTTCTCTCTCTCTATTTTTGATGAAATTACAAAAATTGTCTAAAGTGTTAAAAACCAGACTTTCTTTTTTCTTCAGTTTAGTTTTTAAGTTTGATTTGAAGTTAATGAGGTTGATAAGTTCTGACCGTGATCGAAGAAGAAGAAGAAAAGGAGGAACATGCAATTATGAATGAAGAATAAAAGGAAGACCGTATGGAATACAAGTACGTATGCAAAGCAGTCTTTCTAAAAATTACCAAACATTTAACTTACGTTTACAAAACATTACTTATGACGTACATAGTTATAGTCATAAATAAAGTCAGGAACTGTTATGCAAAATTTGATGGAATTTGGGCGGCAGTCAGACAGCAATGTAAGGAACAACTTTGTAAAGTAAGTTTTATCCTCCAATTATCGCTATTTCCGCTTCAGTACAAATGACATCATATCTGATTTAACCCGAATTAACTTACAAACTTCAGCCCTATTGTAAAATAATTCAGCACCAATTCCGTAACTGAGGAATTCTTTGAGAAAGGATAAGGAGGCTTAGGGAATGGAAGCGTTTTAACGTTATGTATCTAAGGATGGAAATACAGAAAATTCAAAGGTGAGAGAGCAAATAATGCCAATAGGTAAAACAAACATTTTTGTTGTAATTATTTATTGACGTTGTGCTGATGCTACAGAAGATACGATAATCTTCATTCCACGCTTTGTTTCCTTTGGAATTTGAGGCAAATCCTATGAGATATATCTCTGCTTGTAGTATGTACGAGACCCAGTTTCTCTTGGTTTGCTCATATAGTGAAATAATTAGCCCACATTTCGCTTGGATAACTACTTGTTTTACTTGCATCATTTGAGGACAGAAAACTTGTTATAAAATGTAACGTTGGCCGTAAGAAAAGTTTTAATTTGTCTTAAGATTAATTTTAATGATCAAAAGAATTTGAAATATAACGTTTGTATAAGGGACAGATTGGAGAGGGAATAAAGTTCTGATATATATCTGTGAGAAGTATGTCTGGCATAAATTACAACACGAAACTTGCAATATATTATGTCATAAAATATGTTAAATTTTACGTGTTTAAATTAAACGGGTGAAAGTATAAAGTAATGTGTACTTGCTTGTTACGGGGTCCACGGTTGGCCTAGTGTTCGTAAGAGCTCGCATTAGCCGATCACCGCTATCTCACCTCTGTCCGAGTGGGTTCGAATGTCGGGCTCGGTCGATGTGGGTATGTAAGAAAGCGTGCAAATAGCTTCTCGCAGATCGTTGTTTTTTCCTTGTCTTTTCCTGAGTTTGTCGTCCACCAGCTATACTGGTCGGCATGAATGTACTGAAAAATGGCGTTTAACCCATACATATTATCAACAACAACACCAACTGAAATAAAACTCGAATATAAAGTAGGTACACTTAGCAAAGGCTACTTCCATCAAGGAAACTTTCTCTAGCAAAACTCAAGGTTCGCAAGAGATTTTTTCATGACGGTTTATGTTCATCAAGACTGATGGTAATAGAATGTTGACATCAATGTTCCATCCTATACACCTGGCATGCAACACAAATCAATATATTAATGTAATCGAACTCGCTAAACACCAAGGCCTGTAATTTTCATAAATGTTCTCAAGCATTTGTAAGGTTGCTACTGCTTAAAAATGTAACAAAAAATAATAATCACTGTATTTATCTATGATGCACTGATAGGACAGGTCTTAAAATGAAACCATCCTAATTCGAATTTTATGTTTTGTGGTTTGGTTTGTTGTTTAGCGGCACATCAACAAATATTTGTAATTGAGTTTTAGTTAATTGGAGTAAATGACGCAACACAGTAGTCCATCCAGGCTGATCCAGTGGTAGGAAATGAATCCGTACCCTTTCGGTCACGAGCTCAGCAAGCTTCACGGTTTACAAATATAAATTTCACATTGCAGTTTCACGGAAGCGTATTTCACTATTCGTGTCAAAATATATCTTTACATTTTCGTCGGTAGTTATATTTTCGCTAATATTACTAGCCTTAAATTAATTGGCTTATTATCGATATTGTTCAAGTAGTTGAGAAAAATAACAAAATTATTCTTGCGCAAAGGTGTAATAACGTTCGATAACTACCACCTTACTGCATTGAACCCTTATAAAATGGCGCAAAGGTCTTTAACCTGCAACGGTATATGTATATCTCAATGACACATAAGGTCTTTAACCCACAAAGGTCTATCTATCTATCTATCTATATATCTCTACACACACACACACACACACACACACACACACACACAGATATATATATATATATATATATATATATATATATATATATATATATATATATATATATATATATATATATATATATATATATATATATATATATATTTACTTCACTCTGTATAGAATGGGGATCTCTTCCGCAAAGAATTACAAAGTTTGAACGACGACAAGAGGCTAATGATAAGTGTGCAATAATATCCAATATTCATGTTATATTTCGTCACACACTGTCATTCTAAATAAAATCTATCTCATTATCATGTTCTCCATGCAGGAAATAAATTAAAGGTGAGATTATTCTTTACCTGGTCCTTTTAAATATTTTTCCAAGCACCCAAGTTCTTTTGATGAAGAGTTTTACTACCAGCAGATTCCTTATATTTGAGTTGTTGTTTATAATTTAAACTTTGCCATAACAAAATTAAAAGCTAGTACCGCTTTTAGTCATACAGTCAGGATGTGAAACTCGTTTAAAACAGATTAGTCATCCAATAAGGATGCGAGCCTCATTTTAACCAGACTGGTGATAAAAAGACAGTAGTTCACGTAACAAACGAAAAATATCTTGGTGCAAACTTCGTAAAGTGTGGGAAAGCAATAATTCGATACAAATTATGAGCATTTGGAAGCTTTTGGAATGCAAATAACGATGACAATTGGACATATCACTAATTTTTGGAATTCGATACAAATATATACTTCATATTATTGTTTAGAATAGAATCAATGGTCCTCATAACCTTATGTTTGAGAATAATTTAAAACTGTCTCAAAATATAGTAATATTCTGGCTCTATGATGAAAAGAACGTAGCTTATAATACACACATATAAACACACACACTTACACACACACACACACACACACACACATATATATATATATATATATATATATATATATATATATATATATATATATATATATATATATATATATGTGTGTGTGTGTGTGTGTGTGTGTTCTAGATGATGTGTCAGTTCACCGTTCGAAAGCGTGACATTTCCTCTTACTTTTGTTCTTTACTGGTTAGGTCCATATGCACAGCTATGCATAGTAACGCTAAAACTCAAAGTGTCGAAAATATGGGTCAAACTGTAATTCGAAAAAATTCATTACGAAATAACTATTTATTGAAATGCATCGAAAACTAATGTGTACCAGTTATGAAATAGGTATCCAACAGCTAACCTTTTATTTACGTACGTACGTAAACATGAAGGCATTCCTCCAAGCATTATCAGAATTATGGTCTCCCCTTTATTGCTCATTTTGATGAGTGTTTGGTTTCCGCTTAACGGTTTGCTTTTCGTTTTAACAAAGACATATATCAAGAAGACGAAACCATATAATGTTGGTATACATTCTGTTCAAAAGTGCTGAATATGTCTGCAATGCAGGGCGCGTGTTCAAAGGAACACAACACCTGTGCAGGTTACGCGGCTAAGACTTTCAAGAGTCGAAGTCGATCCTTGTGCTGTATTAACATCGGTTTCCTAATAAAAAACATGTGCTGGGATGGCCTTTTAGTATCACTGTTTCCATCTCTATGACTGCACGTGACGTCAAAATCCTTGACAGGGAATAAACCATACATTGACCACAACAGCAATTTCGACGTTAAACAAATGACCAAGAAGTATCATTAACGGGTATGGCCGACAAGGACGGTATCGTATTACACCAAATTTCCCGCAGCGTTATGAAAAGAGCGCTTTGTAGTGAAGATGAAAAGAAAATCTAAAATTGCCATGAGAAACAATATTTATGTTTGAAACAGGATGCAGAATTGAAAAAGAGAAAAACATTGACAAAAATAAAAATAATTAAGTTAAATTTTGTCTCATAAATATTATGTCTGATAATGTAATTGGCATCGAGGATTGCTTGCAGAAAAATGGAGCAAATTCGCTTTGAGTATTTAAACACTAGCAACAGTAGCAAGAACAACACACATTTTGTTAGCATTTAAGAAAACTCAAAGTTTTGAAGGATAGAAACAAACTAAGACATTGTACTTGTATAGTCATGATTTGGTTAACGTTGAAACATATTTTCGAATTTTATTACAACTGCGAAAGTAGTTGATGAATTTCTGCTGATACCGAGATTTCAGACTAAATTCAATATTTAATCATTGAAAATCGTTACATTATACCAAACGAAATCATTAAAATCTGTATAGTTTACACGGCAGATACAAAGAACCAAAGGTTTTTGTTATCATAAAATAATAATCATCTCGTATGCATTTATTTCAGTGATAAATGTGTGTTCTTAACGGATGATCTTTTCATTTTTAATATAAAAGGACGCATGCATGTAAGCATATCGCCCAACGTTATTAACCCTGGTATGTTTGCTTGAAATTATATATAAGCTTTATGCATCCTTGACGATCATGACGGGATATTTTTTGTAAAGGAATTCCAAAATTTTAAAGGCAACAAAGAGCTCTTTTGGTGTAAATTCTCCCTCTGTAGCCAAAACCCAGTCAAAAGTCGGCGTTGCGAGTGAAAGTGTCAGTTTACCTTCATTAACACGTAAACAACTACGTGGATAATGTCAGTGTGTAGTTCAAATTGCTTTTTTTTTCGAAAGCAGTTAGAAGATAAGAAAACAAAAACCATCGCGAAGCTCTCGTTTGAGGGTGAACTTGTTTCTCTTGCATCACATATAAATTTTCTTATGCTGCCATTTTCATTTGTAGAGCTTTTTGTATTGTATCAATTTGAAGGCAGAATTTGATGGAATCTTTTTTGGTTAATGAATTGACAGTTACGTCACATAAAGATGTTTATTAAATAAACTATTTTGAGAGTCAAATGGCAGTTGTAGACAATCGCGTTTGCAGTCAGAAATACGAGTATTTCCGTAAGAAAGATACTGAGATATTGTCTGTAGATTTTGGGTAAATAGTCGAGCACTTCGCTATGTGATGTTGGCATACGACACTGAGAAGGTTTTAAAAAGCTGTAAATCAATAATTTAATGTATTACATAATTGAGAATGAAGACTTACATAAGTAAAAAGTATGCAGTTTATCCTCTTGACGTACTGGCAACTTTCCAGCCATACCCTTTAAAAGTGTTTGCAGAAACGAACAACTAAAGCTGCTTGACTAAACCAATTCTTCTGTCATATCTTTTGAGGCCGACCTTGAAATAACTGATATTATTGCCATACATACATCAGCCATATTATCATCCTCACTTAATTATTTACATATACCGATTTTATTTACGGAGACTTAAGCAGGACCCGTATGAAGATATTGGTTGCCAATGATGTTCGTAGTTTGCTTGATCAGACGATCAAAAAGTTATTTTCCGTAGTGTTAAGAAAATAGATATGGATACTCTATTGCTATGTTAGTCAAGTTATTTTGGTGTGTTTTTTATTTTTCTTAGATGCTGTTTAGTTAACTTTCCTATATCTGATAAGGAGAGTGGATTAACCGTTGGAGCAGTGATGCATAGTGGCTCTTTCTGATCGCTTTGGACAAATTTTATCTTCTTTTTATTGTTTACGGCGTACGTACTTTTGTTAACAAGTTCCTTTTCTTAAAAAAGAACATTTACAGAGTATCACCAACGACTCCTTTAGGTTGATAGGTTGCTTTATAGGGTCATTTCTTTCCTAAGTCTACATATCAAAGCAAGGGACTGTCTCTATAACTGAAAAGGTTTAATCCAATATAGGAAGCATGGAGAAATCTTAATTATAATGTAAATACTTGGGGGAAACAACAACCACCATTAATTCATAGTGCAGTATACCTTTTTGTACCTGAATATGCAATCCTCTGGATATTTAAATGCATAGTGTTCTTGTCGACAACACATGTCAGACAAATTGACTTAGAACTTGTCATGTTGTTATAATTAAGAAATTCCCCAGTACATACATACATACATACATACACGCACGCACGCACCCACCCACCCACCCCCACACACATACGCACATACATACATACACACATACATACATACATACATACATACATACATACATACAAGGACGGACGAACATACAAACATATAGACTCAGAAAGAAGGTAAATGCTTAAGGCTTTATTTAGAAACTGCAAAATTACAAACGAGAGCTTAGAATGTAAATCAGATACAAAATCGCTTCTGGCATTGATATATATGTGTTTGTTCAGAGGTTGGTTGGCGGATATATATATATATATATATATATATATATATATATATATATATATATATATATATATATATATATATATATATATATATATATATATATATATATATATATATAGATATATATATATATATAGATATATATATATAGATATATATATATATAGATATATATATAGATATATATATATAGATATATATATATATAGATATATATATATATATATATATATATATATATATATATATATATATATATATATATATATATATATATATATATATATATATATATATATATATATATATAATTGTTTGATGAGTTTCTCATTAGAAACAAGAAGCTTGTATGTTTCTGTTTTCTGTAGCACGCATGACAGAGAGAAACCTAAATCCCAGCAAGAAATCATCTAACCCAACTAATTAAATCATCTAACCCAACTAATTAACTATAATGATCTGGGTTAAACGATATCATAAGATATTTGACGTAATGGCTTCCTTTGTTTTATTTATTTGTTTGTGGTCAATGAGTCTGACAGTGATAAATATTAAATTTGTCTTGGACATAAAAACAGATGCTGCCGAAACAAACCATGTTATTCGTGTATTCATGCTTAGAAAAGAAAAAATGTAGTGTTCAGTGTAATTAATAGCACACAGATGTGCAAGAAATTAAAACTGTATTTTGGAAAAGGAAGTGTACCTTTTCGACCTTTAGTGTTTTTACCGTTTTAAAGTTTACGAAGCACCATGAAATGTTGCCTTATATATAGCTATAGTGGTTTGGTTTTGTGGGTTGAACGCCATTTTCAGCATATGATAGACTATTCATAGCGGCAAGGATAATTTGGTGGAGGAAGAAAACGGAGAAGATCCAATGGCCACAAATCACCGACTACGGTCTCACTGGAAATTTTTTTCTGGTGAATTTTCATCCGACAATGACCTATTGCGGAAAAATGAGAATAATTGTACACTGAAGATACAAATAAAAACAAACTAATGATTTTTGTAGAAAGCATGCATGTGAGATTTTGACTGTGGGAATCAGGTTAATTCCTGAAACAAATGGTGGCTTTTATACTGAACCAACACTGCCACCAACCTCTCAATTTTACATTCATTTTTGACAGCAAAGAGATATTTTGAATATTTTCCTGTGACAAGGGAGCTAAAAGAATCAGTATGCGCCTTATACATGAATAAAGTTCACTAGTACTGTCACAAATTAGCATACTTTTCATTACCAGTCAACCATCTCGATTTTTAGATATTTACCTCTGTAGCATACATACGTAAATACGTAAGCCAAGTCGGTTGTCCATTTGCAGCCCAAGTTACGCATTTGATCTCCAGTGCTAGTCTAAGTGTGACAGGCGGTCACCAAACAAGCCTACCCATTTTCAAGCCTAACTCAAAGTAAATCTAAACCACATTACATATTTAGCTTCTGTGTGAATTTAGAAATGCTAGGCTTATGATAATTAGCCTTATGCCTTCTACCTTAAAAATTAAGGTGTCAAAATACGAAACTATCCAGTGAGACCTACCGATGCAGGGAAAGGTACTGGCGAGCTTTCTTAGATACCCAGGTTGGCCGATTCTAGACTCGAACTCACGCTGACAGAGGTGCAATGCGCGTCATCTGTAACTTGGCCAACCGGGCCCCCCTGAGACCCGTTAACTAAGTTTGGAAAAGGTGAAATTCAAAATTCCACTCCTATCATTCAGTTCTCTGCAAGATGTGTAACAACTTTTACTTTGAATCTTAACACATAACCCCTTGAATAATAATAATAATAATAATAAAGGCAAAATCCGAAGCATGAAACAGCTATTGCAGAAAATTACAACATATATACTTCGTTTTGCTAAATGATTATTTGGCGCTTTGAAGTCATAAAGCACCATGTTCTAGATATGATTTGTAAACATTTTAATCAAAAGATGAACATAATTCGTCATCCTGATCCTGTCAGTTTACCATTAACTTCCTGGGGAATCCAGTTATTAAATATTGTACCCGGGGATGGATAGGCATTTTTCAAAACTAAAATACTCTATATAGTCTCCTCGTTATGTTTTACAGTGCTTTATTCGTTGAGGCTTTGACATTTGTAAAACATAATCATTTATATGTTGCTAGACATAAAAAGGACATATATGGCATTATTTAATTCAAACTTTTCAAAAGTAATTGGTAAATTAGAATTCCATAGGTTGTGATGACGTGGACGTGTAGTTGGTTAATTCAACAGGCAGCATGATGAAGAACAATTAAGGTATTTGAGCTGACAACAGTCAGGCATCGTATGGCATTAATGATGGGCAAATAACACTATCCAAAAATATGTTTAGTTTATTGTCTTTCGCTTTTGGAGAATCAGCATTGTACCTGCATTCGGATCACATCGGCTATTTCTGCCTGACACAAATATGCTTGGATATGTATCGGCGCTGTAAATTACAGGAAAATAATCATACACTTCGTTTGCACAGAAATCTCTCTACCAAGAGAACCCGCGATCTGTTGAAAATATATCTGCTGTTTCTGCTATTGGATCGATTGTTATATCAGTTTTTCTGTCAATTCGTGATTTCTTGGTCAATTATTGTTTTGTAAATAGCCGAAGTGGTCCGAATGACAATCTGTCGGCATGCATTAGATCGCATTATTGACCTCTAAGTTGCGATTGCAGTAGTTGTCATTATTACCCGTTGACCAGTCTGAATATGTCTACCCATGGTCTGTTCCGGACAATTTGTATCAAACCAGGTCTCGTCATTCTGTCAGCACAATAAGGGATACAATAAAGTTCTGTAGATTCCAAACATCGATGAATATTGACATCGAATGAGATTTAAAGTTCATATTTTGGAATTATCGGACCATGTCTTTAAATCACAGAACACCAACCCCGGCTCTAAAACGGGAACAACTTTCATTTCTTTATGTTATTCACGAAAGATTCTAATTGATAGAAATTAATTAATTTGCAAACTTTTACATAGCTGCAATCGGGTCGCTGACTAAGAATGCAGTTACCCTCAACCAAGCTCATGATTAGAAAAATATGTTTGATATATGGATTTGATAATAATAATAATAATAATAATAATAATAATAATAATAAACAATACGACTACTATTACTACTACTACTACTACTACTAATAATAATAATAATAATAGCAGCAAATATGCTGTTCTTCTTATTAGTCCATGCAGTGGATTACGTCAGTTTGGAGTGATAATACGAGCGGACAACATTGTATATTTGATAGTAAAATTCAAAATGGAGAAAACCGTATGCTTTCATAACTGTTTCAGACTGAATGTATATTGTAAAATGGTCTTAGTGCAAAATGTGAACCAGATACGTCGGCGGAAAAAAGTCAGGAATTCTTTCCTGGCAGAGATGGAACCCAGGTTCTGAAGACGATACTACGTATCACGTGGCAGATGTCACAATATAGCAATAATTTCACAGTAAACTGCATCAGATTCGCCAAACATAGTCTGGTTTTAATTCCTCGTTTTTTATTTCAGTCTGTGATTAGAGATGGACTGTAGGAACCAGTCAATTTACTCGCGTGTACATACGAACGGAGACGAAGAAGTGAGGTTCAGATAAGCCGAAAGTGAAAAGAGCATTTTGGCAGACGAAGAACTAAGGTTCAGGGACCGCTCCGGTTGCTTACTGGTTTGAGCGTCTGCCTCGGATGCTGGAGGTCGAAGGTTCGAACCCCGGCTGAACCATATCAAAGACTTATAGAAATGGTTTTACAGCTGCCTCGCTAGGCGCTCAGCATTACGATCCTAGTGTTAGGACTGGTCGGCCGGATGTCAGGATAATGTGACTGGCTGGGACATGATGCTACATGTCTGCGGCATGGTGCTCCAGTGACAGACATCACTATACACTGCCACACTACAGACATTGTAGCGGTATGACTGAAAAAATTGTTAAAGCTACGTTAAAAATCCAAATCTCTCTCTCTCTCTCTCTCTCTCTCTCTCTCTCTCTCTCTCTCTCTCTCTCACACACACACAAACACACACAATAAGGTTCAGATGACCCGAAAGTGAAAACAGTCTTTTGGCTACAAGGAGTATGAGAGGTGTGTTAATTAACTATGTTTTACTTCTTTTTATTCATATGTCTCAACAAACGAAAACGCTAACAAAAATCATAATATGAATAGAGTATAACACTGATGTTTACTTTGCTGCATGTTGAAATAGAGGACATGGAGAATCGTGAAAAGCCCATCTTTTTATGCGCATTTATGACAAATGCAGGAAAGTATTTAATCTTCTTTTGATGCTAAGAAGCGTCACTAGATCCATCAAAACCGCTATCCCCAATTGCAATTTTAATTTGTAATGTCTCGTGTTAAAATGCCTAAGCCTGTAAGAGCATTTATTTCTATCATACGTGTTTTTACGACCTTGACAGTTAATTCCTATTAGCACAACCAGAACATGGTTGAAGAAGTTACATTGTGAAAGTATTTTCTTTTCACACGGTCTTTTGCTCTTTCACAGAAATTAAAACTGACTTCATCACGCCACGGTATGAAGGATGACAGTATCTAAGAAATTTTATCACGTCACGGTATGAAGGATGATAATATATTGAAGAATTCACCACGTTCAGATATGAATGATGACGGTATCTATACGACTTCATAACGTCCAGGTATGAAAGATGACAATATCTAAATGACTTTCATCATGTCACGGTATGAAGGATGATAATATATTGAAGAATTCACCACGTTCAGATATGAATGATGACGGTATCTATACGACTTCATCACTTCCAGGTATGAAAGATGACAATATCTAAATGACTTTCATCACGTCACGGTATGGAGGATGATGGTATCTAAACTACTTTATCACGTCACCGTATGAAGGATGACGGTATCTAAGTGACTTCATCACCTCACTGTATAGAGGAGGACAGTATTTAAGAGACTTATCATGTCAGGGTATGGAATATTACAGTATTTAAGAGACTTCATTACGTCACGGTATGAAGGATGACATTATCTAAGAGATTTCATCACGTCACGTCACCGCATGAAGGATGACAGTGTCTAAATGACTTCATCACGTCCAGGTATGAAGGATGACAGTGTCTAAACTACTGCATCACGTCCAGGTATGAAGGATGACAGTGTCTAAACTACTGCATCACGTCCAGGTATGAAGGATGACAGTGTCTAAACTACTGCATCGCTTAAAAGCGAAACAAAAAATGTACTGTTCAATATACTCTCATCTGATAAATAATTTCTTTCTGTGAATTTCAAACATATTGTCTTACAGAAGAAGGAGTTGATGAGTAAGAAAAAATAATTTGATGAAACAAGCTGTGATGTTCAATTAGGCACGGTGATTTCTTCTATAATACAAATTCAACTATGCAGTACCGGTTAGTAATGCCACTATCAAAACCACATGCTCACTATAGACGTGGCAAATACCGGGTGTAGCTGAAAAACTTGTCAGGAAAAATGAGAACACTATAATAAGTATTCAGTTGTGACGTTAATTCAGTTAGACTTATAGTGATATTTTTATTGGACACGGTGACTTTCAATACGGTGCCATTCCAAGGGAATACGAGTATTGATGACGTTTCTAATTTGCACTGTTATCTTGAAACCATCTTCCAGCAGGTCGAGCGATTAGATGCAGAGGCATAGATCTGTGATAGATGATAGAGGGACGAAGATGACAAAGGTTATCAGCATAGCTTTGTCAACAAACTATTTATCACCACCCTCTCCTGGTTCTCTTATCCTGGTATTATCACATCAGATAAGGAATTCATCACAGTATTTAGCCTGTGCTTAGTGCCGAGTATTAATCGGTTTCTGGTCGTTTGTATGCTGCGAAACCTTTCGAGTAAGCCAAAGCCGCAGACAGTGTTATGGCAGTTAGGAAACACACGACTTAATAATGACACGATTAGCGTTTAGATAGAAATTTGTCAGCTTTCTTTCCGAAGTCAAACTTAACGTGCAGAAAGAGGTCGTACTTTCTTATAGTTAGTTTCGGTAGATGTGCAGAAGGAAATGTTAGTGGCGGTGGCCGTTGTTAATGCCTTTCCTAATTTTTATCCTGGAATATTTTTTTGCATATATGTAGCCCAGTAACCATACTAGGTCTTTAAGCTCCAGTGACTTTTAGGGCACATGATGATAAACATGTTAGTCATTACATGTTTTTTGGCTCCGACGAGCTTAACGATAACTTAAAACAACAATTACAAATTGACGAAATACGATTATTTGATTTAGTTTGTACAAATAGAAAGTCATTAACGGGTTGCGCCATTTTTTCCATGATAATAATAATAATAATAATAATAATAATAATAATAATAATTGTACTTAAAGAGGTACCACACATGATAGAATTGAGGTCGGCGCGTGTTACAAATTTAAAAAATGCATTTTATCAGCATAAACGTGAAAAAAATTAATATCAGCGAAATATGAGAGAAGTGCATATCTGTACACAGTATTCTTTACTTGCCTTAGTTATGACACGAATTCATGTCAGACTTTGTCTTTGAATTTAAATAAATTATATCCTTCATCTCTTCACTTCTCGAAGAGCTGAAATAGATCAATTCGCTGAAAGACTAGCACAGTTAGCAATGGCTAAGCATCGTTAGCAAACAGGATCTTAATATCGAGTGGAGGAGAGGAACGTAAGTCACTGGCAGGATATAAATTGTCCTTGGACGACTCTGACAGACATCCAAAGATACCCTTTTGAAAGGGAAATGTGATACAAGTTTTGAAATAATTGATTTGGGACTTTTCACTCAAAATTAAAGACGATTCTAATATTGAACCCCCAATCATTTTTAGGAACGTTCGTGTGCCAATAAAAAATTATATCGAAGCTGTAGACATTATCCCTTTTAGGCAATACTCTACGTATTTATTTATGACAAGATAGATATTCTAACATAGTTTTGGTTAGCAAACTTACACTGGATCTGACTTGTACTCCAGACAATACAATTTCTACCATGTCGCCTGTGTGGAAATAGCTGTTATGTCTATCACACTGTTTTGCATATGCCATATCGTTTTAAGGTTGTCTTGTATGTAACATATTGTTTAAAGACTATATAACATTGTTTTAAGACTATCCTGTATGTAACATTATTTTAAGACTGTCCTGATTGGAACATATTGTTTTAAGACTGTCTTGTATGCCACATATTGGTTTAAGACTCTCCTGTATGTAACATTATTTTAAGACTGTCCTGATTGGAACATCTTGTTTTAAGACTGTCTTGTATGCCACATATTGGTTTAAGACTCTCCTGTATGTAACATCTTGTTTTAAGACTGTCCTGTATGGAACATCTTGTTTTAAGACTGTCTTGTATGTAACATCTTGTTGTAAGACTGTCTTGTATGTAACATCTTGTAAGACTATCTTGCATGTAACATCTTGTTTTAAGACTATCTTGCATGTAACATCTTGTTTTAAGGCTATCTTGCATGTAACATCTTGTTTTAAGACTGTCTTGTATGTAACATCTTGTTGTAAGTCTGTTTTGTATGTAACATCTTGTTGTAAGTCTGTCTTGTATGTAACATCTTGTTGTAAGACTGTCTTGTATGTAACATCTTGTTTTAAGACTGTCTTGTATGTAACATCTTGTAAGACTGTCTTGTATTTAACATTTTGTTTTAAGATTGTCTTGTATATAACATCTTGTTGTAAGACTGTCTTGTATGTAAGATCTTGTTTAAGACTGTCTTGTATGTAACATATTGTTGTAAGACTGTCTTGTATGTAACATCTTGTTTAAGACTGTCTTGTATGTAACATATTGTTGTAAGACTGTCTTGTAAGTAACATCTTGTTTTAAGTCTGTCTTGAACATGACTTCTTTGTTTTAAGATTAAATAGCCATAAAATCCTTAGAAATTAAAAATACTTTATGTCGGTAAAGGTTTTCTTTATCGCCACTTTTTTCTCTCTCTGAATTTAAACGTTGCTGCATTTCTTATCATTTTTTGTTATTTGGACAAATGATAATTTATCAGGAATAGATGTTATTTGGACAAATACTAATTTATCAGGAATAGATTTTATTTGGACAAATGCTAATTTATCAGGAATAGATGTGAATATCTTAAGATCTCAATGAATACGAAGATAAATAACACTTGAAAATGTGTTGTTTTTATATTTTTATATTTTTTATTTTTATTTTTTATATATAAAACTTTCATCCTTAGGCTTGTCGATGCCCGTGCTATTTGTAGTGCAGTGCTATGTATTTACGTTGATACAGAAGAGTTCATGTTTTTTACAATTCTTATCTTTTATCTTTTGAGAATTTTACTTTTTGCACTGTATGCCCAATATTATGCTGATATGCTGTTAAACCCTTTACACATAAATGACACACACACACACACACACACACACACACACACACGCACGCACGCAGGCAGGCAGGCAGGCAGACAGATAGACAGGCATACATTTTGCGACTAATATTTAAAGAACTGTTTGTTGATAAGATTGCTTCTCTTAGATAGTTATTTAATATACAAGAACATTTTATTCCGTTAGGGGATGTCCCTATTATAAACTAAATATTATAAAATCCCCTTTCAAGTTCAATTATGAAATAAGCCATCTGGTAAGCATCTTCTTATTGTAATAGTTGCTTATTTAGTTAATAATCACCGTTCAAACTTAATCCAAGAAATGTAATAAAGGTCCTTTGTTAAAAGGTAAACTGTCTCGCTCCATTCTCTCTCTCTCTCTCTCTCTCTCTCTCTCTCTCTCTCTCTCTCTCTCATTTTATGTCTTTCATATTCTCTTATACAGCTTGGCTATATCATACAGATGAAATGATACGTAAGTGCGTTTCTGAAGGACACACAGAGGCAAAACCGAGTCAAGCTGAACTGGGCAAGTATCTAACTCGCGACCCTTGAATTAAACACACACACACACACACACACACACACATTCTCAGGTTCCATAGTTTGAATGAAGCTAATTGTTGGAATTAAATTAATCATGCATCCAATAGTTCTTTAAATGTATTAATTTTTTCTCTTATTTTTTGCCTCATGTAAGACGTCTTTGCGAAAATGCTGAATATTTACATATCGTTACATTGGTGATGTAAGCATTTATTTGTACAAAACAACTATTTGTTTGCTGGAAAATAGAATAACAGGGTATTATTCTAGACACGTGAGATCGTAAATATCGCCTTGCATCTATCAGTATTTTTCTGGTCCCGCAACAAGACCTGATTATTATAGAAGTTTTGTCACCTTCACGGATGCAAGGGTTCCTTGATGTGACATTTACTGGCATCCACAGCTTGACATTTGTCACATTCCTTTCTCATTTCTTGTGCTTTTCATATCATAAGTCCTTCACTGAAACGTGAGATAAACATACATGGACGTCTTGTGAAATGTTAATACATTTCTATCTCTTTGTCTTTGTTCCACCTACCACTATAACCAGAGAGAGAGAGAGAAAGATCTTTACCTATCTATTTGTGCATCTGCCTAAATATTATCTATGTCGTATATATTATGTCCTTGTAGTTCATTGTATTCACATCATAGCCAAACTAACAGATTTTAGCTCCAGTTTAAGTGACTAAAAATTAAAGCAAAGAAAATAAAATAGAAAAAAAATAGCAAGCGAATTCATTTAAATTTTACTTCTTGTAAAACTTTTCTCTATATGAATTGGCCAACGAAGAATTTAATGCTTTTTATTCATCTTGCAACAACTTTATAACATATATTATTCATTTGAAACGGTGCCTTCTAAGATTATATCTCTAACATAATTGAACTAAGATCATCGAATACTGAGCGTAATCTCTGACCGACGACAAACAACGGTCTCCAGATTCCTTGGTCGAAAACCAATCATTACAAAAACTCATTTTCTGTATCAGCATCTACCGTATGGAATTCCTTACCAATGAGGATACGTAATTCAACTTCCCTTGCTTCTTTTAAAATATCATTAAATAAATTCCTTCTAGACCAGCTGGAATGAGATATTAAAAGCTCTGAATAGAAAACTTTAAAATCATATCCAAAATTTGATATATATTTGTATGTTTCCCAGTATAGTCACACATAGTCATTCATGTCAAATATGTACGAATGAGTGTGCGACGATACATGGTTATGTGCATGAACTTCTATTTTTATTATTTTATTACAAAAACTGAGGACCACATGGCAGATGGGTCAGCCATGGCCAAATGTGTTATCCTCGTTAAAGATAGTTTATTATTATTATTATTATTATTATTATTATTATTATTATTATTAATGATGGATCGAAATTATTGGATATTGCTGTATTACTAAGTATTTAAATAATGAGCATAACAGGTTAAATAACATATATAAATCGACAAGACGTTGTCCTTAATTTATATATATGTGGACATAATACATAAGTGATGACTGGATTGAACATAAAAGTTCTTCATATCTCAAAGGTGCCCCGAGTGGCCGAGTGGTCTAAAGCGCTCTTCGTTACGGATCACTGCCATCTTACCTCTGTCTGCGTGGGTTCGAGTCTCAGATTCGGCTAATGTGGGCATGTGAGAAAGCTTGCCAGTAGCTTCTCGTGGGTCGGTGGTTCTTTCCGGGGTTTTCCGGGTTCTTCCTCCACCATTAATACTGGCCGCCATGTATAGTGTGCTGAAAAATGGCGTTAAACCCAACAACAACATATCTCAAAACTCCTGTTGCGTATTTAGTTTCCCTGAACATCTTGCAATTTCGTTTATGTATTCAGTATAACTCATTTGCTCTAAAAGGAATTAATAAATCCCTTACACGGTTTCTGCAGCAGCTTAAACCACCATTATTTGATATTTTAAAAAAAGTTTGATTGGCACACGTAAATAGATACTGGCTTCAGTTTTGAGCACGTGACATACTGACCTCTAACGATCGCAATCACTTCACCATGCGACGACACAAGGAGATTGTTTCTCGCGTAGTTTTCGCTCGTTGGCATTTACCGTGTAAAAGATTACACAATCGCACGAGTGACTTCGGCAAATATTACAGGGGCATCTAGTTGGTTTCTAGGAGATTCTACGCTCATTTTCATAATAAATATGTGGCGTGAAAACCGCCTTTTATGGATACATTCTGCATTAGTCTGTTACGTATTTGTATGACACACGTTAAGTAATGTCATCAACTGCAATTACATCGTTAGATGCTTGGATGAACATGAATTGTACACCCACATATTTGTAAGGAATTACATATTCTATTTTATCTTTCATATTAAAAATGTTTTGCGTTTTACCGACGACCAGTCTTTTAAATGCAAGGGTAACTGTTATATATATATATATATATATATATATATATATATATATATATATATATATATATATATATATATATATATATATATATATATATATATATATATATTTATATTTGATTTAATTTGTGTTTGATTTGATTTGATTGTTTGTGGGTTTTGGAATCTTTTTATTTTCTTTACATGTCAATGTAATGTAATTTTGTTTACTAGGAATTTGATATTTTCCAGAAAATTCAGTTTGACCTGAATTTTTCCATAGATACCTAATAATAGAAACACTTGTTTTTATTTTGTACATAGTTCCTGGCCTTGATTGAGGGTCAAGTAAACAATATTTCCTCGGAGTAAAACGATTGGTTCTTATCAAGGACATACAGGAGCTGTGACTTTTACATGTAACATGATCACGCGATCCTCTTTTTCGCAATTAGGCATTTCCAAAATTGAGAAATACTTAATATTAATAGCTATGTTGAGAGAGAGAGAGAGAGCTCATAGTCCGGGCTTTTAAACACTTGATGTCAAGTTGTTTTGTTCTCTTGTGACCAGTATCGAAGATTTTGAGTTATTGAGTTACATGTTAATTTTTATTCAGATTATTTGGACTCTAGAAGATTAATTCGTTTCTCTGGAAATATTAGTATATTCATAAAGAACTCTTGAACAAGTATATTTCTTGAAAATTTTATTTGGATTTTTTCATTTTTACAGTATATTTCCAGGGAAATAAATTATTTGTTATATTTTTCAAAGCTTGTTGTTTTCACTCTTTCTTGTGTTACTGTTTATTCGAGCGCTAACACGTAACATAATATTTTGCGACAAAATCGACTGTTGCGGTATCAATGCATCTCCTTTGTCATTTGAAGAAAGGGATAAATTATGATATCCACGTTACTTTAACGGAGCATGCAACGATTGTTTTGGTATCCCGATGCTACGTCACAAATATCGTAGGGGTGTTAAACTTTTTGTATTTTATAAGTCATTTTATGTACCTCGCTACTGAATATTTATCAAACTGTTTCAAGTGTGATAGTTTAATATTTTTTCACTTGCACTCAAGCTTTATAGATCGTGGAGCAACCTATCATAAAATATTACCTGATTAATCTGGTCCACGACTACTCCATGAATGAACAACAAGCCAATTTGTACCCTTGTAAAGAATATGTAATTTTAAATTAAACTGAGAACAAAGCTAATAACCAGCAACTTAAAATTTGACACGTGTCTTTCCTTTAATCAGAAACATGTTGTATGCATTGGTCAAAATTTAAATTTTTGTTGGCAAAATAACCTTTAAGCATGTATTGAAAAGTCCAATTGAAACTTCTAACATATGCATACAAAACTGCATACGTGTTTTGTTCCGAGTCCGTGAAAAGAAGGAGTTGGAACAGTACTTACTTAGCTTGGATTATAGAGGTTTTCGTACTTATGTACATGTACCACTATTTTATTCTTGCAATGCGGGATATTTAATTACTCATGGGGGAAGGAACTGGTGCCACATCCCCCAGGCACTATTTAATTTAGCATTCAGGTCTAGGGACTAAATGTCCCTAACGACCTGACTGAAGGGCTTTCATGAGTGGGATGGACCCAACACACACTCGTGTTAAAGATAGATGAATTTCAGTCTGCTATTAACTGAGCCAGGTGTCGACCAAAGCAGTATGTGACGCCCGTAGCGATTGGTCGCCACTATGACGTCACATCGGGACACCAAGATTTGGACGGGTGGGGGAAGTCCGGGAGAGTCTAAGGAGGAGAGGCCCCAGAACAGGGCCCCAAAACGTCAGCCCGTACTTAATCAAATCTAGTCCAGTTATTTTAATGGACAATACAAATATTAATTATGTGTAAGCCACCTGTGCAATTATTCAAATCAACTAAGTCAAAAAAAAATTGAAAATGATTTATTTATGAAGTTGGAATTTAGTGTACAAAGTTTACATAAGATAAACTAATTAAAAACAAATCAGTAATGTCGAAATGACTTATGCATAGTTTGTATCACGCATAATTAAAAATGGAAGGATACAAATGTTAATGGTGGTAATGAAACAGATCAAATTACGATATCAAAAATAAAGATATTATCAAAAGCAGTTCCAAGCCAAAATGGTAACTGCATATCATTCAGGCAATCTCAACATCATACTGGGCCTTTTCACACCCACGTATCTATCTTCTTAGGTCGTCAGCTGTACCCTCTGGACCACAATTTTGAGTCACCTCTACTCCAAGGTCTCCGCGGTGGCGTGACCACGGTTAGCCGTAGAGTGATGCATTCCCGTCTGGACCATAGGAGTTCTTGCCATACCAAGTTCTAACCCTCGCCTCAGTACTAAACACGAATTTGGTTTTGTATTTATTACATACCCCTTTTTACGCTTTCTAAATAGTTTTAGCTTTACTGTATGAATGAATTCTAAACGAACTTGGATTTATAAAAAGTTCGAGTCCCTGCGTATAGCACAACGTACGCGCGGACGTCAAAGAATGCACTTATGTAGTTCGGATTTGGGTATATGATACGGAAATACAGATTAAACAGTTTTACAGAACACCAGATCAAGCATGTAAAATTAAACGAGTATGTAATATATGACAGTCTGGCTTTAAATACTCAACAAACTTCGTTTTTTCAAAGCTAATGAAAACATTTAGGTTATTTTTGTTCTTCTCTATTGATCTATAACTTTCGAAATGTTATAAACCTATTATTAGGTTCAATTTCCTATGTGATCTTGTTACTTACGAGTGCTAGCATTTGTACCGCGCACGTTTAGACAAATTTCCACAACTACTATAAAGTTATTCCATTCATTCACTATATAACAATTTGCTATATTATTCGTAAAGCGAAGACTTTCTAACGTAAGGAATTTAGCAGAAATGCAAAGCAAAGTGAAATTATTGTAATATTGTTGTCGTTCTAACTATTTTAGTTTTAAACGTATTGCCGCGGAATTTGCCAATCATTTTCTAAATAGATGTCAATTGATAAATATATACAGTTATTTAATTTGATGTTGCTTTCAAAGGTATCTTATATTGCTTTCAAGGGTATCCTATGTTGCTTTCAAGGGCATGTTATGTTGCTTTCTAGGGTATCTTATGTTGCTTTTTAGGGCATCTTATGTTGCTTTAAAGAGCATCTTATGCTTTCAAATTGCATCTTATGCATTCAATGGCATCTTATGTTGCTTTCAAGAGCATCTTCTGCTTTCAAGGACATCTTATGCTTTCAAGGGTATCTTATGTCGCTTTCAAGGGTATCTTATGCTTTCAAGGGTATCTTATGTCGCTTTCAAGGGCATCTTATGTTGCTTTCAAGAGCATCTTATGCTTTCAAGGGCATCTTTTGTTGCTTTCAAGGGCATCTTATGCTTTCAAATGTATCTTATGTCGCTTTCAAGGGCATCTTATGTTGCTTTCAAGCGCAGTTTATGCTACTTTCAAGGGCATCTTATGTTGCTTTCAAGAGCATCTTATGCTTTTAAGGGCATCTTATGCTTTCAGTAGCATCTTGTGTTGCTTTCAAGAGCATCTTATGCTTTCAAGGCATCTTATGTTGCTTTCAAGCGCAGCTTATGTTACTTTCAAGGGCATCTTATTTGCAATAAACTGGGAGCATCTAAACATTTTTACTCCTTAAAAATATTTTCTCGTGAGATCCTTGAATCAGTAAGTTAAATGAGCGCCATCAGCAGCAGGGGGGGCGAATCGGACATTTTGTCCAATCGTTATTTTGCTTAATTATTACTTTCTGCACTCAGCGGATCCGGTGTAGTCGTCGCCTGGTAAAAAAAAAACGACGTCGGTCCATCCTACACGACGGTGACGTCATTTGGTTTAATGCGAGCCGATCCCAGTTTTGTCAGCGTCCGGTAAACACAGCGACGACCGCGTCGATGTCATTTCCCCCCCCCCCCCTGCTGCTAAGAAGTTATTTACAATGAAAATTATTTACAACTAACCGAATATTTGGTCAAGTCCGATACGATATCGTGTCCGAGGATCATGTAAATTTATCGTTACAAATCCATGTGGGGTCGACTGAGCATGACTAAAAAAGTTTCGAAAACCATTAAAGTCCATGTCACCGCCGCACCAAGTTTGCCAGATATTTCGTAGCGTGTGTGTATCAACGCCATTGAATACAGCAAGAATATTACAGTTGTCTCTGATTACTTTTGGAATCTGAGTGTATCGTTGAGTGACATATATCACGTCGGTGTTTTTATGCCTGCCTCTGGAAAATATCCTAGCTGGGTTTTTTTGATTGTCTAACATAACATCATCGTACACGACTAGATTGTTAACGTCGCCATCAATATCATCAATACCTGGTGCATCATTGATATCTGTAATAAACTCAATAGCATTTTTTTCAGCGATCGCTGATGCATTCTCGTTAAAATCTTTCAACACCTCGTAGCATCGTTGATCGTCTACGCTAGGGGCGATTAAATACAACTTATCCCACTTCATCCATCTCATTATTAAATTAAGTAATAATTGCGTCTTGCCGGATCCAGATGGTCCGATGATAATCATCCGGATCGAGTTTGGTAACGCTGCAACATGCTTAACTGGTTCTCTTGTTTTAGTCGCCGAAAAATCAATTATATTCATATCTCTATACATAAATTATGGATCTATATTGTGTGAAGTGTAGAGTGCGTACTGGCACAAATGATATGACAACCGTTACAACGAGAAATAACAGATCGGCGCTTACTGGCAAGTGTGTACAATGCGGTACAAAGAAATTTAGATTTATTTCTGCTAGACCCGGGGATGCTTTAAAAAAAAGCGAGGAGGTGATATTGCAGCCAAGTTATCAAAACTCCCCGGAACACCGTGGGCAAAGTATCCAGGAGAAAAGCACCTCCCACGATATAGCTACTGTGGCCCCGGAACACGATTAGATATCAGACTCGATGATCAAAATCAGCCGCGACCCGGTGAGTATCCAATAAACGCTATCGATAAGGCGTGTCATGCTCATGATGTTGCTTACTACAAAAGTAGCGATCTGCAACAGCGTCATATCGCGGATGTAAAATTAATTCACGCGTTAAATGCTATTCCTGATAAATCATTCAAAGAAAAATTGGCTTCATGGTTGGTAAAATCGGCTATGAAAGGTAAATTAATGATTGGAAGCGGAGCTTCTCGCGCTGGTAATTGAAAACGCTAGCGTTTATAATAACAACATGGAATCCATCTATTATTCTCCGAGAGGATACTGGAAGGGGAAGGCCGCAATTGGTAAACTCGCAAGCGCTGCAAAGGTAACAAAGGCCGTTGCGGCTAATTGGTTATCCAAACAGGCTATATGGCAAATTTATCTTCCACCGCCTAAACAAATCAACTTTTCGCGCTTTGATGTCAGAGTACCTAATGAAGTTCATCAGGCTGATCTACCACCGCCTAAACAAATCAACTTTTCGCGCTTTGATGTCAGAGTACCTAATGAAGTTCATCAGGCTGATATACTATTTCTGCCGCATGACAACGGTTACAAATACGCGCTAACCGTAGTTGATGTTGCGAGTCGATACAAACAAGCGGAGCCGTTAAAAACAAAGTCAGCAACTGAAGTAGCCGATGCGTTTGAGCGGATTTACCGAAGGGGTCCTCCGCGCTGGCCAAATCTATTACAAGTTGATCCTGGCAATGAATTTCGCGGCGCTGTTTTATCAACGCTGAAACATCATAGCGTCGCGATACGACGAGGTCATACTGCGCTACATCGTGATCAGGCAATTGTTGAACGATTCAATCGGACTCTTGCTGAACGGTTATTTGGGTATCAATACGCGAAGGAATTCATCCAAGAAAAACGATCTCGTGAATGGGTCAAAAGGTTGCCAGGCGTAATTGCAGCGTTAAATAACGAGATTACCCGAGCAATCAGCATGGAGCCCAGCGACGAGATTAAAAAAAAGTATATACCCGGAAGATCAAAAATAGATAGCGTTTCCAAGCCGATTCTCGGCGATGTCACTGTTAGATATCTGTATGAACCAGGAGAGCTTGAAGGCGGTAAAAAAAGAGCTACTGATCCTATTTGGAGTGTTACCACACATAACATATCAACGATAACACGATCAACTGGTAGACCACCGATCTATAGACTGGATTCAACTGCTCCTCAGCGCGGATTTACTCGCGAGCAACTACAAGTGATACCTGATGATACTCAATTACCCCCACGTGGCCTTAACTAGCGCCGTTGCGTCTATTGCACTCAAGACAGGTCAACCTCACATTGTTTTTGACATGACCGAGACTGTTATCGATCCTGTCCACGGTAAATTGGCGAGCGTCTTTATCCGAATAACGCCAGCGCATTACACAATTGCAACTAGCGCAGTGATTATTCTGTTGTTGTCGTAACGCAATTATTAATTCGGCATCAATATCAAAACGCCGCTGTTTTTTTAATCCTGTTGGCGGTAACCCGAGAGTTTTCTATCAATGACGCTAGCATCAATAATGTCATCGTTGTCACTGGCTTCGTCAATAACAATTCTTCGAAGCTGATTCATTCTCCGTACTCGGGACACTGCAAGATAGACTAGATTTGACCATTCGATGCGATTATCAACCATCCAAACAATTGTATCCGTGATAGTCAATCCCTGCGAGGAATGTATTGTCGTTGCGTATCCTAGCGTCCACGGGGATTTATCAGCACGTAGCGCGTCCTCGACGACGCTGATATCAACGAGCACAATATCATTCAACACAAGAATTTGTTTTTTTGTCCCTGACGCTGTCGGGCCCGGGATTTCAACTTCAATGTTCTGCCGCCGTGTGTCCGCGAGTCTATAACATAACGGCACTGGGCGCGTTGGAAACTTTTCCTTATGCAACGCAAACAACTTCCGCTGAAGTGTGTCTCTGACTATCTTTCTACTCGCTACAATCAAATCGTTTGGTCTCCATGTTTCCCAGAATTCATTTAACGGCGTTTCCGGAATCACCTCGCGGATTATTTCACATTGAACTCTATCCGGCTGTAATCTGATTAATTTTTTAACCTCGCGCAGTTGTTCATCAAGTGCTCGGTAATCAGTATCGGTTTCTTCATAATAGTCCACAAAACCCTTTAACCAATCATGTGGACCCTCGCCGACAAATGGTGGTGGTTGGCCATGGTCGCCACACATGATTACCGCTGTATTCGCGCGCAGCAACCACTCAAGAAACATTTGTAAAGTATCTAACGAAACAGTACATATCTCATCCCAGATGATAACCTCAGGAATAAATTTTTCCCCCATTCGATCAGGAGTCCACTCACCGCCGCTGTATCGAAAAAAGCTGTGATAAGTAACGGCGTCAACATTTCGTTGTTTTATCTCTCGCGCTAGTCTATGGGTCGGTGTAAGCACGATTATACTTGCCCGCGTTCGAAATAATTTAATTGCCCGAGTCGTCTTTCCTGACCCGCCACAGCCGCTTAAATAAACTGTTTTGTATCTACAAATTGGATCAGAACACGGTGGTGCATTAGACCATTCTGACAATTTATCACCGCGTAAGTAATTGTTTTCAGCGGTGACATCTGCTGACGGGGAATAATCGCGTCGTATTTCATTTTTAATTCTCCATATACCCCAACTCTCGTCCGGACTAGTAAACTCGGCTAAGTTTCCCTTGTACTTTACGTCTATATAAAATGAATCAACGGCTACTCTAACCGCGGTGTCGGGAAATCTATTTATCATCGAGAATAAATTGATAGCGGCGTAACCCAGCATAGACGCCCTCAAATGCGGATACGCGGGGCTGTCTCCATCGAAGTAGGTAACAACTTTACCCAACTTTGTTCCATTGGACAAGAAAGCTGTTTTGCAGTTCACGTATCTATTTTTTGCCACTGCATCCTTGATTACGAAATCATATTCTGCGTCATCTATAATCAGCCGTGAGCAATATCGTTTGTAGTCGCAGTTTTTTCCACCTTGTGTGAACTTACCAATTATTCTTCTACCGAGATCTTTTGCCTCGCAGTTTCGTTGGTTGAATATCTTTTTGGACCATTCGATGATATATTCCTCGTCGGCATCAATGTGTGCTCTGGACTCGTCAATTATGCTATCTAGACGCTCTGGTTCTGGTAACCAGACTTCAGTCTGCGCCCGGTATGATATAATCGCGTCACTGACAATCAACGATACAAGCATGCTACAATCAATCATATACCGTAGCAGCGCTATTGGCAGCCACTTCTTTTCAGCCATGTGTCTACCGATCCAAATATAACAACAGCGATGAAGTCCTGCCGCGAATTCAAATGATACTATGCGAGCGAATCCGGTTAAATCAAAATCAGACAGTGGTCCATTAATAGCAACACGAGTCATTTCATGTCTGGGGTGTCCAAATCGTTTGAAATACTGAGCGGCGGATCCATACCCGAGAAAACTCGCTGGATAACAGGCAACCATATCAACGGAAATCATAGCGTCGCGGTTGTATTCAGTGTTCCATAGTCCACCGTGATAGTATTCCAAACAACTGGATTGTACATCCGGTAGAAATTCCTTGCGCGTTGGTCTCCACGCATTTTTCCTTGCTGCAACATGAGCCGCAACCGATGCAATCGTAAAACAATTTGTTAGCAGTTGTTCATCATGCTCTTCAAATTCCATGGCGGTTTTTTTCATCTTGTTGTGAAACGCTTCAGTGCGATATAATTCACCGTTTGGTCTTACAAACTGATCAAAGGTATCCATGTCGTTTTCAGCGCTGCGAAGTAACCACACTGATACAGGGTCATTTTTACACAAGCAGGCAATAGCATCAAATAGTTTCCTCTCCGCGAGAAAACCGCCCTCTCCCAGGAATTCCCCGGGGATATACTTTACTGTTCTATCCCGTGGAAATATTGTGACCGCGGGCGTCCACGCGTGTTCGTTATGATCAATAATTTTGATTGGGGCTCCCTTTGATTTATACTTTGATTCATATAATACTTCACCGGTTATCGTTGTAACGGTTATTGGAAATCTCAGCGACGTTTCTAATTTCGCTATGTCGCTGATGGTTGCTCCTCGCTCGCGCACTGTCTCCTCCCATTGGTTTATTTTACTACGTCGTAAATCAGTCAATTTGTTTCCTCGACACGCATTTGTAAAATGCTCTATTACTCGTTCTGCTACACAATTTATCCCCGTTGACTGTTTCATCGGCGCTAGTTTTCCGATATCAGGTTTCTTATTTAACGGGTATATTCCATAGACAACTGCTGTTTCAGGATACGCTCGTTCATAGTATGGTCTGTCAATTCCGGTTAACAGCCCTGGCTTGGAGTCGCGGCTAACAATGACTGTTTTCTTGTCGCTGAGAACCGGTTCAAATTTATCACGTATGATCCAATTACCTGATTCCACCCGGACAATGAATTTTACTCTGAAGAAATACTTGCTGGAGCCAAGTTGTGATATTATCGTTGCTGCGCGGTTGTCGTTCATGGTAGCATCAACAACACCATCAATTCGAAATATTGACCAACTATGAGATGCACCATCACGCTTGAATTCATTGATACAATCGCGTATTTTATTTAACAGGGTTCTATCGTTTATTGACGCTTTTGGTGCGTCCTTGAGGGCTCTATCGAGATTGAACTTAATATTTTTCCAGGGCTTAATTGCTGCTAATCTCTCGAACTCCTCCATATAATTAAAACAAGTATTTAAATGAAAGAATATAGTATAATGAATCACTGCAAATGGTTGATGATTGGGTCGACAACCCCGTGCAATAAATCATGTAGAGGTGAATTCTGCGGGTATCATTTACAAAGCGTTCGTAATGGTTCTCTTGGCCCCCTACCGTGCTTGGTTTGCCACGTTGGTGTAAGAAGAAAATCGCAATTATGTATCAATTGTGGCGGAAAGCGATACAGGGAACTAAAACGTTATTACGACAAGTGAATAAAAAACGCCGTCATTGACCCCACCGCAGACTTCGTCATCAAAACTCCTCAAGACTACATTGCAAGGTTTATAATTAAACCAAATAATGAATTAGACAAGTAGTATTATTATACAAATGAACCAAGAATTTCAGCCGCATCCTGTGCTCGTTAATTACGAGGCATCTCGCGACGGCGTTGTTAGAAATTGTAGACTGAAGAAGCTGGTTGGTACCGTAAATAATCAGGGATACTTGCAATTTACTGCGGGAGGAAAAAGCTATTATGTTCACAGGATTGTATTTGAAGCATTCAACGGATTAATCGAAAATGGGCTTGTGATTGATCATATTAATAATAATAAGACTGATAATTCTCTTATAAACTTGCAAGCTATCTCGCAAAGTCAGAATACCAAAAAAGGCCAAACTGGTAAGTTTTCAAAGAAAGCAAAAAGCGTAAAGTCATTTGATACAACAACGCACGAAGAAAAAATATTTCAGTCGATGAATGAGGCAGGAAAATATTTTGACATTTGTGGAGCCTCAATACGATTTGTTGCAGAAGGAATACAGAATTCAGCGATCTCAAAAAAGACGGGTCACAGAATTCGATTTTCATATGTAACAGAAATCAGCGAGTGACAAGGTCACCGTGACAGTGCGAACGCTACAATAAATTGTCTCTTCCGGAAGAAAACGAATTATCCTACGGTTTCATCGAATGTTAACACACCTCGGGATTGATACGCGGGGTTCATTTTGTAAAATAATTTTTTTTTATTATTTAAAAATAAGATGTTTTATAAGAATATGAATATCGAAGACATCAATAATATATTAACCGAGATTTTAAAATTAAAAAATCAAGGAATTGAATTATCTGATAAGCTTGATAACCAAAAAATATTGTCCGATTATGAAATTATTAACGAGCAATCAAAGAAAGGTCGATATACCTTGCCACGTGAGTATTCTTTTAAAGCGATTACAATATACGATCAATGAAAACCTGTATGGCAATGACGTAAATGCATTTATTGGACTATTTACTGCCGTTGAGACAGTACGAAAAAAACTCGGACAGGCTTTTGAACGACGTCGAGAAATCTCTAATAAAATTAAAAACATTAGAAGGATTATAGACGAAAACTCCCTGGAGCCCCTGGGACATATCCCCGCCACACTCGGCGGGAAATTAGAAATTACGGAGCAATTGCAATAATGGTAGGCGAATCACTTACTACTCGGCTAGCCAGAGAGCGGCTAGTAGCGCTTAAAAAGTTCATACCGTTACGAGACAGGGTCCGAAAACAACTTCAAACGCGGCAACAACTACAAACTGATTTTGCTGTTGGAAGCGAACAGCTCTTTGCTCCGGTAACTAAAGCGACCAAAGATGTTACGGCGGCAACTGTGCCCGTCCTCTGTGCGCTTGAAAAGATAGCGGCTCAGACCGAGCAAACAAAAAAGTCTCTGGAAACACTCCTTGCGAAAATAGCGGTTGCTACAACACGGATGCCGCCACCACTCGCTATAACGGACCCACAAGAACCATATGTTACAATGGCCGACGAGGAAGAACTAGGCGCCACCGCAAGAGAACCAGAAGAAGAAATACCGGAGGAAATACCGGAAGAAATACGGAAAGAGGGGAATATACCCCGTAATGTTCTTAAAAAGAGCACAATAGATAAAATTAGAAATCTCGGCTACGAAGAATTAGTTGATTTTACTGTTACAAATTTTGATAAGGACACACGAGATGAGCATATCAATAGCGGCTACGAGAAAAATATAAGGTCGTTAAAGGATTGGACAAGAATAGTGTATTTGGCAAATAAACATAAAAATGAATTACCACCGCGTGATAATAATTATATAATATTCCATAATAAAGTAAAAAGTGAAAGACCAAAACACGGAAAAGGATACTCTGTTGGTAAAGACGTTACTTGTCCTGGTAGTGTTCTCAGTGATATATCACGGCTAGAAATACTAATCGGAGGAAAACGAGCCGGAAATAACTCTCCGGAAATAATCAATGAGGCCGCTGATATTTGCAGGCGGTTATTTGCCGGTGGTATCATGGACATTAATGCATATCGAACGCTCATTGACGAGTTAGTGGATGATTAAAAAAATTATAAAATTGTCGTTTTTTGTCGGTTTTTGGTCGTTTTTTGTCAGTTTTTGGTCGTTTTTTGGTCGTTTTTTGTCAGTTTTTGGTCGTTTTTTGGTCGTTTTTGGTCGGTTTTTACGGGTGAAAACCCCAGGAAATCATTTAGAGAAAATCGATGTTTTTTACCAAAAACCGGCAAAAACCGACCAAAAACGACAAAAAACGACAAAAATTGACAAAAATTGACAAAAAACGCGGATTTTTACCGCCGATGAAAACCCCAGGAAATCATTTAGAGAAAATCGATGTTTTTGACAAAATTTATGATTCGGTGGTGGGAAGGTGGGTGATCAACCACTAATTGGAAAACACTGGTGTTTTTTATAATAAAGATGATTATACACTACAACCATGATAAACCAGTCAGCGTCTACGTGGTAAACTCACGATTGCCCGTATACCGCGCGTGGTACGGAGACGGTCTCGGTAGCACCATTGCGGGGTTATTTACAAGAATGGCTCCAAAAGTAGCGCCGTTAGCCAAACAATTAGGAATGAAGGCTATTGATGTTATTCGTGATAAGGGTATTAGTGCTATTGGAGATGTCGCCGGAAGGGCGTTTTCTGCAGCAAAGGACAAACTAATGTCGTTGGTAAAATCCAAGGGATTTTCACGAAAAAGAAAACAGAAACCACCGGTGATGCCATCAACGACAGTGATGCCTGCAAATGTCAGTAAAGTAATAAATAACGCCGTGGATGAAAAACTAGCGTCGTTGGTAAACAATAATCAAGATGACATCTCAAACATAATAGCGGGAAGTGGTTTAAAACGACGACGATGATTTAGATGCATCAGCGTATTATTAAATAAAATGTTTAAACGAACAGCTGACCCGGCGTTTGATATGGACGCACCAGTGCACAAGGATGATTCTGTCCGTAATTATCAATTTTATTCCTATCATGCAGTACAACCCAACATACGATCGCGAATTGAACTTCAAGTCCATGATACCAGTAAATATTTTTTACCGTGTGAAGCGTTTATTGAAATCGAAGGAGAACTTGTAACAGAGGCCGATACTCCTGCTGTACCAGCACCGTATCCAGATGGTACCAAAGTTGGCTTAGTCAATAACGGCGTAAT
Organism: Sinohyriopsis cumingii; assembly: GCA_028554795.2. NCBI lineage: Eukaryota > Metazoa > Mollusca > Bivalvia > Unionida > Unionidae > Sinohyriopsis > Sinohyriopsis cumingii. Next base: position 102,329,045 of record CM068840.1, on the reverse strand, counting down.
GGCGCTATTTGAGAGCGCAAAATATCTCATTGACGGGCGAGAAATTGAATCAATAGAACGTGATGTTGATGTTGCTACAACAATAATCGGGCTAGCAAGATATTCCGACGATTATACAAGATCAGCGGGTCCATCTATGATGTTTGCAAAGGATACTAGAAACACTGCTGGAAACTCGCAATTTGTGGTAAGACGACCAAGAAATAATGCTAATAACGCTGATGCTGATGTTGAGAATATGATTATAAACAGCGATCCTAATTTTAACATCGGAGCTGCAACACGCATATCAGTGTTAACAGGGCCGCGTAGATCTTTCTCATGCGCGATTCCACTGCATCATATATTTGGATTTTGTAGGAACGTGCGAAAAGTTATCTACGGAGCAAAGCATACCGTGGTGCTTGTGCGAAAAGGTGATGATAGAAATGCAATTTGGAGAATTACGAATCCAAATAATGACTCTGGTAAAGTCGTTTTAACTAAAATATTATTGTGGATGCCAGTAATGACTCCATCCATTACCACAGAGGCACGATTGCTATCCTTTATGGAGCAGGGAGGAAAATCATTACTAAGTTGGCTAACAACAACAACAGATACTAAGCAATCAAATATCAATGGTATATTCACATGGAACCTGGCATCACAACAAGGCATTTCGGCTCCGCGTCATATATTTGTTGCGTTGCAGGATATGACGAGAGTTGATAATCAACTATCCAGCCATATGATATTTGATCGATTAGGCGTTACTGACGTCTCGCTGAGAATAAACGGCCAGCAGGAACCATCTGAGGATATACAACTTAATTACGGTCAAAACCATATTGCACGCGTGTACCATCGGTTGCTGTCGTATATGAGTCGTGATCAAAACGTCGACACTGGTTTGCAAATATCACAACATGATTTCAAAGAACTATATCCGATCTATTACTTTTCGCTGGAACATCTTGATTTAACAAGACAATCCGTCGTTGATATACACTTCCGAGCTAATGTAACTCGCGGCGTTATTGCCGATTATAGAGCGGTTGCTGTCATTCTCAGCGATAAATCAATGCTGCTAGAAGGCGTTGGTGGACGAATGAGAATCGTTGATGCGCCAGTGGAAAACATGTAATTGAAAACATAAACGCGTTTACAATAAAAATGTCGTATAATGTTGTCGGTGTAGAGTTGACCGATGGTCAAGTCAAGAAATTACGATCAAAGTCGGCTAAACAATGTGGAACCACAATAACGTTAAAGCCGTCACAGATGGCAGGTGGTAATCATAAGATATCGTTGACGGCGCGTCAAATAAAACATTTCAATGATGCGATGAAGAATAAAAAGGGTGTTCAAATAGATTTTTCAGCCGCAGCGATTAAAAGCATGGAAAAGACCGGTGGGATATTTCCGTTGTTAGCTGCGATTCCAGCGTTGATTGCCGCGGCGGCCCCAGCAGTGGCGAAGGCGGCGGCGTTAGGAGCCGTTGGTACCGCGGCGGGAATGGCATTGAAGAAGGCAACCGGGAAAGGCTATAAAAAAAAACGACCAGTAGCCGGAAAGGGTCTAAGACTACCGGGAACCCCGTATTCATGGTACTCGGGGAAGGGTCTAAGACTACCGGGAACCGTTTAATGACTCCTATGTCTAATTTTGATTTAATAGATGCCGCAAACGCGTTAGCGATAAAAAAGTTCAGAGGTGTTTTCATGAGGGATCACTTACCGACAAAACCAAGGAATATTGAAACCGGTATAATTAACCTCGATAAATCCTCCGGAGCGGGGACTCATTGGGTTGCATACGCAATTGATCCGCGTGCGATCGTCTATTTTGATTCATACGGGTTAGCCCCGCCAAACGAGTTCATGCGGTATATCCGGGCGTGTTCAGCCCCGGTTTTTTATTCCACGCTGCCAACACAACAATTAAGTGACCCACCGATATGCGGCCGTGAGGTATTGAACGTACTCGCGGCGATTTGATCATCGCGGAAACCACCTCATGTGGTTGTAAACGAATACACTAGTGGGGTCGTAGAGGCCCAGCGGGTTAATTAAAAACACTGTTTTTTTTAACAATAATAATGATTGATATCTGGGGACGACCGGTTTCGGCGCTGAAAAAACCCACGGAAACGCTCGCCACCGATGACATAAAAAAACTAATCGAGGATGAAATCGCTGATACGTTGAATTTAACCAGTGTTGACCCGGGCGAAATAGTTGTATTTCAAGACCGCCAGGGTAAACTGAAATCCAGTAATGTGTCGCTGAATGACGTTTTAACACGAAATAATGATGCCGCCGAGAACACCATCGCGTTGTATACCGATGACGGACGACTTAAATCAGGTGAATCCATCTTGACGATAAATGGAAAAATAAGTACACTTGGCGACAATTATATATCCGTGTCGGATTCGTTAAAAAATTTGTATGATAAATTTAACGCGCAAGCAAATCAGTTCGAGGGGATACAAAAGTCTGTCACCGATATACAACTCACTACTGCTAGTTTTTTTGGAACCCCGACGGTAACCGAACCGAATCTTGTGGGGATAAAAAATACTATTTCGGAGTTTACAACGCTGTCGGGCCAATTTTACATGTTACGAAAAAATTTTAACAGGGCTGATAACACCATTGATAAATTCTTTGGTAAAAAAAATACCAGACCGGAAGAAATTACAATAACTATAAATGATATCACTGCGTATGGACAGGAAATAGAAACAATCAAAAATGATGTTGAAACGAACAAAGCGGGGTTATACGTGCATATACGGGAAATAGGAACAATCAAAACTGATATTGATGCGATCATAAATAATATAGACGCGCATACACAGGAAATAGGAACAATCAAAACTGATATTGATGCGATCAAAAGGGGTTTATACGTGCATACACGGGAAATAGAAACAATCATAACTGATGTTACAAATGTCAAAGACAGACTACAGGAAATGAAAAAAATAAAAATCCCTCATGAGAACACCATCAACACAGTATACACGATTCAGCATGAATCATTCGATTGGACTCCTACGAATGATACAATAAATATCACCGCAATTGTTAAGGGCATTTATCGATTGACATTGATTTCAGCGATGCAGTTTAATATATCATCGTCGAGTTCATCTGGGTTTAACAATACAATATCAACAATTATAGACAAGGACGCAATTGAACGGTTTATAATTAAAGCCGTTGATAGCAGTCTGTTTAGGGAAAACATTACATGGTATGTGGAATTTGTAGCGGATCTAAGTAATTAAAAACACTAGCTCTTTTAAAATAAAAATGACCACCAAGGTAATTGAATCAGAGGTATCACCGACGTCACATCAATATCGATTCAATACCGTAAAATAATTCTCCGCGAGCTTAAAAACGCTTTCCGAACAATACCGTATAAAAATAAAAAAATACCGTCGAAAAATAACCACCATCGACGCGGTCGTGTACTCGGTGTCAGGTATAGTAGCCGGTACCGGTGTTATTTTATCCACGGTGACCATGATAGCCCCGATCGCTGTTCCAATCGCTATCTCCGCGGCGACAACAATTGCTGCAGTCGCCAACGCAATCACTAGAAAGATATCATCGTGTGCTCAGAAAAAACTCAGCGAGTATACAGTTCGCCACCAAATAGTATCCGACGCGTACTCGAAATTATCCGGGTTGATCTCGTTGGCGATAGATAATTCGTTTATATCCGATGATGAATTCTCCACGATGGTCCAGTTGTATAACTCCGCGATGTTGAAATTAGAAATTGAAAATAACTTTAGTAATAACAATAATGTCACTCGAACTGCTTCAACGGATCGCGGAGAACACAACTCCGATACAAACAAACATGATATCGATAACGTCAACGAAGCCAGAATTCAGTGTAAACTTCCCATCACCGGTTCCAGTGAAGGAAATAGCGCTGGCAAAATTGCGAGTATATCACAGTTGGCCTAATATCCGAGCGGAAGCATTTAACGGACAACAACCTAATAACTAGCTGGTTTTTGCATGGACGAATAAACCCGATGGGGACCCAGACTGGAATGAGGTTACAATACCAACTGGGTCATACCAAGTAGAACAAATCAATAAAGAATTTCAACGCAGGATAAAATCGATCACAGGAAAAGAATCAAAAATCGATATTACGGTTCATGAACCGACGTTATCGTCGACGATTGAAATAAGCACACCGGGGTATATGGTTGATATTTATAACAATTCAATAAGAACCATACTAGGTTGGCCCGAGAATCCACCTAATGAAATCCACGCGTATTTGCACACAAATGTGCAATCGTATCATGAGATTAATCCCCGATATCGAGATGATTTGTCTATTATAAGAAACACGTTATTACCCAGCAAGTTTATATTTCAAGACAGGAATACCATGCAATGGTATTTTCCGTATAAGCAAACTCCTGAATCGTCCGCCACGGTCACAGTTGATTTAAATGATATCACTGGTGCGTTTGCCGAGATTAATCGTGATTACCAATCACAACTAGAACAACTACGGAAAACAAAAGCACGAAAACACGTTGAGGTGTTAAATCAACTTATATCAGACATGGAATATATTAATGAACGAATCGTTAAGACAACATCTGCTAACAACGATGATAATAAACAAAAATTCCTAACCGAGTATAATATCACAGAAGCCGATTTACCCGATGTCAAGTTTCCAGGATACAACGCGCCAGAACTAAGAAAGTCTCTTATTGATTTTCTCGGTCCATCAACTATCCTCAAACACGATAACGGAGATGGTGGTAGGCATATTGCTCCATACAACGTAAATATCGCATCGGTGATAGCAATCAATCTAGTGTGCGATGTTATCGAAGGGAGTTACCAGGTAGATACCAAGCAATCAAATCAAGCTCAACAGGGGTATATCCTTTATTCATTTTCACCAACAGCCCCTCCCGGATTTTTAATCGTTGAGAGCCCAATTAATCCGGTCTATATGCGATGCCATAATCGGTTTTTAACGAGAATTAATTTTAGACTTACCGATCAGTCAAATAACCTAATTGATCTACAAGAGGAGGAGTTAGTGATCACTCTGTTTGTAAGATCATTGTAAGCAGCGGGGGGGGGGGGGAAATGACATCGACGCGGTCGTCGCTGTGTTTACCGGACGCTGACAAAACTGGGATCGACGCGCATTAAACCAAATGACGTCACCGTCGTGTAGGATGGACCGACGTCGTTTTTTTTTTTACCAGGCGACGACTACACCGGATCCGCTGAGTGCAGAAAGTAATAATTAAGCAAAATAACGATTGGACAAAATGTCCGATTCGCCCCCCCTGCTGCTCCATCCTTCATTCAGGATGAAAGCACACTGTTGTTTACTGCACTCTGATACTAGGGTCTGGATTGGTTTGAATCGACCTAAAGACGCACACTGCAGCACCTAAACGTGAAGCAGTCCAACAGCATAATGTTTTCTTTACGTTGTAATTATGATACAGTTAGTTTTTCTTTACATCTATGATAGAACATATTTGTATCTGATGAGGTTCACATGGGTCATTATGCTAACAAGCCTCGTAAACATTACCAGGGTAAATAAGACATTCTTGCTTCAAGAATATTGTTTCCTACGACGTGTTTGATATTAATTTTCCATGAAAATTGTGAATTTTTTTGGTCTGTTTTCATTCTTACTTGCCTTCAAACAAATCGAGAAACGTTGACAGAAAACCTTGACAACCGTACACCTGTTGTATAGTGCAATATAACAATGATTAATCTGACAGATAGTCATCCATGTTGTTGTGCCTGTTATATTAGTCAATTTACCAAATTATTTTTCAATCACACCCTTCCTTCCTCCCTCCCTTCTCCATCCTTCTCTCTCTCTCTCTCTCTTTTGTACGGCTGATTGAAAAAAGAACATCTACATTCGAAGTAGCTACATAGAAAATAACACGATGTATAAATATTTACTGGCCAGTTATGCACGAGGGATAAATTCGTGCTAAAGGATTTTGTAATTTGAGAGGTTTAGTGGACCAGTAACAGCAAACCATTTGCATATCAGGGATAGAAAGAACTTTTTTCTGGTTAATTTTGGAAAATAACTTTCAATTTATTCTACTTAGTCCTATCTTATACATGATGTATTTTGTTACTCAGGTCCGATGACAATGACGCTTTCATATCTATATGTAGAAAGGAAAAATTGAAAACAGGGTGTTGTATCCTTACATTTTACGTAGAATCGAGATGTTGAATGTTAGACTTGTATCAGTTAGTCTAAAGATATCTAGTGTTGATATGTTAAATGTTAGACTTGTATCAGCTAGTCAAAAGATATATAGTGTTGAGATTTGAATGTTAGACTTGTATCAGTTAGTCTAAAGATATATAGTGTTGAGATTTGAATGTTAGACTTGTATCAGTTAGTCTAAAGATATATAGTGTTGAGATTTGAATGTTAGACTTGTATCAGTTAGTCTAAAGATATATAGTGTTGAGATTTGAATGTTAGACTTGTATCAGTTAGTCTAAAGATATATAGTGTTGAGATTTGAATGTTAGACTTGTATCAGTTAGTCTAAAGATATATAGTGTTGAGATTTGAATGTTAGACTTGTATCAGTTAGTCTAAAGATATCTAGTGTTGAGATGTTGAATGTTAGACTTGTATCAGTTAGTCTAAAGATATCTAGTGTTGAGATTTGAATGTTAGACTTGTATCAGTTAGTCTAAAGATATATAGTGTTGAGATTTGAATGTTAGACTTGTATGAGTTAGTCTAAAGATATCTAGTGTTGAGATGTTGAATGTTAGACTTGTATCAGTTAGTCTAAAGATATATAGTGTTGAGATTTGAATGTTAGACTTGTATCAGTTAGTCTAAAGATATCTAGTGTTGAGATTTGAATACATCATCTGTAAATGTCAACTTAAAAAAAAAATGTATTTTTGCACGAAGGCGTCGTGTTAACGTTGTCATTATTTTCAAGACTGTCAAAGGTTTTCTACGAACTATGCCAAACTCAAACTGATCTCTGTAATATATAATTTTTTATTCTTTCACAAAAACAAGAAGTCTAACATAAGACATACTTACGTACTGATTATAATGTCAGCTGGTGGTCGTAAAATTAGTTTCGTTTATTTTTATTCTAGATTTTTAAGACTTTAATATTTATTCGAAAACCAGTTTATTCGAAGTGTCACGTTTGTAGATGATGGGTTTTCTGTACCATGCATGAATAATGACGCTTCGTCGAAGCGTTCGTTACCGTTCCATCCGAGCGTAAGTAAATCGAGGACTTGAAGAGCGAAAGAAGGTTTCAAACAATCCCATTCGCATTTCAAGGTGAATAATTTTGCTGAAAGGAATATTGTTATGTATATCTATATTTTTGCAACTATGTTACATGATTCTATTTTATGTGTAGTTATTATTCAAGACTATAAATTGTAATGATAATCCATGGTCTCGATATTAGAGAGTAATTTTTGCACACGCGTATAAAATTCTATTTTAAGAGTGTAGATTGCGTAGGATCTTTAAATAGTTGTTGATGAAGGTGTTTACGACCATTTATAATAATATTAATAATCAGACCTGTTTACTATTTTGAAGTTATTTTCCATTAGGGATTAAGGTCAGGTGGGTTCTTAGAAGAATTAAGTTCTCATTGGATGGGCAAGGTCACCTGAATAGGTATTTTTGAAATATTAAATTGAGTGTGTGAGAGTGTGTGATTTGAATTTTAACGTAGCTTTAAAAAAATTTCAGTCATATCCTATATGATGTATGCAGTATGGCAGTTTATATTGATGCCTAGCACCGAGGCATCATGCCGCAGACATGTAGCATGATGTCCCACCCAGTCACATTATCCTGACACCAGGCCGACCAGTCCTAACACTAACCTCTTAATGCGTAGCGAGGCAGCTCTTAGTGCCATTTTTGTAAGTCTTTGGTAAGACTCGGCCAGGGATCAAACCCATGATCTCCCGCATCCGAGGCGGCGGCTTTAACCACTAGGCCACCGGAACGGTCTGAAATATTAGATTGAGTAGTAAGATCTGTCACGTGGGGGTATATTGCGACATATAGTAGTAATATACGTGTTCAAAGTGTGTATAATGAGAAAACTGACCAATTAGATTCATTCATCTCTGGATTCATTCCTATTTCCGATTCTTCTATGATATGTTGAAATCAGTCTGTAGATGTGTTTCACGTTGTGTTTAGATAATTTGAGAAGAGACATTGGTTAGGATTATTCATTAGAATTAAGAAGTGCTCATCGGGCTTGAATATTATTCTGAGACTATTGTTAAAGGAGTTCTGGACATTTGAGGATCTGAAAATCATTCGGAACATGCCATTGTTTTGGAAATGAATATAACTTTCTTTGGACTGTTTTGGATTTACTTCATATACTGTAAGATCCGTTGATATTTTTACTGCATTACTTTGATAATTAAATTATTTTCTTAAGGTTAATAAAACTTGCTGGTTTTGCTTCCTTCGGTTACTTTGTTTATGACCATAGAATTGTAACAATTCTTATAATTTTTCATTCAGTAAAAGTTACTACAAACCAATAGCTCACGAAGAAGCCGAAACAGGCAGCACGCAGTTTGTGAACAGCATGTAAATGTCTGATCGCTTTTATTTTCTGTGCGTGTAAGCGTGTTTCCACAGTTGACCAATGTGAATGTGAAAAAATAAAAAACAAGGTAATATGTCGCCACGATGTGCATAATATTTTATTTGGAATAACTCTCCATTCAACAACGGGGGCCCCTAGCGGCCTAGTGGTCTAAAGCGCTCATCGTTACAGATCGCTGCCATCTCACCTCTGTCTGCGTGGGTTCTAGTCTCGGGCTCGGTCAATGTGGGTACCTGAGAAATCATTCCAGTAGCTTCTCATGGGTCGGTGGTTCTTTTAGGGGTTTTCCCGGGTTCTTCCTCCACCATTTATACTATATTGAGCTGAAAATGGCGTCAAACCCTACAATAACAACAAATCCATTTAACATCTCAGAATATATCTCAACATCAAAATATGAATGATACTATATAATCAGCTTTCGTGGGTGTGTGGGTGTGTATATGTATATATATATATAATTTTCGAAGAAGAACAATACTGTACACTCAATACCATTTTTAGTAATTTAGGTGGCACAGGTATAAAAGAAGCGTATATTCACGAATACTTTATCCTTGTTTAATACATGCCGATTCACTAGATACCTATTGCATTAAGTGTTTAACAAGATTAATTCTTTTCTTGCCCAATAGATGAAACTGAGAACACGTGTATGTTTAACATTAGGTGGAAAAGACAGAGCGAGGCAACTGTTAAGCTTCATGTTAGGTTTCGTAAAAATGGTAACAGGATCTTGTGGAAAGAATGAAATAAAATCATAACAAAAAGGGTTTTCTAATATGTTTCCACCCATGTTATACCATATTTCCAACTATGTTATACCAGATTTCCACCTCTGTTATGTGTCATACCATAATTCCACCTGTTATACAGTGTTTCCACCTCTGTTATGTGTCATACCATAATTCCACCTGTTATACAGTGTTTCCACCTCTGTTTTTTCGTCCGTGCTTAAGATGGTTGTGAATGGATTGCATGAGAAATGGAATTAGATGCTATATTTTGTTAAGATTTGTCAATTGCAAATAAAAAGAACTGCAAGGAAAAGCAAAAAATGTAACGTTTGATTTTACTCTGTTGTATTCTAGATTTCTTTAAGGTTCAGATGTTCACATTATGGCTTAGTATGTTACATTAGGGAATGATAGAGGCTACATTAACACATTTCTTTACAAAAGTTGCAATAGCAAGAAAATTGTATAATATTCTTGTGCCCTTGATTGATAAACTTTCCAAAAAATATCATGTGGGAAATGAGAATTAAATATGTTTAAAAAATTTTTTTACCCAAATCTTTATTATACATTTAGTTCGTTTCTACTTATGAAATAACGAGTTGTCCGAGAGCTTTAAATTATAATATTAATTCAAGGAAATTAAATAAATACAATGTTATAATGTCATAGTTTCAGACGTCATCCGTCTCTCCACTTAGTTGGAAACCCTACAGTGCTCGATAGCTTTACCACGTGCTGATATTAGTGGTGAAGAAATCGATAACACCTGGGTTTCGAAGATGGAGTTTTTGCTTTTACTGTTGATCACAAAGCGTTCATATGTAATTGTATGATTGATTCATGACTGTTAGGCCCATCAGTAGCTAAACGTTGTTGTTTTCGTTATGGTCGACGAAGCGTCACATACTAAGCTTGACCCTTACATTAATTTTCGTAGGGCCCAATGCATATTCTTTTTAGGTCGATATGATTTCTTTCAGTAGCCTGTCCCGCTTTAAAAGGGCCATTTCAAGCACGGAATGGTCAGGTGCAGTGGTATTTAGGGATAACATATTTTAATGGACATAGAACACACTTAATTTTACTATATGTTCTCTACATTTGTTTCTCAGTACTGACCTTTCCACTGTGTGACAATCAATGCAAATCATATGTTAATCTAAAATACCTTCAAAGATGAGTTCCCGGTGAAGTTCTTGTCAAAGGTTGACCTGTTTTTTTGAGATGCTGGACTGTCAACATAGCAGCATGTAAACAGAACACAGATTTCACTTTCGGATCATAACTAAGGCCTTATTATTCACTGTGTACTGTCGCCGAAATACACACAGACAAGAACACCCTGAGCTCATATTATCAAGAATAAACAGTTCCTTTAAATCCCTACCAAAATGCATAAATAAAACTCTTCTCTCACCACCAAAATGAGAGAGGAAAAAATGTTATAAAAATAGACTAGAACTACATTCGTGGGTACTGAACTGGAAGTATTAATTGTGACCCGATTCCTAATGGGGCTATTATTCTCTATATCACATACCTGAGCTAAGACAGACTTAGTACACCTAATATAAATTGACCCATTGAATAACGGCAACTCACACCACGTGATTTAAAGCTAAATTCGTTAAGGTTTCTGACGGTGTAAAAGGAGTTACCCCATGGCTAGAAAAGCTAATGCCCTCCCATGATGAGCAAGTACAATCACCGATGAACCAGTGCCCTTGACAAAGATGCCATGTCAACTTGCATGACGTTAGATAAACATACCCTGAGATCAAATCCACCTTCTTTACTAGCGTAACATTTGTCGTCACTTTATTTTATCTGACTGAATCTGGTATACATAGTGAAAAATCCCTTTGATAACAGCGATATATCTTGACCATCGAGCTTGTGACAAGGAACAGGATTTGTTGACTAGTGTCGCACTCTCTAGGGTCGGACACTAGTCACTGAACCCAGCTTGATGGAGACAGACCCAGTCGGAAGAAACGAAATATCGCTATTGTAGTTCGGAGTAGTCACTGTATGTATTATAATGCAAACAGCCTGATTTAGTTTTAAGTCATGTTCCAAGTAATAAATTTATCTATCTGTGTGTGTGTGTGTGTGTGTGCGTGCGTGTGTGTGTGTGTGTGTGTGTGTGTGTGTGTGTAACCAGGGACGTCATTTCAAAGCCCCGCTCCCTCCCAAATCATGTCCTGTGTGTAACTGCGCGAAAGAACAGCTTGAACAAAACCAAAAAGAGACACGAACATTAATGAAAAAAAATGCATGTGCCGCTGTGTAATGTGTACTTTTTCTTCTCAACGCCAGCTATTTTCGGTTAAGCAAGAGAGACGAGGCAAAAGTATAAAAGTTAATCTTGAGGCGTAAAGAACAATATAATGCACTTGCTAACCAAACTAACAAAGATACATTATTTTAGAATACACAGGTTCGCTACAAGGCTATAATAATTTTAAACGAGGAGAAATATCAATGCTGCATTATATATGTCGAAGAACGGAAAAATAAATTCTGGGCGAGAAAGCAAACACAATTGTCCATCGTCAACAAATATTATCACACGTCTGTAGCTCGTTAACGACAACGGACACGCATTACGCTCTGTTCAATTTGTTCAATTATATTTACTGGTATTAATAATTATAAAGCAGGCAAATAACGAAACGCGACGAGGCTCTGGTGATACCGTTATATTGCAAATGTCTGAAGAGAGAGACAGAGCTCTTAAATGCAAGGGATTCATCCTCTAATAGCACGAAATTAAGGGATATCAACGTTATCTGGGTTATCTACATGGTTGTATCATCAAAATGTTTATCACTTTTCTTTCCCGCCCCTGCTGACCTTATATTGTCATCAACAGATAAGCAACCAATGTAAACATTAATCGAATTTCACATGCAGAGAGATAATCGCTCATTTATTTCAACGACTGCGTATCGTAGACTTACGAAAGAAATTGAAACTTCGGACTGCGATAAAAAGGCGCTAAAGCGACACATTAATATCGCAAAAGTTATGTAACTTGACAGATGGTTTGAGTTTTCCTGTCAGTTATATCACTTAAGTTAAACGTATGCGCATTATATGATGTATTTTTATTGCTGTAAGTTATTTTGTGGATCTTTCAGAGATGATACAGATGAAAGATACACGACACTAATGTTCGTTTGTGTGTTTGTGTATCTATGTATATGTGTGTATGTCTGTTTAACCCACAGTAAGTTTGCAGTTTTAATAACTTTTCGTATGCAGCATTCTGACATCAACCATTTTTGGGTTGTCTACAAACAGTGCTGACTTGTAAGCCAATATGAAAGCCCTTTTATCCCATATTAAATGTTTGTTTTCCTTTTGACAACGAATTACACTTCCAGAATGTTAATACGGGGATATTTGTTAATCTTAACATACCATTAGCAAACTATTTCTTTACCTCGTCGTGTATTAACCTGCATTTTGATCATTTTTAAGAAGGGAATTAGATTGGACAAAATCCAAGGCAGGTATAATCATTTAAATATATGGCTTTGCTTACATTACATGTTTTCGAGACTATTCCATTACATGATGGACAAAAAAAGTAATTTTCTACGTGAATTTTGGTTGATTTTAAAGGTTGTAGGTTCAAATCTAAACTTTGTAATCTTACAGATTTATATATTATATTATAGTGTCAAGAACTGTTTGATTTTTTTTTCCACGTTAATTTACTTAAATATTTTTTCATGTCCAAATAAGAAAATTAGCATCAGTAGCATTTTAATGGATTAAATCTCATTTTAAAAACTCGTTTTCTCAACAATAAAAATCTGTAATCCTTAATCTTGCAATTTATTCATCTTTACTAGGACGCTCCGTTCAAATTATTTTTAAAATAAATTTTACCATGACTTTAAAGCTCGAGTTTTGTCAGAAATATTATCGATCTAAATCTTTCATCGTTTTAGAATATACTTAACGGTACTTTCATCAAAAGTAAGTTTTTTTGTGTGTCGAAACAAGAAACGTTCCTCTTTACACTGATAATGGGGGCACAGCGATAGCTCTAAAATTCGTTTCGGTTCAGGAAAATGTGACATTTTTATAGACTTCCTTTTCATTCCAAAATCTATTCAAGCAGTGTCAAGTTCAAGCTTGTAATTGATGTGAACTCCATATTCTTAATGAATATTGACGCTTCGTTTTAAAGGTAGTTAACGTTAAATTAGGAAAATTATTAAATCAAGGGCTTTAGCGCGGCTCAGAATGACCCAGTTCTCATTCCAAAACGAGTAAAGCTTAAAGTACAAGGAATTCGAGACGCGTTGACTACAGAACATAATTTTGGGAGCAAAGTAGCTTAAGAAAAAAGACGACACGAGATTTTACAAATGATTCAAGGAACACATAAAACAGTCATAATTCATCTGGTCGACGCATTGCGTATCTACCAGGCGGCAACATCTCTTCTCGTTCATTAATATTTAACTATAAATATATAATTATTTTGGCTCATTTGAGCGTCTCGGTAGTAATGAATTTATACACGGTTGACGCACAAGTGATTCCTTGGATTAGACGATTCAGGTTTATAAGGGGAAAAGATATGAAGACAATAAAAAACGGCCGGAAAGCAGTTTATCACTTCATGTATGCACTATAATAAAAGCGTTTGCACAATCATTATTATAACTTCTTAATCTCAAATGATTTTAAGTAAACTTAAAATATCTTCATGCATCAAATGTCTTACTTGTATATTTTTAATAATCGTTTAATTTTGTCGGTTTTGGATGAAGTCTTACATTTCGTACGTATCACCACTTTGTTCTTCGAACACTCGGATTGTGAGCAGGTCATGATCTCCGTCCTTTTTCCAAAGGAACGCAGAAGACAAACTGTGACAGTTCTGTTAGTCGAGAACATTAAGAACGGCTGATACTGATATAATAGCGATCCAAACAGCATCATCACAAGACACGTTCCCGCCACCGTTTTTCTACCTGGCAGGGAGGAGTTTCTGTCCTTCACCTCTACAAGGTGTGAAAGTTTGCCCTACTTTCTAGAAGAATATTTTTAAAAATATTTCATTTTAGGTGTGGGACTTTTGGCGTGCACAAAACCAAGTAAACAAAGTCAAACGAAATCATTATGTCAAATTAAGGGCTAATCCCTCTCTATCAAAGGTAATTTGTGATTCCCTTGTAAACGACGTGGGTGTTGTGTGGGTTGAGAAATAGCACTTTCATTTAATTGTTCGTGTTTTCTTTAATTATTTGCTCGTTCTTTACACCGTCAATATCCATGAAATTTGGTACTTAGCTGCATACTAATATTGTGCCATATTCCACCTATATCCATGAAAATTGGTACCTAGTTGCATACTAACTAGTGTAACTCATTGATTCCAAAATAAAGTCAAGATGACCTAATTTCAAGCTTAAGTGACTTCTATATTTTCTGTGTTCCCTTCGCTACACTATTTATATCTTGGACCTTGTTAATTTACACAAATTAAAATTGATGTGCGAATACATCTCAGTGAGGGTAAATCAACCATACCAAAATAAGGCCACCGTTACTTACTATTTACTTTTGAGTGGCTTTTAAATTTTCAATTCCATACTCTCTCAGTAGCCTTTTTCATGAAAATTGGTCTCAAAAAGGTTATCCTACCTTATAACCGATGCTACTTTAGCCCAATTTTTAGGACTTAGGTATTTTCAGCTACCCATTTGTTCTACTGTCAGAATCTTCGACGCTTTATCAATAACACTCATGAATAAATCACAAGATCTATGTAGAAGCATAGCTTTTGTAGCGATGATGTTTTCCTTCTTTTAATCAGAGCCTCCCAATTTAAGATGAAACAAAGCCACCATAGTACTCAAACAATCACATTCCATCTTCCAGAGAGTTCATTCAACTACATCATAAATCATAACTATTTTTTTTTAGTCAATCAAAGGGTCCTCGGTGCAAGCGTATATTAGCCAATGCTTGCTTTTCCCGCCCGTCATTCACATCATCCAGCAATTCTGCCAGGATGAGGTCAGTATAAACAAAACACAATAACCATGATATATATTTAACAAGACCAAGATATTCACCAACGAGACAAAGATGTTCACAAAGTATGCACATACAGCCAACAGTCATACGTATATAACTGCACTTTTATAAGCAAACGTAGAAATTGTAAATTCTTTGTCATTGTCAATGAAATCCAGTTTGAGTGAAGACCTTACTGGTATCACTATATTCACAATAATAATAATGTCAGAATAAAAAATCCCATGTAAACTGGACAACAGTTAATACGTCAGGACTTTAAATATGGACACCGGGACTCTTAGCAGGCATTTGAATCAGATATTAGTGTATTTAGTTGTCATTTAAAAAAACTTACATAAATAAACAATAAACTTAAGATTTCCGAAACTAAAAGCAGTGCGACCTTATCATTCTCCTGCAACTAAATTTAACACATTACATTGACTAAGTCATCTTAAACACATTAATATGTAAAACTATAATGGTAATAAAATGAAAACATGCTAATAGAAAAATCTATTTTAATAGGTTCATTAAAATATTTATAAATGCATTTTGATTTTGATAACAACGGTTCAATGAACTGACACAGAACACAGTGTAACTTGTTGCAAAATCAATTAAACTGGTTAGTTTGAATATATCAACAAGATTCAACATGCGGAAGATCCTATTCGTGTCTATAAAATAAAAGCATACACGAGTTAGTAAGATAAATATATAGGTTGTACACATACTATAGATAATAAAAATGTTATCTAAATGATCAATGCCATTGAAAGGTGATCAACCTTTTATTTAAAAAAAAAACAAATATAAATTGCTAAAAGCCCTTCCTCGTTATCGTTCGAAATATATTAATAGAATAAATAAACATCATACTGGTAAAGATCCTGAAAAACATTAAACCACACAAATATTTGGAGAACGTACAAAAGACGGTGTTGTAAGAAAACAGAAATTAAAAAATATACACGGAGTTAGAACAATTGAAAACAGGAGGGTAAAGTAAACTTAAGAAATCAAATTATTATTATCAATGAATGATATATAGAATGTACTTATTTTTCCACGAGATGGTAGTGATATATTAAAACAAATTAAGTAGCATAGTAGGCTAGAGCCAAATTTACAAAAGTCACGAAATAAATTTAATTATGAAAATGCTGCTATAATTATCGACCTGGAAAAGAAAATAATGCTAGCAAGTAAAACAAAAACACATTGAAGGAATATAAGAAAACCCATTAGTAATAATTATGTAGACAAGGTAGTATTTATAACAGTAGCAACGATATATACAGATACAACTTGAATCAAATTACATTTCACGGAAGGGGGCAAAATACTTTTACGTAATGACATTATCCAAGACGGTACAACTTACTTAAATGAAGAATACAAAGTCATTAAAGTTTTCATAGCAAAATTGAATAAACAAGGAAATATCTATTAAACACACAACTGACAATGAACTGAATCAAAAATAGAATTAAAAACAAATCAAGAAAAAAATAAAATTTCTTTTACAAATGCTAGTTCAGCTGAAATATCAAGGTCACTGTTAGATTATACTTAGAATAACTTTTCTGATGACAAGCTTTCTTCCAATTGATAATTAAATGACAAAAGGGAAGAGTTGATAGAATATTACTTTACAATAAATCAAATAAGATACCTTATTGTCTTTTTGTCTGTGAGAATAAGATTAACAATTTCAGCATTAAGTACTGCCTTCGCTGGTTTGAAGCACGTTCATTTAAAAAAGAAATCAACACGTGAGAGTAAAGTGAAAACATTTGAGCAAATAGAAAACCAAGACAGTAGGACCTAAAATTAGGACGTTATTACCCTTAACCAGAAAGAGTAACATAAAAGCACGAAATATACTGATAATTCATATAAAACTTGCAAAAGTATCATGTTTGCAATAGTCAATAAAATTCTCTACTTTCTTATTTTTTAAATCTGTTTTAGTAGCCAGCGTATATCGCGTGTTTGACCAATGAGAGTATATTACCTATCGTCCAGGAACAGAAAAGCCAAAGAAAAGAAGAAAAGGAATACAGTGATCAGTGTCTAGATCTACAATGCCTTCAGGCTTTGCGAAATTTAATAATTAACGAGAAAATTCAATTAATAGCTTATGTTACATGTTGAGGCTCGAATAAACAGTAACACAGGAAAGAGTGAAAACAAAAAGCTTTTGAAAAATTTAACAAATAATTTATTTCTCTGGAAAAATACTTTACAAATAAAAAGAAATAAAAACTTACGGTTTTAGCACTCAAGTCCAAAAATAATCCAAGAATAATACACGAATACAATTCTAGAAATCCTGAAAATAAAATGTTCTATTGAATTCAAGTTCGAGTCCCGACGAATAATCCAAGATGGAAGGCAATGACGTATGCTGTATCATGTACAGTGTTGTTGTCTACAGCTCCTTGTAGAAACACAAGAAATAACAGTCCCTTGTTGGAAATCCAAATAAAATTTGTTCAAGAATTCAGTATGAGCACACAATCTTTTAGAATCCAAATAATCTGAAGAAAAATTAACATGTAACTCGAAAACTGGCTACAACAGAACAAAACGGCTTGACATCAAGTGTTTTAAACCCAAACTGAGATTATTTCTCCAAAACAATGGTTATGCAGTAATTTTGAATAGAATAGGTACCCGTATGAGGCACGTGATCATGTTTACATCACGTACTCTTAACATGGTCCTGACAGAAATAAATCATTTTACTCTAAGAATAATTTTTTTTAAAAGTTGTTTACTTCACTAACATTATTTGCAAGTTAATATACAGTCTCGATCTCACCCTTATTATTCCCACAATAAAAATAAATATAAAAATTATTTTCTGGAAAAGTGACGAGTTCCTAGTAGATCAAAATTATTTTGACATTAAATGAAATTAAAAATAATAATATTTTAAAACTTACAAACAATTAAATCAGATATAAACTAAATCAAATATACATAACAATAGAATTACATGCATTTTCAAAGTTGAATCTAATTTTATGTTTTGTTTCATAGACTGTAAAATTTTACTTCCTTAAAGGTGAATTATTTTTAAAAATAATATTGCTACTGTATATTTTCTCATGTATTTGTTTAAATATTTTCTGTTTTATTGTATCAACCTTTTCATGAATTCTGTCCCAGAAGTTTTATAGTAGCGATTTTTGCTAAATTCGTTTATACATGCACGTTTGTTACACATTAAGCATGCATTTTCTCTATTTATTATTGTACACTTTGTTTACAATATATATTGTACTACTAAATTTGTTCTCAAATTTCAACATTCATATAAGATATTTTTAAGTTGATGAAAACATTAGTTCAAAACATAACATGAAACATAGCAGCAGAGACTGCTTACATAAATTCTTGAAGCAAAACTTGAATAGCTGCTTAGAAAAAGTGTAATTTCTTTGTAAAATAAATGTGTGGGGGTGGAGAGAATATTGTTGAAGACAATTCTAAGGTTCCTAAATTACCAGAAAGTGTAACCTTATAAGTAGAAACGAGCAAAGTAGAGCTGAAAATGGGGAAAAGTTTGGAAAACGTTCACAAGCATACAAAAATATCAAAGCAGAAAGTTAAAGAAGAGCAAATATAGTCTCAGGCAAAATATAGTGTCAGGCAAAATCTTAAGCATGATAAAATTTTGATTGTGATAGAAGAACAAGGCTAACAGAAATTTATCTTTTGACAGATGGTTGTTTGATTGCTGTTTTTGTTGTTTTTTTTGGACCGAGGATGTATTTTAAAACACGATCAGCTAGTTATGATATAAAAACCACATTCACTAATAAACAACAACAAAAAGAAGCAGATAAAATAAACCTTTAGTCAGAAATGTACTATGTTAACAGATCGTGAAATTTACATTAATATAGGACAATAAAAACAGTGGTAAGCTTCGTATCTTCTCTCCCATTTAGACAATACTTAATTACGATAATCAACGCTATTTACAATGAAACATTTAATTCAATTTTTACTGTAAGTTACAGCTTATAGACTGCTTTATTGCGGATATTTAATATTAATATGGATTCGACACATAACATGGGTGTAGAAGATGTCATAACATTGGTTAATCTGATTTCTTTAAGTCAGCTTGCCGTTGATAACTTATATTACAAAGGATAGAACCAGGCAAAATAGTTTGGTATCTAAACAGAGTAATCTTGTCAGACAATATGATAAGTCTAATATGAACCAATTGGAGCACAGACTAAGACGAAATAATGCCTATTTCTTACATCTAAACGGAAGAGAAGATATCAAGTGCACCGCCGTTTAGTGTATATTAACCACTGCATTTGATATTCGGACATACAGACAATGGTGCTGATGATAAGTTGATGAAAGTAAACGAAATGAAGAATGATTCATTTGCTCTGTTAAAACATAACAGAGATGTAAGAAAAAAGCATGACATAAGTTTTAAACCGAGTACAGTTTATTATGACACTGTTTCAGGTGCAATAGGTGTTGGAAGTTGCAGGAATGGCTACACCATTTGATGTACCTCTAGCTTTATCGGGTCTGGTACAGTTTTCTAGTGTTTGTTGTCAAGCTTTCAAAGAATAGCGAGTATACAGTAAAGTATAAAACACGATGAGATTGTAATCCTTGCTATATGTAAGTTGAGGATTATTGATAATATGGTGGGTAAATCAATAAACGATAATGAAATAAGTTACGAGGAATTTAATGATATTTACCGAGTACAACAAATACAGGATTCTGTGGGATGAAATAATCATTGTTGGGTATTTATCGATGTGCAAATATTTCCTACCAAGCCACACAGTAAAGAAAGTCCGAATGAAATTATTTTAACTTTATGAGTGATTAGGTGACAATTTACAAATCGATGCATCCATTACCCTATAATCCTTATAATTACAATTTACTTCCTTTCTGTCATCAGATTAGCGGATTTCATCAACAATGCATTCCAATGTAAATAGCTCGTAGTTTTAATCGCACCAGAAAACACAGCCTTTCCTCGCTAGCCAAGAGTCTTCGATTCATATAGTATTAAAGAGTATAGTGTCAGACTGGGTCATGGCAGTGATCTAAGGAACATGTTATGGTCATTTTATTAAATTGCTTTGGTGTTTTTATGTTTAAACCAAGTTATTCTTTTTTTCCAAATTATACTTATGTATGGCACGTGCTATTTTAGCATTCATTCTTCTTGCAAAAACACAAAATCGTCTCCTTTTTTTATCGAGATCCCTTGCTCGTCATATGATCCCGACCTTTCATAACAGCTGGTGCAACATGACGTCGAAGCAAACTACAATAATTTCTGAATGTAGATTAACTTGTAAAGCCTACGATATACTTTTTATGGTTAAAGGAGTGAGTGTTGGAGAGCAGGAAGGACTATGCAATTACATTTCTTTAACTTGTAATGGGGAACATTAATTAAATTTGCAAATTTAAATCGCAAATCAAGGGATGGGTGGATTAAGGATTATTGTTTTTTCGGTTTAAGGCATTGGTATAGATAAAGCTTCACATAAAATGATTCGGAAACTATGAACCGAAAGTAGAACGCAGAATTTACCCATTTGTTAAAAATATCCAGATCAGTATCACGTGATAGTTTATATTCAATCGGATTGCAAATAACTCGGTCAGTTCATGACAACTCGAATTAAAGTGATAAATAATGCAACCAGGAAACAGATGGCAACATATAAGGCCAAAATATCAAATAGTGTTTGAAAAAAGTAGAAAACCCCCACTTTATATAGGATGTCAAGAAAATAAAGTACAAACTTGCAGCAAATAGTACATCAGAACTATTATACAGTTAGCCAAGACACGATAAATGTTGTCAGGACTATTAAAATAATGAATAATAAAAGGGTCAGAATAGCCAAAAAAACAAAAAACTCTTAAAAATATAAGTTATAATGTAAACGGAAATTCAGTATGTTTGGTTGTGTTAATGCTATTTCGTTTTGATACTTAAATATACGCTGAAACGGAATATATAACTCCAATTGAATACACAGACGGTAAAGTTTATGTTTTGCCACAGTACTTATTGAAATAGCAATTGCTAACAGCAGTACTTATTGGAACAACACTTATTAGCAGCAATAATTATTAGAATAGCAATTATTAACAGCAGTTTTTATTGGAAGAGCAATTATTAAACAGCAGTGCGTATTGGAATAATAATTGCTAACAGCAGTACTTATTGGAATATCAATTATTAACAGCAATACTTATTGGAATAGCGATATAAAGGGCAATAATTATTAGAATAGCAATTATTAACAGCAATACTTATTGGAATAGCAATATAAAGGGCAATACTTATTAGAATAGCAACTGGAATAGCAATATAAAAGGCAATAATTATTAGAATAGCAATTATTAACAGCAATACTTATTGGAATAGCGATATAAAGGGCAATAATTATTAGAATAGCAATTATTAACAGCAATACTTATTGGAATAGCAATATAAAGGACAATAATTATTAGAATAGCAACTGGAATAGCAATATAAAAGGCAATAATTATTAGAATAGCAATTATTAACAGCAATACTTATTGGAATAGCAATATAAAAGGCAATACTTATTAGAATAGCAATTATTAACAGCAATACTTATTGGAATAGCAATTCACGACGGCAGTGTTTATTGGAATAGCAATTACTAACGGTTTATGATTCTCTGGAAGAAATGATCTGTTAGAGTTATTTAATCGTCGTGGTTTAATGAAAATAGAATAAGACACCATAAAGTCTGGGAAGAAAAGCCATTTAGAAAAACCTAATGAGTTCAATGCAAATATATCAAAGTCAATGGATTACTTGAATGAAGGATTAACTGAACAAGCCTTGGTTAGTCAGAATTTTAATTACTTTAGATGAAGCTTTTCCTCTTTTGTTCTACCCACAACATGATTGTATTACATAATAAAAGCAATATGTAAACATGAACAACATTTACAAGAGGCCTAAAGTCTGGACTGTATCTGGTAGTTGTTGTTATTGTTGTCGTAAATTGGTCTCCTTTGCTATAATTGTGAAAGAAGATGCTTCAAATACAGTGGTGAAACAGCGGTAGTGGTGATATTTGTAAAGAGAATGATTGCAATATGTTCAAGGCGTTTAAAGATGTATGGCAAAATCGGGTGAGGTATAGGAATGAAAAATTTAAAGCGTTAATATTGGTAATGGTCAATGTACAAAACACTACATACATACATGCATACATGCCTGCCTGCCTGCCTACCTACCTACCTACCGTGCTTCTCTTATGCAAAGACACCACTCCGGTGGCCTAGTGGTTAGAGCGCCCGCCTAAGATGTGGAAGGTCGCGGGTTAGAACCCTGGCCGAGCCATACCAAACACTTATAAAAATGGTTTTACAGCTGCCTCGCTAGGCGCTCAGCATTAAGAGGTTAGTGTTAGGACTGGTCGGCCTGGTGCCAGGATAATGTGACTGGGTGGGACTTGATGTTACTTGTCTGTGGCATGATGCCCCATTGCTAGACATCACTATAAACTGTCACACTGCGGACATCGTAGCGATATCACTGAAAACTTGCTACATTACCCCCCCCCCATCCATACCCTCTCATACAAAAACATTGTAGCTAACAGATTAGATCTCCACGGGAAGTCAAGTTTTGAGAATACTTTTGATCATGACATCAGCACGCTAGCAGTTCGATCCATAGTCTGTTACTTTATGACCCTTTCCCAGCGGTCAAATAGTCTCAAGTCTGAAAGAACAAGGAAAAACAAAACAACAAGGGCATTTGCTCTACTGCTCTGCGTTTATATGAATATTTCGATCTATCCCCTGTGTTTCTCAGCATTATTCATATTTTACAAACTCGTCAATAAAAGAATGTATTTATTAAGTCTGTTTCTGTACTAAAAAGTTTTATTACAAAAGTACTTTCCTCCAAATGGAGAACGTTCAGTTATTTTTATATACTATTTTAGGTAATATATCTGTTCATTTGGTGGAAGGGGTGTGTGTGTGCTTTGTTTTCATGGCAAGAAACTGTTTTTTTTTATTATAAAAAAGACAAACATGTAAACAACTGTCCGAATTATGAATTACTCCGGGACAATAAAATCAACCATGAACATAATATTGATAGATAACTAATACAATCTTCATTCCCATAATGGTTATTGATAAAGCTCCTACAAAGGATAATATACAACAATCTATAATCTCGCGCTCTGTTAGCGAAAGTATTTCTTACAAATTCAATATGGCAGCTTTACGATGCTGTTACATGCTTAGCATATTTTCTCGTCATTTGATTGTGCCAAATAATTCAATTAGCCTTTCTTCATATTGTAGCAACTAGCCACCTGAATTGTTATATATATATATATATATATATTGTTGTGTAGATTTTTTCTAATTAGTTTGGATTGTTTGTTGTTTTTATTTATTATACGCTATTGGTAATATGAGATGTCTCTAGTACCTGACTTCCAAAATCATGGACAGTTTTGTAAACAACATTGTTTGTCTTTTTTCTGACTGAAGGATAAATATTAGGATCATTATCTTAAGCTGAGTCAAGGACATTTCTATTTTTAAAATATCTAGACCTGGTCTGTGCGATGATTGTCACATGCTTTGTTGTGTGTTTTTGGAAACAGACCTTCTACGATAACTTAACTTGTCAAGAACAATGAATTTTGACCCTCATTCGGGTTTTCTTTTAATGTCTCATTTTTTTGTATATAAATCTTGCTGACTGGAAAATTAGTCATTCTTGCCTTAACATCTGAATAGATTCAAGTTGTTATTATTGTTGTGTATTATTTTGATAGGGGTGAAATTGTTTAATTCAAATTATTCTTCTCTGGAAATACAAAGTGCTCTAAAATAATATTCTTGGAGAGTGAACATTGGAGTTATAGTGATATTCAAACAAGGATATATTCTTGGATTATATAATTGTGATTCTACAGAAGACTGTTGGCACATTATTACAATTCAGGCCATCACAGACACGTCAACACTCTCAGTGTTGGATATGTTTTGGAATATCACTAAAGTTTACTTTGAACTTTATTCATTCGGACGTAAATTTCAATTCAATTTTCAGATTTTCCATAACATTCTTGTCTGTATAAATAAGGTATGCGACTGAAAAAAGATAAAGATTATATTTAAGTCATACTGGTCTAATGTTCATGTGAATATGAAATGAACGGTTATTCTGACTGAAAAATATTAAATAGTTTATAATAGCACCATGATATTTGTCGACTGCAAACTGCTGTAAATGCAATAGTTTAGAGGAATAAGGAGGATATTTTCTCAGAAAGATTCCATACGAGATTGCTAGCTTGGTACAAACAAGAGTCATATCTTTACAAGATAATGGCATTTATAGCATTGCCTTTACAAGACAATGGCCTTTATAGCATTGCCTTTACAAGATAGTGGCCTTTATAGCATTGCCTTTACAAGACAATGGCCTTTATAGCATTGCCTTTACAAGATAATGGCCTTTATAGCATTGCCTTTACAAGATAATGCCTTTATAGCATTGCCTTTACAAGATAGTGGCCTTTATAGCATTGCCTTTACAAGATAATGGCCTTTATAGCATTGCCTTTACAAGATAATGCCTTTATAGCATTGCCTTTACAAGATAGTGGCCTTTATAGCATTGCCTTTACAAGATAGTGGCCTTTATAGCATTGCCTTTGCAAGATAATGGCCTTTATAGCGTTGTCTTTGCAAGATAATGGCCTTGGTAGCATTGCCTTTACAAGATAATGCCTTTATAGCATTGCCTTTACAAGATAATGACCTTGATAGCATTGTCTTTGTAAGATAATGAGCTTTATAGCATTGCCTTTGCAAGATAACGGCCTTTATAACATTGGCATTGCAAGAAAATATCCTTTCTATAATTACCTTTGCAAGATAACGGCCTTTATAACATTGGCATTGCAAGATATTGGCCTTTCTATAATTACCTTTGCAAGATAATGTCCTTTATACCACTGCCTTTGCAAGATAAAAAGCCTTTATACCGTTGCCGTTGCAAGATAATGGCCCTTATATCGTTTCCCTTGAAGGATAATGGTCTTTATAACATTGTATTTGCAAGATAATGGCCTTTATAACATTGCATTTGCAAGATAATGGCCTTTATAGCATTGCCTTTACAAGATAATGCCTTTATATCATTGCCTTGTTACGATAGCTAATGCATACCGGATACTTATCCGCAAAGCTTTTGGTTCAAAAACCTTGCAGTTCTTGAAACTGCTTTTACCTTGTATTTCTGAAAATTGTCGTGGCTGATTGTAAAATTACTATAAAAGCTCATTGACTTTTGTAACGAGCATTCAGAAGACTTTATATCATAACCATCGGTTTAATAGCACAATTTCCACTTCAGGCACCAATTGTGTTGAACTAATATATAATCAGAAATACGGTATGTTCATCAAAGTTCGGAGACTAGTTTTCATGTCCCAGGAATGATTGGGAACGTTATGAATTGTAGCAAAGAAAGGAGAAATAAATGCTCGATTGTTTCTTTTTTTGTGCAGAGAAAATGGCATCTTGCTGACAAGGTTGGATCAGGTGTACATGTTCCAAGTATCTGAGATGGGCTGTCAAACGGAAGCATAGGCCCGTCTTAGCAAGAATAATTCACGCCTAGAGAAGGCATTTATACCTCATAAAAAGTGATAACACGCATGATGTTGTGTAAGAAAAAAAATCGAATGCATTTAAACAAGATTATATACTGCGCGAATCTAAAGGAAAATTACAAACAAGGAACTCAAGACACATTAAAATGATTTGTTATGAATCGAACATAATTTGCTTTTGAATGGAACCCCATTAAAGTTTCAAAACTGTACAAAACAAAACATCGACGTTCATGTGGCATGTCCTTCTTCTTGTATTAACATTCAGTAGTTTACAAGACACTTTCTATATACGTTTGCCGAAGCGACAATATGAAGCAGGCCCTTCTGCGTGTTAAATATAGGGCGGTAAAAACGATAAAAGTTCAGTCGTAACAAAGCGAAGAATCAAACTCGCCCTCGCCCATATAGGCGGAAATAGGTGGTTGCCTAGGCCATCAAGCTTTGAAAGGGCGCCAAATTAGAAAGAAGTGAACTATTTTCTCTCTGGAAGGGTGCCAAAGTCATAGTTTACCTATAACCCTTAGGCCGACAATGGGCCGCTACTGTTTGACTGTTTGTATTCACAAAACTTAAATATCTCTCCATCTTCTTGATAATCATTTACTTCACAAAATAAACCGATATTAACAGTATTCCTTTACAACGTATGGTAAGTATTATGAAATAATTTAGCACTATCAACCATGGTTTGTTTTCAGTAAGGGCCCTCTAACATATTAGAAAACCGTTTCCCTGTTAATCAATGAAGGCAAATCAGATGTTTATTAAAATATTGACATCGGTTTCTAATTCACTGAGTTTCGCCACGGCCTTCATTCTCAAACTAATGATCAAAATCTGTGATTTACCTCCATCGGATAGCTATGGCAACAGAGAGAGAGAGAGAGAGAGAGAGAGAGAGAAAACTAAACATGACAAAGAATGCACTATGATTCTCTATCAAAGTAGACGATAATCTAAGAGAATTTTAAAACAAAAGCGTTTAATAAAAACACGCAAAGTGACGATAATAGATACACTGACTAGTGAGTGCGCCAGATATGCGCGAAATGGTGAAAAGAAAAGTGAAAAATGTAACGACCCCCCCCCAAAAAAAAACGCTTTACCGACAATAGTGTGATCCTAATTAAGTAAAATGTCTACTCCGAGAATTATATCCCAGCTAAAATATCCAGTACAGAGAAAATATGACAGCAAACGTTTCTAATAGGTCTGCAGATATCTTTTTAAAGGATGAAACAATAAATAATAATAATAATAATAATAATAATAATAATAATAATAATAATAATGTACCGTGCATAGGATTAAAGTCACGTGAAGCTAATATAAGGGGAATATGACGAAATAGAGACAAAAGAGTAGTTATGCGTCAGTCAGTGAATATCGAAAAATTGGAGTGAGTATGTTAGATTTGTTATACAGTGAATTATTCGTGTGCTTTCAAGAATAAAATATTTCTCCTTCACTCTGCGTTTTCCGTCGGGCCACCCGTCTTGACTGAATGGGAAGCCTTTTCGGGATTGCACCAAATGTCCGGTTGAGTTGAAGTTGCTGGAGAGTTTTGTATGTATAGTTCTATGTGCCTGGATCAATTTAGGGGTTTTGTATGTATAGTTCTGTGTATCTGTGTTAGTGGTACGACTTGGATCAGTTTAGGCTCGTACTAGTTAATCTTTAAGTTATCTTCTTTTTTAAACAAAAAACGGTGCACGACCATTGGGATCCCATTAAACGTGTGATTAAGATGATATACAGGTTGAATTAGATGCCAGTGCCTCCAGATGATCTGAAGGTTGAATTAGATGACAGTGCCTCCAGATGATCTGAAGGCTGGATTAGATGCCAATGCCTTCAGATGATCTGAAGGCTGAATTAGATGCCAGTGCCTTCAGATGATCTGAAGGTTGGATTGGATGCCAGTGCCTTCAGATGATCTGAAGGTTAAATTAGATGCCAGCGCCTCCAGATGATCTGAAGGTTGAATTAGATGCCAGTGCCTCCAGATGATCTGTTGTAGCTATGGGCATGGTGAAAGAATATTACCACGAACTAAATACTTATGTTGGCTGATTTGGTTTTCTACCTTATGACGTATTTCTGTCGAGAATCATTTTTTGCGGTGGCTATGTCGATATCTCTCCTCCTGCATCCACTTCTGAGGTAACCTTTGAGTTTCCCCACTATGTGATGACGAGTCTGTGGGTTTGAGCAGAAGTGCTTTATACGAAAGCAGAGACCGTATGCAAGATTCTTTATGTTTTTCAGGTGGCTGCTGCTTGATTAAAAGATATTGATGAGAATCGTTTGGCTTGAGGAGCAGATTTGGTATACAAGAAAACATTTAATTTATTTGATGAATTTAATGATTGTGCTGAAATTGTTGGACAATTCAAAGATTGCTTAAAACATATCTCCGATTTCGATTTATATTGATTCGATGTCATCAGTGAAGCTGCATGAGCTTAGGAATCTAGGTAATGTCTGGCTGAGGAGTTATTGCTCAAACTTCTCCATTTAAATGCTGGTATGTTTGGTTTAGCTGTAATGCCATTTCAGCTCATAATAATCAAGAAATGGAGGTCAGTCAAAACTACCGACTAGACGCTACTGGCAAGTTTTCTCACATCCCCATGTTGGTCGAGTTGAGCTGAGATTCGATTGCATACGAACATATGTGAGATGTTTGAGTAATCTCTAATGGCGAGCGCCCTAGGCTACTCGGCCAAACGAGTCTCCGATGGAATATGAAGGTAGCTCTGACAATGTAACAAGATAAGTACGTTAATGTAACAAATTGTATGGTATATTCTTCACATCTTTAACAGGTTTGGTCCCTTATCTGTTATTCTGCAAATAAAATTAATAAATGACTCGTCTCGCGCCTTGCGGTAATTTATTTTGTAATCATGTGTGTCCATTTAAGTAATGTTGGTTTTAGACAGCGTTCTTAAAACCCTAAATGTAAAAGAGGAATTAAAGATTTTGTTTACGCCATTTATGGTTGCTTAGAATCTAGTTTTAAATACAACTGCAGATTTTAAATCATTTTGAAACTAATCCTTACTTTTCTTAAGATAGGAACCATGATATCAGAGACTGTAGATATTTTCATAATAGGAACCATGATATCAAAGAATGTAGCTATCTTTATTAAAATATTTATCAAACATTGTGCGAAACCTAAACGTCCGTCGAAATCTACTGTTGTATTAATCTTCCTCATATCACATTCAAAAATGCTTTATGGTTTTGGATTGTTTTCTCTCTATTTGGTTCTACTTTCTATTTGGTTCTACTTGCTTTCATTGGGTGTTTTACATGCTTTCATTGGGCGTTTTACATGCTTTCATCGGGGGTTTTACATGCTTTCATCAGGTGTTTTACATGCTTTCATCGGGTGTTTTACATGCTTTCATTGGGTGTTTTACATGCTTTCATTGGGTGTTTTACATGCTTTCATCGGGTGTTTTACATGCTTTCTTTGGGTGTTTTACATGCTTTCACTGGGTGTTTTACACCACAAGCAACACAAGGAGCTTATTAAATGTCGAGACAATCGAAGCAAAGTTCCTTGCTCAAGCACACCTCAAAATTGCCTGCTCTGACTGATCTGAGAGTATAATTCGAATCCACTCTGTTTTTGCTGCCGTGGGCACCGCACATTCTAGGGCCGGGCCTGCATCCACTTTTTTTTTTGTGAAGTGGGTCAGCTGCGCTCTCGTACTGAAAACACTACTGATTTGTGTGTAAAATCCCACAGACATTCTGTTCGGATTTATCATTCAAGATCAAGTAATATTCCAAGCTTAATATTCTATATATTCATGGAATGTATTGTCCTGAACAGCATCAAATTAAGATGAAAAATGGTTTCTAAAGTCATTAAAAGTCAATCAATTTGCATAGTTGAGGTGAAAAAACTTCATTTAAAACATATTTTAGGTAAAAATTAAATTCATACATGGTATTACTATATTTAAATATTTCTTATGAAATTATTATTATTATTATTATTATTATTATTATTATTATTATTATTATCACATCATTTTTGTCATTATTATTAAATTACTGTTATTATTATTATTATTATTATTATTATTAAATCATTCTCATCATTATATTATTATTATTATTATTATTATTATTATTATTATTATTATTATTATTATTATTATTATTTGGTGGTGGTGGCGTTATGTTGAGAAAATTGATGTATGGAAACTTTATAGAATGCTATCATCATGTTTTGTAACATTCTCAGTAGTGACTGTATTTGCATATTAGTGTTTGAGGTGAATAAGTACTTTCCAAATTCTATTGCAAAAGCACTTGTGCAACATTGTCAGAGGAAATATAGAGCGGGATATAAAATTACAAATGTTCAAAATCCACCCCAAACATATTAACTTGCCAGATATAAAAACGTCTTTTTGATATTCTTCCAGACGATTTGGTAATCGTATCCTTGTCTTTGCTAGGGTGTTGTTTGTAGATTTGGAATACCATCAGGGTGTTTTGTTTGCAAATTTCTCATGTCTTTGTCCTTGGATCATAGCTTACTCGAAGGCATGGAACCAGTCCGTATTAATCGGATCAAGTGATAATGATCGGTCATTTTATAATTTGGTAACCGGCATTAACCCGTTTGATTGACATCGATTGTCATTAGACGGGTTTGATATGCGTATTATATTATTGGAAAATTACGATAAACCAGTTGCGAACATTTTGAACCAATTTGCGCCGGAAACAATTTATATAACATGTACTGACCAGCTCGGGTAAAGCGTCAAGAAATTTAATATACTCTTGACCGTAATGGCACATGCCATTGTTAAGGATTGTATAGTTTACTATCATCACAGCTTGCTAATTTTCCAACGAATTAGTGCCACAGTCACATTGCTCACAAGATTTATCAAGATAATAATGCAAACGAAGTTTAATGTATAGTCTATAGTAAACTTGATCATTACTGTAATATGCACGACAATTACGTCAAGGCAGAGTTTAATTTCCAGTAATTTTTTATGCAGAGAATATTATATAGTATCGTAACTTCATTAACAACAGCAAAAGCAAATGTTTTATAAACAACAACTATTAACTATAACTATTATTATTATTGTTATTATTATTATTATTATTGTTATTATTAGTATTGTTGTTGTTGTTGTTGTTGGTGGTGGTGGTGATGATGATGATGATAATGATGATGTTATTATTATTATTGTTGTTGTTGTTGATGATATTATTATTATTATTATTATTATTATTATTATCGCGCTTGAAACAAGGTGTGTGATAAGTCCATTCGTTTGGGCGTCTGAACAGTACAATATTTCTTTTCAAAAATATGGGCGAAAATTCACTTGATTTTAATTCTATACTTTGCCATATATTAACCATTAGCTGAAGGATATAGGTTTTTGGTTCCCTCTCTTTGGGTCTCTTGAAGGGACTAAAATGACAAGATAAACTTAAATTACAAAATTTAAATTTTGATTTATGTAGTCAAGTTGGATTACTTAGGTTGACGCTGAATAAAACATGATTTTGGTTAAAATACATGGATCACGACCAATGTCAGAGTAGTAGAGAGATTTAAAAGACATTGTGTCAAAAAAGACGGTATGCACAAAGTGTGTGGATTTGCAATTTGATGGACGGATCGGGTGGCTATTGTTATTGACGATTGAAATTTACAAGAAGTTGGGTAATGATAGTGTCCACCAATTTTAGGACTGTTCTAACATAAGCAAATGGTATTGGCTCATTATTTCATTGTTGGGGTACCCACTTGTTATGGCGCCTTTGGTTTTGTTATCTTTATCTAGATGATCGACCGCATTTTTCTTGCCCAGACTGAGTAAATAATAAAATAAAATATGAACCTAATGGATGGATTAGCAGAGATCTGAGCAGAGATATAGAATAGAACAAAATGAGCCCCCATATGTTATGTATAACAATTCATATCATTTAAGACCGATAAATTCACACATTCTCAGTAGGGGATTTCTATTAAATACAAACGAGTAAATTCAAACAAATTCATCATAGAATCGAATGAACTTTATACCTGCATAACCTGGTTGCTTCCGGTCCTTCAAAATTCAAAGTTCGTGACGGGTTAAAGTCGCCATATTCTTCTTTTCTCTATCTCTCCGGTTTCTTTTGGGTCATCAACCGTAACTTGGCTGTCTGCTGTCTTTTCCCACTGCGTGGTGCACATATGGAGCAATTTTCCCCTTTATAATAAATACATAAATA
This sequence comes from Sinohyriopsis cumingii, assembly GCA_028554795.2. Classification (NCBI taxonomy): domain Eukaryota; kingdom Metazoa; phylum Mollusca; class Bivalvia; order Unionida; family Unionidae; genus Sinohyriopsis; species Sinohyriopsis cumingii. The sequence continues at coordinate 102,296,583 of CM068840.1, read as the reverse complement.
CGCAGCCTAAATATTTGTCAACATTTTGTTCTTCTTGAATAATCCCTACCCTTCTTACTCCAGATATCGTCTTATCGTAACTCAACGGAACTAAAGCTAATATGGATCAGTTCACAGCTGATACACTTAAACCTTTTTACCATACAATTAATGCCTTTTCCTATCAGCTATCCGCATTCCTAAATGCAACCACGACATAAATAGACATTTTAGTAAACAGTAATACGACCCTGTCGGCTGTAAATCACTAACTGGACTATGCATGACGCCAGGTATACTATTCTCCGTTGAAAAGATTTCACAACTTGGTACACGAATGTCTTAACAACAGTACATGCAAACTAGCATTGGCATAACACTTCAGGACATATTAAAATCAATTCCTAGCCTACATTATTCATATCATTTGAGACCGATAAATTCACACATTCTCAGTAGGGGATTTCCGTTACATACAAAACGAGTAAATTAGAATAAATTCATTTCAGGGAAATATTGTATGACATTCTTAGAATACACCAATCTTATGATATTGAAAACAAATGAATGCAAACAATTAATTCCTGAACTCAAGGAAAATTGATGTATGAATTTAAAATGATTTCTTGCAACTAATAATTATAAGCTTATACACTGAACGTATTGTATGTGATTCCGACAAACCTTGTGCTTCATAAGACTATATTTCTTTTGTATAAAGCCGAATCTCTCTTCATTTTAAGTCCCGTGACCATCAACTTCCAGACACCCATCCCTTGGACAATTTGTAACAAGATGTACTTGTTATTTCCCGGAGTCACTTCCTGGATTCCGACAGAAACTTAGGCTGACTAATTTCGTGAGGGAAATTACTAAAACCTTGAATTTCGTTTAAGAAACACACCCACCTCGTGTAGCTAACTAAGCCAATAGGGTTTATCCTTATTTAACCATACAAATTTTAATACGTCGATCGAAGTTAGGATAATTCTTTCTACTCTGTCTTTATAAATATCTATTTCTGGAAAAACTCATTTTCTGACATATTTCAAAGGCCCAAAATTGTCTCTGGATTGTCTCCACGTTGACATTTTTCTCGCTACTTAACCCCCAATTAGCCTCGCCTCTCTAACTGTCTGACCATTATCCCAGCGGATTCTAATTAAAAATCAAACATGCCCCCAAAGAAGAGCATCACATCCATCGTAGGCTGGATATTTATTGTAGCAATAGCCCATACGTCAAAGTTAATTGTTACGTGTCACGCTGACCGCGAAAAGATTGACCCTGTTTGTTGCAATAACATTTTCCTTCAAAATGCACTCTGTTATGTAGGCAAGTACGGTTCTTAAAAAATTCTTCAGATCATGATTAAATAAATAATTGTCATCGAAAATCTTTATTCTATAATTTTAAAATTATTTTGGCTTTATCCGGCAATGGTTTTTGTTTTGTGACGTTACACCATGACGACCGTTATTTTTGATAGATCATCAGTGTTTGGTTTATTTTTAAGACCTTTCAGACAAACAATAAAACTTTTCACGCTCTGGACATATAAATACATTCGATCAGGTTGCTGCAATATACCCAGGTCCTTGATGTGACATAAATTCATTTTTTATTTTATATTAACGATTTTGTATAATCTGAAATGAAAAGGAATACTGCTGACTCTAACCGCATCGATCATCATCTACGGATTCGACATTATTCAACAACGGTTGTTTACAACTGCCACAATAGTTTCATCAATGTGAAATGTCACGATCACATCCATTGTTTGAATGAGTCGCACATGACAAATCAACCTCAACCAGAAAGCGAATAAAGTTGTCTCATGCGCTAAATATCAAATAATGATACCATCGACCACGTCAAGCTTAAACATAACATTGATTCTGTCACATGTGTTAAGTAGTAATATTGGTTCTATTAGATTTATTTTGCTTGTCTTTATTTGAAACGGGGAAGATAAAGCTGATAGCACTCAATAAGGAATGGAATATGGTGACAGTACTAATTGGCACCGTTACCTTGAAGCTTCCCTAAATAGTGGAAAGAACAAAATGACATTCAGTGGCTTACTTCTTGACGGATGAAAGGGTCATTAAAATGACTCGCTTATCTGTGTGGGTGTGTCAACAAAATCGTTATCACTCCTCGTTTCCGCTTCTGTTATCCCAGTTTGTCATCTGCAAATACGGGTTTCATCAATGCAATTCTTTTTTCGCGCGCTTATCCACAATTCTCTTCGTGTACACATAAATGATATCTATTGAAGAAATGTGCCTATTGAAAATAGGTATCCGTTGAAATGGGGTAGCTACTGAAAACATGTATCTGTTGGAATGGGGAATCTATTGAAAAGAAACATCTGTTTAATAGTGAAATACACAGTTTTTATTGTTGCAATGTTAAATAATTCCCGAGTGTGTCAACGACAAGTTGTTATGTACAAACTCAACATTAAAACGGGGGTTATCTTTTGAAAATTATACATCTTTTCAAGATATTATTTTGATTGTTTGCTCGCTTCGAAGGTTTAATTCGTATTTCTTTGCTGAATATCCAGTGTGGAAATATTTTTTTTTCGCTGATGACCACTGTTGATATAAGTAAATGCACCGAATCAAACTTGTACAAACTGCAGCTTTTTTGTTTGTTTTTGTTTAAGTTTCATCATGTTAGAGTGTGTGTGTGTGTGTGTGTGAGAGAGAGAGAGAGAGAGATTTGGATTTGTAACGCAGCTTTAACATATTTTCAGTTACATCGCTATAGTGCCTGTTGTGTAGCAGTTCATAGTGATGTCTAGCACTGGGGCATCATGCCGCAGACATGTAGCATCATATCCCACCCAGTCACATTATCCTGACACCAGGCCGACAAGTCCTAACACTAACCTCTTAATGCTGAGCACCAAGCGAGGTAGCTGTAAGTACCATTTTTGTAAGTCTTTGGTATGACTCAGCCAGGGATTGAACCCACGACCTCTCGCATCCGAGGCGGACGCACACTCTATCCATTAACCACCTGTCAGAGTTCGCTTGAACAAGAAATATTATCAGAAAAATAAAGTTAAGCCGGTTTGATGACATTTATTTACACACACACAGACACACGCACACACACACGCCCCCCCCCCCATGTACAAAATTATCCCGTACAAATCTTTGCATTCTAATCCCGGAAATAGCACTTTTTGACGTCATTTGTAGTTCGATTTAAGTCACCTTTTCCTTGCCCTTTCAGTGGCATACCTTTTTGTACCGTTTTTGCGTGTTTTGGTGTGCAATCTTACATGTCTTGTTCCGATATTTTTCTATGTTTTGACGTGCAGCTAGTTTACTTGCCATTTCGTTCTTGACCATTTTAAAACTTCTTATAGACAATGCTGTATTCAAGTATTGTTGGTTTGTTTTCCAGTCTTCGGTTTTAAGTCTTAAAATTGTAGAATTCGTATCAAACAAAGAGACAAAAGAAACATAACCTATGCTTGTTGTTAGTTATTTGTTTATTCATCGGATGTAATTAAACACATTCGTGTACATCTTTCAACTCAAAATGATGTTTATTATATATCAACATCAATACATTTCGTAGTATCTGTTTTTGGCACAGGTAAAAAGAAAGACGTGATTTTCGTCACTCGATCAAGAGAAAACTCATCTCTATGACGGGATGAACATTTCCAGCCATTAAGTTACCAGAAACTACAATATTTTTTTCTTTCGTTTTCACCTCTGCAGATATTTCTATATCGTTTAAGGTTGTACATTAAAGAAAATACGATCTGCCTACCTCACTGATCTCATTGTTGCATAGTCTGAAGGACAATTATGTACCTTACGTAATAAACCTAAGCTATACAATTAACAACATGTTTTACTTTAAAAAAAAAAAAAGAATCTTACCACGTTATATATTTCTTCAATACCTATGGCAAATACTGGTGCCCTCTTGGAACATATTTTATCTCAGTTACATGATAAAGAAGCTTTAAAAAGAACAAACATCAACCTTTGTATTCCGGAACCTCGCGAGAAGATTCACAATACTACTCATAGGAAACCAACAGTACATTGAAATCTTTACACTTCTGCGTTTTAAATGTATTTTTGCCATATTCATTTGTTTCTCAACTAATCTGTACATTTTTAGCGTCTTAAATGATTGTGCGTCTCTTCCTTCGATACAATTGTAAATCTTCTGTTAAAAAAGATATTTACTTTGTAACTTTCATCAAGTTTAATGTGTGCACTTGATTTGAAATTCATTCTAAAACTCTACGTATAATTAAGACAATAAAAATATATAGACAAGAATAGCCACAGATTGATGGAAAATAGTATCCTTTATAAGGTAATAACCCTTTTATATCTAAAATAGTTTTCGAATTCGTAAATTTGACAGTTCTAAATGGAATCATTCGTACGTGATCCTGCTGATTGTAGCTAGATTGAGGAGCGTGAGTTTTATAACTACAGCTGAGCTCAGACATAAGAATCGCACTTGGTGAATAAGTCATACTTTCCCACTCTTATTTAACTTTGCTATTATTAATTACTAAATAATGTATCCATTTTGTAATCGATCATGCACGTTTGCCACGTGCAAAAATTACTAAGGTCCCACAACTTCATTTATGCTCAATGAAATGTATGCATGTTTCTAATGCATGGTTCGAGCACTTACCTTGCAAAATATAACACTATGATTCCTATAATACCATGCCTTAGCAGCAATACAAGTTGGCGTCGATGCCAAATTTCCGTTAATGAACGTGTTTTGTTATTTTTTGTTGTTGTTTGTTTTGTTTTGCATTTTTTTTACAGACTAAGGTATTTGTCCCAAGACTTAAGAAACGAAACAATTTTGCGTTGATATTGTGCCACCCCCATCCCCACCGCACGGTAGAATAAAATAGATAAACAAAACGCTTATTTGAAAACAAAATGAAAGAAACTTACCATGCATTGTTATAGATTATTCCTTCTTTTTAAACACGTGAAATGGACTAAAGAAAAAATATATCCACAAACTCCGTATATGTAGCAGATGCCTGCCGGCGTATGCATCCTTACTGTAGTGTGTATCGCTTATGTCAAATAACAAAATCGCAAATAAGATTGGAATATTACCCGATTGCTTGACGGCATTCTTTTTTGGGTGGGTGGGTGGGTGGGTGGGACCTTACCTCTTGATCTTTTCAGACCATTTAAAGGGAGGCCCCTATGCCCTACTGGTATAGTTGCCTGATGGCTTTAAGTTAAATGTTGGTGCTATTGGTATGTATTTTTTCTCATTATTATTCTATTATCTTCGTTCTTGTTTTCATTTATATTTGTTTTGTTTGTAATTTTTTAGTTTCAAGTTAATTTGTCCTTAAGGATCTTCTATTTTTCCCTTCTAAGCATTCATCACAGACTAAAGGTAGGTTTCCATCATCCTTTATTCCTCTTCTCTTTTCTGTCTCCTTCTTTCTCTCCTTCTAATTCTTTCTTTTTGCAATTCTTTGTTTTGTTCGTCTGTTATTGTCATTCTTGTTTGTGGTACTTCTGTTGTTTTTGTTGTTCTTGGTGTTGCTGTTTGTTTCAGTTTTATATTCCGTTGTTCTTCAGTTAATTTGTCTTGTCGCTGTTTCTGCTGGCACTTCTGTCGTTGGTCTTGCTGTTTTTGATTTTCTTGTTGTTTCTTTTCTTGCTTCGTATTCATTTTTGCTTGTTTCGTCTTGTTTTCTTCCTGTGTTGTTTTCTGGGTTTGGTTCATATTTTGTTGTTCCTTTTGTTGCTCATTTTGTTTATGCATTTCCTGTTTCAGTTTTTCTTGTTGTTCTTTGTGCGTTTGTCCTATTTGTTGGTATTGTCGTTGTTGTTTCTCTTTTCCTGTTCCTAATATTGCTTTTTATTTGGAAAGATTTTCATCGTTGCGATATAGATTTTTTTGTTTTGTTCTTGTCTTCTTGAGTCTCCCTTGGGTCTCTCTCGAGTGTCTTCTTGGGTCTCTTCCTGGTTCTTTGGGCATTTGTGTGGAGTGTGCCCAGTATTTCCACATTTGTTGCATTTTTTTTGATGGATACAGCCCTTGAACCATGATTTTATTAAGAATCTGTATACAAAAAAGGCTCGTTTTATTTCCTGTAGTTTCGTCTTCTTGATCTCCAATATTCTTATTCCATTTAGAATATGGCTTAATGGATGGGTGCTTTGGTCCATTCTTGCTTTGCTTACCTTTATGTTAAATTTCTTTTGAAATTTGTCCATATTTGCTTGCAGGTGTATTTCCAGTGGAATATCTGCTAGATGTAGTTCTCCGGTTTTTTATTTTTTAAAAATATTTTTCTCAATATTGGTGTTGGTTTCTTGACGTGTAATGTCTCTCCTGCAACAGATAGTTTTAATAGTGGCTGATTCTCTTTAGGTCTTAGTATGTAACTTTGGAACCCTTTTCTGTTGATGGCATGATTTCGTCGTATAAAGTATGGATTCAATAATTGTAGTGCAACCAGCACCATTGACGTTATAGGTGTTCGTTCAAGTGGTACTCCCGACATATCTATTTCGTGTGTGTCTTCCTTGCAGGAATATTCAAGCAAGGATCCTTCATCTATCTCATTTCTTCTTGCCTTGAAATATTTCTCTCTTTAATTTCGTTGTGTCCAGCCGCCAATTTCCTCTTCTTGTAGCTCGTGAGCACAGTTCACAAATCAATCTTCTTCTTAAGGTTATTGTTTATGTACTAAATGTAGTTTTGTATTTTTTCTTCAAATTTCTTTAAATTTCTTCATCGCATAGTTCACACGTTTCCACTTTTGTAGTCCTGTTTTAATGTATTCATAATCCGGTGGACTTTCGTGCAGTTTGTTTCGTTCGCGCCATGGCAAAGGTTAGGATCAAATAGGAAGACTTTCCTTCTTCACCTGCCATTCACGCATGATACGTTATAAGGTGCAAAATGACAAAGATTGTATTGTATCAAGGTTAACTATAAGACTGTATCTCGCAAATAAAAATCATTGTTTGAAAATAAATTCACTGTGAGAGAAAAATGATAATCTTTTCGCTAGGATAGGTTACAAAAGTATTATTAAAGCAAGTTATTGCTGTGTACACTACTTACTCTATAAACAACAATGAACGTCTGTATCAATTATGATTACATATGGCAAACAAAATGAAGCCTGGGTGACATGGGTGACCGCAGCATAGGTCACGTGACTCCCTGGAAATCATACCGCAAATACAAGTTTTCTGCGTTTACGCACGGATCATCGCAACTACCTCTCCTGCTCCCCCCCCCCGCGCCAAAAATCCCGCGGGCGCCCATGCCGGGTGATGAATAAACACAACTGGCAGCGAGCAATAAACTCATTGCTTAAACTTACCGATAGGATATCAAATACAAAGGCTATTTTATTACAAAGCAAGCCAACCCGGGAAACTGACTTCGAATTCGTTTAAGTGTGCCGATTTTTTTAAGAAGTCGGCCGACATAAGGAAGCCAAATTTGTTTCCTTTGGATTCTTTTAAGTGTGCCGATTTCTTTTCTTTTTTTACAAAGTCAGCTGACATAGGGAAGCTAGCATTGATTCCTGTTTACCTGTATTAACGGGAATTTAAAAAATAAATTGTAACAATGGAACAGTTTTGAAAGAGACAGTCTATCAGGTCATGCACGCATATCGATATACGGGCTGAACAGTAAATTAGTTTTCAATAGTTTCTTCTAAATGTTCCCTATCCATAGTTTATAGTGCTGTGGGGATAAATTAAAGTGATTTCCTGTTGGTGTCCTCTATAGGTGAGAAATCGTAGCTAAAGGGAAGTAACAACGTTGTATACTTCTATTTCGAGCAATTACATTACACTGGACAACAAATTTTTACAAAAGTCATGTTACTGAAATAAAATTAGTCAATTCTTATCAATTTTTATGTGCTGAACACGAATATGACAGTCAAATTGCAAAATTGGCTCTAGTTTTTTTGTAATCTGCAAGAAATTAATGTTTACATAACGAAATGCATTCCAATAGTAAAAGGTCAACTGTAATAGCCTACCTATAAAAAATCAAGTCATTGACTACATCTTAGATTTCTTCGCCTGTCTCTTGTACAGCTGTTCGGGAGCATCTCTGAGGAGTGTCCAGCAGTAGTCAGCCAGCATTGTAGTGGACCATTTTCCCTGGTATCTTTGTTCCATTGTTGCGATATCTTGATGAAAACGTTCGCCGTGTTCATCACTAACAATACCACAGTTGCTAGGAAAGAAATCCAAATGGGAATGAAGGAAGTGAATCTTTAGAGACATATTGCAGCCAAGTTTCTTATACTTCATCAACATGTCTTCTACTAGTTCCTTATAGTTTTCTGCCCTAACATTTCCGAGGAAGTTTGTAGAAACTAGGCGAAAAGCATTCCATGCTTGTTTCGCGTCACCTTCCAGCAAGTTGTTGAACCGGTCATCTTTGAAAAGCTCTCGAATCTGAGGACCCACAAAAACTCCCTCTTTAATCTTTGCTTCGCTGAGTCGAGGGAATTTTTCATGCAGGTATCGGAATGCTGGCAAAGTCCGGTCAATGGCTTTCACGAAGTTCTTCATCAAACCTAGTTTGATGTGAAGGGGTGGTAGCAAGATTTTCTGAGCCTCAACCAGAGCTGGGTGTTGGATATTCTTCTCTCCAATGGCTACATTCTGCCTGTGAGTCCATTCCTTCCTCATGTAGTGCATTTCCCTTGCTCGGCTATCCCACTTGCATAAGAAACACATGTATTTTGTATATCCTTGCTGCAGTCCCATTAAAAGGGCAACTACCTTCAAATCACCACAGAGGTGCCAGCTGTACTTGTTATACTCAATGGAATTCAGTAGCTGCCTTAAGTTATCGTATGTCTCTTTCATGTGGACAGCATACGCTACTGGAATAGATGGAAGAATGTTTCCATTGTGCAAAAGCACAGCCTTGAGACTCAGTTTCGAAGAGTCCACAAATAGTCTCCATTCTTGTGGGTCATGAGTGATTTTTAAAGCATTCATGAGGCCCTCAATATCGGAACAGAATATCAGATTACTTTCCTTTCTGAAGAAAGGCTCCAATTGCTGGTGGCGCTTTCGATATGCAGTAATTGTGACATCTTCTTCTAGAAGATTCCATTGTTGGAGTCTTGATCCTAGCAATTCTGCCTTGTTCTTTGATAAGTCCAAATCACGAATCAGGTCATTTAGTTCTTCCTGTGTTATTCTGTGTGGGGTTGATGATGCACCACAGTGAAAATCTGGATCACTGCATGCTGATGGACCAGGAGAAGAACAGGTCGACTCACCTTTGTCTTCGTCAGATGAATCAAGAGAATATTCTGCTGGAGGTTCTGGAATAGGAAGTCCCTCACCATGTGGAACTGGTCTCAATGCAGACGGAATGTTTGGGTAGACTATTCTCGACTTCTTTCGCTTCGTTATTCCGCTGGAAAGAGGAGGAACCAAGCAGAAGTAACAGTCATTTAGGTGGTTGCTTGGCTCTCTCCACACCATTGGGACTGCAAACGGCATTGATGACCTTTTGCAATTCAACCACTGTGAAAGCTGTGTTGTACATGTAGCACAGCATATATGCGGAGCCCAAGGCTTGTCTTGGTCACCAACCTTGCATCCGAAGTAAAGATGATATGCCTTCTTCACTTGAGAATTGATACTTTTCTTCTGGTTGGCAAATGTCACTTCCCCACAAATATAGCAAAAATTGTCCGCGGTATTAACACACTTTCGAGGCATTACTGTTCTTTATTGTACGTAAATGGATAAAATAATAAGTTTTATGTAACAGTAGCTTGAACTGTCTCGCACAACGTCTAAAATATTTTAAATGCTGAACCTATCTGATTGGGCTTTATATAGTACACTGCTTACGTCAGCTTCAGCAGCCGCCTGGCATTAGTATAATAGGCCTACACATGTATAGTACACTGCTGACGTCAACTTACTTCAGCAGCCGCATGGCATTAGTATTGCATTGCATCAGAAAATGATGCAATCAACTGTGGATGATGTGAGCATGATGGTATTATGCAATGTTACATCATTATTCCGGATGTTGCTGCAGTCCTACTGGAGAAATTTACACAGTGAAACATAGAAAATGAGGTATATGAATATCTTCAAAACGAGAGCCAATACAAATTTTTCACGGTTATATTCGTGTTCGGCACACCAAAATACTACAGATTAGGGCCTTTTCAAGTCAGTAATGATTTCACTGTTGACCAGTGTTATTATTTCTTCTTTACACTTGATAATTTCTTTGTTCTTTGTGTGCGAGTATAACTACTTTTAATCATGTAATGCAAATCTGATGTAAAAAAGAAGAGAAGGGCCGGTGACCTTTAACTGAAGAATTTGAATGTACAATAAAATAAAATTGTATCTCGAGAGTCCTAATGGTATGATTTCTATAACACTGAGCATTCACTGCTCACCACACACACTTTGAGTCTGGCCTCTTGTATTATTTATGATATGTGGGCTAGAAAGGGTTCATAATTTTCAATTTTGACTTGCGTTAGCTTGCCCCAGAATAAATTAGCAACTGAATATATTGTTTTCATTTTGTTTAAATACATGCATAATTTAAATTAAAAAAAAACCAGAACAAACTAAAGTGCAACCAAAACATTGGAGGTTGTGGTGTTAATTGTAGTTTTCTTTGCTTGCTAAAACTCTTACATGAATGTAAATAGGTTGCTGGACATAAAGTATAACTTTCTCTTGTACAAGCAATGATTCCCAACACATGTATGCTGCACCGCTTTAAATATTTAATGATCGAAGTTATTTTAAAATTAAATTAGGAAATAAGTTCAAGCAAACAATAATTACATTTTTTATTTAAATGTTTTTGTCTCCTTGTATTTCCTCAGTTCAACTTTTGCATTTTGTCTTCTGACACGGTGAAAATTTTCATATACGCGCGTAAACACCATTATATGGCCATTACAGTCAAACTATATTTGCATTCATATTAAAAGACCATTATTTTCAGATATTCTTCATGGTTTCCATTGACCAACGATTCATGTGCCCAGTCCATCACTCGCTGTGAAGTACTTAAACATCGCTCTTTCCGCTACATTTCTCGGTCAGCTTCACATACCGTGAAGATATGCTAATTAGTTTAATCTCGCATGCGCACTGTCAATTACACTTGAAGGACAACCCGGAAGACACTCTTTTGTACCATTCCAGACCGCTAGAAGCCATCAATGCGATCCAAACCAACAAAATACTAGTATTTTCTTGGATAAATTTGATACTTTGAAATATTTAAAATCAGGGTAGTATTACTATATGTTCGGTTCCAGATCCGCTTAATATATATAATTTATGCATTCTACTATATTCAAAATGTACATATTTAAAAGCATAATAACTATTATTTCGACATTCTATTTCATTTATCAAAAACGAGACAAATATATACGTTGCTGATGATCTCAGATACATTTCCTCGCTTCAAATAAACAATTAAGATTGAACGATATTTCAGGCTACAGCACTTGTACTGCATAACATGAACAAGTAGCATAGATTCTAAGGCGATTCTGGCAAAAGTATTTAGAACAAAAGCATCGATCCGTAAACAAGGAAGAAAGAAGAGCTACTTAAAGTTAACTAAGAAAAGGAAACAGTCTGATTCATTTGGCAGAAACAAATGTGCTTTATGACAGAAATGCAGTTCTGTACAGGCACTTCTCGTGGCTGGCAAATTGCACCTCTGTGACACTTGTATGCTTTATTCATATCTGTCCCACATTTAAACTCGATAGACATGAATTCAGACGTCTCCATGATAAATAAGCGTACTATACCATTATTTACGATGCAACAGCAACAGATTCGATGTAATCCTCCGAAGTTGAATATTTGCTTATGTTCAATATGCAGCTCTCTCTCTCTCTCTCTCTCTCTCTCTCTCTCTTATTTCAATTTCTGATTAGCACATGACGCATATATAAACATTGTTTCAATATTGGGTTATATTTCAACGGTAGGCTATAGCTTCTATATTTTCTAAATCTGCAATGAATTTCAAATGATTAATCATTAGCGATTGTTGCGTATATTTGATATAATTTATATTTGATTTAATTTAATTGTTTGTAAGTTTTAAAATCTTTTTATTTTTAATTTCATTACATGTCAAAATAATGTATTTTGTTTACTAGGAACTCGTTATTTTTTTCAGAAAATAGTTTGACCTTGACTCCTCAGTTGTAAACACCTAAAGCTGACCTAGTTCTCGACCTTGATTTCAGAAATGACTGAGACAAGTAAACAACTTTTTAATTTTATCCTGTTCTTAGAGTAAAATGATTGGTTTTTGTAAAGGTCATACTGGGACTACGTGCTTTTATACGTAAATACTTCTCGATGGTTCTGGAAAGTTGACCCTCATCCGGGAATTTGTTTTGCGTTTCGAGTTGCAGTATAATCTGTGTTTATAGAGATTTTTCTCAGTTATGCTTCTAAACACTGGGACGTAAAGGTGTTTCTTTTGTTGTGCCATTCTGGGAATTGCATTTTCATGTTTATTCGAATTATTTTGATTCAAAAGGATTTTTTAAAAAATCCTGAAAATATATGTTTGCTCATACGGAATTATTGGACAAAGACATTTCATTAAATTTTCTTGGGAAATTCAAAAGTCGGATTATTGTTTTGTGAATGACACAGAACTATTGACCTTACAATACCACAAAGGATACAGTACACGTCATCGCCTTCCATCTTGGCTTCTTCGTCGGGAATCGAACTTGGATTCATTAGAACATTTCATTATTAGGACTTCTAAAATTTAATTCGTGGATTATTCTTGGATTATATTTGGATTTGATTCTTAAAACCATTAAAGTAAGTAATTATTTGTTAAATTTTTCACAGCATTTTGTTTTCACTCTTTCTTTTTTTTACTGTTTATTGGAGCCTAAACAAGCGACATAAGAGCGATATAATACATATAATCCAATAACGATGCAAATAACAATCCCCGTCTTTTAAATGAATTAAACATGGTGCAGAATTTCATTAAAATCCTCGTCCCCCCCCCCCCCCGTGCATAAGGGAGACGGAATGAGAGATAAAAAATTATTGAACATGCACCATGTATTCTAAAATAAACTGGGACATCGTGACGGTTAAGCGTAAACGTTCCATGAAATTTTAATTCAGTCTTCCCACTACAAGTGATACAAAGTTGCAATAGCCTGTCAAGACTTGTATGGTACATAAATAAATATGTATGAAGGAATACACATACTGGAATCAATTTAATGCGTTTGTCTGATGCCTCATGACCTATGAATCATGGAAAATGTAGTCACATGTTTGAATTACCTTTTCATCATTTCGCTTAAATATGCTAGCCACTATGTGAAATCCAGCGTGTTCAATGTTCAAATGCTTAATCATGCTGTATTTTTAGTGCTCTACTTTCTTCATTTAAACCATCTTTTTTGTTTAAATCATAAGTGAGTGTTATATTTATTTATTCAAGGAATGCAAATAGAAGTTCATGAACTAAAAGTCGCAAATTATTGATTTGCAAAGGAGTTAGAAATTATTCACAAAAGGTTAAGAACTACATTTTGTAGCTGACACACGTGACAGGACTGTGCAGGCTTTATTCATTCCGCCAATACACAGTTGCTTGTAATCAATCATAACTGTGCTAGAAATGCAATTATTTGTACTTGTATGTGATATAAATAAATATATCTATAGTATGTACGCTGTATCTGTAATATACTACTCGTTCTATAAATATATCTTTTTTAATTTAATGAAAAACGTATACTTCTTGTGATATATACATGATACAGCATACATGATATACATTTATTCTGTGTATGTATATATATATATATATATATATATATATATATATATATATATATATATATATATATATATATATATATATATATATATATATATATATATATATATATATATATATATATATATATATATATATATATATATAGCCTGTCAGTAGCTTCTCGTGGGTCAGTGGTTCTTCCCTGGGTTTTCCAGGGTTCTTCCTCCACCAGTTATACTGGCCGCCATGAATAGCCTATCTTGTGCTGAAAAATGGCGTTAAACCCAACAACAGTATATATATATATATCAGTAGAGGAACAAAAATGTGATATTCTAAAAGTTTTGTTTTCCTACTTTGCTTGTCCAATTTTACCGAAGAGTAGTATTGAAAAATTGTATACGAAAAAAACTACTAAATTAATTACCATGCATTTAACGTTACATCTATCACCTAGTGTTTGACGTGTATTAGAAAACATACCATAAAGTATAGGTGAAATCAGTTAAAACGTAAATTCTTCGTTTGGATATTAAATATTAGACAGGATGGGGTGGTAGGTAGGGGGTAAGGAATGAAAATCCGATTTTTTAGCAATCCTACTATATACATTATGTGTATACCAATCGTTGTGTTTGTAATGATAGATGTGTATACCAGTCGTTGTGTTTGTAATGATAGATGTGTATACCAATCGTTGTGCTTGTAATGTTAGATGTGTATACCAATCGCTGTGTTTGTAATGATAGATGTGTATACCAATCGTTGTGTTTGTAATGATAGATGTGTATACCAATCGTTGTGTTTGTAATGATAGATGTGTATACCAATCGTTGTGTTTGTAATGATATATATTTTATTATTCACTTAAGTGTTGCGAAACTTATTGTGCGAAGTATGTTATATTACTTTCCAAAAATGGTTTTAAAATAAAATATATCAGGCCTGGAGATCAGGAAACAACTATCAGCCAATCAGAATCAACCTTTAAAAATGTAACGTTTTTTCGGAATGGTCGAAACAAAACAGCAGTCTCAATCTCAAGGAGTTTTATGATCTCGAAGCCTGGCGCGTTTTAAAGAGAAAAAAGAAATCTTTGCAGATATTCCATCGTTGATAATTGCTAATATTTTATCAGGAAAATTTTCCATTGGTTGTAATGTTTATAGTACGATTGTCTGAGTTAATTATGCGAAACGATGCCTTATCATTCTGTAGTTAAAAAATAACAGTAGATTTTCTAAACACGCATTGGTAAGGAAGAATAATTGTATATCAGTTCAACAGGGGGATTCGCATTAAATGCTTTCACACTTACATGCCTATAATTAGCTCCCACGTGCGAAGATGCTAAGGTCGATATAGCGCCAAATTAAGGGCACATGTAGACAATAATAAATTTCTGGGTATTCCTTCCTTCGAATGTCTTTCTTTGATTAAAACTGGAGCTCAAGTACCAAGTTTCTAATTACAGAACGGTTTGAAGCACTTCACGGACTTAATGAGAAATTCAGTTCTTATGATGGTAGATGTGTTTCTCGCGAATAGTTACGGCTCCTTAGAACCATTACGTATCCTTCAGAGGAACAAACAGGAGATATCCTCGTGCCTTCAAGGTTTTCCATTGATCAGTGAGACCTACCTTTTATCGTTATTTTTAAATAAACTCCAGAAATGTAACGGATGACCAGAAGAAGCCAGGAGAAGATTATGCCTGCTAAGTAACCCTCGTCTATTTGACTCAACAAGCCAATCAGGCCGTGCTATTTAATAACACTTCATTTACGCTCTATATTCACCTAATTTCTTTCGGAAGTGTGACGTGAATTAGTAATCAAATGTGCATTTACAAAACAATTAATTTTCAGTCAAATTTGTAGAACTAATATTGCTTATATGTTATTGTAAGGTTTAACGCCATTTTTCAGCACACGATAGACTATATATGGCGGACATTATTCATGGTGGAGGAAGAACCCAGGAAAAAAACACCGACCCACGAGAAGCTACTGGCAAGCTTTCTCACATGCCCACATAGGCTGAATCCGAGACTCGAACCCAAGCAGACAGAGGTGAGATGGCAGTGATCCGTAACGGAGAGCGCTTTAGACCACTCGGCTACTCGGGGCCCCAATATATATTGTTTATAAGAAAACTGTGCATTGAACCATTTAAGGTTGAAAACGTATTCCCCTATAATTTGCTGTTATTTCAAAGGTTGTTGCATAGATGAGCTCAAAACAAGCATACTAGGAAGCACCAAGCTTATGGGGAGTTTTCTTTGTCACAAGTTCTTACAGTTATTGTAGCGATTGCTTTCATCCAGGGAAATGAATGTTTAAATTAAGTGACAGTGTATGCTTCTGTACGAATTACCGACAGATAATGACCTTAGGGAATATCACACTGGACTTTGATAAATGCCAATGAACAATACGTGAAGATTTTTTGTGCTTATTCAGTTTTGCTAATTTATTTATTTATTTATCTTAGATGCGATTAGGTACGACGATCGATAATAATACAATTACAAGCAATTTTGAAACGGTCTTTGTCACAGTGTTACATATGATATAACTGAGATTTTTACCGACTTTCAAAACGAGGCAATCTAACCAAATTAATACTCTTCCAGTGGATTATTAAACTTTCCGACCACATAAGAATTTTCTAAATTAAAAAGTATAATTGACAAATAACTTGAAATAAACATGTAAAGTTTCCGTAACTTAGTTTTTAATAGGAAAACGATTATCCTGATTATGAAATTTGCAATAATCTCTACAGAGCTCTGTTCGTGTTTTAGAGATTTTCATTGCTGTGGGAGCAATTGAAAAATGTGAAGACCTTATTACATTAGTCTAAGAACCTTAATGTATTAATCGGAAGACATTAATGCATTAATCGGAAGATCTTAATACATTAATCGGAACACCTTAATGCATTATTCGGAAGACCTTAATACATTAATCGGAAGACCTTGATACTTTAATCGGAAGACCTTAATGCATTAATTGGAAGACCTTAATGCATTAATCGGAATACATTAATCTGAGGACTTTAATGCATTAATCTGAAGACCGTGATACATTAATCTGAGGACCTTAATACATTAATCGGAAGACCTTTGTATATTAATCTGAAGACATTAATGCATTAATCTGAAGACCGTGATACATTAATCTGAGGACCTTAATGCATCAATCTAAAGAAACCTTAATCCATTAATCTGAGGACCTTTATGCATTAATCTGAAGAGTTTAATATATTAATATGAAGACCATAATACATTCATCTGAGGAGATTAGTGCATTAATCTGAAGACCTTAATACATTAATCTGAGCACTTTAATTCCAATAATCTGAAGACTTTAATACATTAATCGGAAGACCTTAATGTATTAATCGGAAGACCTTAATACATTAATCGGAAGACCTTAATACATTAATCGGAAGACCTTAATACATTAATATGACGACCATAATACATTAATCTGAGGAGCTTAGTGCATTAATCTGAAGACCTTAATACATTAATCTGAGCACCTTAATTCATTAACCTGAAGACCTTAATACATTAATCGGAAGACCTTAATACATTAATCGGAAGACCTTAATACATTAATATGAAAACCTTAAATAATTAATCTGAAGACATTAATGCATTAATCTGAAGACCTTAATACATTAATCAGAAGACCTTAATACATTAATAAGGAGGCCTTAAGACATGGTTCTGAAGACCTTAATCGTTATGTTGCAGAGAATTGCCTTTTAAATCAAAATAATTTTAATAGATTTCTCTTGCTTTTCTTAAGAAAAGAAAAGAGAAAAACTTTCTGAAGCACGATAATTTTGAACGTGTACCTGTTTTTAGATTTGTTTTAAGTTTAAACAATATTATTGCTAGTTTTTCTTTATAAATAAATAAATAAATAAATGTGATGAAATGTAACTTACCATTGCTCGTGTGTCCTTTAATTTTTGCTTATGTTAATATACCCTGTATTAAGCATAATATTCTATAAAGTTACTAAACATTCATCACAAGAGGCATTATTTTCCCTAAAGTTAAGTATATAATTTTGAGTATTTCATAAATAAATCTTGAAATTAATTTAGGTAGAACGTGGCCTACTGCACCATGTTTGCTATTTGTATGATATACAAAACTGATTTCTGTAATATTTGAACCCACTTATAATATCCTTGCAATCATCAATTTCAACTATATTTTTGTCACATTTTAATGATATATTATTAATCATAATATATATTATATTTTATATTGTTTCTTTTTTATGCCTTTTTAACAAAAATATTTTGATGTTGCCGTCAAATCCCTTCATCTTTTTTGTTTTCTTGGTAATCAACCTGTAGTTATTGTCTTATAGTTATATGTTTATATAAATTTTGTAAGAAATTTTTATAAGCAATATCGATTTCACACCACAGCAAACAATCCTCTTCCAGTCAAATTCTTTTCTCAAATATATAGGCCTGTTATGTAGGACTGGTGGAGAATCACCGGTGCATAAGAAAATTAGCCTGCGCAGTAATCGATGTAAGAACAATTAGATCCGAAAGCGGACCTCCCGGTATAATATAAACAATATAAATCCTATCGTATTGCTTCCAGATTCATTTTATACACTTTATTAACGCCGGGTTATTATTCTATTTGCTTATCTAGCTCGTTTAATAATATTAACTTCCGACAGAATAAGTTCAACAGGGGCTCTCAGCGAAGAGGTCAGCTATTTCTTGGAAGGAAATTTTGTACATCAATGCAAGCAGCAAATGCGTTTTAAATGCAGGACCGTGCTGCTGTTGCTGTTGTTGTTCTCTCTATCTCTCTCTCTCTTAAACATATGTACACATTTATATTAAGGAGGATACTGTATGAATCATGTATTTATACTCAGTGAGTGACATAAATAATTAATTAATGCTAAAATATATCTAAAATTATACCTTTTGTTAAAAGAAGGCGTTTCAGATTTAAACGAAATAATAAGTATTTTTGTACTAGTCTCCGATGAATTTGTGTGTAGGGAATTGTTTAAAAGAGACACAAGTATACCGTCAAAACGGCAGGATATTTTTATCAGCATCAAAAACACATTTTCGCAATAATTACTCCTTGCCTTTATAAGAATTCTTCAAATCTATACGGAATAATAAAGAAAAGCGATGTCTTGTTCTTCTTTAGTAACATTTCTCTCAAGAGAATACATGCTCTTTATACGTTTGGTTATTTCTTTGTTTTTTGTTCAGGTGTCTGCGTATGTAAATAATTTGTATTGTGTATAGTTTGTATAGTGTGACCATTCTCCTCCAGTTTGCCATAACAAGGTATTTTTGTATGCCAGTCAACCCTTCTTATCTGTTGGGTTACTTCACGCCATCCCTGCAACACGATCAAACTCTATTTCGATAAACCAAAGGCTTGTAAACCAGGCAAAGAGAAAAGGATTGTCGGATATAAGTAACATTTGAAGAAAGAAAATAAAACCCCGAAAACAATAACTGTATTAAAAAAAATAACTACTGGAATCGGTATTTCATTTAAAAATGTTATTTAGAAAAATGAATGCATCTGAAAATCTTTGCTGAACGATATTTACATCATAGTCGATTCTACTACAATAATGTACATCCCATACATCTTCATTGGTCTACTTTTATTGTTAAATCCAATTTCTTGTTGCATCATGTTGGGTTAGTGTTAGGGTGATTTTCCACGGTTGTACGAGAATGGGTCACGCGAATACATCCGAGATATATATGGCAAGAGCCTAAAATTTCTGTCATCCGTCTCTATGTAAAAAAAAATACCGTATATATTTGAAGAGACCGGTGCTATTTTTTTCTTTTAGGATATTAAATAATTGACATGAATATTTAGATCTTCGCATATTCTCAGAGACGTCTTCAAAGACTTCAAAGACCAAAAGATATACAGAACTAATTGTATTGATCAGTGAGAAGAACGAGGAATATCCATCAACACCTCCACGTCACCCCAGCCAATATCGTACCTTTTCCATTGTAAAAGGATCACAGCAAGCGACATGAAATCTCAAAACCATAGAATTGCCAGTTGATGTTTCTTGAAAACACTGAAATAAGGTAGCATATTTCGCCACATCCCCACATATTATTCCCATGACTTTCTCACAAACACACTTTCAGCATGAGAGAACATTCATTTAAAGTCAGTATTTTCTTTTTTTATTCGCATGCACTTTCAAAAGTACAATTAAATTCCAATCCTCTCAGTTCTGTTCTGTACGTAGACGTGTGCAAGTATTCCGCATGGAACACTATGCAGATGCCAAATCGCTACGGTAGAAGATGACGTGATAAAAGGCAGTTGTCTTTAGCATTAACAAACCCACTTTAAATTTGCCAACAATGTCAGTATAAATCAATCTCTGTTTTATGTCTTTACTGGTTCTGACACTCGCAAACATATTCGTCCCGGACGCAAGTTAAGCAAATCCCACGTTAGCATCCCGAGTAAATACAGCTAACGAGTGAATTTGGCAAAACCGGTTTATTTACTGCAGACGATGCACTCGGAAAAGTGTACATTTTAATATATCATAAATTAGCTGATTTTCATTTAGCGTGATTTTCGATTGGTTCCTTTCCAAGCTTTTACAATGTATTTGATTTCGTGAATGTCCCGATGAAAGAGGTAATAAATCAGAGGAAGGAGTGACAGATAGGTAGATATTCAAATCTATATAGATCAAATTAATCATTTAAAAAAATTATGTTTTATCAACTTATCAATATTCTTCTATGGATAATTTTATGACCTGTATAACAACTATAAATAACCACCAATATAATTGCAATTTATTTTAGGAATTCATTTCTGCAAAATAAGTGTGAACTTAATTAGAATAAAAATTCTACAGAGAAGCCTGTTGTTTGTGCATGTTTTTAAATAAAAATTTCAACCCATCATGACGCATAGTACTTTTCCATGGGTGAACTGATAATAGATTAAATAAGGGTATTTTCCTCGTGCAAACCTAAATGTAGACTTATTAAAGGTACTTTTCCTTGTGTAAACTGATACGTAGACTCAATAAAGGAATGTTTCCCTGTGTAAACTGATACGTAGACTCAATAAAGGTACTTTTCCCTGTGTAAACCGATACGTAGACTCAATAAAGGTACTTTTCCCTGTGTAAACCTCTAAGTAGACTCAATAAAGGTACTTTTCCCTGTGTAAACCGATACGTAGACTCAATAAAGGTACTTTTCCCTGTGTAAACCGATACGTAGACTCAATAAAGGTACTTTTCCCTGTGTAAACCGATACGTAGACTCAATAAAGGTACTTTTCCCTGTGTAAACCGATACGTAGACTCAATAAAGGTACTTTTCCCTGTGTAAACCGATACACAGACTGAATACAGATACTTTTCCCTGTGTAAACCGATACGTAAATTCAATAAGGGTACTTTTCTCTGGGAATTAACAATAACAATAATAATTGTTATTAATAATAATGGTAATAACGATAACAGCAAGAATAATTCTTATAATAAAAATAACAACAACCACAACGATAATAATAATAATTATAATAATAATAATAATAATAATAATAATAATAATAATAATAATGATGATGATGATGATGATGATGATGATGATGATGATGATGATAATGATGATAGTAATAATAATAATTTAGACTCAAGTCTATATACATGAACAAGAAAGCATGCACACTATTACAAATACAACGAATTGGTAAAACGGTTGATGAGAATTTAAGCATAACTACAGGCAGAAAATGTATTGCTTTTAAAATATTATCACAAGCTTCAATTTTTTTCATTCATAAGTCAAACAGCCGTGCTCTGTATTACGGTAAAACTATATATAGGCTCAACCAGCAGATGAGGAATGGTTCATTTGGCATGGACGACATTAGCACAATTGCAAATTTAAAATTCCGTTTCAAGTCTGTCAACTTAAAATGTATGCTTTACATACCGTATATATGCTCCAACATCTACATACCGTATATATGCTCCAGGAGATTTGTGTCTCTGAAGTTTGTAAGGAGTAATAAGTGGAGAAAACAACATAGACCCTGAACTGCCAGCGCATTATGTTACGACAGATTAGGGTTTATGTTGTTTGCAGTTAGACTAGACTTTTAAGCAGTTATAAATGGTTGTTAAAATGTGGTTTTATTTCAGGATGCAATTATGTTAAAAAGTTATTTTAAGTTGCCTTTTTGCCCTATTTTCACGTTTATCGTGTCATTCATTAATTTACGAAATGTCCAGATATGAACGTTGCAGGAAAAGAATATCAATCCTTCGTTTAACATTCAAATGCTACACAAAAACTTCTGTTACAATAACCTATACATCTTGCAGTTATATTGTCCAAGCAAAAAGGCCAACTGACACATTTCACGGGCATCTTTCCTGTTGTTTTATGACAGCAATGCTATTCTATAAGTTAAAATCGTACACAAATGCTTATACTTACTTAAAATCGTACACAAATGCTTATACTGAGTTAAAATCGTATAAAAGTGCTTATTCTTAGTTCAAATCGTACACAAGTGCTTGTCCTTAGTTCAAATCGTACACAAGTGCTTATACTTAGTTAAAATCACACACAAATGCTTATTATTAGTTCAAATCGTTCACAAATATGTATACTTAATTGAAATCGTACAGAAAGGCTTATACCGAGTTCAAATCGTAATAAAATGAGTATACAGAGTTCAAATCGTAAAAATGTTATAATTATATATTTTCTTGATAACATGCCAATTTCGTTACCTCTAGCATGTATTGCCATAGTATACATTTCTGTATGGCCAATGATATAGAAAATAAATAAATAAATAAAATAAATTTAAAAATAAAAATGAATAAATAAACATGTTACGCAAGACTTCTTCATGAGGTCGTTCCTTATTATGCACTTCAGTATTAAATGGGACAAATAATAATTCAACTAATTTGCAACAAAGCACATGGCGCGTGCTTGCAATCGCGATAACTTTATCAATATTCTTTTAACCTTTTTTAAACCTCTTTTTTAAACAAATATAATTAAAACTTTTAAAGAGCATGTTTCTTTTGATAACCTTCCTTTGAAAATACAAAAATGTTTCTAGCAGCATAACAATGAAGTATTGTTATTTACTCTATAAGTCTAGCCCAACTGTTACTTTGCATCGACCCAGATCTGAGTCGATATATTAGGCTAGGAGTAAAACAAACAATATAGATCCTGATCTTCCGTACTCGACTTATAAGTGAGTACATATGGTTATATTCACAATTACCATTCGAATTCAGCTAACTTTTAAGACATCACATAATGTTATAAGCGAATGTTTAAACTGACTATTAAACGCACATTTGAATAGCGAATACAATTACAGTACGTGTCAGAGGATACACAACGTACACGTGTTGAAAGGTGATCTCTGTAAGAAAATATTTATAGATGACACAAAAAAGTAAAAATAAAAAAGTAAAAGTAATAAAGTAATAGTTTCGTTAGTCATAGTATAACATATTTATTTATATTCATTTATATTTTATATATTTCATTTATTTTATCAAGATATATATATATATTTATGACCTCCCACGATTGTATAGCCCGGTGGGAGTGGATAGATAGTATATCGACAGAGAACTGAGCAAAACTACTGGAGAGAAATAGTGCAATACGAGCCCACCTTAGACAAGATTTTTTAAAAATCAATAACAATTAATAGCGGCAACTCCAATTCAATCTAAGTTGTGTCAATGGAATTTAATAGCAGTGTCTAATTTGGATTTATTTCATCATAATAACGGGTGATGAAAAGAGCGCAATGTCCACGACTGATTGCATCACTTTCCTCTCTTGATCCGTGTATTACGTCTTCCTATTCTTTAGTCTTCCTATTCGGAACGTTTTATCTCTTTTCCGGACTTCCTAGTCTTTTAATCTGAACACTCATCTATTTCCGGATTTCCGACTTCCATCTTCGGACTGTCCTGACTCTCTCAGAAAGCTGTTTCCTTAAAGGACAAAATTATCCCTAAATCTCTATACGTATCAGTTTCTATACGTACATTAAATTTCCTCACTTAACTTACTCATAGCATAACTAGCTATCCAAACACTGAATAAATTCTGACCTCATTCGATAGATTATCACTCTCGCTTCACAGCGACCTACCATAAATTTACACATTTGCGGTGTATCTAACATTACCGTATCTCTTTACCTACGCTTACCGTATCTCTTTACCTACGCTACCACATGCTCGATTACTATGGCGTAAAATTCACAAAATTCTAGCTCACAGCAATCCCTAAATTACAAGAGTATTTCAACATTACAAAATCAGATATAACATGCGATTATCGTTAACTCACGATAATCAGTATCGTCCTAACAGTCAAAGGAAATTATTTCATATAACCCTATGAAATCATTCACGTATGAAAATTTAGATCGCATGCAATCCGTCAATTCTATCAATGAACTAGTAACTGTAAAATAAAAGAGATAAATTGCATAACAACTCTAGCATCAACAGATTTCCATGTAATTGAATAAACGATACATAATATGGATCCTAGTCATATCAAACACATTTGCATTAAACAAACAATCAAAAATAGAAAATTACGTGAAAAATTAAAATTCCGGACCTTGATATTGTTCTCTTTCAGAATTTGTGCGTCATAGCACTAAAATCTTTCTTCTCTTACAAGACAGCCACCTGGTCCCGTTTTCTTGTTTAACGAGGAAAGCAATATTCTTTTTAGGCTTCGTCGAAGCTAAACTTCTCATCTCTCAGGAGTTTCGGACTAAAGAATTTCGACCAAGGTCGTCATTTTAAATTCACATTACTTCCAAAGTGTACTATTTAATTTAATCTGACCAATCGTATGCAGCGGTTCTTAAATTTTCCCAAGATAGTCATTTCTTTCGTGAGATTTTGGATAGCCTAGAATCTCTGAACTACACTGCATTTCAATTTCCCTTTGAAAATGATAATTTGACATGGTTTCCTATCAAACGGTTATGGTTGGTAGCTCAAATGTTTACTTTCTCAGGACAGCGTTGCAATGTCCTCGTCAAATCACAATGAGTCGTAGATGCTGGCCTTTCAAGTTTAACGTAGAAATGTGTGTGTGTGTGTGTGTGTGATTCGGATTTTTAACGTAGCTTTAACAATTTTTCAGTCATATTGCTACGACATCTGCAATGTGGCAGTTTATTGTGATGTCTAGTACTGGGGCACCATGTCGCAGACATTTAGCATCATGTCCCACCCAGTCACATTATCCTGACACCAGGCCGATCAGTCCTAACACTAACCTCTTAATGCTTGAGCGCCAAAAGAGGCAGCTGTAAGTACTGACTCAGCCAGGGATCGAACTCACGACCTCCTGCATCCGAGGCAGACGCTTTAACCACTAGGCCACCAGAGCGGTTGACATGGGTGGGTGAGTGGAGAAAAACAGAATGGTCGAAGTGACACTTCACAATGCATTATATATATTAAGCTCATTTTTGATAGACCGTACACTGTAGATCTATTATTGGCGTACATTAAAATATTCTGAATGTGTCATATTTTGTACAAATCTAAAAGATAGGATTTTGTATAAATTTATTCTTTAAATCGTATTATAGAGATAAATCATGAAATTCATACTCCAGAGCATTCGATTGACGGAACTAATATATTGTATTTGCAGTTATATCATACAGTCACTTTCAATCAATCAAAAATCACTTGATCCACTACTAAGTGTTTTGTAAATGGTTTTCAGTACTTGTCATTTTCAATCGTGTATAAATATGATTATGTGATAAAAAAATTGTTAAACAAAGCACAATGTTGTAATTAATAATTATTTTAAATATTAGCATACCAATTTAGATAATCCGCATCTCTTAATATTTTTTTAATAAGTTGATAAATCAGAGACTAAAATTTTTGATTTAGTTTTAACTTAAAGCTATACATACACATTTAATGCTCAGTTTATATCGTTGTATAACAAATTATTATCTGCATCTTTGCGTAACATTTCATATGTTCTATAGATAAATAGTATTTCTATCAGCGAATACTCGAGTCCAGTTTTGGTACCTTCTCTCTTTATGAATAATACGTAAAGGAACACCCTAAAATTCCCCTACGTAAAGCTCATTCATCGATGAATATTTCACATCTAATAATACGTTTACCCAATTTTGAGTGAATCTTATCAGTGTCATCGTGGCACTGAAATTCTCATATTTCACAATCACTGCATTGAAGTGATCAAAATACCAAACATATTTTAAAAAAAGCTACATCAACATCTGTCACATTTGCTCACGTATGTGTGTTAGGTTCACTAGGTTTTCTAAATCTGACCCGCCCCTCTTAAAATAAATCTTTGTTATAATGACTATTATATGTAAAATTGCACTTCTTTATAACTTTAAAATGGAAACACAAAAATCTTTTGATTCTAAAAAATGTATCAAACGCTATTTATATGTATTCATTTATTGTTTTCATCACACACAGGCACACACCTGCACGTTGGCGTGTGCGCGTGCGGGCCGTGTCTATGACAATAAAGGTAAATTAATTTTGGTTACCCTGCTAATTGTTTTAGCCTTCAATACTACTATCATATAGCATTCCCTAAACTTTTCATGATGTCCAAAACCCTTGATGACGTCAGAAAAGTCTAAGATCATCAGTTGACCTTAGGTAAGCTATTAAGGACTTGATTTCATGCAATAATAGGGGAACAGACAAGAGTATGAAAAATAAACCGTCGCAGCACGTGGTTTGTGTTGGCATACCTGTGTTAATTTAGGACACGGATACACTTAGAAAAGCGACAAGTTTTGGCACATTTTATCTTATGACTTAACTTTGAACTTGCTATATAATAATGTGGTGATGTGTCGTTAAACCTTATACATTAATACATATGCATACATATAAATCGAAATAGTGATAGTCACGTGATCTTCACACTTGTCAATGTCATGCGCATTTGCCCAGTGTCATATTACATTCCTTTGCGCAAATAAAATTAATTTCGACTTTAGTGTTTACTAGAAGTTAAATCTGTAGATTAGTCAAAAGTAATACAGAATGATTCAAAGCCACCACAACGTAATCCGTACATAACAGAAATGCAAAATAGTGATTGATAATCACGTGCTCGTGATAGGTGTTGTAAACTTCTGGTGCACGTTCTCTGCGTCATATACATTCCTTTGTGCAAATAAAATTAATATACTTTTAGGAAGTTGGCACCTTTTCCAATTTTTGGGCTTTTGTTGTTTTGCTTGTGCCAGAACACTCAAACATATGCAACCTACTTCATCTAATTAGGACGCTCTCAAATATTAACAAGAAATCTCAATGGGCAATAGATTTCACCCCAAGTTAAATTACCGAGAAAACTGGCATTAATCTTTTATGATGATCTGAACACTGGTATTATGCAAAGTATTAAATATTTATTTGTGCTGAATAATTTTAAACCATATACGGAAATTTCTTTTCTCTTGCAACAAACCCAACTTGGAATGTAGGTTGGTAATTGGTAATGAAGAGTGGTAACCGGCGATCCCTATAGGTAATTTACAATGAAGACTGGTAACTGGCATTGAAGATTGGTAACAAGCAATTCATACTGATAACCGGCAATGAGATTTTGGTGAAAACATATATATCGTCAATAATGTCAACAAGTAAATTATTTTAAGGGTGAAAGCCATGCACAACATAATAAGGGGCCCCGAGTGGCCGAGTGGTCTAAAGCGCTCTCCGTTACGGATCACTGCCATCTCACCTCTGTCTGCGTAGGTTCGAGTCTCGGATTCGGCCAATGTGGGTATGTGAGAAAGCTTGCCAGTAGCTTCTCGAGGGTCGGTGGTTCTTTCCGGGGATTTCCTGGGTTCTTCCTCCACCATTAATACTGGCCGCCATGTATAGCCTATCTTGTGCTGAAAAATGGCGTTAAACCCTACAACAACAACAACAACAACATAATAACGCAAGACAGCCTTTCAACAATTTTTCGTTTGCTTTCGCTTAATAACCGTGGCTATGATGTATGTCTAATGGTCTCTGGATCTCTCGGTTCGATCCATGGAGTCCCTTTTTAACCGCTAGATAATATATCCCTTATCATCTTGAAGTAAGTTAACTCTGGTAAGCAAGCAATCCGGCAGCGGAATGAGGAAACATCAAGGGAAATTGGGACATATTGATGGAGACTATGTTAT
The DNA here is from genome assembly GCA_028554795.2 of Sinohyriopsis cumingii. NCBI lineage: Eukaryota > Metazoa > Mollusca > Bivalvia > Unionida > Unionidae > Sinohyriopsis > Sinohyriopsis cumingii. The sequence goes on along the minus strand of CM068840.1, from coordinate 102,268,421 downwards.
TGTCATCTACAGCGTAGAAAAATATGTTGAAAAAGTCCGGTAATTGATATATAACTAAATAATATTGGTAATAATAAAAACAATGTTTATACAGAAGAGATATCTATCTAATATGACGATGTTTATGCCAGCTTAAAGACCGAGGTCACAATGGCTAAAGCCTGATTTTGGCATCTGGTCTTATTAAGCGGTCCGATGTCCAGTTAATATCGCTTTCCAATAACTGATTTGTTGCTTTGTTTTTGTTAGTTTGTTTGTTGTTTTTTTTTTTTGGGGGGGGGAGGAATTTTGCCTTTTTTGTTTGTTTTGCTTCAGTTCTTATTTAAGAAATATTGATAGACAAGTGCAGCTTCAGAAATGTCGAGGCGATTCGCACGTAACTTTCAGTACGATTGGTCAGCGGTACCTACTATTACTGATAAATACTTACTTAATGAGAGTAGTTGAATGGTCAATTAGTATATAGTGCCGAACACAATATGATTAAATAACTAACAAAATGCTTTTCGCATCCAATTTCGTTGGCATGAAAACGAAACGACAACTGTCAAGTCAGACTAGTCGGATGCGAGTATCGGCATGTAAGGAACGTGAAAATAGTTATGCTATTGAAATGCAAAAACACGTGTGAGGTAGGTTATTGGAGATAAAGAAAAAAAGCAATCTTGTAAACAAATGACACTCTTAGATATGACTATATCAAGATGAACTTCATTAGATACGATAATATGATGACAAGCATGATTAGATTTAATACTATCAGGAGTAGCTTGATTGAAGCAGTTAATCTATGTTGCTCACGAATGGAGAACTCGTTGTAAAAACAAGATGTATTTTCTTATCTGTTTGTTTAACATTTCTGCAAATAGATGAGATCAAATAAAATTCTTGTTTGGAATATTTTTTCTTCCTAGAAGGCCATACTTGTTTTCAGCCATCTACGTTTGACTGGAATACAAATGTTAAATTGTTTCCCAAAATTCAGTTAAAGTCGTACCATGTATCAAATCCTTTCGTGGAACTAAAATTGTCGAAGGTTTTGATTGGCTCTTTTTGTGTCAATTAGTTTGATTGGCTTTTCACGTTGTAAGTACTTTGATTGGCTATTTATGTTTTAATTAGTTTTATTGGCTTTTTATGTTTTAAGTACTTTGGCTGGCTATTTATGTGTTAATTACTATGATTGGCTCTTTATGTGTTAAATGCTTTGATTGGCTCTTTTTGTGTTGAATACTTTGATTTGTCTCTTTATATGTTAATTACTATGCTTGGCTCTTTTTGTGTTAATTAGTTTAATTTGCCTTTTATGTGTTAAGTACTTTAATTGGCTCTTTATTTGTTAATTTCTTTATTGGCTTTTTATGTGTTCATTACTTTGATTGGCAATTTATGTGTTCATTACTTTGATTGGCTCTTTTTGTGTTAACTGCTTTGCTTGGCTCTTTTATGTGTTAAATGGTTTGCTTGGCTCTTTATGTGTTGAATAATTTGATTGGCTCATTATGTTTTAATTACTTTATTGGCTTTTTATGAGTTCATTACTTTGCTTGGCTCTTTTTTAGTTAATTATTTTGCTTGGCTCTTTTTGTGTTATTTACTTTGCTTGGCTCTTTGTGAATTAATTACTTTATTGGCATTTTATGTATTCATTACTTGGATTGGCTATTTATGTGTTCATTACTTTGCTTGGCTCTTTTTGTGTTAATTACTTGGTTTGGCTCTTTTATGTGCTAATGCTTTGCTTGGCTCTTTATGTGTTGAATGCTTTGATTGGCTCTTTATGTGTTCAGCACATTGCTTGGCTCTTTATTTGTTCTTTACTTTGATTGGCTATTTATGTGTTAATTAGTCTGTTTGGCTCTTTATGTATTGACTGCTTTGACTGACTCTTTATGTGATAATTACTTTGATTGGCTCTTTATGTGTTCATTACTTTGCTTGGCTATTTTTGCGTTAATTAGGTTGATTTACGTTTTATGTGTTAATTACTTTATTGGCCTTTTATGTGTTCATTACTTTGACTGGCTATTTATGTGTTAATTACTTTGATTGGTCTTTATGTCTTAATTAAATTATTGGCTTTTTACATGTTAATTATTAATTTTGCTACGATTATGTATCGAACAACATGATCTTTACTTTCAATATTATAGAAGAAATTCGTCATGTGAAAGCATAGCGAAATATCTTTACCGTACATTCCACGGTCAAGTTGATATATCTGAGTTCCATTTTGTTAATTTCATCAATAATCATTCGTATGTTGCCACCTCTTCATCAAGAAACCCCTTAAAGTGGTATAAAGTTTGCTCAGAAGCCCCTTAAAGTGGTATAAAGTTTGCTCAGAAGCCCCTTAAAGTGGTATAAAGTTTGCTCAGAAGCCCCTTAAAGTGGTATAAAGTTCACATAGAAACCCCTTAAAGTGATATACATTTCACCCAGAAGCCCCTTAAAGTGGTATAAAGTTCACCCAGAAGCCCCTTAAAGTGATATAAATTTCACCCAGAAGCACCTTATTGTGGTATCAGTTTTAGGTCACTACTTAAAGCAATCTTGATTGTCTTAATTAATTTGAACAAAGCTTTAGGTTAAATTAGGAAATCCATTAAAACAATATGTTCAGGGGCCGTAGCAAGGTTGAGAAAAGATCATATTTCTGATGCAATCTATTCAAATGAATAATTTGGTAATCTGGAGAGCTATTATGATGTACCAGATCTTAGGCTTCGGTAGTACATGGTGTCTAATGAAGGAATACGATACAAGCAGTAACAGCTGTAAAGCTCCAAATCCTATAAAATCACTAAATTAAGCTGTAACTGACCTTGAAACGAGTTTTAACAATGATATCGTGTGAACCCATATACACAGCTACCAAACGTCTCTGATAAAAGGTCAGATCTGTTTTCCAGGAAACTTGAAGTCAGCGTACAGTACCAGATTACCCATTAAGCACACCAAGCACGTGCTTAGGGCACCAACCCAAAAGGGGCACCAAGAAAAAATTCAGTCTAATTGTTGATAATAAAACTGAATGAATTATATGACCACTTCGATCAGCATGCACGAGTATTTGATTTGGAATGATGGCAACACTGGTATTTTCCCAACTTTTAAGCTTTTAATATTGTTTTGTTTTTGTTTTGAGTTTCATATTTTGGGAGAGGGCACCTTAATATTTTCAATACTTAGGGCCATCGAAAGCCTTAATCCAGCACTGTCTTCGTTTTTTTTTTATTTATAGAAACCTATTATTTAATTATAAATCTGAAGCAGAGATGCTTTGATCTTTTCCCTGTCCTCACTCCTATTTAGTTGACAACCCCACACATCAAGGGAATGAATTAATATTATCGAAAACGTTGTTTACATCTACATTTAAATCATATACACTACTGTTTAAATTTATATCTTGAACGGTGTAGACAGAGTTTTGCGACATTATGCTTGCACGCGCGCATGCCCGGATACGCAGTATCACATAAACCGCGCTTTCGTTTCGAGAAGTGCGTGAATGAAAACGATCGTAAATCAAACGTTTCAGACTGTGCTAGGTTCTCATTTTACTTCAAAAATCACACTCTCATTGTGGAAAAAGACTTAGCTTGATAACAGATCCCATGACAAGAAATAAATTTTCTCTACCTAAACCTTTTACGAAAAGAATATACTATAAATACTACAATGTCTATCTTTCTCGCAAAGTTAATGTAAAAACAACAATTTTGGGAAAACAAAAATTCTTTCGTCAGTTTTTCCACTGATGATGACTGTGGGACACCCACAAGTGAGAAATATTCAGTTTCAGGTAAAACTTGCTTTTATATTGAAATACGAGAAACGTTTTATTGAATCTTAAGGGATAGATACGATGTAATTCTCAGTTAAGAAAGTTCCTTTGATTGAGTTTAATTTTATTTTTATTTCATTAAGAGCTTCACCAATGAAATCAACCTTGCTGAGTACAGAATATAATCTGTCACGTTCTCTACTTGGAGAAATATTTCATGATGCAAAAGAGGTAATATGTTTGTAAAATGTGTGAAATGTTGTACATCTGTATTATATGACAAGATCATCCACTTTTGAACAAAATTATAATTTGATTTTTAAGTTCTTGCTAAATCAATTACTGAATGCAATCTAAATATCGTGCTGTCCGTATCGTATCAGAGATGAAATCAAATATTCAAGAGATATCCATCATTTTGAAGTAACCAAATCATATGGCATCGCTAAGTTATCGCTTTCTTAAGCTATCGTTGTATTGTTTATGTGTTATTACCCACTCTTGTTTTCATTTTCGATTTCAATCACTTCAAACTTCACTCACGGAAAACAGAGAAGAATAATACATATTCGAAGGCTTTAGTGTTACCTCCTCTAATTGTTTAGTTTTTTAAATGTTTTTCAAAGGTTTTTAACACATTGTTCAAAATGATCATGTCCGTGGTAAACTACTAACCGTATTTCTGAGATGAATTACAGGTAAGAAATCTGCGTTTCAAAATTCAAAGTAAATATTGATCCTTTTTGGACACGTTTTAAGGAGATACAAAGTGTCTCCTTCGAAGACCATTCAAGTCCTAAAAACTGTTTGTCAATACTATTACAACAAAATGCCATCTTTCAAAGAACATTTAATAAGAAACCAGGAATGCAAACGCTGTTATTATGGGATAAATTCAGAGTGCAACCTTACCTTATGATACAAAAATCATAGAATAGATGTAATCGTTGTTAGAAGATGTGTATTTTGCACTATATATCAGTGCAAAATCATGTTGGTTATTTTGATTTATGTCATAATATCTCAATTTAATAAATATGAAGGAGTGATTCATAAACTGTATATGCAATGTTTCCAAAATGAATTAGCAGCACAAAAGTTCGATTTTCCTAAATACGCTTTTGCCCAAATATTTTAAAATTAAAAACAACAATTATATGTGTAGATTTTCGCTACATGGCACACAATGTCTTCTGTTTGTGTCATAATAAAGGTTTATGTGACTTTGCCAACAATTGTTCCAGTGCTTGATAATTAGAATGACTCGCTGAAAGACATTGGACTGGTAGCCAGTCCTTATCAAAATATATGGGGCTTGGCTCGCAGGTGCACTGTATTAATGGGCTGTGGAAAACTAGCATAAATAACCATAAATTAATCTCAATTAAGGCCAGGCTTTTGGAAAGGTAATGGAATACAAAATTCTGCGTCTTTGATCTTGGGTTTAATTAATGGAATTTAAGACGTGCGAAAGGAGTTCAGCTACATATTTTATTAGGCACGTGCGTCAAATTAAATTCACTTCCTGTTCTCATGGCATATATGCTTAATCATCAGTAGCTGAGAAAATGGGATAGCTGGACCACTAAATTTATGTCTTTTTAAATCCCCTATAGAAATATGATAACGTTAAATAATAAAAAATAAAAATATAAACAAAATCCAGACCACTCATTTATTGCAGTGTTGTACATCAGATGAAAATCAAAATGAACAAATCCCGGACCAGTCAGACTATTAAGAAAAGTGGCGGTCACTACTTTGAAATATTATAAATAATGACATGAAGTTAAACTAGATTGAATTCAACAGGTATACATTAAAGTAACGGTGTCCGTGTCAAAAGACAGTTTTCATTTGCATGGGTTTACATGTCCAAATCGGATATAGGTATGGTCAAATGTAGGTGTTGCACAAATTAACATTCAAAATAGCAAAATGATGATTTATTTAGTTTAAACATAACGAATTTATCAAGCAATCTTTACAAAAATGCTGATTTACGGATCACATTTAATGATGAGAAATAAGCAACATCACCCAGGACAATAAGATCGTTAAAACAGCGAAGAAAAATAAAGTAAAATTTTATGAATATAATTTTGTTTAATGCGTATATTTGTATTAGGCTTTGTTTATAGTTCAAGTTGAAGACTGCGTACATTATACGACTTTTCTATACAATAATTAAACAAACAACACTTATATAATGTATGGAATATAAATTTAGATTTAGTGACTTTGTATACAAAGTAGCTGTTTCGGATTTACCTATAGGTATGAAATCATTTTACATAAATATGAAATCATGTATACATTTGAAAGGATTGACAAAAGTTGCGAATTGGTGGATGCTGATGGTTGTCCTGTTCATAACGCCGAGAGACATTTGAAAGGATTGACAAAAGTTGCGAATTGGTGGATGCTGATGGTTGTCCTGATAATAACGCCAAGAGACAATTTATGAAGCATAACATTCTCTCCAGAATTTTTTTAATTGTTGATTTTTAAGGCTGATTCTGAATGTCAAGTGTTTACACAAAAATGAATCAGTTGTGGCAACAAATTAAACCTGACAAAATTAACACAACATGTACTGAATTTAAAGATTTCTAACCGAACAATCGACTTAAACATTACGCAAGCAGGCTAGAAAAAAGTTTCCAACAAAACGTCCATATTAGTCATGTGTATCACCAGTGTAGGCAAATCCTGTTGATATGTAGATATATGGAAAAGACAATAACGGATATAAATGACCGTTTTATAAGTTTTCTCATAATACGCCTGAGCTGAAAAGTAAAAAAGCCCTCGTGGTGTTTTACGTTTAACAGAACCTTAAACGACTAGAATGTGGAAGTGTTTCACTCCTAGCGAAACAAGAATACGAGTTAATGTTCCACCTAATTTGAGTGAGGGATTCAATAACAATCTAGATCAATAAAAATTACTCCAATACATTTAAACTTGGTGAAAAAGTTGATGTTTCGAAAAACAAATTAATGCTTGCAAACACTCCATACCTATCTAACGAAATATTTAAATTCAGGCAAGTAGTTTAAGGAAAGCAAGTCATTTACAACTGAAAGACTTGAACAGAGAAGATAAAATGGGTATGTTTCATGTACAAGGGCTATCTCTGTATAGCAAAAGATAAGACACAAAGTTGAAAGGATCTTAAAGATAAATTACTGATTGTTGAAAAGTATGTACTCCTAAAATGGAAATTGCATGATAAATTGATTAACAGTTGTGAACCAATTGCCAATATTAAGCAATAAAATAAACAATATAGCAAGAGTGCGTCTTTCGATCTGAGAATAAAAAACACTATCATAAGCAGGAAAACTTGATTTTTGAAGGACGAGCTTCTAGAATGTGACTGATGTGGAAAACTGTGCACAGAAAATTAATTGATAAAAACCTACCTGATATATAAGAATGACCAGTAAAAAAACAAAACGGTGCTTTAAAAAGCCGTAAAATTAACGAGGTGACTATAAAGTTAACAATATTCTAGTAATAAATGACATTGTGGAAGAAATAAAAAGCATTAATATTGAAATATACGAAGCTGATTCTAACTACATATAGATCAACTGGAGGACAAACACAATGTACAAGGCTACAACATAAGTTCCATGCAATCTGCGAAGAAAACAAAGGGCAAAGAAAATCAAGTAAATGATGTTGCAATCGTGAGTACAATTAAACGTCTTTCGTAGTATCTTCAATATCAACGACGCATTCTTGCATGACAAAATTTGGAACATCCTCAATTTTAGCCTTAAAACTTCTGTTTTAAAGCATTATCGCTAACATGAACCAAATCAGTTGCCATGGGAATAGTTTTTGCATCAGATGGATGGTTCTAAATGTCATGTAGATGAATACATTCTAAACATCCAAATTTATCGTTTGACATCGATTAATGACTTAAATAAAACTGGAGATCTAAATGGTACAATCAAGACTGAAACACATTCAGATGGAAAATGTACAAGAAAACAGAGGAAACACCCTGCTAGATGAAATGTGCAAAATTAAACACCCGAGATGCAAGATTTGTGCAAAACAAAACAAAAAACTATATTACAAATGGTATTAGAGTGGATATGATAATAATAATAATAATAATAATAATAATAATAACATTTATTCAGGTTGACATCATTAGCTAACGTATATATTTTGCAGTGTGTTCCGTTCTCTATTAGATCTGTTGGTGTATTATTTGCAGCACTTTTTAATTTGCTGAACTCAATTTTGTTTCTTCAATTTTTAAACTTTTAATTTCGCAAATATAAAAGAGCCTTGGTAAACGTTGACAAAATATAATAAATCCAAAATTTTGACTTTGAAAGACAGAAAAAGAATACTCTAAAACATCAGAAGATGCTACAATCGCTTTCCTTGAAAGAAATGAAACAAGTTCAAACAGCAAAATCTAGTATTTGATAGGTGGAGGAATAACTGGTTTTGCAGCAAGTTTTCTTTTGTGGTCAGAAAGTAAATTTGTCTGCTTTTAAGGCTGATTAAATGGCAAACATAATGGCAAAGGTGAAAATGGTTGTCATTAAAGAACAACATCACTACCTATACACATATGAAATTTGTCCAGTGTCAGTCGTTCAACATAACATGACCAATATGATTTTACCTGACAAAATTACTACTCAGTAAATAACCCGGCTCTTATATACGGATAAATTGTGTGCTAGCAGCGGAGGTAGGTTGTGGTGAGACAAAATCTCTGAAGGAAAATGATTGTACCTTCCATACAAATTTTTTCTGTATTATTTTCGTGTACAGTAAATTGAGTAGCATCGACAAAGTAGAATGAGTTCCTCTGGAGCGAAAATAGTTTATATTTCTGTTTTAAAAAGCATGCCAAAGTAAACAGTTTAACGTCTTCGATGGGGAATATAACCGGAGGAGCGCAGACGTGGAACATAAGTACGTGCAGAGCTCATAATGTCCGGCACCGCACAACATCAACAAAGTCCATGGAACCAGTTAAAACTCCATAGTCATGCTTTGTTCGTGTACTTCCAGCACTGTAAAAGCTCGAAGTTCAGAATAAATGACGAAGGTGTAAAATAATAGATTTATAGTATGTATGTAGCATATGTTTTCCATGTCAAGCAAATGGCAGAAATATCATCAATGACTGTGGTTTAACTCTAAACACTGAGACAGAAACCGTGGAAAAATCTGTTGATAGTGGCTTAAACTTCAATAATAACAGTATTATAAATCTAGACGATCTAGTACAAAGATTGTATGCACATATGTATAGTATGTACAATGTATCATTGATATGTACGAGATGTATATATTTTCTTTTAAAAGGAAACGCGTATTGTCGAGTTTCCTTTTTGATGAAACATTTATATAATGAGTGGCATATCAAAGATAGAGCGTAAATACTATACTTATATTTTATTTATAAAAAAACATTTATATAATAGTGGCATATCAAAGATAGAACGTACATACTATAATTATATTTTATTTATATCAAACATTTAAATAATGAGTGGCATATCAAAGATAGAACGTACATACTATAATCATATTACACTTATATCAAACATTTATATAATGAGTGGCATATCAAAGATAGAGTGTACATACTATAATTATATTTTATTTATATCACAATTGATCTGAATATAGTCACACAAACCATTGTAAAGTGGAAAAATAGAAATTGAGGAAAGAAACAACTGTGTGTTCGGTAGTAACGTTAATTAAATCATACTAATGATTTAGATCAACTGTAAATACATTTAAATGTTTGAATTACTTCTTGCCGGTTCCTCATATCGTTTAGTTTATATTTCCAACTCGTTTCAACATGATGCGCGTTCACTGTTCAAGTACTTAATTATGCTATGTTTGCATTGCTCTGCTTTCTTCATTTAAACCATCTTTCATGTTTAAATCATAAGTGTGTCTTATATATATTTAATCAATATGAATGAAAAAAGAAGTTCAGAAAATAAAAGAAGCAACTTATCATTGCAAAAGAGGTAACCTTTACTCGCATAAGGTAAAGAACTACATTTGGTAGCGGACACACTGGTAAGAGTTTGAGAGTACTTCATTCATTCCATTCATTCAGGTAATACACATTTGCTTGCAGTCAATCTTAACTGTATTTGAAATGCATGTATGGTTATTTGTGGCATATAAAAGATGGAGCGTATATATATATATATATATATATATATATATATATATATATATATATATATATATATATATATATATATATATATATATATATATATATATATATATATATATATATATATATATATATATATATTTTAAAAATCAAAATCTTTAAAAATAAAATATAAGTATAGTACTTACGCTGTACCTTTGATATACCACTCGTTATATAGATTCGTCATTAAAATAATACTAGGCAAGCATCGTTTCCTTTAAATAAAAAATTTATATATATATATATATATATATATATATGCATATATTGAAGCAAAGTCTTTGAAAATTTGGCATATTACCCGTAACTGGATTACTTCGTCTGTTTGACTCTAAGATAGCTCCCATTCTTAATTATTGGGCTGAGGATTGGGGGTTTTATGATGCCAATGATATTGAAAAAGCTCATTTGTCATTTTGTAAATATATTCTTTGTGCATCTAGGTCTACTCCAAAGGCATTCGAATATAACGAATTAGGTGTTATGTATATTTGATTTAATTATATCTGATTTAATATATATTTATTTAAATTTAATTGTTTGTCAGTTTAATTTTTTTTATTTTTCATTACATGATATCGTAATGTAAATTTATTCACTAGAGATGATACTTTTTCAGAAAATAGTTTGACCTTGACTTTTAGTTTATAAACACCAGGTGTTGATCTAAATCATGACCTTGTTTCAAAATTTGTAGCAACCATCGTAAACAAGTTCTCTTTTATTTTAAAATGATTGGTTGTTTTCTAGGTCATGATGGGACTTTATCTTTAAAATGTAAACAATTTTTATTATTTTTATTCCTTAGAGTAAAATGATTGGTTTTCGTCAGGGTCATCACTGGGTAAAAGTGATCTGTAAAAAGTTCTTGCTTCTATAACCTTCGAGAAGATGATCACGTGACCCCTTGTTTACGTTAAGAATACCATATAACCCATGTTTTGGAGAATAACTCTCAGTACAAGCTGGGCTGTTAAGCTGTTAGTTGTATGTTGTGCTGTTTGGAGTTATTTCAAATTACGTGGATTCAAACGGATTAATTCTCATGTAAAATATTTGAACAAGGACAGTTTTTTATAAAAAAATTATTCAGCTATCAGAAACCGGAGTGATACTTCTTGTTTCTACAACGAACTGTAGACTTCAATACTACAGATTGTAGCAGTCATCATAGTCTTTCATTTTGGAGTCTTCGTCGGGATTCGAACTTGAAATCAGATGAACATTTTATCATTAGGACTACTAAAATTTTATTCTTGGATTAGTCTTGGATTATTTTTGGATTTGATTCTATAAAACCATAAGTTCATATTTTTCTCTCTTCATGTTTACAGAAGTTTTCCAGGGAAATAAATTATTGAATTTTTTCAAAGCTTGTTGTTTTCACTCTTTCTTGTGTTACTGTTTATTCAAGCCTAAACAAGAGACATAAGATAGGAAGAATTGGTATGCAGTGTATAAGATATAATGTTGTTTTGAAATATTGGCTAAGAATTCTAAGAATGCAGGAAGACAGATATCCTAAACAATGCTACCATTTATAGTTAAGCTGGGGGAAAATTGTGATTGATGGGCTGACTATGTTAAAAAGCTTCTATTTACATATGGATTTGGCAATGTTTGGTGTACTCATGGCGTAAATGATGAAAGTATATATCTTAGATTGTTCATTTGCAAGTCGATGGAATGACTGCGGTTCTATAGGTCATTGGGTTTAGATTTTACTTGTCAGTGATATCTAAAATTGTTGGGAGATAGCTATCTTTGTTATATAATCACTATACTCAGAGTGGGGAAATTGCCAATCAGAGGTAATACCGGAAGATATGAAAGTATTTTTGCTATGAGGAACGAGTGTGTGAAATCTGGAACGTTAGCATTGAAAATGAAAGCCATTTATGACTGCTTGTCCGCTATATGGAGAAATGCGATGAAAATATTTACCCACCTTTGTATATAAAAATCCAACTTTAGAAAAATTAGGTCCTTTATACACATCGAAATTCTGATGAATAATTTAGGAATGTTTATTATAAAAATCTTAAAAATTAGAGAAAACGTTTTAACAACGATTCCCGTTTCATAAGACTTTAGATCAATATCACAAAACTTGCTCCATGCAAGTTTTTGGGTTTCTCTTAAATTCTTTTGCTTGATTACTTTGTAGTATACAGTTGTTATCTCACCTATTCGAAAAATGCAATAATGATTACTTTCATGCAGATGACTTCCAATAGATACGATATTCTATAGGTACGAACTATAACATATTTTTTTTACCACATAATGTATGGATATGTATCATGGGCACTGGTCTGTGTATATATATATATATATATATATATATATATATATATATATATATATATATATATATATATATATATATATATATATATATATATATATATATATATATACCAGACGAACAACGTACAGAAGTCAATGAAATGATATCCTTGAATGAAACGATTTGCAGTTTCTGATCCAGGCAAAATTAAAATGCTTGAAACATGTATTGATTGAATTTGAATTAGGCAATGAACATCCTTATATACCAGTATGCCTGCCGTTAATAGTCGAGAGCATGGGTTACAAATACAATTAGATATGAGAAAAGCAAGCATACTTGAGCAATTAGGACCAGCGGAGATGAACCACAACCACTTCCCCAGGATGAAGTACAGACGGTTGTAACAGCAACATTAACAGTAATACAAATACCAAGAAGCTCCCAAAAAATTGTCATACGTGCACTATTAGGTCTTATAGCTGTCTGACTGTGAGGGATTTTCGTGCAACAGCCTCAAGATTAATTATAAAAAATTCCTCAGCAAGTCAAGCGGACGGAAATTGCACCCATAGTTCAGGATGTACAAAACCGCCGACGCATAGCAGTTACTATTGCCGCTGAGGCAGTCGAATATATTCATCAACAAACAGTTCCAGGATTAAAGAGGCGTGTGTGTGTGTGTGTGTGTGTGTGTGTGTGTGTGTGTGTGTGTGTTCACACAGAAGACAAGCTCTAGCGATAGCAGCCAAGAAGCGTTACGTGCTTGAACCAGCGCTGGATTTGCAGTACGACTTTTCACGAGGCATTGCACACAGTGTGAAAGCAATGTTGTTCTATAAACGATTGTGTCACATAACACAGTGACATTCAACATGGCATCACCAAAAGGGAAAAGCTCCGATGCTTTACCGTCATTTAATTCTCTGCGCGGGCAAAGCGCAAACTACCTAAGTACGGTTAACATCTTGTCAAAATCACTTCGCGCATTAATCATTAGTCCGGCTTGATCAGGGAAACCCAACTGTACTTTGAGATCGCTATCGTGGGATTGGTTGTGCATAATTGCGTGGTATATATGATGCACTCAGACATCTTAAGGTAGTGCACCAAGAAGTAAATCTTCCACCGTTGACTTATTTGCCACAGTTGATAAAGCTCATACCACTGGCCGCCTTGATCCGAGTGAGGATAAATGTACAACGATGTGATACTTGAACACCAACATTACATCGCAATAATATCTGGGACAACACTTAGTATGGGTTAGTTCGAAACGGTGCTGGTGTTCACGGAAGCCATGGAGGCGACAGTTACCCAAAACAGGTAATCGATTTACAGGCAGTGAATATCGATTACCGGTTTTCGTGTAAATACTGCACTCGAGTATAAGTTATCTGAAAGTCATGGTTTATGTAAGGCTTTGACCTAGGCCGATAAATCAGCCCCACACCTATATTGATACTGACTAACGGTTTAGGGACTGATATCGCCTATTCATTAAAACCTGCACAAATCTGCAGGCAGTTTTGTCTGCACACATCTGTGGACACTTGATTCACTTACCGGTATTTTTTGTATCTGTTGAGCTACTATCGGCTGAAGGGTTCTTTTGGCGATATGTACATAATATATCCAGATAAAAGCCTGTGTTTGGCAACTTGTAAATCCACGTGGAATAGCGCAACTCTCTGTCCAGTGACCATTTTGAACTTAATGCTAGATATGGCCGTTGCCAAATACCGGTAGGTGTCTATACTGAACGCAGATATGTTCCGGGAATATTTGCGTGCAGCAAAACTGCACATTTTAGTAAACATCTGAAATCAGACCCACTTTTTCTGCCATTTAAAGGTCTAAAATGTCCAATGCTTCTCAACGATGAAGTCATTATTATATTATATTACATCACATCACATCACATTACATTACATTACATTGTATTATATTATATTATATTATATTATATTATATTATATTATACTATATTATATTATATTATATTATATTATATTATATCATATCATATTATATTATATTATATTATGTTATATTATATTATATTATATTATATTATATTATATTATTAAAAAATGAAATAAATATAAAGAGCTGTGTAAAACGCAAAACGCAGCATGAAATCATCAGACATCGTTAACTGAAACCAAAGAAAATAATATAATATTTTATTTAAGTCGATTTTAGTTGGGACATTTCCTCCAGGTGATACATAATGTTTTGAAGTTGGACATTTCAAAACGACGAAAACCATGATGTCATCCAAAACTTTCACAAACTCGTTGGGGTATATGAATTATACCATGGTACGAAAACTTACTGCAGTAAAGATTATACGTTTTGTCATTCATTTCCTTTATTGTAGAACGTTATATCTATATAAAAAAATTAATTACATTAAAGTAGAAAATATATTTACCAAGTCCCACCTAATATTTCTCGTGTTTCATTTAAAGCAAGTCTGCTTCCTTGATTTGAGGTATTTTCACTCCATTTACCATAAATTCTCATTACAAAAAGTACTTAATAAACAAATATCAAGTATCATCCGTTGATATTCCTCAGACACCAGTCTTGATTCCGTCTAACATTGCAAAGTACCATAAAACAATAACCGTATATACTCGCTTATAAGACGAGTTCAACTGCTAACTGTACAGGACCAGATCTCCTATCGCATAATGCGCCGGCAGATTTGGATTTCTGTAGTGTGTTAGAAGTAATGAATATAACAAAATCAGACACCCTGGCACATTATACGCGGGCAGATCAGGTTCTATGTATCTTTTGTATTTGGAATCGACTTTTAAGGTGAATATATGGTACAAAACGATTGCAGGTTTTATTTTCGTTTGAATGGATTGCACTCCGTATCTACTGAGGTCCTAAAAATATTATTTGACCACTTATATAAATTTTGAACGGATACTGTAAATTTATAGCAAAAGCACAAGTTTCATACAGATTTTACACAGATTTAATATTTTCCCAAATTAAATTTCTGCTGTTACTATCATAAATAATGCAGCAATATTTTCCCCCCTTAAATTCCTTGAGTATTTCTCGAGATTTTGGAAACTACTTAAATTTTGTTGTGGCTCTCTTCCAAATAATAATTACATTTGTTCCTTAAATTTATTGCGGATAATGTAAAAATATAACGAGTGACCTAATCATACTTTTTATGATTGGTGTTCCCAAATCTTTATCACCTTAAAGGTGTAAATCGAGTTCTTAAATGTTGCGGAGCAAATTACACTGGCCTCACACTCAAATATAAAACTCTACAAAACTACAGCCGATGGTTCCTCTTTGGAAATACACCCATAGGGTCCATGGCAAATAAACTCCTTGGGTCCAATGTCAAAGACTGGTTTCTTGTTTTCAACAAAAATTGCTTAGATGCCCTAAAGAACACTTATTTAAGAACTCTTTCCGGCATTGACTTCTGAAAGTTACTGGACCTGTTGCCGAAGACTGATAGAAATAGTGGGGTGTGGAAGGTAAGGGAAGGGACCTGTTGCCGAACACTGATAGAAATAGTTGGCTGTGGAAGGTAAGGGAAGGATGGTGCCTTTAAGCATATGTGTGCAAGCCGTTCCCACCCTTTTCTATGTCGTGTTACCCGTTACTGAGGTTAATCTAACTGCAACAAAAATTTGGTGCATTATAATGCTTTTTGTCATTTGTGTTGCTAAATCCATAGATCTTTAAGTTGTAAGACGAGTTCCTCAGTACTGTGGAAAGACGGTCAAATCTAAAATTCTAAATATCTGCAGTCATCGGTTCCAATTTGACAGAGACCCTTAGGCAAAGGGTTGTTTCTCGCTTTCAAACAAATGATCTGATACATCACGGAAGAGATTAGCATGAAATCTTTGCAGTCAGGTGTGTTCGCTTAAGTCATGCTAGTTTTAGATTGTGATGTGATGTGATGTGATGTGTGATTTGGATTTTTAACGTAGCTTAAACAATTTTACAGTCATATCGCTACGATGTCTGCAGTGTGGCAGTTTATAGTGATGTCTAGCACTGGGGAATCATGCCGCAGACATATAGCATGATGTCCCACCCAGTCACATTATCCTGACACCAGGCCGACCAGTCCTAACACTAACCTCTTAATGCTGAGCGCCAAGCGAGGCAGCTGTTAGTACCATTTTTGTAAGTCTTTGGTATGACTCGACCTCCCGCATCCGAGGCTGATGCTCTAACCACTAGGCAACTGTAGTTGTGTTTTAGATCGCTCTATACGGTCAATAATTTGGTTATATTGTGCTGTTTAAAAATGTACGCATATTAGCCTATTTTATTTATTCCAATAATCTACCTCTTATCAATGGTTCGAATAATCTCTGCTATCATCGTACGGGTATCGTTAATAACACACACGAGATGTTGCGAGATATTTATGGTCTTTATTCATTTCTCCATGAATTGTTGCGCATCATTTAAGTGTTTTTGTTGAACATTAAATACGGTCATACTGCATTTATTATTTAATAATTTGTTAATGACAAATTTTTATTAAAGTCGGGTATTTGTGCGATTTTTTTTGCAACTGAGCAAAAAACACAGTACTTGCCATTTTATTCCGCTCATTGATTTTGATATATTTCTTACACCGTCATTCAAAATGAAGACGAAGATAACGATGATACAACTCCATGCATGTTTGTTTTTTAAACTCTAGGCAAGTCAGTGAAATAACTATATTATTCATTGCTTTTAGGATGTGTATTCAAACAGTTAATATTTGATAAACTTTATTGTACCATGGTACGTCACGATTCAGCATTGAAAAGAAACAACGATTTATATACATGGTTGTGCTATAAATCCATCAATAATACCTACCTACCTAACTACCTACATATATACATTCACACTCATCGCCGACACTGGGATCACTTCGCTTCTCTTTACCCATACAACTGGTAAAGAAACTAGTATAATTGTAAACCGGAAGCAGCACTTCCCATAATGCTGTTCCCCTTACTTTTGATTCTAAAATATCATTGATTTATTTTTTTAAAAATCGTATCCTAGAGATGTCACTCTGTTGGTATATTTAGCATTTTAGTTTATAAAGCATTTTTTCATTACTATGACAGTGTCAGTGTGATGTTTAGGTGAGAGCAAAAGACTATCAGATATTTTAAGTGAATGAGGGAGGGCTTACGACCCACGATCATCTGCGAGAAGAGTACCTTCCATGGTCACGTATAACACTAGTAGACACGTCGAGTAGGAATTTTTAGAGAATAATTAAAGTATCTAGATTGCCTTAGATGATCCATTTAAATGCATGTTGCTAATTTATTTATTTCTGCGCGGAAGTAAAATAGCTGCGTTATGATAATATGTATCAGTATTCAAACGTGTTATTTTTTTTTCCTTACAAAATTTAATGAGAGACGCAGAATCATATTTATATCGTAAACATACCAAGAACCTTCGAAATAAATTTTCTTATTCGTCCTTATTTTCTGATACAAGCAGATCGAATCGTCATGTCTAAAATATAAACCATCAGTAGTACTCGCAAAGCCAGCCCAATGGTAAATACATATGCACAAATATATTTTCAGCGTGATTTATGGCCGTTACGGAAACCATGCAACAATAATATTTCCTCTGTCTTGTTCTCTTGACCCTTAGTGAAATACTTCACCCATCCATGGCGAGATTAAAACGTCTTAGTTAGAGCGCCAAGTATTCTGCAGCATTATAGTTTAATTGGTAAAAACGGTCC
The DNA here is from genome assembly GCA_028554795.2 of Sinohyriopsis cumingii. Lineage (NCBI taxonomy): Eukaryota > Metazoa > Mollusca > Bivalvia > Unionida > Unionidae > Sinohyriopsis > Sinohyriopsis cumingii. The sequence goes on along the minus strand of CM068840.1, from coordinate 102,250,333 downwards.
TGAATATAAAAACAGCATGATGAAAAAAATGTTGAATTAATGTCGAGTATTTCCTGCCTCATGAGGAATTTGAAACTATTTTATTTGCTTCCTCGCGCGCTTGCATCGTATTCCACTTCGCAGACGAGATTGAGATTTCTAGCCTGTATCCGTGATTCAGCGGTAGAAACATTTTTCAGAGAGAAGTGTCAGGAACAAAACAGCAAGTATGTGTAATGACTTCAAAAGAAATAATGATACGAATTTCATGTTTGTTTAAGTGCCATGCCAAGAACGTGTCTCACTCCTAATACAAGGTCTGACTGGTTTTATTTTAAAAACAAACAATCAAACAAAACCCCAAACAAACAAAACACAAAGACAGAAATGAAGAAATGAAGAAACAAATCGTGATATTTAGGACACACAACTCTGCTAATTCATTGATAATTAATTTACTTTTTCATTTGAGAGTGCATTTACAACAGTTTGTGGTAATAGCGTACACTTTTTACGTTTACATGGCAGATGAAACTGGAAATGACAATGCTCGTTAACCCCATTGCCACGGTATTTATTTGCTTCTTGGTGCGGTGAAAGAGAAGATATTTCGACATAGAACAATTTTTTAATTTATGGAAAGCTAGATATGTATGATTCAAATCTAATATTTAGTACGTCTGACCTCTAAATCTCAGCCTGGTGCCTTGTTGAATAATGCTTTACAAACTTATCTGAAAAAATCCATTCCAGAATCAATAGCTTGGATATGCAGATATAAGTTTGTTGAAGTTTACAAAAATACTGTAAAATCTGTACATCACGGTTACGTTACAAAAATAACGCAATACCTGCACATGACGGTTATGTTTCTTTACTCTGTTAGCATTAAAGTATATCTTACATCCATTGGCACATGGATGATCATGGATGATAATGTCTATATGCGATGAAGGCAAATTCTGATAAGGTCGCACTATGACATTGGGTTTGTAAATTACATTTTGGCTCTGCGCTTATGCCATCATTATATATAGTGACGCTTTGACTCCCTTAGCATTTCGAAGATATTTATTAATAATAAGCGTGCTTTATCGTTCTCTGCTACAATCCAATAACCAGATCTCTAGATCGCGATGTCGCTCACTTTGAAAACAACGTTTCTATTAAAGGTCATTCCCACCCCACCCCACCCCGCTCACCTAAACATCTAGTGACTAAACTGATGTGATATAATTTCTGAACGAGTTTCATAGCTACAATAAATGATCTGAGACCTTACTCTGCGGAGTTCATTTGTTTAATTGTAAAGAAAATGACTATAAGATTCAATGAAAACCGCGAAACTCTTTCGTTCGTTTCCCGCTGCTGCGGTGCGATTGTGTGTACGGTACTATGTGATTGCATTTTTACATAAATTCGGTTGTATTCCATTGCTGGAAACAAAGTCCAGATGCCATAGCACTTTCGTGTGAAGAGTAACTAGATGAAACACAGATGTCTTGAACATTTACGAAGCAGTAAAAGTTTGCAAACAACGTATATGTGTGTTGTTGTCAGTTTCATGTCCGTGATTAATGATCCTGGTGCTGGAGAAGACGAATATACAATGCACACAGTTACATAACAGTCTTTTCAAATACCGGTTGATAAATGTATGTTAAATATCAGCCAGGTGGTCGATTGACCACCCTACGGCTAATCTGACATTTTTTTCTCTCGCATGAATAGCAATAAATAAGCGTTATTGTTATCTGTCAACATCCAATAGTCAGTGGAATCATCAGATTTGTTTTTAAAGACGATACTAATAATTACAAAGGTATAATGTTTATTGTTATCAATAAGTGTGCTAAGAAAAGAAAAGGGTTAGATAGTAAAGGCAGATAACTTAAATCTTAATGAAGTCTATGAGCACACGATGTATTTTTTTTTTTAAAAAAAAACAATATCCAATATTTGGAGAAAGCGACTGTTGTCGATCTTTCTTGTCATGTTGATGATGACAGATTTTATTAAAATTTGTTAATTTTGACAACTTGTCAATAGGTATTTGATTTCCTGATGCCAAAACTGGCAGGAGTCGCAGAAAATCTCGGGTGCAGTTCACCATGACATTTTAAGAACACCCGCTGAATGCCAATTTCGTCTCGTATGTAGTGGCGAAAGAGTTAGAAAACGTCTTCAGTAAAACTACATTATTTCGAATTCTTTTTTTTTGCGGGGGTGGGGGGTATTTCATGACCTATATTATTTGGAAAAAGTATAGATGCATTTTTGTCAAGGATAATATTTCTTCATCACCCAACAGGTTGCGAAACGAAAAATCAAAGTACTGTCACATTCAAGAAGATTCAAAGATACCAAATGATTAAAACCTAAAAATAACGAGAGATTCTTACTTCAATGTTGGCAAAGATGAAATAACAATAGAAACAAAATCAATCAATCAGTCAATCAATTAATCAATCAATCAACCAAACGATCAATCAATCAATCAATTGATCGATCGATCAATCAATCAATTAGTCAATCAAAACAGCAACAAAAAGAACTGCTGCTGCTGCTGACACCTCTTATACGACAAAAATTACCAATGAATCCAAATTACAATAAAAGCTTAAGTTATTACATGCAGTAGTTACCTGTAGTGGAAATTTGATGAACAAAAAATGTCATTTTAATGAGTTTTGATCTTAATGAGGATAGGTTAGAAAGTCTCTTCCTCACTGACCCACGCATACTCAAAAGGCCCAATTATGTCATATGTTGTATTCTTTTTTTTAATGTTCCTATGTTTAATGCCACATTCACCGATGTTCCTATGTTTAATGCCACATTCACCGATGTTCCTATATTTAACGCCACAATCATCGATGTCCCTATGTTTAATGCCACATTCATCTATGTTCCTATGTTTAAAGCCACAATCATCGACGTTCCTATGTTTAATGTCACATTTATCAATGTTCATATTTTTATGTCACATTCTTCGATGTACCTGTGTTTAATGCTACATTCATAGATAATGCCACGTTCATCGATGTTCGTATGGTTAATGCCACATTCACCGATATGAATGATACGAGGTGTGACATCCACAATTCTGTAATGGAAAATCTTGACAATGAAGCACTAAATGTTTGTAGCGCGTACATTGTGTCCTACCTTATCGTTTAAGAACAAAAAATTCACACTTTTTAGTAAACATGTTTAATGGGACATGAAGTTTTTGTATGACTTTGATTGCCATTGTTGGCCATCAATAGAGCTTGAAACCACAATTTTTTTTTACTTACCGTTTATCCATTTATGGTCTGATTTGATTCTCATATTTTGCGGACATATGGCGCACCTGTAAGTCTAAATTAAAATTAAACATGTCAATTTCCACTCAGCGATAAAAAAGCCCAGATGCATTTGAAATAGCTGTCAGAATGTTTAATGCGTATTTTAAGGTTTATTACTTAATATGTTAATGGCACGGTGTTGGGCTCAAGCTCTTTTGCGAGGAAAATTGCTTACCGTGTCACGTGTCAGAAGAACCATTTCCTGTAAATATTTTAGTAGGCCCCTTTAACACTCATTAGGTTTGCTTACACTTTCAATTATGCAGCAGTTTTTATTGCGAGTTTAATGTTAAATATTTTGAGCCATTTAAAACGCTTCCATAGTACTTCATTTCCATGTCAAAAATAGGCCAACACGATTGGGTCTCACTTTGATGAATGTTTCCTTATGAATTTTGGCTAGCCCTATGGGGTAAATTCTTATAAATGGAATCTTCACGGCCTATGTTGTTTGAAACGTTTACTATTTTTTTGAACGATCTATATCAGCATACATGTCAAATCTGTATATTGCTCTCAAACGATGTGACGATTACACTTCACCAATACTTTACCTTTTAAAAATGATTCTCGAAAGACTGTATTCCTGTGCATTTACGATGGAGAGTTATATATTTTGTACAGAATTGTACGGTACGTTTTTTTTTCATAACAGAATGATATATTGATTTTCTTGTATATGACTACTATGTGATACATATCAAATGTTTCTAAATTGAAATTTATAAATATAACATGTCTATGAAATAGCGAAAAGAGTCTTGTAATAACAACAAATAGAAGAAAGGAAGATCGAATCAACGTAATATAATTTAGTATTTATGTAATTCAAATTGTTATGAATTGACCGAGTTTTCTGCTATCTGATTGGACATAAACGGTCACGTAAGACTGATCGGAGGTTTTGGTGTACACATTGGTAAATTCTGCTGAGTACCTTTAGTTCCCAGTTTCCGGGTCGTTTTATGCAAAGCTTTATCTATTCCAGCGCCTTACACCATCATAACAACATCAACAAGCCGATAAAGATCAGCATCTCCCTGATTACAATCGCCCATTAAAAGTAAAAACAATGTAATTGCAAAACCTTTCCTGATCTGCAACATTCACTCCTTTTGCCAAAGAAATCACTTCGCAGGCTCTTTACAAGCCAGTCTTCATTCAGAAATTATTGCATTTGCATTGACCACATGTTCCACTAGGTGTTATTAAAGGTCAGGGTCATATGAAAAGGACGGGATCTCAATAAAAATGGCCACGATATGCTTTTGAATAATTTAAATGCGTAGAAAACAAGAACCAATGCTCCAAGAACACGTACCATAAGCAAGCGGTTTGTTTAAATAAAGGAATGGCCTGGTTTAAAGAACAAAAAAATATTAAATTTAAAAATGACCATACCAAGTTCCTTAGTTCCTTAGGCCCACTCTGACATTGTACTTTATGATATATAACAGTCGACGACCATTGGCAAGCGAAAAGGGGATAGGTATTCTGGCTCAGTGGAGTTGGCAAAAAAATAAGAGCTACCTAATATCGAATGCTTTGTTGATGCAATTCGTTGAACACGATGACAGAAAAGATGAAAATTTGAATTGTACGGATTAAATCCAATTGTATATTGTTATCTATTCACTCACAAAGTTAACATAAAGTCCTTCGGACTTTATTTACTTTGGGAGTGATTAGGTAAAATTGACACATCGATAAATATCCAACTACAATTATTTCAGATTACAGTGAATTGCATCCAATGAAAAAATGATAAGAGGGAGTTCAACACAATTATCAATTTTGTCCAAATTTATGGTGCTTGAAAAATGCGTATAAAACTAAGGCATAAACTTTCGGTGACATCTATTCTAGAAATTCCACGAAAATAATACATCAAAATAACCCAAAACTATCGAAAAGATGGTGCTTTTAGTTTGATTTAGTGTAACTCAGGGACAACCATGCCTAGGATTATCTTCCGTAGCTGGATGTTAAGTTTTATGAAACATGTCCGAGGAAAGGGCGTGTGCCTGTTTAAGCAATATTTACTTTAAATGTCCTTCATTCCAGCTACTGCAAATAAAGTCGAAAAATTTTGGTATTCCATTTTACTCATATTTATTTTGAAAAGATTTAACAAGGTCGACCCGATGGCATTTAATAAATTTACTACGAATATACGCAATGCACGTCGTTTCATTCTATTCGTGTGATTCTGCTCGTAAATGACAATACTATCTGCAGTAAGTAAATTACGTGAAAATTTTGAGTGATTACCCATTGGCTACAAAATTAACAGATAACTTATTTCATTTGCCGCTGAATGAACTTCCAAAGAGTTTATAAATAATTTTTTTTATGTACAAGTATATGTTTTTTTTTTGGGGGGGGGGTTGGGAGACGGGGTCAAAATAAATCTCAAGAGCTATACCCCTATGTGGTAAACATAAAACCAAACCTGTATTTATCTATCATTTATTGGGCAACTTGATTATTGACAGGCCGGGAGAAGTTGTCACTGATATTTATATGCTCTTCGTGCTGCATTGATGTTGATGATTTTAAGTGACTTGTTTCCAATTGCATAGAACGTTTAGGTTTACATATCATTTCAAAAGTGGGTGGATAGTTAATTAAGCAAATTTAAAACGTCGATTAAGTTTCGCTCCCAATGAATAATATGAAAATTCTTAGTATCTTGCTTTTTTAAAATATATTTCATGACCAGGTAATGGTTCATGTGCTTTTCAGCATTTGTATGTGCTCTCTTTTCTTTATTACATATGTTGATGCTATTTATGCCACGAGGCTCACATTCACTGGATCTTAATTACATACATTGCTGCTATTTACGTCACGTGGTTTATATTCACTGAATCTTTATTACATACATTGATGCTGTTTACGTCACGTGGTTTAGATTAATTGAAGCTTGATTACATACGTTGATGTTATTGACGTCATGTGGTTTAGATTCATTGACTATATTACATAAATTGATGGTTTTTATGTCACGTGGTTTAGTTTTTTTGAGTCTTTTTTACATATCTTGATGCTATTTACGTCACATGGTTTTAAGTCATTGAATCTGTATGACATACATTGATGCTATTTATTTCACCTGGTTTAGATACATTGAGTCATTATTATATACCTCGATGCTATTTTCGTCAAGTGGTTTAAATTCATTTGGCACAGCACGCGTTAGCAATCTCTAAACAATGTAATACGCTTGTTTACAAGAGGTCACACGATTTGTAGAATTAGCTGCGCCAACGTTTGCCAACCATGTAAAGTATGTGTCTCTCACTTCCCGTGTAAATTTATATCTGATGAAGGCTTTCAAATAACCACAGGAAGGAATTTTTCATTTTGGACTTTCTAGGATGTATATATGAATCTGCAATATTTAGAGACCACTTCCTTTAGAACAAAAATCACAAAATTTTGGAAGAGTGATTCAAAGTCGAATGCATATAAGCTATATTAAAATTAGTTTGGCAATGGTCTTTGTCAGTTACTTTTGTTGTTGTCATGCATTCGTAAACAACTCCTGACACTCGCGATCCATTGCTGGATCCAGTGCAGTTGAAAGTACTGATACTCACCATAACGCGCGCGCGCGCGTGTGTAGATTCTATTAATTTCAAATATAGCTTGCTTTTTTAATTGAAATCTTTTCTGTCCTCCTCTGCACTCTACGTATAAAGCCAGCTAGCTTCTGACTACTTATAACTAATAGAGTATGCTATGCTTTTTCTGTCACATTTTGCAGTTATACCTCATTTTTTCTCAGAGAAATCTCTTTCAATTATATAACGAAAGTTTCCTCTCCATGCGTATTGCTTTCTTAATGAAACCCTAATATTTTTCTTACCGCGTTAACGATGCTGGTTACACATCCCATTTTAATATTTTATAAAGAAAACACACAAAAGAAAAGCAAATAAAGAAAAACTCTATTCAAAAGGATGGATTTTTAATGCTGTTAAATGAGTTCTTTCACAATTCAAGTCAACCTGTTTTCTGATTCTCTCAGTGACGATAAAACCGTCTGTGTTAAGTCGATAACAGCAAGCACGTTTTTCGTACCACTCCTCAACTCGCGTCTGCGCTCAATATTTTCTCACGCGGCCTCGTTGAACATACCATTAATATCTCTGCAAATCTACTAAATACAATGTTAATATACATAGCTTGTTACTTATGTTAGATACCCATCCTACCTCAACTCATAAGAAAGGACATTGGTAAGACCAATATCAAATAGTAGTACGAAATGTAAGGGAGGTTTGACCTACTCAAGTGCAGGGTGCGGGCTGCATTGCCCCAATATTTTTCAGCCATATGGCCTCTAGTACTTGTTTTGACCTTAAATGTTGACATATTCTATGATAAAATCCGTTAGCTTGGGTTTTATGTGTGTGCATATATATATATATATATATATATATATATATATATATATATATATATATATATATATATATATATATATATATATATATGTCGCCACACACATGTAAGAATCGCTTCACAAAACAAATTGTGCAAAAATGTATTGGCCTTTTATACTACGTGGAGTTCTATCGAAATAGATCATCAGAGAGAGAGAGAGAGAGAGAGAGAGAGAGAGAGAGAGAAACAGTATATACAAACAGATGGATATATAAATAACTCAGAAAAGACTGAAAGGCCACTGCCACTGTCATTTTCTTTGTTCAAAGGACAGCATTACATCTATACCACTTCGTCCACGATTTTATACAAGAATCTTATTTTTACAGATGCTTAGGTACTTTAATTTGTCAAGGGACTCTTATTTACAAAAGTCAACGATACGTGGCAAACTTATATAAATTATTGTGATTCACTGCATAAATTATAGTACGACAGCCTTAGCAATTAAAAGGTTATAGGTTTGTAAAAGAGAATTCTATTTTAAACCTCCTCGTGCAGCTTTGCGATTTATATATTGCAGCCAGATTAGTTTATCTGTCAATGAGAGAGAACGTGGTGTCCACGACGTGAACTGTTTGCAACCATTTATCACATAAACATTTCACAAATTTATAATTATCTATCTGTAGCAATTCAATATTTATATTTCATCCTGATTCTATTGATTTTTGGTATACACAATTGGGATATCAAGCAAATTGGATTTACATAAACAGCAAAGGCTAAAGTGAACTCCCCATAGTGCTTGGTTGCCCCAACTTGAGCCCCACGCCATTAAAACCAGGTGACCTTTGATATTGCTCGTTTGCCCCAAATTGAACTCAGCACCCTTTAAACCAGGTGTCGATAAATTATTTTGTTCAGTTTGGTTTTTCTTTTATTTCTAACAGACTAACATAAGCTATATGACGGAGTTATTTATGCACAGATGAAAGAAATAGCAAATGTCTAGCGTACAAATACAAAGTTATCATTTGAATTTCTTTGTTGTTTTCACATTACAAATAATTGTGCCAGACGGTGGTGCCAACTTCGTGCTGTGCTATCTCTAGTGCTTCTGTTTGTGCATTATTAACTGTCAGCAAATTTTCAAGTAACCAGTCTAGCTTCTAAAACACTTTAAAGACCAATTATGTAGCCATTTTTTTACGTTCGACTTGAAAGAAAACACAGAACCTCATAAGCAAATTTCAGATTTAAATGTGTAAGTACAACAAAAATCTAAGGTACATCATTTATTTGTGAATGAAATGGGATTCTATTGATTGGAAATCGCATAGAAGTTAAGCGTAGAAATTCTTGATTGGTTTGGCACCTCCAGAAGTTGTGAATTGCGCACAAGAACAGAGGAGCTGATCTGTACATCTCATTTGGTGGTGACCTATAATTGTACATTGTTTTCATTTGAAGAAGTTATTACCCATTTTACTTGGTTTATTCATAAACCTATGTAATATAAACACACACACACACACACACACACACACACACACACATATATATATATGTATCGTCTAACTTATGTTATCAAGTAAATTAGAATGTATAGACAATTGTTTCCCACATAAATGATTTCTCACTGATGACGTCAGATAAATTAATATATACAAGTGAAAATTATGCAAGGAAACGTTGCACATTTAATACCATTTCGCTTGAAAACTTTCCTTCATATACAAGATGAATTGTCTCCATTAGCCAGAAAAACTCGATTGGTATTTAGACTAGTTAAGATATGTTTGAAGAAATGGAAACTCAGTATTCATGCCATATTGATATAAAAATAAAAAATAAATGAAAAATTCTCAGAACTTTGCAAAGATATTGGAATGATACCGATAGAAAGCAAATATAAACTATTAGTTTATGGGGAAGGAAGAAGCCACGTAAGAAGAATGCCTTTACATTTACATTGCTGGGGAGATAAACAATGTGAAGGAGAGCTAGAGACACGAGTAAAGCCTGCAGCAAACATAATCAAAACGAAAATAATAAACACTTTAGAAAAAAATATTCAGAGGAAAGAAGAAGAATTGTTGCTGTGGACTTGAAACATTCATGCAAAGTCAAATATTCTGGCTGAGGCTAGACATATTTATGAAAGAGTAATTGTATATGACACAAGCCAGGGTGTGAATATTATTTATCAAGTAAACAATGTAGGAAAAGAAAAAAATATTGCTTCATTGCTGAGAACGGCACAGTATAAAAAATGCAAATGCGTAGTAGAACGTGCACACATTTTCAGATTAGAAGACACATATCCTACCTTATTAAAGGTATCATTTCTGATTCGAATTTACAGAAATATCTTTCGAATCGTGCATTTTATTTGCAAATAACATGGCCGGTAATGAATGTTATTAAAGTGGACAAATAGATTACGAAACTGAATGCCAGGTTATAGCCTTACTGTTTTTCAGGGCACAGCACATACATTTGTTGTTTTATTTTTGTTTGTTGTTGTTATTTTTTATACTTCTTCCTATCTTTTCACACAGATAAATATATTAGTGATACCCTTTAGTCCCTGTCTATCCAGCACGCACGCAAAATAGTCAATAAGATTGTGAAATAATTCTGACTAAATAAATCAAAATGCATACTTTGATATTTAATGGACAAATAGCAAAACAGTAAGGAAACATTATAACCTTATTTAATACGTTGCAAATAGGAAAAAAAGTACGAATAGACATTAATTTAAGCAAAATTATGTCTAAATTGCTTAGAGATCCAGGTAGAAAATATTTGAATCATTAGAGTCTTTACGGTTGCAGGTATAAAGATGTATATGAATTTTCTCTGAGACTGAAACATGGTTGCAGAGGGTAATCAATAGAAAAATTCATCAAATTCGTATAATTCAAAAATCTTAAAGCAACATTTGGGCATTAATGTGTTTTTCTCTTCACTCTGCTTTTTTCTTATTCTGTTTTTTTATTTTGGTATTCATTCATTCATTCATTCATTCATTCATTCATTCATTCATTCTAGCATCTGATATATTTCTATGTTCAATTCAGTTTTGAATATCTCCATGTTTTCATTTGTTTAAATTTCGACTATATCAATTCTGCACACACTGAGAGATTATTTTTAACATACTCCAGATTTAAATGACCTGTTTCCGTTTTGCTTATTTAATTAGTACAACCTTGTCACACGCATGTATTATTATTCACTTATCAATGGAAATATTCTTTGGCATCTGTTTTAGTTTGTTAAGACTTAAACTGTAAGTTGCTGTAAAGCTCAGCGCATGTAACATTTGGTATCACTGATATCAGTAAAGGATGAATTTTATGTTGTGCTTCCATACATATTTTCGTTTTCCTGTCTTCCATATGATTGATTATTTTGGTAAAATCGTGTTTCTTTTCCCACTTTGATAATGCCAATATTACTTATTATCATGAGACTAAAATCAGCAATATCGGTACTAAAATAATTATTTATACTTTTCTTCTTTTGAATATTTTTGTATCATTGCATTCCTCGAATGTCTCTGCAACTGTAAATCTTTATTCCTGTCTCTCAAGATTTAATATATATCAAGCTCACTAGTTCCTTTCAGACATACATGTGTCATCTATTTAGCGAAGAGGCTGTATGTTTGATGGACGCAATAATTATTTACTGAACCTGGAAAACATACATTACAGCTATACCATGTGGATCAATAACTTTATATCGTCATCTTATATGCCGATAATTAATCTGTTACTTTCAATCCTCTCTAATTGCTTGTAATCACTATTAACATTGTACGAAACAAATTCGCTGTGGAATGCATGTTTAAAAGGCAAAGAGTCTACAAACATTGAATTGCTTAGCCCTGCTGAGACAGTGTCTGCCATTATCATTCCGATAGATTTTAGTATTATCGATTTGTTCAAGGAAAGTGTAAACATTTTTAGATTTTATATGGCCACAAACTGTATCGGATTTTGTGAATACCTGTATCCTACCAAATTAGGAATGTATTCGTTTGGTATAAGTGTTACGTAAACGGATTTTAATTTTTGAATTGTGTTTCAAACATTCAACATTACTAGTTTCGTTATTTTCGTTATATCGTTCAATAAGTTGACTTTCTGTACAACTTGTTTAATTTTACATTGCATTTTTATTCTTTGTATATACTGTAATCGTTGATCAGCAAATAAGATGGTTGTTTTAATTTTTACTGATCACCTTGTTTATCGTGTCGCCTATACTGTACAACTTATTAGGTTATTATTTCAACATGTTTAAATTTAAAGCTATTGCAGCGAATCCAAATGAAACCAAATCAACAACTACACCTGTAACCGTTCATGCGACACACAATTCAGCTGTTGTTATCTCCCCAGCATCTGACACTGTTTCTGTGCTTCTTATACAGTTATAAGCTGCTTTTTCTTCTCTTTTTTATATTATTATATATTTCATTATTTATGTTTCGTTATTATATATTTCATTATGAGGCATACAAATGTATCAGTGAGAGAAAATTGTTATGGACACAGTGACTATTCCACATTTATCTCCTAAGTGGCGATATCACTTTTGAAACTACATATTGTATTAAAAAATATATGTGTCCTATTTCTTCTTCTTCTTCTTCTTCTTCTCTCTCTCTCTCTCTCTCTCTCTCTCTCTCTCTCTCTCAACTGATCCTACAATAGGTCAAGCCTGTGTCAGCCCATACAGTTATCTAATCAGGGGCCATACAAGTGCCTAAAACGAACTCTAATCAACAAAAAGTGGCTTCAAGTATTAGTGTTTCCAAAATAGTTTTCACATGAATCGTGCAAATTGACCCTGACGGAACGTACGTGGCCTGTTTCTAATCGAGATTCGGTGTCACCCACACAGTATCGTGTGCATGTTGCAATCTACAACAGACAATAATGATTTAGGGGAAAACTCGTGCTTAAATATAGCAAAAATTGTTGATATGACATTTTAACTCCCACGATCCATATAATTGTGTCCGAAAACGATGGAGAAATTGACGTTAGATGAGTGTTGTTTGCTAACAGAAATTAGCGACAATCCAACTTTGGATGCAGCTTCCGTTACTGAAACGGACTGTAAGCTTTATAGATCTCAAAGGGACGCCTTGGCTTTTGTAACGGTAACCGGTTTTGTTGATTCTTAAGCTTTTTAAAGTTACACTGTCGTTGTTATTATGATTTATGGGACACTTCGTGTTTGTGTACCCTTGATACACCGTTTGTACACATTTCTTTCGGTATGCTATTACTCCCAAAGACCTCGCCTTCAGAGATGAGTTTAACTATTTTCTTGGCTGTTTTGTTATAACAGGAAGGTAATTGATCTATAGGCTATTAAGAGTCAACATTAAATTAGTTGACATCGAAAATGTTACGTGCCTCGTCTACCAAAGGTGACTCAGTTCACTAAAGCTGAAAGTATCAGTGAATATGATCTTTATATTAATCATTTGCTTTCTTTTGCTTTCTTTGATCTGTCTCATCCTGGACAGAGGAGAAATGTTTTTGCTGGACAAATTGTAGATAGAAAAGAGCAAGTACAAACAGATAGGAAGAATGTAACATACCGTTACAGAAAGAGATAGAAGAGCAAAGAAAAATTTTGACGGAATTTCAGACATGTAGCATGATGTATGCGGCTTGATGCCCCAGTGCTAGACATCACTATAAACTAAACACTGTAGATATGACTGAAAAATTGTTAAATCTATGTTAAAAATCCAAAACACACACACACATCTTTCCTGTTCTTTTCCAGTTTGACATGTACCGGCTATCAGTTTGTATGCTAAATTTGCAATACGTATCATCAATTTGAATATGCACTCTACATTTTCTGTAGAAAGGGAGCTTTTGCTATTGATGTTGTCGATAATTCCTTATTCTTTGTCCAGTTGTGTTTAAAAAACGCTTCAAAGATTCCCTCAAGCCATCCATGAAATACTCGTCCATACTCGAGCTACAGAATTTCAGACTCCTACTGAAACGAGAAGTGCGGAGGCAGCGCAGTAGCACCAGCAACGTTCTTTATTGGTCCAAGCGGAAGCTCCTGTCAAGAGTACTGCAGACAGGTCAGAGCAGAAATTGGCTTGATCAGCCACTCATATATGCACCGAACAAACCAAACCAGCTAGTGATGTCATGGTAATCTTCGAACTTGAAGAACGAACAACAACAGTAAACTACTCTTCCCAAGTCAGCTATTGTTGGTTAATATTTTGCTAATTAATTTAGCTGACCGTTTGATAGCTGTTTTAAAATTGTACTTGAAAAACAACTGATCCAGAAAAATGCATGGTTGATACCTTTTGGTGACAGGAGTGCTGTAACTTCTTTGTATAAAGTTAGACAGTAGTGAATGGTCCCAATGACAGATTCGACATTTATGTGATTTCTGTCACATTTTTACTCCAAATCTCATATATATATATATATATATATATATATATATATATATATATATATATATATATATATATATATATATATATATATATATATATATATATATATATATATATATATATATATATATATATACTACATTGTTTTTGTTTCTAAGCTTCCTTCAATGTAATGAGAATCAAGTTCTGTAATGTCTTTTATTAATATGCTAGGACGCTGTCCCCATTATAATCACTTTATCACATCTTTTCGTTTGTATCATTCTGTTATTTACTTGTGATGCTTTGGGATTTATTTACTTTCTCCCTCTGTTTTGTGATCAACATAAACTGGTATGCCGTGCCTGTTCTAACTCCTTCATGCTCTGATACGTTGCTTTTTCTCCTCCAAATTGGTCACCTTCAGGAAACTAATTACCTTCTGAAAATTCAAATGTTTGTAATGGTTCAAAATATGCGTTACAAATCCTCAAGCTCCTCTGGTCTCCACGACTCATCTTCATTTCTTTTAATGGAATACTGTTTCAACTCGTTTCCAACTGTTAGAAAATGTCATTAGAGCCTTTTCATTTATCGAATGCATACATTTTACTGATCTGTTTTGTTTTGAAATATATTCAAATTGGAATATAGAATACTGCTTGTCGTATAGAGATGATACCTCTTCGTAAAACAACCCTCTAAATGTTTTTACTTCACATATACCATTTTCCAAACACATGGGTTACCTAATATTACTCGCCTTATTTTAATTATTTCCTAGGTAATGTTAGAAAGGTGAAGATTGTTTTGTCTTTAGAAAGTCTGACTGTTCATCGATTTTAAATTTAGGTGTGCCAAATGTATCTGGTGCCAAGTAGCTAAAACATTTGATCCAACTTTTTGATCTTGTCCATTGATTTATGATGAGTGTTAGTGTGAACATAAATTAAACTTGGTAAAACTTCGACCCAATTTCTGGCGTCATGTTTAATCAAATCCTTCCACGTTGTTTTCTACAGTTATGTAAGTTTTTGGCGTCATTTTGACTTGAATACTTCCACATTGTTGACTATAGAGATTTGTTAAACATGTTTACTTCAGATGCTTTATTTTGTCATTGTAGGTTCAAATGTAGTTAATGCTTTATTTTGTCGTTGTAGGTTTAAATGTAGTCATTGCTTTATTTTGTCATTTTAGGTTTAAATGTAGTCAATGCTTTATTTTGTCATTGTAGGTACAAATGTAGTCAATGCTTTATTTTGTCATAGTAGGTTCAAATGTAGTCATTGCTTTATTTTGTCCTTTTAGGTTTAAATGTAGTCGATGCTTTATTTTGTCATAGTAGGTACAAATGTTATCAATGCTTTATTTTGTCATAGTAGGTTCAAATGTAGTCAATGCTTTATTTTGTCATTGTAGGTTCAAATGTAGTCAATGCTTTATTTTGTTTCAGCAGGTTCAGATGTAGTCAATGCTTTTTATTTTGTCATAGTAGGTTCAAATGTAGTCAGTGCTTTATTTTATCATTGTAGATTCAAATGTAGTCAATGCTTTATTTTGTCTTTGTAGTTTCAAATGCAGTCAATGCTTTATTTTGTCATTGTAGTGTCAAATGTAGTCAATGCTTTATTTTGTCATAGTACGTTCAAATGTAGTCAATGTTTATCTTTTACATTTCATCATTAACTTTCCTGTTGTATATTTCTTTTCTTTCATCAAAATGTATATTTTCAGTTCTTGTCTCTTGAAAGGTTTCTCAAAAGCATATAATATGCATATCATCGTTTGTGTTTCCACTCTTTGAGCCCATGTTTATTTAGATAAAATAGTTATCACTGTCAAAATGTATTTATGTCCATCTTTGTTGTTTTCATATGTCTTTTGCATGTCAAATATGCATGCCTGTCACGTTTGTCTCTGTGTCTGCCACCGAAGACGTAATTTACATTCTTGAGGATATTTGAGTAGATAGACTGCTCAGTTAAGAATTCCTCAATTTGATCGTTTATTTTCTTTTGTAACCAGTTTATTTTGTTTACATATTTGATTAATAACCGAGTTAAAAAATAGATTTTTTTAGAATCCAAGTAAAAATAATTTTAATTCTATTGTATGTCGGCCATTTAAAATGAAATAAAAGCTTTTAGAGACGTTGTGCTTGATAAATTGTATTTAAATATTTTGACAAGGCATCAGTATATCCATTTATAACAGGTACTGCGATTTGCCACTTTTTTAATCCTGTCAAACGCATCATTGAATTCAGATTTATGTATAATACTGCCATTCCTGTGGTTGAATCTAAACAAGCATATTGATTATTTCTGATTTATCTTATTTTGTCATTTCCATGTTAAACAAGCACGTTCTGAGTAGTCATTTTAAACGAATTTTGTGTCCATAGATTCTATCTCTGTCCTTGTTGATCTTGTAAAGTTACGGGATGTTTAACTTTAATTGTATTTTTCTCCGAAATGTTTTTTTTTTTAATATACCCACATGAAATCTGTAATCTGTTGCCTAATCGTATTTTTTTAACGGTCTTACAGTCAAAGCTATGTATATTTAAATGTTATTATACTTTTTGAACCATCTTACATACAAAGCTATGTATATTTAAATATTATTATCATTATTAGAACAATCTTACAGCCAAAGTTATGTATATTTAAATGTTATTATAATTTTTGAACCATCTTACATACAAAGCTATGTATATTTAAATGTTATTATCAATTTTAATCATCTTACGGCATTTAATAACATTTATGTATATTTAAATGTTATTATCATTTTTAAGCATCTTACATCCAAAGCTATGTTTATTTAAACATTATTATCATTTTTAAGCATCTTACATCCAAAGCTATGTTTATTTAAATATTATTATCATTTTTAAGCATCTTACATCCAAAGCTATGTTTTTTAATGTCATTATAATAATAATAGTAATAATGAGGACATTGTATAGTGCGTAATCTTTAAAAGACCTAAGCGCTTTACAACATTAGACAACACTTATAAAATAAAAAACATATAATGATATGATTACAAAAAAACAAACACCATGAAATTAGAAAACATAAAAAACATGCCGAAAATATTTAAGGTAGGAAACATTATTAGGTCCTTCAGTTTGTTCTTGCAGTCGAAATAAGTGAGTTTTAAGAGCACTCTTGAATGGGATCAACTGTGTCTTTGAGTCTAAGTTCAGCGGGCAATTCATTCCACGT
The DNA here is from genome assembly GCA_028554795.2 of Sinohyriopsis cumingii. NCBI lineage: Eukaryota > Metazoa > Mollusca > Bivalvia > Unionida > Unionidae > Sinohyriopsis > Sinohyriopsis cumingii. The sequence continues at coordinate 102,232,928 of CM068840.1, read as the reverse complement.
TGCTGGGCCTTGTTATGCAAAAGAATGTTGTCCATATGATTTCGTTTTCATAGTGAGAATAATGACTATAAGATTGTCAGAAGAGGTGCGTAAGTATCTTGCTGGTGTATACACACGGGTGAGGTCGGATAGGTATGTTGGACTGGAGTCCGTCAGTGAAACGTAGCATAGAGAACAAATTTTGTGTTTGAATCTGGATCGAATGGATAGCCAGTGTAGGGTACAGAGCAGCGGGGAGGTGTGCTCTGATTGTGGTACTCTAAGGATGATCCGAGCAGCTGTGTTTTGAACTTTTTGAAGTTTCTGGAGCAGATATTGAGATGAACCAGACATAATTGTGTTACAATAGTCCAGTCTTGAAAGTACTAATGAACACACAAGTGTTTTAGTGGCATCAAAAGGAAGATATTTGCAAATGGAGCTGATGCGTTTCAGCTCAAGATATGCAGCCTTGCATATGTTCATGACATGTTGATGCGATGTGAGAGTACTCTCCAGAGTAACACATTGGTTTCATACTGACTGTGTGAATTTAATGTTGATGTTGCTGATATTTATTGTTTGAGGTAAAGGATGCGAATTAGAAAGTCTTTGTGTTGTGATCAAAATGGCCTCAGTTTTATCATCATTCATCTGCAGCTTGTTACATGTCATCCATGATTTCACATCAGAAATGCACATATTTATACCTTGGATGGTAGGATCAACGTCAGTTGGGTAGCTAGATTTGTATATTTGGGTGTCGTCAGCGTACAATTGGTGAGACACTGGAAGATGATCTATGACACTTGAGAGCGACTGAGTGTATGAAGAGAACAGGTCAAAGAACAAACCCCTGTGGAACACCACAACATATATCTACTGGGCGTGAGTGTATTCCATTCGCAGACACAATTTTTGTCCTGTTGACCAAGTAGGACTTGAACCACAGTAAGGCTGTATCATGAATGCCAAATACATGCTGAAGACGGTGAAGTAATATATCATGGTCTATTGTGTCAAATGCTGCAGACAAATCAAGGAGGATGAGGACTGTAATCTTTCCGCTATCCAAAGCAGAGAGAATGTCATTAACTACTTTTAGAAGAATAGTTTCAATATTGTGGCAAGGGCGATATGCAGATTGTATATTGCTAAAAAGACTGTTTGAATTCAGATGAGGTACAAGTTGGGATAGAACAACGTTTTCCAAGAATTTTTTTTATATGAATGGGAAATTAGAAACTGGGCGGTAGTTCTTTAAATCGCTATGGTCGAGTGTTGGTTTCTTCAGCAGAGGCTTTACAATGGTAGTTTTGAAAAATGATGGGAATTCCCCGGATGAGAGAGAGGTATTAATAACATGAGTTAGTGAAGGCAATACTGGATCTAAGCACTCAAGCAGCAGTGATGTTGGAATTGGATCAAGTTCACATGACTTTGGTGCACTCTTCATCAGGATGGTACGTACGAAATCCATAGAGACAGGTTCAAATGCTGCTAATGGTTGCCGCTCAAATTCTGTATCCCAACTGTATGGTGACGACGAGTCAATTGAAATTGTGGTGTCAAGCTTATCTTCAGGTCTATGATAAATCCAGTCTAAAATGTGACCATATTTATGGGTGGGTTGGTTAACTGACTGTTTGAGGTTGAAAACATTAATGGAATCTAGGAGTTTTGATGTGTTTGGGTTACCGGGACGGTCAAAGTGAAAGTTGAAATCTCCAAGAATAATCAGGTTGCCACCTATCGAATTTCCATACTCCAGGAGATTCAGCAACTGCTTCAAAAAGAGAGATTCAGTCAGCTTGCTTTATCTACTAGGAGGAGGGCGGTATAATCAAACAAAATGGACTGACCTTTGTTCCAGTGTGAGTGTAGTTTGGACTAGTTCAAACGATGTGTGGTAGCAGTTGAATGTTGTGGTGCAGTTAAGACGTAAGATCATGGAGTTCTTTGTGATGACAGCAATTCCACCTCCGCGAGAGTGGCGGGGGGAATGACTTGATGGAGTGTCTGGTGGGTTTTAGTTCCGTGCACTTGGGCTCATCGTCTGATGTTTTTAGCCATGTTTCTGTCAGGAAAAAAACGTTGATATTCTGATGGTTGACAAAATTAACTATTTCTGAGCGCTTTTCTGGTGGTCCTACTGATTGGGCATTGAATAATGCAATACGCAGAGCTATCTCTTGGATAGTTGACGCAAAGGTTGACGATTTATTAGGGATTCGAATTAGGTTATCTAAATTAGCGGTCGAATTTTTAAATTGTTGAAGCGGAAAGGGCATAAGGGAGATAACTGGAATTCTTCTTCCAGTTCTACGTCGGCTAGCTTTGAAACATCGTTTCTTTTTTCGCTTCTGTTTACATTTAAGTAATGATGAATGTAGTCCCAGTTCGTTTAGTCTAGAGCACAATGTAGTGTGGAGAGCCAAGGAGTGGTCATTTAAAGCAATTAATGAGAGTCCATCATAGCATAAACGGGCTGACTTCCGAGTATCACGTGATGGCTATTTGTTCAACAACAAAGGAAGTTGTAACAGTGCAGCAAGAGAAGCTGAGAAAAAGTTTAATTGTTCTCGTTTCCAACACAAGGATATGAAGAAACACATACGAACTGAACAGCCAATGCAACACAATAACTTAGACGAAGACAGACAATAACCATATATATCATGAAAAACGGCACAAAAACATAACAGCTGCTTCAGGCCGGTTCAGCGATAGCGACCATCTTGACATCATTTTTAATCATCTTACAACTAAAGCTATGTTTATTTAAATGTTATTATCATTTTTAATCATCTTACAGCTAAAGGTATGTTTATTTTATTGTTATCATCATTTTTGAGCCGTCGTACAGCCAAAACTATATTTATTTAAATGTTATCGTCATTGAAAATAATCCTGACGTTGACACCTCTTCTGTATTCTTAAACATTGTTGTATATTTTTTCTTCAAAACAACAAATTAACGTTTTCATTGTCTTGCATGTGTTTGTTTGGACAAATAACTCTTAGCATACTTTTATCTCATTCAGACATACAAAGATTTAGGCATTATCAGTATAAACCGTAACTTTCTGTTAATCTAATGAAATATTGTATCACCTCTCTGATAACAGCCGGATTAAAGACGATGTAGCATTCTATCATTTTATTATTGTATTTCAACGCTAGTTTCTTTATAACTGTGTTCTCTGCACTGATGCACCAAGTATATATTCCATGCTGTATTTTTAGAGTTGTCGCTTCACTTACACTAGATGGTGATATATAACACAAAGGTTGTCTAGTTATTGTAATTGTTTTTATTTTTCATGTTCTCGTATCTTCAAATGGGATGTAACAACATAAGAATATGACTGTGCCATCCTTGGATATTCCTTTCAGTTCAGGGATAAATGCCAAAACCCTGTCGCCAGTGTGAAAATGTACACGCTGACGATAGGTCGTTATTTCTTACATTTCTCATAAATGATAAGTCGGTATGTTTTCATTTTCTAGCCCACTATGGTCATTCTTCATCAAGATCCAAAGACATCTTATTTCACTACATTATGGTTGAAGGAAATCTCTTCTACGGAAGTGAATTTTTAATTTCTAAGGATGAAGGACACTTCCCGTCATTTATAACGAACGCTCAATGAGCGAGAGTTCTTCAGGTAGCGTTCTGTGCTTTCGTATTGATAGAGGTATATAGTCTTGATAGAAAATCACGAGAGAGAGAGAGAGAGAGAGAGAGAGAGAGAGAGAGAGTCTAAAGAAAAGGCAGAAAGAACAATAATTGGATTTATCCCTATAACTTTATTTCTGATCTAGATATCTCCAGATAACAATTCTTTAAGTCACAAAATACTGAAATGTTATTTCAGTAGTCTGAATCTGTTTGACCTGAAAGCAAGTAAATAAATGCCTAACATAGCACACAAACATGTTTTTCTGGGTCATATGTCTGCAAATGCCTATTCAAAACGCGTACAAAGATGTTTCTCTGGGTCATATGTCTGCAAATGCCTATCATAGCGTACAAACATGTTTCACTTGGTCATATGTCTGCAAATGCCTATCATAGCGCACAAACATGTTTCACTGGGTCATATGTCTACATACGCCTATTCAAAACGCATACAAAAATGTTTCACTGGGTCATATGTCTGCAAATGCCCATCATAGCGTACAAACATGTTTCACTGGGTCATATGTCTGCAAATGCCTATCATAGCGTACAAACATGTTTCACTTGGTCATATGTCTGCAAATGCCTATCATAGCGCACAAACATGTTTCACTGGGTCATATGTCTACATACGCCTATTCAAAACGCATACAAAAATGTTTCACTGGGTCATATGTCTGCAAATGCCCATCATAGCGTACAAACATGTTTCACTGGGTCATATGTCTGCAAATGCCTATCATAGCGTACAAACATATTTCACTGGGTCATGTCTGCAAATGCCTATTCAAAACGCATTCAGACATGTTTCACTGGGTCATATGTCTGCAAATGCCTGTTCAAAACGCGTACAAACATATTTCACTGGGTCACATGTCTGCAAATCTCCATTCAAAACGCGCCTCTCCAAATGTGTGTTTGTGCGTGGCTGTTTGTTTAACGTTTTATGGGGGATCATCAGTTGTTTTCGTTGCTGAAAATGCAATGTTAGACCATCAAATCATGTTATTGCTCCCTATTGTATTCAGGCAACAATAATGAACAGAATACTGTGATTGTATTCAGGCAATAATGATGAACAGAGTACTGTGATTGAAAACCTAACTAAGAGACGAAACAAAATTTTAAACTTAAGTTGAAGCAAGAAATGTACTGGATAATGTTAATTCCAACGAAGATAGAAATGTATCAATTGGACCACATTGTGTTATATGAAACGCACACACTGTGGTTTTGATGTAATTTTGTTTGCTAGTTATTACTCGGTTAGAGCGTCCGCCTCGGATGAGGGAGGTCGTGGGTTCGATCCCCGGCCGAGTCATACCAAAGACTTACAAAAATGGTACTAACAGCTGCCTCGCTTGACGCTCAGCATTAAGAGGTTAGTGTTAGGACTAGTCATCCTGGTGTCAGGATAATGTGACTGGGTGGGACATCATGCTACATGTCTGCAGCATGATTCCCCAGTGCTAGACATCACTATAAATGGTCACACTGCAGACATCGTAGCGATATGACTGAAAAATTGTTAAAGCTACGTTAAAAATCCAAATCACACACACACACACACACACACACACACACACACACACACACACACTTATTAGTCGTCAGTATTATTGGAATTTGATTCTAATCTTCTTTCCAGTTTTGTAAGGTTCGAAGCAAAGCTACTGTTTCTCAAGCTATGGAGCTTTCTCTGAGTATGATAAAAAAATAAAAAAATAAACTATTTCTTATATAACCAAAAATCTAATAACCCATCTAAACGTTTTGGTTTCGTACTGTTCCTTGAACATCTGAATTGATACTTTAGTTTCAGTCTTCGTTCTTACCGAAACTTGAGTATTGATTTCTTACTGTCTTTTGATTTCGTACTGTAGCTTGAATTTTGATTTAGTAGTGTAGCTTAAGTTTTGATTTCGTACTGTAACTTGAGTTTTGATTTTGTAGTGTAGCTTGAATTTTGATTTCGTCCTTGAATTTTTATTTCGTAGTGTAGCTTGAATTTTGATTTCGTACTGTAACTTGAATTTTGATTTCGCAGTGTAGCTTGAATTTTTATTTCGTAGTGTAGCTGAAGTTTTGATTTCGTACTGGAACTTGAGTTTTGATTTTGTACTGTAGCTTGAATTTTGATTTCGTAGTGTAGCTTGAATTGTGATTTCGTGGTGTAGCTTGAGTTTTTATTTCGTACTTGAGTTTTGATTGCTTAGTATAGCTTGAGTTTTGAGTTCGTACTGTAGCTTGAGTTTTATTTCGTACTTGAGTTTTGATTTCTTAGTATAGCTTGAGTTTTTATTTCGTACTTGAGTTTTGATTTCTTAGTATAGCTTGAGTTTTGATTTCGTACTGTAGCTTGGGTTTTGAGTTCGTACTGTACCTTCAGTTTTGAATTCATACTGAAGAAGCTTGACAAATAAAGGTGGGGTAAGCGTTTACTCTTCCAGCAAGGAAATTCTGCCAAGGATTCTACACGCTTTAAAATGCATGTGCTTGAAAGGAAAAGCGGGCTGTTTGATGTGTCTTTTTAAGATAAGTAGTCTTATGAAAGTACAAGCGATTCAGTTGGGGGGGGGGGGCATTCTTTGGTAAAAAGCTGTTTTGCGTATTTTAAGGAAAGTAACATTGTGAATGATTTAGACAGGCCCCAACCAGAAACCCAACGATCAAACGCTGAAATATATTCAGAACTGTATATTTTACAGATGAGACTTGCTTTATTTTGCTACATACAGACAAATTTTAACAACACAGTGAAATTGCTTTTTAACCAATAAATAATGTGTGCTGATTCTTTAATAAAGGAAAATTTTCAAAGTTCATTAATAAAGCAATCGCTGTTTTCATATCTCTACATACATTAAAATCTAATTAAAATTAATTAAATTCGTATTTACGATAATTCTTCGTTTGATCAACAGCTCCCGTGATCAAGAATCGTCTCTGTCGCTCGCCGTGAAGCACTTCATCATTCGTTTTCCTGCCAGATCTTGCGGTCAGCTTCACCAGCGTGAAGATATGTTAAATAGCTTCATTGTGGTCTCACACCAGCCATCACTGATAAGATAGAAACCCGTATTTATTGCTTGCCTTGGGAACGAACTGGTCATAAATTCTTTTCAGACGAATGTAATGATCCATTTCCAAAATAGAGTTCAAGTTGGCACACTGGAAACAAATATATACCAGGAAGTGCCAGATTTACTTCAAAACAAAGATTTGCAAGATATTCAGTAATTTTATCCATAACCTATAATTTTACATGCTTTATTCGGTTTATGTTTATTCGGCTTACGCTTATCCGTTTTCCTTTAATGTTGTTTGATCGGGTTTGAAAGTGTTTATTGACAGTGCTACAAAGTGTTTTCTCGTCAGTCTTCGATAAGTAATAACAAAATGTAGAGTAGGACAATGTTAGAGAGTTTTCTAAATTGCATTTGCTTGTGTGAACAGTTTAATTTCAGTTTATCTGTGCTTTAACACATTTTAATTAATTAAAATACAAAAAGATACTCAATTAAATGTGCAATGGTATTTTAGGACGTTTTCCCCATGTAGCTATATTGACAAATTTCTATGCATGGATAGTCAACATTCTTAATGTCATTCGGAATCTTTAAAGGATTCAGATAGGAAACAGTGACATAAACTGAGATTACATACGAGAGGTCTTTACACGAAAAACAAAAGGCCTTTATGGATCATTTGCAAGCAAAACAAAGGGCCCTTTATGGATCAAATAAATAAAACTAATGCCTTTTATAGATCAATACATTAATAACGACATGTCCCTTGTGGACTAAATACATGAATAACAAAAGGCCTTTCTATGGAATAATAATAATAATAATAATAATAATAATAATAATAATAATAATAATGATAATGAGGACTTTGTATAGCGCCTACTCTTTAGAAGCTCTAAGTGCTTTACAACATTAGACAACACCTATAACATAAAAAACCCATATATAATGATATTATTACAGAAAACAAACACCATGAAATTAGAAAACAAAAAACATGCTGAAAATATTTAAGGTAGGGAACATTATTAGGTCCTTCAGTTTGTTCTTGCAGTCGAAGTAAGTGAGTTTTCAAGAGCACTCTTGAATGGGATCACTGTGTCTTTGAGTCTAAGTTCAGTGGGCAATTCAGTCCACGTTGCTGGGCCCTGGTATGCAAAAGAACGTTGTCCATATGACTTCATTTTCGTAGTGGGAATAATGAGTATACGATTGTCAGAAGAGGAGCGTAAGTATCTTGCTGGTGTGTACGCACGGGTGAGGTTGGATAGGTATGTTGGACTGGAGTCCGCCAGTGAAACGTACCACAGAGAAAAAATTTTGTGTTTGATTCTGGTTCGAATGGATAGCCAGTGTAGGGTACAGAGCAGCGGGGAGGTGTGCTCGGATTGTAGTACTCTAAGTATGATCCTAGCAGCTGTGTTTTGAACTTTTTGAAGTTTCTGAAGTAAATATTGAGATGAACCAGACAAAATTGAGTTACAATAGTCCAATTTTGAAAGTACTAATCAACATGCAAGTGTTTTAGTGGCATTTGTTGTTGTTGAGTTTAATTATAGTAGCGTTCGCACAATTGTGCATGTGCCACTTTTTTCTGACTGCACCGCAGCCTGCTAGTTGTTCCTGGGGAAGGGGATGGTGCCACCTCCACCAGGCTTTTATGAATTCAAGGAACCCTGATAGTTTGGCCTCAATCTGTGGGTCCATAAAGGTCCCTACAGTTGAATGGTTGGCTGTCATTAGTGGGAAGGAGAGCTCGGGAACGGTCCTGCTTGCTTTACATCGCTGGTTTCTTGTTGCATTTGCCTTTTTTTTTTCTTTTTTTTTTCTTCTTCTTCAAAATGTTTTAAAAGGAGGGGGGATGTTCTATGCTGTTTATAGAGGTTCTTAGTAGATATCATGTATGAAGAGAGATTTTCAAGGTTATTATGGTATTACTAGTCGAGGTGTTTAGGGTGTGTTTCCTACGTTATGTTATTTATAAGTTTTTAGATATTACCTCTTTAAGTTATTTATTAATTGATGTTTTTAGAGATTGAATGTTATTTATTCTTTATTTAGCAAGAGACCGGAGTCCTAGCCGATTACACGGTTCGTTAAGGACATCTAGGACAGGAATCCTAGCTGATTACTCGGTTCGTTAAGGACATCTAGGACATCCGATTTTGCGGTTTCCTTAGTTTTTTATAGGTGCTTCGTAAGTGAATTATTTATTAATACTTTTATAAAATTGAATGATATGTTATTGTTTTTTATGTGGTGGCTTCTACATTTATTTAGCTAGTTACTGGGTCTTTTGGTTTTGTGGGGATTGTAATTATATTTTGTTCCTAAGTCCTGCTGAGTCTATGAATTGATTTATTTTTTTATATGCTGATTGTTTATTTTTATTAGAGTCCATAAGTAACTCTGGGTATGTGTGTGGTAATCCAATCTCTTTTTGGTTTTTGATAAATATTTTCCGAGCGGGTTGATATTTTGGGCATATTATGAATACGTGGTGTAGATCTTCGGTGGTGTGGCAGTTAAAGCAGTTAATGGTTGCTGGTTTGGGTCCTATAAACCTTCCAAAACTGCTTGCTAGTTTAGTTTTTCCAGTTATTATCCTGTTTATGGTTTTCTGTTCTACATAGGTACCCTTAGGTAGCTGTATGTTCCTATCTACGTTTTTTGGGGTTTCATGGTGATTTTTCCCTTTTGTGGAGGAGTTCCAAAAATCTTGCCATGTTTGGTCTATATATGTTTGTGCGAAGCTTATTGCTTCTGTAGAGCTATAGTTAAGCTTGATAGAGTTTTGATCTCCTAGTTTGGTTTTTCCAACTTTGTCTGCTGTTTCGTTGCCAGAGATTCCAATGTGCGACGGTATCCACATAAGCTCGACTAATTGATGTGCTGTGGTGATATCGTCGATTAATTGGCATGCTCTGTCGAGGAATTGTTCCCTAGAGTGTGTATTGCAATTTTGGATCGATTTCATAACGCTTAGGGAATCGCTTATAATGACTGCTTTAGGTATTTGGTTGTCTTTGATCCATTGTAGTGATTCAAGTATAGCCCAGAATTCAGTGGTGTAAATGGAGCAATAGTCAGGTAATCTGGATCCCGTTTGTATATTGAATTCAGGGATGACTATTGCTGCTGCTGTTCTTGGTGGGTTGTTTGTTTTTGATCCATCGGTATATATTTTAACATAGTCCGGGTATTTTTGGTTGATTTCGTTTACCAGTACAGGTTTTAGTAAGTTTTCTTGTCCTTCGTTATTGCCTAATTTGGTAGCTTCAATGTTAATCCTTGGTGGTTTTTGTAACCATGGTGATTTGTTCTGGTCTGCATTGTTTGTTACCTGTTTTTTTAGTAGAGGTATCTTTTCTCTTAGTTCAAGGATTACTTTGCCACTTGGTGTGATAGGTATGATTTTGGGTTTGAAGACAACTTTACACTTATTTATAGCTATTTTGGTGGGATGGTTGTCTGGGTGGGTATCTAATCGAATGGAGTATCGGAGGAGCAGTTCTTGCCTACGTAATTTTAAGGGTAGTTCTCCTGTTAGTGTTTGTAGTTCTTCTAATGATGTTGAGGGGAGTGTTCCTGTGCATAATAGCAAGGCTTTTCTCTGGATAGTGTCAAGTTTTTGTAGTACAGGCTGCTTAGCCGAGTTATATGCTTGGCAACCGTAATCCAGTTTTGATCTAATTAGGCTTTTATATATCGTGAGAAGGGTTTCCTGGTTGGATCCCCAGTCAGTCCCTGTGATGTTCCTGAGTAAATTGAGATCTTTGTTACAATTCTGGGTGAGTTGTTCAATGTGCTGTTTCCATGTGAGGTGGTTGTCAAAGAACATTCCTAGGAATTTTACTACTGTTACGTATTTGATTAATTGATTTTGTATATAGAAGTTTGGATAGACTAGGTTGTTATTTCGTTTGGGGGTGAATATGATTGCCACAGTTTTTTCATGAGATATTTTGAAACCCCATTTGTCCGCCCATCTCCCTATGTTGTCTAGGCTCTGCTGGATTTCTTTAACTACTGTGTTATTGGCAGGATTTCCATTCCTCCATATGCTACTATCATCTGCAAATTGTGACAAGTTTATTTTTGTGGAGGCTACATTGAGGTCAAGGTCGTTTACCATTAGGTTAAATAGTAACGGACTTATTACACTGCCTTGCGGTGTTCCATTTTCAAGTGAAAATTCTTCCGAATGGGTGTTGCCTATTCTTGTGGTAATTTTCCGACCTGTAAGGAAATCGCCAATCCAGTTGAACAAGCGTCCAGTTATTCCAAATTGGTTTAATTTGGCCATCAGTCCTTGCTCCATGCTAGGTCGAACGCTTTTTCTAGGTCTAAAAAAACCGCTATGAGGTTGCGATCGGTTTTCCTATGTGCGTTAAAAGCGAGTGGCATGAAAGATATTTGCTAATGGAGTTGATACGTCTCAGCTTAAGATATGCAGCCTTGTATATGTTCATGACATGTTGGTGCAATGTGAGAGTACGTTATAGGAAGAAATTCATTATATAAAATAAGCCTTTCGTGACCAAATACACGGATGACCAAATACCTTTTATAACCAAAATACGTGCACAACAAGGGGCATTTTATAAACCGAATACATAAATAAGTTGAGGCATTTAAGAGCCAAATACATGACTAGCAACAGGCCTTTCATAGAAAAGTTGCACGAATTAGAATCAAAGCTGTTTTCTCTCAAGGTAGTCTTCAGAACTTCCAAAACTTATGTATTCATTTCAAGCCAACCTTGTCGTTAAATTTCAGTGTGTGACCAGAAACAGTGAGTTACGTAAATGTTACTGCTCTTCCGTGTTGTTAATGGAAGTGTGTAACTGGGGTGCAAATATAACTAAATCTTTATCAATTTTGTTACCAAACTACAGTAACAGAGAAGGAAAGATACGAAATTTCGGAAATCACGAAACGGATTTAGTAGGAAACATTTATTTGTCTTGTCACAGATTCGTAGAAAACATTCAAAATCTTTGACAATATCTGCTTTAAAAGAGAATGTTTGAACTGAATTGTTCAGACATTCTGTTTATAATGAACTCTTAAAAAATACGCCCGATTCATGTGAGTGAAGGAGAAAATAAACATAAAAAGAAACAAAGATGCATTTGGACCGCAAAGAAAATCCTGTCATCCGAAGCATGTGCGTTAAATGTACAATACAAATAAACTATTATTTGCAATATGCAATCCTCAAGTATTGTTTACTTGCATTTGTCCCACGGGAGCTTTTTTTGAGGCAAATACCACGTGTGCTATAAGATTTATAATGTACCAGACGTCTTCTGGTGTTTATAACCTTTAAATGATATAGCGCAATATAACATTTTTTTTTGAAATATCTGACGAAACTGCGATGAGACTAGAAACAGTACTCACTGTTTAATACAATTATCAGATGACCTCTGCTAATTATCCAATCAAATGACTAAATTCAACTACCTGGTGTCTGATGTCGGCTACAGCAGAGGCAATCACGTGGTACAATCAGATTAAACTATCATATCCGATATAACGGAGATGAGATTTGAAGACACCTATACGAGGTTATGTTCTATTGGCCTTTTAATTCGCCAATCCAATTAAAGCTTTCACATTTATGAAAGTGAAGAGCATAACAGTTCTTAAAATAACCCTCCTTGGCACGAAAAGTAACTCTTGATGAAATGGATTATTTTAAGAAAAAGATTACCTACAAATTCCAAAAGACATTAGAACATGAACATTTACTGGTAACTATCAGATCTACTTATATAAGTAGAAGGCAAAATATAAACCAGATTAGCAAGTGGTGTACGCAAAAGACATGCTAAAAGAATAACTGAACTGAATGGCTGGAAAAGACCTATCAAGGAACTTATTCACTCATGGAATCGGTCTTACAAGGCGATGCCTCACGGTGGTTCTGCATGTTGCATTTATTCCTTTATAAAAATACATCCTGATCAGTGGTTTAGCTACCTGTATTTTACACTGTAGCCTTTTAAAAGGATGCAACAAAAAAAAAACCCAAAAAAACACAACAAATAAACCGAAGAAATTAAGTAGATGTAATGTTGGATTCTGCTATTCAGAAATCTAAAATAAGAGCATGAGCAGTGACATGTTGCTTTAACTGCAGATTTCATCATTATATGACAAGAATAGTAATTACACAGTGTATGCTTCTCCTGGCAGCAAATTTCCTTAGGTGCACAATGTATCGGTGTTCCTTCGGTGCACAACATATCGATGTTCGATAGGTGCACAACGTATCAGTGTTTCTTAGGATGCACAACGTACCGGTGTTCCACTGGTGCTTAACATATCGCTGTTCCTTAAATGCTCAATGTATCGGTGTTCCATAGGTGCACAACGTATCGGTGTTCCTTGGGAACACAACGTATCGGTGTTCTTTGGGTGCACAACGAATCGGTGTTCCATAGATGCACAACATATCGGTGTTACTTGGGTGCACAACATATCGATGTTCCTTAAATGCTCAATTTATCAGTGTTTCATAGGTGCACAAAGTATCGGAGTTTCTTGTGTGCACAACGTATCGGTGTTCCTTAGATGCACAACGTATCGGTGTTCCTTAGGTGTACAAGGTATCAGCGTTCATTAGGTGTACAACGTATCGGCGTTCCTTAGGTGTACAACGTATCGGTGTTCCTTAGGTGCACAACGTATCAGTGTTCCTTAGGTTCACAACGTATCGGTGTTCCTTAGGTGTACAACGTATCGGTGTTCCTTAGGTGCACAACGTATCGGTGTTCCGTTCCGGCAACCCAGATAACAGAGTTTACCTTTATTATCGTGCTTCTTTCCCGAACTTTCATGGCTTAATTAAGATTCATTTGAATCTGTATTTGCGTTAATTGTTCGTGTAGCATTTATTTTTTGCACCTGCGAATAGAGCCCAAAATATGTTTCAAACGAGCTGGGCTTCTGGCAAATAACTGACTAACTGTCATCAAATGAATCCACTTTCTTCAGATGGTTTAGAATCAAGTCAGTAAATGAACCCTCTCGAAGGCAGGAAAACAATAAAAGCCAGCCATTGCAAAGTGACCTCTGAGTTCAAAACGATACAGATAAACATGCCATACACTGTACTGTTACTGAGCGTTCACAAAGCTTCCCACATAAATAACGATGAACGTTCATGATATATACTACAGGTTACTTCATATGCAATAGTTGATCATCTTATAATAAATAGTAATTCTACGAAATTTAGCTACGTGCAGCAACTAGTAAATGAACCCTACCAGAGTAACATCTGCCTCTAACACACATATAGACCATAGTTATAACATCAATACAAAAGAAAATGTTTTGGAACTAATGGTATCAAACATTGGTATAAGTGACCACTTTGCGATCTAACACGTAAAGTCAATGGCAAATCAAAAAAAAAAAAAAGAATAACATTCAAAAATCCATTACTTATATATCTTTTCAAAATTGAATACTGTTACATTCCCGGAAGATCTGAAACATATTCCATGGAATACAATCCAAATCTTTGAAGATATTGATGCTGTTTTAGATACTTGGATAGATCTGTTCATCAGAATAGTGAAGAAACATGCCCCTTTAAAAACGAAGAATAAAGAAAGACCACCAGCCAGGCTGGATCTCTCCAGACATTTTACAAGAATAAAGCAAAGAGACCAACTAAAATTTGTAGGAAATGAAGCTGAATATAGAGTTTGGAGGAATAAAGTTAATAAAATAATATATCAAACCAAACATGTGCACTACAGAAAAAGAGGTGGATGAAAACAGAAATAACACGAAAGTTATCTGGAGAGTATTTACAGATATTGGTGCAGGGAAATGTAAGAGAAAAACTAAAATTGTATCCCTCATGAGGGCATTTATACCGATAATATAACCCAACTGACATCTCAAATATTTTAATGACATTTTCGTCCAAATTGATGAAAAACGTAAAGAACAGAGAACTTCATCTGATCATCTCAAAACTTTTTGTGCTAAAACCCCTCGAACAATATAAATTTTGAAATTCCTGAAATGAGTCCTGAATTTGTGTTGAAATATATTCAAACAAAGGATGACTGTAAAGCTACAGGACTTGATATGTTTGGACCAATGCTACTAAAGGTAGCTGCACCTGCAATAGTAGAGACTATAGCTTTGATTTGCAATGAAAGTATTAGGTCTAATAAATTTCCGCAAACATGGAAAACTGCCAAGGTTATACCATTGCATAAAGGAGGAACAAAAGATGATGTAAGTAAAATACAGACCCATCTCTATCCTTCTTTGTCTTTCCAAATTATTAGAAAAAAGTTACATGATTATTTCCTCAACTATTTAAACACCTATGATCTTATTCATGATAATCAGTCTGGCTTTCGACAGAATCACTACTGCGAAACTGCAATTATATCTTTGATAAATGGCTGAAAGCATTAGATAAAGGAGAAATGGTAGGCACTATTATGGTGGAGTTTCATAAAGCTTTTGATAGTGTAGATGATGAAATTTTGCTTGAAAAAAAAAACAATCTATGAATGCAGTGAAAACTCCTTAAAATGGTTACATCTAACTTAATCGATAGAGTGCAAAACGTATCTTTAAATGGTCAACTTTCTCAAAGCATTACTATTAATTGTGGAGTAGCACAGGGCTTTATCCTCGGACCTCTGTTATTCATTCTATTTATCAACCATTTACCTCTTATGATAGGAACCTCAATATCTTCCACTGACCCCTAAGCAGATGATACTACACTGTCTGAGACGGGTAAAACCAAAACGGTACTTGAAAATAACTTCCAAAATGCTCTAAACATACTTCAAAGATAGTGCAAGGAAAACAGTATGATCATAAATGCAGACAAAAACCAAAGCCCTTCTAGTTACACCGCAATAAAAACGAGCAAGCTAGATAGCGACAACCTCTAGGCTCTAGCTGACAATGTGAGCCTTAATATGACCTCTTATGATAAAATCTTGGTGTATTCGTAGATAACAATCTTACTTGGTCTATCACATTAAACGTGTTTCAAAAAGTGTTAATTCTTATCTTTGGCTACTGAGGAAAATCAAAATATACATTCCTCTTCAGCATAGGGTCATCTTTTATAAAAGCTATATTCAGCCATATCTTGACTATTGTAATGTACTTTGGGGTAATACCTCTTCTTCAAATATAACAACACTTTTAAGACTCCCAATTCTAGATCAGTATATTGATAATTTCCATGATGCAATGAATAATATAAAGATTTTAACAATACATGAAATAATATTTCTTTGAAAGGTCAAATTGGTTTATAAACTATCAAGAAAAGCCATTCCTGTCTATCTAAACAATATCTTACACCAACGAGATGCTTGTGGTACTCCAAATTTAAGGTCCATAGGAAGTACAAATTACATTATACAAGGCCAAAGAAGGAATTTCATAATCAATGTCTCAAATGGGTGAAATCTTTAGACATTGAACAGTTCTAGTAATATAAACACTACCAGATTTTCTGTAATTTTGCATCATTTTCACCGCTGAATTTTTCAATGCAGATTAATATTTTATATTTTATATATGTTTATGTGTTCACAGATGCCCGTGCATGTATTCTAGGCTTGATGCTTTGATTTTTAAAACTACTTAATTATTTAGTGTCAAGCCAGATTCTTCACATCATATTGTAAACAAACACAGGACGCAGACGCTAGCACTTTTGATTTGTAAACAAATCATGTACACTCCCGTAAGAGGCGCTTTACCGTGTGGTTGTTTAAATTTGTTCCTGAATAAACTAAAACAGATGTTTCTTGGACTGCCACATACCAGCTGCTTTGGCACATTCGGCGTTGATACAATGTTTCGGATTTAGGCTAGCTACAGTATGCAACAGACGCAAAAAAAATGTCCTTACAAATAACATACAAGTGACAAGTCATATACTGTCTTCTTTTGCTGGTGATAAGAATGGCCAAAAAAAAAATTATACTTACAGTTTTACATCCTGAATTTCCTCAAAATGTATTTTCTTAGTTCTGCAAATCCGAATTACATGAGCCATGTCATAGGTTCTCAATCTCGATTACACATTTCGAAATTGTACTGTAATTTCGATGATAAGTGCAATTACATACCCTTACTGCACTCAAAATGAAATAACCATTAAATTCCATAGCGTCTTTTTGATAATTGCAATTGAAAGACTTCATATTTTTCCCACATAATGATTTCAAACTCATCCTCTGGTGTCAGCTCCCCTCAAACCCCCCCCCCCCCAATAACAACATAAATAGTCTACACCTACCGGGTGCTGGTCGATTTTCATTATGTAAAGGAACAGGCCTAAACTAAAGGGACTGTTGATGTATCTTTTTTTTTTTTTAAAATTGTATACAAGATTTGGCGGAAAATGTTATAATTAATATGTTAATTAGGTCTGGTAAAGTTACCAGTTTCCTTGCAATTATGAAATTATAAATAGCATATTAAGAAAAATTGTAAGACTGAGAAGATGAAACGTATTGCTCGTTCGGACCGAGAAAAGTAAAATAGTATTAATTGTAGATACAGCGAATGTAAATGTTTATTCGTCTTTATTAGTTCCTATGGTACTCGGGCAAAAAAACCCGAATAGGATCAATGTATGTAGCCTTGACAAAACTTTGGTTGAGCATTTACTTGCATGGTACTGTATAGTATCTTCACTACCGGTTAGGACGATGTAGATGATGACTTTCGTTGAGCATTTACTTGCATGGTACTGTATAGTATCTTCACTACCGGTTAAGACGATGTAGATGATGACTTTGGTTGAGCATTTACTTGCATGGTACTGTATAGTATCTTCACTACCGGTCAGGACGATGTAGATGATGACTTTGGTTGAGCATTTACTTGCATGGTACTGTATAATATCTTAAACTACCGGTTAAGACGATGTAGATGATGACTTTGGTTGAGCATTTACTTGCACAGTACTGTATAATATCTTAAACTACCGGTTAGGACGATGTAGATGATGACTCTGGTTGAGCATTTACTTGCATGGTACTGTATAATATCTTCACTACCGGTTACGACGATGCAGATGATGATTATGTTTTGTACTCCTGTGGTTGAATATCCATCGGTATTGCTTTTATCCAATCAATACAATTTTTATTTATTTACAATTGCTCTTCATGTTTACAATATTTATGAAGTCAAAAGGTTGAAAAAAATTGATTGTATAATGCCTATTATGTGTTGCGTTTTTCCGATTTTCAAGCTTAATGACGGCATGAATACTATAAAATATTAAATTCAACTCTTAACATTGCAGATATTTACAGAAATGATTAAAAAAATTGTCAAAGTACACAAGACGGCTCATGAATACATAGTATCTTCCTTCCTAATGTTATGAACCAATAGCTTCTAAATATCTACATCACGTGATACTATGTTAACCAATAAAAACGCTTGTTACAAAGAATTTGTTTAAAAAAATTGTAATTATATGATTCTAACAATAGATAAACTATAATATCATTGGCATTTACTTGTATACGCGCAGGTTGTTTTTTTTTTCTTTCTATCCCACTGAGCCCGGTACAACCACGCAGGCACCATTATTTACATTCGGCGTAAATCGGATCAAAGGGAGGTTAATTTTTTTTCTTCATATCATCTAAGCACTAGAACATTGTTGTTCAATTAATGAGAAACCCATAATTGTATGATATATGGAAACATAGGCCTAGTTTGGTCTAGTTTCCCACATCAAAATTCAATTGTGCCCAGAATCTCGGTAACTGGGGTATCTGCACAGCACATATTTCGCTACTGCCGACTAGACACAATTGCATTTTCGTCGGATTCAGATGTCTGTAATACCATTTCCCATAAGACGTGAAAAAGGACAATCGCATACACTAATACGACTCTATCGGCAAACAACGCAGATGAGTAACGATGTATATTTTCGATCCAAAAATGATATGGTGGGAACGAATGAAAAATTTGTAATCTTTGATAATTATCGCGTCCTATACAGGATAGTCCTGTGCGTCAATACGTCTGTACAGTTTCAAGTACATATCGATTTGTAGAGCAACCAGTGCAAACTCACTTTGGTATACGTTGGCACGTGTTTTGGTGGGGTTTTTTTTTTTTTTTCATGAATGGAACACCATACAGATGCCGCGGTACTGTTATATCTTTACGGAATGTTAATGGGTAGTTGACATAAGCATAAACACACCTCAATAAATTCTCAACAATGTATGTTTTAATACTGCTTTCTGTTTTTAATCTTCAGCTTGGAAGGTTCTGACACTCATAAACACATTTGTATCGTACACGGAGAGAACAAAGGTGAATGCACGTGATCGTGGTGATTGAGGTGAAGTGTGATTCGTACGGACAAGTTAATTGAAACATAACTTTGACAGCATGTGAAGATACAAGTACTACCGCATAAGAAGAAGGTTACATTCCTGGTCCAATGAATTTGGAGTACTTTTGGGGCCCTTTTCTTGCAATCAAAGTAGAAATTAACGGTAACATGAAATTTATGCTTATACTTACATCGATCGATATATAAAGTCGGGAGATGTGTGTGGATCAAAATGAAATGGATCTTTGTTTGTAAATATGTTTAATGTGAGTTTTGTCTATTTACAGATATCATAAATAGTTGATTAAATAGCTGAACTAACAAAAAGGAACAACATTTGCCTATCTGTCTGACATCAAAGTTTCAATTGAAAAAATACTTAAACATTGGTCTTGAGTTTGCATTCAATTTTACTTTTGATGAATACCACACGACAAGACTATTTAGCAATTTTATTTTAAATATATCTTATTTACAGTCATGGGACATTTGGAAAGAGATATAATAGTACAAGTTATTACCGTATTTTTCCTAACAATACGAATATACTGTTTGAATAAAAGATGTTGAATCTACAGTAATAAAATATATGTACAACATGTGGGAAGAGGGAAATGATTCCAACAAAAAGAAAGAAAAAAAAAGAAAACGTTTCGCACCTATGCAGAAATATATTGGTACAGATCCCCAACCCCCGCCATGTTTTATGACTTGGAAGAAAACTGAATTATCTCATTTTAATTTTATGTAAGAGAAAAAATAATCGTGGAAACATTACTAGAAAGTTGTTGGTAACACTTGATTTTTTAAAATATGGTTCTTGTTAGTCCTTTTGACATGCTGTTGGTTAAGTCGAGCATATCAAAATGGGAGATAAGTGTCCTACAAAAAAATAAAAACAAAATTTAAAAAAAACCCCACCGAAACAGCCGAAATGTACTTATCTGGGTAGCTGTCAAAAGCCACGACCCTGTGAGTACGGGTCTGAAACTTTTCGAGTTTCTGCGGCTCTAATGTAAAATGCGATGCGCCATGGCTATTGTCCTCTAAGGAATGTGGTAACTAAAGCTTCCGAAAGGAATGCATTATTGCAATCATCAGCTAAGTAGCGAGCCTGAATAATAAAACCTAACTTCAAAGAATATTGCTCTCCATCATGGTTTTTAGAGGTAATTATTCGAGCAGGGCGTGATTATTTCTGTATTCGAGATATGTTTTCTCGGTGGAAGAGTAATATAATGTTGACATAAACTGTCCGAACTACACAACTGGTACATCATTAAAGTTAGTATTCAGATTTTACTCACACATACCTCTAAGCAATAGCCCTTGTGACTTGCCCATTACCTTAAACAAGTTTTTTCAGCAGTGGCGTCACTCGGGTTGGTGTCACCCCCATGCTCCTCCTTCCGTAACAGACCGTACAGAATCCTTAGTAATGTAATTTTGGTGTCACCCCCTCTGATGGTGTCACCCGGTGCAGTCCGCACCCCCCGCATCCCCCTAGCGACGCCACTGCTGTGCCTGCTAGTCATGTATTTAACTATGATCGGTTATCCGCTTATGAAATCCGACTAGACCGAGCAGTGTGTGCTCTGTAAAATTTGCAATTTTTCATATTGGTGTCACCCCTCTAAGATGGTGTCACCCGGTGCGGTCCGCATCCCCCTAGCGACGCCACTGTTTTTCAGTCACCATTGATATGATTGTCAGTCTTCAATCATTAGCACGACTTGATGGGAAAGAAAAGATCAGTGGCATAATAACGGGGGGAGGGGGTCGTCTTGAAGTGCCGAAAACTCCGTGCGCCAGAGGTCTTGCATCAACACAAACAATAGAATCAGTTGTAAGTTCAATATTGGCGGATTGGAGGTTATAAGATCCATAACAGACCGTTGGTAGCAATTAAGCACTTTGTCGTGAAATGTCACATTTTTTAATTCGGTTTCTAAATTTCATTGAAACCTGTAAAGGTTTTGAAAACCGACAACTTCGTTGTTCACAGCGAAATGCTTTGAAGTCATTTCTCACTAATAGTATTTACTTGCCTTGCTTATTGCTTCATGCCATTTTACAATTTTGTTTATTGTAATTGCGAATGATATAAGGCTTCATTCTAATTTAGTTTTGTCATTTCCTAATCATTCAATGTTATAGCTATGGATCACTCACAGAACACGGTTCATTTCTTTACGTTATTTTCCTAATCGTTCACTCACTCTTCATTTTTTTAGGTTAATTGCACAATCATTAACTCACAGAACACTGTTAATTTCTTTACATCATTTCCTAATCATTCACTGCTATAACTGCGGATCGCTCACAGAACACTATTAATTTCTTCAGGTCATTTCCTAATCGTTCACCGCTATAATTTTGGATCGTTTACAAACCACTGTTCATTGCACAAATCGTTCATGCCTAAAAAAAAAAAAAAAGAAAAACGAACTCTGGTTTCTGTATGTGTCTTAAATGAATATCCTCAATGAATGGAAATATATGCGAAAATATAAATAAAAAAACCCAAACAAAAACATTTAACAGTTTTAAAGATATGGACGATTACTTTCAAACATTCGTATCGATGTTCTGGGCTACGAGAGTCGCCATGATACAAATAATTGCGACGTAATATATCATATTCAGCCTATCACCGACAGACTGGTCTATCGATTCATTGTTGCAGTAAAATGTTTATTGCTATTTTTTAACTGCTGAAAACAAAAGTCTCACTGAACAGTTCTGTTAAACTATAGTAAATAATGAAGATGAATGCAGACGACGGATGTACATGAGGAACCAGTTCTGTTTGCTAGTGATAAATGCAGCCTACACCGAAAATTACAGCTTTTTGTTACCGCAAAATAATTATACCGATTCATTTACGTAAAATCAGAATTTAAGCCAGATACTCACAAATACTGCTAAGATGTGTACGTTTTAAAATCAGATCAAAAGTACGCTAAAAATTTACACTCGTATTCAACCGACTCATTTTGTCACACAGACAGAATGGAATAAGCAAGGTCGCCATATGGACTACTGCGGCATTCACAGCTGAAGAGTGTACTAATATTTCGACAGTCTATTCAATGGATCGATGAGGTAAATAAAGTGTGTAAGTGTGCCTTATAAAACATACTTTGAAACAAAATATCGGTAAAAAATATCGAAAAGTTTTCGACATTTTCTTTGTTACAAATATTCTCGACCGCTCCGGTGGCCTAGAAGTTAGAGCGTCCGCCTTAGATGTGGTAGGTCGTAGGTTCGATCCCCGGCCGAGTCATACCAAAGATTTACAAGAATGGTACTAACAGCTGCCTCGCTAGGCGCTCATTAAGAGGTTAGTGTTAGGACTGGTCGGCCAGGTATCAGGATAATATGACAAAGAGAATTATTAGAAAACCAAATAAACGGGTAATCGTAAATTTGAAGCTTTTAAAAAGCACATTGAGAAGATAAAACTGCTGACTGCCCTATGCTTGAGATATATTTATCAGTTGTAACGTAAGCACGATATTTGGTATTGTAAATAGGCATACAACTATACTGGGAGCATCATTCCGAAACACTTGCATACTTTCTGATAATTGCCTTGATAGCTTATGCTATCTTCTTGCTACACTCTGTTATCTTCTTGCCACACGCAGTTCAAATTGTAAACCACCATCCAAAACTGATTAGGACTGGACCACTTTCTAAATATTCTATGAAGACAGTTGGGTCAGTAAAATAAACGACTGCCTTTCACTGGTAGGTATCTAGTATGTTATATAACTGATCACTTTGTATCAGTGAATTTGTCGTCTACTTGACATAGAGTTAAAAAAAGAGAACAAAACAAAACTATACGATTTCCTATTCTATTTACACTATTTATTAGGGATGTCTATCACCATTTTTAAAACCTAGACGAAAGCAATACGATATCACCAATGAATGCACGGTGAGACGAAAGCAATACGATATCACCAATGAATGCACGGTGAGACGAAAGCAATACGATATCACCAATGAATGCACGGTGAGACGAAAGCAATACGATATCACCAATGAATGCACGGTGAGACGAAAGCAATACGATATCACCAATGAATGCACGGTGAGACGAAAGCAATACGATATCACCAATGAATGCACGGTGAGACGAAAGCAATACGATATCATCAATAAATTCATAATGATTTGACACATAGCTATATATAGCTTTTACAGATGTGTATGAATGTTCCATGTATACAGAACGCAGAAGAGAAGAAAACAAGTTGCCAAAGGTATGCCTGTCGACGAAAAGTACGGTAAGGTTGAGGAAGAGAATCTTTCTCACACCTTCGAGGTGTTATTTCCTAATCATGCCGCAAAGAAGCTGATAACATCAATAATGTGACGACTGATTAGTGAGAGATAAAAGATAATAGCTCAGATGTTACAGCCAAGCAAGATTAGCAGTAACTGGATATAATAGAATGGATTTAGTAAATACACTGAAAGGGGCAATGACAGTTATGTTCCCACAGGCTTATTCGTCAAAACGTATTATAGTGTAATTATCAAAAGAAACAAAAGCACATTTCCTGATTACAAATAGCACGGTTTTTCTTGTGTTGCTTTTGCGAATTTGTTTATGTCTTTTAAATTATAAATCTGAGTCGACCGCTCCGGTGGCCTAGTGGTTAGAGCATCCGCTTCGGATGCGGTAGATAGTAGGTTAGAACCCCGGCCGAGTCATACCAAAGACACACAAAATGGTGTTAGCAGCTGCCTTGCTTGGAGCTCAGCATTAAGAGGTTAGGTGTTAGGACTGGTCAACCTAGCATTAGGATAATGTGACTGGGTGGGATATGATGCTACATGTCTGCGGCATGATGCCCCAGTGCAAGACATCAGTATAAACTGCCACACTGTAGACATCGTAGCGATATGGCTGAAAATTGTTAAAGCTACGTTAAAAATCCAAATCACACACACACACACACACACACACACACACACACACACACACACACACACACACACATTCTCAGTCTTCAAACGATTTTTGCAATAAATTTTAAAGCAGAAAAAATGTGGATATTAACGAAGATATATATTTTACATACCGGATATACAGGTTGACGAAAAGCTGAATTTAAAACAGGTGTATATACATCGTCTATTACCATGCTTACAATTAAGTTTCGTCATAAAATTAAATATCGGTGAACAAGGAACAAAATCATTTAAAACAATCATAATAACCTACTCTGTCTTTCTTTGTTGTAGTATTTTTCAGTTCCAAGCAACTTTTTACAATTCAATATTTTTTTTTATCTCTGAAAAAGGGAAGGAAATAATAGGATGATACATTTTCGCTACGGCCCATACATACTTAAATCTGTTCAAAATTGCAACAGGCCATGCAAACGTAAATCTGTTAGAAATTGCTACCGGCCATGCACTCTTAGATCTGTTTAAAATTGCTTACAGTCCTGTGAAGATCATACTAAATGACCCTTACTTCAATGTTAATACTCATTTCATAAAACGGTAAATCATGAATTCACTTACCTAATATCCCTTGCTTAAGACGTACGACGTTTCTCGATAATAAAAACCCTGACCAGAACGGATGTTTCCACCATTTTATTGCTCTTTGTTCATACTCGTTCATTCTACCTGCTAGCATTGCTTTCGTTCCAGTTTGCAATTTATGTTTCGAAGACATTATAAAGAAGTAATTAAATCTCCAAGCGAAGGTCACGTGGATAAGAAACCAACAACACCTACGTAGGTCACGTGACTATCATACTTCTACGACTCTGTAGATCAATTCTCGTTTAGTACTGACTCCTTATACCGAATACGTGCTGGAACGAAGTATAATGGCACTTTTTCAAGGTTCAGTTGCGTGCATTAAACTCACCCAAGGATGTCAGCAATGAATTGTTCACGAGAAAAGGCAGAACAATGATAGTTGCATTTGCGTTGGAATGCTTTATTTTCTATAGAAAACCCCAACACATGTTCTTGTTGGATATCAGAATTATAACCGTTTTATGCTTAACCTTGAGATAAACGTGAAGACACTGAGTGAACTAGTCAAAATATTTTTCGGCAATCAATAAATGTTAAAATGAAATTTTTGATAGACAAATCAAAATGTTACTGTGTTAGTTTCGAAGACTACATCTTCGTTTCTTTCATTCGTTTCCTGAATTCTATGAGTTCCCTCACATGTATTTGATTTTGTACGATCAGTATACATCTAAAATTACGGTTGCCATGACCTGACATAAACAAAGCATAGAAACATGGTGCAAAGCGGAAGTTTCTTTCGTTTATTTATGACCTGGCGTATGAATTTTCTTTCCACAATTTTCAATAATTTAAATTTAAAAAAAAAATATTTACATCGACCAAAGGAATTTAAACCTTCCACTTTTATATTCGCTTAAGGAGACAAACAGCCAGACGAGAAATGTTAGATCTGCTACTTTGCGTGCATCTAATCCTACAGAATTAAATATACGTGTATTAAAGCTGAAAAGTTTTCTTTCCTTTGTGATTTATGTCGAAACACAATGCGAGAACTTTCTGATTTATCCTCTTCCAGCTGTGACTTATAACAAAAGTAAGATTCTATCTATTTTGACCCAAATCATTCGGATCATTCGGAACTTTCCCTTGAAAGTATGTATATATGATTTTGTTAGCAATTTTCGGAACGTTGAGAGACACACAACAGATAATATCGTTGTCAACAATTTCTTTCAAGCTCTGAGCAATAATACATCAAAATTACAATGATATTTTACTGGCTCCATTGTTAAGACACGCATCCTATAATATTTGTGATTAAATTCAATTTAAAAAGCCTGCTGAACTTTCTGTTGCTGACGGAAGAAATCAAGATCGGTTACCCCCACCTTGGAACATGACTGTTCTGTTAACCCGCATGTTCAAATGGCTGAACTCTTGGCATGAAATATCCGAACACTGCACTTTGTTTACCAGCTGAAAAGGCGTCAATCCACCAAATAGGTTGATAGGTATTTTGTTTTCACATAGACCATACATTTAGGTCGCTCCCTATGAAATCGTTTCGGGAAAAAATAAAATTTCCTGCTGTGAATACAATCTTTTGGTGGCTGGGCCGAATCAAATGATAAACGTTGATGGGTGTTTGCATGCAAATGTGGATTATACATGATCAGCTATCACTAATGACGTTTCCAGTAATACAGCTAGTATTTCTCCAACACAACCCGATGCCTGGGATGCCACCATATCTGAATGTAAAGCCATAGGATTTAGGTTTAATTCCACCACGTCAACTTCAAACAGAGTATGGAGACGATGGTGCTTTTGGGAAAATTGATATATACAATAATATAACCTTCTGTAAGGTTCGAGTGTTTTAACTTTTGTTAGAGTTTTCTCTGAAGGGTATCCGTCAAGGAGCCAATATTTGTAATTTATGCTTTTTTGTTATTGAATCATATTTTTAATATCTGTAGTAATGTATGTATGTATGTATGTATGTATGTATGTATGTATTTGTACTGCTTGTTCAGCAATTATGAATGAATTTATGAATGCATGGGGAGAAGTTCCTTTTAAAAATCGTCTTTTCCGGTACTACAAGACTGACACATTGTTGGTTAGATTCCTCCATCTATAAATTAAGATTATGCATTTTTCTTAAAAGTGTAATCCAATATGCTTCATTCAGTACATGACTACATTCCGCATCTAATTAAACCGTTGATTCTGTCTCTTTTATATTTGAAATTCCAGATGATGAGGAACACTGGGTGGCCGAGCGGTCTCACCTATATTTTTCGCTATGTATAGTCCATAATGTGCTGTAAAATGGCGTTTAACCCACAAAATCAAAACTCAACTATACGATGTCTTTGTTTTCAAAGTCAAGGCAGCAGTTGAATGGCCACCCAGGTCCTATTTTTCGAAATCACTGAGAACACTGTAAGTATATTGTAAATTTTGAATGCGTGTCATGCAGATTAAAGAATAGAAAGGTTTTGGTTACAATACGAAAATATTTCTTCACTTTTATATAACATCCATAGAAACAATGGTGTGGGATATCAACAACGCCTGACACAAGCGAAAAATACAAATACTGCATAAATATGAAATGTATTGAATTTTTAGAAGCTGTATTCCCCATGCATTTCTACATACTGTCTCAGCCTTATTATCTAATTATTAAACTCCATTTTTAATCTACCACTTGCTATTTTCTTCATATATTAGTAAATATCTTTCAACCGCAGAGCGGCTTTCAAATCATCCGCCCTATACAAATATTAAACAGAGCAATTCAGTCAAAATACCATTCGGAACTAAATCAGGGCTGAATGTAGGATATGGCAGAGTTTGGATTCTGTCTCCCTTAAAAAAGTCTGTCAAGGCGGTGGATCTATGTCCCGGTGCATTGTCACTGAGTAGATTGGATACCTCGGGATGGGTGAGTCGGTAGTGCAGTATTCCATAATGTTTGGCAACATTCGGTGGTGTAACAATGTCCAGTGATACTAGCGGAAACAGTCACATACACCTGGACAATAGTCCTTTGCTTCGAAAAACAATGTACATAAAACTATCTTGACAGCCGAAGGAATCGTGGTCTCTGCTCATTTAATCTGAACCAGACATTATTATTTTCTCATGAGTCAGGTTTAAAAAATTAATTTCATGTTTTATCATCTGTGAAAATCTCATGAAAACTTATGTTGTCATTCATTTCATATTTGGCTAGTAGTAGCTGTTTTCATCCATCAAGAGTGTATTTTTTATCAGTTGTCAAAAAACGCATGACTCGTCTAGGAAAAGCCTTTCTGTATTTAAAAAAAAACAAAACAAAAAACAAACAGCTGATAACTTGGTTCCACTAAGAATCGAACATCTTCCTCAATTGCCCCTCCCCATCACAGCTGGCGCTTCCACCTCCCAGTCAATGGTCTTCCAGAACATGAGTCATCTTCCATGGGTTCGCGACCATCTTTTAAACAATGAAACCACTTACAAACTGTAGGATATGACACAGAAATACGTACGTAAATTGTATTCAAGTCCGCCTTGTTTTCAGCTGGAGGGTGCCCAACAGCATTCAGAGTTTGTAGTATGCTCTTTGCTCCATATCAGAGTTCCTTCTCCGACATATGAATGTCAGTGTTATTTACCTATGTTGCATCCAATTGATATATCAGCAGGTGTCCGGTGTGCTGCATTCGTAACTGCTGACCATTTTACAGAAAGTTAATTTGTCTGTGGATCAGAATTAATTTATTGACTGGTTTTATGAACCAAGAAAGCAATTAAAAATATTTAGAATTTTACAAATATCCCTCGTATGAAGTCCACTCTGTGCCGCCTCCTACCAAACTAGTTGTACTGATTAGAGAAAAGAAGACAACTGGAAAATTAGCAGGTATATTACGCTTTAAATAACCATATTTCTCGAACAAAAATTTGTTATAGTTTTCACTAAAAGGATCAACCCATTAGCACCTGTATTCTTCTGTTTTTCTCCAAAGACATCATTTCCTTCGTACACAGGGGTTAAAATAATTAGAGGAAAATGACACATAGCAACAAGATTTCATTGCACGGCTTACTGATTGTAAATGATACTAAGCAATTATGGTTTTGAACAACAGTAACGACAGAGAACTTCTTGTAAAATTATACAGTTTTGTTTTTTCGATTTCAAATACATTATGGAAAATGTCCATTTCTTGTTTTCTGATAAGAGTTTGGTAATTGGTAAATTTAGAATCGAGTGAAATGGGAATAGTCACTCAATGAGATCATGTGTTGTCCTTTTGAGACGAAAGTTCGACAGTTCAGATACTGCCTTGACATATGGCAGCAATTCATTTTTATTCCATAGATCACCAGGTGTGGAGTACTGCTCCAATTAATTTATTGCATGACGAGACCTTTCAATTCGTCTTAGTGTCCAAAGGATGATGTTCTAAAGATCCGGACAGCGTCTGGTAAATTTTGGCGGCTGGCCATGCAGCAGTGGAATCTAAAAACGATGAAAGAAACATGATCAGTTTTCAGGAATAATTGGAATAAACTCATATGTGGATATGAGATAAACTTTACCATATATGGATATGAGATATATTTTTAGGTCGGTCTGAGGTAAACTTTACCTTATGTGGATACGAGATAAACTTTACCGTATGTGGATATGAGATAAACGTTACCTTATGTGGGTATGAGATTAATTTTACCGTGGATATGAAATGAAATTTACCTTATTTGTATGAGATAAACATTACCATATGTGGATATGAGATATATTTTTACGTAGGTATGAGGTAAACTTTACCTTATGTGGATATGAGAGAAATTTTACCATATGTGGATACGAGATATATTTTTATGTGGGTATGAGGTAAACTTTACCTTTTGTGGATATGAGATAAACTATTCCGTATGTGGGTATGAGATGAACTTTACCGTGGATATGAGATGAAATTTACCGTATGTTGATATGAGAATAATATGATAGATAAGAGTAAAAAAACATAGATAAACACTAATAGAATAGCACCCAACGCTTACCTGAATATGAATCGAGACACATCTGTAGGAGGTCTGCCTGAAAGGGATAGATAGCAAATTATAGCCATGGAAGACAAGATGGTGTATTCAAGATAACCGTAGGACAAAGAGGTATGTCGTAGGAAAAGCACACTGGCAAAACATGCTGTTCATTTAAGGACAAAACTGAGAAATGATTATCAGATAAATTTATTTTTGCATATACTGAGTAACACAACAAGCCTGGTAGTATATAATCATAAACAGTAATATTATAATTATCTTCAAAGAATCGACGAGGCAGGCATATAGATAAATTGTGAGCTGTATATTTACTACCGTCCCTTTCGTATCCCCCCATCATAAATGCATCATATACTTATACGTAAGTCCATAATTTTGTTCTTCAAAAACGTATCTTTCATTATCATAAAGTACAAGGACTTAAGTTACTTTTCATGCACAGAATTTTCTTCATCGCTATGAGTATCGTATTGAATTATTTTGTTTTGTAAAGTGGTAGGATTATTTGCAAGAACTTTTGCTTCTTATTATTTATCGAATAAACTAATTTAAAGCATCACATTTACTGAAAGACGTACATATGTGCATCTGTTTTCCCCTTAACCTGGATGCAGTTGAAGGAAGCAGAACTTGTAGTATTAGTTCCAAATGCAAAAACAAATTGATGTGTTCAGTAAAGCTGCTTGCTCTGATTACTCGAAGGTATGCAAAGATTAATCGAAGGTATGCAAAGATGACTTGAAGGTATGCAAAGATTACTCGACGGTATGTAAATGTTACTCTGAAGTATCTAAAGATTTCTCCACGGTGTGTAAATATTAGCTGTCAATTTAATACCTATTGATTTTCATCTAAACTTAGGAAGAAAAACATTTTTGTCATCGGTATGGTCTATTTATTATACCAAAGAATTGCACAAAACCGAAAATCCATGTTACGGGAAAATTCGACCCTTATACCTATATTAAAGGGCTAAATTTATGACATGAGTTTACGTTTCCGTTTATCTCATTGGTCAGTTTTATTAGCCACCCTTTACATCTTTTAAGCCCCTTCATGTAGCGTCACTTTCGTCTATAATTGAAGGAATTTCTTTACTGGAAATGAATACTGACGCATTACAGAGTGCCGGTTGACGTTAACATCGGGAAGTTATAAAATTACAATAGCCATAGCTGAAGGGGGCTTTGAAATCATCCACTACACATTTTCAGACGAATGTATGTTTAAATACACAGAATCTCCTCCACAATGCATTCAGAGTTAAGGGTTTTGGTTGTAAATGGCAAATGAAGAAAGATTCCAGTAACAGCTGCAGACGAGTCTGTAGAATAAATGAAAGTATTATGACTAGTGAGTGATTAATGTATGCAGCTGCGAATGGCCTCATGAAAACCTCAAGTACAAGTACGTGTTTAATTGCTTGCTTACAATGCATACAAACTGTAAAGGTCTCGCTCGAGACTACGAAACTATAAAGGTCTTGCTCGAGACTACGAAACTATAAAGGTCTCGCTCGAGACTACGAAACTATAAAGGTCTTGCTCGAGACTCAGAAACATAGTAATCTCAATATTTCAACACCATCTTGTTGAACAAGAGTCGAAAACAAAAGAAAATTACATATTCTACAAAATCCAAATTGGTAGAATGCAAGTATTACTTCATGAAGATTTTATTCTAGTATAAATACGATTAGATCACACTTTTTATCAAAGAAACTGTCAAAGGCATTTCAGCAGCAGCAACAACAAAAATTGGTAACGGTTCTGTTTAATTTTGATCGAAAGATTGAGTTTGATAGCATGCTGCTTCTTTTCTGGTTCTATCGAATGTATAGAATAAATATATAGGCAACATTTGTTATTAATTGAATTTCATTGTTTTGTGTAATTCACCGTCTCAATCAAACTGATTGTTTTAAGCAATGTTAATAAATGTATCGTACCTGTCTTGTAATTGATACTGATTGGACTAGTTAATACCTCTGAACAATTTCTAATTTTCACTCACCAGTTTTTACAGCTAGATATATCACGTCAAGTTTTCCTTCTGTTACACAGCTTCGGCTCGTATATCACTCTGTAAATATAATTAACAGCTTAACACGACCCGACGGAAGAAGATATTGGCTTTTGAATGGTAAAACAGTCACGTTTATTGAACATCGCTCTGAAATGGCTCTGCTGAACGAATTTTTATAATGGATGCTTTATGAACCAATTATGTATTTCCTGTCACGTCTTGTGTTTTGGGGCATTTTCCCATGAAACAAAAGATTTTTCGGGGATGGGGTGGGCTGGAGGTGAGCAACGTATACTGTAACTGCTATCTAGTGTTTGTCAACGATACATATAAATTTGTAATCCCACAGGCTACTTTTATTAAACTTTACTTTTTAGTCTAATTTATATTCAAGGAATTTTGGATTGCATCGGTTATATGGGAATTGGTGTATATTTACAGAAGTGAAAAAATTGTGGGTTTGAGTCTCGGATTCAGCCAATGTGGGTATGTGAGAAAGCTTGCCAGTAGCTTCTCGTGGGTCAGTGGTTCTTTCCGGGGTTTTCCAGGGTTCTTCCTCCACCATTAATACTAGCCGCCATGTATAGCCTGTCGTGTGCTGAAGAATGGCGTTAAACCCTACAACAACAACAACAACAACCATTCGTCTGCACAGTTCAGGAACGTGCGTGCACGTTTTGTATGTGCTATCCGAGAAACAACTCATTGAGATTAAACACAAGTATAAACTGAACCGGGAAAGATATTCAGAAGTGAACACTGAAATCCAAACATGAATTTAACAGGATAGGAGTATTGGAATGGAGTCTGGAATCAGGAGTCTATTAATCTAGACAAAATTACAGTGTTTGTTTCTTGTCATTGCATACATTGACGTACTTTTTGAGTACTTTAATGAATTCTCAAAGTAATGTAACATTAATGTCAGTTTCAGATGGCAAAGATGACCTTTTTAGATAGTTTTGCTGAAGTATTAGACCTGCGTTCACAACAAATACTGTGATGAATCATTAATACAATTTTATCTGTGATGGGTATTTCTTTCTTTCCTGATGTCTTTTGCTGGAATTTTGGGCTATAATTAGAGTGTTATAAGCACAGGCTCAGACATAAACACGTGCAAATGACAGCAATCAAACACTGTAATTTAGTTTACATTAATACACACCATACTCCACTCCAACTCTCCATTCTAGATTGAACACTATTCCAACATCTTTTTTTATATCCTGTTCTCATTTGCAATATGTACTAATCAAAATAATAATGATTCATTCTAGCAACAGAAAAATGTGGCTTCTAAATTGCAATATCAATTGACATGGTTACCGTACTTTAAAAACCTTTCCACCTAAGAATTCATGTAGTCTCGGACATCCAAGACTCCAGCCAAACAGTCGAAATGCATAAGCCATTTACAAAAGCATTGTATCTTACTCCAGAGTTTTCATTTGTGCAAATGTAGCATGCCGAGTTCCACTCTGGGATAATAAACAGAGCCAAACTAAACGGCCATGTTGATAGTTTGTATATATGACCATGATGTTCTTTTAAATGTGTTAATGGTACGGTAATTTATTTTAGATTTTAAGCGAAAAGGTAGCTAACTGTCTCAGCTGTCAAGCTCAAGGTCATTTCCCTAATACGTGTCCTTCTTTCTCCCATAAGGCTTGTATGATTGTTTATTTATTTATTTACTTATTTAATTTTTTGCGACGGCAGTATAAAATATATCTAAAACAACTAGTTCAGGCCTGTTAGAGGTTAAAAATGGCGGAGGTCATTATTGATAATTCTTGTAGGCATTACACAATACACACAAACAAATCTCATCTGGCTTACTGGCCAGGTCTTGCAACTCTCTGGATTTGCATTGGACAATCCCCTTGATGTTGCTAAAGGTTGCCTTCTTACATGATGAAGTACTGTCTTCTAATCAGTCCTTCTGTAACCGATGGTTCTCATTCCCAAGTCCCTGTATATGTATGACAGCATCGTTCTCGTCAAGCAAGTTAAGATGTTTACATGTGGTGGGACCGAAAGTTGTTTTTGGATGCAGTTGACTACATAGAGTTTTTGAAGGATGCTCAGTTTTCCTCGACATTATCGGAGGTTATATCGATTGTATCTAGCTGGCTGCACAGTTCTTTGACAAATACTTGTTTCACATTCTCTTGTTTTAATTTGGAGATATTAAGCTTTTTGGCACTTTTTGCCTTGTGGTCGTCTGTATACATACATACATACATACATACATACATACATACCCTATGTATGTAAGGTATTTTCAGTCTTGGTCTGTTTATTTGGGCTCTGAGTGTGTATGTTTTGACGTTCCTTTGTTTCTGAAAGAGTTTCAGAACTGATTATTACTGATATCTTATTTAAATATGTTATAGAAAGGAAAACAACTTTTAA